>CAVNZK010000018.1:0-1332878 GCA_963693345.1 Pieris melete
TCTCGGTTGAAAATTTGGTGAAGTTTGCGAGCGTTTTCAGCGTTACTTTTGTGATGAGTTTTCACAATTATAACGAGTTGTTCTTACAAAAAGTGCTCCATTTTTAATAATCGGAATAAACAGAGGTGACACCTGTCAAGTTTCAGAGTTGCCACTTGCAGGAAAACAAAAATATTAAAATTTTAAAAAGTGCACTCTTACTGAGACACCCTATATATCTGGTCTCTTCGCGATACTTAAAACCCATTTTACTGTCTTTGGTTTAACCTATTTACATCAATTTCAACTAAAGATAATAAAAACAAATTTAAAAAGTTTGGTCCCTGTGGCAGTGTATCTACCTATAACGCTGGCAGCATTTCCTCGCTGTATTGCGATACTTATTCGTTGAGCGAGGAAAGTACCAGCTCTGGGGTCACCTGTGCACTTGAACCTCATGGCCTATGAGTCTCTACTCCAAAGGGTAAGGACTACTAAAGATTAATTTAAAAACAAAACAACATTAGTACTAAGCTTATCGTAACATGTGAAGTGTCATTATGATTGACACCTTTAAAACATTTAAAGACATTTCATATGAATTATAATTCCATACCCCGCATACATTTCATAGGTGTAATTCATTCATTTTCATCGTTATATGAAAATCCTGAATCAAACTTAATTTAATATGAATAATTGTTTGTGATCCACCAGGGGTTTCTTGTTGTAGACAGGGATTTTCCAGTAGGGAATAAATAGGGCTGGTTTTGTTGGGGATTATAGTTATTAAAAGTTGGATTGCCATCGTTTATAAACTTCTGTGGACCTACTGAGCCTAGCGAAGATGTAAAACCTGTTCTAACTCGTGGTGTACTTGAAGGGAAGTTTTTATAGAGAGGAATAGTGTTGGGATAGTTTGGTTGTTGATATGTTGTAATACTTGGGTCACAGACAGTTCCACGAACCAGATCATCGAAGTTGGCAGTGAAAATTCTGAAGTTTATATCACTGTAGTCCAATTCAGATTCTAAGAATATGGACATTCGGTCTGATATTACCCAAACGTTTCTTCCTCCGTCGACTTTAACATCACACGGGAAGATCATCGAAACATCATCTCTATCAACTACAGCTGTGTTTTGTGGTTTCATTGGCAGTTGCGTGTTCCAGCACCCAATGGCATTTTGATCAATTAAATTGTATAGCTGAACACCTGTATCATCCACTACTTTAGCGGTTGTGTGAGTATCGGGACCTCTTGATCCAATAACTTTGAAATCTTTGTAAGAGCCTTTCACTTTAGTTTCATCCCTAAGAATACGCGTTGATACAGCAAATTCTGTGTTGCTCGTTATCGGGCTGAAGTAGAGAGTTCTGAATCCATCGGGTCCTTTTGGTGAGGCGGAAATTCCGAAAATGCCTTCGGAGATCCATTGGAAGTTCATGCCGGCGATATTGAAGTCACCAACCAAGGGGTCGGGCAGGAAAAATCCGTGACTAAATCGCCACGACTTGTTTTGTTCCCAAGAGTAAGTGATCAGACCGTAGCCCAGTTCGTCGGAAAAGTAGGCGAAGTAGTCGTCACAGGTGTCACCTTCGTCTAAAGCTATGTTGGCGATGAAGGTTGTTGGTACGATATCTTCAGGCCGGAAGACGTATCGTCTTAGTCTTTGGTTTGTGTGTAAGTCGTAAACGCTAAGCGCATACGGGCAGACATTGGTAACATTCGGATCTGAAACAAAATTTAAAATATTAATTATGCTAGAAATGAGCATTAAAACGTCTCACAGATACGTGACACAACATTCTATAATTTATGGCTTAAATATGAGAACGAACAAGCATCAATAATTAACCTATACAAAGAAACTTAACACAAATTGAGACTACAGTCAAAACCGTTTATGATGACATCGTCAACAACGTACCGGTTATATTGACCAAAATCAAAGATCCCGGCTGAATTCTATAGACCGCCTTAAAAAAAATCAGATTTTGTTACTACATAAAAATGATAATAATATGTACGTAATATCTTTTTATTATAATTTTCATGTGAAATAAATAAAAAGTAGTTTTATTTTATACATGAGTATATTAATCACAGATTCAATAATAAGTACATATTAGGTACTTAATAAAAACGTCATCGGCTGTTACGACTATCGGTTTTTACGACCAAATATGAGTAGTCCCTTCGATGTTATTATAATAGATTTTGACTGTAGTACTAAATAATGTACAGCAATCATCTCGTAGGTATTGCTGGCAGAAAGTGGCTGCACCAAACCCAAAACAGACAACATAGAAAGGAAATGAAAGAGGCATTTACCCACGATGGGATTTATTCTAATCTAACTCAATTTAACTCAGTTTCTAATATTACAAACCCATAAAGAAGAAAGAAAGTGGCGCTAGATTTCTGTATGATCATTTGTCAATCTCATAGGCAAGTAGATGATCAGCCTCCTGTGCCAAACGTCGTCGAATTTTTGGGCCTAAGGCAAGACGGTTTCCTCACGATGTTTTCCTTCACCGTTCGAGCAAATTTTAAATGCGCTCATAGAAAGAAAGTCGGGTGCACAGCCGGGGACCGAGCGTACGACCTCAGGGATGAGAGCCGCATGCTAGCATAGGCCAATCTGCTCGCACAAACTCATAAACAGTGAAACGTAAATCCACTGTGAAGTTTTAGAGTAAATAATAGGCTTATTATTATAGCAATCATAGAATCTTACCATAGCCGTAGGTACCGACATCTAAAACCCATAAACGATCGCATTTATCCGCCTTGATTCTGTACACAGTGGTCAGACCAGTTTCACAGTTTCCAAGCTCATTTTCCTTAAAACTTGGGTATGGTGTCAACTTTGGTGACGGTTCGTATGGTGCGTCCAGAGATATGTAATTCAATGTGGCTGGTATTCCTGTAAATTAAATAAAAATTATTTACAAATATTGTTTCGTATCGACATTGATGATAAACACTTTTATAAACCACTAGCAAACTCGGCGAACTCCGTTTCGCCACCAGATGGCTTCGTTTTATGTAACATTTCGTTTGGTGATCCCGCTTTTCTGTTAAAATTTTTCCTGAATTTTCTTTGTTATAAACCTCACGGAGCCCGAGACCTTTCCAACGAATGCAAAACCGTGGAAATCGGTTGGTGCGTTCTGGAGTTATAGCGTCAGGAAGGAAAACCCGACTTATTTTTATATATAAGATAAAAACAGTCTTACGGGAGCCGCGATTGTCTCTAATAAATGGCCTTTTTGAAGCGGCAACTTGTTTTCATTTTAATTGACATCGCTTCGGAAATTCTTACAATTAATTCGCTCCGAGCAAATGTATTCGACTTTGAGTTGCCCTTGTTTAGCGAGCGCCGAGTGTTATTTAGTCGCCTACTTATGTAACGATGTGAGCGTTCGTGTATTAATCCCATTTGTGTAATAAAATCTGTGCCTTAGCCGATGCGAGGAGTGATCCGGCCCTGAAATGCGTGCCTCTGCACGATAATCCTGTTAGGTTAAGAAGGTTTCTACATATTACGTGCTTTGCTACGCCTTAAGGATTAAAACACGAATCGATATTTACATAGGCGTATAATTCTATAGTAAATTTCAATAAACAGAGCGAATACATTATTCGCTTTTAGCCAGCCGGACTTAAAGGATTAAGTGCGCCAAAGACGCAGGGAAGATTTAAAGCGAAGCTCGCCATGACAAGGTGGTCATCGCAGACCCGGGATCTTCACGGACAATGAAGACAAAGGGCGTTTTAATTATTCAGTCAAAGGAAAAGCGACTTTAATATCTCGCACGTGAACTCTATTTGTTAATATTTAATGTTACTGGCCAATTTCGGTTTAAGACGTGTAGTTTGCATGAGAGAGGACTCGGTGAACGTCTGGGAGCTAAACCTCCGCCGGCCAGTGGGGCCTCTATAAATAATTAATCTGTGCCGATGTGCTCCGGTTTCCTTAATCCCGCCGCAGAGGCCAGGCTCGCCTCGAAAACAATTTCCAAATATCACTTACCTATGACCCTACGTATGTTTGCTTTAATCTAAGCGTAACTATATACATTTCATAGAGAAATAGGTTCATTATACTGGACAGAGTATACGATACTGAATACTTTATACAATTTTCGATTCGCGTCCATTGTGTTGTCTTAATAATTTTAGCTTTGTTATTTATGTTACCTAGGCTAGGATAATGATTTTGTCAATAAAGTTTTTTAATTATAATTGTGTGTGTGTACTGGCTTTTATATTTAATCAAATTATTTATTTCAGTTTCAATAGTGAAGATACAAGAACTAAGATAAGCTAGTTAATACTCATTAGAATTGGTCCAAACAATTTGTTCATAATAGAGTAAGGTGAAGCCGTAGTAGTAGAAACAGGCGTCTTACGGAAGGCGGGCGGCGGGGCGGGCGGATAGGGCGCGGATTAGGCGGGCTTACCCGCAAGCCACTGCTCATATTTGTTTGCTAAGATGTACTCATACTTGACCGTTTCGTTACACAACTTAGTTTTATTTCAACGTTACTTTGACTAGCGACTTCTTTGTGATAATGTGAAAATAAATAGAATATATTTAGTCAGATTCAAATATTGGACAAATTTAAATTGCGTAGGGGTGATGGTAAACTATATTGCATTCAGTAGTACATATTAAGGTAGAAGGTATAAAAAGCTCACTTAATCTTAATCTAATGAGCTACATACGGATTGTAAGTTAAGCGTGTGACGTAAAATATATATGTATATTTTACAGATTCGTTAGTTAAACATATAATAGGCTCCATATCGTTGTTATAAATAAAACTCGTCGGTTAACCGGTTAACCGGGCCGTCAAAGTAACTCGATTAGGGAAACTAACTGGATATTGGATTAGAAACAATTTGGAAGCTTTTACTTCTACGCTCAAAGTTTATATCCACATGTTACAGAGCAGAAACAGTGTCCGTTGAAATATTACTACTAAAGTTTTCGTATTAAATTAAAAATCTCAATTAATAGTAATTCTACACTGGAACACGTTGTAAATATGTACTGTACTATCAAGTAGGAAGTCATCTAAGTAAATAAAATGTAATAACTTTATAAAAGTACATTGGTGCATAGCCGGGATTCGAATGCACGACCACGCCACGTGCCACGCAGCGAGCAAATTGCTCAAGGAATATCAGGAAGTTTGTCGTGTAAATAAAATATAATTTTGTATCGAGAAATAAAGTTCTTTAAATATTACTCCCGTTTTAATAAGCATCGTTGGCCCAATGGCTTGTGCGTGCGCCTATCACCGAGGTCGTGATTTCCAATCACGGATCGTATGGTGGACGGCGCGTGTCAAGCACAGCTTTCTGTGATGAAAAAATTATTACGAAACAGATACAGAAATCTAACGTAACTAAGGGTTGAAAGGTCACCAATTTAAAATATAATATATAAAATTAATTATATGCTGTATAAATTCTTTCTACTTTATCATTCACTAAATCAAGGAATTGATGACACATCTATTGTCCTTTAATACGGAGAATTCATTGCGTAACTTTGTCAGACGTGCATTATATTTTCAATTATATTCTTCATGGAACATCCAAGGACAGTATCAGAATTTCACAAAAAAAATCTAGAGACCTATATACCTAATATATATTTGATATATATATTTTAAATTGGTATATATATGTATTTTAATACATTATCAACTTCTATCGCGTAACGTTCAGTAATCACTGACATCCACAGATTTACATAGTAATTGCAGATAAATAATTAATTAATTTAAATTTATTACGTATATATTCTGAACTTTAATGCCTGATTTGTTAATGAATGAATTTGTATTTAAAAAACAAAAATACAGTTGTTTTTAATGTCTGATTAGATACATAACTAACATTCTTAAAATCCTTATTTTAGTTTAGTTTAAATTACATAGATTTTTAACTTTAATAAACGACTGCGTACCGCAAGCTTTCCGCACTAAAATAATGGGATTATAGATTTGTTAATAGTTGGATAAAGCGGGCAGTTATGGAACTAATACCGCAATTCTAAATCAGCGGTTAAAATGGCGTTCAATAATCAGAATGCACTTAGCGAGGGCATTTGAAAAGTTAAAAGCTCATTGTTAGGCCGCAGCCACGCCGGCCGACTAATTAGCATCGCGCGGTAATGCCGCCCTGTGTGTACGCGGACTTAGCGGCATTATCGTCTAAATTGTCCTAATGTTTAGTTGCGAGCGGCGGTCATTAGTGATTTTAGATACAAATTTGAATCGACACGTTGATTGGCAATAGGGCTGATATGATAGTGCGGTGGTTTGAATAAAAAGCTTTTATTAATCTCTTTTCATTACGAAGCTATTTATTTAGTTTGTATTAATATAGTAATAGGTGTAATAAAGTATATTTGAACGTAAGTTCATGTTCAAAAGTTTTATAGTTTCTAATATTTGTTATACTGTGCTTTATAAATATTTTAGACTTATTAAAACGATAGGCATATAAGCAAAATAATTATAGCTGCTGTAACACAACCACTATGTGGAATCAGCTGCCCACTGAAGTATTTTCGAACCAATTCTACTTATTTTTTTTATTTTTTTATTTATTTACACTTCGTTGCAAAAAACAAAGAATGTAACACAATACAAAAAAATTATAAGGGTTGCAACGGGCGGCCTTATCGCTAATAAGCGATCTCTTCCAGGCAACCCTAGTCAAAGAGAAAAACTAAAAAAAAGAAACATGATGCGTGCGAGAAGTGCAGAACCAAATGTTATATAAAAATATATATATATATACATAGTATCTTAATCTAAACTTAGGGTCCATCCAGAAAAGAACGTACCAATTCGTCGCCTGTATTGCACTCGCGAGCCCTCTGGAATTGAGAGACTCCATTGGTGGCGGTATCACTTAATATCAGATGTACCGAACAAGTATTTCAAGCCAAATCGCAATAAAGCTTTTAAAGCTCACATGTGGTCTCATTAAAGTTAAATAAAACGATGTTTATAAAAGCTCTCTAAACAGGAGAGTCGACAAGAGATTAGATTAACGAAATTGAAATTGTGTTCTAACTAACACTGTTTAGCCAACGCCGACGCCGCGAGGCAGCCAGACCCGATTTAGTAATTAATTTTACCGCGCGAAGTGCTCTAAATGCACTAGAAACTATAATCCTCATTAAAATGGGAATAGGCGACTATTCATTTCGCCATCAAATATAATTTTGGCTTCTAAACGCGAATATAATTATGTGTTTCGGCGAATCGGATGAACGCAGCGCTTCCATTTTACTCATTTAATATCCTAATACATCTTTTCAATTGCATTTCTGTTTATAATTATCAGAGTATTAATTAGTTTTATTGTGTACTAATAATTGTATGAGTTTTGTCAAAGCTTATAGTTGCCGTACCAAATAATTAAAACGCATACATCGAATACTTTTAATTCAGTATACATGAAGAAATTAAGCAATATAAAAGACAATCCGACAGAGAACAATAATACGATGCGATCATTTCATTTTGTTCTCGGCAGCTCAATTTTTCGCATAACGCACCATCCAATGAAAACACAAATTAATCTACTCATTTTTTGCATACAATTTTATATTATTGAGTTCAAATATCTGTGTGCGATGCATTGCGAGTAATCCCGTGTCACAATGATAGATGCGGATTACTCTTGACGAGATTGCATTATTTCATCATGATAAAGCTCTGTATTATTTCATTACGGCCGAGAGAATGAAATTCGATGACTTATAGAATGCAAGCCGAAATAAAATCCGAAATTAATATACAAGCGCGTCGAGAGCGCCTGTGTTGACGCGATATCCGACACGGGTTGGGATTAAGCGACGTCAAATCCGGGGCTAAGCCGGCCCGGATAAAGCGAACCGTTCCCAAGCCCGGGTCAGCGGGATTTGCCCGGGTAATAAAAGTGTCTGCAGCCGATTTAGGCGGAGCCCGCAGGCAATTCGGCTCGGTTACCAATTGCTAGGTAATTTCGGCATGTGAGTGCGATCTGTCCGCACAAAGCCTTTCTAATGCCCGACAATGGGATTAGCCCGGTGTCGCCCGGTCCTTACAATTTATTAGACGGAATCAGTTGCCGAATTAAGATCAAGATATCACGGAACTAAACGTCTCTTCCGATTGTTCTAACAGGTATTGGAATCAAAACACTATACAACTTGTAAAACAATATAGACGTTGTTTAAATCAATACGCAATTATAAAGAGATAATGAAAGTTTTTTTAAACTAATCCTCGCTCGTTCGCCGTCCGTTCAGCCGTTACGGGGGTTCGCTAATCCGGATTGGAGATTCATTAGGGTGAGATTACCCCATTGAAATCTGGCTGAACGGGGTGAAACTTACTATGTCTACACACTGGAAATAAGATGTATTTTATATGATTATAATCTCAAATACAAGGAATATAGTATCTCAATATAAGCAAATAGATTGATTTGATTTGCAAAATCTGCGTTGAGGTTTGCAAAGCATTAACACGCACCCCGATTGAGCTTTGTAATATATAGTAAGAAATCATAATTTACTAAAAGCTAATAAATACCTTTATTAGAAATAAAGCCAAAACATTATCCTTATTGGATAAGGCAGATACATCAAAGATTCAGAAAAACAAAACGCAAACATTTCTCTGATGAAAAGGTTCTGATTAATTCCATATATCAATACAGGAAGCACTTTGTACATTTTAGGGGAAGTTCTATAGGATAATGATCAATTACTTATCAAATTAATGTAAACGTATTAACTCTACAGAGGAATTTGTCACGGCGAAAAATACTTCATTCGATTTGGTACAGTAATATATGGCGTATCAATACATTGTATTAAAATTACATTGTACCCGCGATACCTCAATTAAAATAAAATGGACTAGAACGGTTACGTACATATGTATCTTATATATTGGAATAGTAGACGTCAATGATTTGATGAAAGCTAGTATTCATTGAGCGCATGTTTATAATAGGCAATAAATCTTGATTAATAAAGAAATATATTTAAAGACAGTAATGTTAAAAGTAAACGATTTATATGTCACATTATAATCAGATCATATATTCTGTACTGTTCTATACTGTTTGATAAACTTACTAATACTCCAATTGATTCAATATAAATATATTAAAAATCAGAGCGACTCTATTATTGCAAAGAACCTACGTCTTTATATTGTTTCAAATTTGATACTACGGGAATGCATACGACTCAAAGGAAACCTAGATGCTTCAAAGACCAAACTTTGACTCTTAGTACACTGCTGTATAAAAATCGTATTATAAAATAATTTTTCTCCAAAAGCCCGTTAAAATTCTGTCGTTACTCAAAATTTTATTTTAAATCACATCGCAATTAATATCGACAATCGTTTTTTATCGACGATTAATTTGAAAGCTTTTGTTAAAGTAAAATTACATTGAAAATATTCAAAAACCGGACGTAATCCGCCCAGCGAGCTTATCTCTTTATACGCGTCCGTCCGGATTACACCGTCCACCCGCTTATCCGGCATACAATACGAATATGGAATAAGATTTATATTCATACATAATTTTTGATATGGCAACACACATTCATAAATAGCAATTGTATTCATTATTAAACGAGTAATTTAAATAGTGTTTTAGTATATTCCCCGTCTTTAAAATATACTGTCATACTATATGTCTAAGTACAAACAAAAAAGCATAAAGTTTTATTACAAGCTAAATTACCGTATAGTATTATATATATATACATACATAGTGTCTACGATTTGTTCCTTTATTAGTATTTAGGAAAACTATTCTTTATACATTAAGCTTTTTTCACTGTTATATACGCACGATTGTTATCTCCCTTTGGTGTAACAGATTAACGGATCGACTAAAAAGATTATTTAATTGTCTTTTGTGAAGAGACCCGTGAACGTGCGCTTCCGCCGATTAAACATTGAAATAATTGAACTCTTTTGAAATCGAAAACTATTTTTGTACTTCCTTCGTGGATCAGCCCTGCTATTATAAAGTGCCCAATTATTGACTCAATAAAATGGGATTTGCATTCATGACTTCACAAAACCCAATAGAAAATTGTTTTCTCAATATCAAGAAGACGCAACCATAATTAAATGTTACGTACGACTAACTTTGCTACGCAATGGCTAATCAATATGTTTAGACCAAAGTCACGGAGGTCAAGCTGAAGACAAGCCAATTAATAACAAAAAATTAAATCAGTACCAAATAATACTACATTATTTGTGTAGATATTGAATAAGCGTTATTTTAATAGAGGAGTTTGTTGAACTATTTTATGAGTCCTAAAACCACACCATTGTATAGGTGGAATTCACTGTAACAGTATACTCGTATTCATTGCTGAAACATTTAAAAGTCGTAAAAACTATGGACTAATTTGCACAACCCTATCGTAGGTCGTGGTTCTTATATGCGGTAAATACATTTGAAAACTATTCTTATGTTGATAGTATTAAGGCATATTTTCTACTGCATTATTTTCTAACGCGAATTGTGGATAAGCCAGCGGATTTGTGAGGTAGTCTAAAAAGGTAAAGACAGATTTCGTTAAGCAACTTTTACTAACCTATTTCAAATTGGTTAATTTTAATATTATGAAAAAACAATATTTTATAATACGGCGTAAATATACAGATTATAAATTTTCAGGGTAGAAGACCTTTATTGATCGTCAAGAGCAAACCGGCTTGTACGTATAAAATTTGAGATGAATTCTGCGTAAATTAAATGTATTGCATTAATTTACTAACGACTCCCGGTCATACTATGTGGGTGAAAATGATAATAATAGAAATAAGGATGGCAAGAACCTTCGATTGTAATTGGTCATCAAGAATCAAACACGCGACATGTCACGATTTTTTTTGCAGAAAAATGTATTATAAAGAATATACACAAATATTAAAAAAAAGTTTTGCTATTGATCTTCTTAAGTCTGATATTACTTGCGATTTTCCAATCACAATAAACGCAAGCTTTCGTCTTTCTTTTAGTTCCAAACCTCAAAAATCCGAAAATAGATTATCTGAAAACATGAACGGTACCTACACGGAGAAAATTACGTAAACCCATTTCCAAGTACATTATAATGAGGCGTTTCAACGAAGTGAACTAATAATGAAAGCTGTCATATATTGAGGTCAATACTTTGTGGGTCTACTCATAACTGGACACTCGAAAAACATGTTTTGGACCTCTTTTCATCAAGATGTCTCCATTAGCCGAATCGAGTGCATTTTACGCGAAATATGAATTCATTATACTAATTTCTCAATTGTATTAAAATAATTCAGTTTCCATCAAAAAACTTAAATTTTAATTTTTACCTTTAGTATTTGCTATTGGGTTGTGTTCTTAATATATATTTATTGCAAATTTAAGTCAAAATTAGTTCTTAAGACATCGATGGTAGAAATTTTTATATATTTTACTTAAATTTTCTCTTAATCCAATTTTTTATTTTATAGAACGTGGGGCAAACGGGCAGGAGGCTCACCTGATGTTAAGTGATAAACATGGACACTCTCAATGCCAGAGGGCTCGCGAGTGCGTTGCCGGCCTTCTAAGAATTGGTACGCTCTTTTCTTAAAGTACCCTAAGTCGAATTGGTTCGGAAATACTTCAGAAAATTCCAAATATATGAGATTAACCTATTGATAACCCATTTTAAGCCCTAAGATCTTGTTCAATGTTAAATGCGCAGTAAAGCTAAGTATAACTGTCCCAGGAGTCGGGAGACATAGCGCAGTCTCAACTAAGAATATTAAACCCACTAAAAAACCCAGGAAAAAATTACCACTACTTTCTCTACCTACGATCATTGAAATGCCCCAAAGCTTATTAGTTGGTAACACTTAAGTAACGTAATTATTTACCATAAATTAAAGAAGCCTTATAATTTCTTGCATACCAGGCCGACTTGCGTTCCAGGCCAAGATAATCCCGCTTCGCTTGTAAGACGATGTCCGCAAATCCCATTCCCCTCTCTAATTCCTTATTTGAATCTTATCAGAACGTATATCGGCAGTGGACATTTGTATATGTGTTGTAGGGATGTCCAAAAACAATGCATACAGAACGCACAAACTTTAAAAGGTTTCACACAATTTGAATTATTGTCCATAGTCGCTTAAAGACTGAATGTAACATGATATAGTGTTCGAAACTTAACATAACACTTATTTGTAAAAATTGATTAAAATGTCACGTCATTAGCATGTCAAACTTTTCAAACTGTCAATATGGCGTCGGCAAACCACAACTTTGATGATGTTTTACAAATGTTCATGATAAACAACAAGTACGACAATGGAAGAGTTTAGTGCCAATAATAATGTGAATTTGACTTAACAATTTAATTTTAAGATAAATGTTATTTATTTCTTATGTTCATCTTTTTTATTGCTGCCAAATAATGGCTCTATCGTACGAATGGCCTAAGCATTAGCCAGCCACATTATTAAATGTTGTAACAAACGCCTAGGCTGTTAATTGAAATTAAGCTAGTTGGCTGCCATATATATATTAATTAGTTCTGTTAATGTTATTAACTACACAGTATACTATGTCACTTCATATTACACGGCATATACTTTAAAAATAGAATCCGGGGTAATCCTTTGAATTGACTTAAATATTTCTGTAAAGATTTTTTGTATCTTTATACTTGGAATTAATTAAAAATATATTTATTACTGTAGCGTCCCTGTTAGCTTAGCGTTTAAAGGCTCGTTCACACTGAATCCGCGATTAATGGCCGATGGCCGATTGAAGCTAAATTTATGTTTGTGCACGTTGACGCTGAAGGGACGTACGCAGCTGCCGTAATCCGCCTTAAGCGAACCGAAGATTTCCAATTTGAAATGTTGCTTACACCTGCTTTATATAAATTTATTAATATTAATAGCTATTAGGAAATTCTTTGGCATCATATTGCCGATAATTTACAAATAAATATCTGTATACTTCCTTATACATAGTCGTTATGTTTTATTATTCTTTATATTAAATATTGTGCAATTAAAATTTTGTTTTATTATTTTTTACTGTAAATTGTTAAAAGAAAAAGGGAATGTAAGCGGAAAATCGTTTTAAAATTAATGAAACGATGCGTTTTATAGGTCTATTTCTTGTTAGAGTAATAAGATAATATTGCTAACCCTTTGTAGAGATTAAGATTTTGTTAAGGGCGCGTTTAATCCCACCAGCCCCTCAGACGGGGTCTGCGAGACCCTTTGTCGTTCACTTCTATGGTTTTTACGATCCATAGACAAAGGAATTAGGGATATATTATTTATTAGTCTATCAAAGCCTGTCCTAAGCCAAAAGAGTTAAAATGTGTATGAAACTTTAAAATTTTAATCAACTTTAAAATTGTAATAACAATTTATTTACCGAGCAACTCACACTGTTTTTTTTTGATATTGTTTATTTAAATTCGTAACATATATTAAAATTCGTTTTTTAGTCACGGAAATTTAACGGACTGAGTTGTTCGGATTTTGTCAAGATTTATTATAGAACCATCTAGAAGTTAAAGGTTTCACAGTCTTTAAATCAAACGTCAACTGATAGGCCATTAAACTATGCCGAGAGACTACTGTGTATACGGGCTACAAGATTTCTATTAAAAGCTGCTTTAAAGCGGATTTTCGAAAAATATGAATTCCCAGCGGACTTTATGTCGATCTTGAAAAATGACCAGGTGATCCCGCCCTTCACATTTATGACTCAACTTATTTTTTATCTATCAGCTGATTGCATCCTCTTTTGTTGCCGGTGGATTTAACATACTTTTAAGATACAATAATATAAATAAATAAATTATATAAATTGACTCTGCAAAAATTATTTTCAAAGGTAAGATTAAATTTAAATGAGAGTCGGTAAGATCACCTTACAAAGATGACGATGAAAGTGTTTTAATCTCAAAGACGTCGATTACAAATAAACTGATTAGTTAAATATAACCACCAAAATCCTAATCTTAGTTTATATCTAATTGCATTCAAAAATTCAAGAAATATCGCTAAGGAACTTTTCTCTAGTGATACAAATACAAGTTATTCAAGTATAGAAACATCTATAGAACCTTGATTTGCACAAGAGCTCAGTGTAAATAAAAATTCCGACGCACACATCGAAACGCCACACATACACCTGTTTGATATAATCTCGGATTCGTGTGTGCGTTAAGCTGAATGCAAGCCACAAATTGGGCTGAAGTGCAAGGGATAATCCCCCTATGATTGATGAAGCAGCCGCCCTTATCTTTGTTCTTTACTATAACGAATATGCCTTTTGACATTTCTGAATTAAATCCCATTTATTTATAGCTTGTATTAAATAAATTACAAGACGAATATGAATACTTGTATAGCATAGTCAGGCAATGGGTAACCTCTAGAATAATAATACAATAAGATACCTAATCTTCTCTTGTTTTGTTCCAGTAACTAAATCCGTCTAATGTTTAAAACATGTTTCCCGATCATACATAAACAACTAAATAAAGAGATAATACGCAAAGAATGCTGAAAACGTCTAAAAGTTGTCTTGTTAATCGTTTTGTAGTTATAAATAATTAATAACATTCATTTTAATTTTCAATACTCGCGCCTAGGTAGTTTAAAAAATATCAACAAATCTTCGATAAAGTTTGCTCGTAATGATAATATAGTCCTTATTCCATTCACATATGGCTTACATTAACTTGTATGTTGTAGGTTTTTACTCATATTGAAATCTATAGGATAATCCGTAGGTTGAGCCCAGCGGTAATGCCCGCGGGATAAGTAGGCTTACAGCTAGCAACGGTTCGTTTTCAGAATACAAAATAGTTAAATAAAAATAAAATTGATTTTGGTAATAAAAATAGAAACTCCATATAAGGTCAAGTGGGACCTTTATGACAGGTAACTTTCGATCTATCCCCGTGATAAGCCCTTGATAGGTACACCTATCACGTTTGTTTAGTTTTTAAAATTACACGAGTATGAAAAGGATAAAAGATTCAAAAGCGTTTACAGTACGTTTATGAGTATGAGGGTTGGTCAGCTACAGCTTTCACGGTGTAAATTATTACACAAAGTTACAGTTAATACGCACTAGATGACGAAGTTTAGTCGTATAACGGAAAATAAGGATAAAAACTAAGTGCCTAAGAGTGATGCCTAACAAAGATGTATAAACCACAAAACACTTGTTACGTTTTAGACAAAATAGTTGGACATTAGCCAGACAATTTGGTGATGAAAAAGAAAGCTATCCATTTGAAAGAGTGCGTATACTATGGTACTGATATGGGAAAAATATTAACATTAATTAGTAGTTAAAAATCCTTCATAGCCCTCATTCAAGCGCTAGTCCATTTCTAAGTTCTAGCCATAACAAAGGATGGGACATATACAGTGGATGTAGAGCGTGGCTGATCCGGATGAGCCCGGATTAGGCAGCCGCTGCCCACCGCCCGGGAACAGGGATACATCTCCTGTGGGATTACGAAAATCCGCATCTACTAGAATAACTTGCGAGGGATTTACATTGTAATCGCCGCTAGGTAATAGAATTTTGCTTTTGCATTTCAGTTACAGACCCGAAAGACTTTCCTATTAGACAGTGAATGATTACATATAAAACACCGTAAGAAAATTATTCCAGTTTTAAGAACTACCCCGTTACGAACTAGTCTGTACTGCCACTGGTCAAGACAACGTAGCTCTAAGGCGTTGATATTTGCCCCGCTATTCTGTTAACCCTAGAAAGATAACCTACGTCGAAAAATCTATATTATTTATTTCTATATACGCGCCATGGCACTGGCCGTTCCTGTCAACTCAGTGGACCCAAGTAGCTATCAGATGACAGTCGTGTTTCTTAGATAAGTACAATACTTTCGTCATTATATACCTACTGGAGAGCATAAGTCGAGCGCCTGTCCTAAGTGCATTGAAGGGTTAGCCTTATATATCAATAAAAAAATAATAGTTAAGCTTGATCATTTTATAATAAGTTTAAAAAGTTGATTTTAAAAGTTTATTTCTTAAATTATAAGGTTGATGAAGAAACTCCATCATGTTTAAGTTGTTTAGTGTTAAAAGAGCTGTGTTTAGTTTATTTAAAATTTAGCTAATTAAAATATATTAAAAAAGTCAATTGCATATATTAAAGCTGACAATCACATTCATAAGCATATGATATACAAATTCCAGCATTTGCGCATATAGGTCAAAATAACGTATGGTTATCTTTAGTGTATAGCAAAATATGGTTATCTTTCTAGGGTTAAACTAACCTTTGTCCATGACTAAATATTTAGTTAATTATTAGCTGACATTAACTACGTAACAAAACATATTGACGACGAAGATTCATTCCTTTGATATCCTTAACGCTATTCGAATAACGGGCTAACAAAATGTTGAAATTGGAATTTGAGTGGTAAGCAGTCTACTGTCTTTGGTCTGAAACGTAGCTCTTACTATAGTAAAACTTAATTTAAAGTAGAGTTGACTTAATGGTACGGAATTTCATATATGAAATGATTAGGTACTTTATAAAAAAATTACAGCTTTTGTAACAATCAATACGCCGTTAAGTTTATTGTTTTCCTCAGGTATTGATAATTAAAACCCTTAGAAATATTGAAGGACAATTGTAGTTTATGACTTGTGTCCGGTGGTCAGAACAAAGAGGAATTTGATTAATTTTCGCTCTTGCAGTACACACGGTTCCACTAACACTAAAGACCATCCAAATATAATTATCAAATGCTCAAATAAAAACGATGGATTACGCTAATTTATATAATTTATCTAATGAGTTATTGACACACTAATCTTCAGCCATATACGAATATTTGATAAGTCTTTACTTAATTTTATAAACTTAAATCGTGTCCGTGACTAATATCTCACGTAAGGCACGTTTCTCTTCATTCTCATTCTTAGATTTTGTATTATACATTTCCACGTGGAGTAGTAAACTAAGTTATAAATCTCACGTAAATCAGGTGTATATATGGCGAAATAATAAAGAGTTAATAAGATACCGAACGCATATAACGGGCGAGGATTAGAGGCTTGACGGTCAAACGTCTATTTTTATAGTCTGTCATAATCAAGATTATCTTTTAAAATATGAAACCCATTTATTTCTAATGTTGGTAATATGCTAATATTAAATATAAACTTATTATAATTCACATTTTTCGGCTTGTGGCTGTAGTGAGTCTTTATCAGAACTGTTACAGATTTATTAAGTGAAAAATTAAAACTTAGCGTTATTCATTTATTGTTACCAAAGATATTGTTGAGATCTCAAAGTATTAAGTCAAGGACTTGGTCATAATTTCAAATCCCGCGGACCACTGGCAACCCTACACAGATCTCATGTCAACACGTATACGCACACACACGTATACGTAGACGTACGGATCAGGACTAAGCCGGATTACTCGACCGTCGGATCTGGATTTTATCCCAGTGAGGTCGAGAATATTATGGATTTTCGCATACGAAAAATGTTCTAGAAATTTCAAATTGTATTTCACGATTTAAATTCTTTGGTCTTAGCACCGGTTTTGGATTAAATGGTTCATTATTCTTTTTTTGGATTTTTTTTAGATGCACTGAGTAAAAGATAGGCAAGAGTTAAGAAGCTACGGATATATATGTTTCTTTTATAGGTAGGTTTAAGCGAATACATTATTCAAAAGAGATAAACTTCTTACATGAACTGTCTTCAAAATAGAAAGCGTTCAAACAACATAATTAATACTTTGTTAGCATTACGAATGAAACTATAATGAGGTTTACCTACTAGGTTATTAAAAAACAGCAACATCATTACTTATACGGTTTATGGATTTTTATCTCCAACATATTACAATAAATCATTTACTAACTACATTAAATACATAAAAATACGATCGTCAGTTTGATATGTCGTTATATACTTTCAAAATTATAAAACCAAATTCATATTTAAACTTGTTCTTTCATTCTTTCTTCTAATTAGACTTTGCATTACTGTATAATATTTAGCTTAAAACTGAGTATTAGTGGTAATATAGATCGATAGAGCCGCACAGTGGAACGGGACGATTATCCGGATCATCCGGAACGGATCAGCCTCGTGTCGCCCGGAGATAAAACAGACCCCACACTCCCCTATGACTGACAATTTTCTATGAGTCTAGTATAGTGATATTAAGTAAAGCTAATAAGTACTTTACTTTGTCGGGAATTTAATGCATTTGCTTAAACTTAATATTAGGGTATAATTTTTGTATCGACTAAACTCAAATATGGAACGATTTCAAACATTCTTTGGGCATTAAAATGCGACATTAATCCCGAATAACAGGATTATATGGACTTTTAAAAAAAATATAATATTGGAAAAAAAATCACAGGCCAGTACGGTTTTACTGTCTACTTTCTTTAATTTTCCTTCTGTTTTCACTCAATACGTTTTGCTACAAATGACACACTAAAAGCTTAATAATTCCTTGGTCAAAAGAACGTATTACATACTTCTAGAATTACTAATCTTGTAATAATTATTCATCCGCATTAGCATTTTTAATTTAAATAAAATACTAATTCCAATCCAATTAAAAATATCAAAGTTCTTATCAACTATAATTAATCGTAATGTAATACTCAGCTATCTGTTTTCTATTTAAATGCGAATCTTTATATATTATGTCACCACAATTATGCACACTAAAAATTTTAACTGATGATTTCAGACTTATCCCGACTGTTCCCGAAACCGATTTCAATATTGAATTAACACGTAATTCTAAGATAAATCGCTGCTATGGATAATATTTTCTTGGGTTTCGTCGTTAGATGACATAATTATGTGAATCGACACCTCATTTCCAGTTAAGCAGTATCGGTTTGAGAGTTACCCTGCTGAAACGTGGAATTGAGCACGTTTTTTAATTGGTAACATACGGGGTAATGCATACAGCATTACCAGGAAAAATATTTTTCCCTACCACCCGGTAAGGCTGCGAACACCAAGAGGGATAATCAATGAATCTGTTATTAATTATTAAAAGTCGATGCGAGTGAAATCAAACGTAATTGCCGCTCCTATGTATATTTATTTATTTACACTTCGTTACCTAATATACAAAATCATATATATAAAAAGAACGATTCCCTTCCAGGCAACCCTAATATGGAACAATAAAAAAGAAACACCTACTGCGGGTAAAGAAAAAGAAGTGCATAATTAATTAACAAAAGAAAACTCAAAATACAGTAACTATAACTAAAAGTAGAATGTAAAGAAAAAATATAAATAATAATAAACAAACAAAAATGTAAAAGCTAATCCAAACGTTAATTGAGTCACTATTAATATTTATGTACTAAAGTAATTTTTTTTATTTTGATCATACTAGTTGTCGTATCAGAACAAAAACGAATAACACTATTAACAAAATATGATAATTATGATATACGTATTGGGAAATATGAATGACTTTGTATAATTTTCAAATTTTAATTTCTTATCTATTTGAATCGTAACGTGCTCATTTTAAATGTCAAATTTTAATACGTTAAACTGCAGATTTCTTACCTTATTCAAATAAAAAATATCTTAGTATAAAAAAGAAATCGGCTTATCTATATACGACAGGCTTATGAAGCGTCAGCAAATTACTTAAACTGTGAGTTTTTGAATAATAAACAACAAAGGTAAAAATATTTTTACCTATTCACGAGTAACGTGAGAAAATCGAAAAAAAATTCTAATAGTAGAAATTATATACTCTAAGTAAGCAATACTATCAAATTGGCAGTAGTTTTTCTAGACCCTTTAACTTTTCGAGATTATTTCATAAAACCTTTAGCAATGCAAAACATGTTACTTCATAGTATCTCATAAAACAAGCGAAGAGTTAATGAATATTCTGACGGTACCCAGGTATGAATTGACAAAAAGATATATCTCCAACGTCACTATAATCCGTGGGGTATTGTGCAATCGCTAATCGGCGCGGATCGACGCAGGCGACTTGAAATTAATAATGATTTATATCAACCGATTAGGGGCATTAGGTATTAACTCGCCACCGTGTCTTTGGCGGGCCACGTGATGTATGTTATTTCTACGAGTATATTATTCTTATCTCTCATCCGATGTATCGAGCCTTAATCCCTTTATTTAAGACTGAAATTTGCATGTATAATATGACAGGTGATACTTAAAGCTAATCGGACGAGCGGAGCTTAGCGCTCTTTGTAACGATAAGTAGAAATGAAATTATGTTTTTCTCGTGAATATCTTGTGCGTAGAAAAACTTTGCATGTTCACCAGCGATCCCGAATGGAATTTTATGGGAAAATATCATATCTTTTGTATGCAACAAGTTTTCTCAGCTTGAAACAGCGTATCTAGATTCTTTGACACGGAATTTATTATAGAATCGTAACGCTGATAAGTTTTTAACTATGTATAATACTTGATACTCTTTATTATAAGCTTGAGTGTTTTGTGTTGCACAATGTGAGTGTGTGTGTGCCGTGTGTATACCGGCTTAAGCTTTGTGCGCCTTACGGCCAGACGGGATGTCCCGGATTAGATTTAAGGGGTAAAAGAACTTGAAAGGGATAGAGCTAGACAGATTTACTTTATAAAGACAAGGATAAAAGATGGGAGATTTAGAGATTATGATTCATAAAGAGTGGAGAATGAATGGAAATTATTACGGAGGGAATCAACGTGGAGAATTAAAACGTTTGAATGGAATTCATGTCGTTTTGAAGTGTGACGGACTAGGTACGCTCCCGTGACTAATCGTTATCCCAAATAAATATCTATGACATTAATGCTAGTTCTGGTAGTTTTTGCTTAATACGTTGTCACATGGACGAATTATATTAAAAGCTGCTGTGGTCTCTGCCAGAAAGAGCAGCGCTTGGGAACCGTCTACTCCTTAGCATAATGCTGAGCCGGGGCCAATTACAACCACAGCACACACGCATTACACACTTGGAACGAACCGAAAGGGAAAAGAGGGAAAAAATACTCTCATTATATTTTTTAATTATTTTCTTTGAATGTGTATTTATGTGTGTGTGTTTATGTTAGTAATAAATGTTATGTCTATGTCTAAAGACCTACAAGCTTATATAATTTCTGCGTATTTTTGTTGTTTAATAAATTCCCTAAATCGGAATGTTGTTTGATACGTTTATCGTACTTAAGAATATCGATTTTAATTTAAAATTTGACGTGTAAGATATGAAAGATATCAGTAAATCAATTATAGGCAAGATTAACGCAGAGATGAAGCTGAACAAAGGAAGGGGTCGGCGCGTGACGGCGAATAAACGGTGCATTCGTCGGTACACGGAGATTATCGTTTTTTGTTCAATTCACCTAGATAAATAAGAGTCTTACTGTTTTGATTTATATATTTTAATTACTTATATCATTTTCAAATGGGGCTAAATCAAATATAAAAAAAGTACGTGAATTCAGGAATACTTTTATAGTCCGGTCCAGAATCATTGTTTTTCCAAATTTGATTTGTGATTTGAAGTAGAGACTCTTGGGCCGTGCGGTTCAAGTGCTCAGGCGCTAATTAAAGATTAAAATTGGTGCCTCGTAGATAGTACCGGTGACCCCAGAGCTGGTGCTTTCCTCGCTCAACGAATAAGTAACGCAATACAGTGAGGAAATACTGGCCAGTGTTAAAGGTACACTGCCACAGGGATAACTTAGAACTTGTGTGTTAGAAATAAATATGTCTGTTAATATATAGTGCATGTTTAGTGGGATAGTAGGGTCAAAAGAGCCGCTACATTTAGAATTATAAAAATATTTTCTGGAAGAGATGAAGAGATTGGTTATATAACAAAACGAAGGCAAACATCGTTCTAAAAGGATTCGTGTTCTATACAATATGTATGGAGAGTATATTTATCTGTCAAAAACTTAAAAGCTCACCAGTGACTCCCTTATTTAGCAGGTTATTGAAGACCTCCTTCTTAGGCGAGAGATGCGGCGCATGCGTGGCTCGCTCATGCGCAGGCGCAGACGGCGGACGTGGAACCGCGCGCTCTTCAGGGGAGCGACGTGGTGGACTCTTACTACGACGTAATTCTGATGATAGGCTCTGTAAGATAAAACAACTATTATATTCAGAGTAAAATTATAGATAGAAAATGAAAAATATTTGTATAAATAAGGCTTTGAGTTAATCAAAAGAAACTAGCTTTTGTTTTTGCTTACTTAAAACTTTGTTACGAAAGTATAGCTTGCTATTAAAAGGCAACGATGAACACACGAAATAAAAAATAATTTGACATTTAATACATATCAAATACATAATCAGATTTCAAAATAAACCATCAACAACTTTATAGCATTTTTATGATCAATGAAGCAGTAGACGCAATGTCAAGGGAATCACATGCCAACATACAAACTATGAAAAGTCGTACCACTTTAGACGTATAAATTGGACGATATTGCGTCAGCACATCGTTGATGAGCCGGCACTGATTACGCTCAATCAATGATTGAGGCTCCACGCGAATCTGCGCTTTAATGAGGTTAAACAGACTATCAGATAAAAAGATTTTAATAAAGACGTATCAAGTGCGTCTTGGCAGTTTGAACATAACAAGTATTTAGAACGTAGATAAACAGATCATTGCTAGAATCAATTTCCTGTGGATTAGGTAATGGTAAAGTCATATCACAGCACACTAATTGTTCATAGCCTATCTCAATTGAGATAAGCGGCCGTTGCCAAATCGGACTATATATATAGCTTCATGGTTTTATTTCAAACATAATTTATTACGTTTCCTGATTATTGTACAATAATTTAGTTTTAAATTAGTAATGTTTTTGGTAATACATTATTATGATTTAAATCTTCATTCGCCTTTCGCACATGCCTTAAAGCCCGAAGTTCATGGCTTTGTTTCTCTATATAACAATATTGGTCCCATGCCCCATAGTTGCGGGATCACACAAACATAACATTAGGTCTTTGACTACAATGGATTGATTTCGACTAAAATAGATTTTTTTTTTTAAATACGTAATTACACATTATTTCTTACAATAGCAAGAAAATGTTCCTAGTGTTTTTATAAACCACAGTGTGACACTCTTAAAAAGATAACCATTAGCTTAAACTATCTAACGACTATTTCCTTATTTATAAAATAATTATAACACCCCCATGGGGTATTTATTCTACACCTGGAGCTTAAGCTAAAAAATAGTTGCCCTTTAAAGGAAAAAAATACGTTGAGCTATAAGCTATTCTATTCTATTAAAAATTTAATTATACCTTAAAAATCACTGAAATAATTGCCTTACAACTCTAAACAGGTAATACATATTACTATCGAGTCTACGAACCTACTCCGAATTATTCCATTTTTAAAATTAACAACAAAACATTTTTTCTTTTAAATCACAATCATAGAGATCCTCTTGTGCAGGAGTGCTGTGAGAAAAGTTTGCTGAGAAAAATCACAGACATTACTAAAATTTGCTGTGTTTTCTCAGAAATATTGTTCCATTTTTAAAAGCAACAAGTGGTACAATAAGGAAGCCAATAAGTGCCATAGACACACATAGAGTCGATTCGCGCCACAGATCTGTCTAATATCGTATTGGAATTTGTGATGCCGTTTGACCCCTGTTAACCTAGATTACGCTCCTCGGCGCCTGATTCGTCCTCTCAGCCTGATTGTGTTGTGACACAAACTGTAATGTATTATGTGTTAACTCTTGCAATCACGGCTACCACCACAATTACAATGGATACGTTCGCCGAACTTAAAATTTATTCGCAATTCGCTAGATGTTTCGATGTAACTAATTGGTTCGATTATGGAATATTTTGGGGCGCTATTTTTCTATAATAATTGAGAACATTTTAATACGATGTGGAATCCCGTCCCGAAGTGTATATGTCGTTGATCATAACGCCTTATACATATAACTAACATAAGGTTAGAAGAAGGTTTATATACTTTATGACAAATCATCATGACGAACGCTCTGACGTATTTATCGTAACGGTCAGATATAAGTTGCTAATATATCGTCATAGAAACATGACAATCATGTTATTGGCATTGAAACACTTAGCACAAAAGGCCTAGTGCGAATCACAACCGTTATGTAAAAAAGCGGAATCAAAGTAATGGAATATTTCATGAAAATATACAAGTCATATTGTATGTAATTTAGATTAAAAATTAATGTTATTCAGATTGTAGTTAAGAAGTAATCATACTTTAAATTGTATAATATTCTATAATGGATAAAGAAAGTCCGAGCCTGCGCAGGAAAGCTTCCGCCCAACTCTGGATTCTTTCTGATTATAAAGTTTCGCAATTTTTCTGTCTAAAGTAAATTTATTGTTGAGCAGTATTGGCCTAGTGGCTTCAGCGTGCTACTCTCATCCCTGAGGTCGTAGGTTCGATCTCCGGCTGTGAACCAATGGACTTTATTTCTATGTGCGCATTTAACATTCGCTCGATCGGTGAAGGAAAACATCGTGAGGAAACCGACATGTCTTAGACCCAAAAAGTCGACGACGTGTGTCCGGCACTGGCTGATCTCCTACTTGCCTATTAGATTTAAAAATTATCATGATACAGACTCAGAAATCTGAGATCTGAATCCCAGATCTAAAGGGGTTGTAGCGCCACTGATTTTATAAGAATATATTTCGGAACCCTTTTAGGTAAAAGATAGGTTTCCCATCTCTTCCCTAACATACTTCATACTGAATTGTACTCACAACATTAAGATACCTTTACTGAAATACAATTATAATAGCATTACAATTTTTTGCAAGTTATATATCAAAAATTTATTACGATACAAATTTAACATCGATTTATACAAAGACCAGATTATTTTTATACGGTTTTAATTAATCAAAAAAATAATCTGACGTACTACGTTTGCAGTAAATACTCATTTGACTCTTACTGGTATTGTTTAATCAACAAAGAGATTGTAATATAACGCTAGTAGGCAATATTGAATTTTTTAACAACATATATTGGTAAAATATAACTTGAAAAAACCTTTAACCGGCGTCAAAAGTATATTGTGTTAATTGGCTGACGGAATGGCGTTAAAAGTTATAATAAGTTTTCATTCGATACGTCATATTTGTAAGAAAAATAACAATGATATCGCTCAATTAATATGAACGATAATATGTTTTGATTAAATATTTGTTTTAAATATATGGCGTGGGAGCGACTAATTATAGTGAATAAATATATCGCTTGTATGTAGATGTGAAATGGGTTAAATAGCATAAGATTTCTATGCGTGAGTGCGTTAATTTCTCAACCAAATACCTATATTAATATAACTAGTGGGAGGTCGCGCGGTCTTCTGTTCTGCCAAGGTATCATTTCAAGGAGCCCGCGAGTCCATCGGTTCTTGTCCACGCGCGCTATGTGGCCTACCCACCACCACTAGGATGTTGCGACAGCCCTTCAACATCGCTCACTCCGGTCATTACTGGTGTTATAAAACTGAAATATTTACTATTTGCAGAACGGCATCGAGGTCCGAGTCTCACAGGAGACGCCCTTGCGCTAGTCACAGGAAAAACAACCTTCCGGACGAGCTACGCTCGCAAAAACAGCCCAAGCTGAGCTGTAAAGGCCTTTAAGGCCAACAGCGAGATTTTATTTTAAAAAAAACGTCATTTTTAATTATAACTGTTTTGACTTTTCTCTTTAATGAAGCGTGTATTGCGCAATTACGTAATAATTCATACAAAAACTTTTAATACGTAATTAAACACGAGTTTCTTGTGCAAACAGAGCTCAAGTGCTGTCAGTCGGAATAATCTCCGAATGTCACGTAAAGATCATTAGGAATAATACACGGTTCTCTATTTACTAACTTATCTCAATTATGTTTGATTACTGTATTTGTTATGCTACTGTGGCACTAAATGCTTGTTAATTTTTCCTATATTTTCATGACGAAACTGATTTGGCAATTAATACAGACTGTATCGGTGGTACTAATGTGGTTAAATAAATATGAATTGTATTAGACTAAATGTTATGCTTTCATACTAAAGCCAAGCCATATAGAAAATCAGACTACGTTATAAATTCGAATATTACGAATTCATACGAATTCAAATAATTAATTCTTTACTTAAACATTATATAGTTTATAAGTTCTCGTAACGATTCACCAATAGATAGTGTGGTTTAGGTGTACAATTATGGGTTTATGTAAAATGACCGAAGTAGAACGGTTATTACGGTTTTTTGTTCTAAGGTACTACTACTAGACATGGTCTTCACATATAATTATGAAATCAATGTATACAAAATATTGTAAAAACTACATATTTCAAAAGAGATTAGAGTTTCTTGAACATTCCTCTCCATATTAAACTATCTTTTGGAAGGGGTAACTAGTCTTTTTTTTAATTTTAACTTGTGAATTTGAGTTTTAGAGGTCATAAAAAACTTACCGAAATACACGAAATCTACGCGCAGCAAACAGAAGCTAGTACTGTAATTCTATCAAACCAAAATGTGATGATTATAGTAAATATATATCATCTCAACATTTACGACATAGGGAGTACTTCCCGTCTGCTATTAATTTTTCAAAAATGATAAAAAACCTTTAAATCGCTATGCTATTATTTACCCGGGTGTTAGAAATTCCATACTTTATATTACAAATGTTTAGAATGACTTTACGTTCTAAATCTGAGTTATGCCAACAGATCACAACGAGCTTATCTAGTCAGGGTAGCTGCGTAATGGTGACATACAAACAAGCACCAAAACACGATAGTAACATTTACCATGGCATTACGCGTTTTGTCTATCGCTGTGAGCCACGATTATTTATGCCCCACTTATTTGTTCGAGATAACGTTTAGAAATATCTTCTATTTGTGTAAGATGCGAGTTTATCTTTTAATTCTACAGCTGTCAACGAGTCATGCGCTGTTTTGCCCTGACACACACGAAGTTTGGGTCAAAGGAATAGTTACTACGTAATTAAACGTAATTAAAAAAAAATAAGTTTAAGTATATAACTTAAACTTAGTTTTTTTTTAAATTTAATGACTAGAAACGAGATCTTTAAGCCAAGTTTTCTTTTCGGCCATTAAATTTAATAAATGAGTATTTTCACTTGTTATTCAAATCTTTCATTTGTTTATTTAAATCAACCCGGTATTTTTAACGTCTTAACGTCAAACCCCTTCCTTATTCATAAAAATGAATCAGTCCCTTTCTATCAAATTGTATGTGATAAAAGGAGACATATTAATTATGGTGCAATTAGACCGATTACTTTTTTTTAAGAGGATATATTTTTATCTTTAGCAGGCGAACCGCTCCAGCATCACACAAGCAACCACGACCCGTAAACGGTAAAATTAAACCTTCCTCATGTATCATTCTATATATTGTAGACATCATCAAACTCTACAACTTTTCTCTAGAACTCAAAAGGTATTTTAATTTTCCTGGTTAAAGGAATTTTCCAATTCAGTTCAGTACACCCCCCTACAACCCTCCTCTCTTTATCATATAAGTAAATATATTACGAGATAAAACACTGCGAAACCTTAATAAACGGCTAGTGAAGACATAAAAAATATGTTATATAACAACATTTAATGATGATATGCGAAATACGCAGAGCAAGATACAGTGATAAGGGATACCAAATTAGCCGCATTAATTGGATACACACGGTAGTGAAGAAAAAAATGGATCTGCTGTTTACTTAAAGCGAAATAGCATTGGTATTAAAAGTATAATCCATACTAATAAATTTGTATTGAATTAGTTTGTAACGCATATACTCAAGCAATACAGGAACAATGGCTATTTTTACAAGTATGTATTACGATTTGTGATTTTAATGGGATTTTGATGATCTTGATAGAACACAAGAACAGACTGTCTTCCCTTTGGTAGAGATGTAAGTAGTGTTATGGGACTCTTTCTTATGTTAAATATCCTTTTTAGTAAACTAGGTAACACTTAAATTACTTATTAGTCGTAAATTAGGCTAGATAGTAATGTGCCATGATGTCTTAGTAAAAAAAATATTCCTTACTGACCACCATGCTCAGACATGAGCTACCGACTGAAGAGAGAGAGATAGATATGTCATGAACTATTAATATATATGCAGATATCGGCTATTTATTAATGTCATATTGTAATGAATTATCAAGTAATAGAATAAAAAAAAACCATCTCACACATTGAAGATATGTTACTGAGAGCCGTGGCTTCCATATTGGAGGACTGTGTATCTTTGGATTTATATTTATGAATGGTTTATTTAGTAAGAAATATCGAGGTCGTTGTTGACCCCGTGATTATTTTTAATGGTTTAAGATAATGATTTTATGTGATTTTTTCCTTTATGACATCCACAGACTCGTTATGTTAATCAAAGTGGTTTGTTTCGTAATAAGCGCGTGTATTTCAACAAACTATACCATTTTTTACGTATAAATTAATTTAACTAGGGCATATTGAGCGTTGACAATTTAGCCTTTAAATATTATAAAAATATTCAAAATTTCAATTTTAACAATTTTGTATAACCCTACGCCACAACTCAACTAAATATATAAGAATTATATATTTAGTAATTTATATAAGAATAGTGTTAGTCATTTTCAACTTGAAGATATAACAAAAATCATACTAATTATATAAACAGAGTACTTGAATTTCCAATATTGACATTTTCGACAGGGGCACAGATTAGGCATAGATAAAAAAATATATTTAAAAAATAATAAAATATTTATTTCATGAGATTAGCTTTTAGTTTTACTTTTTAATTGTATAAGTTTACATTGTTATGTGATTTTTAAATTTAGTTATGCATTTTCTGCACTTGTATTTCTTTTTTTCTAGCCTTTGCCTTAATTTATGTACTCTGAATGTATATGTACCAAACACATAACGCAAGAAAGTGTTAATAAATAAATATTTCAAAATTCCCAAACACATAATTGAACATACACCTTGTAAATATGAATTTAAAGGATGGTTTAGATATGATATGATTTTCTTTTATTAATCGAAATAAAATTTTACCGTAATAAATTATACTCTAATATAAAATACTTAATCTATATATATAAAAATGAAACCCGTTTTCCGTTGTCACGACATAACTTGAAAACGGTTTGACCAATTTGTCTGATTCTTTTTTTATAATATTCCTTGAAGTACGAGGATGGTTCTTACGGAGAAAATTAAAAAAAAAATTGAGTAAAAAGTCTAAAAACAACACTTTTCTATATTCCCATACAAAATATTCGTAATGATACTTAAAAGTCAATTTGAACTTTAATACCATGTCAAAAAGTTCAAGTGTTAGTGGAAGGGTTCTGGGAAGGTAAATTTTAATTTTTTGACATAATGTATTTGTTGTCTTATCAACTTTCTTTTTTTGATCTCACTAGCCAGACCGGTGTCCCGAATAGCAGAATAAGTATTTAAAAAAAATAAAGAATCGACTGTTAGGCGGTACGATGTTCGCCAGTATAGCCAGCTAGTATTTTATATTTCCCGTTCACTGTCTTATACTTAAAAGCGCCGATATACACCGATCTATACCCTTCGTGCTATAAGTAACACAGAGTAAAAACTTATGTTCGTTACCCTGCCAAACAAAAATTATATTCAAAGATACATGATCACCAAATGGGCCAATGAAAACCCGCCGTGGCTACGAGTATTCATTCATATGAAAGTTTAATTTTCACCCCCTCTCCAGTCCTCTTTCTCAGAATCAACACAAACTTTTCCCACAAGAACAGTTATTTCCCGAAGGTGCATTTTCTATGCACGCCGCAGTACAATCTGGGCCTATATATTCCAAGGGCATACTATGTAACGATTGTCAAACATCCGTTGTACTACGCTTACAGTGGCCTTATTCACATCGCAATCGCAGCGATTCAAATGTGTAAACGCGAATGAGACAAACAGTTTTACCGTTTCATTGAATTATACAGAATGTCTGACACATAAGTCGTTTAGGGCTAAGATGTTGGTTTCCTTACGAAGTTTTTGTAGTAGTGTGTGTTAATTTGCGTGTAGAAAGAAATTCATAAGATTATATAATAGAACTAAATCAAATATAACAATAATTTAATATTCTAATACAAACTCGTAAAAGTTATGGATCACCTTTATCACTCTTGTGATTGTTAAAAAGAAATGTGATAAAGAATTTGTTAATGCTGATTTAATTAATAGGATTAAAACTATAGGCTATAAGCTATTTTAACAATTACAGTTGAAATGCGAATAAGTACACAGGCTCTATTTACGCTAAGTAATTTATTCATTAATTACTTTTCATTTGGCGTCTTAAGATAGGCATCGAAACGTACTCACAAGATATCTCCTACATATTATGTGCTTAGAGATGTTTATATACGTATCAGAAAGTCAAAAGCAAGAATGGTACTGGCATGAAATAGATTATTTTATCTATTATATATATAAAAATGAAACCCGTTTTCCGTTGTCACGACATAACATGAAAACGGCTTGACCGATTTGTCTGATTCTTTTTTTATAATATTCCTTGAAGTATGAGGATGGTTCTTACGGAGAGAAAAATTTAAAAAAATTAGTGAAAAAGTCTAAAAACACTTTTCTATATTCCCGTACAAAATATACGTAATAATATTTAAAGGCAATTTGAACTTTAATACCATGTCATAAAGTTCAAGTGTTAGTGGAGGGGTTCCGGGAAGGTAAATTTTTATTTTTCGACATAATGTATTTGTTATATTATCAATTTTCTTTTTTTATCTTACTAGCTAGACCGGTGTCCCGAATAGCATAAAGAATCGACTGTTAGGCGGTACGATGTTCGCCAGGCCAGCTAGTTCGATAATAAAAATATTTTGAACACAGAACATTACTAAAACTTCAAGCTACAGTTAAAAATTACAAAAAAAAAATTGTGATAATAGCGTACACTGAAACGATTATAAAGGCTGTACGTACTTAATACATTTAAAAAAAGAAAAATATACATATCTATACTATAATGATTAAATTTGATTTGATTTGGGGCCCTTACAAATAGTTAGAAGTAGCTTATTAAGCTTGAACGGTTTTTTTACATGTAATAGGAAGCAAACGGGCAAGAGGTTCACCTAATTTTAAATGATACCCCGCCGCCCATGGACACTCACTCATTGCTGGAAAGTTCGCAAGTGCGTTGCTGGCCTTTTAAGAATTGCTCTTTTATAAAAGCTAAATATGACTGCAAGACAAGAATTTCTAGAAGGTTGGTGGGATTTTTCAGTAATTTTGTGACACCTAGGTCTTGCACTTCTGCATGACAGTTCTTTCATTTCGGCTGTCTGGATGTCTTAATATTATAGTCACCACCCGCCATAGCTTCGGGTACAATGTAGTGAGTTGCAAAAACTTATAGTATTGTCATCTACAAATAAATTCAAATCAGGTAAATTATTAAGATGGCTACCATTATTAGGAAAACAAATACTAAGGACAATCAATAAATCTAAAATAACAATTTTCTTAAGGTGCATGAATACAAATCTATGCATGGTTTAAATTTGAATTTTAAAGAACACAAATAACAAAAGCGATTATGCAGACTATACGATATGATTAAGATTTTTAAAAGGCTTTTGGACATCTCTAAATCTAATATATACAATTCTCGTGTCGCGGTGTTTGTGGTTAAACTCCTCCGAAACGGCTTGACCGATTCTCATGAAATTTTGTGTACATATTGGGTATGTCTGAGAATCGGACAACATCTATTTTTCATCCCCCAAAATGTTAAGGGTACCCCTAATTTTTTTTTAGGTTTTAGATATTTTTTTATTGTTTTATTATTTTATGATACAGCATTAAAAAATACATATAACCCCTAATTATCATCCCTCTACGATCAACCCCTATTTTTATTATAAATGATATACGTGGCAAAACGACGTTTGCCGGGTCAGCTAGTAACATATAAATGTTTCTCACTAGAATCCCTTTTATCATATCAATAGCAAACAATACCTCTATTCATTTATAATTGACACCAATGTTAATTAATTCCCTAATTCCCACATTCTATATGTAGTAAATATTTACTGCGGAAGTGGTTGTTATCTATAATTGTTTGTGGTCTATAGTTTTATCGCAAAGAAATGTTATTCTCAATTACATTTATTTGTTAATTACCATATACATTTTATAATTATAATATAAATATATATATTTTATAGTTATAATTTTGTATATTTTCAATTGGTATTTTATTTATTTTAGATTCATTCATGGCGTAGTATGTAAAGCATATGGCGTATACCTCAAAGGTCAAAAAGGTTCCTGGTATTTTAAACACTTTTGTAAGTACAGAATGTGATAGCCTGTCTATATGTGTAGTACCCCCACCCTGCTTCATATGTCGTGTAGTGTCTTAGTGCTAATCTTTTTTTTAACATTCCGACCGATTCTTATGAAATTTTTATGCACCATCAATTAGTTTGAGAATCGGCTACCATCTATATTTCAAAGCCCTAAGTGATAAGGGATGTCCACCCCAATTTTTTTATTATTTTTTTTATTATGTGGCATTAAAAAATACATACAACCATAAAATTGTCACTTCTCTAAGATCAACCCCTATTTTTTGGTATAGGAGATAGTCAGTCGGGCTAGCTAGTATCTTTATAATAATTAAATTCAATCTTTACATATACTTTAATTACCATTTTAATAATTAGTCTTGCAAGACCAAGTAAATAAATTTGTCTTACGAAATGCAGATGACGCTAAAATCAGTTTGTACCAGTTTGGAGAGGTTTGTACTTTGTATGAGCAATCTATTAACACGGGCCCGCTACAAAAACATAATTAGTGTCATTTGCACTATCTTCGGATGGGATAAACACGGGAATATTGAACGCACCAAATTGGAAACAAATGGTTGGACGAAAGTGCTAACTCAATTTGTTCGGCTTTCGCTAACATGAGGAATATTCCTTGTTGCATCACTCTACCACTGTATTATCTACTTACGTGTAAAATATACTATACGTATTTAATTATTATGCGAGTGCTTAGAAGAATAATTATATAATATCATTAAAGAACTTTATTTCTCATAACATAATGGTATATTTTTACGTCGCCATCAAACAGCCGTCCTAATTTAGTCTTCTAGGCTGATTCTGATGTTTATCATTAATGCCCTTTTAATTTGTTTAACGCAAATATTTTTTTTTAATCTTAGAAGGTAATTTATAATTAAGAATAATATAATGTAGTAATTATCTATTATTATAATATATATAATATAAATATATAAGTATAAGGGTGTGCAATTATGTAATCAATTACCGTCTAAAATTCGTAATATTAGCGCGTTTAACCAATTCAAAAGGGCATTAAAGATACATATCAGAATGAGCCTAGTAGACTAAAATTAGGAAGGCTGACAGATGGCGACGTGTATCTCGTTCGTAGATATTAAGTTACTCATGTAAAAAAAAAATTGTAATGAGAAATAAAGTTCTTTAAAATTTAATTTACATTATCTTTATTTGCAGAGAGACCAGCCATTATGTGCTCCACGCGTCATCCGTCGTTTGGTCCTTCGCGATGTTTTCCTCTAACTTGTATAAGTGACAATTGCGCATAATATTTTTGGGCGCACGGTCTCAGGGTTGGCGCGTCTAACAATTCACAAGAACAAGACGCCTTTACGAAATATAATTATTGTTTTGCACATATTAGGAGCTGTTAGATCTGTCATACAAATGTTTCGTATAATTTACTATGCTGTTAATATTTCTTCAAACTTGTTGTAAAGTTATATTATGTTTTCAATATTAAAAAATACCGACCTTTTTTTCTATCCCAATTACTACTAATAAATGTTATTAGCAGTTATTTGGCAGGAGACAGCGTCTTAACTAGGAATACGGTGTGGAGCCACCAGCTCATCCCCATTACTTATCGAGCAAGCGTCTTTGGGAAGCAAACTAACCGAAACCGGAGAAACCGAATAGGCCCTTATTAGAGCCAGAGCAACGTTTGCACGTCTCAGGCCAGTTTGGAAAAACAGTGCGGACAACGAAGTATTATGCAGAAGCCAAAGGGGGCTGGAATCAGGTGGAGTCAAGTTAAAATAACCTAACACGGAACAGTCTGGAGTTAAAGAACATAGGACCTTAAGTTAAGCAAGTCATAATAGTTATTAAGATTTATATATTAATGGATGAATTAGTAGGAAGCCTTTATGAAGAAGATATACTTCTTTTAGCAAACTACTAAAAACTTATACACTTCGATGCAAAATAAATTATTATATACGTAAAATTAAAATTACAGTACCTACTAGTTCTTAAATTAAGTGCGTAGATTGAATCAGAAGGAGCAAAAACTCTCCTCCACTCTATGGTATAATAGTAGAATATACATATTATATCTTATGAAATTCGAATTTGGAACACAAAGTGTAACTAAAGCGCGATAAACAAAAAAACAGAAGACAAAATCTAATCGCGTTAAAACAGCGCATTTTAAGCTTATAATCTCTCTGTACTGTAACACCGACAATTGATACGATAAAAGAAATCTGTGTATTAATCCGTAGCTAATCTGATAACGGTCAATTACGACTTTATCGGCTGTTTATTATCAGAGTATAATCTACGTGTCTTATCGACTGTGATTTTTTCCTTATTATTTAAAAAAATATTCTAGGTGTGAACGTGTTATCGATTAGGTATTTCGCGAATTCGATTTTGAAATCATTCCTACAATTACGTAGAATCGTGCCTAAAAAAACGCGATGATAAGAAATATACTCAATGATATCGTATTCTAAGTAATAAAACGTAAATAGGTTAAAAATTATAAATATTTCAGTAATAATGACAAAGGAACCCTAACAAAAAGGTAATCTCAGCTTTACCTTCATATTATCGTGTTATCGTAATTCTAAACTGGAATGATACGCTATTTACCTTATCTGTTATTATTTTAATCTCTATTTTTTCAGTACCAATACTTTGATATATTTACGGCAAACATACTTTTCATTACATTAAATTGAAATCGGTAGTTTTCTTTTTAAAATTAGTCAAGTTTTTTTATATCAAAGTAAAATGGGAATTCATTGATTCGTCATGGCTGTTACAAATACCACTTCATTATAGGAACTTGATAAGTAATTATACGGATTTACAAGTTCATCGCTCAAAACACTCAAGATAGTATGTACTCAATACATAAACCGTCCAATAATCAACCATAGATTATTCAATCGGACGATGATTATCTGCAATTAACTCTGAAGTACACAGATTATATAAAATAACCTAGTTTATTTATTACAAGCGGACGAAACAGATATCATAAAGTACCTACTTTGAATAATCATACTTATTGTTTTCGCAACGTGTCTCATAAATTATGCAATAATGCAACATTTAAAAGGAGCGTCTAGAGAACTATATGGATATAATGTAGGAACTCGAACGCACCGGGAACAAAAAATCAATCAATGGGGCCGCGGTGACCCGAGCACATTAGATATTGTTGACAAAACTTCCTCCTCAATTAATATGCATCATCAGGTAATGTCGCGGACGTGGCCTGCGCCGACGCAGACTACATTTTCGCATGCGCAACACATCCATGCTAAATTTTAGGCGGGATGCGTTCGCTCATGTAAGCCAACAAAAGTTACATTTCATCGACGCCTCTTTGTCTTGACAGTTCATTGGCTCCGAGTTAGACAGGGATGGACGGGCTAGCGCCGTTTGGACAACGCACGACGCATTCGGTGAGAGCTGGTTTGGACGACCGCCGTCGCGCATTCCCATGCAAGGTATGCCCGCGGGAGCTATGTCGGCAATTTAAATATTACGACCACTCAAAAACGTGAGATGTCGGTAGTAAGAAAACCCGTGTGGGCTCCGACTCGCCGAATCTCAGATACACTGAATCCAACCGAAAAAAATATTTTATAATTATGAAACGACATTGTTCCGTAATTAAATCGTACTTCTTGCGACTGTCATAAGCGGTAGGCCCAATTAATAATGCTCTGGAGAATCCCAGTACGACCAGATTATGCGCTATAAATATTTGGGATTTTGGCAAAAATTTACAACAATAAGATACCCATTATTCGACATTGTTTGCGCAATCGCCCACGTTGATTCATTCCCATGCCGGCAGGGAAAAATAATATTCAAATGGATTCACGCGCGCGCGCCTCCGTCCGAATTTTGCAACCTCTTTTGATGCGCCCGCGCCGATTCCGGCAAATCCGTCGCGTCGGAAGTGCGTGGCGCGCGCCGCCGCCGCCCGATGCTCACATGAGTCGATGACCTCTATCAGGACCCCGATAATAGATATCACAGCTCTATTGGGCAGATTAAGTAGTCGCCCGAGATAGAAGCTTGTAATGACAGGGCGACAATAAGCGTATTACGCTCTAGCCCGCATATAAATCGTAACACATTAGCATGTTATGTTCGCAGCTATTTACATTTAATAGATATCAATGAATAAATTTATTTTATTATATTGTTATTATTTTTTACAATTGAATTGACGAATCACGTAGCATGGTAATGAGGGTAACTGTAACGAAAAAGTGGTAATGAGTGCAAACTATCGACATTTGGTATTCCCCTCACTAATCCCTGATACGTATACGGTCGCACAATGCACTTATTATTCGACAGTTCAATTTCTAAGTAAAGTGCATACAGATTGAATACAACGATGAAATGACGTGTGCGTCTGCCCTTCGAATGTTTGAATATTAGTTTCAGAGAAGTCGATACAAAGTATAAAATGAATCTATTAGTATTTCATCGGATTATCTATAAATGAGGACGAGTTGCGAATATATTAAATAGCAACTAGAAGTACATTTAGGTCGCTTGAAACATATGATATATACCAAAAAAATATATGGTATTTCAGGTGCTTTTTTTCTTCCCAAATCTTGCACATTATAATGAATTGCTTCAAATGAATAAACACATTTTTATTTATTTATTACCAAATGCGAGAAAATGAACTACATTTTATAAACAGCTAATAAGTCACAAAATGACAATAATTATGGTAAAACAATTCGACAAATCTGGTTTTAAGATGGAAAGCGGTCACAGTTTTTGCTGACGGTACAAACGTGTCGGGCACTCGAAACAGAGGGATTCTGTTAAGGCAATTAACTGAATCTTTCCTTGTAAGTGAGGTAGCGTTTACCTGGCTTTTATGATTACAATGAATATGAATATGTCCTGTCATTGTTTATAACATTACGTCAGTAAAGCTTTGAAACACATCCTTAAACGGGATGATCAGTTTAGCTTTGACGTCGCTTCAATAGATTCTACCTGATTCCAAATTTATGATCGCACCCTGAATAGAATTTTTAAAGGAAGGATAAACTTCGCCTTTTGTATCCTTTCGGCTCGGTTTAACAAATTAACTTAATGCGTTAAAGTTAAACAAAATATGTTTGTCGGGGAAGCTTAAAAATATATTTGTGGCACAAAAGTCCTGGAACTTCTTAATGGGTATTTGGCAGGTAGCTTCCGAGTCTTTAATCACCTGAAAATGTAGGTGATGAGTCTACTGTGCCTTGTTTCTTAAACTTGCTTAAAAATTTGAATTGCTTCTAGCGTGAAATTACAATGTGTGGAAGGTGCGGAGGTGTGAATGTCGCCTACGTACGTCTTTTGAGAGTTGAAGCACTTTTTATGATTTCAACTGGATTGTTTTCTGGACGCTTTGAAAATATGGTACACTACATAAGTTGTCTATGATTTGGATGGTGAATATTCATTAAAAGTCCGCCATTTAAGCAGGAAATGCTCCAAATTCATATATTATCTTCACCGCGAGATTTTAAATTTAAAAATCGAAAACTATAACATATATCTATCGCGTATACGTTTATACGGAAAAAAACAAAAGACGACTATGGTGTGTCAATAGACTGGCCTTATTTCTCGAGTTACTAATTAAATCCGCAAAATGTCAAAAGCGATGTTTACCGAGACGCATCATTAGATCGTCGTGATTCATTGACTATCTATCAATCGGGTCTGGAAGCTGCCACGAAACAGATTAGAGTTCGTTCACACAGGATTTTATTCCTCCACGTATCACACATATCGGTGCATGGCTCTTACTCATTTGTTGTTGTAATTGTAAAAGGGATGGCGGATGAGATAAGTGGGTCGATGACATTTGGCTCCGGCCGATTACTACGATTATGCACTTTGTGCGTTGAACTTTAACTACGAGCTTTTGATATACGACCAGCTTTGATAGTGCACTTGATGCGTATGACCTGCGTTGACGATGTTTGTTATGTTTTATTGTTGCTTGTAAATCTTTAGCAATGCCTTCGTTATTTAATGTCATTCCTACTAAGAACTCACTTTAATAATATCATCATCATACTAGTTTTTATTCAGTAACTATTAGAAAGAAATTTAAAATAAATCAGTGGCGCTACAACCTCTTGAGGTCTTGGGCGCAAATTTCTAAATCTGTTTCATGATCGTATTTAAATTAGGCAAGTATGTGATCAGCCTCGAGTGCCACTTTTTGGGTCTAAGACATGTCCGTTTCCTCATGCTTTCCTTCACCGTTCGGGCAAATGTTAAATGCGCACATAAAAAAAAGTCCATTGGTGCATAGCTGGGGATCGAACTTCACGCTGAAGCCACTAGGCCAACACACTGATCAAATAAAAAAAATTACGTCAAAAAGCTTTAAAGTAAAGATTAATTCAACACGAGTTCTCGCTTAGTGCTACTTAGTATAAAGTATAAATAACAAAAATCTTGAAGCAAACAATAGGTCGTAATTGTAACCACCGTACATATAATTCCCATGCACCGATAAGGGAATATATCTCCTCGATAGAAACCGCTATTACCACTATCGCATCCGTTGATAGCCTGATCGCCCCTAATCTATTACCGGCTATCCTTGACGAAACAATTATAGCATAGTGTTCGAATTTTAAATTTTATATAGCCGGAAGTTATTGGTTTTAGTAGTGCGATCATATATTCTGTGGTTTAGATTTGACGGGTTCACATCCGACAAATGTATGTAGACTCTACATACATTTATCGGGTGTGAACCCGTTAAAAAAACTCTACGTTGTAGTGTTTTTTTGACGTTTTTTCCTTATGAAATCTATTTTGACGTGTTCTTTATGCGTACACGAGTAAGCTAAAGAAAATGTTTCGTTATTATTGCGTCAGAATTGATTGCTTTACATTAATGACAATTTTATCGAAAGCGTCCACAGAGTATTTATAATATAAATGCATGTATTCTGAACTTATTAAACTTAAAATTACAATAAAAAAGAGGTATGAAGTAATATTACGATTGAATTAGATTTAATTATCGTTAATAGCATCTATGCTTAAATAAAAATAAATAATTAATTCGTTTTATTATCTTTACTCATGCATGTTACCCAATCAATAATTTCGAAATAAAATCCCGAACCAGTAGTGAACAAAACTAGATTCAAACCAACATTTAAGTGCAAACCAACAATTCCACCTGTCAAACGGTTATATATAGATCTTTTCGCGCTTCGATTTGTCTATGAATCTTAGCCTATGGGACTAATTCGTCTATGCATACCTATAGTTTAACCCAGTAATCTGCGCTACAATGACCCCGAGTATTCCCCAAAGGTTACCGTGTCAATTGTCATCAACTAAACCATACGTTGTTCTATGCGTTAATTAAAGCACAGATTCTAAATATAGGCACTTATGCTATCCTCTAAGCGAGATGCTGATGTCAGCAAGACGCTCAATGAATGTGTCACAATAATAGAGAGTGCGTTGCGAGTAAAAATTATCAACATTTATCAAGGAGTGTTAAGTCTTATCAATACTTCAATTACACGACTACAATAAAATGTCGTTCTTTGCCCTAAAGCTTATTTTATGATATTGCGGACATTATGCACAAGAACGAAACGAAAATAATTTTTGCTCATTTTTAAGATATTGGGGGTTTATTGATAGAAAGTATTTATAAAAGGAAAAGCATTCATTTTATTTATTATTTTTCACTTCTTTATAAGTTATTTTGACAGTAATAAACATACTATTTTGAACAATTTCCTCTTTAATTCAAAACTAAAACCACAGATTATATAACCAAACTTTTTCATTACTTTTTTTTATAGCAATGAGTAATCTGCAAACGTTAGAATAATACTTGTAACTTTAGTAGGTACAGAACACTACTTAGTGTTAATTATTTAAATCATTATATTATCTACAAATCCTACAGTATTTTATAACAGTAATAAATAACAATTAAAATTGACACCGAGATTCATATGACAAAGAATCGTAAATTAAATAATGACATTGGAAAACAAGTTTTATAGAATATAAACGATTTGTGAGTGTTACAAGTAAATATTATCTGCGGAAGGGCAAAGGGTATCAGGATTAAGAGACAATGTATACGGTTGACTAATATAGTTTTGAATTTATAAAGAATTATTTCAACCAAGGACAAATATAAAAAAACAAATAGTTTAGTCTATGGTGCCACATCGTTGCTCTATTAAGTAGATAAGGTCGGATAGCGTTCGATTTTTAAAAATTTAACACGTCATCCGTCATTTGTTTTTGAGAATTTGCATTCATACTCTTTAAACCAAAAGCAATATAGATTAAGAAATTGCACTGTCATTTTTAGCACTTTTGATGTGATGTTTGTTAAACGGTTTGTAAATTTCTTTTCTAATTATGTAACACTATTGATAAATTTCAATTAATACATACATTTTTTTAATTCATACATATTTTAAACTACTATGAAAGGAAAGAAAAAGAAACCAGTGCCGCTACAACCTTTTAAGGTATTTCGTGGTCATTTTTTTTCTTACAATTTTTTTCCGTCACCGCACTAGCGAATGTCAAATGCGTACATAGACAAAAAGTCCATAAGTGCACAGCCGGGGTTCGAAGAAACAACCTCAGGGATGAGCTGTAGACACTAGACCTTGACTAAGATTTTTAATATATTATGAGCCATTTTTTCATTGGCTGGAAAATTAAATAAAATACCGATAACAGTTGCACTATTTGTTTTTTTTTCTTTAGTATTATAAATTCTAGCGTTGTATTGCATTAATTTCCCTATCAATTTAAAAGGCTTTTAAATCAGTCTATCAACACACCCTTTGTAGTTTTGTATGTTAGCATAATTAGTACAAGAACGGCGACAATACATGGCATAATAATAAGAGGTGTTATAATACTTTCCTATTATAATTTCTTTTCAGTTACTTGTGTTTTATAAGTCACTTTCTGCTATTTTAGTATACTATTGACATATTTATCGAATATGAAATAAGTTTTAAAATACTGAACTAATACTAAGACTAACACCCAAATAAACTTGATTTTTTTTTAATAAAAATATGTTTAACCTGAATGATGATGAAAATAACAATACTTAAAAATTGGTAAATAGATAATTATATAGATATTTACAGATGCTAACCCAGGTGTATCATACAGTAGCACAATTGCGGGTGACTTCACCTATAATTACCGAAATACATCTATAAGGAGCGGTAACATTGCCGTACAATGTACTAAGATTACATCGCGCACACCATATATTTTTTAACCATGCACCCGTAATTACAAACTCATCGCTACGCAAGTTACTAGCTTATCGCGATATCACTTTCTGATTTAAGCGCAATTATTAAATTTTTTCGTCACGTTTATTATGCGCAAATATTATGCGTTACACGAGGGTACAATTATAATAATGATTATTTCAGATATAATCTAGTTTATTGACTAACGGTAAGTGAGATACGGGAAACTTGTTGCTAAATTCACACGCAATTTCATTTAATAAATTCCATTATACTTGGTAATTTACGTTTTTTTTAATGTTCAGACCATTCTCGACCCCCTCATAACTTCGATGTCATAAAATAACTCCTTATACCATATCAAATATTAAGAAACTTTACTTACTACCAGATTAAATTTAAGATTTTTTTTTTGTCAAAGCGCTCACGAACTGTTTGCAGCACGGCACTACACTAGCACCTGTACCTCCACTGTCACTTTGACTAAAGTGATAACCGCCGCCCATGGACAACTGCAACGCCACCCGGCCATTCAGGAAAAGGTACGCTTTTAAATCATGCTTTTCAATATTTAATATTAAAGCCTTATTACTGAGCAGTGTTGGCCTAATAGCTTCAGCGTGCGACTCTCATCCCTGAGATCGTAACTTCGATCCCTGGTTGTGCACCAATGGAATTTCTTTCTATGTGCGCATTTAACATTCGCTCGAACGGTGAAGGAAAACATGTCTTAGACCCAAAAAGTCGACGGGGTGTTTCAGGCACTGGAGGCTGATCACCCACTTTCCTATTAGATTTAAATATGATAATGAAACAGATTCAGAAATCTGAGGCCTAGACCTAAAGATAATGTAGCGCCACTGTTGAATATAATTAAATAATTATTTAATAAGAACACTGAACATTTCATCGGCAAGTAGCTGTGAAATAGGAAATGAGGATAGGTGAATGAATTGAGTGCAAGTTACGCGTAATTAATGGATTACCCTAAAATATAGATCTTATCTGGATTTGGTTGATAAATATATGAGTTTTTATCGAGATTATCATTGATTTTTTTGATAATTACATAATACTATTGGAATTAATGTACCAGCTAAACGGCTCAAATATAAGAGTCTTTCCTCAACTTTGATTTTGTTCCCTTTGGAGTAGAGACTCTTGGGCCGTGGGGTTCAAGTGAACAGGCGCTTATTAAAGATTTAAGTTGGCGCCTGGTAGATAGTACCCGGGGACCCCAGAGCTGGTGCTTTCCTCGCTCAACGATTAAGTATCGTTAAAGGTACACTGCCACAGGGACCAAACTTTTTAAATTGTTTTAATTTTCTTTTTATTAATTTATGAGCAGTGTTAGCCTAGTGGCTTCAGCGTGCGACTCTCATACCTGAGGTCGTAGGATCGATCCCCGGCTGTGCACCAATGGAATTTCTTTCTATGTGCGCATTTAACATTTGCTCGAATGTTAATGTAATTATGACATGTCTGAGATCCAAAAAGTCGACGGCGTGTGTCAGGCACTTGCCTATTAGATTTAAAACTGATCATGAAACAGAGTCAGAAATCTGAGGCCAAGACCTTAAGAGGTTGTAGCGCCACTGATTTCCTTTTTTTTTATTAATTTTTATTATTACTATGTAGGTAAATATTGCTATACATTTTTTATTACTTGCAACACTGAATTTTGTTTCTATCTACTTCTTAATAAATTAAAACCAATTGATATCGAAGTATCCATAGATACAAGAACTTTAATATGAAATGCCTCGATTAATAGAACCGCGATGTTAACCAAAACAAAGACTCATAGGGATTCCTTAACCATAACACGTAGCTAGTTATAAAAGCATCGAATTGAAGACTGGTGGTTATTGGGCTGTGTCACCGGGCCTTGCGGCAGTACAGGGTGGAATTGTTTGTTTCATTTATTAACTACAATTTTTAGTTAACTAAATCTATAAAGACAGGATAGTTACTTGAAATCTACACATAAATAACTGTTCTGTTGTGAAAAATCTTTAAATTTTAAATTCCAAAACTAAAAGAGTCAGTGCCACCTATTGTCTAAAAATGGTACTTACCTACAAGTGTACACCCGAAATACAAAGAGATATTTGAGGGTTAATTCCACTACATTTAATTTTAATAACTGTATGAAATTAAAATATTATGTACACTCTTAACTTACATAGTAATAGTAAATAAATAGAATACTAAACACTAAAATAAATCTAAAGGGTTCCTGTTGCAGTGTACCTTTAACGCTGGCAGCATTTCCTCGTTGTATTGCGATACTTATTCGTTGAGCGAGGAAAGCACCAGCTCTGAGCTCACTGTCTAACAAAGTTAAATAGCGCTAAAACCAAAACGGCGATAATGTTCTGTGGCTGTCGACCATATTTTCATACTAAAGGTGGTAAGAATATATGTTTTTATAATATAAATGTTTGTAGTAGTAATAAAACGTACGGTCTACATCATCTATGCCCAAATAGGATTTTCTTTCTATGACCACAGTTACCTTTATAGTAAGAGAAGAATAAGAATAAACAATCTTTTTAGTTTTAATTTCACTGACCATTACTATTGACAAAACTCTATGGCACGCTAGACAATCTACTTTTATTTTTTACACCTGTCAACACTGACAATGTTGTAACGTGGCTGTCAAAACGTGAATTCAAAATAGAAAAGTCTGTGTAATGTATTCCATCTCATTCTTTTACACGTTCAATCCTATAGATATATATGTTTGTCTCTTTCTACATAACGCCTCAACTTTTCGTGTTACACATAACGCCTCAACTTTTCGTGTTACACTTGATTTTACTCCTCATAAAATTTCCGTACCGGGCCTTATAACTCAAATCGTTTCTTAAGGAGTGAACTCCAATACTTCAGTTAATTTATTAATATAAAAAATGAGGCCTATAAAACTAATCCGTCCCCACACACACTAGCATACATTTCGCGTAAACAAAGCACTTAGTCGTGGGGGTGCATGCATGTTTACACTCGCATGTGGGTAGGTTAATGATAGTGGGTTTCCGTCCGTCACACCTGAGAGCCTCCAACCGCCACTGGGATATACCCCTCAAACCCTACCCCGCACCCCTTAATTCAATGACGCATTATGTGTGGTATGAATATAGAGCTGTTCTTACAATTATAAAAAAACGATGTGCTAGGCTTAAATGAAAGTAATAGTGCGTAGTGTTAAAAAACATATTTATTTTTAAGGCCTTTTGGTTTTTTGAGTCTGTTATAATGATTTTGGTCTCGTTTATCTGTAATGAAAACCTTGATAAATCGTGGTCAGTTACTTAACAGTATGTAAAACGTACAGGTTTTTGATGTGACCGACTGTGTATTAAAACCACATTTAAGAAACGTAGTTTCAAATATTATTTTAATTAATTTTTTGTTGGTTGTGTTTTGTTCTTTTTTTAGTGTATATTGCTATCACTCCACTGAAAATCAGTGTTGCTGATGACAGCAACTTAAAGCTGACTTTTACCAAATTAAAGTTAACGTGATTGTTATTGCTTCTCTTCTTTAAAATATTTGTGTATTTCTATCTGCGATCTTAAAATAGAAAATACGTTCAATATTTTTAAGCAAGTTATCGCAATTAATTTTACTGAGTCATGTGTAATAGTTATTCAAGTGTAATTGTAACAGTGACATTTCAATGATAGACATTGTAATGTAACACCGATTTAAAATTACTTATCGATAAGACTAATCGTTATATTAATTAAATTACGATAACAAAGCATTATGAGTGGATTCATGTGATTGCAGATAACATAAAACCGATAAGTGATTTAAATAATATCTGTTGATTTGATTTTACCCATACCATATTCTATTACTGTCGCGATACTGTTTTATCGATCTATAAAGTGTTTATTTTTCAGTAATTAAATAGTCACACGAAGCCATGCTGTTTTTCAAAGCACAGTTATTATTTCACATAAATAAATCTCGTATAGGTTAAGTAGTTTTTTATTTTTAACTGAAGACTATATAGTCAAGTCTTTATTACCCTAAAATAAAAGAAAGTTAAAATTATTGAGCATGAAATAAAAAATTTATTGTTAATAATGATATTTAAACTACATATAAAATTATTACTAATATATGACTTGTACCTGGATAACAATACGATAAATAAATAACATAAATCAAAGGCACCTTTTAGGTCTGTGCCTCAGATTTCTGTAACTGTTTCATGATCGTTTGTCAATCTAATAGGTGATCAGCCTCCCATGCACACGCCGTCAACTTTTTTGGGTCTAAGGTGTGCCGGTTTCCTCACAGTGTTTTCCTTCACCGTTCGTGAAGAATTGATAGAAAGAAAGACCATAGATGCACAGCCGGGATCGAACCTACGACCTCAGAGATGAGAGTTATATTTTTGTATAGTTTTAAAAATAAGTATTTTTTATGGATATTGTATCAGCCCTACATAATTACCAAGCGAGACTTCTGCGAACCATAAAACTTTTAAAGAATAGTAAGAAGTTCAATTAATCCTAATTTGCCCGCTAAGATTAAGCCCGCGATATGGCATTATAAGAACCCTTTACTTTCAATTCCCTTCCATTTTAAGCCGCTTTAAAGGAGTTTGACAAACACGGGGCTTATAATGCGTAACGGAATTATTTGGGAGCACATTGCTTGGTTTTCTACTTCGCTTTTGGCCCTTAAATAATATCGTTTGCTTAGGAATAACGTTCATAAAACATACCTTACACATTACGTCACAAAAGGCGGCAATTCTATCTTTCCTCCTACCTACTCGTATAACTCAATTGCATACTTACTTAATTATTTTTTAAACTAAACTTATGTATGGTTTTGTTCAGAAAATATATATATTTCAATTTTTTGTTCAGAAAATAATCATATATTTAAATAGTCCAGATCCCTCTTTTGTCTTTTTAAATAAACGTAACGTAGGTATACGGACGAATTGTATACGGAGACCGTTAAAAACTTCAAATATTGACATGTTTTGTAATGACAGACAAAAAATATAATTTAATAATAATAATTTTTTTTTTTTTTTGTTTCAATATATGCTGCCAGCATTAAAGATGCCTCTGCCACAGTTCATACTTCTTAGGCAATTCGTTGAGGTTCTCTGCCGTTTAGTTGTGGAATAGGCTTCTCCATACGATTGGCTACCTTCCTAACATCTTTTAAAACTCTTCTGCATAAACATTTCTTAACCAAATCCTATCCTGCTTAATCGAGACTTTTGTAAGCCTTGTATTTGTTATTATTTTGTATTGTATTGCAATTCTAGAATCCAAGAGATTAGCTTTTTAGTTTTTTTTGTATTATTTTATAAGATTAGGTTATGCATTTTTTGCACTTTACCCATAATATTTTTTTTGGTCTTACTAGGTTTGCCTGGAAGAGATCGTTTGTTAGCGATAAGTCCGCCCGTAGCATCCCTTATAATTATATCTTCATTTATTTGTTTTTCTAAAAAGAATATTTTTTTATAATAAAAATCCAATTATTATAAGTATTATTAGAAATATCTTATATGAACAGTTTAAGATCCTATCAAAGCATATTAATAAGAAAGATATAATATCCTGTTCACTGTTTTCTAAAACACTTTTTAAGCAAACACGAAATACCTCATCGAATCAGTAAAGGACCGATCTAATTTTTAGCTTAGCAATATGATTATTATGTACGTATGTGATATAACTACAGTTGTGACATAAGTAGGAAACTACACGCTTTTCTAAGCATAAAAGGGTGTTAAGACGGTTTTACTTAGATTAATAAATAGTTTTTTCTTTTGTTAAGCCGATGCTTAGTTTAATGCAATAATAAAATCTTATCGTATATATTTTAAATATCCATTGTTGCTTTTCATGCAGTTTATATTGTTAATTATTTGTATAATTTCTTACTTGAGACCTTATAGAAAACTAATTTAGTTAAGTATAACTTTTGCTATTGGAGCACATGTAAAAGTTGATGCGATGGTGGCAACATCGTTTAGTAATAAAAGTTTAACTATTGTATTTGTATATTATTGTGTTGTATTACATTTCTCATATTTATATATCTCTTTTATATATATTCTAGTCCGTTTGATACCTATGTCACGGTAATCCTTTCAAGTAGCAAGAATATCGGTTTTTATTTGTCTGTTTGGTATCAACAACAACAGACTTCAACAACTACTGGTTTGAAATTTAAAAAATATTCTTGTGCTTTAGTTGCGAGGGCTAATGACATGTTAACGAGCGAAGTATGGCACAGCTAGTTATAAGGAAAACTAAGTAAGATAAACCGTTGGTTACAATGCATAAGAAGAATAGGTTTATCGACGCATTACCAATCTAACTGTTATCGTTAAGTTAATATAAAAACATAATTATTGTAATGATCATCCCAGTATGGGATTGTTTATGCAAATATCCATTCTAATTAAAAAGGAAATTTTGCATCATACTTTGCATACGAAGCAAAAACCACATGCATGGGGTATCAGTTCATTGTCGTCGAGTTGACTGATCTATAGATGTGTATAAGCCTATTTCTTCATTTCATTTTACGCATGTTATTAAAACTTAATCGAACAACACGAGTATTTTTTAATAAAATTTTCCTATGTGTGATTTGTATTATACTAGAAAATCTTATTCACAAACGCAATTTAAACTTTTTGGGACAGAGGAAATAAAAGGAAAACTCATATGAAAAGCCTTAGTCCATTTGAAGTGACATTGTCGAACCATGAGTTACATAAAACTTGATGATCAGATATAGAATACTGGTATGTTTTGTAACATTACGAAAATTATTCTCACTTAGGCGTCCAGAAGGGTTTAGTCAAGGACCTTTATTAGGTTCTATATTATGACAATTTCAGTTCGTGATTCCTAAGGCTGTGTTCTGTTCGATTTTCCGCCAATTTTGCCGCAGATTCGCCACTCGAGCTTAAAGCTTCCGCGATGCTACTCTTGTTTCACATAAACATGCACTTCTCAATCTTAGTTTAAAAAAATGTTTATCGGGCATCAATGGAAGCGTTTGAGATCGTCGGTGGATAGTCGTGGGCGGAGAATTAATTACTTAATTTCAATGCGTGCGCAAACGCGTGTGATTTCTAACGCAATACTGCAATTAGGTACTTTAATGCACTTTTTATTTGTTTGATTATCGATACCTACCACGCTTTAATTCCTTATTTAAGAAAATCTTTTTGTTTGTTATAACTACAAGAACACAACTACCTTAAACTGGGCAAGCCATACCTATTGTAGACCTCGAATGGTATTCAGGCTGCTGTCGATCCCAGGGAGACCTTAGAGTTCATAGTTTTAGTAAATCTTTTATTAGTATACGAATGTATCTGGAATTAATATATAGAATTAATCCAATATATATAGTAAGCTGTTATGACGTCACGATTCATTCCTTTAAATATAATATACGTATAAGTCCATATAGCTTGCTCTTTTTATATCTCATTTGGGCAAATTAGGTGTAATTAAGTAAAATTATGGCGGTTACAGAGTGGATTCCTTACGTGCGTGCGTTAAACGCGTTTGACCGAACCTGCGATTTCCTCGATTTTAAATAAGCATAGTGCGTGACAAGTGCGCAGACGCACACATTTTTACACACATTCTCACTTTCGTGTGATCTTATCGCGGTTCGATATTCATAATACTCGATTATGTAGGTTGATACTTAAAATTACTTAATTTATTGTATTCAGAGTATCAAGACATTTATTAATAAACTTTTATCATCGATGTTTGTAATTAATTGTAAGTTACCATTTTGTTAAAAGCTAATATATATAAAAGGATTTTCGTTTTGTTTGAGAGAAAGAGATTCTGTTAAATTAGATTCTGTTAAACGATTTTTAATTATTATTATTACTATGTAGGTTAAGATTATTTTGAATAATGTATATTTGTGTGTTGGAAATAAATATAGGTAACCTTACGTACAAATAAATAATTAATATATATAATAAAAAAGGCCTAACCTAACATATGCACATATTTCTGCCAGTTATCAAATACAAGGCGTAGAAGAACTGGCAATAATACATTTTAAGGTTAGGTTAGTATAAATTTATATTTCATCTTTGTAGAAACAATACAGGGTATAGTTTCTGTATTAAAAACGGCGCTACAGTTGCATACATAATCGTTAATGCTCTATAAATATTTATTTGCATAGTCATGTGGTTAGCAGTGGATTACTAATATCAGTACAATAAAAAACGTTATCAAGCAGTGGCCATTGGACTCAGGGCTGCCAACAATATCACATATTATGCACAGACCTATTTAAATCCTGTAGGTTTTTTGTTTTTACAAACATACAAAAATACAAATCACTCCTTTATATATGAACAAGATGATAACATATATTATATATATAGTCTATCTAATTCATTATACATCTATCGCCATCAGTAATGTAAACTTTATTAGTTTATAGTTAACCCATGAAAGAGAGGAATTGAGACATAAGTGGGCTAATTATTGCATTAATTATTTATTTATATAATCCCGAGAATGAATCACATATATGAGTTTTTATGTAGGCTTGTGCTTTCACCAAATACCTACAGTATTTAGATAATATATACACATACTTAACTCATACATTTACAGATTCCGAGGTACAAAAAATATTACGTAATAAATATATTGCTTTAGGTTCTTTATAGGGATACAGTGAACTGGATAAAGTCAAGTTCAAGTAACAAATTTTAAAAACACGTTGAATAGGTCTCATAAAAAGCTAAACGTCATGTCCCCTGTCCCCCTAATAAATTTTTTACCGCTGTGTGCGTTTCCGTAATTTCCCTGCGCAGTCGCCGATCGAAATGATTGCTCACGCGTTTCGCATCACTCACCCCTGCCCCTGGGATAACGCTTAACGATTTACATATAATATAGTATGCACCACGAATATATCAATCGCTTTTTGCTGTAATGTAACGAACCTGAACATATACGGATTCTCATGAGGTAAGGGGCTAAGGTTTTTGCGAAATGATTTATGTAACTATGACCCATTAACATTTTTATTCCATGGGAATAACGGAAATCTGCTAATGAACTCTGACGAATTGTTCTCTAAAACCGTTGTCCAAGTAGAAATATATATTTTGTGTCTAGTTTGAATAGAAAATGATTTCTCGACTATTCGTCGGTAGACGAAGAAGCGTCTTGGGGGTGGGGGTGGGGGGGGAGTATACTATGATTTAAAAATGTACTTAGAAAAGATATATGGATAGCAACAGGTTTTCTGTTGATTTTATAATAATTACTTATTTTTATAATATTTTTAGTTGAAATTTGCCCAGACATTAGCAGTAAATAAATTAATGATAAGGACAAAATATGAATTGCTCCACGGCTTAACAAAATGGAAAAATAATATATTTTTATTACGAATAATACTTATTATCGCTATATTCATAAACATTTATTTAATGTCAAAATTTGACATTATTACTTTTAATTGTACTTTTGGAAGACTCACACTATTAAAAGAATCGTTTCATGGTGAGCTTTGTCGTTGTACAATTTTGTGATATTAAATTTAAAACTTTTTTTTTTTTCAATAAATCCATTTAGAGATTTCGAGACATCTATTTTTAACATTATCGGGAACAAATTGTATGAACTATACAATTCTTAATAAACGCTAACCTCGATAACAATTTCAGAAAATATGAATAAAAAACAATGCGTTATTATTTACAACATGCACCACATGGCCTGGGCGTGGCGACAGCCCTATTGTTTATACCACGATTAAAACCAATTCAAATACTAACTCGCACTCAAAAATTAAGCTCGAGTGGTGCTACCGAACCTTTTGTTTTAGACACAATACGCACTTGGTTCACAAACTGTGTTCAACGTCGCTTTACATGTTTAGGGCTGATCCTTAATTCGAGCACTTTTAATTCTTATTAATGTGCAGATGTATATTATTAATTAAGATTATAATACCTTTTACTAATTTTTGACTTCTTATAGAAACTTAAAGTACTGAAGCGACTTTTTACGTATTTTAATAGTGTCAAAAAAAATAATGATAATAATAATTAATGTTCTTTTAATGTTATATAACAATTGTAGCACTAATTTGATTATGATTAATATTTGCTTTCTAGTTTTTTTTAGTTCCAAACACCCAGTAGCATATAGCATAACTCGAAAAATATTATTTAGTTGGAACACCAATTAAATTACCGAATTCGAGAAGGTATTTTGAAATTGTCAAGCGCTTAGTATGGATTAAACATGGGGTGCTCGAAAGTACTCCAGGCTGCGCCGGCGCAGACGACAGCTGAGCTTTGAGATTTTTAGTAATTAACCGTTCTATTGTGCCTTTATTAACGACGTGTATGGCGATTGCTATCACTAACTTTCCCCTTATATTACTTATATGGGAAATTAATTTGTCATGAGGACAGTTGCAGCTTACCCTAAAACAAGGGCTTAGAGTTTTTACTACAGCATTATATGAGACAAAATGCTAATATTAAATATTCATTATTATATAATACGTGCTTACTAGCTTAGTAACGTTCTGTCTAACAATTAAATAACCTAATTGAACACATAAAAATCCCAGAGTTCCTGACCTTGATCTGGCGAAATTACATAAATTTAATTACATAATACGTTTCTTATTATTGTACCTTTCACTGTTTAAAAATATTTTAATTATTTTTCTTGGTCCATTACTTTAGTCATTCATTCTCACATTGGTTGCCTGGAAGGGATCGCTCGAAATCGCTCCTTTTATTTATTATACATTTCCTTTTATTTATTAAAATAAAATTATATTTCTAAGTACCTACTTACTTGCAATTAAGTGTTAATAAATAAATAAGCACATAGGTTTGTTCATGTTTATCTGGTCAAACTCAATATTAATACGATTTTTTATCATACTTTTCGGCAACTCATGCAACGCAAAGACAAATTACATGTAACGCTTTCACAAGGTAGAACTAATATACTTTGGCTGGAGGCGAATTGTGAAAAACAAGAATAAAAGCAGCCAAAATGCCACAACTTGTTTCGCCTACGGCTGCAAATAATCCCACACGAATAATGAGTATCCCAAAGCGAGTCGTGTTTGGTGGTAATGTAAAAAGTGGACCATAATCACGCGCAGTGTAATATTTACGCATACTTTATCGTCAATCAATAATTAATATCTGGATGCTGAGACGCTCCCGAATTTCGCCGAGAACGACGGGATTGCGTTCGGGTAATCGAACCGGCAAAAAATGAAAATGAAACAAATGCGAAATACTCCATTACGTGGACACAGGTTGCGTGGAGGGATTCTTTTCTACAAGTGATTTATGGATTTATTATATAGAGTTAAATATACAGTGTAATCTCTTTCTAGCGAATTTCAAGGGACCAAGCTTTTTTGCGTTATAGAGAGCTTTTGAGACCAAAATTTCATATTTTACTAAATATGAATATATTTCTTTGTTATAGAGAATGGATGTTGCATTATAAAGAGTAAATTAATGTATGGGATTTATGTTAAACCAACCAAATTTAAATATTTTTACGCTATATGGAGTTTCGTTAACGTTATAAAGACTATTTATATTGTTGAATAAAGGAACGTCCAAAGCATTCCATCTTTGGTTATATCTTTAGTATAATTATTTTTTTGTTAAATATAATTTATGTTAGCTGTAGGATTACGAAATAAATAAATAAATAGTTGATAATTACAATAAAAGAAAATTGTTTAAATTAAAAAATAAATTTCATACTTAAATCATAATACTAGAAATTTATTTATGTATATTTTAAGATTTTATTATTAAAAATACCTCCACATATATCTTAAAATATGCGCATACGGTTTCATGAGAATCATATTTAGCTATTCTCAGGAAAAACCTCTTCGAACGCATCTCCACACCACTCCTGTTCGTTCAGGCTCACATTACGTATGCAGGGCGCGGCGGGCCGTGGGCTACGTCAGCTATTTGCTTCTGACCAGAGGGCTAAGCCATTCAAGGCTAAGGCGCGGAGCAAGTTTTTGGTTAACTTGATCCACTCAGCACTCAACTTTCATTCCCAGAAAACAGATTGATCGACAATGCATTTCCTTAAAAATGAACCCAAACTGGAGCAATGGTCAGTTTTTACTTGGTCGTTTAAGGCGACAAAAAACTTAATGAGTATTTTAAATTTTTCATTGATAGTATCTGATATTGATAGTATGAGACGCCTGTGTAATTAGTAGTGCATTAATTCGGTTCAGAAATGAAGTTGAAAATACTTTAAACATTTAGTTCGACATTTGTGAATATGTGAGCACCATGTATCTACATAATTTTTTTTTTTTAACACCATGCGCCTATTTTATTTAAGTACAGTTTTTTATATTCACGGAACATGGTCTTCACATATAATTATCAAATTAATGTACACAAAATATTGTAAAAACTATTTCAAAAAGAGTTTGTATGGTGTTTCTTGCCCATTCTTCTCCCTTTTAGTTGGGGCAACAAGTCGTTCTTTTTATGTTTAACATGTTATTTTGACTTTTAAAGTGCCTTTTTAATAGGCCTATTAGAAATGAATGATTTTTTTTACTTTGACTTAACTAAAAGTATAGCGTTGTGAATATACGAGTATATACGTACGTTATCACAGACACACGAACTTATTTCCATTATAGAACACTGAGATTGTTAATCAACATTATCTCTAAGTTATTTATTGGTACTATTATAGCAAATTAAGTCAACATTATATTACTTATTAGCATTATTGTTTTTGTTCATATAGTTATAGTAAGAAATACATTATAAGTAGATTCTGTTTTAAATTTCAATAAAACATTAATCAGTAAATATTCAGTCTTATTAACCCTTCATATAGTAAATATAATTAATTGAATTCAACATATATTTGTTTGCATACTCTGTGCTCATATCCTATTAACACAATCTGTAACAAACGCGCGTCCATTATTAATTGCACTCAGGCACTGAGATTATCCTTATTAGAACACCGCAAAGCTTTCCTTACGAACCGACACGTCTTAATTTAAGCAATATCGGATTACTTAATGTATTGTCGGCAGTCTTGGGAAAGTTTAGATTTAGACAAAGGTGTCCATGATCGCTCTTCCAACGAATGCTTGGTAGTAAATTTTACGGTCAAATATGGGTAGGTAATGGTTTTGCTAGTTTATTTAAGATATTTTGAAAATATTAATAAATCTCTGATTGAGTGATTCTTAATCAATAAAAATTAATATCCAATAAAAAATACACACACACCAAATAGAAAGAAATCTAAGAAATTATTTAGGAGAAATTAACTACTAATTATAGGCACAAATAAATGTCAATAAAAAGGTCCGTAAACCTTTATAATTCATCGACTAATGTACCTAATATTTGCGTGTCTGTTAAAAAGATAATTTTATTTAAAAATAATAAAAAGTTTCTTGCAACCTAAAGTAGTTTTTATATCATACATCTTCTTGATTATCAAATTTTTTTTTCAATAATAATTAAAAAACGTTGTTCAACATTGCATAACAAAAAACTTATTAGCGGCAGAACTTGTGGATTAGGTAAGTAATAGAAAAACGTAACTATTTCGAAATGTGTTACGAAAGTTAATTTAAAAGTGTAATTGACATTTGACAACTTGCGGACACAATCGCCTTGTCATATAGAACTCATTGTTAATAAAACCTTGATCACGTTGAAAAATTCTGAATTTAATAATTCAAAATGAATCGCTTGCTTAGATCTATATATGTATAAAAATGATATGCTGTTCGTTTATCTCGCTTAAACTCGAGAATGGCTCAACCGATTTAGCTAATTATGATCTTGAAATATTTGTGGAAGTTCAAAGTCTAAAGGTGGGAAACATAAATGATAAGAACAGAAAAATAGTAAAAACGGCAATTTAATTTTCCAATAAAAACTGTTCCAAGCTCGGAAATATTTGATGTCTTTTTAGAAGTAAAATATTATCACTTGGTTGAGATATATTTATAGCCTTTAGAAATGTGTGTTTTATAGCTATGGTGAGGTCCGAACTCTTTGGTCTGTTTTAAAAAAATGTACTTATTAAGTTTTGACACTAATGTAGGTTAGGTTGAAATAAATTTATTTTACTTGAATTTTAAGTGTTAAGTATCAAAAACTGTAAATGTGAGAGAAGATAAATAATTCTCCTTTTTTAATGACATATTAAAAGCCTTATTAAGGAAAAATCATAAATATGAAACTCAAGAATTTATCTAAAATAACGAAAAAAGAAAAAAAACTATTCTGATATACTTTTTTTTAAGTTTAAATATTTAAAAGGCAAGTATGTTACCTCTGTAACGTGAGTACACTGCGTTCACTGCGTCGTTCGCGGTAATTGCTGCCCGCGCGCAGATTATCAGAAGCAAGTGCGTTCGATAAGGCAAGCTCACGAATGCGTGTTATTAAATTTATTCCTTTTTCGCCGGAATCTGCATAATAAGGGGGGCAAAAACACAGGTAACCGCTAGATTGCGAGCCCCTAAAGAAATGCTTTTGTTTTGCATATACTCAATGAATATTTAGTGAGATTTAATATGCCTAACACAGATTAATTTGTCACAGTGATAAATCAATGAATATCTTTATAGTCTTGTCTGCGGCCGAAGTAATTTATGGATTTTCTATTTGTGTCAATTAGTAAACTTTTTGTAACAATTATTATAAATATATTTGAGATACGGACTATTTTATATAAGATTACTTATTAAACAATAATTTACAATAGAAAAATATATTCATATTATTACATTTATCGCCCACGTTGCGCGAATCCTCTCACGTAGCAAATTAAAGAGGCCTTCTCTTGTAATTCATAACTCATTAAGGTCATGAAAGTATCGAATAATTGGCTTCGATTGGCAGTTGTTTTTGTCTCGAATAAGCTTTAAGAACTCTGGCTTAAGGAATAGCATAAGCCAGTAATTTATATTTATGAATGTTTTGTTTTAAGTCGGCTGTTCCCACGAATGCCTTGATAAACATTGGTCTAAGTAAAACTAGAAAATGTTTTAAAACTTTTATTTTGATTAGTTATGTTATATATTGAGCAGGGTTGGCCAAGTGGCTTCAGCGTGGGACTCTCAACCATGAGGTCGTAGGTTCGATACCCGGCTGTGCACCAATGGACTTTCTTTCTATGTGCACATTTAACATTCGCTCGAACGGTGAAGGAAACATCGTGAGGAACCGGCTTGCCTTAGACCCAAAAAGTCGCTGATCACCTACTTGCCTATAATATTGACAATATTGAAATCTGAGGCACAGACCCAAAAAGGTTGTAGTGACATTGATTTATTTATTATTTAATTATTTTATGTGTCACATACGTATATTATTAAATGGGTTAGTTAAATTTCAGACATAGGTGTTATGTTAATATTGATAATTAGATAACACGTAAAGTTAAGATTATTTTAAAAATTGTTGTAAATTTCCATAATTGTTTAAAACGTTTAAGGTTACTTGAGAATTTTAACATGCCCTTACAAGAAACAGATCGTTATCTTACATATACAAATACAGAGGACATTATTCTTGATATTCAGACCTCATTAAGTATTATACTTTCAAAATTTGTCTCAGGTGCTCGTGAGAAATGTGCTCTGTAACAGGATCAGAGGTAAAAACGCATCGCGCGTGTCAGCAGCCGTCCAGCCAGTATCCGTAAATTATGGTTAGTTTTTGGCGTCGCCCGCGCAATGCAGCCTCACAGCTTTTCATCTCCCCCCGTAACTACCTCACCCGGTCACAGACCCCGCGTCAATCTCGAATTATCCCGCATTCATTTTAATAATTTCCCCAAAAAACGCAATGAAGATCTCATCTTCGCCGGGAGGCTTCGACTGCGTCTTGACAAATCGATAAAGCGATGTCGATTTGTTGAGGCGTGCCGCTCATTGTAACGCCAAAATTAATCTCGGGGTTTAGCTACGTCACAAAGGCTGCGTGCCGGCGCGTACGGTGGCTATTACGGACACGTTATAATTACCTTTTTAAATAGTTTTTTTTTTCATTCTCCATATTAAAACGTCAATGTAAATAACTTGTTAGCCGCAATCTCATTTCTGGCCGATTGGATATTACAATAGTGTACGTGATTTGAGAAAGGTAACGGTGTCGCCGCTTTATCCGCGAGATGGAGCTCATTATTGGGGCGCGTGCACAAGGCTATGAAATAGTCGATATCGATTTGTTAATCGAAAATTAAGTGTAGTTTAAAATAAGTATATAACAATTTAGATCGAACATAACACAGTTCTTGTGAATGGCTTATCGCGTAATTCTTAATAAAATTTTGTTTTTAATAAAAAATGCATGTAAGAATCATCGAATCTCGATTGTAGTACGTGTGTAATTGCACGGATTTATCTATTACGAGCCGTCATCAGTTTTTGTGGTCGGCACGCGCTGACTTTCTATATACCATCTGGATGTAATTTGAGTGGTTTTTTGCGCCCAAATTATCTTAGTCATCGTCACGGGATAGCGATGATTGGTTTATATTGATATCATAGATTTGTTCAATCTGTGAAGGTTGTCTACAAATCATCAAGTAATTAATGATTAAATTACAACCACTATTGTGGATCTTAGAAGGTTTTCAAAAATCTCCAATTATCTAAAGGCCGGTAACGCACTCGCGAGCCATCTGGCTGAGCTACTTTCTAGACGGTATCACTTATGTAAATTTCCTATAAAGTATATTTTTTTCGACCTTCGTGGAGGTATATAATCTCAAAAATGTATAAAACAATTTATAAACTGTGTGTGGTCGTGTCTACAAATCATAAAATAGGTAAAATAATTCTTGAAGATTAAATTACTACCATTATCAAACATAAGTATTTATGTATCTTAAAAATTAACGGCTTCAAACTCTTTAAAGGCCGGCAACGCACTCGCGATCCATCTAGCCGAGAGACTAGGCAGTTTCTATCGGTATCATATATTTTATTTCTATATAGTAGGTTTTATATTTTGTTACAGTAAATTACAATTTTCAAAAAGTCTCATTTAGCGTTATAATTCGCCATTTAGGTAAATGACAAAATGCGTCGACAACAATTGTAACTGGAGCATACCTATACATAATCCACGATAATGGATTAACTCGCACATATATTTATAAACAGCACTATCGGTTTAATCAGAAAGGCGATTCGTATAATGTCCGCGCGATTACATTATACCGATAACGCTCATAAAAAGTAGCGAAGATAAAATTGTTTAGAATTTTTAACCGTAGACTATAGAAAAATCAAAGAGAAATTTCTCATTTCTATAGTCTTTAGTTTTTAAAATTAGATAATTAAACACCACAGAATATTAAAAGAATATTTTATCTATGATATAGATGATATTACCGATTATCGATTTACGATTTACCAGCCCGGGTTACCCGGTTCTTTAGAAGGCGAACGTGGGGACACTTATTATTAATAACATATCATTGTTAATATGAACTCATTCATAATTGCGTGTTTATTGTCTTGCATTAAAATATATTTTACAATGCACAAGTAAGTATGGTTCAAACAGAATTGCTTTCACGGTAAAGATTAAAAGAACTAAGAATCATGTCAAACCTGAAACGCTGAAACCATCTTGTTTTTTATATGCACCTATGTACTGACATAACACAGAATGTGTAAACAATATATTTACAACTATACAACAATTAAACCGTATATGATTTAATATAAACTTATTTTCAAGTATTCTTTCTATGGAATATTTAGCGTAAATAGCGTATCAATAGAGAATAGAAATCACTTTGTTGAAACACTAATAGGTGTTTCGCAAAATCAAACCGCAAGTGAACCTGTTCACAGCAGATTAAAAACCTATTAACTGCATAATCTACGATAAGCAATTTCCCAATACAATTAAATGAATCTCGAGAACTCATTTTTAAATTGAATTTTCTAAATTCCAATTTCAAATTTACTATCGTTGACAATGAATGTCACTCACAGTTTGAATTTGGAAAAAAAACAAAAGATACTTGTTATTATTGTAAGTTTTTATACTTAAGACTATAAAATGATTTAGTTATACGATGTAGTCATTTGAAAATTGTTATGAGCTTATTGTGCTAACTTTTACAATCTAAATTTAAAGGAACTCTGTTAGTAATGTAACAAATTATTATTGAGCAAAAAATGTAAGTAATGGGTGTCCAAACCAACCATATTCGTCTTAAATATGAAAAATATTTTCCTCCTTATATACAATGTTTGACAACATTGAAATTCAATAATATTTTCAATTAAGAAGCCTTTGGCAATTCTATAAATTATTTAATAAGTTTTTAGTTCAAAAATTAATTTTACTTTAATAAATATTCGGACTCAAATACTTTTAAATGTTGTCATGTGATTTGAATATTTAATCAGGTTATAAGTAAAATTACCTCTAAGCCGAGTTTAATGAGGCTAACCACATCGTTAAGGATAATTAAGACAAAGTAAGAAACCTTAATCGACGGATTTAATAAATTACAGATTGCAAACTATTTATAGTCAACATAATTAGGTGTCTTATTATATTTGAACAGTCATCCCAAATTAAAATTTAGATAATAATTTAAATATAGAATACATTTCATAGAGTTTTTTGATCTACCTTATTTTTAATAACACAAACATACACGAACATTATACGGCAAATAAAAAAATAACAAACAAATCTATCATGCCAAATGCAGGAATCTGATCTTTTTGCATTTCTTACGTGTACTTAATTTCGTGGACTTTCGAAACATTTTTTACTTTTGACTTGCAATAGGTACTTTTTATATTTATTTGATAATATATATACTAATTTAGCTTATCAAGACGACCAGTTATTGTTTGAGTGTAGGTAGGAACCAATTGACCATATCTAAGTTGCCGTAACAGTAAGTTATCGTTTACATTATTTTGTCCTTTCTTAATAATGCATGTGTTATTTAACAAAATCACTCTATATTAAATCACACACAGTTTTACATTTAATCTAAAAATTGATAAAAATCGCACTTGCCTGTGAAAGGTCACTCGGCGCCTCCGACTTGACCGTGTTGGCAGCAGCCCAAGCTTCAGCGAATGTCTCCATTGCACTCTGAAAGTCCATTTTTTTTCGAGTCACGACATCAACATACCGAAACTGTCACTCATGTGTTCGATCCGGCGTAGCCCTACACACGTGCGTTCGTGCCGGCCGGCGGCGCGCGACTGGCTCGGCCCCGCCCAGCGAACCGCCCGCGTCGAGAAAAACCGATACCACCACAGCCTCCCGTTTCAGCGCTTTTCTTTTTAAGCCGATATTTTAACGAGTTTCTTTTTTTTTCATAAAGCCCTGCCCACGGTGGTTGGGCGGCCTTTGGATTATTTACACTTGTAATTCACAGATCGCTACTGTACTTAATTTGTTTCGCTTGGAGGGTGTTAGGCGTTATCTTGTAACGATTATGCGACGCGCTGATAGGTGTCTTCTTTGTGAGGCGCATCACGGTCACGATATGAATTAAAATTAACTAGCTACTACTGAATTTCTAGCCGACTGCGTCAATCTTTATTCATTTCAACCAATATACCCAATGGTATAGGTAATAGACTGTACGTCGTTCAATTTGCATACTAATTTTGAATTATTATTACTAGCCATAAAAATCGCTAATTGTGGTATCCGAGCAGACGGTACGAAGCATTTTTATTCATTAAATAAATCACCCCCATTTCCCGACTGCTCTGTTCTCAAGAAAAAAATTGTCACGGCTTCCTATAATTTTGTACGTGGCCGTTTAAACGGTATTACCTTCCGGCAAGCGGCATTTTATCTTAATTTCTATAGCTTCTGCCATTACAGGTCAGCTCTGGGGAAATATAATGAGAAAATCGCGCGAATACAACAGACACAAAGCAGTGCAGCCTTTACAATATATGTGCTAATTTAAACAAATTATTATTACAATGATCTATAATATATGAAAAACCCTTCTATTTTAGGTATTGTTAAAGTATCGTAAAATTTAAATACACAATCATAAAGCGACAAAGATTTAGTCTGTGAATATCATATTATTTCTAAAATTTTAATTTAAAAAATATTAATGTATTTATTCATTTGACACAGAATGATAAACTTCTTTATTTATCTCACCATGTTATATTTTATTTAAATGATTATCAAATAAATTTTTAACTATGTGTATAAATGTATGTACGTTTACATGTTTTATTATACAATTATAACGGTTCAATATATATATATATAAATAACACACAATAATTTCAATTAAAATGCCCTCAAAACACCTTTTCACATTTAACAAGATTATTCTAAATCCACGGCTTATCTCAATTGTACATAAAAGTATAATGAAATGTTTACAGTATTTAGATAATCAACACAACAATACAACAGTTATTACTTCGTAGAACAAGTAGGACGCTTTATATCGACCGACTGGTAACAAAGATGTTACCCGGCCCGGATAAAACGTAGTCCCTAGAAAACAATTGCTAACCGGGTATACAGTTTAATCGTTTTATTACTTTTATAATGTACTTTCTTAAACATTTAATTTTGACCACGTTGAATATCGTGGTAAAATCTAATTTTCGATTGTACGAAAATCCCATGTGCAATTATTAAGAAATAATTCGGATTAAATTTATTCAGTTTTTATATACCTAAATTGTTAAATCTCGAACAATCGCCTACAAAATCGTTTTTCAATAGTGCAAAACGCATTTCTGTATATTCTTCTTTCTTAATTTAACAATTGATAAACGCATGCTTGTTATAATATTTTCATACACAATAATAATAATATTTAAACAAATTAGTCGATCCGTAATCATGCAGCATAGCTCTCGGGATAACTTTACTCATTTAATTTATACACATTTGAACAACTTCTTATTATTAATAGTAATATTTTATTTTTATGGGGTTTTATTTTGAAATTTAATTTAAGAGATTCGGGATTAACTTAACTTAAAGTTAATCCCGAATCTCTTAAATTAAATTTTACATAGTTAGACAACGAGACCAACGGACCGGATAACGGACAGAGGTGTGTACCTACTAAGATTTCAAAGGTACCCATTTTTATAATATGTATGTATAGTTATATTGTGAAATCTCTTAAATTTCAAACGATAAACTATAAGATATACGTAAATTAAACAGAATTGTTTTAGCTATGGCTCATCATTTTAGCGGCTACTTTCTCTTAAACAATTTCTTGTATACTTATATATGCTATACACGTATTGTTTATGCATATGCAATCAATGATACAATAGCTTTACTTAACTTTTTTAGATATATCTATTTCAATATCGATCCAGACTTTTTACAAGGCATTTTATTCATTAACCGCACTAAAATTATCACGTCTTCTTCAAAACAATTATTTACAAAAATTCGGTTTTATTTATTTTCATTGCGAAAGAAGGTGTACCACTTGATTAAACTACTGTTAATTTTTACTAAATCTTATAAATCGGGGATTATTTTATATTAAATATGAGATATTTAGTCGTTAGCAAGACAGATGATCCGGTTCTATTCAAAAAAAGTTCTTAAAAAGTATCTGTTACACTTTCTCCTATTTTGTTCACGTTCACAAGTTTCTAATCAATTGAATTGTTATTATTAAGTCCTCAAAGAACTAAACACTAACTTGTAACTGTTCAAATTAGCACCTTCTACGAATTAGTTAGCACAAATAGTCGACTCGCAGTGACGAATTTAAGGCATATTTACCGGTTATTTTCCAATATATATAGTTAAGATTACTATAGTTGCATAAGTATATCGTCACCATTATGTAAAACAATGGGTTTATCATGATTTCACTAATTCTTATGTTTACATACGACAAAGTAAATGTAAAGTTCGTTGAATTTATTAGCAACAATGAATAGTAACGTGTTAAATATTCACAACAATTTACACAAACATTTTCCTTAATAACTGAGCGTGTGCTATTTTGAGATTATTGCTCAAGCCTCATTGGCGATAGAAAAGCCTTTTGATATTAAAAATTTCAATTAAGTTACAGAAGGCTCAAGAGTTGAGTATGGCAGCCACTTTTCTTGATCTGTTTTTTTATGTTAACTACCCGAAGGAATTACTAAACTGAAAAATTAAAACTTCAGGATCATACACGTGACTGGTGAGCTTTAACCAAACATACCGTATATGATTAATTACAGGTTATTTTTAGCTTTTATTGAATGATAGGCACCACAACAAACCAACTCTAGAATCACTATGTGAAGACCACAAAAAAATAGAATCATTACTACAGGACGCGGCACACGCTTTACATAAGCCCTCCTCCTGAAAATCCACTGAAACTGGATTACATAAAACTCCTATATCCTAATCCGCCTATATCCGAATGCCAATAGCGTTCGCTAGGCGTCGACATTCGCTAAAGCCTCCTCCAATGCCGGCCGGGGTTAGGTTTATCCGTTATCCGCGCAGATTAGGCGCGAGCCGGCGGGGCGGGTTGGAGCCACGCCCACCGGTCGATGGCTCGCTAGTCGCTCGGCTCACTTGGCTGATGGCATTGTGCCGTTATCTGCGGGAGACGCAGCACGCTCATCCGGCACTCGCAGATAAGCAACGGTGAAGTATGACGTCACCTATAACTAAGAGCAGACTGTACGTCGCATTGTTGGGAGACGATCGCTCATTCTGAAACGTAGGTTTTACTTGTAATGTTTATGTAATTGAAGCTCTTAAATGATAATTAAAAGCCTCCATATCCCTTGATAGTTTAACTTAAATTGGTCGTAACGTCAGTGTACAAACGAAACTTAATAAATAAGAACAAGTATCTTAAATGACCTAAATAGTACGTAAACGTTTAATCAAAACTAATCGACACTCTAATTTTAATTTTTAACTCGCTTGCTAACCTTGTAAGGAGCAAATTGAACTAATATTGTGTAAACGGTGGTAATATTCGAGTATCGAAATAGGTGGCTTAATATTCTTTTAGTAATGAAAAGAAACATTTATTTGATTAAAAAACATTTTAGAATTATTTATCTCGATATTTCAAGTATTAATGATGTTAATTTATTTATAGTTTATAAAAAATGAGTTTATAGTAGTATGGTGGAAACAATATATAGTTTCTGTCAAATAATATGTTAACGCTACAAAATTTAAATGATGGGCACTACGAAGATACATTATAAGTAAACCAAGACATTGAGATATAATTTATAAAATTAATAATTGGCAATCAAGACCACCCACTCGGTAGGTACAAGAAGTGAAAGATAAGTTAAAATAACTTAATCTCAAATTCGGAGACACGTTTGATAACTCATATTAATTCAGAGTTCAACGTAAGTATTATGTAACTATTAACAGTAAGGAGCTTTAAATATGTATATAAAACAAATATATAAAAAAAAACTGTTAATATAAAAATATCGATGTTCTTTAGTTTACCTTCAGTGGAGGCCGGGAGTTGGGGTCGGGAGGCTGGGAGGGCCTCCTTGAAATTTGTTATCTCGACAAGTAATACGATGGAGATTAATTTGTGCGACCTTACACTGATCGCGTATTCACTTTGAATGTATAGAGAAAATTTTAGCTTTCATTTACATATTTTGTTTAATTAATCTTAAATATAAATAGATTGCGGTTATAAATTGTCTTCTGTTCCTTTTATCAAGAGAGAATTATCAAGTGTAGCTGGAAGATACAATCTGTGACTATTTGAGTAAAATCGACATGCACTATATACATGGAGTACGTCATAACATCATTATTGTTTCATTGAAAACGTAATTTATTATATGACAGACAAACTAAACACAAATAAATGTATTGCAAAATAATATAATTTTAAATATAACTATTAATTCGCGTTTTTATCCGCTAAAGTATTTTATTTAAATATTAGCATTATGCACATATTCTGGGTATTTTTACTAACTCCTTTAGGCTGGCTTTGAAGGCATTAAACGATTGCTTCTGACCGTTAGTTTCTTCTACAACTTCAAACGATTATCCCAGTGTAATGATAAAAATTTCTAGTTAATTTGAAACGGGTGAAAAAAACGTAGCCGATTGTGCGTCAAAAACCAATTTGAAGATCGATAGTGGATCGAAATCGGGCTTTAGAATGCGATGAATTTGACAAGTCACTATTTTTTTTATTTAACAGATAATCTGGTCTCCTTACCCCACTCGATCAATCTTATCAAAGGGATAAATTGAATGTAAAATGTCCCATCACGCAGTACCTTAAAACTAAGTAACTTTGGACTTTAAATAATTCGAAATAAGGAATATATTTAAGTTTAAGGTCCTAATGGAGTTGCCCTATGATGGTTAAATGCGCAGGATCATCGCTGGATTCCACGAAATTCGCCTCGCGTGAATACCTGACTTTACAGGTACGTTTATGGAGTTTGAACTTTTAGACAGGATTTTTGTGATACCATATCGACACGTTCATTTCAAACGTTTCATTTGGCATGTGGAATTTAATTACGACTGGCAAAGCGTTCAAAATTTGAAATAATTCGCGCGCCGTTTTGCGTGGTATTCTTTTTAAAAAACACAACAGTTTCAAATCTTCAAATGAAAATATAAAAACTTTTTATGAAGAGTATTTTAAAAAATTAAGTGTTTATGCAGGATTGTATAAAAGATAAGAAAATCGTTTTTAGTTCTATTACACCTTTCTATGGTTTAGTCAACTTTCTAAATGTGTATAACAAGGTGATGTCTCAGCTCTGGCTTCTGTTTTTCTTACAACCAATGTATAATCCTTTTATTGTATTTCTATCCTTCTTCTTTACTTTAGTAGAGGCTTCTTCTACATAAACACTTGTTAATCACATCCTTTCCAACAGTTCAATCGTGACTTCTGCAATTATATATTTTTTTTGTACTTTAGATCCTAGCATTAATTATGATTAATGATTCTTAAGATTAGCTTTCTTTTATTTTAGTCCGCCTTTAATAATCTATGTTTTCTGATTGCGTATGTACTATTTATGCAACAAAGTGTTGGTAAATAAATAAATACTGTTTCAAAGATTTTTGAAATATTATTAGCCTATTTTGAAGAATATGCGAAAGAACTAGTATCCAGTACTTTTTGCGTTTATGTTTTTTTTAAATAATAATATTAGTATAGATACCTCAACCTATAGTCTATAACAATATAGCTCTATGGCGTTATGACTTGCTGTTTACAATATCCCGATGACTCTTGATCCTATCCCGATTCCCTTAGCAAACCCACTGACCGCGCCAATATCTCACCTATAATTGTCTATTTATTTAAGTGGGATTATGTCTTCGTGGAACTGTAGGTAGAAGTTTGCTTAATATTAAAAAAGGTCACTTAAATTTTCATTGGTTTTGAAATTGAAGATTTTATTGCTCGTGTATTGTTATAATGTGACTTGTGTGAGCAATAGATATAAAGTTTTTTTTATAAAATTTTGTTCTTGTTAATTATTTGCTCTATGCTTCCTTATTTTATGCGTTAACAAATCGGACCTTACGTTTATTACGCTTATTATCTAGTTAACCTGTCATTCGAAATAATTATTGATTTATTAATGCTTGATAATTGAGATTATTGTACATAAAATATTTTTGTACAACAAACTTAAATCTTCCTTAACTTGTCTGGCCATAGGTTCTGTTACAAATGAAAATGCATTCTTTCAACTTTTTAATTATTTTGAATCTGGAACACGTTTATTATTTTAGAAACTTCTTTAGATTTTGCGCCATTTCACATATTTTTTCGTGTTCATTATCAAATTACAATATGAAATGGGGTGTTAAAGAAAATATGATTGCAGTGACCGCCTTGCACAAAGTGGGTATGGAGCCGTCGGTTATATTCCAGATACTTTAAAAAGCTTGGTACCAGCCGTATGTTCGTATATCGTACTATCAACAGTTACAATAACACTTCGTCTGTCGAAGACCAGAAAAAATCGCGGCGGCCGCGTGCTGTTAGAACTGCAAAGGCTGTTATTGCTAATAAAGCCAGAATTAGTCGAAACCCCATTAGAAAGAAAAAAATCTTATGAGGTATGAGAAATGAAGATTTCCGCTAGTACTCTGTCGCGTATTATAAAACAAGAGTTAAAGTTCGGGGCTTATCGACGATATACAGAACATGCCCTAAATAATTTTTTACAATTAAAGAGAGTGGATCGATCAAAACGCCTTCTGTCGCGATACGCAGATAAAAAGCACAGAAATACCCTCCTTACCGATGAAAAATTTTTCACGATTGAAGAACACTACAATTAGCAAAATGATAAAGTGTACGCTCACAGTTCTAAACAAGCTGATCAAGTGGTCAGAAAGGTACAACGTGGTCATCATACTGCATCAGTGTTGGTTTCGTGGGGCGTGTGTTATCAAGGAGTCACAAAACTAATTTTGTGGAAAAGGAGTGAAAACCTCAACCAAAGTGTATCAAGATACAGTCTTGGATCATGTTGTGAAATCTCTCAGCAATACACTTTTTAAAAATAAAGTGTGGACTTTCCAGCAGGATTCTGCACCTGCTCACAAGGCTCGTGCTACACATGCCTGACTTGAAACCAACGTTTCGGACTTTATAAGAGCTAAAGACTGGCCCTCATCTAACCTCAACCCTTTAGACTTCAAATTATGGTCAGTTTTAGAGGACATGACCTGCTTTAACAGCTTTGAGTTTTTAAAAAAAATCTTTGGAATATGTAGGTAAACATTTTAATAATATAACATTACTTCATTAAAAAAATACATTTTAATTAAACAGCTTTTTTAAGTCCATAACCATTTGAGGTGACTTTAAATTAAATTCATTTACACGAGTTTAATTCACACACCCAAACTCACACACACACATCATCACACACCCACAATCACAGTCACAGTCACAGTCCTATTATAAACAGTCGCCTCTCACTAAGACGGTGAACAGTAGGTGAACCTGTAATTTCGAAATTCGTTTTTTTAGTTTACACTAGTATAGCTCAGGATCGATTCTGGTACACGGTTGCACACGGGTCTAAGCCAAATGAACACAGTTATTTATAGGTGTCATGGTAATAATAATCCAGTGGCTACACCCCTGATGCGTCTTTCCTTCAGATTGTATTCATTTCCAATATATATATATATATAGACAAGTAGGTGATCAGCCTTCTGTGTCTGACATGTCATTGATTGTTTGGGTTTGATTCATGCCGGTTTCCTCATGATGTTTTTCTTAAATTTTTCACATATAAAGAAAAACACAGCACAAGCACAGCTGTGATTTCAACGTACGCCAACGCTGCGCATGCTGGCGGTCATCTGAAAGGAGAGGCTAAGTTAGCCTCCAAAAAGCTTGGTGTGCTCAGCAAGGCGAGACGGTACTTCACTCCGGGCCACCGCTTGCAACCGTATTGTGTAAGTATTTCCGAACCAATTCGACTTAGGCTCCTTTAAGAAAAGAGCGTACCAATTCCTGAAAGGCCGGCAACGCACTTGCGAGCCTTGTGTGAGTGCCATGGGCGGCGGTATTACTTAACATCAGGTAAGCTTCTACCCATTTGCCTCCTATTACATAAAAATAGCTAAATAATAATGGTAGCCGTATAACAAAAAATTAACTACTAGATTGATACTAATAAATTAAGGCTCGTTTATCAACGTCTTTTACCATGAACGTGATTATTAAACTCTAAATCTTTAACTATACTAATTTATTAGATAAATATTGATTCTATAAATCTTTCAATACACCCTTAATAAAATATGTGTAGCCAAATTGAAATATTTCACAATTCCGAACACCTTACCTAAATTACACTCCGAATATCACTTCCCCAACACACGAGTATAAAAGAAAGTCCATTCGGGTATCTTCATATCTCGAAATTATGTCGCATCTGTGTCTCGGCTTGGAAAATAAAGTTTCGTTTAAAAGCTATTCGTATGTAGGGAGTACTCGTAAAATGTATTAAACGTATTGCAAATAGAAAATGTTTTTCGTATTCGATGTTATTTACGTAACGTCTCAGATAATACCAGACGAAATGAGTTTCGTTCACTTCATTGCTTTTTTATAAACAATTTATAAAGAAGTAGCGCTCAGATTTTTTATACATGCACGCTCGCGGTATAATTTGTGGACTGATTTGATTACGTATTTATTAACCAACTCAGGTGTACCAAAACCGAGCGTGATTTGCGCAAAATGTTTCGTTTGTATACTACAAAATACTTTTGCAATCGAATAAAGTAGTTTAATGCTTTATTTGATTACTAATAGGTAATATTAAGGTGAAATTCTTGTAAACATTTAAAGTTATTATTCAATTGTTTTCCAATCTCACTAAGAGAGTATTAAATTATTTATTTATTATAAAAAATCACGAAAATTTATGTGACGGAACACAAATTGGTCACAATTTCTCCGGCCACATCGACATTCATTCATTAACTACTAATTTCTTTAAATCAATTTTTAAAAATCAAACAGGACATGATAATGGGCAAAATAATTGCGGAAAACAGTATTTTCGAAAAGAAAATATTAATTCGTCGAAATCTTTTTATGCTCGATTTTCTCGAACGAGATTTTAAAGTACTTTTCCTTTGTTTCATCATCACTAAGTCAAGATCTTGGAATACGAGAAACACTTGAAGCAATGTATACGTATTTGTTTGTATATTTCATTTTCGGATATCCCAATTTGGTGACGTTCAACTAATGATAGAGGCTTTACCTACCTACCTTATGATGTGGTAGACAATGAAGTCCTTTATTAGAGAATTTTCTACATAAGTAAGAATGTAATATAAATACAAAAAAATAGATTTGTAAAAAGACAAGTTATTTGTGTATAAATTTAGACTAAACTTTGCATTGTTTGTTAAAGTAATTCACCCGTTCCCGTAAATACGTATGAAAAACAAATTGAAATAGAAAATAAATACGTTTTCGTATGGAAAACTTAAACTCTTTGGTATTTAAAATTAAATCGAATCACAAACTTTTTTTTTATACAACTCGGCAAACGGGCAGGAGGCTTACCTGATGTTGTTATACCGTCGTACTCACATTGCTTGAAGGCTCGCAAGTACGTCGCCAGCCTTTTAAGAACTGGTACATTCTTTTCGTAAAACGGAAATAAAAATATACTAAGCCATAAATTATAAAAATTGTATGGATAGCCGATAGTTTCCATACAACTTGTTAACTTAAATCATCGCATTGACGTAAACAAATACTAGAATCACAAGGGTCTAAAGCTTACATAGGTATAGGTAGGTTAAATACTATCGAATATATAATTACTTGACTTGGTAAATGATTTTATTTGAATTCATCTATTTAAAACTATCCATTTCATGTGTAATGTAATGTGAATCACAGTACATAAAGATCCCACGTTCTGCGATGAAACCTTCTAAGATACGATTAACCTAGCTTCGAATAGCTGATCTCTTGCGGAATTCCATTTTATATAAAGAAAAGTACGTCATTAACTATGTCGAAATGGAAAATCCCTATACTACCTATTTTCACTGTTCACTTACAAAATCAATCTAACTGTACCAGACTCTCCTCTTCGGAAAAGAAAATGCCTTGTGAAACGGACTGTGGAAGACCTCCAAACATCAAGATGATGTTGGTAAAATTTAAAGCTCGTACGGTGTTGAAAAGTGGGAGGAGGGATTACGTAGTATACTTTATAGAAAACGCAAAGAGACGCAATGTCTCTGCGTACAGAGAGAGAATCAAGCCGTTTTTTCTTAATATTCGATTTAAATCCCCTTTAAGTTTCACATTTTCAACGTCCTCAATATCTACCGTGAAATGAATGTTTTGATGACGCTCCTCACGTATGTACTTTCACACGTACGCACCACTTGTGTATTACTTTAAACTCTATTTACTTGTATTAGAGTAGTATTTTCTTTAACTTAAAAAAACTAGTTTCTATTAAGCAGACTAAGCTGAGGTTGTTTTAAGGCTTTCATCTCAATCGGCTCGTTGGTCTAGGGGTATGATTCTCGCTTTGGGTGCGAGAGGTCCCGGGTTCAAATCCCGGACGAGCCCGCTTTTTTATCAAAAGTGTTTTTATTACGTATGCCAGCTATAACATATAGTGCGGATTTTGATCAAAATCATTATTTTATAAATCTTATGACGCCATATAATGTGAAAAACTAACAATTATGTATATTACAGAGTAGATAAATAGGTGTAGCGTATTTAAGTTATTTCGCGGATAAAAGCGTTAATATCTTACTTTATTTGCAAACAAAACAAATTAGAATAAGAATAAAATTATATGGCGTTAATGGCAATGTCTATGGTTTTAATATGCTTTAATAATAATACATATTAAATTATTATCTGTCAAAAATCTTGATCACGAATGCTGAACAGCACTCGAAACGTCGTGTTATTTAATAAATCCTTTTTAATTCATATAAACAATATTCAATATTACTTATTTAGTTCAGTAAGATAACAATAGAAAATATACAAAACTTAAGAAATGCTCATATAATCAAGAAATTTAAAAAACAAAGGATTCCAACTGTATAACTCGTAGCGTAGGGTCATGAAAAATACATCAATTTACAACTTGATTTCTTGCCAAGTATATTTCAAATTCGAATCATTAAATATAGATAAATAAGCCCTAATAAGCGTCGTGAAAGACATCGAGTGATCAGACTCTTCAAAGGAAATAATCTCACTGCATTGAAATATAAATAGCTTAAACAAATCATTAGCCTGTGAAACCTTCGTCTCCTATCAATCGTTATTTACCAAAGGAATTTTTTTGCTAAAGAAAACTTAACTGGGACGTTAAGGACTATTTATAAAAGCTTTAGTGTTGTACTATGATACTTTATAAGTATGCGTTATAATTTAATTATTTTTATAATCTAATGCAGTAATTTTATCTTGAATATTATAAAGAAGTCAGTTTTGATTGTTTGCTTGCATTGAATAGGCTAAAGAAGAACAAGACTTATTTGAAAAAAATATTTCCGACGTTATCCCTAATGAACATAGAAATTACGATAGTGTAAACCGAGGTGTGAAAAATACGAATAAAGATTCCTAAATTCCCTACGGAAACTATTGAAAATAGGTCAAAGTGATGTACGACAGTTATAGAATATGTACCTACAACAATGGTCCGCGTTACTATGTCTAACAAAAAAAAACATATTTTGACGGCTCATTGGTCTAGTGGTTAGTACCCCTGACTGCGGATCCATGGGTCTCGGGTTCGATCCCCGGCTGAGACAGACATCGATGTGATGTGCATTTGGTGTTGTACTTACGTCTTGGGTGTTTAAATATGTATTTATATGTCTATCTATCTATAATATGTATGTTAATCCGTTGCCTAGTAACCCATAACACAAGCTTCACCAGCTTAGCATGGGACTAGGTCAATTGGTGTGAATTGTCCAATAATAAAAATAAAAAAAATATTTTGCATTTAAAAGACTATAGAATATGGTACTACGATCGATACGTTGTTACTTCTCTACCTACTAAATACAATGAACGTAATTGTATTACCAACCTGAAATCAAAAACTCCTCCCGTTTAGACGCCATGTGTAAGAACTAGAGCACGGAGGGCTAGATTATATTATTGAGTTCAGTTAATAAACATATAAAACAATGCGGTTATAGTACGGCAATACGGACGGACACGCATCTATGGTATTGTAACGGTATATGTAAAGAGATACATCTCGTTGTCAATACCGTCTTCACCATAAGGGTACACTGGGCCCGTGCCCAGGGCCCCCATTCTCAGGGGGCCCCGAAGGACAGACAATTTCTCTCCCACATTTAATCTCAAAACATTTTTGTCAGGCACATTACACTTTTTTCACAAATCAGTAATCAAAAAGTTATCAGAAGATCTCGAAAAAAACCGTTATCATAATCGTAACCAAAAAACTAGCAGCATTCTAATATCATTAATGACATAATATATCATATTGTATTTGATGACCATACTTAGTAATTTTTTTTATTATAATAAGCTTTTTTTTACTTTCCAAAAGGGCCCCAAATTCTTGTGTGCCCAATGGCCCCAGCCTAGTTTAAGACGGCCCTGCTCGTTGTTAAAGCTTTAAACTTGATAAGATTTTAAACGACCTTTTATTAAAAGACCACTCTTAAGTAATTAAAAATATCAGTTTCATAGAACACAAATTTGATTCCTGACTGTACAGTACAAATAAATGTACATGTGTGTACATGTCAGTAACCCATAAATGCAATTTGCTAACGAAATATTCACAGGAGCATTGATTTGACCGAATTCTTTAACAGCGTTAGAAGAAAATAGCGTGCCTGCTACCTTATGTCATTTGGACGACGGGCCGGAATATTGCCTACCAGAAATGATTCTTTTTGCTATCGGTTGCTTGGACGCGATGGATGTGTGATGTGTTTTCAATCGATTTGTTTTTTATTTTAGACACCCTTCTGATAGTCAAGAACAGATTATTGTATCAATATCAATTTTGGTTTTAAACTCGAATTGATTAAATTATATTTAAAGTTGCCAGTTCATTGTTTATAATATGTCAATATTGATTACGGTTATTTCAATCAAAAGTCAAAAATCATTTAATCATAATATAGGTAACATATAAAAGAAAGTCGTGTTTGTTACAACACTTATAACTCGGGATCGGCTGGACCGATGTTATTTATCTCCGTTTTGGTGGATTCTTCTCCGCTCCGATTAGCAGAATAAGTAATAAAACATCGGATAAGTTATCGAATAACAATTAATTAATTAATTAATTTTACGAATGCAAACAGCATGTGGTGCCATCCGTTGACAAAACTACGCATCATTTTACGTCAAATTCCGATCTTGAGGTGCTTTAACTTGCAGTATCGCAATATTGGCGCTAGAGAGAAGAGGTGTGTAAAACTGCCATTCTTCTTTCGCAATGGCAAGCAATAAAACATTTCTGTATTTGCAAAAAAAGTTGTATTAATATTGTTACCTTCATGAAATCCTAAAATAAGTTTAACTAAAGTAACAATGATATTATAAGACTAAGGCGGAACGAAGTTAGCCGGGTCAGCTAGTATAGGTATATATATAATCACAATGTACACTTATGAACGTCAAAAACGAAATGTATATGAAATGCTTCTAATTTTATATTTAGTGCCGGTTCTTAAATCAATGGCGTAGAACGGAAGAGAAGAACTGGCAATACAATAAACTCTCCGCTACTCTTTTTAATCGCCATGTTTTTTGTTTTAAACAACGTTTGAAAGGAGCTGCAACCATTACACCATGTTCCACATGACATCTTAAGTAATTAATAATAATAAAATAAATTAAAAACAAAGATTTGTCCTCTATCAGCAGGAGGCATGGTGAAATAGGAGCACGCACTTACATTCTTACAACACGCAAATACATAGTCGAAGTAACTAATGAGAGTTTTATCCAATTTTATAATCATACAATCTATTAATATGTAATGTAAGTATAATGTTTGTATACATTACACTTCGAGTCTACAAACTCTTGTAACTTGTAATGACCCACAAAACAGGGATCTGTAAAATTAACAGCCAGAGACGAGCGTCGGACATCTCAATGTTTTAGCATTATACTTTACATTCCGAGGGAAATCATTTTAAAGCCAGTAATTATACCGATTCAACGAATTATTCGCCCATAAGTAAACAAATGGAATGCCCTATTTACAATCGTAAATTTCTCGAGCGGACTTTGTGTTGCTTCCGAACTGTTTTTATACCCTCTCAACTCGTGGGGAGCCACTCCGTTATGCCTCAGTTAAAATATCGCTTGAATATTTAGATTTAACTAAAGTTAACATTTGATACATTGATGTAAATAAGTCTTACTACAATTAGTTTCCCAGTTGTTATTAAGTTTTTTCATATTGAAAGATCGTACGAATACTTGAACTATTTTGAGGTTATTCATCTTAAACGACGTCTTTGTAATTATTGGTAAGTAACGAAAGTTATAACATTAAAATGAGTACATGCCAAGCAGATCCATTTATTGACAGTCTCCATGTCTTCAGGCGTAAGATGCTGCAGCCACTGTTGATCCGTGACCAATAGTGATAATTGCAAAGTTGAAAATTATTGTTTTTTTTATATATGTATTTGTAAATTGCATGTTTGTATTTTTTTTTAATCTAGTTTGTTTTTTACTTTTAATGTTGAAGTTATTTTCTCTTCATCATTGTAATGTTTCCCTATAAATGTTGTGCACACTTGTTATTGATGCACATGCATGTATCATGTTTTCTATGTTATGTGTTCTCTGTAAGTGTTTGTATGTGTTTCGTTAGTGTGCCTTTTAAAATAAAAATAAAATAACAAAATTAGTTTTATTTTTTAACAGCCCCTACTAATGCAACTAAAATATTCTTATCTATCTTATATGTTCCTTCTGGCTATGGACTAGAATCTGGGAGTAGGAACACCTAGATTAATATTAAAAATAGAACCTTCCTTAATTAAATAGTTCTGCATTGTTAAGTCTGCTACCTCTTTCCCCACTATGTTTTCCTAAGGACGTCGAAAGAGAATCCTGTTGGCTGCAACCTCCGGCCTCCAGGTTAAAAATCACACTCAACCACTAAGCTTACACTGGTACTTAATTATAAAGTTAATGTCCAAAGTATAAGTCGGGAATTTACATTTAATAGTAAGTTTAGTCTCTCAAAGAGTCCGTAGGTAAATGGCGGCAGCTAATGAACAAAGCTTCTGAGAGCTAAGAAATGGCGGAATTAAAATGACATAAATGAACTACCGCTTCTTGAAACTGGAAGCTTTATTTGCCTTTATTTAAGATATCATTAAATATTTTTAATGAGCAATTACAACGTCTACTATTCAGGATCCTACAAAGATTTATAATAGCCGTAACGTTTCATCAAAGACAATATATTTTTTTGTTATTAACAATTTTCTTAGAAAATACACAAAAACTTCACTATACATAATAAAAAAGAATATTATACATAAATATAAAGAAAGTACACTATCCCCATACTAGGATTCCCTGAGTTGTGGGCAGACAGTCTCCTCCATTTGACGGTAATTGTCATAATTTTTTTTTCTATATAACACTACCATATTTTTATAATTAAACTATTGTTGCAAGAATATTTTCCTTATACTCCTTTATTTTAAAATTGAAAAGCTTATCTAAAGATGCATCATGGTCAAAGAAAATCGTCAATTAAAAAAATCACGATTTCATAGGATATGTAGTGCTTTGCATACGCATGCAATTAGTAGTACTATACAATAAATTCAAAACTAAAGAATACTAGCTGCCCCCGCGAACTTCGATTCTCCTTAATGTGATTTTACTTAGCCTAACTTTTTAGTACATACTCTATAACCCCATTTTCGGTTTTCCGAAAAGAAAACTTTTTAGGTTTTTCTGTGATTTTCAAGTTATAAGTTCTTATCTAACAAATAAAAAATAGGGGTTGATCGTAGAGGGTAGATGAAAATTAAGGGTTGTATGTATTTTTGTATGCTGTATCATAAAAACAAAAAAAAATGGGGTTTTGACACCCCTTATCACTTAAGGGTTTGAAGTGGCCGATTCTCAGACTTTCTGAAATGCTTAATCTAAAATTTATCAGAATCGGTCGAGCCGTTTCGGAGGAGTATGGGAACGAACATTGTGACACCAGAATTTTATATATATTAGATAGATAATTATTGTGTATGTAAAAGTAACGTAGTACATATGTGTTGCTAATATAATATTATTTCTTCGAAACGTCATATGGCTCGTTGGTCTAGGGGTATGATTCTCGCTTTGGGTGCGAGAGGTCCCGGGTTCAAATCCCGGACGAGCCCGCTCTTTTTTTAAATTACACGCCTAAACTGACGGCAATTTAAGATAATTAATCATTTAAATCCAAGTTAATATTTTTCGCACAATATTTTTACGACTGTTTAACAAAAGCGTAATTATCATTGACTTCGGGAAAGTCCAGATGAAAGTGAGGGCTTAGAAGCCTTGAATGAAGTCATCTTGATTGATGGACCCTTGTAGATTTATTATGTTAATTCTCTTTGCCCGATCTCTAATGAATTCAATGAACAACCGAAAAAATGCTTAGCAAATCATTTATAGTGTCAGCTGGAGGTTTTCGCGGCTGTAATTATTCAAATATTTTATCAATATTGTTCACAATACTCGAATTGTTGTTTTGTCCACACTTTCTTTTGAGATAACCTACTCGTTTATTCTATACTTCAATAGTTTATCCATTTGTTTTCAACAAAGGTTTACAAAAAAGCTTACATCAAGAAACACACAAAAATAACAGTAGAAACTAATTTTAACTTTAACAGGCAAACACAGCATGCTTTATACATGATAACTATTTCTTAAAAAAATTCTCTAATAGATTCCTTACAAATTATAAATACATATGTGATTTAGAATTGTTTTTTTTAAATCACATTTTTTATACAGTATAAATGATAATTTATTGCAAAATTTTGGAATAGAGGACGTGATAGGCGATACGATCTGATTTGGGCATAATTAAATAAATATATTTTATTAAATATCACTTCTCTGATTTTATTTTTATCTAACAAGTCTTCTGTTTCTTGCCTACTGTTGTACTTTTTTTACTATTAAGTAATTATTACACTAGTAAAACATTATCAAGCTAGCTAAATGTATTATGTATTATATTTGCTCATGTAAGTATATGGAACCTTAATTTAGAGGACGTCGCCACAATATTAAAAAAGGATTGCTTGAGCCCGCGAACAAAGGCTCCGCCATCACGTGAATATCGGCAAATTAACTCCTTGACACCACGGGCCTAGTGACAGAATTGAAAATGACAAAACCGTTTGAATTAGTAAGTGCTATCAGTGGTAGATGGAAAAAATTGTACACAAGAACAGAGGGTGTTTCCCTTAATAGAGATTGTTAGTAGTATCATTGGACACTTTATTGTGTTAAATATCCTTATTGGTAAAAAAAGTTAGACTTAAATTACTTTAGATTACTTAAGTTAAGTTAAGCTAGATAATGTTCCATACCGTAATGTTCCATGATGTCTCAGAGAAGACATATGTATTATAAAAATATTAAGTAAATGTTGTAATGAGAAATTAATATCATAAACCGTAAGAGGTCAATAAAATTATTAACTTAAACGTCATAGGAATAGCAGCGTTAGAACTATTCTGCAAAAATAATAATAATTTCTAAAAAAATAATTTATTAATTTGTCATGTAATATCTCAGAGTAACATAGGCTATATTTATTTCCAAAATATGTATTGTAAAAATGTCTAGAAATGCGAGACCGGTCATTCCGCTAGTATGCTATATTTTAAGTCTTGATGCAAATAATTCAAACATAAAATACAACCGCGACTCTAAAACATATCAAAATGTTGTGTAAATAATGTTATAAGTCGCTTTTATATGCGTTAAATAAATATTTCAAAAATGTGTGCAATGATAAGCATAAGTCAGACATATTTATAATTATAATTAGGCGTTAAATGAACATACCCTCAAGGAATGTTCTAGTATGGAAAATAGCGGTATGGATATTTCTAATATCACCTGAGCTATAGGACGTAGCGCATCCTGCCTTCAAAAACTCAATAAGTGACATTATTAGCGGAACAGTGGCACTTGATTGAATCATCTCTGCCAACCCCCGTGGCGCCCACCTGACAATTACCTCCTCCTTTAAAATTAACCCTTGCCCGATAGAGATAAGTTTATTTTGAGCCGACCGAGTGCCATTCTAAGTGCTTCTTTTGTCGACATTCCGCTTTCACCAATTAACCGTGGCTGGGCTCAAAAATTAAGTTAAATACGCCGCCGTGTTTGCTTATTGCCAATCGACGATGTAACTTGATAAATTAAAACTCTGTCGGGTATAGCTTTATTGGACGTTTTATTTTCTTGTCTAAAGAAATCAATATCGCCCACATTGCTAATGCAACGTTCTAAGGCTGTATTGATAACGACCAATGCTGGTAAGATGTTGTGCGTTCTTTTCAATTCAACTTACAAAGATCAAATTGTGAGTGGTTCTAAAGATTAGTTATAAACATTTATATCTTTCTTGTTCAATTAGCTACTTTAGCTCGCAAGTAGTATAATTTTGTAAGAAAACACATAATTTAATCAATTTTTAATCATATATCAACTTAATAATATATATTCTGAGAATTCAAGAAATATCTCAGTAAATAAACTAAGTTTATTTTATACAATATTACATTAACTGCCTGCCTTGCGATTCTGTAACTCATTTTTCGAACTCACACAGCGGTTTTCACAACGGCGGTCGCGCTAAAATCAGTCGTAGTAAGCCGATGCGAAAACCGCTGTGATAGTTCAAAAAGTGAGTTACAGAATCGCCAGGCAGTTCTCAAATCAAACATGTACGAGAAGAACTAACAAGAATCTCTCGTCCATTCTTGTTAATTGCCAAAATGATCTTACAAGATACTTATAAGAATCTGCGTTCATCATACTGATAATGAAACATAATAACAAAAACAAACGTTTAGTCTCAATAAGCAATAGTAAAATAATGGCACTCATTGTAGTGAGAACAAAACACAATATTAATAGAATGCGTCCAAACCCATTTCATAGCAATATACCGGTATGTAGAACTTACAAGGCACAACTTACCAAAACTTAACATGTACGTTCTAAGTTGTAAAACTTAAGCTGAGCTCAGCAAACTTGGCTTACCAACAGTAAGTAGAGACATATTTTACACCGGCTCAACTACCTGCGCCTAAAACAATCAAACATCTACTTACGGCTTGCGCAAACATGTTATAACGGCGCTTAGGTTTAACTAAATACCAAGTTAGGCTTAACTAAGATAAGTGTACACATGTGTAAACGTAACGTGCGGCTTCCACAGCTACTTTATGTGTATCAAACTATATTATATTTGAGTTAACAACGGAAAACATTTTCAATTACTAATTAAATATAATCTGGAGTTTATCGCCAAGCAAATAACGAGCTACTTCAAAATTCAAATTCAAAAACTGTAATTAGATTCTTGTATTATCTTTAAATATCCTTCGCTTCTCTTAATTTGAATTAAAATTATAATACCTAAGTTTTGTGTTATTTGCCTGATCGCATAAAGACAATTATTGTCCTTGGAAAGCTTAGGTATTTTTTAAAATAAGTCTCAGGTTGTAATGCGCCTGTAAAATATCTGTGATATGTATAAATTACAGTATCAAGTATAAATTGAAAAATATATATTTAAACAAAATACTAGTTTTCGCTGCTCAAACTCAAACTCAAACTCAAAATATCTTTATTCAAGTGGGTAACCAAGTACACTTTTGAATCGTCAAGTTAAATTAATCGCATTTACTACCAGTTCGCAAGTCAAGGGCGTAGAGCGGGTAAGAAGAACTGGCAAGAAACTTTCCGCCACTCTTTTTAATCGCCAGGTATTGTCATACAAATTCTTTGAACTGGAGCAATTCAATCCCAAGGATTACGATCTCATGGATCAGGATTAGGCTCATGCGTTAGTTCCACATATGTTTCGCCGTAATTATCAATGGTAATAGAGACATAAGTCTTAGTCAAAATTCGTTCACCTATAGATAAATTCATTTGTTTAATCACATTTGTTAAACATGCCAAACATATTCGAATCGGATTCGCTTTTTACATTGCGTCAGCCATAGTTTTGGTTATATAAAATGGTGCAGAAATTAAAACTACATTAAACATCAATCTAGAGATTCGCATAAATAAGTTTACACAGCACCGGGTGGTGTCACCCCATCCCCGCAATTTATTTAAGAATGTTATGTAAATTTGAACACAAGTCTTTGATCGTCCGTATCGAAAGTCCGAGCAAAAAAGCTCTAGCGGGGCGAAGAAAAAGCGTGAGGAGCTTAAGAAAAATAATGATTTAATCTTACTTTTCGCTGTCGCGCATATAAAGGACGGGCGGAGGGCCGCGGGGCGAGAACCGTTTTTAATCTTTGCTTTGTAAAGGTGATTATGAGGGATTATAGGTTTGGAAGTATGGCAGAAATTTCGTGGCTGAAGAGGCGGGCGGTTCGGTTCATTTATACAATATTTTTACCCCCCAGGTGGGGTTGCGGTCGCCCCCCACACCGATACTTCTAAACTTTTCCTTATTCCCTAAGTGTTCAAAGGAGAGATTTAATTCGTTCAGTTTTGTTCCACTTCTCTTGGATGAGCTGTGGTATTCTTTGGGAAGACTTAAAAATATATTTAATTTATGGAATTTATTCTAGATACTTATACATGTTTAAAACATAACAAAAAATTAACAGGATAAGCGTGAAAGGTACTGAAGGCTCGTCTGGATTGTAGAAACGTTCATAACTGGGTACAGCTCTGGTTAACTAAGTAAATATTTACAGAACAAAAGGCATTTAATTTTGTATCCTCCATAAAATCTTGGTACAAAAAAACTACGTTCTAAAAATAATAGGCACGTATACTATCTGCTTGCTTATATACCAACATAAGGATTTTAAATTGTCTTATATTACTCAAACATACCTGTATATCCCGCAACAGAGGTATTATTCTTTGCAAGAATTTCTATCTACAAACTAAATAATAGTTAGAAGAATACTTTGTTGCGTTTCATTATCACAATTTGACTTGCAATTTCAATTTGTTGCTCTCATTTGAAATATCCGTATTGTAGAATTTATCGTTAATAATTTAAAATTATACTCAATATAGTAAATTGTCTAGTAAATGCAATATTTTCACATGTAGTTAGCACGAAACGGACTTAATTATACTTGATCTCCGTGGGGTGGAGGGGGTGTCATCTCAATCGCAAATCGGCCATCTTGCGCCTCGGGATCGCCCCCCCTGCCCGTCCATTATACTTTTTAAGCTCCAATCTCGTTCATTTAAACGGTTGGCTTTAGATGGCAATCGCATTTTTCCACTGCAGGTCACGTCTCACTGTCTCCCGGTGCCGGGGCTTAAATCAACAAAAGAAAATAATAAGATTCGTTCAAATTAAAAGTGTAATGTCTTCGCGGGTTGTGGTAATCCCGAGCATTCTTCATTAGGCGGAGGAGGCCCTTAAGAGTTTTTCTTTATTCATAACTTGGATTAAGAGGAATGCAAATGAACCGTCGCGTTCACTTAGCTATGTCAACAATGTCGCCTGTTTCGCTGTATCTATAGAATTGTATTTATAAAGTATTCATATTGGTAATCTGCATTTTAATAATATTATTAATTCCATTCTACGATTTTTGATTGTTAAAAGAAATAACGTTTTTGAACGTTTCTTCTAGAATTGCTGATTTACTATGGCCAGCAAAACTTCTACTATCATAGAAGGCGGTCTTTTTTTTTTAATAATTAATTTTATTCTCAGTAGCGTTTGTGTTTTGGGTGAGCTTATAAGCTAAACAAAAATGATACACAGAAGGATTAGGATACAAGTAAGAAGTGGCTATTTGATACCATCTTCGTTCCTTGCATCTATGTAGTTTTTTACTTGAGGTGTAAGGTAGCATAGCATACAAGTTTCAAGTTAACGTGTGTGTAATTTTTCTTTCTCTTGTGTCAATATTTATGATGTGTATATGTGGTTCGATCTGGACGAATGTGTTAAATTATTTGCAGCGAATAATAATTGTAGTTTCAAAGTTTTTCGGATATTAACTTAAATATCTTAGTAATAATCTAAATTTCGCACCGTCGTGATTAGCTACTTAAAACGATGGTTTATTAACCTATATGGATGGACGGCATTCAATTGGAAGATTAAATTCTGAAGTAATAACGAAACAATTTTGTTATTAGAGGTAACGGCACTGACCTTGCGCCAAAAATTATGTTCAACATTTTCTATATTTCTTTTAAGCTATTGGATAGCTTCTATCGCGGGCCTTGAGCGTGGAGACTGAATCCAGAAATTCCGTAACGAAAATATTAAATAACCTTACGCACGATGATGAGGTGGTAGAATATGGAATTAATATCAAAGAAAAAGCTTGAATTAATATCAATAATACTAATACTGCATAAATAAAAAAATAATAAATAATTATAATTGCATAAGTTGATAAAAAATGCTATGCAGTAGCTTTACCGCCGCAGTCCCCGAATGCCACACATTTTTTAATAATTAAGATGAATTTTATAAGTAAAACAATTACTTAATTAGGTTTAAAGATACTTATTATAATATGAAGGATACTAGAACATATGTCTTATTAACATACCAGAGTTAGAACATTAACATAGCTAGTGGTATTAACGACCTGCTCGGGCTTCGCTAAGCTAGTTAGGTTAAGTACTAAGCTAAGACTTAGCTCCTGGATTTCAGATCATGAAAATGCATAACATTTTAAAATTAGAATAAGAATTTTCCGAAGATGAATTTTTAAGAACTATAAGCAAGGACCATAATGATAATAATTTGATTTATTGCCTAAAACAGATTACATAACAAACACGTATCGAAGACTTCTTTTGTAGTGGGAACTGTATTTCAGTAGCCTATAATTTCCCATTTAACATGTATTGCGTAACAATATCGAGGCTAAATTATAATACTTCTGAATAACCCAATTTTTATAGTACCATTGGTTTTTAGTCTGAAAATAGGCTTCAGTTTCGACGATTACCACAAAGCGCAAAATTTCTGTCCAGCGAGCATTCTCTTGAAGTCTGAGAACAGGAAAAAATCGCAGGGGACCAAATCTTTGCAAAAAATTCGGACTTATTACGATTCAACAGCTTCAAACACTGCTCAGAATCATCGATTCATTGTTGGTTTTGATCCATTATGAGCTCGCGCGGCACCTACTTTGAACAGAGCTCGCATATCCAAATATTCATCTAGGACATGTCCAACACGTTCCTTTAATATCTTTAGGATCTCTGCTATCTTAATCAACTTCAGTTTTCGGTTATTCAACATTATTTTATGGACTTATTTGATGTTTTCGTTGGTGGCCTCTTTGTGCGTCTTAAACTTAGCAAACCAGTTCATTTATTTATATAATATAAAATAATATAGTTTTTTATATAATATTAAAAGTAAACGTTTTAGATTCACTATAAAACATTTTAAATTTGGAATCATAAGACCGAAGGAATATTTCCAGTTTCTTCAGCAAGGAATTTGTCATGATATTCATCATCATTGAGTTCAGGTAAGGTCGAGGTGGAAGCCGCCGGTGGTGGACGCGATACAGATCACCAACCCGCTGGTGGTGTCTTGGTGGACCCAGTCATGATTTCCATGGGTATCCCCATAAAAGCTGCTCTAAGGGAAGCTAAAGATTGAACAAGACTGAAGAGATATAACTAGCAGGGCAGCAGGCACCTGACAGTGACGCGATCTTCAACAATGAATAATACGACTGAAAAGAGAAAAGAAGGAGTTAAATATATGATTTTTTTGTGTAATCCTCGCTTAGAAGTCAACATAGAGCCTACTTATTAAAAGGCCGGCAACGCACTCGCGAGCCCTATGACATTGGTGGGCATCGGTATCACTTAACATCAAAAAAACAAGTTTACTGTAAAAAAAAGGCCCAATTACGATTCGATCAAAACATTACCTGAAATTATGAGAGAACATACATTAATAACTAAATTATTAGGGCTGTTAATAAACTATATAGATATTTTATAACAAGAAACATTTAGTATTGAACGCCGGTTCGTTTATTTGTTCATCCTATCTCAATGTTTATATTCCTCGCTACTCTGGTAGCCGCTGTTAGTACTGTCTTAGTGATGGGGTTAAACTTTAAAATATGTATAAAGCAATTCAAGAACCAATTTAACACATTTGAATTAGTTTGAGCGCACTTTAGTATTAAGAGCTCAACAGTGGTACAGAGTGTAGAGAAAATGTAATGTTGGTAATCCTTTTTGGAAAATGGACTTTAATTACTAAGTCTTAAGTTAGGCTAGATCGTAATGTTAAATGATTTCTGTGCTTAGACATTTTTTTAAAAAATCCATTCAAGAAAACTATGATTCACATACACAAGTCGTAATTCAAAAGTAAATTATATGTATCATTAATATGAAATATGAACTGATTATTCATTAAAACTATTTGAGACACATCTTACATATACACAAATATCAGACATCATCACATAATTAAAATGCTAACTTATTATAATATATAATATAACCCTTTACTGAAACCAAGGGCAAATTCGCGTCATCACACAGTTTGAAAGTTTTTGCAGAATCTGTATATATGAACTATTAAAAGCTATTTTGTAATAATATCAATTAGATACAGCAAGACCCAGGCTCCAGACCATTCAGGGCTCCTGGAGCCGTCCATAAACGTAAGTAATACAGTAGATAAATCACAGAATAATTTTAATTCTAAATAACATCGATAAAGTGCGACGTCACTATTCCAACTCAACCGAGTGTATTTTTATTCGGAATTTATATCTAGCAACGAATCCCACATTATTGTCTTGGAGCATTCGAGATGGGCATTAAAACCAAACCCCTTTTTCTTGAAGGCGATTTCATTTTAGCTGGGTTTAGAAAATTTAAGGCCAGTCTTATAAAAGCTTTGATTTTGCGGCAATTCGGAGAGCGAGCGGAATAATTAATTTATTCTGCCATTATTCTGGTTCGCCTTCAGATAATAATGTATTACTTTTATTTATGTTTTAATGTCTGGCTTTTGATAAATGTGCGTGAAATTAAATATATACAATATAATCTTACGCTATAAGTTTGTGCAATGCAATTAAATCAATATTCCTTACCCGATCTTCTCAATAGACTTCCTTCAACGTTCCTGCAAATAAATATTTTAATTCCATTCTTCTATTTATTCCATTCTTTTTCTTTAACTATACATGATTTAGTTTCACCTTGGAGTATGGGACGGGCTTTGATATGGGATGCTACTTGTGTAAACACGTTAGCATCTTACCTCCCTCGGATAAGCACAAAAGCTTCCTTTGGAGTAGACTTTTGGGTCGTGGGGTTCAAGCGCTTATTAAAGATTTAAGTTGGCGCCTGGTAGATAGTACCGGTGACCCCAGAGCTGGTGCTTCTCTCGCCTAACGAATTTCCCAATACAACGAGGAATTTCTGGGAAACGTTTTAAATATTAATTGTTTAATAAATTTATTAATAATTTTCGTTCTTTGATTATTCGTGTAATGTTCCGAGTTTAGTGTAATATTTTCTCTGTGCCTGTAAGTGTATTATTTGTGTGCCTTATAACTAAATATCACAAGTTGATACAAAAGGACCCTAAGCGTTACAGCTTTCGAACCCCGGCTGTGAATCACCAAGAGAAATGCACCGTGTAGACGGGCGATCAGCTTGAAGGCACAGAAGAATGTTAGAACTGTGTTAAAAATTGCACCTTCATTCACCAACCAGACATCAAAAGCCGGTTTAACAACGTATGCCGATGACATTTTAAGTACTTGTAAACAGACTGCTCATATAATGTTATTTACATTGAGTAATGAAATTGATATAAAACGCAAAACGTTTGCCGGCACTCGAGGAATCAAAGCGAGCGGTGGTCGCGCGCTGTTTGCATACTTGTTCATATCCAACCATGAAATCGCCTAAATATCCATTGGATACGATTTGGTGGAGAGGGCTTTTGTAGGTTAAGGTGAAAAGTATATTTTCATCCTGTGCATTATATGAAATTGGATAAACAAACACATAAAGAAAGTATAATTATTATTAAACCTTTATTAATTAATTTAATTACAACAATTGGTTAGTTTACATTTCTTAATAGTAGTATTAGTTAGTATAAGTTTTTAAAATTTAAAGTTATATTTCTTTTTTCTTTTTTAGTATTCTAGTTTTTGAATGGCCCCTTTTAGGGTAAAAAAGCCTCTATTGTTCCATTTCTCTTTGTCTTGAGCAACATTCATCCAGTTTTTCCCTGCTAGTTCTATAGGGTCATCTGTCCATCTTCCATCGATCTAATCAACTCCAATCAACTATATCGATCCCAACTCCGCATACGGACTCGCTTGTCTGTGTGCCGACAGCGAATTAAATCATATTCTGGTCATACAATGCGCAGAGGCGATGAGAACTTGAAGAAAATAATCGGCCGTTCACAAACCAGATGGACCGATCATGTGAAAGACAAGTCAAAACTATATACTGTTATAAGAGAGGTGTTGGACAGAAACCGGTGAAAACAGATTGTCCGCGCCAAATGTTTCCTTGGTGACCATGACGCCTAGACGTGAGCTACCGGCTGACGGGAGAGACCAGCGTTTTTTTGATCTAAGGAGCATTCAAGTATTACGTAATGAATTTTTTTTTCCTTTTCTAAAACGGTACAACGCGGGGAGGGGATTGAATTACGCGTTATTGTTAATATTATTTTCGACTTTCCAGTATTTTACACCACACAATGGTAACTTTTAGCTATAAAGAGTCACTGGATGGTCATGAAACGTTTTACTATTGGGTAGGTACAGAAAAACGTTACGGCGCGTTACATGGGGGGTCAATAATCTCCAAAAATTGCGTGACGTAATACTTGAACGCTCCCCTACCTATTCGTCGTTTACAGCTTAGAACGGGATATTTCGTCACTTTATACGTCCACCTGTTGTCTGAATATCGTGCTAAATTTCCTGCCCAAGACTCCTAAGATTACTCCAAGTCGTTAGATTTTGTTCTTGAGCTATAGGTCCACGGTTGACATGCATACGTTAGGGAGGGTACAACAAAGTATAAATAATTTATTAACAATAAACGGGTTAACGGGTTCGATCCCCGGCTTAGACAAACATCGATGTGATGAGCATTTGGTGTGGTGCTTAGGTCTTGGGTGTTTAAATATGTTTTATATGTCTATCTATCTATATATATATGTATGTATATCCGTTGCCTAGTACCCATAACACAAGCTTCACCAGCTTAGCATGGGACTAGGTCAATTGGTGTGAATTGTCCAATTAAAAAAAAAAATATAATAATAATTATAGACGTCTATTAAAAGTACATTTTATACAAAACGATATATGTAATTATTATAACAAAATACACGCAATTTTTATTTAAAATTTTGTGTAACTTTTTAAAACAGATTACCTATAACTTTGTTAACATAACAAAAGGGAGCAAAAAGTTATCGACTTTTAAAATGTAGTATGTCATTGTTAATAAAGTAATTTTAAGGGTTCTATTTCCATACTTAGTATCCCACAGCTTAATTTGATTAGCGAATAGCGACCGCAAGCCAGAGTGCTCACTCGTTGAGCGAACTGCAAACTTTACCGCAATACTACTGATATCGCTTAATTAATCTTCTATATTAATAATTATTGTAAACGAATCAAACGCAAATAGAGTTATGATGGAAATATTTTTCAGTTATCGCAGTTCATTATTGCAATCAATTATAGTACGTAATACGAAACTAAGGTATCTAATAAAAAAATAGTTTTATTTTTGAAGTTATACTTCTTTAGGCGCGTTATGAAAAATTTATGAGAGTGAAATTTTACGATGCGCGCGCACCGTGACACGTAATTCAGTATGGGCGCCGAGATGGGAATAAGACAAGTAAAAAGAAATAGAATATGCGTGACGTATGACCATAATGACATTTGTAGTACCTTTTAAACAAATAAAGCAGTTTTAATTATTTTTCCAAAGAAATTTAGCAATGCTTTTTCACAAAGACCTATTGTTACTTAGTTAAAAGGTTATGAAATATACCTAGTTATTAAATTAAATTAATAATATAATAAAATAATAAATAATAATTGTTATTAATATTAATTAATAATTGAATAATATACTAAATATTAAATATTGTTTTTGTGTTTTGTGTTATTAACGCTAAATATCTATTATTAATTATTTAATATTTTTAAAAAATAAAGAAAGCCAAAGAAGTATAACTTCTTACGCGCGTACATAAGTACACGCACCATTTTTTTATTTATATCATCACGCCTTTTTTCCGAAGGGGTAGGACGGACCACGAATCTCCATTTGCTACAGGTAACAGGTCTAACATACCTTTCTCGCTTAATCCAGTTTCATGACATTCACCTGGCAGGTATTATGGCTCTAGTACTTCCTGGATTTGGTCCAGGGGGCTTAGACACGGTGCCTTAACAATAGTGTAGGTAAAAAGTCGAAACCTTAATTTTCTACATACACTGCTGTTAAAGCATCTTGACTAAACCCCCAGGTACGACAAGGCCATAATAAGTATTAGATGCACCAAAGACAATTAATTTATGGAAGAATACACGAAGTACAATTTACGCAGGGGTAAAGAAAACAAACTGTGCGGGAAAAAAATGCGTGCATTAAAAATATATCAAAAGATGATTTTCGAGATGTCACAATAAACTAAAATTACCAGTGTCATCTGCAGACTGTTTCAGGTAAACAAAACTTAAACGTCTTCGTTGGTTAAAACAGCGCCACCTAGTACGAACACATGTAACGACAAAGTAATGAAGTATTATTATAGTAAGGTTCAATATGAAATCCTGACAGCAGTTGTTGTTGTAGTTTATTTTGTTGATGGCGCTTTATATAATAAAAAATAAATTCTACGTTCATTAGCTGCTGTCATTGACAGATGGCGTTACTTGCCTAATTCTAACAGATTTAATTAATTTGTGTAATATTTACATAATAATCAATTATTACATTTATCAAACCTGCTAAGCTTCTTGTCTTCATATAATTAGCTACGTCTTAATCTACATAATTATAAACAATTAATAGTCAGTTATATTGATAATTATTACACGCCCTTTCCTGAGTCTACCTAAAGGGTACGGGAACACCAGGCATCATCTCCCACTAAATCACTCCTCGTCTGCATACTGTCCTACCGCTAAAGTTGACTTCCGGGGCCGCTTTTGCATTACTACAGGAACTTCCGCGGCCTTTTTTTGAAGTGAAACTTCTTTAGGCGCATGAGGGTAAAATTTTTAAAAAACGTCACCAAGATTTTTGTCGAAGAATTGGGAGAGAGCGATTGAGACCGATTGAGAGAGAGTGAGAAGGGTGAATTACCTCATAGAAATTCTATTTTTAAAATTAAAATTTCGTAAAGAGAATTTATGAAATATTAGTATTTTATATTTTATGCAAAATAATTTATTGAAATTACGAATTGTAAATTAAAATGCAACGTGTTTTTATTATCGAAGAAATAAATTTGAAATTAAATTTGTAATTTGTATTAGTTTTCGACACTTTAATATTTTAATGACACTTAAATTCATTAAATTCCTAACATACCTTCCTTTTAACCTCCCTGTAAGTCTCGGAAATCTAAAGTTTAAGATTTGTATAAATATGAACAAGACTTAAAAATTAGTTTGCCAAAGAAGTTTCTCTTCTGTCATGTGTACTTTGTACGCACGCACTTTTTTTAGTTTTGGCTACCTCCATGATGCGGATAAATATAATAATAAATAAACTAGACGTAATAAGTACTATGTCTAGTGCTTTTCACCTTAGATCTCAGTATTATATGATTATTATTCTTGTTTAATCATGAAATATAAAATCAAAATCAAAATGATATTTTACGCTATTGTAAGTTACCACTAACCATTACTAAATAAATTTATCTTAATTATTTATTATAAGCAATACTGAAACACATTTACGAAGAATTCATTATTTCACATAAAATAATTAATGATAACATAATTATTATTTCAAGTAAATAATATTTTTCTAAAGCTTTAATACTTTAATAAGATATTATTTTCTGCAACAAACCAATACATAATCACTTATTAGAAAAAGTATGTGTGTGTGCGAGTTATTTTATAAGTAACGTATTTCCTTAATAATCAATGTTCATTATTAATCATTATAGTAGATACTTACTTAAATTTAACATTTACATACGGACAAAAATTCAGCCAAAACATTAACTTCATTGCCGGCAGGCAATATCAATAAAGCGATGTTTCTTCATATAAAACGCTATTAAGTACCTTAAGTAAAAAAAATAATGTAGGTAACATGGATAAACAGGAATAATCGGTCAGAATTTTGAATACAATACGAATTAAATTTATTCTAAGGCCTTTCACCTTATTTACTTCGGGAAAGCTACCCATTTACTTGTGTAATTTATACCAAAATTTAATTATGTATTTATGTACGTAGGTGGTTAAAGTAAAGGTACAATAATATAATTGAGAATCATAACTTGTCTGTTTGTTGTTCCCAAGCATATAAAGGTATTACGAACAACCTATAATAAATTTACAAAAGATCTTAACTACATACATATTTAAAATTTGTAATTTATTTAGAAGAGAGCATAAAAAAAGTCACCACATAATTTGCTACATAAAATAATGCTACACACTACACAATATAAAATCTAACCATTTGCTAATTCTTATAATCAATTTAAATGAACCGCGTTTTCAGGACAAGTATTTAGCCAATCAAATAATCCCTGGATGATTTTCAACCAATCAGGGATTCTTGATGTGGTGTGATTCAAGAAAGTAAACAGCGCCAAAAATATTATTGTAAATCTTTTGACTATTGTATTCAGATTACCAAGAAATTGGTCATAAACATTACAAATAACCACCTGAGTATAATAAAGATATTTTCTATTTATTTATCAATGAAATGCGGCCAATTCGAGATGCTCAACATAGCGCGATAAAAAACTCTTTCGCACCGTTCCCGCATCGTATGATCGTGGCGTCATATAAAAACTCGAGAACGCTCCCCACTTCTAGCCAAACGTCAAATCGTTTATGACTGTGCGGTCGTTTGTGTCTCAAGAAATCAGTCTTTCCGCGAGATTTCGTAAGCTAGTGCTTAACTGTGAATAAAAATTAGAGCGTGTGTGTTCAGTGATATTTAAAACAAAGTTAAATAACACAAGATGTCTTTCAATACCGATATTTCATCAAAACTGGAAAACAGCAGGTAATGATACGTTTTTACTCTGACCCCGTCCCTTTTGGTTAGGGCCTCCGCGTGATGCATTAATGAGTTCGAAGTGAAGTATTACTACTGCAGTAATACTATTAGTAAGAATTTATAATAACTATCCACTGCAACATTCAAAATATATACTTGCTTAAAATGTATTGAACCAGAGATTTATGTCGAAACCCAATTCCTTTCACATTGACATAATAGCATCTTTTCAACGAATTGACGTAACGGTGCTAACTGCTGACTGGTGTCAAAATAATTTTTATTTAATGTTAAAACTTGAAAAATCGAGTATTATATTCCAATTTAGGTTAAATTAAGGAATCTTCTGGGCGTGCGCGAACCTATGACTCAATGAGAGCGGAATAAAGCCTTAGCAATTTGTACTTAACATTACATAATTATCGTGGCTTTCATAACGCATAATATGTATTAAAATCAACTGAAGTAACTATGATATTTATGTAAATTTAATAAAAACTCCATAAACTGCAGTTTTTGCTTGTTTTGTACATTTTGTCACTCATTTATAAAGAAATATTACATCAAACATAAGTGGAATGCCTTGAATACTGATATCATTAATATTCTTCTCATTATGTATTTCGTTTGAACAGATAAAAATAAAGCCCTAAGGTCAAGATTAACTTGAATTGTTGAAGGCAAGGTAAAACTTTCATATTTCACAGGTTAACTTTCAATTCAAAAGTTGGTTGATTAAATCATGGCATAAATTTTTATATTTTAGGTTTTTTATTATTGTATACTAAATTTTAGTGTTTATTCTATCTGTATACAAGCTCATAATATTGAGGCAGTTAGAAATTACAATATGATTACCAGCTAAAGACTTATTTCTAAGATATATATTACCAATACATTGTTAACACTGTTTCTGACAATAGTTAGTTATCTAGATTTTTAATCATTATTATAATTTTTCAAATGATTTATTAAGTATTAAAATGTTCTATGTGCTTTTGTTTAAGTACATAATGTTGCTATGCATTTAAACAGGTAGTTCATTTATAGTATTTGAGTATCTACTTCTCATTACATAGTATCAGTATTAAGACATTTTATACTAAATTAAGCTTTAGTGAAATACTATGGCTACTTAATTAATATAGAAATGAAATAATCTTAATATATTTTTATGTATTGTTATTGCAATAATCATAATTAACACAGTTATTAATTATTTATTTCATATTCCATTCATAAGACAAAGAGATATTATTGTTAATGACATGTAATTAAATAGCAATTCATTATGTTTAACCCTATTGTGGAGGTTAACAATTAATGCCTTATGCATTAAAAGTAAAAATGTATAGTTATGTTGTAACATATCAAGGTATTTCTGACTAACTTCTGTTATATGCCACAACAGACCTTAGACAAAGTATATGAAGTCATTGATGTTTTTATGCTGCCAATATTAATTTGTAAGAAAATGCATGACTGCATGTACCTAAACTAAGATAGTACAATAGAATCTTTATTTCAATATATCATGTACATTACTGTACCTACAGTTACTTTTTCTCTTTGAAGACTTCTAAAACTCATTTTCTCTTGTTACAGGAACAGCTTGCGTAAAATTGCTAGAAATGATAACACTGAGTTCTCTAAGGAAAGCATCCTCCATGAAATGGAGAAATTCGTGAAAATGGTCAATACCATGGACGATACAGTACTTGTGCCCAGTCGGTTGATGAACCTACCACAGGAGGGTGATGATGACCCATTCAGTCTCTTTTCCATGCTGAATGACCTGAAGACTGAGCTGCTCTGGGCGGGAGCTGAACCTGAAGAGCAGAGTGATCGTGGAAGAAGAGTGTCAGACATGAGTGACACTGACAGCGAAACATCAAGTGCTGCTGGGGACTCTGGCATTGAAGGAGAGGATGAAAGAGAGTCAGCTGCTCGCGCCGCTGAAGACTGTCGGCGCCATCTTAGAGGCCTGCGCCGCTGCCTTCGCCTACTGACCGCCTCAGCTACACATCTCACGAGGTCTTATCAAGAAGAAGTGGGAGCCCCGGTTTAAATATTACAAATTTGCAACTTAATACCTGTGATGTAAACTTGTCCCGCACATGATGTACATATAGTATAAGCGGCCTCCTGTAAATATTGGTTAGTTGGGCTAGACGTGTGTGGAATCTCAGTAAGTTATGTGGTTATTTAATAAAATTATTGTGAACAGCTTCTTAGTTTTATTTTTATTATTTGTAAGATAGAAATAACTCTACTATTCATTCATTCATTCATTCATATCTTCGTCAAAGGAATGAAATAAAAGTTTAGGAACTTTTCACATATTTAAAGGTATATATTTTTTTATTTACCATGACTATTACAAGTTAGTTATCTGTAAAGACTATAAATACATGACTACAACTCTAGTATTTTAGTTATTGATGCAACCTGAGATAAAAATACCATACAATCAGTTATTATCATATTATCTTCATTAGCAACATGCTGTTACATAATAGATGCATTGAAGTTATGTTAACTTATTTCAAAGTAGGATTTTCAATACTGGTGGGATGTAAGTAAAATTGTTGCAATTAGACATACATTGACTAGATGTTAAACTTTGAAAATTAAATATGATTTAAAAATGGCATTGTGTCAATAGATGATATAATTCAAGGTATACTTAAATACTACTTATAGTACCAATTTCGTCATTCTTAGGAATTCTGCCTTGAATAATATGTAACCGTGTAGTAAAACATACTATAAACCTTGTGACGTCACCACCTAGGTAAATTATAAAAAGAAGTCTGCCTTCAGGACTTATATGAACCTTGCATAAAATAGGTTACTGACCCAAACAATTGCTTAACGTGAATACAATTGTATTGGTGTTTATGATGAATTAATATTAACATTAAAGAAAAAATAAGTTGCTATAATTTATATGTATTAATATATACATATATATTATAATTTAAATGCATTAAAATACATACGAGAGTATAAACATTACTTGCATGGTCTCCAAAAGAAAAGAAAAGTATCTATTAATTTTTATAACTACCCTATGTACCCTGTACTTGTGTATATGTATATACCTACTTGTTATATTTTCTCAGCTGATACTCAACCTACAAGTATCAAGTAGGTATGGAATTATTTTTTATCATTAAAAACAGGGCAAGACGATCCTAAGCCAATCCCTGAGCACTAATTAATAGGAACCTCGACATTAGGAGTCTTAAGAAAAACTGAGGGTGGCTAGTGCCTTTAGAAATCTTAAGAGCATAAAAAATAGCCCCGTCAGAAGACCTTGAACTGAATACAGCTGTAGCTCATAGGATCGATCATCACTGCGCGCTGCGAATTCTTCAGGCCGACGTTACATAATTGACTGAATTGGTTATTGTGTAGGTAGATATTGATATAACCTTGCATTTCTTTTGTACTAAACGGAAAACCAAATACGACCAATATAAAACATATATTTACGCTGATTTTTCCAAAGGAAGGTTGGTTTTGCACTAAGAAATACTTGTGTGGTGTAGGATACGTAGCTACCTAATAAGTGTATATCCTACTGAGTAGTGTCCATTGTTAATGTATTTTAACGTAGATTAGTCAAATTAAAATACTGCTATTTAAAGCCTGTTATTGCTCCGACTCTCGCAGGAGACGCCCTTGCTCTAGCCGCGGAAAAAACGCTCATTCCGGCCGAGCTGCGATCGCCAAAACAACCCGAGCTGAGCTGTATAGACCCTTAAGGCCAACAGCTATTATATTTATTCTAATTTCTATTAAAAAGAAAAAAAAGACAAATTTTCATACTGTAAAGATATATTGATAGGTTGTTCTTCGAAACAAGATTATCATAATTTTTGTTGTAATTTGTGATAAACAAACATTAATTAAGGTCAACATGATGTCTTTAAACATTGGTTATATAACTATTTTAAGGTTGATCTCTGTTGATCTCATTTGTAAAAAAATATTTTCTATGTTTTAAACATCAACAATTTTATATTATAGAAATGTAAAAGTTAATACAAAAAATAGGCTAATTTCCAATTGAGCAAGGAGTAGACAATAAGTTTCTCTAAATATTCCAAACAATTATTAGTAACTGTCACAATATTCTGCATAAAAACGACCCATATCAGCCTTTTTGTAAGTACATTATAAAAACAGAAACTTGTGTATACAGTCTTATTCATGGAAATTTAAACTTTGACTTTTTAATGAACCCCCTGACGTGAGATCTGCCCTTGCTGTCGTCTAACCCTAAATCGGTCGTTATCAAGCAAAGTCGTACACCCTAGAATAATATTTTTGTTTTCAACGCACGCAATAATGCGTCAGAATTACTATTCGATCACATTGATTAAAACGTATAAATAATATTTATCCCAGAGACAAGCGATCGCATTTGTGTTCCACTATTAATGATGCAAGACTCGTTATAGTAGTGATTTTATTACTGTGACTTAATAATTACGTGTTATCTCAAATATATTATCGCTTTTGCACGACGAATACAAATGTAACAGAGCAGCATCTGCTATTTTCTTTTACTCCTGTTTTTTGAATATTTCCTACACGCTTTATGATTCTTAGTTTGTCAAACCTATAATTCAGACCTGCATCAATTCTTACACCTGTCGTCTTGAATCATATTGGCCAGAAGCCAACTTACTAGTAGGTACCTGGTACACTTCAAAGATGTCATAGGCATAACCTAGACGTAGACTGGTTTTACACTTAAAAGCAGCTGGTGCCCACGGCATCGCTTGAAATTCTGAGCACCCCTGTTTTTTTATATAACAGGGCAAACGGGCAGGAGGCTCATCTGATGTTAAGTGATAACCGCTGCCCATGGATACTCACATTGCTAGAGGGCAAGTGCGTTGTTGCGGCTTCAACGGATTATGTATAGTACCCATAGTTTCCTTTTTAATTAAAGAAATAAGCACGTGGCTTAGCTACATTTTGGTCGCAGAGCAAGTGAAGTGATAAACTAAGTAAGTGATATGATATGGCAAATTTCGAAGGCATCATAAACACAGATGTTTAGGTAAACTCGTGCGCATTACTGGCGAGCTGTTTACTTTTTAATGATGTCATACGCGGTCAAGTGTATGACAAACTAAATATCGCAGCATACGTCAACAATAGAAGCAAATAACATTCACAATGAGGAAGGAATTTCGGAATTTGCTATAATCATTATAATTTTCATTGACGCTGTATTGAGGATACTGAATTTCCTTTCCTTCAATAAAGACGTTAATGACTAAGGTTCTGACCATTAAGTCATTAGTATTTAAATGTGTATGGCAATCAATAAACTGCCCTGCAATGGCCCACCTGTTTGTTTCTCAACAACTCGCGCAGTAAGGAAGAATTAACCAAACATTATGCAGTCTGCTTGTCAAACTCCATGTTGTTTCTGAACATTATGACCAATACGACATTATCAAGTTATAATATAAAGCTTATCTACTCGGGAAGATAAATGTCGCAATGCATCAATTTTATCGATAGCATGATATTGTAATTACACATTATAAAACCTATGGCATTGTTCTTTTGTTTATTATTTCTTTTCTATCCAGAGGTCTTGTGTTCGAATCACGTCATACACCCAAAAAACAATGAAATAATATGTGAGGCACAGAAAGATCTGACTAATATATAAATTATAATGATAAAACTATAGAAAGAAGAAACTGACTATCGTGACCAATTTGTTTATAATTTCCATTTCTAGAAAACCGAGTTTACTGGCGAACGAGATTTTTTTTTCATTATATTAGTCGTGGGTTGCAAGGAATCATCAATAGATTAGTCCTTTCCTTTTGGTGTAACTTCTGTAATTTGTTGATTATTGCAAGTCGTATTAGCGGGACGCAGCGGGCGGACGTAAGGTAATAGCGTGGTCGCTAATATAATTAAAGACGGCTGCATCCTTTTTAAAAAAAATTAAATACTTTGACAGCTAGCTTCCCACGCTTTTTGGATACAGCACGTATAACCAAAAATTATAAGACTGTTAAAAGGACGAGATATGGTGCAACAGACACGGCCATTATAAATAAAAGCAATATACGAACAAGTATAATGATAACAATTAACAATTACATATACTCGTATGCCTTGCATCCGGGACATAATCCCTTTCGCTATCACCCAAATTATATGATACAAAAATAGTATTATCACAATGCTACCAGCGCGCCACTTACTGCTTCCCGCCAATAACTTTCACGTACAACGGACCTAGTGAGCGTCTAAGTGCGGAAAACGAGTCCACAAACCATACCAAAACCATACCCGCCAATAACTAATTATGCGGATTTAAGTCAGGTGAGGTCCTAACGTGTTAAGAATATGCGTCCTTGTTGACAGTTGCGTTAACTAAACCAATTGGTCCATTGTCTATTCTATTGGGGCTTCCTTGCGACATAGGTTACAAGGCACAGACAATGTCAAGTGTACGAGGAAAAAAATTACTTAACTGCGACGCATCAAATGCTAATACTGGTTGCAAAAACAATGATGCTTTTAAAAAACATTGCAGATAATTCTCACATATTAAATATGTTGTCTTAAAAACGCGAGTTTGGGAAAAATGAAATACAACTTACTCATTATAGTTGAATAAGTTATAGTTTCATCTGATTAAGTTTTCTTATTATTCAAACAGAGCTCGGGTAGGTTTAGTCTTTCCTTTGTTCTGCGTTCCAATATCTTTTGTCCTCTGCTAAATTGTACAATTTATACAATCATGTATAGACGTAATAAAATTTGCAATTACTACGCAATTATGGTAACTAGAAAGCAATATGAATCATTTAAAAGTCCTATGATAAACCTGGGACGCTTTTGTATTAACTTTAAACATAAATTTTTAATGGATCCAAAGTTCAAACCATAAAAACTTATCAATTATCAACCTAATTCCAACCATCCATAGATAATTCTGAAGAGGCTAATCAGTATTTTCGGATATGTAGTTGAGTCACACAATTTATTGCTTATTCAAGTGGTTACTAATTCCACAATAGATCATATAACAATAAAATACTTTCCTTTTCAAAAATGATAAGGTGTTTTGTACATTGCTCGTCGTCAGAGATTGTTAAATGTAAATGTAAAAATTTTCAGCCGTGTTAACTAGATGTTAATTTCGTACATTAGAGAGATTAGAGATTAAAAAGTACAAAATAATTACGTTAGCTGATGCCCGATGTCAAAGGAATAGGAATGTTATAAATTATAGTTTAGAAATACGTTAACATTAAGGTATGTCTTTGGTTTGTAGAAAAAAAAAAAAAATTTGCTCTTTAAAATAAACAATTATATTATATGTTCCCTTATAAAGTTCCCCATACTACAAAAATGTTTGCCGTCTTCAAAATATTTAATAAATCTAGCTAATTCATTATAATTAATAGAATTTATTCTGAATCTTAATTACATTGGCTCTAGTATTTAAATATTACTTTTTGTAATGTTTCTGTTTTTGTTCATATTTTTTATTATCCATATCATAGCATATTTTTATATGCCAACGATACAATTCAATAACATATTTATCTTTAATTAAAGATTTTATATTATTGTATTAAATTTAATATATATTAACAGTTTGTTTATTCTTATATATTCTCCAACGGATTAACGAAGTAAATATTAAATAGGTATGTATTCAATTTATTTCTATCATAGTAGTAAATAAAATATATTAATATTTACCACTATATATATTAGTGTTTTTTTCATAATTTTTTTTTAATACTATGGCAATAGTTTTGACTTTATGCTTTTCATAAATTAAAGGTAGGTATAAGATTATAAGGTAATGCTAGTCTGTGACCTCTAAGAAGAAATTACAAATTTTAGGCTTAATTTCAACTTAAACAATTGTTTACAACTTAATAACAATTATGAAACGATGTTGTAACTAACTGCATCTAATGAACATCGGAATGTCTGATCAAAAATTAGCGTTGTTTATATTTTCTTTGATAATTACCAACAAAATTTCCGCTTCTCGAGTCTTAACCTTAGAACCACAGAGCTACATAAATTATTTATTGTGTCAACATGACACTAAAGCTAGTTATTATAGACATATATATATAATTATTTCAAACGTAGCAAAAGTTAAATTTACAAACACTATAGGACCTTAGTTGTCCTATTGTATATTTACGTTGAACATCAAGTTCCTCGTAATTTTTTTGTAATCTTAATTAGTGTAGGTAACATCAATGAATCATAACAATCGGACATCGAATTCTGATGCCATAATAATTAATTACAATAAGAAATAAATATTTTAGTGTATATAATACCGTTCATTATTCTGTTATTTTATTAAAAACAAGTATTATCTAGTTTTGAGTGTAGTTCAAAAGTTTGTACGTTGATAAAGTCAGTATTTTAGGGCGTGGTAATTCGCGATCATTCGACTATACGTCATCGATCACACCAACTAACCACAAGCCAGTTAGAACTCGCTACATAATATTATCTTAGGCTTTAGGTTATTTAAATATTATTTTTAGAAACTTGAAGCGAAACAAATATACTTAGACATTAGTAATGTAATGTTCACGGATTTTTTTATCGTTTACTACTCCGTACTGACAGCCGTTCCCAATCAGCCTACCTATTATCTACGGCCTTAGTTATCTAATAACAGCCATACTTAGATCCCTTCATTAAAAACCGTTATATGATAAATTTTTAAGTATGTTCACGTTAATACCCAAACGACAAATGAGTAAAAAACCCATATTTATAAACATACACAAGTACACAAACCTTGCTTTGTTCAAGATAGTAATTGCATATATTTGTACTATATGCTATGATTATAATCGTGTAACAATCTCTATTAATACTTTATAGTAATATACACGTGGCATTATTTTTAACACTACCGCTTGCTTGCTTGCTTGATGTACGATTTTGCTAAAGATAATTTATAATAATAAACTTATTCCGACGATTATTATGGTAACGCTTATCTATATATTAGGCGACTAATTATAATCGAATGTGATAACGTCACATAAACCACGCAGTTCAAAGACCTTAGAGATATTTTTAAATCAGCCCTTTCGGTCGTGGTATGCATGATGTAATAGATATTATAGGTTAGTAGGTGCCGATTACGAGTCTATCTTGTCTTTTATACTATGGAAGTATGTACTAAGTATACGTATGTCGTATTCTGGTTTTATGATTTACGAATAGACTGTAAAGGAGTTTCCCGAGCTAGATATAAATATAATACAAAAAGGTTAGAGGATAGGTTACCTTCGAATATAAAAATCATATTATTAATTAAAAAATAATTATTTATTTAAAATAAGTCAGCCAACAGATTTGCAGCTTTACTTACATATCTAAACATAGGTACTTTGCACTAAAAGGTATACGTGCACACTTCATTACAGGCTCATACAGATTGCACCTAATGCGCCTCATTAACTCTTTCCAAAGACCCCATCACCGATCGAATCACTGCAGCAGCACTTTAAATTAGCGAGTCACTGCATCACTTCTACAGCCTGGGCCAGTATGCGTTTCTATGCATTTACCCCTTGCCCCGGACGCCACGAAAAGTCTGTTGTGCTCTGGACATACTCTAGAAGTGATACTGTAATAGCCGAACTTTGTTCTAGAACAAAAATTATGTGGCATTAACGTGAATTAGCTCTAAGAACTTTATTACATACATTTTGTTTCGTTCTTAGAGTAGTTTGCAGTTTCATTAGCTAATATAGCAAACATATATATTCAATTTTGTAAAATTAAGCTTTCTACTTAAATATTCTAGAAACTATAAGTTCATTCACAGAGCAATCTTGAATAATTATAAAAACAATGACGCAAATAAAACTGGTCAAACGAGTTAATGCGCATAAATGATATTTTAAAATTACTTGGTTTTATTCCGCAATCGAAATAAAAGTGTTTGAGGCACTTTATATTCGTTAAGCACAAGCTTCAAGCACATTTTCACCATCAACATTACAAAGGATTTTCTTTCTCATATTGGGTTACTTGACTTCCTGAAGTCCTATGCCAACCAAGGGGGGCGTCCAGCGTAGAAAACTCTCTTAATGTCACTCCACGTCAGTCCAGCTTCCCTCGCCTCTGCAATGATGCTTGGTTGACACGTCTGACTAAGATCCCTCCGCACCGTATGGCTCACCCATTTCCACGTTTGGCGTTTTATGGACCTGTCAATTGACACCTTATTGCATAGCTCATATAGCTGAGTGATTAGAGAGTCTGTCCCTCCAGGATATTCCAAGGATTCGACGAAGGCTTTTTAACTTTCATCCTTTTTCATATTTAATTAATCACCTAAAATATTTATTAAAATATTATTATAATATTGTTTATTAAAATATTATTATAATATTATATAATAGGTTATTTATGGAAAATACCATTATTTATCTGTAAACAAATAAACAGGCGGTATTTAACTAGCAACACCAACTGTGGCTGTCACTGCATCAAATGATTAACACGACAGTCAACTCCTGTTCATACTTGGTGCAGGCGAAATATTGAATATTATTTATTTAAAAAAATAGAGATTTAAAATAATTGAGCGCGTTCATTCCTTTGAAGTCTGTCCTTAAAATATTATATTTATAAAATATTCCTCTCATTATTCTTATTCCTTTAATGGACGTTATAATTATGAATTATTTACGCACCTGATTAATTTCAATATTTCTTTCACATATTACGAAGTTTTATTCTAACAGTTGCAGCGAGCCTCATTAGTCATTACTTTTGTTTTGCGGTCATGTCGCGCCTAAATTTATCAAAGGAAAAATTGTGATTAGTTATCAATTAGTGGAAATGTGTGGTATAAATAATATTTAGTACTAATATACTTATCGATTTTATAAGAGGAAAACCCACTTAACTTATTGATACGTAGATTAAGCCTCACTTATTTGTGCATTAAATATATGATTGCCATAAATAATAAGGTATATAAGCACAGTAGGATTTCAGTGCGACGGTTATTAACTCACTGCTTAATTCTCGAACAATTTCATAAAGGCCGGCAACGCTTTTGAGAATCCTCAGGCAATGTGAGTGTCTATAGGCGACGGTATCACCAAACATAAGATGAACCTACTGACCGTTTGCCCACTATAATATTAAAAAATTAAAAAATGTGTGCGTGTACTAGGTGTACACACGTAAGAAGTGAAACTTCTTTATGACCTTATTTTTCGAAAAATGATCTACTATATGCAACTTTACAGAAATTGTTTAAATAAAGTTAAATTAGATGAAGTTTAACAAAAGGCTTTTATTATCATAGACATGAATACAAATACAATTATTTCATTTTACTTTATTACTACTAAGATTATTACAGAATTTCATTAATTGTAATAGAATTATTACTATCATTGTTATCGTTATTATATATTTTTGTTATTAATGGCTTCGAATCTCTTCGGCTCAACCGTGGTAGGGACAAGAAAAAGATGGCGCGTAACCGAAAATGTGACGGTACATTTTTTTCCAACGCCGGTAAAGAAGTTTGACTTCAAAAAGCAACATGGCGCGTAACCGAAAAACGTGACGATTTACTTTATTTATTAGATTGACAAATAATCATGAAACAGATACAGAAATCTGAGCCCCAGACCTAAATAAAGGTTGTAGTGTAACTGATTTATTTTTTCTTTAATAAACGTAAAGTAGTTAGAGATGGAAGAGCTATGCACGATATGTAACATTTACACGGGATTATGATGTCCAAAGTAGAATTCGATATTGTTCCCAGCCTACTGCTTTGAGATCTAAAAATATAACTGACAACTAATCATAATTATTTCCACTCTGATTGATAACAATAATTCGTAACCTTTATATTCAAATATAATATGTCTTACAATCATGCGTAGTATGGAGATTCGAGCACGGAGCATGCGCGTGATTCGTGGTTAATTCCTAATTTATAGATCCGGTGGTATAGTGGTACGCAAATTATCAACAATGCATATTTACTATTTAATTAATGTTCTATGACAATTTAACATTCAAATGTCAATTTATCAATAAATAATTGTGACTTGGGAGACATGTCATGACATTAATTAATTACGAAGATAATGTTCATATCGAACCCAGGACCTCCAACGAATTGATAACAATCTTTTTCAGAATTGTCTCAGAAAGTTAAAACTACCTTCTCTGAATATATTTATTTATAAGTAATCTTACAGCTACACATATCCATATTATATAAGACATATTATTGACAATTGATTTATAAAATAAACGAAACAGAAAACATAATTAATAATTAAAATAGTTAATATTAAAAATTAATAGAAAAAAAACTGAAATTAAACTTTAAACAAAGTAAAACTTAATATTTTAAAGAAAAAGCTATATTCTTACTATGTACCTACTGCTAACAAAAGTTAAAGTATTACCGCTTCCTATAATATTTCTTCATATCCTCTTTGGTAAGGTGGAAAATGTCAACATCTTCATAAATTGTATTGTTAGTTAAAACCCGAATCAATCATTGAATAGTATTTTTTCGTAAATAATATTCACGGCATCTTCGTCGTGTGAGGACTGAGGGCTAGCGCGCACGGGTTACTTTTGTCACCGTGACTGTTTTCTCACTCATAACAAGTCTGTGGATGTATAGAGATGTTACGACGTGACAACTGGGTGGCAGTTATGTACGCCGACCGCCGAACAAGCCCGTGACGAAAATATCACCGCGCCGTTCGGTTTTCATAGCAGTGCGCTCACGAGTGACAATATTGTCACGTTCAGCGTCGTTCGTTCGCATTTGCCTTCCGATTCTCGACTTGACGCAAATGGCGTTATGGGATGTTTTATCTTATAATAAATCACAACCCATAATTAACTTTGTTCATTGGTTTATTCACAAAACAAGAGTAATTAATTTTATATTCTTATATAAAAGCCCATGGAAAAATTATCATATCTCACTCCTCTGAAGTCTGTCTTGAGTGACATTCGTTTTCTTCTTTTTATTAACCGCCGGTATTTGTGTTGCCACAAACATCAAAATATGAAAGAAAGTACTACACAAACGCTACACCACCCCCCTACGGAGACAGAAAAACTAAGGCGAAAAATTAAAGTATATAACAATAAAATAAAAAAAAACTTAAAATATTTGACATTACAAAGAAAACTTAATATTTACAAATCTAACCTAGTCTTAAATCTAACCGTTCTGCCTGACCTGGTAACAACAGGATTAGGGGCAGAAACTGGAGGAATATTTTCCACAGTAGGCGAGAGTAATGACGGCAAAGCAGGACCAGCGGGTACAAAGCTAGGTGTGCGAGCTGAAGGAAAAACAAACTGCTCGACGAACGCTGGTTTAACGCGATCCACACTAACAGTTACGTCCTTCCCCTTTAAATCGATGTTCAGGGTTTTACCATCAATGGCGTGCTTTAAAACTTTATATGGACCCGTGTATGGTGGCTGCAGAGGACGTCTGACGGTATCGTCACGCAAAAATATGTGCGTCGCCCCAGGTAGCTCTTTAAATACGAAGGGCCGTTTGGTGCCATGTCGCGATGCCGGTGTCGGTTGTACTTCAGCCATTTTCCGTCGAAGTCGTACAACGAAATCAGCTGGGTTTTCCATTGCTGGAGTTGGCTTGTCATCTAGTACGAGTAGTTGTCCTGGTAGACGTAATGGCTCTCCATATATCATTTCTGCAACTGAGCAGTTCAGGTCTTCCTTTAGGGCTGACCGCATACCCAGCAATACCAAGGGCAACGCTCTAGTCCACGTATCATCGTGGCATGTTAGGGCGGCTTTAAGTTGCCGGTGAACTCGCTCAATCATGCCGTTTGCGCAGGGATGGTAAGCAGTAGTTCTTTTACGCCTTGTGGCAAACCTAAGCATCAGACGATGGAAAAGATCTGACTCGAACTGCGTGCCCTGGTCGGTTGTCAGAACAGCTGGGACACCAATTATGGGATGTTTTATCTTATAATAAATCACAACCCATAATTAACTTTGTTCATTGGTTTATTCACAAAACAAGAGTAATTAATTTTATATTCTTATATAAAAGCCCATGGAAAAATTATCATATCTCACTCCTCTGAAGTCTGTCTTGAGTGACATTCGTTTTCTTCTTTTTATTAACCGCCGGTATTTGTGTTGCCACAAACATCAAAATATGAAAGAAAGTACTACACAAACGCTACAGCGTCATCATCTATTACGATATACATCTAAGACGTTATTGATAATGACGTCATTATTGAAGAAGTGGAAAAGAGACCACTCTATGATAAAAAACTGAAAGACTACTCTGACATTGATTTGAAAATTAAATCATGGGAAAAGATAAGTAAAATTATATTTAGGATTGTTTAGGGAAACTTTTTTATTTACATGTAGGTTCTTATATTACAACAACTTATAGTCAACACTCTGAGGCATTAGGTATCTCCATTATCAATCTTTGTGTATCTTAATTCATAAAATCGTAAGTTTTTACGTTGATCCTCTTACGTTTTTAGAAGGTTTAGGGTAGATTTTAAGACGTCTTTCGTTGACTGCATTATAATTGAAATTTTGTCATATTGCCATGATCCCCTTGCGGTGAAGTTAAGTAAGACGCGAAATAATTACGCTGCAGATATGATTCATTCTGACCGATTTGTTGTTATACTTTCTAATGGACATTCACACACAGTGTCTATATCTATTTAATTCAGTAATTAAATGCCATCTCCGTACAAAATTATGTAATATGCAACACGTTTTTACTATAATCTCAGCAAAATAGAGACTGATGTCAAGGGGCATGAGCAAAATTCGCCATTTATTACTAAGTATACCGAAAGTGCATTCAACCATACGTCGTGCCCTCGTTTGTCGGTAATTGTAATGTTTTTATTATAGTAGGTAATGTTTTTTTGTATGCGGTCTTAAAACGTTCCTCGACAAGCCAAATACCTCATCATCTACTAGACTAAATGCCATTTTTTACTATTTTCATTATAAGGCAAATTATAATCTTTTGGTATATTCAATTGATTTTGCTGCAATCTGTTACCCATGCCAGAAGTCTGTAATACCCTCCATAAGAATTGTAGAATATTTTTGTAATTAGAACACTGGAAACCGGTTCCTACCAGCTGAATCATCATAATGTGTTTGCCGTCAATTGCTCCAATTATATGTGGAAAATTTGTCCGTTGGTGAATCTGATTAGAAATAATCAGCCAATCTATCTTCTTCAGTCTGTTCAGGCATCGTCTTCATCATCTTCTGGAATTTACAGTGGATGTAAATTCCAAATGTTGGCACTTAACAAATATTCAAAAGATATGCTGTATATGAAATGAGGTGGTGAAACTGTTACCGGTGGCAAGATATCTGAAAACAATAAACTTCTAAATTAATATCGCATGATTTAAGCCGCTATTTGGATGAAAAGAAGTTTGACAACTACAAGACAGGTAGAAAATATACTTATGCCTTGTGCCTTGTTAAGAAAGTGCAAACAGTTTGACCGACTTTTATTCCTTGTCCCAAGCAAAGTCACTCGAGAAACTTCAGGAAATGCAGAGGACATGGATTGCGGAGAACGAGGAGCCACAGCGAAGTCAATATTACAGAAAGAGAAATAAAATTACCTAAAATTACCTAATACATATATTTTAATTACTTACCTCAAAGTAATGGCGAGTCTTTCTTCAACTGGCACAGACAATCTCATGTTCGTATTTTTGAATGTTAATGCAGGTCCTAAACTGCGAAGTAATTCATCAAAACTTCTGTCACTCATTCGGAAATAACGAAAAAAAACATTTGGATGTTCTCGAAGTGTACAGAAATTTCCACTTGGGTGTACCCAGTATTGCTTACGCTTTTTTTTCTTCTGAGTCTGATGAGTTCAGAGACAATGACGTCTCTTCGAAATCCATAACGGCTAGTGACGCTTCGATTTCAAAAAAGTTTTGTCACTGACTCACCGTTCGTCAGCACACTCCACTAAGAAACATGATGTGACAATGATAAAAACTTTAATATAACGATGACAACAGTAACCCGTGCGCAGTTAACCTTACACATAGTCGAAGAATGACTAACAGGTTGTTAGTATCTATATACTTCTAAATTAATATCGCATTATTTAAGCCGCTATTTGGATGAAACGAAGTTTGACAACTACACGACAGGTAGAAAATATACTTATGCCTTGTGCCTTGTTAAGAAAGTGCAAACAGTTTGACCGACTTTTATTCCTTGTCCCAAGCAAAGTCACTCGAGAAACTTCAGGAAATGCAGAGGACATGGATTGCGGAGAACGAGGAGCCACAGCGAAGTCAATATTACAGAAAGAGAAATAAAATTACCTAAAATTACCTAATACATATATTTTAATTACTTACCTCAAAGTAATGGCGAGTCTTTCTTCAACTGGCACAGACAATCTCATGTTCGTATTTTTTAATGTTAATGCAGGTCCTAAACTGCGAAGTAATTCATCAAAACTTCTGACACTCATTTGCAAATAACGAAAAAATTTATTAGGATGTTTTGGAAGAACAGAACATAGTGTAGAAATTTTTACTTAGTAGCCTGAGTAGCCTGTTTTGTTCTGAGTCTGATGAGTACACAGACAATGACGTATCTTCGAAATCCAAATCGGCTAATGACGCTTCAATTTAAAAAAGTTTTGTTACTATCATTCTTCGTGAGCGCACTTCACTTAGAAACATGACGTAACAACGACCAAAACTTTAATGTAACTATGACAAAAGTAACCCGTGCGCGGTTGGCCTAACGTTAGTCATTCTTCGATTATGTGTTAAGCTAAGCGCCCCCGGGTTGTCAATGTCATTGTTAATGACAGAAGAAAGACAAAGCCGTATTATCGTTTTCGTTATCACGTAGGCGAATTCATGGAACTTGAATGATCTTTTAAAAAAATGCCTCACTTGATTAAATTTGTAATTTCTAGCGAATTGTGTCGTATTAAAAGTCAAACCGTCATTGACCACGCTGTAAAATCGTACTGATAGCGAATAAAGCAATTAATGTATTAATAGAGCGTTCATATGACGTTTTCTCTTGTATTAATGCCAATAAACTACTTATTAAGATCTAATCGTATTAACCTCACTTTCATTGATGATCCAATATACATTCCTATTGCTTAATGAATGCAGATAAAGACATTGATCGGTTTATAATTTGTTTAGTATATTATCTATGGCTAGCGCCGCAGACGACATCTTAGCGAGCAATTGGTCAAGTTTGAAATTGGAATTGTCTTTTATTTTAGTCAATTCGTTGGCGAAGGTGACTCGGATGCCGGGGCCCTCGCAGCGCTGCTTCCTCGCATGTATTTATGGGGGCCTTGGATGCGCACACCTTCTACTAATTATATATATATATATATTAACCAAGGCTTCAGATATCTGTATTTGTTTCGTGGTCATTTGTTTTTCTAATAGACAGGTAATCAGCCTTCTGTGTCTGACACACACCGTCGACTTTTTGGGTCTCAGGCATGCCGTTTTCATCACGATGTTTTCCTGTTTTCCTTTGTTCTTTAAATGGACGAGATTGGAGTCGCCCGTTGAAACCACTAATCCAACACTGCTCTCGACTCCTACTAATAGCCTCCGAATATCAAAATATAGGAAACGACAAATTAAGTCCTATCGGAAGCGTTTGGTATATCATGAATATTTTAACTTTATATTAACTTACCAATTATGGAAGTGACAAAATTTAAAGTATCCTTGGATATTCTAACAGTCAACTTACTTTTAATGAACAAAATTATGTTTAACAAATGTATAATACACAAACGGGTGCCTATTTCGTATTTTCTATTTCATATATAAATCTCTAAATAAAGCAGGTGGTTAATTCTTAGATTCTCTTAGCTAATGAATTTCTACCCTCCAAACTAAGAATCACTGTTTTGTCGACTCTAAATATTATAGATTTTATACCAAAATCTTCAATAATTTTGTTATTGTGTCGTCATATATTGAATATCGGTAAATATTGACATAACTATTGTACCTTTCTGAATCAAATATCACAGGAAAATGTCGATTAGCAAAAACCGGGTTAAATAAATCACATAACGGCTTTTAATTTGGTAAATTTGCAAACAAGTTTCAAAGATCAGGGGCTAGTATGTCTGGTTCGGCGCTTTAATCATCTCGAACCAAAGACCTGACTAACGTGTTTCGAATAATGATTACATTTTTTGTTCTTAGTATCATTACTGAGACGTATAAACGGAAAATCCTACTTTTCCGTTCGTTAATATCTTATATGATTGTGGTCCATAAAAATTTTATAATTATATGAAACAGACAAGAAGGTAGGCTACAATATTTATCATATAATTAAATAGCAGGACTTAGGAATCAAATGAATTACTTATATTATTATGTAAACAACTGTTTATGAATTATTTAGCAACTGTAAGAAATTTCACAGACTTCTTTCAAGTGAGAGGTTCTAGATAATTGTCTCTTGCAAGTGAGAAATTATCTAAAATCTATCATACAAAAATAATTAAATAAACAGAGCTAGAAATAAGTTAAGTTGCGATTTTTGAGGCAAAGATATCCCAAGCTCGATAATTTTAATTCACTACTAATATAAACAAATGTCATTAGTACACAGCCGTCATTCGAACTCACTGCTTCAGGGTTAAAAAATATCAATAACTAGTTCTAACACGATATCTCTATAGGCCATGAGATTACATATTATATCAACCCCAAACGATTTACTTAAAGCATGTCACAAGTATTGCGTTCGAAATTACATAATTAACATGTTTTTTATGGCAAACAATATAGAACCGGATTATTTTTGTGGGTTAGAAATCCCACCAGCATTTTAGAATTACCTAGAACGGGTTTGTTTCCTTTTTTATCCGTGTTCGTACACGTGATTCAAAAATGCAATTTTTCCTTATAATTAAAAATTATTCGGTCGTCAATGTTTATTTGGTCGTCCTCCGCTATTGTATCTGCGATAAATAATCATAATTATTCTATAAGAAACTATAATTCTTGTTTATTTATATTGTGATTTGTAGGATGTAACTATAAACATAATAAAAATACTTTTAATGTAAAGTAAGGTAATAATAATTAAGCCTCATTTATTCCTTGAAACATTCATCCATCTTTACAAAAGATATTTAAGACATTTTATACAGATTTTTTTTTTCCAAGGACCTCTTATAAGGACAATGTTACCAGTTACCAAGTCCTCCTCTATAGACCTCCAACTGGCACCATCTCTCTCTATCTTGAATATTTTTTTTTCCAAAAAAGGTATTGGAACTAAAATTTAACACAAGGGCTTTGGCATTTGGTCATACATTATTAGGAACTACACAATGACTATACAGTCAAACCTGGATAAGCGAGAGTTCAAGGGAGAACAATCTCATTCTCGCTTATAGAGGTTTCTCACTAACCCGAGTTTCTCGCTAATGCAGGTACATGGGTAGCGTTTCTCTCTTATAGAGGTAAGGAGGAGCAAGTACGAATGTAGTAAATATGTAATATGATAAAATTATGTGCACAATGTGCACAACATATTATGTACATATATATTTTATTTTATTTAGATCTAATTTACACTTAAAAAAACCGTCAATTTCGTTTGGGTTTCTGTTTTTGTATTTTGAATGTTTATCTCTAACTGATAAATTTTGTAGAATATTGCTTGATCAACAACCGCCGCGTCGCGTTTTCAAAGTACTGATGGTGACCTTCTCCAACGCATTTAAAGTACATAATATACATAAATAAAGGCCGACTGTCGCTTATAGAGGTATAGATAAGTAGCAGTCTCACTTACGGAGGTGCATGAGGGAAAAACGACTCTCTCTTACAGAGGTTTCTGTCTCTCGCTAATAGAGGTTTTGGGAGCTTAAAATGACGGGTCCCGGTTATTACTCTCACTTACAGAGTTTTCTCACTTATCCAGTTCTCACTTACCCAGGTTTGACTGTATATCATCCACATAATATACCTTAGCACGCTTATCACAATTATGACTACTGATATATGAAAAAGAATCGCAATATTCTTGATAACTACATTGTCCTTATTAGATTTACATGACGTCAGTATGAAATTTATTATATTAACGAGAAACACGTGTGAGAAAACCAGTTTAACAACTACGGAATAATGTATCAGACTATTAAGACCTAAATACTTAAAAGAACATTTAATCCACTCACATCCTGCCACATAGTTCATACTGTATACCTTTACTCATTAGGAGGTAGAAAGGGAGGGGTGAGACCGAGTGCCTACAAATCACATCATGGGTAGCAAAGAATAATGAATTAGATTTAACATAACAGCGCTGCACTGTCCAGTACCGGTAGAATACCTCTGTGATGCAGTCGGTACTCCCCAAAGCTTGTCTTGGGTATAGTTCACAGGGCTGAGTAGCAGAGTGTCAGTTCAAATACTGCGCATGCCTAGTACGTTTCTACGTTAGTACGTATTTTTACATGTAATTTTTTTTATTGTACATGGCAAGAGGAACAGAAAAGTGAAGCAAAAAACTACTAAACTGTTGCCCAAGGTACAGCAAATGAAAAAGACGGAGGCAACATAGAAGGTGGACAGACCACATTCAAGAAACAACAGGTGGTACTCGGCAGAGAGTGGCACAGTGCAGAGAGGAATGGCGGGATTTGGAGGAGGCCTTTGCCAAAAAAGGGCACACAGATACAATAGAAGATATTTGAAATGAAAATATGTTTAAATGTAATTGTAGCTGAATTAAAGGCATTTATTATTATTACTGCATTTTTAATCGTTGTGGTCTATATTTGACATAGTAACAAAATATGAATGTCGCGATCATGCAAACAATACAGGTCTGATAAGAAACTGCATAGATTACTAAGCAAGCATTATTTTTATACTTTAGACTCGTGTAACCCTGAATAGCAAGAATGAAACGCATTGAAGGCGCTATATTGATTTTTTGTCCGACATTGTATTAAAAAAAAAAATAAGTATACGACGTAATGGCTCAAGCGTGCGATCCTCAATTTCTCGTGTATTCAAATATCGGCTAGGTATTTTTCTTTTTATATGCGTAATGAAACATCGTGAAGCAACTGACGATCGATGTGTAAGGAAAATTTTAACAGCGAGACTTCATAATTCTGACTCCCTTACGCCAAAAATTTTGATATGTCACCCTTAAACCCATTAATCGATGACTAGTGACAGGCACAGAAGGCTGATCACCTACTTATCTATAATAACAGAAATATCAAAGAATCAGATGCAAGGCACATAGGGTTTTAGCGTTTTGGATTCTTTTGGATATTTTTACTTGTGGGATACCAGGGAGTATTTTATATATCGGAATTTTTTTAAATGAAATTTCTCAAAGATTATATAGCGTATTAGTTTTTGTTTTGCATAAGGTACCTCCGTACCGTCTTATTCATAATATCTCTCAGTCTGCTTCTAGACAGAGTTATTATGAATCTTCAACTAAAGTACTTTTTCGGCACTTTATGCAAAATTGTGTTTCCGCTAAGACGCAGATAGGGAGACGTACTTTAGTTAAAGTGGTGTAATTAAACTAATTATTTTTATAAGGGGGTAATTCATTAATTTTATTGCGTGCTGTAATAGCAATTATAATTACCATACAATTCTTGATATTAAGATTGCATTATGGTTAATAATTTTTCTATTACGTTTGTACCACTAAAGTATGCAACTTTCATTAAATTACCATTTCAAGCTCATATAGCATGTTGGTGTAAGCGACAAAAATACTTCAATTTTCGGAATTTAAAAACCGGCTGGAAATGGTATAAAATTTTACGCCAATTTTCCATAATATATATATTCACATGTACTGTACTTTAAGTGAAAGAGATTTTAAAATTCTATCTCTTCTCTATGAAATAGTGTAGAACACTTTAAACCAAGTGGATATTGAATACTTGAAGTCAGAAGTATCATGATAATTATTTAGGATAATATACGAAACTACTACTGATTTTATCATCCAGACAATACAATATGTTAATTTGAGATAAGTTATATATATGTTACGTAAATTATCGAAATCACACTGTCTGGCAGAGTTCGTACGTGATTTTACGAAAAAAATACAAAATATCACGTCTCGTATCTTCCATGACCCCTTGCTATAGGAACACATTAATAATTATTAGTATCTTTTATTTTATTTTTTTTAAATGACAAATGCAAAAACTAACGGGCAAGAAGCTCACTTGATGTTAAGTGATACCGCTGTCCATGGGCGCTTACATTGCCAGAAGGCTCGCAGAGCGCCTCGCTAACCTTTCAAGAATTGGTACGCTCTTTCCTTCTTCTTCTTCTACATAGTGGTGGTCAAAAAACGCTCAGTTGAGGGACCATGAACGTCGAGGTGTTACGTAAGAAAATCCTATTTAACATACAACTTAGTAATCCACGAGCGGCTTCATTATATTAATCGTATATTTTAAAAAAATCTACTCTAATAAGTCTATTAAAATTTAATATTGCTTGTACCATATTACCCACACTTATAGAAAATGTTATTTAGATTTTACTAAAGATAACGAGTTAAACATGTTTGATTTATTGTAAAATTATAAAGTTTTTATAGTTTTCACTCGTTTGATTTTGTTGTTTCTAGTTCCATAATTTCCTAAGATAGAGGGTGTAAAACAAAATCTGGATTTTTTGTTTTTCTTGTCTGGTTCCGTAACATTTTCACCATGTGACCCAATAACCGAATTATCATTTAGATCGTAACCAAGGTTACTTTATAACAGTTATAAATCAATTGTAAGTTAGGACTTACGACTAGAACCAGTTTGATTCGCGAATAATTTCAGTACCGTAACATGGCGCGATGGCAGCCACTGACCTCGATATATGCGGCTATTGTCAGTTACCGATTTTCTACATAGTAATTGTTACGGGGGACGAGTTTTCATGAGACTTTTTAAACTGGTGGTATAATAGTAAAGCCAATCACGCAACACTTTATATCAGCTGAAAAATAAACTAAAAAATTAAGGTTTAAAACAATTTATTTCCAACACACAAATGTACAGTATTTAAGATATTCTTAACCGACGTAGTAATAATAATTAAAAATTGAACAACAGCAAATTAAAACAGTTTTAAAAAATTGGTCCCCGTGGCAGTGTTCCTATAATGCTGACATTGCTGTATTACGATACTTATTCGTTGAGCGAGGAAAGCACCAGCTCTGAGGTCACCAGTACTATCTACCAGGTGCCTTAAATCTTTAATGCCTGTGCGCTTGAACCCCACGGCCCAAGAGTCTATTTTTATAACCTTATGGTATTTTTGTCTTTAATTATTTTAATAGGTAAATTCAGAGACACGAGCTGGAATTATTACTAGAACAGAGCAATTTATCATTAACTATTTATTACAGGCAATTTTAAAAAATATTTTTTGCTATTTGTAGATGTTTTTATATGTAAGTTTACTATATGGTATTTTAAAATAATATAAAATTATGAAAAAATTAATGCGATTAATTTAAATTATAAGGCCTTAAGGCCGTTCATTGCTCCTGACTTTTTTATAAGCTCTGGGACTCAAAGATTCCGTCGTTGTTCATTTTATATGTATTTACAAATACATGTAATCATATAATTTTATAAACTTAAAAGTTTTTTTTAATTGAAAAGGTAGTGGACTTATAATTGTTAACATTGCACTTCCTTGAATATAATAATAGTATTTCTATATGGCTTTAAAATGACAAGTCAAGACCTTTGTAGACTCCAAGGTAAGCTTACGTCGAAGATGATAAGATAAAAATATATACAAATGATTTATTTTTCCATTTAAATAGTAAACGCGGCATACGAAGCTTATCTATCCAGGATTTGTTAAATATGTATACAAAATTGTTCACAATATTTTTAAAACTTCAGAACGTATAAATTTGTATTCATAAATATTTTCTTTGTTGTAAGGTAATTTGTTATACGAACAGAGTCAATCAACATAATACAGGAGTGTTTAATAATATATATATCATCATGAATAGTAATAATTACCCAACGATGCATACATTTCCTTACAGCCTTGAAGGTTTTACGAAGAAAAATGTTAGAATGAACATAATAAGTAACGTTGGCTATTGACTAATCTTAAACGAAAAATCACACAGACTGCGTGGCACGAACTGCCTGGTTGTATGACTTTTTTGCTTTGTTTTGTGTCTTGCCCTTCTTTATTTACGTTATACATATTTAGACTCGGGACCGTGGTGTTATTGAAGTATTAAAAACGAATCTACGAAACTACAATTATTACTACTGTAAGCCATCTATTGAACGGACCGTGTTGCTTGAACTGTATAGCTGATAAGTTTGTGTATTAATGAGATTCTATGAAAAATTTTCCATTTCGCAGAACCGTTTGGCCCGGCAATAACGATTCAGGGATGTGACTTACACACAAAATATATTTCGGATACTTTAAATAGTTATCAAAAGTATTAAACCTTAGACCTGGTACCATATTTATATGGTAGAAAAATCACAACTATTTCGCAAAATATCTATTATTATAATATATTGTAATAAAAGCAGTACTTTTCCACATTTATCTATAATTTATCTCTCAATAGCGGGATCTTTTAGTCTTTATTTAATTATCATAATTACCCTCACTTAATATACACATAATAATGTACTTAATTTGAGAGTTCATATTTAACGAAATGTCATTTCATATGTAAAACGTTAAATGACCATAAGAGAATAAAAAAAACATTTACAATTGTAATTGTAAATAACTTTAAAACTCTGCAAAACCATGTTTTTAGTTTTATGACTTTATTGATACTTAAAAGTCTCTTGACTTAAATTCATGGCATTCACTATGGTATTTAAATTGATAAATAATTTATGTACTAATATTTAAAAGTTCAACTGATTTCCTTACTTTCTTTTGTACATAAATACAACAAAGAAATAAAGTAAATCGTATCCGGCTCGCAATGAGAAAACAATTCGCCAGAACATGTCGTTGGTAAAAGTTAATGATGCACTTTGCAATTATGATTTCATTATAATTAAATTACTTGAATTAATTACTTGGCTTAATTATTATGTTATTCTTAGCTATGTGTTTCTTATTAAAAGTAATTCCCAACAGTATATAAAAAAAATATAAAAATCTGTTAATTTAGTTATAAATTATAATCTTAAGAGTTCAGTATATCATATATTACACGGCCAATATTAATAAAAAATATAGTTATTTTATAAAATTATATATATAAATAAATTTATTTGGTCCATTTTCTTTTCTTCTTTATTAATTTATTCACAATTTTTTTCAATGCAAGTAAAATGTTTTAAAATGTAGGACCACAATTATTTAAATGCCTTGGCATTTTCCATTTGTTATAAGCAATGCCAATCACATTTGATCTCAGATATACCTATAATTATATAGCATTACACAAATTAAATACTTTAACTTAAAAGGATGGCGAATCCTTTATGGTCTATGCAGTGAGACTATGAAATTCACTTCCCGTCCCGATTCGCTTAGCTCCTTCTCTATTTTCCTTTAAATATCTCCTGTACAAGCATTACCTGTACCTAACTGGTCTGAAACTAAAATTACCGTGATTCATGTGTATTTTTTTCTTTTTCATATGTCCTTTTTTATTGTAGTTTTTTGTTCGTTTTAGTTTTGTCTAAATAACTATATGTATTATACATTTTTGCACTTCTTGCTTACCTTATCTAATTTCTTTTCTCACATTTGTTGCCTGGAAGAGATCGCTCGAAAGCGATAAGGCCGCTAGTTGCCCACCTTTTTATTTAATTATGTCGATTGTATTATAATTCTGTATGCAACGAAGTGTTAATAAATAAATAATTTGCGGTTTTTATCAAGGGGTTATCCTGTTAATTAACAAGGATCTATATACATTTTGAAGTTTAATTCATGCACTGTCAATTGTCACGCTGTCATGCTAAAATAACGTCTGATTGAATGATGGACTTTGTAATTTGTCGTTTTATAGGGCGATACAACTCAGCTGCCGATAGCTCGAACCTTATCGTTTCTGAAGGGTCGTTCGCACATCCTCTAATACATATGTAGTTGAAGCTTTAGTTTTGTAATATTTCTATTTGGGCGTTTTCGAAATTATCTATTGTTTTTATGTGCGATTACGAGAAAAGCAAATAGTATAAAACGTTCTTTGATAAACTTCTTGGATTGCTTATCAGGGCTTACCTCTTTGAACTAATTGATAAAAAGCTTGCAAGATATAAACATATTACCGTTCTACATCAATAAGCAGTATGATGCGCCGAACGAAAGTTCTTCGAATAGCCGACTTTGTTTGTTATTAAAAATTGTACAACGCAATATTACCTCTGCCACATAAAGAATACGGCTCATTATAATATGTATAAGTTTTGCTGTTACGTCTGTGTTGACGTGTTGACGTTTTCAACACGTCCACTTATTACATTAGACCGTAGAGACGTAAACCTTCCGAGAATGAAAGTAACAACCACGGATGCATTGAAGTTTATAAAGGAATTATCGGTTATTTTGGTGGCTTACGATACAGTTTCCGGTTAATAGGCTGGCAAGAGGTATTTGCAGAAATAGTTTAAAGGTTTTCTATTATGTTGGATCTTTCACATAAAGTCTTGCCAAGTACCGACACATATAACAGATACTGTGTTAAGAAACATCCTTCCAGCTACGATAGTCAGTAGGAGATATGTTCCATAAAGAATAAACGGTGGTAGGTCTATAACACTGAACTGGTTTTTCAAGTGAAATTTTATTAGATTATCGGAACTAAATTAATGGAATTGAACGATTTGGAAGCGAAAAACACAGAACAGGACCGGCTTGGGATTGTTGGCTCGACCTGCCCGTTTGACTGTAGCGTCCGATGCTGATCAGAAACAACGAAAACTATATTTTGATATATATTAGATAAACAATATGTTATGGAAATTATCAAACGTGGAGTTCATTGGACGACGACGAATATCTAATAAGTAAAGATAACATTTAATAAAATAATGTATTATCTTCACATCGGTCAAACAGGACGTTATTGAAATAATACATCGCTAATTCAGACTTGGATCAAGTTATGAGATCAATCGACTATTGTTATTTAGTTGTTATTATGTATTACACATATTTAAGACGTTAACCGTGAGACTGTAAACGGATTTTTTAATCAAATAAAACATGAATTGTGTTGATGATGTAAAAATTTATTCGACTAAAGTTCAAGTTTATCAAATAAAAACATTGATCACACATCAATCATCATACATGTTAAATACACCCGAACACGTTTAAAATAACTGGACACATCATACTTTGTGTACCCGTTTCTTTGGCAACTTGGCGAGTGATATTGAACTTGTATCAGGGTCCAGGGATCCATATTCCTAAAATATAATAAAAATACGACGCATGATTGATTTTCTACTAATACTAATTTTCAATAGACGATGAGTCGAGAGGTAAGAATGTGTGTAGAAAGACAGTGAGGGCTTATTTCGCGTGCATTTGATTGGACAAACGGAACAACGGTACCAAGTCCATTCCGTTTTACATGCTCATCCTCATCTAATATTATATTAATACAAAGTACAATAATATATGACTAAGGCGAGAGGCAAGTAAAGACGATGAGTCACAGGAACAAGGGACTAGAGTAGCACCTAAATTTTGGCAGGAAGGTCAAAGATTACACGTGGAGAAAGGTAGAAATTTAAAGCTGACAAACAATAATATAAAATTATCGTCTCACGACTGGAAGACAGAGACAAGCACTGATTATTCAAAAATATTATCGAAGTTTCGTAATTCTGATGCAATAAGTAAATTCTGTGGTTTCTACAATTGGGTGGAATTTTGTGGTTTCTATATTCCGAAATATCTATTACCAGTCTAGCACTGATAATAAAATATCGAATAGCTGCAAATTTATTTAAGTAGTAATATCGATCATAATGTATTTTCTAGATGATATTTATCTATACCCCAATAAATATAATGTATGTGTTAAGCATTTCACGTACAGATAAGTATCATAGTGCATTAATGCTTAGTAGCAGTGGTGGAAAATATCATGAGGCATTAGACCCAAAAAGTTGACGTTGTGTGCCAGGTACAGCCCTGCGATTCTGTAACTCACTTTTCGAACTCACACAGCGGTTTTCGCATCGGCGGTCGCTCTCAAATCAGTCGTGAAGCAGTCATTTTATGATTTGGCATTCTGTAAAGGTTAAGGGAGCTTGTAGTTTATTGTTTATCAGAATGCCAAATCATAAAATGACTGCTTCACGACTGATTTGAGAGCGACCGCCGATGCAAAAACCGCTGTGTGAGTTCGAAAAGTGAGTAACAGAATCGCAGGGCTGTACTGAAATTTAACTAATACATTTACTTATTAACAATTAAACAATGAATGAAGAGTTATCACATTACTAAAAGGCATATTATTACACGTTGTATTGCGAAATAGCGAAACTTGAGCAATCGACCTCGAGAAATCAGCACTGCTAATACGAATGTTTGCTTTAAAATATCCGATAAAAATAATTATCAGAGCTATGTGTTATATATACCTGTGTTAAAATGATCGAAGGCTGACTTTAAAACTGATACAGGAAGCATTCCATTTTTTTATGTTCATTATATTACTTGTTTATTACCACATATAGCGTAATACAAATAATAAGAGAATTTACAATCCACATTTATAGAAAAAGGAATAAAAATTATGCTAAAAAAAATAAAACGTGGCAATATATCATAAAAACAAATTCTAGTACATATTAAAGAAGACAGCAATATTTCCGGAACGTACTTATTGAATTTTGTATCTATATTAAACGCGTCACCCCGCGTACCACCGGGGTTCTAAGGATCGAAACTTATTGAATGAAAAGCTTGATCAATTAAACTACGAAGACATAGATAGCAATGACACAGAGAAATAATATAAGATAATACACAATGATGTAAATAAAAACACAAATTGAATCACGCAAAACTTGTATCGTTCCTGTTATAAACTACAACTTCTAGATAAATGTATATACTGAATTTAATAATATTGAGACGAGACTTGTGTCTTTGTCTGTGCTATTATGACGATAGTATTTTAATAAACTGGTTGGAAAAGAAAAGAGCGTACCAATTCTTAAAACGCCGGCAGCGCGCTTGAGAGCCTTCTGGAAGTGCGAGTGGCCATAGGCGGTGGTATCACTTAACGTCAGTTGAGCCTCCTGCCCGTCTGCCTCCTGTAACAAGAAAAAACAAAAAAAAAGGAAAAATAAATCTTGGGACTGATCAAATGACGTCGGAGAAGCAGTTAAAAATTCATAAATCTATCCGAGGTCGTATATTAGTTTAATTTCTTTGACGTACACGCTGCCGTTAAAAATAAATCTTTTGTATTAATTGATACAAACAAGAATATCTGAGACTTAGAATGCATTTATAAAATATATATTTTTACCAAAAAAGTATCTTTTTTATATAATGTTTATATATTACCATGCTTTAACTATAAAATTAATTGAGTCGTGATCACGATACGTGTTAATAAGTTTAATTAATGTGAGCAATTTATTAAAATATAGTATTATTTTTGTTTTTATATTCACTTTTTATCTTCCTTCAATTATTAAGATATTTCTAGCGTTTATACAAAGAAAACTTAATTGTGTGAAAACAATAGAATATTCTGGAAACTACAGTCCTTGATAAATACTAATTAGTAACCTTGACAATGACATATTTAAATCGCAAATTTAAATAGTCAACACATTTGTTTTTATTTTTGGGAAAACCATTTCGTCGTGCAATACCGCGTCGGAGCAACTTGTAAAATTGACGCGGAGAGCTGCAATAGAATTCTTCCCACTAAAACCTAAAGGTAACCTGTACGCTATAGAAGGAAGGCAACAGTTAATAGTTTTCTATTGCCATCGCCTGCTGCACTCGTAAATTGTCTAAAAAAAAGGGAATTTGGAGTTACTGGGAGGTAATGAATTTAGCCTGGCGTAATTTTCAGAGTCGGCTCCGTAGATCCAAAATCGTAGAATACCCCCTAAAGTCTCACTAAATTTACCTCTTTATTTTATTAATATAGATTGAGGTCTGAGGATCGTTGTTTGCGTATTAAAAAAGCATTGGTGACATGGTAACAATTTCGCATTAAAATATAAATATTTTCATGTAACAGATCATCAAAACGTTATTCTTCATTGTTTTAGTTCTGAATACTACATATTATGCTTACGTATGTAACATTGTCAATGGTCAATAAACAGTCCAAAGTCCGTGCAATTCTTAACTTGAATTTGTTTTGCAAAGTGTCCTTGAAAACATAAAAATCCAAGTATTTAACTGTAAGAATAAGATTCCGAAGTACTTCCAAATAATTAGTCGGTACCGTATGACCGTTTTTTAATGAGTACTTAACGAAATCATTTTGATTTAATAAATCCTTTGGATTTACTAGATTGGTAGATTAATATTATATACAGTTATAATAAATTAATGCATCAATAAATATCTATATGTTCACCGAATAAATGCTACGTTGTTATTTTGGTGAATATGGTCAGAAACGATTAAAACTAATATTCTGTCTTGTTTGCATAAAAGTGCGAATTTTTAAATTAAAGATTCACAATTCGTGACAAGTAGAATAAACTAACGATAATTGTATTTATTCTTAGCGTTTATTCGTTACTTACGCGTGTAAACGACGCAAAAACCATAAGACCATCCGTCAATAAAAACTCATAATCTCCGCTTAAGTAATTTAAAACGTGACTTTCATACTTTAAATAAATTTTAGAATCATCTATTATGCATGTGTTGCATTATTAATCGTTTTTAGTAATCCCCTCAAACATACCACATTTGGTAAATCTACCAAGTTTATCTCTGTTGACAACATTTTAAATAGTTTGGTATATTTACCTAATGTTTTAAATCAAGTTAATTTTCTCTTGAAGAGAAACAAAAGCAACACACACACATTAGACCTTTTTTCGTTCGGGTTAGGAACCAACGTCGGTTGTAATGCTCCTCTAATCTCTATTTTCAGTAAACGACGCTTTGAGGACATGCGAGGCAGACATGCAAGGTTTCGAATACATAAGAAGCTTTACTTTGCTTACTTATTACTTACTTGAATATAATTTATAAATTCCTTTAAAATCAGTTAGATATCGTGATAATCTTTTTTGAAACGCTAGGGTTTTTTTTACATTTTATTTAAAAAAATACTCTTAATTTCGAGACCTGCCCTGCGATTCTGTAACTCACTGTTATTCCGTGAGTCCACTACGCACTAACAGCGCTCCCTTCGTCACTCACGTAATATTTGGAATCTCATGGTATTCTGTTAAGAAATTTTACATTACGTCTTGATAAGTGAAGGGAGTGAACCTAGTGAGTTGTTGTCTATTAATATCGTAACAATTGACTCATTTTATTTATAAAAAGAGTTAATTGTCAAAATTTTCATCATACATAAGCAAAACATTTTTAATAAAACAAAATGGTCGACGTTTGAAATAAAATGAAGAATATTAAAAAAAAGATAAACTGTGAAAATATCTCAAAAATGATTTATCTGATGGAAAATAATAGAATAGCGAGGAAAATTATTAAAACCCATCTGGCAATGGGGCCGCTTAAAGGTAAGTAGTGAGTTTATTTATTAGTCAATCGTAAGTTACGTATTTTGTTTATAACTTCCAATAATAATTAAGAGTTTATATTTCGTATTTACCCGACAACTGACCAGCCGTGGTGTATATGAGCGACAGAAACTTAAAAATATTAATTATGTTTCAGCACGAAACAAGGGATACCTAACATCTGGATATATTGTAAAAAATTTAAGAATATTATCTTAACAAAAAGATAAAAGATAAATTTTCAAAATGTTACTAAAGGTAACCAAGGATAATACCAATGTTTTCATATAATATTTTGTTGAGTAATTATAAAAAGTGCAAGTGTTGGTACTTTTTAGATGCCATGAAACTACTATTGCAACCTTTTTAAGTGATTCAGAGGTCAAACACACTACAACAATATTACCTATGTTTTTACTAACACTCATAAAAACTGAATTCTATTAAAACTATTTTAGAAATATAACTATCATAGTAAATAAATAGGAATAAGTAGTGTCTAGTAAAACAGTTAACAAAGTTTGTTTGTTTGATGGCAAATTTGAAGTCAAATGTATTAGGTTAAATCGAAGCGACATTGTAAAGAATAATGAAATTGTTGGTTAAAAATGTCAAATAAAAAAATATTTTTAGGTTTCCTAACTTCAAATTCCATTCATGAAATATAAGAAGTATTAATTTTAACTGATCAAGTTGAATTTAATTTAATTGTTCAGATTTCAGAATACAAGTATAAATAATCATGTTAGGTAAGTTGCATTAAATATATAAGCTTTCAATTGCTCAAATTCATACCATTTCAAGTGATCAACGTTAACTGTGCACGAAATTACTAAGCTTTGTTATCATAAAACTTTAAATAATATTTGGCTTAGTTATAATATTATCAAACATGTTTTAAAGATACTTTACTTAGAAATACAAAGATATCCCATAAAGTTTTTGTGTGTTTTATGCAAGTTTTTTTACTATTTTCCTTAACTTTACAATAATTAAATTGTTATGCAATATTATTGTGTCAGTACAGTGACCTACCACATCTCCCTATTTACAATTTTAACACAACTATTGTATTACAGCCATCAGCGGTAGTTGTCAAGAATGAGGAAGAAAATGACCAATTATTGAAATGTTAAGAAGAGATATTAAACCGAGACCACAAATCTATTTTGAATGCAGTTTGGACAACTATGATTTTTATATAATAAATTGTATTACCGTGTTTAAGATAATTGTGTACTTCATAATAATTTTTTTTTTGTATCTAATAATATTGTTATATTAATAAAATGATTAATTAAATCTACCACTTATTTAATGACTGCCTATAGAAAACGTAGTAACCGAGTTAAATACATAACTAAGCCAAAATGAAAAATTTATAAGCCATGTTACTTTATAGGTGAATAAAAGAACAATATACAAATAACTTACACATTTTATTTAATGATTATAGTAAACTTTTAACACAATACAAAATAACTTTCAGTAAAACAAACTTAAGTATAATAAAAACTAATTAAAACCCAGCCTCACATAGAGCTAATCAATAACATCTACTTTATTTTGTAGACAAATATATTAATTTTAATATATTTTCTAATTAGTTTGTAAAAAGTAATAGTTATGAACGATAAATTTAAAAAAGCTTAATAAGTACTTAAACCATCATGTATGTAATGATGGTATTTCATACTTGTGTAAAGCAGAATAATGTTTTTATCCAAAACCTTAATGTTATATCAATATATTTTATAAAAATATAGGAACTGAAATTGTACTGTGTTATCATTTATTATAAATTGAAGGATAAGTAGTAGAAATTCAATAATTTGAAAATGTCTGCACTATTGTCTTTTTATATCCAGGGGCCTTGTCGTATGATACAAATGTAATATTCTTCTTCTTCAAAGGCAGAATGTATTTTTCTATCAGAAATTTTGAACATTTGGTGATCTCTGAAATTATTAGATTTATAATTTTAGTATAGTAGAAAAATACAAATATAGGTATAACAAAATTTACCTATCTTAACTTATTTATCGTTTTCTGTTCGACTTATCTCTGCTGGAGACAAGACATGATCAAGACTGCATCGAAAAATTGATTCTAGGATCAAAATGATATTTTTAATGCTAAAATAATCAAAATGTTTACCTTAGATCTTCTATTTACTAGACTCTTCGTTCATCTCAGCAGCATATGTTCTAGGTTTAGTCAATACCATATAATTTCTTGAGTATTGGAAAAAAGCGATAGTAACCAACGCCGAGAAACCAATTGGTCGTTTCGTGCCTACATTTTCTTCGCCATTTATAGATATTATATTAAGTATTTTTTAATGGTTTACATCATTTATTTCTTGAAATAGAGGTTTAAACTTTAAAAGTGGAAACGGGCCTTCTGTAACAATAACAAAGTTCAATTTCACGAAGCTTAATGTTTATATATATAATTTTTTTCGTAAAATAATGCTGTATTGATAAATATTATTTTATAAACTTACCCCAAGATACATATAGATTGTCCTATGTAAGAATATTTTCACATAAAACAAGTTTTAACTTCGCTAAAAATGGCTAACTCACTCGTAAATGACGATTTCAGCGAGGGAAGAGCAACTTTTAATTTGACGTACAAAATGAACGTTTAAGTGAGATGAGATGTCAAATGGTATGTATCAGAATACCAAATACCAACAATTTTGGAGCGTAAGTGTAGCAGTGCCAAATTTTAGTTCCAAATGTGAACAATCTCACTTGAGCGGCGCTTTTGTCGCGGTTATTGTTTATCAGAATACCAAATTGTAACATGACACCGAAACGAACGATTTGACAGCAAAAATCAGCGCTGAGGGTGAGTGAAGTGAGTTACAGAATCGCAGGGCTGCTGTGCCATATGCTATGGTAGTTAGTTCCAGTAGATACAATAGGGTATCTGCAAGGTTTCTGAAGTATATTTTATGGAACTGTAGCCGATTCATTCTATGTTAAATTTTGAACAGTAAACATGTAGTTTAGCGTTCATGTATGATGATTTGCTATTTTAAAACACGAGAGTTTTTTTACGGCTTTTTCTCTTGGCCTACACCCTCTGTCTTCTTTGCCGATAAGAAGAATGACGTGGAATAAGTAACCTGTGTCTTATATTCCATAATAAACATATTTTTTTATTTTTCATGCAAACAAAAATTGTATACTTAGATCTCCCTTCATGTCTAGTCCCCGCGATAAAAGAACCGAACTAAAGTTACAAGAATAGCTAATCAAACGTTGCATTACGTAATAATCTATATATTAATAATAAATCAGTTGTCTATTTTTGGATTCTTAAATAAAAAAATATTGAAGGCCGTTCCATTGAACTTTGGTCAAAGCGCAAATCATAGAATTCAAGATCACTGTATCATTTGTATAATTAGTGACAAAATTGAGGTTGACAGATACGTTATGTTTTTCAATTATATACATAAGGTGACCAACTATACTCATTTACTGAGTTTTGTACTCTTTTTTCGCAAACAGCACTCTTTTTAAATCCTGTAGCTACTATGGAAGTACTCAGTTGTGAAATTTAGTTTTAATATAAATTTCCTTATGTTTACGTATGTGTCCAGGAGCTAATGCTGCTGTCGTAAATGTATTTTCACAAGGGGCACAATTTTCTGTAAAAAAAATTATTTGCTGTTTTAACAGTCAAATTTAATATGCAAAATGAAAGTTGTTCGGATATGGCTACATTATTAGACGAACGACCTCATTAAGCAAAACAATCCACTCCGAAGAAAAATATGTTTTTATAAGAAAATAAAGTTTTTATTGTTTTTCTTCTTTTGTTTCACATATGAAATACTTGCAAAAGTATACTCTTTTTGAACAAAAAATAGTTGGCCACCTTAATATACAGCAATACAGTTTTAGTTGGGTTACCATATCCAAATATTTTTCAAAACTGTTGTAAATCTCTTAAAACGTCTGGATCTTGGTAGGGGAGGGCGGGGCTGGTTTTAACGGAGGTAAGAATTAACAAGCTTATACCCGCCAAACGTGAAGTGATAAAAAAATGAGGCTTGGTTTAGAATAACTAGAATACACAGCCGAACAAGTCCTAACTTGTCAGTTATCGATCGGCCGACGCTAGTTATAGTTGTGCGTAATAACTTCGAATTGACAGGTAAACAAACTTTTTGTACTTCGTAATAAATTGATTTAAGATTTATTTTTACACTAAATTTAATCAAAGTTAATCCTAAATGGAATTGTATTTTATTGATTTTAAAACTATTATACTTGTTTCTAAATATTTTGATTAGTTTATTTTCTATAATTGATAAAATATAAAAAGTGACCTTGGGGCTAAAATTAACAAATTGGGTGGGGTCAGTATTAACATGTGATATTAAACGACTGTTCTTTACAAAAAGTACGTTTTATTATAGAATGAGAAATTACAAAAGGAAGAGTACAAGGGGGTCTACATCTCAAGAAGTATTTGTGCTGGCAGCTGAAGAAGTTCTGGTAAAAAACAGGAAATATAGAGATGTTGCTACTGAATACGATATTTGTCACGTAACACTATTTAAATACGTAAAGAAAAAAAGGAGGGAACTTCTGTTGCTGTGGGTTAAAAAAAAACCGTCTAGTTTTCAGTTCTGAGCAAGAAACAATGATAGCTAATTATTTAGTCAAATGTTCTAATATCTATTTTGGACCAGACGTCAAAAAATTAGCTTACGAGCTTGCCATTCGATACAAGATAGATAATATTCCAGAATCTTGGAAAAGAGACGGAAAGGCTGGCAAGTTTAAGTACAAATTAGATTAAGACTGATTATTGATTAACTAGTTACCTTATTAATATACCTAAAGACTGTCTCGTACTAAAAAGTATTAACACTGTGACATTTGTTGATGAATATCAAGTAGATTTAAAATACTGTATTGCTTAAGGTAACTCATAGAGGTTTTTTTAAAACTGATACTAAAAACTTTATGTGACTTTTATTTAATTATTATGTTTAAACTACTTAAAAAAAAAATGTTCGTAACAGATTTATAAGATAATACTATTTTTTCTACTTCATTAAGAAACTTAAAGACTGTTGAACCTAAAAAGTTTAAGTTTAAACTATGTGTTTAATGTTTTTTAGGCTTAAAATTATTCAAACTGTAGAAATGATTATTATTAAGTGGAGATTTAAAAGAATTTGTTATATTCTTTCAGTTCCTATCATAAAAAGTACTAATTTGTTTAACATTGAAGGCAATAAAACATTTTCATTAATTTCAGTGACATTTTATTTGAGTATTTGAGATAATTCAAGTATCTGTTATTAATTGGCCCTTACGTTAATACTTACCCCAGCTCCGTTAATATTCGCCCCACATGCGGGGTATATATTAACAAATGACTTTTTTGGTTTTCATGGCTCTCTTTCTGGAAGCACTTACATAGCTGATGATTTTTGTTATTAATATCATAGCTGAATAACCAAAGCATGTTTTCAATAAAAAATAAAACGAAAAAGTCTATTATCAACGAAAATATATCTCCTAATACAGAATTTGTTAGTACCAGCCCCGCCCTCCCCTAGATATAAAACCTGGAAACTTCTATAATTCGCCGTGTTATCGCGATCTATTTCATGAAACCCTAGTAAAGAATTTTAATTAAATACATCACAGTCTACATAGTTTAATTTATTGCGTTCTAACAAATGTTAATTCTAAACTTTGAGAGCTGAACACGTACGGTTCATGTACATTAAACAATTTAAAATGAATTTTTTATCTCTTAAATAAATACACTTGTTTTCTTCCTTATTTCATTTATATAGCAAAATGTGGAATAATAACAATAAAACAAAACCAAAACTTCTTGTTATGGTAACATTTTTAAGACACAATATTCGCGAGGAATACTAAATTATGAACATAATAATGACATTTCTTCGTATAAACCAATATGCCCTTTTCTGTGTTTGTTTGTGTTGTGTACAGAATGAAAAACGACTGACTGAAAAATCATATGAACCCCACTAAATCACACACGCCCACAGACCCTAATGGATGTAGAGAGATATTTGCACAAAGACGTGACCCAAAATCAATGAGGTTGAAAAAAGATGAAATGGTTTAGTGTAGGCCTAACCTGTATGATATTGATAATTAGTTTGATTTTGGCCTAGATCGGTTTGTAATATAATTATTGTATGCTAATTATTTTTTATTGGGCTTAGATTATAGTGAGACGGACCCATTAATGACTTAGTTTCCTCTTCGTTGTAAGTATCTCCTTAACATGTTGCTTTGGTTTTTGTATGGTTAAAATATTTTTGGTGGTTTTTTGGGCACACCTACCGACCCTCCTACCGTAACAGTTTGTTTAAAGGACCACCAGGACATCACCTTATTAATGTTAGTCTTGTTATTCATTTGTACTGTACTATTCTGTATTGTATTGTTTTGTATTGTGTTATATTGTATTGAATAATTAAATACAAAAATAGAACTGCTCAATTGAAACTTTTATTGTATTTTTTTAATTTTGTTTATGTTTTAAATGTTACTTGAATATAAATATGTATTAATTATTTTCATGCATTCGAACAGTTGATTTCAACAACAACAACATTAAATCCGTTTTAAATTAAAATAGCTGGATCTTTTGTAGGATAATCTGGACGGTGTAAAATATATGGCCTTATAACAATATAATACACACCAAGACAAAGTAATCGAAAAATAAAGTAATGAGGTTGGCACAAATGCAGTTTCAATCGAAGTATCGCAAGTGTTGAGGGTTGACGGCCGAGTGTCGTAATATGGCACCGCTTGGTGCGCGTGCGCCGATCGTCCTTATGCGAAGGCCATCCCCACGCGGGAAACCGGGGGGAAAACAGTCCTCCAGAACATAATATAGTTGAGAAATTACAAATAACAATTAAATAGTTTGTTTATGAATAATATTTTTTACAGAATTAGATTTTACAGAATGCTTTTACAAACACAATATCAATTACTTAATGATGTCTAGAACAATTTAAATGAATGTATTATGTATTCATTTGCAATATATACGGTGCTAACGGAAGTATTTAGGTATTGGGGTATATGCTTTCCTAGTTTTGTTACCCGCTGCAATTTTATTAATATAATTGAACTACAACAATATCTACATAAAAGAACTTGTTGAAAGATTGAAGCGAAGCAACGCCGGGTCATTATAGTTGTACGAAATTCTGGTCTAAAACAAAAAGCGTCTATCTAAATTCTAAAGCGTTAAACACTTCAGTTAAACTTAATAGATAAACCCGAGGAATATTTGACCTTTTTTTTATTGTTGGGAAATCAATTTACTGACCCCCGCGCCGGGGCAACAATTTAAAAGTGACGCAGGAAGTGTGGGAGTCAGTCCGTATGGTGCAATGGGCACCTAACCCAACAGCCCCATCTGCTCACTGGACGTAAGGCGCGGTAACAGTTTCCCTTAATCTGTGCCTCCGTCATAAGCGTCTGCTGTGTTAGCCCAACTTCTGAGTTGCCCAATTCGGGGCAAAGGTCACAGTGGAGTACGTGCGTAAATGGAATATTTAACATAACCTATCAACTGTTAGTAAGATCACTGAGTACGGAAAACTAGAACAATGCAGTTCAATGTATTACATTATATAATGCAACCCTTGACTATATTATGTGATATGAACAAATAATACCAGTGGTGAGGTCCTAATGGAGTAGACTGACTGTTTTTTGTAAACATTTTAAGAAATTAACTATTAAGTTTTTTCTCTGCTCAGATGTATGTTTTTACTTAAAAGGCTTCCCTAATCTTAAACATTGTAATGCGTTGTTATATTGCATAAACACATTATATTAAAAAAAAAATTAAAAAAAAAAATCACTGGCGTTACTATTGAGCCTCAGATTTATGAATCTGTTTAAGTAAAGTAGTTCATCTGGCAAGTAGGTGATCATTCTCCTGTGCCTGACACACGCCGTGACTTGTTGACGATGTTTCCGTGGACATTTTGAGGAAACCGATGTGGAACCGTTCGAGCGAATGTTAAAAGCGTACATAGAAAGAAACTCCATCGGTACACAGCCGGGAATTGAACGAGAAATTTCTCAATGATGAGAGTCGCACGCTGAAGCCACTAGGCCATCACTGCTCAAATTTCGATTAAATACTCAAAGTAATTGTTTCGTTATGAAATGAATTGAATCAGTAATAAAAGTTATCAATTTTAAGCAACTTACAATTTAAATCTCTTAACATTTGACAAATGATTTGCACAACCTGCGCGTGCGAGGTTAATCTTCACTCTTTTGCGTTTTTAGTTATGAGAGAATGTATGTAGGTAAATCAAAATTAATACCCTCCTCGTAAAAATATACTGATACTATACGTAATAATAACAAGAACAGTTCTATATTTAAATATATTTCAGTATATTTAGAATTTTTTCTCCGCCACTATAGACATCTTCATATTATGTTCGCAGAGTGAGTTCACACTAGCGATATTGTGTTTATATTTTCGTCATTATAATATTGGATTAGTACTGTACGGATAGTGTATGTATTTTTCTAAATAAATAATAAGTTTTTATGTTCAGCGTATATAAGTTTCTTGTAATTACGACAAAAATATTTTTAACCGACATAAAAAACGAATAAGAACATTATTAATTCGTAATTTACTTAACATTCAAGTTTGCGTTAAACTTGCTATCATGCTACAAAATAATCGAGAAATACTTAAGTTATATTGTTTTTTTTTACAGCATACTATTAAAGTAATTTTCTATTAGTTCGTTTTTTATCTAGTATACTACCTCCATACACTTTAAAATAGGTCACGAAAATTATTAATAAAACTTGTATTTCAGTGTTACAATTATTAAAACTCAACATAGTCATAACAGATTACGCGCACTAAATAAATTTCTGTGCAAACCTGTTTTTTTACGTTTATCACAAAAATTACGAAACTCCGTCAACAATTTTTAAACAAAGGAATTTCTTACCTTCAATGTCTTATTTATCAAATCTTCTGTCAATTTAAATAACCTCGTTGTGGCTTAATCAACCGCAACTTTGTTCGCTTGTTTTTTTTTTACTTCCGAAACAATGCCAACTGATAAATAAGTACAGTCGACTCTCGATAATTTGAAACTCAAGGGACCAGAGATAAATTTCAAATTATCAAGAGTTCAAAAAACAAGTGTTTTGAATAAGCACGAGGGGGAGGGGCTACTGAAGGAAATAAGAATTTGATCAAAATTTGTTACTTATTATTTCTATATTCTTATTATGTATTAACAATTATTATTACATATAACAATTATTCACAAATTTTTATTTCAAAAAGAAGTCTGTAATCTTTTTTTGAGTGAGTGACTTCAGTTTATCATTGTCCAAAGAATTTTCGATAGTGGTGAGAGCTGCAAAGTAATCGTCACTTGTGTCGGCAACAATTGACAAGTCTGTGCATGTATGTAAACAAACGACAGGTACGTGCATGATAAACGCTTCAAATTATAGGGAGTAGGGAAGACTGGATTTCAAATCATAGAGAGTAGGGAAGACTGGATTTCAAATTATAGAGAGTAGGGAAGGCTGGATTTCAAATTATAGAGAGTAGGGAAGACTAGATTTCAAATTATCGCATGTTGGCGAGCAAGATAATACTTTTTCAACTTCAAATTACCGAAGGGACCAATTACTATTGATTTTATTCAACTAATCGAGTGTTTTTCAAAGGTTTTTCAAATTATCGAGAGATTCAAATTAACGAGTGTCAAATTATCGAGAGTCGACTGTACTTTATAAGGCTTCACTCCTGAATTAGAATCTAATTTAAAGATTTCGGTCACTTCGTATTTATGAAATAACTTCTTTTTTATGCTGGAACATTCTAATGCCGTTCGTTTTCAACCCTATCTCGGTCCGATGATATATCCTTCGTATATAATTTGGATTCGACAGGAACTTGACTGTTATGCACACATTGTTTTCTTTTATTCTAACAAGTAAGGTATATAAAGACAGTCCTCGAAATAAATACATATAGGTACTATTATTTTCTTATACATAGAACGATTTGTATCGATTATGTGATAATCAATCAAATGCAATTAAAATAATTTTCATATATTTTTATATTTTATTAGATGACCCTGTGAAGTTCGTATCATAATCATACAAAATTATTAAAAAGGACCAAAGAGATCGGACCTCATAATACAGCTATGAAACACAAATTTCTGAAGGCGTCTATTAATATATATGACAACCAAGTGATAATTTTTTATTTCTAAAAACACAAAAGACATCACATTTTCCAGCTAGAAACAGTTTTTATCAGAAAATTCAATTGTCGTTTTTAGTAATGTTCTTTAGTCTGCCGGGCTAATTTGTATAACCATCCAGGGCGCCACCCATATCCATACAAAAAATTACCTAGTATACCTACAGTAGAATTATATATATATATATGTATATATACAAATTGATAACATACAGTAATACATATAGTTAAAGGAGCAAGCTGGTCCGTCTAAAAATTATTTAAGAATGCGTTAATTTTGTCTCTCTCTTTACTTAAATATAGTGGTTCAGTTGTTTTAATAAAATATGCATAAACACGTAAAAAACTCACGTAGACCTTGAAAACGACCTTTCCTTAATACTTTAAGAAGCTATAATAATTTTCATAAGGATCTCTTAACATAGCGGGTATCAGTATAAAACGACGATGAAGGGACCACTCTAATTTCGTCGTTATATCCGGACGACGTTACAAGCAAAGGTAAAAAGAATCAGACACATTCTAAGAAGAAACAGCTGTTGCTACTGCAATTATCATTTTCTAACTTCAGTTAGTCTGTGGTTCACCACAGATTTAACTCCGACACCACTCTTACCTACTTTACCAATATCTAAACAAAAGGTCTCCACATTAGTTGCTGACCATCAATGTGATTGTAAGCAAAAGACAAGAGAGCTCTTTGTGTCTTTGGCGGCCGATTCCGGTCGCGATATCTGCTGAATTAAAAGAATTTGTTACAAATGATTCATTAAAAATCGTCGCTATACTCGACCTCGGCGTTACATCCAAAGTCACTATATGAATTTTGTACTAAAGTATGGTTTAAATTTAACTTGGCTATAGCTAAATTATCGCTACACCAAGGTCGTAAATGATTCACTGTAATTAGTTTTTTGCTAGCATTTTCGATATGACCTAAGGCGATATAACGGCAGACATCATACGATGTTTGCATTCATTCGGTTTGATTGTCACGCGATCTAGAAGCTTCCAGCTGATTGAAGACGATAAACGGATGTTCCATTGTAACTGTCAAGTCGAAAACGGTTAGTAAAGTATGATATGAAATGACATCGAGTAGGCTATGAACGTTATAGGTACAATGCTTTATTTATTTTCATACATTCTACAACTTTAGATTACGCTCCGCAGAAAAGGATGTTCTTGAACACTCCGTAAACTTTGTTAAAATATTTTTTTTATATGATCACCGTTCGTTAGGCTTCACTTTTTTTTATAGAACAGGGGCAAACGGGCAGAAGGCTCACATGAAGTTTAGTGTTACCCATGGACACTCTCAATGCTAGAGGGCTCGCGGGTGCGCTGCCGGCCTTTTAAAAATTTGAAAGCTCTTTTCTTGAAGAACGAATTAGTTCGGAAATACTTCTGTAGGCAGGTGGTCCCACATAGTGGTGGTGCGCGGAAAAACTATTTTAAAAAACGCTCAGTTGTGGAACGACGGACGTCGAGGTGATAAGGGTGGAATTTCGTCCTTGACGTCCGATGATACTGCAGGTATTAATCCGAACAACTCCTCTGAACTTTCCATGGTAAATGAGGTAGGAGATGCAAAGTGACCCCACATCTCTACGCAACGTTGGGAAAGGGATTGGTCGTCGACGCTTCGAACTGCTCTTCGTTGAATACGGTCAAGTGGAAGGAGCTGTTACTGGGGAGCTCCCGCCCAGAGGTGAGAACAGTACTCCATGTGGGGCCGAATTTGCGCTTTATACAGTTGCAAGCAGTGGCCCGGAGTGAAGAACCGTCTTGCCTTGCTGAGCACACCACGCTTTTTGGAGGCTAATTTAGGCTTTCCCTCCAAATGACCGCGAAACTAAACGCAGTTCGATATGTTATCTCCAAGTATTTGAAAAGAGGAGTAGCGACGTAGGGTGTTTTTTTAGATGAAAACGCGCGAACTTGTGTCTTCTTGGGGTTAAATTGGACTAGATTTAGTCCGAGACTGCACAAAGCAGAGTTTCGACTTCAGACACAAGTTTATTCCAGTTTTCATCGACAACTACCCGAGTAAAGATTTACAATCATTATAATATTATCATTCTTGTATTATATAGTTCCGTTCTTGTGCACTTCCTTACAATTAGTTTTATAATTGTGCTTTCTATTATAAGTGTTGGCTTGTCGCTTTATAGCATTAAAACGACCATATATAATGTATTTTTTTCAATTGTTTAATGAATTGTGCCATAAAGTGTGATTTTTAATGTTAAGTGCGCAATTATCATTTGCTCGGGGCAACTCCAATAGCTTGCCCAACATTTTGTTGAATTTCTATTGATTTCTGGAATTGGAAGCCTACTTCCTAGCAGTGTTAGTGTTAATGATGACATTTATATATCCATTATACATACGTAGCGACCTCATGATCGGTTATTATATCTGAGTGTCTCTAATAAAGTCCATATTTATTATTTATTTGTCCATACCATTTATTTATTACAACGAATGTTGAAATCTCATCTATTTACATATAGGCAACGTGACACAAGTGATGTATGGGTAATTTGAAACCGCAAAACGTTGTGTAGGCAGTAGTGGTTAATTTGTGTAAATACGTCTTCATATTATTAAGGAAGCCGTCAAAGGAAGGCAGGATAATAATAAAAGTAATGAATCTGTGAATGAAACATACGGTAAAATTGTCAAGTTGAATCAAACATTCATTGATAATGTTCATAAAATCTAAATTATTAGTTTATAAAGAAAATACAAGTAAGTGTATTAGTACTGACAACTTCAATATATCTCAGTTTCTGCTGGTTTGATTTAGGTTGAAATTACAAAGTAATTCGGAAGTGGTTTTCTCTTTCGAATCAACTCTTGTAGATATTTTGTTTAATTATTGTAGTATTGTTATTGTTTTGGTACGAAAGAATGCGGATGAAATATATATTTTTTAGAAAAGAAAACGGCCCAATGTCAACCAGTCACATGTTGCATACATAACATCATCTACATATATAAAAAATAATTTCGCCTTTCGAACCTTGTAGCTTATAATGTTTACACATGCCTTGTCATTGTTTTATGTTAAATGTCACCTATTTAATGGTTACCTTCTTTTGTTTAAGAAGAAATTGTTTATATTTTCTTAAATAAAATTCTTAAAACTATTGATAAGTAAATTTAAATACACTTCATTTAATTCCTACGTCACACGCTGTAATGTATGGAAAATTTAAATATGTATAACGTTTGACGTAGATATTGGTATTTTTAATTTCTTCATTAATATGTATATTCTTTTTACTAATGTAAATTAGTATTGTAACATAACTAGACATATTTAAAGTGACATTTAATAGATAACTAATTTTTGAAAATGTGACCCACGGACGCTAACTTGATTATCAGAAGGAAACAACAAAATTCATTATTAAATAAATATATTACTATTAAGATGCAACATCCATCTAAATTCAACAGGACTGCAATGAACTTAGGGGTTAAATTATTCACAAGAAACCATATATTTTTTTTATAGAGCAAACGTGCAAGAGGCTCATCTGATGTTAAGTGATAGCGCCGCCCATGGACACTTACTCAATGCCAGGGGGTGCGTTGCTGGCCTTTTAAGGATTGGTACGCTCTTTTCTTATAAGTCGAACTGGTTCGGAAATACTTCAGTGGGCAGCTGGTTCCATTGCTGTATTGTAGTGTGTATAGGGAAAAGGACCCCCTTTTCCCTATACACACTAGAGGGGATTCAATCTACTCTTTTGATGTGGTTAAACTCCCGTGTAGAAGAATTTAATCTTTAGAAAAAAATTATGTCATTTTATCCGGCTGAATAAGACTTATATCGATTAGCGCTAGAAGCCTATATGGAATTTGGCCTCAGGTCCGTTTTTATTTCATAGACAAGTGATCAGTCTGTCAGACACATGTATAATATGTTTGGATTTGAGATATGCCGGTTTTCTCACGATAATTTTCTTCACGTACGAGCGAGTGCTAGATGCGCACATAGGCAGAAAACCCATTGGTACGGCCGGCAATCGAACCTACGACCTCAGGGATAAGAGTCGTACGCTGAAGCCACTGCTTCTACGGCTTAATGGAATGGTTTTTTATTACTTAATTAATTGCATTATTTATGAAGAAACGTTCTCCGATACAATGCTATTTAGATGATATATGTATTTGAACATTAAATAAATTAAGATAATCATTTTCTTCAGAAAGTGACAAATAATTTCGCATTCAACGATATACAATTGGAAAATAACACGAAATTCATTTCATTATACTAAATTATTAGTAGAAATTTATTATTAAAAAGACGTACAAAAACTACAGTTGTTGTTATTGTTGTTGTTTATACATTGCGTTGACGTAAATATATTTTGTATAATTATACGTTTTTTTATTCATGGTATGTTGAGAGGAGCGTTCAAAAGCCTCAAGCCTGCAGAGGCTACACCAAACATTATATTAAAAAATAATCGATCAATGTTTATGAAATACTTCAATACTTATTAAAATGAATGAAGGCGAGCGAAAAACAACATATTTGAATTTCAAAGAGGGTCACAAAGGTGTAAATTAACGTATAATAGTTAACAGGAATTTCAGTACCTACATATAAGATTTTAATTGTAAATAAGAGTTTCATATACTTGTTACCTAAACTACCTCAGTATGAAGTAATCACTAATCAAATGTATTCTAGTTCAGGCTAACACTATTATTGTACATTGGAAAATACACCTTATGAAAATAAAATAAAGGCGATAATTGTTAGTATATTGTCGGTAGACTCCTAGAATAAATTAAAATAGATTTAAAGACGGAGGAGTTATGACATCGAGGTCCAGGATTTAATTCTCTGTTACCTAAAACAGATCAATGAAACAAACAAGAGAATTACGGGCTTAAACAGCAACGCATTCAATTGTTAATATATGATATATTGCAATAAATAATATTAAAGACGCAACGAAAGTACCTAAAAGTTAATATGGAGAATGTGTATAGTAATTTCAACACTAATTCTTACCGGGGGTGTAACTCAGTGGTAGAGTGTCTGCTTCGCATGCTGAAAGTCCTGGGTTCAAATCCCAGCACCTCCATAGGATTCGTTTTTATTATTTTAATTATTACATAAATAATTATAAGCATTTTATTTTTATTATTATATAACAAGCAATATTTATTTTATTCCTACTAAGTTTGTATGGGTTCCAACATAATAATCCACAAGAAACTGTTTTATTTTTATAGAATTTAAAAATAATTGTTTACCTTTATGGTTTTTTTAATATAAAGCTTTTAATTTTTTATTATATTTTAAAATCTATTTGTCTAGTAAGTTATTCTATTATTTTGACAATTTTGGACTAAACTTGTCCGGAGTTAGTAGTTTCGAAGGCATGTTAGAAAAAACCTTTTCAGGTTACTCCAGAATATTCCAAAAGCGAATAGAGAATACATAGTCGGAAATAGTAGTTGTCAAGTCAATGAACCACACACTTTTACTTCATTGCGGCATTGTTATGATAACTGGTGCCATATATTGCCAACTTACAAAAACAGTTGAATTACTAAAGCGACATCTAACTATTACTTTGTGTACTACCAAGAATTGTAAGTTCATTGAAAGTTGTGCTTATTGTGGTGAACAGCAATTTTTTTATTTATTACCCTAAACACTTGTCGATAAATTATTTTTAAAATCTTAAACCATTTAGCTTTTATGTTAATGTATAAGCTTAAATACTTGCAGCGTCCAAAGGGTAAATAACACACAAACATGTATTGTTAATATTTAATGAAAATTCAACTAAACGTATAAATCTTATTTATACTTACAATAAACAGTAAGTGGGTAAATATTTACATTTGGCTTGAAGACCAATATTCATACACAATGTCTCCACAAAATTACGCTAACAAAATATGGGGTGCCGTTAAGACCCCCTGACGCGAGCGATGTTGGGATATTCAAAAGCAAATTACTTTCAGATAACAAATGGTAGGTACTCTTAGCACAAACTTTTCGATAGTTTTGGCAAATGACAGTTGATAATATCTGAAACTTGATACAAATTGATTACCAAACATTTGATAATATATTTATATTAAAATTCGAACGATGTAAGTTCGCGCTCCTTTGGTAGTTCCAAAAACGCCCGCCAAGCGCTGCTCAAGTTTTTCACACATTTATTGTTAACATTCTATTACACTTATGAAATGTATTGTTCGTGCTAAGGGTGCAGGTACCTAAAGAAACTTCGCTGACTCATTATTTTTACAATTTAATGTTCACACATGACAAGTATTAAAAATTTAATTAAAGGTAGCAGCGCGCGTGATCTTGAAATGTGTGAACAATAAATTTAAATATTGCAAATCTCCGCTGACCGTAAAAGTTCTTCGGTACCTATTAAAAACTCAAAAGAGTTATTAGTATGTTGCTTTAAGTTGCAAAGGCTTGTATATGTTTTAAATATGCAAAAATATGACCCAAACATCTTGCTATGGTCGCGATATAACGATTATCCTTGTATATATTATTATCATATTGTATAGATAACGCAGTCTTACACCGGTCCGCGTCCGCCGCTAGTCAGAGCTACGTCTAGGATACAGTTCACTATAATATATCAACGTCTATCATAGTGGCCTTGAAAATACCAAGAAACGGAAGGAAGACATCACCATTTGCCTAGATACCAAATAGCATTACAAATTATTTTGGTAATTTAAGGCGCGTAATCTAGAACGTCAATCAAAATTTAGATCCAACAGCTATCAAACCATATTTATTTCTACATCATCATCATCGATGAGATGGACCCATATCTCACAAAAAATGCCTATTCTTTACTGGCAACAAATCACCGCATAGACTAGTAATACATAATGGTGTACAATAAGCTATTTTTAATGAATGCTGTTGTTTTATTAATTTAAAGTATGTTCTTGCAAAAACCCCGTTTCTTGGATTTCAGGCTCACAGTTCTACAATCTACCAATAAAATGATGCTACAAGTAGAATAAAGATGGCTCCGCCTATATACGAAACGATAACAATCCTAGAAACTACACGCTTTTATCGGCAAATAAACCTTTATAGGTAAAAACCCATTAAATACAATGAATCACATCAATGCACACGTTATTATATAGATAATAGGCATAGGAACTTTACACAGATTAAACATGTCTAATAATTGATAATTTATTTGTCTATGTCGTGGCCAGGGGCTTGAGACAAAATCAACTTTCGACAGGCGTGATCCACCAAACAAATTTGTATGAAATTAGTCACGTGACAAAGTGTGAGCTAATGTCATTCCCATACAAATTCCTTAAGCGTTACTGGGTCACGCTTGTCGATTATGTCTCAAGCCCTTGATCGTAAATTTGATAATTTAATGAATTGCCATATCATAAAATGGTTGCCCACGTAAAGTGATAAATGCTACGATATACTATATGTATATGATAAATAACACAAAGGAAAAGTAGCATTTGCCGATAAGAGCTTACAAGATTAAAAATATCATGACTAGACTAGAAAGTTGGAGGGATTTGTCAAGGAAAGTATGGAAGAACTACAAAACCACACTTGCACTTAGGGTAATCAAGGTATCTAAATATGGTAACACGTTTAAATAGTGAAATATATGTAGTGATACCTACAATCCACGGCTACCATCAGTCTGATGACGCTTCTTGCCCGTTTGCCCCCTGTTCTATAAAAAGAGTATCCTTAAAGAAGGATCACCTCTCCACATTTGTTACGGAGAGAAAAATTTATCACATTTTTATAGCAGAGCAAGACCACAAGGACTAATATTCAAAAGCTATCCGAACTTTTGGAAATGTTTTTAATTAAATATGTCATTATATTTTAACAGCGAAACATAATCTGTGCCCCCAAATATTATAAATTATTATCTAAGCCGTTATTTTTTATAAAAGTTATTTGGTGATAAATATATCTTGTTATTGCATTTCGAATTAATTTATTCTTAGTGACAGAATATTATTGAAGTCACAATAAATTAATATTCGTATGTCCCAGATGTGTGTAAATTGAATGCAACATGCAACTGATAATTTTGTAGCAAATATAAACTAACTTAAAAGTGAATCTCACTCTGTGGATGGCCAAAGACAGAACCAACAACAAAGTCCACAAAACAACAAATATTTTATTAAAAAATTAATAATAGCAATTAAAAATAATTTAACCCATATAATGGGGAATAATTTCCTAATTTGTACATTACCCTACAAACATTTATTTATTACCGCCCTACAAAGAAGAAAGAACATTAATAACCATCATGTGTAATGAAACGTAATAACACATTTTCTAACAAATGACAGAAGATTGGTCCTAGCTGTGGGCACATGTAATGGCAGACGATGTCGCCTTCTGACGTACCCATCAGGCGCATTGAAGCTAAGGCACTTTAGTACTGCCGAATTGGTGTCCTTCTCATGTAAAACTTTTATTAAGTAGGTACATCGCAAACACGATTTTCGGCGTACTCTAAGCTCGTTGTAGCCCACAGAACCAACAATTAATATTTTCCATTCACCAAGATTAAATTTCTTTGACGTTCTTTTGTTTTGTTTCTACCATTTTTTACAAGCACGAAGAATCAGTCAAACATTCAAGATTTCCAATAAAAAAGACAGAAACGTTTACTTTGATACCTTGAAAATATTCCCGCTAAGTGCAAGTGATGCAACTACGTGGATATGTGAACAAAAATTAGACTAATTTGGCAAGGAATAACAATGACTATAGGGAGTCTAGCCGTGTTCTTTGTACCGCTAACAGGGCGGACTGTTGTTGAAGACTCTTACGTAGGCCCTCTAAGGTTTGTAATACCTGCAATATGTGAATTAGCATTAAAATTAAGATACTTTTATTTTAAAATTGTATTGTGTAAAAAAATTTTTTCCTAATCTCCTCTTTTTGCTGATATTTTTCAAAATGCTTGAAGCTGCAATCATGACATCTTGAAGCAATTGAATAATAATACAAAACTCATATTCTCTATAAGCAATAAATGCTGTGGAATCACGTAGAGAATATAGACCTAGAACCTTGGTTGGACCCAAACAGAAATCTTTAATACAAATATTTCACTTCGATATCGCTAACAGCCTGTTCCTCCGTCCCAACAAAAATTCAGACTCACCTCTTCCCTTGCGTACATCTTCCTCTTGGGCGGCTCGGAGTGCGGCCGGTCGGTGGGCGATGGCGGGTGAGTGACGCGGGGCGGGGGGGCTGCAAGGGGTGATCGGCGGGGTGCGGGGGACGAACGGCGAGGGGCTTCCGGGGAGTTGGCCCGGATGAAGTTTGTGATGTGAGTGCGCTCTGGACTACGCCGGGGACACTCCACCTTCAAGACAAAGGGCATGTATAGGTAGGCAAGCGTTGTGATGATAGGGTAGGATCAGAGGCGCAACTTAGTCCTAAGTATGACCCCCATATGTCAAATCCAATACTTTTTAGATATACATACTTAGCGCTAAATCTCACTCTAAATTTGAGGGATTGTCCGAGCATGTAACTTGGCCAGATTTTGCAGACATTCCTTGTATGTACTTTTAACGGAAACCTACAAACGATGCCTATAGCATTCAGAAACGAGACAGTGCTGAGTCGGACTCTCTTACGTCAAAAATGTATTCGATTAACACATGGGAGCCATAGTTTGCACTAATTCTCGTTTCTGAAACTCACCCTTAAAACCCTGGCCAAATATTTGCCGAATTATACACCTCAAATAATGAATTATTTGATATTATTTGCAAAGTAATATTATGGACAATAGAGAAATATGAGAGCATGTTTACGAGTAAAGGAGTTAGAGTAGTTATTCATTATTTTAATTAAAAATGTGTCGAAATGAATTATGAATGATTCGAATACAGGTTATTAAGGAGGTGCGATAGGTAAACAAGCATTGGTCCCAAATTCTCAACTCAAAAACCATTTTAATTTCTTAAATATAAGTCTCCTCAGGAATTTTGAGAGAGTCTTTATCGGGACTAACCTCGGTGGCTCTAAGTTCGACAACTCTCGGATTGTGCGGGGGTTCAATGGGGGCCCGGGACACGGTCACGAGGAGTTTCTCCGCTTCCCGGATGAGTTCCCGGTACTTCCTCTCCGCTTCTCTGTCCGCTTCTAGGAGAGGATCTCTCTCGCGGACGGGCGGAGCGGAGGGTGCGTGACGACGACGCATACGGGGAGGTGTCGCGCCTGAAATTGTTGTTACCTTTTTACTCCTAAGACGAAACACTTCTTACAACTCTAAGCTTAATGGAAAACATTTCATTTTTATTTTTTCTTAAGTACGTAGATATGTTTAGAATTACAGAAATATTTAATATATTTAAGATATGAATTACTAATTACTACAATTAAACTGACTTAAAATCTAGTAATAAAACAATTTTTTACCGGATTGAAGTTAATATGTATTTACAATTATTTTTCATTATGAAATGGAATTTTTAAATGTGTGAAAGTTATGTCAATAAAAGACAATAGTATGACTTAAAATCTGTCAACAGTATTTATTCAGGTATACAGTCCTCTCCAGAAATTACTCTATACCTCAAAAGCTACTGAACCAGTTTTGATGAAATGTGCCCGAAGTTGGAATACACCTAATTCAAGAAGAATCATCTATAGCCATGACTTATTTAGCACACATACTTAGATGCCTAAATAGATCATCATGTATAAGTACTCAAATATTATTAAATTCCAACAAAATCACATATGTATGATCAAAATTCAAACCCCCTTTTTTAAAGTCGATTAAAAATTAACTTATTGCTCTATTATTGTTCTACCCTTACATGTAAATTGAGCAAACCTGCTGATCGCGGCGGCGGCCGCCTGGGCGGTCTACGTCGTCTCGCTCTCCGTCTGCTCGGTGAGGCGGTGCTGTCCGCTTCATCTTCGTCCCCACCATCCAATCCAGTATCACCATCCGAATCTACATCAGCATCTGACAAGATTGCAGTCTCTTGACCACGTGGTTTTAGACCACGGAACTCTTCGTCGCTGGAAGCCCCACGGTAGTACGGCTGGCGGTAAGGCTCTGGGGATAAATGGGGGGAATAGTGGGGAGACATGTGTGGAGATAGGTGTGGGGATATGTGCGGCGATAGATGCGGTGACCTGGAATAATTTTTAATGTGCTTTATTATCGAATAAGTATTTTTATTACATTTAAAACCCTTGGGAGCAGTCTATCATCTTGTAACCCTCAACATCGAGGTGGTAGATTCGAACCCCTGGTGTACACTAATGGACTTTGTGCTATAATACTTGCTCGTAAGGTGAAGATAAACATCGCGAGGAATCCGGCATGTCTTACTCAAAAAGTCACTGTCGTGTATCAGGCACAGAAGGCAGAACACCTACTTGCCTATTAAAAAACTATTTCATGAAACAGAGACAGAAATGTCAGTCCAACACCAAGGGTTTAAATACGTAGTTGGCAGATTCCTTTCAAATAATAATTTTGACCATAGCTTTGGGATAGATATGAAAAAATAGGTACTTCTAGATATCAAGATTGCTTCCCTTGCCCTATTCTAAGTATGTTATTGAGGTATTTAAAATACCTTTTTTTAAGACAAGTACATATTATTTGTACATTTATTAATACTCTGCTCACAGATAAATACAGTACAATTTCAAAAGTTATATTTAAATAAGCGATCTCTGCCAGGTAATCTTTTTTTCCCCTTTTTAAGTTTTAAAACTAAAATATATTTCTAATTTGTGTTGGACTTGTTAGTTATTGTGTATATTATGTATTAGTAAAAAGTGTTGATAAAAAACAGTAACCGCTTCATGGATTATTCATAAAAACTAACACGATGTTGAAAAGAAACACAACACATATTTTAGTTTTTATGTATAAAATGTATGTACATAAATTCAAATAAAGATATAAGTAATTAATTATAATCTCACTTACAGTCCGTGTAAGTCGATTACATGCGGAAATAACTGTATTATTACAATAAAATTTTATGTGGAACAAAAAACCATGTCAAGGGAGTCTTGACGTGTAAGAGGCGCAAAACTTGTAATTCTAAGCTTATCTACATCATTAAAATGTGTTACAGAATTTCCTTACCTTGTCTTGAACCTATGTCAGTTTTTATTGTAATTTCTCTTCGGGTGTTTGTGCATTCTAAACCGTACGTACCTTAATACATATACTTAATAGTTATCTTCATGTACAATACTTCCAGGAGATTTCATACGGTACGAATTAAGAAGTTATCTGATTTCTTGACTACTCTTTAAACCCTACACCAACCATACTTACTATTATTATTGACATTGTTACTTTGTATAGTCGTGAATATTCTTTGTGTATAGGCATAGGTACTATGTGAAAAATTTAAATGTTTAGAAATATTCACCGACTACAAATGCCTGTCAACATTATTTACTTACTATAAGTACCTACATTATTCATGTCCTCTCCAGAAATACGTGAAAGCCCATATCGTAAAAACCACTCAACTGATTTATCTGAATGAGTTTTATAAAAATTCGGAAAAAATTCCTAATTTAAATCAAGGATCTTGTAAAACTTTTAAATTCCCAAATAATTTTGGACAAATATTTGAATGTAAGAAATTTTGTGAGTTACGAAAAAACATGCTGAAAACGATGAAAATATACCTTGGTCCATATTTAATATGCGAGTCTAGGGAATAAGGCGCGTGGTGTAGCATCGGTTGTTGGGGTATCTGCAACGACTGTTGGTGCAAGAGATGTGGCGGTTTCTTTCTTGGAGATGTAGCACCCATCCACGGGTTAGTGCGAATACGGCAACGGGGGCGAGGTGACGGTGTCGCGCATACTGGGGGAGACACCAGTCCTTCTGGGGGGAAATAACGCCCCGTTGTGCTGGAGCGGCGCTGGAATTACGAAAATGAATTATATAAAAATTAAAACTGTGTTTTTTTTTTCTCTCTTCGTATGATGACGAAAAAATATTGCAAGGATATCGGCATGTCCTCTAACTTAAGGAAACTTAAAGAGGTACTGCTAGATCCGAGACTTTAAAACTTGTCTGGAATGACATTTTAATGAATTGATATTTTCTGTTCTGTAGTTATTTATTAAACTTTAGCAAAATAAATATTACTCGTATTTAAATACGAGTATGTCTTCAAAAGCACACATTATATTTATTTCGTAATCCTACAACTATAAAAACAACAAAAAACAATTAATATAAAGATACACCCAAAGATGAAATACATAATATATACAAAAAGATTAAATCATTTACGAAAGGAAAAAAAACAATACAAACTATTAAATACATTTAACTAAGTAATACCTAATTCGTCTGTGTTGTGTGATGGTATGCATTGGAGAGTGTGTATGTGGGGTGTGCTCATGATGCAGGTTATTTAACGCTATGGATATTTTTAATACTCCTTTTACGCATATTTAATACTTAGAAGTAGTTCCATACACTACCTTCCAGTATTTGCATTGAACATACTGTTACCTAATCTTTCAATAAGGAAGTAGCTTGTTTTTACCGATAGCTTTTTGCATATATTTTTTACTTATCATAGCCGTTGCCTCATCAACGAGTATAATCAAATAAGTTTCGCATTCACTGTCACTAGATATTTTAAAAAAAATATTAAGCTTTCGGTGCCTATGTGTAACATTATCTTGGTACATCATAGGAGATTACTTTTAAGTTGAAACCCTATATAAGTTATTAATGTGTTAGCACTTAGCTGTTAACAAGCTTGCAGAATGTAAGCTAGCCCCCTATTAAGTAAGAGAGCCATTCAAAAATTGCGCTCGGACTCCCAAAAGGCAGCCGGGCGCGGGGATGGTTTTAAACCTTTGGGTGTCAGCATCAGTGCTCTCACTTTACGATCACTGCGCACTATGCTCCCCAAGACAAGGAAGGGCGATTGAAAGTTTGTGAGGTATATAAGTAAACTTGTCTTTGAACAACACTAGCGCGTTTTAATCTACGCTCACCGCCATCTATTGGCCATTTTCCGAAATTATCATTGAGACTATAGGAATTCTTTGTAACATTACAGTATTACAATTTGTACAAATCGGCTGGTAAATTGTTTGACATTTGAGGGTGAAAATTGCTTTTTTTTAAATTTTCATCAACTGATTCGAGTCCTTACTAGGACACTTGTTTTTTATCATTGTAATATTTATATTTGTCAATAAATAATCTGTAATCATTACATTCTACAACATTCAATAGTTCAAACAATATCTGAACAAAACACATTCATTTTCCTCTTTCAGTCAAAACAAACGAATACAAATTGAGTTACTCCTAGCGATAATAGACAATCTGCTTTATATAGGCGAGATAACAGCATCCCTTGACAGTTTGATCCGGTCTACTTAATTAATAATGAATGACATAAAACTAATGAATAATGTAAGAACATTTTGACATCTTTACAAAAGGAATACTTAACTTTATGTTAAATACAAACAATAGTATTTAAAATTATTATTTGAAAATTACGCTTAAGATTTTGTGACTGTATGTGTACCTTTAAAAGATTGTCAAATGTTTATTATATGCTTGACTACTTCTGGGTTAAAGAAGATATAACCGGCGTAGGCTTCTGTTTCCTTGATCTTTTAATGGGCAAGTAGGTGATCTGCCTTCTGTGCCGAGGTTAAGACCTGAAGAGCATCGGCGTGGATTTTCTCACAATGTTTTCCTTCAACGTAGAAAAGTTTACAACGTCTACGACTGAGACATAGGATCAAAGAATTATAAACAAATTGCTAGCGTACTGTGAACATAAGTCCTAAATTAGATAATCTTTAAAAACTGTAACTGAACTTTTATTAAGCAAAGTTAGACTCTAACTGTTTATTACATTTAGTTAGATGAGTAATACATATTATAGAAGAATTATGAAAAATTATCCATTTGGACTATATACAAAAAGTGAATTTCTTAAATAAAGAATCTACGGTCTAGCTTCAAACAAATAGGAACAAGAGTCTTTGAGACCTTGAGTAGGTTGTAACTTAGGGGCAAGCAAGTGTTCATGATTGGTGATAAGACACAACCTCCATATTGTCTCGTAAAAGAGCAATGGTACGTTCGTATTGTTTACATTTAGTGTTTCATTATTTATTAATATATTTTAGTCTCTGGTTATTTTTTAAAAATTGTTCTTATCTGTGAAGCAATTTAAGAGAATTGCTCTAATATCAATCGTATTTGATTTATATGTGTCGTATTTGTCTATATAAATAAAAATGAATCGCTAAATATATTGCTAAGCACAAAACTTGAAGACGGCTGGACCAATTCGAGTAATTATTTTAAATATATTCTTTGGACTCTGAGGAAGGTTTATGGAGAGAAAAATTGCACGGAAAAACACTTCTTGCACTGTACCCATCATATTTTTTTTTCGTTTTTTTCCTTACTAGGGTAACCTGGAAGAGAACGCTTGTTAGCGATAAGGCTGCCCGTTGCATATAATTTTCATGTATTATGTTTTGTTTATCTATAAATGTAACGAAGTGTAAATATATAAATAAATAAAAAACTAAGCCTTTTTGTAAAATCATATTAAGGCGAAACTAAGTACGCGGGGGTTAGTATAGAATAAATAATATATATGTAGGTTATTTTAGCTTTTAGTAACAAATATTTTCAGGCTGTAACTGTATTATCCTGTATAGTACCCTTATCGAACGTTTTACATGCAGGAAACCAAGCTAATGGAATTTACTCCGACGTGACTGATGAACGTAAAATGGACAAACCCTACAATATCCATCACACGATAATCCACCCTATTTGCATTCTGTAAAAGCTTTAAATTGCTCGAATTCGCAACATTAAACAGGGATTAGTTAACCCCCGCTGTTTTAACTTTAACAGCTGGAATTCAATTTTCCTAATTAGTTATGTAGGTACGAAACCCTACATAAATTATCAAGCTTGTATCGCATTATCGTGTGAGTTGTAAACTTTTAATTGATTTTCGTCGCAGGTTCGATCCACGGCTGTGCACCAATGGACTTTCTTTCTATGTGCGCATTTAACATTCGCTCGAACGGTGAAGGAAAACATCGTCATGTCTTAGACCCAAAAAGTCGACGGCATTTGGCACTGGAGGCTGATCACCTACTTGCCTATCAGATTGAAAAATGATCATGAAACAGATTCAGAAATCTGAGGCCCAGACCTAAAGAGGTTGTAGCGCCACTGATTTTTTATAAAAAATTAAATACGTTTTAAAGAAAACTTGCGTCACGCTCGAACTAATAATTAAATTGCTTAAACGGACGTTTCATAAAACTGTAAGTTCTTAACAGCACCCTCGTGTCGTCAAAATGGCAGTCAAAGGTGTTAGATAAAACTTCAATAGGGACTATTACACTCTCTAACGCCTTTAATCCCTTACGGCGGCGCACCTCACTCGGGACCGCATCACTTATTTCTATTTATGTCGCAGCCAACCCCTGTCATCTACCTGTCCTCGGATGAAAATAAAAGGGATGGGAACAGCGCATGCAAATGTCACCTCACTTGCTTTTGTTTACGCTCATCTTAGTCGCTTCACGTTAGATATCGTGGCCCGACACGTAAGCGACTGCGATATTAAACCTTTACAATAGTAATAGCGCATAACATAATGTAGACAAAACTGTTTTCATAAAGCATTCTAGTCAAAGCAAGAGGAGGATGCTTGAAACAACTAAAGTATGTTATTACATTCCAGACCTCCGAACTTACCTTAGCGGGTTCATGGTATAAGTGAGTGGTGGGTGGCGTGGGTGGCGGCGGGGGAGCAACCAGCGGAGCGGCGAGCGATGTGGGGGGAGCGCCAGGTGACGTGCCGTCTGTGGAGTAGCCGGTGCTGTACGCGCTCTCGGGAGACGACAAGTGAGGAGGGGCAATAGGCCCCGTAGTAGGTGGTGTGGTCTGCCTCGCCTGCTTCTGTTTACGCTTCTTGGCCCGACCCAGCTGCGCCTCCATCCATGACTTGAGCCTAGCGCCCAGCATGCCGCCGCCGGCACCTGCTGTGCCAAATGAATAAGAATTCAGAGCTATACGTGTAAGTAGGATGAAAGCTTGAGCGCTTTGAATGTTTTCCTCTCAAAATTGTGCTTTTCATTATTTTTTGTTTTTCATGTGGGGTAGAAGTTTCGTAATGCGGTACCTATTTTACTTTAGTTTTGTTTTATATTTACAATTCCATATTGTTTTGTCTTCGTTAATGATTCATATATCAGGTATCTCGAAAAGACAAGGCGAGCTATGAATTAAAATTTTCGGTTCAAAGATACTTTATTTCTTAAAGAACAAAAGTATCTTTGAACCGCGTATATCGCGTTATTAAATTATTAGAAATAAGCTTTATAAAATAAAAATATTAGCGGCACTGTAAATATTAAAATATAAACTATGTAACTTTGTGTAATATTTATTCGCTTAAGTAAAGAAACAAAAATTAGAATACATATTTACATTATTTTTTACTAAAGTACAGGTAGATAGATAACAATTTCTTAGACGCTTAACATATATATAGGTAAAAGTTTTAATACTTATAAATAAATATAAAAAAGGAACAATATATTCGTAGAGATCCGCGAATAAAGGATTTAAAGAAACCCCCGGGTTAACCGTAAGACAAAGGCGGCACAATTGTTTTGCAGACACGTTCCACAATCCAAAGCCCGCAGAGGAACGAGCGATATAAAATGTTTTATGTCACTTCGGCCCGCAGATGAATTGTCTAGTTGGAGGCACTTAACATCCGCCCATAAAGTTTAGTTTTATCGACTTCTACGTTCGTTCGCTTTCATCAATGTAGTGTGATTTCAGCGAGTGTTAATATCAACGCTAGAGATCTCTTGGGTATGGATACCCTTGTTCTCTCTAATCCTATAGAATTTATTTATTTACTTCTTATTTCCTATTATGATTTATGACAGTAACTTAGTACTTATGTAATAAAAGAAAATAAAAACCTAAACCTTTTTATAACTATTATACTTAATTAGTACTATGCACTTCTTGTAAATTCAGCCAGTGCAACTAAATATATCCGTCTCATATCACATGCAATAATATTCAGGGTGCGCAAGATGCGTAAATGGCGTGCAATATATCGTGGAGTTCATAAAAAATAAGCATTATGCGTCTAAGACATTTAAACCTTTGACTATACCACGAAATTTGTATTGACAAGGTAATTGGAAATGATATCCTAAGACCATTGAACTATACATGCGTAACTCTTGAACCACTTTTAAGTAATTTGCATCACATCATTTTGGGCCATATATTAAGCATTTTTTAGTTTCCAGTTCAGCAATATTTGAGCATACAACAAAAGGGGGTCACTCAAAAATAGGGTGACGAAAGCCTAAAGCGTTTCAGGTCATTAATATAGCATTCTCGTAGGGACTTTTAGTTAACTAGTCAAAACCTGACCTAAAAAATTACGCGAGACATGCTTTGAGTAAACTTGTGAATAATTAGAAATCTTACTGAGTATGAAGCGCACATAGAAATGTGATAAAATTGTTAGTGTAATTGTAGGGCTCTTCTTACGGCTTACGACTGCCAAGAAGTTACGTTTTCGATGCTCTTTGACCTAAGAGTGAAATTTTTTTCATTTCTAACCGGAAATCAAACTGTTCCTAAAGGGCCACATCACCGTGTTGTTTTACTAAAGTATAAGGTCTCCACAACAAAAGATCTTTAAACTAAAGCTCTTTTATATCAACGTACAAACCTCAAATATGTATAATATTTTGCTATTATTTATTTGATGCGTGCGTGTGATTTATTACATTACGCTAAGTACGGTCGTTGTATCTTAGTCACAAGCGTTAATATAAAGATTTTACCTGAAATAAATATATGTTTATTTTATTTGCTTTTTAGCTTTTAATAAGGTTACATGATTTGGAAGTGATTCCATATCTTATATAGAATGAAAAAAGGATATTGTTCTATTAACTCTAATTAAATATATCCTCTCTTCACGCGAGTTATATTTCAATGACATTTTTATAAAATTTATTTATTTCGTATTTAATATTCCTACGACTTAGGTTTATTAATCAAATTAAAATATTGTTATTATAGCTAGTTACACCATAATAGGCAAAATACAAATTCTAATGCGATCACAAAACAGGTAACAATTGTTATGAAAAATAATCTTACTCGAATGTATAGATACTATTTCGTTATTGTTAATACAATAAATTTTTAACAAACAATTTGCCTAAATACACAACAATAAAAAGTGATTAATGATTATTTTTCAAATATGTATAATCGTTTATGACACAATGTATAAAACATTTCCCTAATTCATCAGTGTATAGGTCGTTAGCTATACTTAGCATTGTCCGCCCTCGCGGTTTCGTATTTCTGAAGGCGGACGTAAAAGCTCGCTTTGAGACCCTTCGTTTTTATCAAAGAAATGTCGAAGAAGATTGAGGATTGACGCAGCGCGTAATGACGCTAATTTACGTTCATTGGATAAAATTAAAGATGTTTTTAAAATGAAAACCAGACCTCGTTTAATGCTTATTAAGACATTTAATGTCGATAATTTATGGAACAGCACTTTATAGAATAAAAGCTTTAATTCTTAATTTTAATAATAACCCTTATTCATAAAAAGCTTATTAATTGCGCTGCTTTACCTAATGTACTCTTTCATTTCGAATTGTGTTTATATTGTGATAAAAAACAGAATGAAGAATTCTGAGAACTAGAAACAATTGACAGTCTGGCTTTGTAACACGAGATATACTATAAGTCCCATTATAGGTTTTTGATACACATATTGTTTATACTGTACAGTGTACACCCTTTACTATATTGAGTGGCTGAGTAAAGACGAATAAAGCTTTGAGAAGGGAAACTTTCGAGTTTCAATATTAGCAATCCATTACCCAACCGCGGACATATACCAATACTGTGGGAAAAGCCTATTTTATTATACCCACCCCATTGCTTTTTCTACGCCCGAAACTGATTATGTTAATATGGAATATTTGTCAATTTCTATACTGTGTTTTTGGTTAACTGTAAAATTATTAAAACTTGTGTGTTCAGATTTCGGCTGTGTATCAATTATAAAAAAATTATAATAAGAATATTAGAAAGATAAACATAATAAAACCTCAATCAGGCTTAAACCCGAAAATGGACAAGGGAGCGTTCAAGTATTACGTTACGAATTTTGGGAGGGGGGGTCCTTTTGTAAAACGTTACGATGCGGGGCGGGGATTGAATTACGCGTTATTGTTAATATTATTTTCTACTTACACCACATAATAGTAACTAAAGAGTCATTAGGTGGTCACGAAACGTTTTACTAGAGTTGGGTACAGTACTGTACTTGGGTACTGAAAAACGTTACGGCGAGTTAATGGGGGAGGGGGGTCAATAATCTCCAAAAATTGCGTTACGTAATACTTGAACGCTCCCCAACGTGTATCTACTTCGCCTACACAAATATCTACGCTATCTATTTTATGCATGTGTGTATGACTGTGTCAATTCAAGCTTTGAATACGCAAAAGCTTGTGACATGTGAATTTGTTTATACTATACTACTTAAATTCAATATAAATGCAAAATTGTGATAATTAAACAGGTTTTAATTAAGATGTGTTTTCTCTTATGTTGCACCGTAAAGTGTACAAGGAGGAAGAAGTTTATTCTCTTACAGTGAGAGTATGAGAAAAAATTAAACATATATTAAAATATTTTTTATTATAAATTGTCTCTCCAGAAAGATATCATTTAACATTACGATCTAGCCTAACTTAAGACTAATAAGTACATAATTTAAAAATAACCTAATTTACTTAAAAGGATATTTAACAGAAGAAAGTGTCAACTGTCAAATAACACTCCTTACACTATTAAGGGGAACACACTCTGTTCTTGTGTACTATTTTTTTTCCACTTACCACGTTTTAGACTAACGTGGACTCACAGTAATTCACTAGTACGAATGGTTTTGTCCTTTCCAATCTTCTCACTAGGCATGTGGTGTCAAGAAGTTTATTATAAAAACCATAAGAAGTAAAATATAACGCTTCCGCCGTACACTGTCACCGAATCAAACTCCATGTACCACAAAACTTCGCAGGCGTATTCGGAATGAGTCCACTAGGTACTCCTTTTTCCCGTATCTCATAAGGCAAAAGACTTACTCAGATATAAGTTATAATTTTGCGACCAGTTCTGATTTCAGGTCTATATGATTAGTCTTCCGTGTGGTGTGGAATTGAAGTTAAGTTTAATGCTTCTGTGAATTTGGTTTACGAAAGCATATTGAAACCATGGGAACAACTAAGCAAAATAAGATAAAAGATATCCCGATCATGTATTACATTGTCACGGAGACAACAGGAAAAAATACCTCACAAGTCATGACCCTAGGCTTGACTCGTAACAACTAGAGGAGACAGCGAGACTTAATTAATAAATCACGTATTCATTTATGCAATAGTTTCCGTGCAATGTAAGGAAAAATCTAAAAGGTAGTCGCCGATATTTTATTACACTTTTAAACACAGCTTCAGTTTTATTAAATTCAAATTTAAATGTTAAATATAGTATCTCTTTAACCTGTATAGTATTTTAATTTCGCGTAGATATGCGATAATTGTGTTTAGAATATTTATTAAAAATGTAATATATGCTTTATATTTTTGTGATTCGTACCTTTTGAAGGAATAGAGGAAGGAAGTTATTTATAAAACAACCTAGTCACGTAAAATCAGCAATACTATTTCCTATTGTTAACGGCCAGACTGTACTCGACTAGAATCTAGATTCGTGAATGGGTGCCAAAAGCGGACCGAGTTATAAAAGCCATTGACCCCCCCAACTTAATGTCAAAGCTCCATTTAAATTATGTAAAATACTCCATTTAAAGTATGAAGAAGGCTCTTAAACCTTGTAGTTTAAAGACTTTGTTCGGTTTATAATTTATAGTAAATTGTAATTACCCTTTACTACTAATAAGCTAATGCTCTACGCCAGTCTACGTACTTGATTTAAAAAGCTTTCCCGTACCGGCTTTTGAAATAAAAGCTCGCAGCCTGCAAATAAAAATGTCTGCAGAAATGTCAGGCTAATTACACAATTTCTACGCGCTATGCTTGTATTAGCAACTTTATTGCAGATAATTTAAATGATTATTAAACAAATATTTTAACTATATATTGCATGAACTTTATATATCCTTATAAAAAAATAACGTAAGTTTTTTAATATTGGATCTTTTTGTGTACCGTAGTTATAATTAAATAAAGAGGGTGACCTAGCATCCCTTTCCGTACCCGACCTGCTTTTGTTACAGGATTAGACTCAATAGTTATAAGAGAATGCTAATATGCAGTCTTCAGCAACTTTGCAATGGCAACGTCGCAATGTTTATTATCTTATGAATATGTATAGGTACGTATCTACTAGGCATGGTAATAAATCGTTCAGCTAGCGAGCTTTTAATCCGTATTCATACAACCCTTCAGGAATCTCTTGGAAACATCGCACAGGGGCAGTGGGCTATCGAACGGATGGTTCATTTGTTGGCGAGTCTCACGTGTAGAAAACAATCGTAACTTTGAATAAATAAATTAGATTTTATTCATAAAATATTTGGTTGAGGGGTCGTATATGAAATTGACGTTATAGTGATGTACTTACAGAGGCGCGTGGTGTAGATTTAGTGAATGAATGCGTGAAGATCGACGCATGCCGGCGACGCGGAGGGCGGCGACTCACGGCGCTCGCCGGCCAAGCACTGACGCACGCACGCGCCCGCCCGCCCTAGCCGGCTACAACGCTACGATGCTACGCGTTTAGCTACAACATCCGCAATCACAATATCATAATTTATTAAATGGCTTCTTTTTTTCTATAAATTTTAAAAACATACTGAGTTTCGATTCGGCTGATTACAAGTGATAATTTCAATTTTTCTTATGATTTCTAATTTCTTGTAATTATAGGTTTTTATTATATGTACGTATATATTATAATTCGCCTATCCACTGAGAACAAGAGCCTTTATAGTGAAGTATTTTCTATGTAGAAGTTGCGTTTGTAATAAGAAATCAAATAAACGGAAAAATATTTTCACAGCTGATATTTCGAATAAAATTGATGATCCGTAATAGACCCACTGGGTATCAGTACTCATAATAGGTCCATCGAGGCGGTGAACTCATCATTTATTACAGAACGGTGTAACAGCGCCCCGGAGGTTGTATCTCGATTCTCGTGGCGACGATTTCACTAATGTTCGGGGGTAGATTTGACAATAAAAGCAAACGTTTATCCACTGCTGACTTTCTGTATTTACTAAAATACTTTTTGCTGAACTATTATGTTTCAAATAGCATTAGATATGGTGATTAATTTATACATGTTGTAAAAGCTCTATTCAACTAGAATCAATAGATAGTTACATATCTGAAAATAACTAATATTTAAATAGTCTACATAATTTGTATCTATAATTGTCTTAATACTGGTAACATCTAGTACCAACGAAATGTTTAAAATTGCTGCCAAACCTTTAATCTTTTCAAGTATTGCAATTGAAGCGATAGCAATTAAAAAACTGGTCCTGTTTCAACGAATTATACTTCGGAAACGCCCGGAAATTTGTCCATACGTATGCACGGTGGACGGACGGTAGTTTATCTACGCTATGACTTGATATCGGAATGATCAGTAAATATGAAATCATCAGCTTGCGTCGAGAGAGTCTATTAAATTTACTCAAATTATAATTTATTCAAATTACCTACGTGATGTTTTTAGTTTTCTGATTAAAACATTGGTTCCTGAATAATAATCCAACCAAAAAATCCAATAATTTTATATGGTGTTTAACTAGACATTACGTACAATATTCAAACTTTAGAAAAAATTACACCGTTTTTATGACTCATTCAAATGATTACAAATTAATGTTTTTATGAATATACCCTCTTAAGGGTTATTTGGAATAGCCCACGGGAAGAAAATACCACAAACTTGGGAAGATGGTATAAAATGGATAGCGGGGCAGAATTGGAAAATAGTCGGGAGGTCGAGAACTAGTGTAAAACATAATGACATGGACTTGGTCCAGTTTAGTGTAGTGTAGTGTGTACTCGAATAAAGACTATTTTTTTATTTATATCCTCTTAAGGGAGATATTAAGGGGGTAATTGTAGTGTTTGTCGTAAAAAAATAAAAGGATAAGTACTTAAGATTAATAGCACTAAATTATTATTTAGCAATTATTATAACATTGGGAAACGTCCCGCAGATAAACTAAGCTATAAAAATTTAATTCGAAATTAAATAAACACAGCTACAGAACTCGCTCATCAGATCTTTGTGTGAAAAAAATGGCAATTATGCGTACTAGCGTCTGGAAAGTACTAGTAATTCTTATTTTTTACACCTTATTTCATTGATTTACAAAAATAATATATGTACTTTTAAGTTTTTCATAAAAGTTTTTCGTATCAAGGGATAACTATGGAACCATAATGACGTAACAGTGCTGCTGTCACTATAACAAAAACAGATTGGCACAGATTTTGTATCTGTTGTAAGTTGTCACTTGGTGTTGGTTGTCATTTTCAGACATAATTGTCATTGTCATAAATGTCATTATACAATTTTCTATTTTGATTATCGTTTATTGTCAAAAAAGTTTACATTTGTGATCACTGGTGAAATGGTGAAATGAAAATAAAAATTTATAGTGAAATTTTTCTTATCGATTAAACTAGTTACTAGTATTTTTGATAGTTGAGATCTCAAGTGATAAAATTTCGTATTTTTAGTTTATAACGGTAATCAATTAAATCTGAAGGAGTTACTCGTTAGAAGAATATCATGACGGTCTGAATTGATTTGAATCACAATGAAAGTTCAATTGATTAAAATTTAGTGAAGTTTATGGATAAGTTACTTATTATTTGTGCTTGTGGCACCGCTTAGAGATGGCTGATAGCGGACCCTTTGTAGCAAAGCCGGCTAGGGGTTGGCTTCACCCCGATTCCGTTTTGGCCAGCGATGGTATAACATACGCAGTGCGGGTAAAATTTTGATTACAATCTCTTATATCTTTGCCTACATTTCTGTTGCTATAACTAACTTATTTTTGTGCAGTACATAGGGTGTATGGAGGTGTTAACGTCGATGAAGAAATTAGACTTCGAAACTCGCTCTCAAGTAGCCAAGTGCGTATCACATAAATTGGCACTCACCAGTCTTATTTTTATAAAATGTTTACAAGTCTATTCTGTTTATGTTTCAGAGAATGTATTGCTAGAGTATGTGCAGCTGCAGGATTAAGGTCAGCTGATAAAAAACGTCGCATTAGTCAGGCAGCATCTTGTGCTCTTGCTGCAAAGCCTCGAATGGCACATTCAGGTTCAAATGTTGCGTTAACTGTATCTTCAAGAGCAATCACATTAGCCGCCCTAGAGGGAGGTGAAACTATTGCCCGACATGATATGCCTCGAGTTTCATTTGCCTCTGGTGGTGATCAAGTTAGTATTAAAATTTCAATCAATTCCTATTCCTTATACATTAAATTAGAAATATTTTATAAAAGATTTTCCTAACTTGCCAAATTAGAAAACTCAATACTTTAATTTTCCAGGACTCACTAGACTTTGTAGCATATGTGGCTAAATCTGTACCCCCCACTGAGTGGCGTGCTTGTTATGTACTGGAGTGTGGAGGTAGGCTGGCTCAGGATGTTATAGCTACTATAGGACAAGCATTTGAGTTGCGCTTTAAGGAGTTCCTTACAAAGCCTACTTCGTAAGTAATGTTTTATACTGAAATGACAACCTCTATGATCATAAAAATTGCTGTTACTGGTTAGTGATAATATAGAATAATTATTTATTTATCATTTAGCAGCCAAAAATAAATCCATTTGGTTACTATTTTGTTACTTAGCAGCTTGTTACAGTGGGACTTTACACTTTTACTTATAGTGTATGTTTTAATATCTTGCTTATTTAATGACTCACTGACCATTACCTTATATCCTTATATGATTCATATTTCAAAAAACTGGTTAAAACAGAAAGATAAATATTGTGAATGGAAAGATAAATTTATTGATTGAAATCCATCCTAGTTATGAATAACAAATATGTAACTTGTTCATTAGACTTAATGTCAAAACTAAATGTTGTAATAATAATAATAGTAAATTTATTTATTTATTTCATTTTGACACAACATGAAACATTTTTCATGTCGCAATGAACCAGACATTAATACTTCACTGTCACTATGTGTTAATTGTACATATAAATATATGTAGCACTACTATCAGGTTGAATATAAATGGTTCGTCACACGCGGCCTCAGCAGAGGCTCCTCTAGAAGATCGTGAGTACTACAATGACATGCCGGACAAAATCCCACCGGAGGCGGCGCCGCCTGCCGCGCCCATCTCTCACCATCGACATCCACCACCGCCGCCATTGGCTTCTCTACCACCTATATCTTCGTGAGTTCACATATAATTATAATACGACATAAAAGTTATTTAAGCAAATTATTCTGATTTACACACCCCTTGACTAGGCTAAAAAGGTCACACTTCAATAAGAACACAATAGAAACTATTTTGATCTAATATTATTTGTTTTTTTTGTATATTTAATCTGGCAACTGTCACCATTTCTAGCATATTTGATAACTTTCTAGGGGTTCTATGTTTGATAATTTGTGTTAAACTGATTTTGTTCTTGTGTCAAAATTTGCACCAATCGTGTAGTTATATTGAAATAACTGTAATAAGTACAGACCTTATTTGCGACGACCACGACAATAGCTTGCAAAAGGTGACCTTATTTAAATATTTATTTATATTATCACGCTAAGTGGTAGGTAGAGACCACGGATCTCCATTGCGATGGTCCTGACCACCACTTTCATGACATTCACCATGCATGCTCGTTGGTCATGAGTACTTTTAACTAGTCCCTTCTCTAGCACTTCCTTTATTTGGTCCAGGTATGTACGACCAGGCCTACCCAACCCGATTTCACCATCCTCGGTTGCCTTGTATATCCTATTTGTTAACTGCATTTTTAGAAGCATGCAGGAAGTAAATTTTATGAAACAACTGGGAAAGCTTGAATACATCACAAAAGTTTTATTAAACTACTAAATCAACCACTAGTGAACTCATTATGATTGAATATTAATAATTATCTGTACATAAGTTAAGAGGAAAATTATGTGAGTATTCATAATACAATAATATTCTCTTAATTGATTTATTAACATCAGTTGTGTGGAAGCTGTTTGTGTGATTGATGGTAAGATTTCTTAACAATGTGCTATAATACTTTATCAATCATTTAGTTACGAACCTATTTTCGTTATATAACCCATTTAATACTTTATTTGAAGGAAATAGACGTTTTAAATAATGTGTTTAAAAAATACTGTTCCTTCAGTAAATTTAGTACTTTTTCGCATTTTCAGCGTACAAGATTATAAGAATGACCCGAATTTATTATGTCTCTGTCGTTTTAGAATTGAAATATGCAAAATAATGATCCTTTGAGGCAATCATTATTTTAGATTCATATTTTTGAGATACATTATTTGATTTGAATTATTCTTTTTTGTTTAATAGATAAATCGTACCCATTTTTTGATAATCGAGGAAGTATTCCTTTTTGTGCATTCCTCGCATTTCAATATACGTAAAACTCAAATCACACCAGGTATTAGAGAGCCGGGTGAGTAATACCCCTCTGAAAAAATCTCCTCGGGTGTATCCCGCCTTACCGCATAAGACTCCCAGGGTCGCCTTTTCATTCTACCAGGGCAGTAGCTAAAGCTATTTATAAATGTAGAATAGTACATTATTCTATTCTCGTAAATAATCCTATGGTTTTTGATTTCAGTTGTGAGGAAAGTGTCCGTCAGTACGTGAACCAGACGCCCCCACCCCGCACACCCCCCACCGCATTGCTACCCAACCACCATACAGACATATTTGATATGCGTAAGTACATATAAACGTACTATACAATGTGTTTAGACAATGGGACCTTATATTACATTAATACCAGAGTAGCATTTGCACGCGTGGATTTCTTTTATTTTGAAAAGATTTTTGCTATTTAATGGCACAAATATACATTTAAAAAATCTAGATCTAGTTTTTTAATTTAGATTTTTTTTTATAGCTGAACCAAATAGGGTCTTTACTTTTGCGCCACCCAGTACACCAGTCATTATAGACATTCGAAATCGAAAATTTGATAATAATTCCAAAAGTTTTCAAACTTCGGTCAAGTGAATGGTACATTGGGACGACAATAAATCTCATTTTGCAACCTTGTCCGCAGTCCGGAACATTGTTAAAATTGCAATTAAATTAATTTTATGTCTGTATGGTCGTGAAAAAAATTCCAAAAGTTCTGCAAACTTGGGGAAGTTTTCGATATAATATTTCATATCACGTATAAAATTTGCAACCAACCTAAGTGTACGGAACATTTTTTGTTATTTATTTTATTTTCGATATATCTGTCAAATTTGCAGAACTTTTGGAACGTTTTCCTTCAGTTTAATAAAGAACAACATTAATTAAATAATGTTCCGTACACTTAAATTGGTTGCAAATTTGACACGTGATGTAAAATAATATATTTAACACCACTCCAACTTTGCAGAACTTTTGGAATTTTGGTCTCAAGAACTAAGCAAATTATCATTTATTGCATTTTTAACAATGTTCCGGACCGCAGAGCAGGTTGCAAAATTTTATAGTTTGTTTTAATACCACTCCCGACCTTACATCAAAATTTGAAAACTTTTGGAATTATAATGAATTAATTGTCTTGACTGACTGGACTACAGTACAATCTTGGAGTTTAATGTCATCAGAGACTGTTTTTGTTTAAATTATGATATATGTGTGTTGGTAAAATTCATTAATGGTTAACACGTAAAAAACGCATGGTCCGTCATGCACCATAGACCATGGACTGGTATGCGCCATCTTGCCTAGAGTTCTAGAGAGAGATCTTTCGGCGGGTTCTTTAAATTACAAATGTTTCATTTCAATATTTTAAAGCTAATACTTAACAGGATTACAATATAAAAATTTGAATAAGTTATTTTGCCACTAATAAATAATCTGAAATGTTTTTTCAAATCTTGTCAAATAGCCTGTTATTGTAATTTTTCAGAGCCCTTCACAGCAGCCCCTTTGACGTCATCGTCGACATCTCCCGGTACTTCCCCGGCGGGGGCAGAGGCCGAGCCTCTAGGGCCGAGCGCGCAGGCTGCTCTACTCGCTAGGGAACCGTGGTTCCATGGTGCTATCTCAAGGAGTGCTGCCGAAAAGGTACCAACTATGTAATAAATGTCTAATTTTTTCATAATTTACATATTCATTCATAAATCACTGTATTTGCACCGTTTTGACTAAACTCATCTGTCTCTTTTCACCATAGCATAAACAAGACTTCGCAGAAAGAGACAAAAGATTAGGTATTTTAGTTTGAGCGCATGTCGACTGTTTTTTTTATATGAATATATATATCAAGTATATTAGGGTGTATAAAATCATATGTCATATGGACCGTGTGTGTCCCTCTTTAGTCTATGCCAATGCCTAACTCTTTAAACACTTAAATCTAATTATTTGTTCGCAGTTGGTGGTGGAAGATGGTGAATTCCTAGTGCGAGAGTCGAGCGCGTGCCCCGGTCAGTTTGTCTTAACGGGATCTCGACGCGGACATCACAAACATTTGCTTCTTGTCGATCCTAATGGAGTGGTAAGCGATTTTCTAACCAATACCACTTTAGTTCAAGAAAATAGCAAGTCCTTTTATATTGTGAATGTCGGGCAACGTTGTCTTTTAACATAGGGTGAGCTTACTCGTTGGCCGCCTTTTAAAAAACATTTTTTTTTGACTTAGCTAGGAGACATGAAATTTCCATAGTCTAGTCATAGACTCTAGTCTATGGCATATTCCAATTCATTAACTTATATTGATTTATTAGGTTAATACATTGATATACAAAAAACTCAAGATGAACACTCAACGTCTAAAAAACGTCCTCAAAAAATGAGCGCAACATTCTAAATTGTGCGCTCATTTCAAATAGTCTCGCGTCTAATAAGTGGAGTCGATGTTATTTATTTGTGTTTTTTTATAAATAAATTTATGTACTTTTGAACTTTTTTGTGTGTAGTTTTTGACAAATATATATACGCTATATAAAGTGTAGGTCAGGAGGTAGCCAATTTAACATTTTTTTTTAATTTAAAGAAAAAACTTTTTAACCGGATTAAAGTTATGTATTATTATAAATTTACAACTATTTAACATCCAACACCTTTTGACTTGAGTCACCGTGACCACGCACGCTGTAAATCACCCGAAAAGTCGGATAAAATTAAAATTATGTTAAATAGCTGTAAATAAAAATTTCATGTTCGACTCCACTCAATACCTTGTCCTACCGACCACGGTAGGTCGTAAAATTTTATTGCTTTAAGTACGTATACACTGCGTTGTAATAACAACTTTAAGCAATTCGCGTAAGGTTCAATTTGCAATAATATATGCTTGTAACATATAGTGTTATAGACATACTGTTATAGAAAGGGACAGAAATAGTGTTTCGGGACACTTTCGAGCGTTACTTTTATTCGAGACTGTGCATCTTGGGTTTTTTGTATATCAATGGGTTAATACCAATATAATATGAAGGCATCAAAACGTATTTCACAATTTTAATAATTCCTTAAAAAGCCGGTAACGCACTTACGAACCATCTGGCAATCCTCCTGCCCATTTGTTATATAAAATTAATTAAATAAAATATTTATGCAAATGAACTTAACAAAATAAAACTTAACAAAATAAACTGTTATACACACGCGGTTTTATCACCTATTTTAATTTTGTAATAATACATTATTATGTCAGTTTCTGTATTCACAAAAACATATAGCTTTTATTTTTCATATTTAAAATATTAGTGTCAAACTATAATAAAATCAAAATTCATTTAATCATATGGGTATGAGAACCAAATTCAAATTCAAAAATCATTTATTCACGTAGGTAACACAATGTACACTTGTGATTCGTCATTAAAGAAATAAATATTAATGCTTCTAATTGCCAGTTCTCGAATCAAGGGCGTAGAACGGAAGAGAAGAACTGGCAATAAACTCTCCGCCACTCTTTTTAATCGCCATGTTTTTTTTTTTTTACACAACGTTTGTAAGGAGCTGCAACCATTGTGGTATGTTGTTACCCAACCAATATGGTATGTTGTTAACATACCATTTGTCAGAACACTATGGAAGTAACTGAAGTATGCAAGTTTCAATATCAGACAACAATCTAATAATATGATTGCAAACAAATTTCATCTTTATATTAAAAGTATACTTGAATTGATTACAGGTTCGAACGAAGGACCGAGTTTTCGAGAGCGTGCCTCACCTCATCAAATACCACTGTACCAACGAGCTGCCGATTGTGTCTGCTGATTCTGCACTTTTGCTTCGGAAACCTGTTATGAGATCCTGATTGCCGGACACGCATTACGGACACACGTATTGAAACGGACAATTGTTAAGTGTTAAAACTGGACTGTTAACTGCAAGATTTTAACCTATATATGTTAGAAGTAAAAAAAAATGTTTTGAAGAAAAGTTGAGGGTAGTTTGAAACATATTGACTTTGAGAGGGTAGTTTAAAATGGAAGTCTGAAGAGTTGTAAAATGTCTTAGCTTTGTAAATACATTAAATTTTCCATCACATTTGAAAATCAGTTATCTAGTGTTGCAAGTTTGATATGTATACGGGCCTACGATTCATTGACAATTTGAAGTCAAATATATAAGTTTTGACAGCTCCCAATACTGCTTTAATCTCGATTGTTGAATACTGGCCTAGTGCGAACATATACTTGATATTTAAATTAGTACCCAAAGTCCAAATCTCACTCTAAGACATGTACTATAAAAGTACAATTTTTGTTGCCATGATTACAAATTTCAAAGGAATATATGTATGCACCCGGTTACCATGGTGACAATTACTATTAGTCCAATTAAAAAGCCGTAACAGTTTACCAACCAGTTTGTGTAATCTTAAAAAACGATTCATAGATTTTTTTTCAATACTAATACGATTGTTAGTAATTACGAATCGTTCTTCTTTATACAGTGACATTACACTATTATGTAGGCTGCATTTAAATAGAACAGTGGAGGAAGGAGGATGTTGTTCTTCTGGCCTTAAGGGCCTTATCATACTAGCGGATTCGTCCAATGCCGTAGCGTCTTCCGTGGGCAACTTCATTCTGTTAATTTTGTGTCACGGTGCGCGCGCATCTTAACTTTACTCTCTTCGACTTGTCATAACGCGCCTAAAGAAGTATAACTTTAAAAAACAATCTCGCATTCGTGTCTCGTTACGAACTGAAGTGAGGCGGGGCGGATAGACTGGCGTTTGTACGAGACTGTAGAAAATGGCGGCTATTTGCGGCGGTCTCGCTGCGCACCTGGGATTGAATTGCTCCAGTTCAAACAATTTGTATGACAATACCTGGCGATTAAAAAGAGTGGCGGAAAGTTTCTTGCCAGTTCTTCTTACCCGCTCTACACCCTTGACTTGCGAATTGGTAGTAAATGTAAATTTACGATTAATTTAACTCGACGATTCAAAAGTGTACTTGGTTACCCACTTGAATAAAGATATTTTGAGTTTGAGTTTGCACCCGTTCCGCCCCGCAGCCGCTCTCAATCCGCTAGTATGATAAGGCCCTAAGTCCTTAAGGGAGAACCGACCGCTATGACTGACTGGTCAGACGTTGTGTATAACTTTAGAGGTCGGAAAAACTTCGTTATCGCGTTTCAGGGTATGATCAGCGCAGTGATTGTAACCGTAAATGTTAGATGTCTGATGGATTTACACGCGAATTATTATCGCGTTTATATATGTATTTCCTAACAAGTTATATATTTAAATATGATAATTGTATAATATAAAATGCATTTATTCTTGTATCTCGTGATATATTAACTATTTTTCTTTATCTTTTGCAAACGGCCTATAATTAGTTTTAAGCTTATAGACATGTTTTTATGCACTATATAATATTCTTATCGAATTTTGTCTTCCAATTTGCAATGCATTCATAATTACTGTTGTTACTATTAATTTTAGTTTTCATTCAGTGATTAAAATTTAACTTGCTATATTATTTACAAGTAATTCCTTACTAAATATTAAATTATATAATTTGTATAAAAATTTTAATACACAAATTGGTAATTCATACGTTTATCTGTGATCTTTATATCATTATATGATCACAATCTAACGAAGTTTACATCACCAAGGAGTTTCTATTGTATTGTGATCTGTGACAACTTTGCGCGTTTGTATGGATCATGCATGGTCCTTTTATTAATAGATTCAATCTCAATTTATACGATATTGTGTGAAAGTTAATAAAACATAATTATTTAACAATTGCAACAATGCAAGAATTGCATGAAGTACTATTTCAAAATTCTTAGGTTAATAAAATGTGCAATCGCAATGCCAAACGAGAGAATTTCCATGAAATCATATTTTTCTAAAATTATATTTTGATAAGATCTGCTTTTTATTTAGATTCATTCCATGCTCTCTTAGATTAAGAATGTATTTTATCATTAAATGCACAATATTTACCATTTAATCAATTTAGTTAGTTGTAACTATAGGTGCTATGACAGCTTACTTAAACAATATTATGTAAAAGTATAAATATATGAATTTATTGTAATTATTGACTATTTGAATTCAGCTCCCTCTTTGTGTTTAAGAAATGATAAATTATAAAGTTACTAAAATACGCCTAATAAGTGAAATTAAAAAAAATATATTTTAAGAAATCCAAAGATATAATTGTTTTATATGATTCGCGGTTAAACTTTCCAATATGGACCATCTATTTGAATGCCCATATTTTTTTTGTAGATAGTACTCACTAAAAGAAAGCGTTTTGCATAAGTTTTAAGTTGCGGAAACTTAAGGTTCATGAGATACTTTTATGTTCCATACAAATGGGCAAATAACACGCCATAACATAATAAATTTAACACTTCAAAAAAAATATGGGCATTCAAATCGATGGTCCATATTGGAAAGTTTAACCTGATTCGCTTTCATCAGTAAACATTGAGCTTTGTTACCTAAATATTACAAGCTCGCATTGTGAATTGAAAAGTTCTTTAGACACGTATTCTAAAATGACAAAACTGAAACCCACTGTCGAAGTCGTTGACACATCATTTGGCAGTGACGTGATATATGAATTGGAATACGGGTCTAATGTTAATGGTTACTCCATGTTAGACACTGATAGTTTTGGATTATAAATATTATCAATTGAATTTAAAATAAAGACAACTGTATAGATTTATCGCTTTTATTTTTGTCTATCACTAGCTACCCCCGCGTACTTCGTTTCTCCTTAATGTGATTTTACTTACCTCTTAACTACATACCAAGTACCAACTTGGATCATTTTGCTATTCTACCCCAGAATGGTCGGTTTCCGGAATAAAAACTTTTAAGGTGTTCTGTGAAATTTTTTCTATTTAACCTCAGAGTTCAATAATTATCAAAATAGGGGTTCATAGTAGAGGGGTGAAAATTAAGTATGATGTTGTTTCATTTTTTTATTTTATAAAAACGCAGAGCGTATTGCGACAGACAAAGATGATGTATCATTAAAAAAAAAATGTGTGCATGTAAGAAGTGAAACTTCTTTATGACTTTATTTTTCGAAAAATGATCTACTATATGCAACTTTACAGAAATTGGTTAAATAAAGTTTAACAAAAGGCTTTTATTATCATAGACATGAATACAAATACAATTATATCATTTTAACTTATACTGTACTACTATGTAGTACTAAGATTATTACAGAATTTCATTAATTGTAATAGAATTATTAGTATTACTATCATTGTTATCGTTATTGTATATTTTTGTTACTAATGGCTTCGAATCTCTTCGGATCAACCGTGGTACTGACAAGAAAAAGATGGCGCGTAACCGAAAGATGTGACAAATACATATGTGTTAATTTTTTTCAAACGCCGATAAAGAAGTTTGACTTCAAAAAGCAACATGGCGCGTAATCTGCTACAAAATTTCTCCCATACGTCGATAAAGAAGTATCACTTCAAAAGATGGCGCGTAACGGAAAAATGTTACACTAAATTTTTTTCCAACCCCGATAAAAATGTTTCACTTCAAAAAAATAAAAACAAAAATCTTTGTCTTAGTAAGTCACTAGCCCAATCTCAGACTTACTGAATTTGCATAAAAAATTCATAAGAATCGGTCGAGCCGTTTAGGAGGAGTATGGGAACGAACATTGTGACAAGTAATTATTATTATTTAGCCTAAAGAACCTTTGAAATCAATTTAATAGTTTATTCACTATAAATAATAAACATTGCGCTTAAAGAGTCTAATTTAGAAAATTTTAATCAGTTTCACTCAAAATTTGTTCATATTTTTAGGGTATTTAAAAATTATTCTGTCTTAATTTTATTATTACATAAATGAGTTAATAAAAAATAAAATAATTTTTCCATATTACACGTTTAATAAAAATTTAATATTACAGTATAAACAGTAAGGTCATACATGGCAGTGATGTTACAATAATCTATAAATAACGGTATTCGCTGTACAGACCATTCCTTGCACTTTGGTGCCACACGATTTATTATAAAACATTAAATAACTAAATAGATATTACAGCTACATCCAGTTACTAATGTTTTATAATAAGCTTCAGACCTTTTCGCTACTCGACACGTGAAGTACAACCGTCACATCTCACTAACATAGATAAAACTTCGAAAGAAATAACGAACGAATCCGTGTCGAGTGCGAAACGAATTTGGTATAAGATGCGAGAATTCATTTGCAATCAGCTCTACGGCGAAATATATTTCTCGGATCAGATAAACGCTTAGCATTTACTTCATCTGTATTAAAAGATTTTATACCAAAACTCGTCCATTTCCTAATTTGCCTAACACCGAGCCAAATACAATTAAGACTAATCCTTTACATTCCAATCCAAATTTTACTATAAACCGATCTACACGACGGTAGCAAGGGCTGGTGAACACACAGCATTTTAAATGCGTAACACTTTAATAAAATTTAGCGTGCAACCGCCCCATGCCTCGAGATACCGAATGCGTATCTGCCGAGAGTCGGTCCGGGCAGAGGCGCGGACCGACTTTCCGTCCTTTCACTTCGTGTCCGCACTGGAGACGGTCAAATCCGAACTAATACAATTGCTAAGTGCGACATTCCCGAATTTCGCGAGTATAAACATTCTTTGGGACTCGACAGCACTTTCACCAGACCCTCCTAAAACGCAGAGCCTCCGTGCGTCGCTCTCGCTAGTATTCGCTACGCGGCCTACTCTACTCGAGTGAAATAAAAAGTTTAAAATAAATAATATGCTTCTATACATAAAATACACTTACGTGAACACCTGAGCACATGAGACCATTGCGGGCGGAGCTCCGAGCGCGGAAGCGACCCTTTCCCCTCTTACGAAGCCGTGATACTTATACGATACCGTTCCGGCGCATGCGCCGGTGAATTGACTTTTTTATAAATATCTCGCACAATCACAAAAGTCATCGAGGAGCGTGTAAAGTGTAAAACTATCTAGTCTAGGTACAAAATTACTTCGTCACCAAAATATCGATTTCGAACGATTTCTATAACCTCGCGTCGCGTATTAAAAATAGATCGCGCTACTCGTACTTAGCTTAAATTGGTCGATTTCCGTTTACGTATCGACGGGGGATTCAACTAGCGTGTTTCTAATCGGAAAACGAAAACCGTCGGCCTTAGAAAAATCCAAAACTAAAAATAGGGATCCGTAGCGACATCGTACACTCTCACACAGAATAAATACAGGTACGTCGACGCTCAGCGAGCCGAAGGGCGGGACGCTCAGTCGGGCGTCGCCGGCAAGGCGGGCAGCGCGGGCGGCGCCGCGTGAGAGTTGGGCGGCGGAGGACGATGCAGCGTGAAAGCGTCGTACACCTGCAACAGCTCCTCCATGTGGTGCTCCTCCAGGCACAGGAAACCCTGCAGCGCGGGACTCGCCCGGCGCGCGCAGGGCAGGCAGTGCACCACGTGCCTCTTTTCGTGCTCGCGCACGAGAAGCGCGTGCCAGACCTCGCGTTCGCAGGCGCCGCAGTAGTGCGACGCCTCGCCCCTCGCCCGCCCGTGAAAACGCACGGGCACGGCGCGCGATCGGACGGCGCCCAGAGTGCCGGCCGCCGCCCGGAGCGTCTGCATGAGGCAGGTGCGCATCGCGCGGTGGAGGCGCGGGTCGGACACGCGGATGTTGCGCGCCAGGTTCCACGTCAGGTGCACCATGGGCACGATCGACTTGAAGCTCTGCACCTTGTTCCACTCGTAGCGCTCGAGCGCCAGCGCGTACTGACGCGCCGTCAGAGGGCCGACGTTCCAGGCGATGTTGTTGCACCAGCCGGTGGCCTGCACCCAGTGCACGCAGCCCGCGTTCACCCACACGAGGTCGCCGGGCCTCTGCGTGAAGCGGTACACGGGGACGCCGTGCGCGCGCAGCTCCTCGGGGTCGGGCCACCACGAGCCGTGCAGGTACGACAGCCCGTGGCGGTCGCACAGCTCCTTGACGCCGCCCCAGTACGCGTCGGGCACGCCGAACCACTCGCAGTCGCCGGGCCCGATGTTGATGTTGATGGAGCAGAAGTTGTTGTTCTCCTGGTGGCCGGGCGTGCGCGAGCCGGGCACCTTCATGTACAGCTGCACCGTGTTCATGCCGAGGATCACGTGACCGACGTGCGACAGCATGTTGGCGGCGGAGGTGACGCGCGCGAAAGCCGGCAGCTTCTGCAGCTCGGCCAGCTGGGGCCGCCACTTGCGCTCGTCGGAGAGGTCGACGTTGGTCCCGAACCGGAGCATGCGCGCCCCGCGGCGCCTCTTCACGGGTCCCGACTCGCGGCCGTCGGAGTCCGAAAGGGCGCCGGCGGCGAGGGCCCCGCCTCCCCGTTCGCGCTCCTCCCGCAGCGAGTCTTGGAAGGATCCGGCCTGGTACTGCGCGTATTTCCGCACGGTGGTATGTGAACGGTGCGAGGCGCAAGCCCACACGCGCCGCCTTCCGCTGGGGTCCCAGTTCTCGTCGGCGGACTGCATTAGCTGAGTTCGGACCTCCACGGCGTGGTCGGGCCACGCCTCGACCAGCGTCTTGGTCGAGAAGAGGCCGAGGTCGAGCTTCAACGCGGCCGTGAGACCGCGCACCACGGCTATCGGGTGCTTCAAGCAGAAGTCTTGCAGCTGCGGCGAGAAGGCGTCTCTCTTCGACTCCACGTAGACGAAAGGAGCGGGCGGTGCCAGTTGCTCGGGGCTGAGACGCGGAGGGGGCACGGGGGGAGGCTCCGGAGGGGCGCAGCCGTCGCCCAGCACGGACCATGAAGACGCAGGTCCCGCATTATCCCTGTAACATTGGAAGATATATTTAGATAGATACTCCATACAGACAGAAGAACACCTACCCGTTTTGGAAATCCCTTGTAAACTTTGACACAGGAAAAAGGTTATACACTTGAATATCTATCTTATAAATACTTTTCAATTACTTATACGTCTAGTACGAAAAAACTCACTTGCAAGCCTCAAGTATCTGCTTGGAAGTCATATTCATGTTAAAACTGAGAGGCTTAAGGGGGTCAGTCTTGAGCGGCTCCAACTTCACGACGGCCTGCCGTCCGCCCAGAACTGCCTCGCCGGTTACGCCTTCTGCTGAAACAAACGCATGGTTGCTCAAACGACTCCATTACAAAAGGCAGATTTTTTTATAAATGTATGTTTCCTAGCATAAATCCCCAGCCAGGCTTTCGAAATCGATAGAAACGTGCGAAAAACTCATATCTCGAGTCTTTTATTACGGGTCGACTAAGCGAAGTATACGAACTAATTAACTATAATATTATGTACAAATTCTAAATCACAATCTACCTATCAACTCCTACCACATTGCAATTACCAGTGTGAAACTATGACACATATGAGTATTATTCATACCCCAATAGAACTTTAAATCGAACAATAAGTAGAACAATTAATCTTGCCGTTGCAATTAAATCGGCGGAAACAAAACAAAGGTTTTAATCTCAACACCGCATCGCTACGAGTTGTTTCTGTGCATACAAGTGTGCCACAATAGGCCGAATCACCTGCACAATGAAACTGCATTTAATAACAGAACTTATTAAATACTCCTTAGTGACATCATACCCCAAATATACAATAGAAAATAGTGTTATTTTAAATCCAAACATATTATATAGAAGTCTTTCTAACTGTATATACAATACTAACCAAACGGTTTCCAGTAATTCCTTACGAATTTTAATATATGTATTTAACTGAAATATATTGATTACAAAAAATCTTATCGAAATACACGAAATTCACGCGGGCGGAATCTCTTTTAAAATAATTTTTTCACAATAGTTAACCTGGCAAAGAAATCACAAGTTTTGCTGTAAGTACGCACGTTTTATTAAAAATGTTGCTCACATTGACGAAAAGAACAATATCCTGATGCCTATAAATAAATGGAAAATATATTTCGCAAATGCAAAACATTCCTTAATGCTACATTTGACACTGAACTTGTCACAATAAAAAAATAATGTTAACGTGGCATATAGGTATATTAAACAGAAAATACTTTTGTATCTATGAATTGAATATAATAGGAGGTATTCACTTAATATAAAAACTACTACACTAAATATTTTATAAACTAATATTTAAATTTTAAAATGCTTAGACAGACGTGGTGATATTGATGTTTATTTATTTATTTACATACCCATACATGGCCAAATTTCAACAAAAAAATGTATAAAGCTATTATATAATTAGGCCACCTTTACGAAATCCACGGAAAAGCTTTTGGTATCCATTAATCTTCTCTGAGTATGCCCCTAAATCATAGTAGAAGTCCTAGAGAACGTTTAACAATTACACAAGTAATCAACGACCAGTCACTTTCTGTGCGGCTTGATCCCTAGGCGTTGCGTAGAGATGTGGGATCTCTCTGCATCTTCTACCGCATTAACCATGGAGTGTTCAGGAGTTGTTCGGACTAATACCTGCAGCCGAGTTTCATCATCAGACGTCAAGGCAGAACACCATGCGTATCACCTCAACGTCCGTCGTTACACAACTAAGCGTTTCTTAATGCAGTTTATGCCGCGCAATCCAAAGCAATTCGACTTAGGGTCCAAGAAAACAAGATCGAGCATATCAATTCTTAAAAGCCCGGCAACGCACTTGCGAGCTTCTGGCAATGTGAGTGTCCACAGGCGGTATCACTTTACATCAGGTGAGCCTCCTGCCCGTTTCACGTTTGCCTCCTATTACATAAAAAAGTAACTGGTTCAACATCTTTTAACTGAACTGCTCTTGTATTTTTATTGAAGTTATACTTCTTTAGGCGCGTTATGAAAAATTGATGAGAGTGAAATTTTACGATGCGCACGCACCGTTACACAAAATTAACCGAATGAAGTTGCCCACGGAAGATGCTATGGCATTGGACATAATTTAAAAACAACATTCGAATAATAATAGAATTTATGTTACACTTAATGAAAGAGAATAATAATAAATATTTATTTATTTAATTTTTTAAATGTAAACTGAAATTTATTGACTATAATGACTCCTTTTCCAGTCTTTGATTATTTAATGGTAATTAAGTATTTGCATGCAATCAAAAACTATTTTTAATAATTCCAAAGTAGTACGACTTCTTACGCGCGTACATAAGTACACGCACCCTTTTTTTTGTTAATTACTACAGGTCACCCTTATAATAATACTAATACAAGTTTCTAATCATCGCTACAATATATACAAAAAACCAAAATAGTAAAACACAAATACAATGCAACAATCAATTATTAAAATATTTAAAACAGCAATGTTATTTTAACAAAAAACACTACACAGCTCATCATAAATATCCGCCATCTTGCCTGTCAGAATGGTCATAAAATATTTAAGTTCTATTAAAAAGCTTAGATGCATCGGTAAGAGTGATAACATCTATTGCCTATTAAATGACCCTGACCCTAATTTATACTATTAAAATACAGGAACGCGTCTCATTCCATGAAAATGTTATAATAGCTTCAAACAAGGAAGCAGTTCGATTAATATATGCACAGATGTATCGATACATAGATAAGCCTCTGAAAATGGTTCGTACCTCGTATGGGCACGTAATGAGGTCACGCTGACAAATAACACATATCGCATAAAAAGGTGGCAGTAACGGTGTGGAATTGTTCACACTTGTAACCTTAACATACCTTTTTACGACTTGATAAGTTTTAATAACAGTAGTTTTCGTTACATAAAGTTATACGCAAGAGGTTTTGGGACTTACTTTTAAACTTAAGAAGTATGCTAAGATTTTCTTAAGTACTTTTTTTGTTTGTTTTTACAACAAACTCCCAAGCGAAATTAGATAAAATAAATAAATTCAAAGCCCTCGTGAAACGAAAATTAAACAATAAAGCTTTTTATAAATTTGAGGAATACTTAAATGATCCTAATCCTTGGGATTAATTTGCTCCAGTTCAAACAATTTGTATGACTCAATACTTGGCGATTAAAAAGAGTGGCGGAAAGTTTCTTGCCAGTTCTTCTTACTCCTTGACTTGCGAACTGGTAGTAAATGTAAATTTACAATTAATTTAACTTGTTTCTGACAATTCATAAGTGTACTTGTTTACCTACCTTAATAAAGATATTATGAGTTTTTTGAGTTTTATGTGATTGCGGGGCAAACGAGCCTACAGACAAAAACGACATGCTACCCATGTTAGAGGGTGCGTTGACGGCCTTTTAGTAATACCAAATTAGAGTCTTTCGTATCGAAGCACTTGTAACTTTAATAATCACATTCACAGTCGATATATTTTTACGCTTCGATAAGTTGTAGGTAATAACAATACTTTTCATTACATAAAATCATACGAAAGAGGTGTTGAAACTTAGTTTTACTCTTCCTGGATAGTAAGGTGTGTTTGAAGAAAAGACAATTAAAAGTTGTATTAGTAAATTGTATAATAGTTGTATAAATAAATAGTTTACTATGCTAAAGTATGGAACAATCACGGTATTGTGTAAGTCTACGTTTTAGAATTATTATTTTACAAGCATTGATTCTCATTTCTCATTGCTATATTATTAAAATAATTTAAACAAATTAAACAGAACTTTCGACACTTTAACTTCATGTTGTACCTAGTAAATGCGGCCAAGTCTAACCATTTCATACAAATGCTTATCGCAAACTTATATTTTACGACAAAACTTAGTCGATTTTATATTTAAAGATTTTATGGGCTCATGTACTAAATTAGTTACAGAATAATAACGATATTGTATTTCAGAGTATTTTTTTCCGTTGCTCTTTTGTATGTTATATTTTTCTATATAACATTTGTATATTTAGTCAACAAGTTGAACAGCAAATTAACGTTTAGAGTACGTTTGTGAATAACGGAGTAGTGACACCGTATCGTACCAGGACCGTGTTGGACAAAGATCTGATTAACACGCGTATTATTACCGATAAATGCTTTGGGAAGACACATTCCAGTATAGTAGGTGGTATTATGCTCGTGACACCTTCAAGGCTCAATTATTCACTAATCACTGGTCGCCATTCTCGCATTTAATATGTAGGAAATACTTAATATACTACTATCTCTGCCTTTTAATAAATTTATTAAAGAAAAACTGTGTTAACGATTATCTAGTTGATAAAAGGGCCTGGGACTAGTGCTAGACAGGCTATTTCTAAATTATTTGCGATATTTGTTTTAAAATAAGTGTTGTTTGACATAGTCATTTTGTATGATGATTTGCTATTTTAAAAGAGTACCGAGAGTTTTTTACGCCGGCTTTTTCTCTTGGCCTACACCCCCTGGTGTCTTCTTTGCCAATGAGTAGGGATGTCTACCGATTGAAATTTAATGACGTGGAATAAGTGATACCTGTATCTTATATTCCTTACTAAACATATTTTATTTTTTATTTTTATTAACACAATATTAGGCATATTACTTAGTTTCATAAAACTTCGTGAAGGAAGCTAATAATTAGCTCAGGGTTCGTTGAAGCAATGGCGCGTGAATGAACGTGTTTCATTTTGACCGCGATCAAAAGTGGAATGTGGCTAATGATGGTTCCAATCGAAATGTTAAGACGATACGAGAAAGCTAACGAATAGTGAGTCAAATATATGTTATGCGGGTATGTCTATAACTGCCCTATAATTAATATTAAAATTATCTTCGATTAAAAGAAAAAATCATTAGATTTAATTTTTCATTTCAGTTTTGAAATGTTATTATACCAAATTTATTCAGAAAAAAAAACGAATAAAAAATTAGAAATTTTTGCTAAACTTTTCTAGTAATTTTTTTAATTGAATGAAAACCCAGAAAAGGAGTTTCAAGCAAGTAATCTAAATATAAAATATATCCTATAATAATATAAAAACTATTTATAATGAAAGATTTTAAAGTACAGAATTTACTCTTAATACATAATTATTATTGCAACTTGCGCAAAATTCATACTCAGAGTTCATTAAGAATTACTTAAGCCAAGTAAAATTTTAGTTCACCATAGATCCGATCGGAATTTCATACCCAAGTTCCATTCTTAATAAACAATCATCAATCTATTATCAGTTTGACCTGAATATATGAATGGACATGTACAGTGTACACACTAAATTTCGTTGTCCACAATTTCATCGGAAAAGCTTCAGGTGAACAGTTAAGTTTCAATATTGGTTCAGTAGTTTTTGAGATATAAATAATGTTGACACGTATTTGAAGTCAATATAAGAACTCTTAAAGCAAATCATCTAGGAAGTGATACTTTTTCACATCCAACACCATTTGTCTTCAGTCACCGTGACCACGCACGCTGTAAAGTGTACGCGCAACGTCGGTTAAATTTAAAATTATGAAAAACTATTGTAAATACATAACTTCAATCCGGTAAAAAATTGTTTTATTATTGACTCTTAAAGCGCTTAGGATACAGAAATATTGCCAGTATAGCTATGCCACCGCCTACACTATTATATAATGTAAATAATATTTTAAAAGTTCCTGATTCTTACAATAAATCTTATTTTATTACAATATGTTTTATAATGTGGCGTACCTATGCCTTATTTAGTCCCGACCTTACAATAAGGATCATATCAATATTAATAGGTTTTTGTCATATCGTTAAAGAAGGGGAACGCACGCAGTATCGAATCCATCTCCTAAATCGTGATTATTAAAATAAGTTTTAGTTTTACAAACGTGTCTATGAATTCCAGAAATATAAATATGTCAACTTCATACTGTAAAGACAGCTCTTGAAAGTAGATTTAACATTGCGACTTAAACATTTCTAAATTTACTGAAAACTTCCTGGTATTCACAAATCTTATTACTAAAATCACGTCGTAAAGTCTCTTTCTCTCAAATTCGGTTTACCCTTCGATAAAGTGAGACAAAAATAAATAAATCAGTGGCGCTACAACCTGTTTAGGTCTTGGTCTCAGATTTCAATCTGTTTCATGATCATTTTTAAGTGCCTGACACACTTCGACTTTTTAGGTTTAAGACATGTCGGATCCCTCACGATGATTTCCTTCACCGTTCGATCAAATGTTAAATGCGCACATAGAATGAAAGTCCATTGGTGCACAGCCAGTGATCGAACCTACGACCTCAGGTATGAGAGTCGCACGCTGAAGTCACTAGGCCAACACTGCTCGATAAAGTGAGACACTAAAAAATATTTGACTTAAAATGACTTACTGATAGTCTCCTTCTTGACATCTGGCTGTGCGTCAGCAAACTTCTTCAACAAATCTTCGGCCAGGGACTCCGCGTTGTCGTTGCTACCACTCGTTTCACTTTTCGCAACCTGAAACGTAGTGATTGTTATCAAAGTGTCAAAAAATCACATCTTAAGCCTAAAACCTGCCGCCATTATGGATTATGGGAAAGGGAAGGGATGTTACAAACCGTCCGCGCCCTCGCCGCTTGCGATAACCGGTACTGAGATAATAACTGTTGCATCATGGCCTGAAACAAAACATTTAAGTTTCATTAAAGTACTGACCGCAAAAAAACCGAATCAAGAACTACTTACAGCTATTTTAGATGAGTGATAAGAGATTTCAATGTTTAAGAAGTTTTATTTCACCGTAAACACAATCAAAGTACTTGTTGGTGCGGAGACAGATTATGCGAGTTCCTCTGCAGGTGTTGTAGCGTTTGCAGCTGGTGCGGCGTAAGTGGCGGCGCCTCTTCAACTGCGCTACTGCTTCCGCTGCTGCTACGCTTTCCAGGGTAGGGGGGTGGAGCGGATTTGGGCGCGCGAGATGACATTTCAGCCGATATTGGAAGATTCCACGCTTCCTCTATAGATGGCAGGGGACGGCGTCTGGAATTTTAAATGAATTAATTAACTAATAGAAATAAATGAAGTCGTTATAAATCATAATACAGTGTAAACTCTATGTAACGTTTCTCGATTTAACGACAAACCCCCTAAAGCGTCGCAATCACAAGGCTTTGGTTGGTTTAGCTTGTCCTCCATACAATAATACCTAATCTCTACATAGCATTCCAGCAACTCTCAATAACGTCATCAATGAAATACTAAAAAGTACTTTTTAAGTTGCCGAAATTAGTAAAAACTGCGGACTTGACTGTCGGTACTTGTCATACGTACGTGGGTAGGCTTTAAATATCAGACAACGCAATAGCGTTCAAATACGAATTGTCTTTATGTACTATCACTGGTGTAAAGTCTGAAATAAACTTTCTTTTTCTAATACAGATTTTTCTTTCCCATTAACGGCAACTCTTTGTAACGTCAAAATAGGTACAGTCCTTTGAGTGTCGTTATATATACGTAGTTTACACTGTATATCCATTTATTAGATAATTCATTAGAAAAAATCGATTTATAAACTCATCATCTGGCTGTTCGTAAATACCATTTCAAATAAGACCTATTCAATTGCACGTGCCTTTGTACCAAATACAAATAATTTAAATTAACTCTTGACGTAAGTCCAAGGTTATATTTAGTAGATTTTTTTATATTATACGCTTATCAACGGACAATTTGCATACCACTAATTAACAAAAGCGGTTCGCTTTTTGTTTTAGAGAACTCGCTTGGGCGACAATTAACATTCGTTAACTTCACATACAAAGATAAATAAAACCTCAATAAAGATTTATAATTAGTCAATATCTTCAACACATTGTGTGTTGTAGATGTTTCTTACTTAATTTGGTCTTCTGGTCATTTTTGAGTACCTATGCCTAAAATAGGCCTACAAATCAAACAATTATTGTATCTAAACTTATATACTTTGTGTGGGCCTAGGACAGCTGGTTTTTAACAACGAACATATAAAATGAATAACACTAAGATTGATTTATGGAACGCACATCTTAATACCCTTATTCGATATGCAAACAAAAATCAGTATGATTAAGGGTATTTGGGTTATAAGGGTGTTTCTAAATAAATTTAAATATTATAAATGCATCAACAAAACTTTTCTTTAGTACTTGCAACCTTTCGAAGTGATAGATTTAGGAGTTGTTTCAAGGATAACGTCGGAAGCAAACAAGGCACAGGCTAAAAAACCCAATCAAACAAATGACGATTGTTATCAATTATTAACTACTGACATCAAATCAAAGTCAAATTTTAAGCTGAAAAAATTATATAGCTTATTGTTTACGTAGGAAGCCTCATATGAAATGGGTCAGTTATAGTTTCAGGCTTAGCGAAATATGTTACGTGGTAATTATGCGGCCATTGCTACCCCTGCGCTGATTAGCTGATGTTTGTTTACCGTAGAATTCTTACATGCGCATAGTTATAACATTACTCAATAACCCAGTCGGAGATTCGTTACTAAAATAACGATATATTGAGGTATTTCAGTGCTTATAAACAGTAAAAAATATATTTAAGAACTGGCAGTAAATGTAAATTTAGAAGTATATTTTTTTCTTACTGACATTCATTAAGTTACCTACACGAATAAATTATATTTTTACTATAAAAATAAACAATTAAAAAAGGTACTGACTTGCCAGTGACAGAAGGCATAGGCGCGTGCGCGAGGTGAGCTCTTAATGCGGCAAGACGATGTCTTAGTGCAGCACTGGAGGCTGTAGCGGCCGTCCCACCATTAGTATAGCATGCGAAGGCATCACGTGGCATCTGACAGCTTTCGTACAAACTCCCAAGGTTCGTCCAAGCAGCTGAGTGCCCTTTATCCAGTTGTACGGCGCAAATGTACGCTTGAAGCGCGTCCATAGGCTGGTTCTGTTGCTGGTATAGCACCCTATGGATGACAGAGTTATTTAAATTATTAAATAAATACGTTTGTATGGCCACGTATGATGCATGTTTATATTTATTCCTGTGGTTGCACTATCCCAATTTTTCGTTTAAACTCACAAACTTACACCTAGATATACAATAAAATTACTTTAAACTTTCCTCACTCATTATGTATGGGAATTGCCCATGGGTATTGAATAACAAATTCCGCAATAAGAAATTACCCATAGTCAAAGTGAAGGAAAATTATTTCTTATAATTAAGATACAACGTCAAACGGATACAAGCAATGTGATTGAAATTTTTATTACAATACTTCATTCAAAAAACGTTCAGCAACACGGTCATAAATTCTAAGCAAATATATTCATTAGCACATCTATAAGCAACACACGATACGCGATTTATTCCAAAAGCATCAATAATTGTTGATATCCTTCGTAAACGTCCGTTTTCCTATCTTGACACATCCGCTCTTAATTGTATTAAAACATAAAATTTAACTCGTGGGAAATAGAACTCATTATTATTCACATATGTTAGAAACGTACCTTTCCTGTGTTAGAAAGCATCGCCAATTTTAGCACGTGTTTGAGCGGCATATTTATGTCTAAGCACGAAGACGAAAAAGAAGGTAGTACTACACACTTATTCGCACTGTATATTCTTAAGTATACATCTCGTAAGTATCAAGCCGAAGGCACTATGTCCAAGAAAGAACTGTTTGGGAGACGCAAGACCACCTAGTAGCAATAGTGAAACCGATGTTTCTGTATCCAACCTATACCCCGACACACATATCAAGTTAGAACACGTATAAATAATGACAATTAAATAAAATATAGAATGTACTAACCCAATGGAGCACCACGTGTCTGCGTTGCCTTCAGACTTTTCAACAGAGTTGCGGTAGGCGATGAATGCATCGTGAACTTTCCCTTGCGCAGCAAAACATCGCCCTAGAAGGTAAAGTCCAGCACCAGAATCGGGTTCCGCTACAACAGCTCGCTGAAGGCACCACACTGCCGCACGGCCTCTTGCTGCAGCCTCTTCCAATGACGCGCACCGGTGATACAACCACCCTGCATGAAGGATAAATAATGAATTCTTTCTTCGAGGCGCAAGTTAGGCCTTGACTAACAAGCTCTAAGACGAAAGAATTGATAGTTATATGAATATATATCATAATCAGTTACACAGACATCACACATTCAATAATCATAATTTTAAAAGATTTTCTTAGTGTGTAGATACAGTATAAATGCTATACATCCTACCCAAAACAACCCTTTTTTTTTCGAAAAAAAAACAAATATTATTCTTTTGTGATATGAGGGCAACATTGTTATTTATAATCCAAGTGTAAATGACAAAATAACATTTAATTTCTTTGTCAAATGCTATTTTAACGTAAATTGCATATTCTGCAATGATCTAACAATTACAAGTAGAACTTGTACACAATCCATTGTTCTCAACTTGTACACGTTAAGGCATGACTGACGCGTCCCAGAAGCCTGTACGAGGGCAATGTTTGTTTACAGAACTATATTATCAATGTTAGCACATTTCTTTCATTTCAACGCTCGATCCGTTCGTGTAGCATTAACTACGTTCCCACGCGATCATTCTTGCAATACATTCTTTAGTCATAATAGGTACTGTATTGCGGATTACGACTCATAAGGTTTGCCACATCCGTGTCAAACGTTAAAAATTAACTGAAAAGACTCACCTAATTGTCGACAGACGTCCGCCTTCAGACTAGTGGTAAGGTGTGGCTCTTTCAGCAGTCGTTGGTAGGCGTCCCTCGCCGCCTTCTTGAGCCCTCTGGCCTCCAGCAAATGTGCAGCGTGGAAGCTCATTTCCAACCTGGTGAATGTGGCGTCCTGGTGTGGGGCTAGCTTGGCTCTTCGGAAGTGTATGGCAGCGGCGCCCCAGTGCCTCCGCGCCTTGAACATGAGGGCCAGCCGCAGGTGCGCGTCCGCCGCTCGCGTAAACCCCGGCGACACGTACAACGCCATTTGAAGCGCCTTCGTGGCCCTAGTGTACAAAACCCACCACCCTTGTAAGCATGCCACATCAAACGACTACAACCTATTCAATGAGTCATTTAAGATCTTACTTATTTCTTAAAACAGACGTTAATAGAAAGTCAAAAATTCATTCATGAAAGACTACCATAATATAGTTTAAGGACGTAAAGATAAATGGCCGTTGACCTGTAAAACCTAGGTCAAGGTTACGTTCGAATGAACAAATAAAAAGCGCAAGAATAATAAACATGTTTGCGCGCAGTTTTGATAGTATTACCGATGCTATCACACACAATGATTTTTAATCTTTTGACAACTCTAAATTTAGCAAGATAATAATTGCGATTGCGTAAAAAACTCGAATGTCGGGACCGGGTATTGCCTCGTCTGCTCTTGAACGTCCTTGGAGGTCAGACAATCGGTTAATAGAACATTGCCACCTAGACAAAGCACTGACATAAAAACAAATCATGTTTGCTTTGTAATGCAAAGTCCACACCCAAACTTCGAGAATATTTCAATGCAGTATTTTTTGCTTAATGGTTCATTCTTTACAAATACGTTCCGCACACGCACTGGCACGTTAATGCCATAGGCGTTGTATAATGTACTGAATACCGAATGGTTTTTTAGTCCTGACTATCGAAATCAAAAATCTTTTGTGATTGATCTAAGACTGCATGTTATAAGAATCGAGGGTTTTGGTTGAATGGGTTCTTTTCAATGAAGAACCAGGTATGTAGGGATACAATGCGCGAAGCTTTATTTAGTTCTCCCGAGACGCAAAAGTGTAGAATCATCTCAACTACGCAGTTTGTTGAAAGAAGCGAGAGGCCGGTAACATCCGTGGTCCCTGGTCGTGGCGGAGCGCATCACCGAAGCGGAACGTCACCGATGCGCCCGTGGGGTCAATGACCGTCTGAGGCTCATTCGTGCAATCGATCGGACGATGCAACAACGCAACGTCTAGACAGCGATCGCGTTCCGAATCGGAGGCATTCGGGTATAACTTTATTTAGATGACCTCTGCTGACATTTTCGAGCCGAAACAAAGGAATGAGGCAGGTGGCGTCCTGTATGCGATACCACCAACAACATTTAATAGCGTGCACAAACGCACACATGCGAAGATCGCGATCGAAAGGGAGCTTTCACCTGACAGGCCTAACCTATAGCCTACCTATAAAATCAAACGGTTAATTTATTAAAATCTAACCCACCATTAATTAAACATAATGTGTAGGTACTTCTATTAATAGCGATTAAAGAAGCCGCAAAAATAATTCAATTTCTCAATAAATCTCATAATCAAAACAAACTTATAACTTTTCCCAAAACATTACGTCAAAACAAAACAATTATAAACTTTAGCTATTTTCCTTTGTTGACGAGCTAACTTTTCTGTAATTATTTCTTAATATTTATTCCAAGCTCCGATTGTATAACAAATATTTACGATATACCTTATTCAAGTTAGTTGCCAGTTCCGTTGTCTTAAACACTGCGATCGCATTGTGTAAGCCCGACAGGTTTGGGCCAAATGCATCTAAAAAACTTCAAAGGAGGTTTTGTACTGCCACCACGGTCGCTGGACATTGTTCTTACGCTTGCACGCTTTATTAAAGATCAATGTTTCCGTTAAATGAGCCCAGGACATAAAAGATAAGGCATGTCTGTCCGATAAAAATCCAGTTCGTTACACCCTACTGGCCCGATTTTACACAAGAAAAAATAGATACCTAGAATCTCCTCCTCCATTGTCTTTAATAGTTATTTTAAATTTATTTTAACTTTCGTAAACGTCAGGTTGATGCACTCACGATATTTATATAAAATATGTTAAACATGTTTTCGATACCTTTTCAAACATGTGTGGGTTGTTATTTATTCGTATAACGACGTGAATTTATGTTATGCAAAAAGTTCTAGAAGATTCGAATGTATTTCACCTGGAGCAAGGATTAAGTCGGGCCTGCTACCTGCCACCAAAAACGAGGAATATATGAATACCTCAGGTACGAAATTATAGATTTACATTATTGTATTGTAATTCTGTTAAAACGCACAACAATCAACAAGCATCTGGTTGTGTATAAAAGCTATTCTTATTTTTTTACATCGCATTTTACACACACGGAAATAGTCCTAGAAAATTATACCATTTCGCTAACAACAGAAATGATGCCAGCGAGTTTTGTATAAAAACGCGTCACCATTTCACGAGCATTTCATCTGTATCGTCGGAACAGAAGGCGTTGCTAGGGGGCGAGAACGGAGGATGGGGAGAGGTGCAGCACCGGGATGAGGCTTGGCCTGACCTAGTTCTGCGCACTCGCGTTAGCTCAAGGACGGATCGACCGCAATAAATAGTTCTTTCGTCGTCTACATAACAGTCAAGCAGAGCGAGCCATGTGCCACGACACGTGATCCTAGAAGCCTAATGAATGACGAACATTTCCCACGGCGCTAAGCAAAGGGGAATGTTAGGTAAGTAATAATAACACACTTCCCTATTAACACGAGGGATAGAAAACAAGATTGACCGGGTCACGAAAGAAATGGCGAGTCATTTGAGCTTTATTATGAAACTGCAAAGTATGTTTGGATTAAATACCTCAAATTTGCTTATTTTCGTTTCTAAATATGTATTGATAGTTTTTTTTCGAATACATTAACAATAATACAGTGATCACGAGGCAATCACGCGATACATTCAACAGGCTTCAATATGAGTACAATTCACCTGACCAGATTGCATCACGGCCTTGGTGCCACGGTAACTGAATGCAACGCCAGCTGCATTTAAGTTAGCTCATGTAACTATTCAAGTTTATTGGAATTGTGCCGTAAACATGTACTTGCATTCTACACGGAATTACAAACAATAATTCTAACTTTCAATATTTCATGGTTATTAAGTTATCGATAACAATAGGATTTGTTATTCGTGGCCTTGAATATCTAACCCCATATGGCTTAGGATTTTTTCTTTAGCCCACCTGGCGTATGCAGCAGTGTGTTTAAATAAGTTGGGACTGAGACTTAAATACTTGAGACAGATTCAATCATTGTAGTGATACTATAAAAAGTTTGCTTTATGCTTCGTTGCTGAGAGAAAGTCGGCAAAGATTTATTTTGTTACCTGGCTTTATTGATGTAACAATATAATGTTTAATACAAAACAATATGCAGTTTACACGGTATTTTTACAACCACGTAATTTATTTTTATGGCCTAAAGATCGTTTGGAGATAGTTGCCAACGCTTTTTAGCTCAAGTACGTTTTCGAATTAAGATAAAAATAAACAAATCGTGATTTGAACAATTTCTAATGTTTTCCGCAATATAGCAGTTAACATGAAAACTTTCTACATTCGTGTCATAAATGCTTCATCAATTATAACAATTACACGTAGAACAATAAAGCCGCAATATTGTTGTGAGCAAAGCAAAATATTTTCACAAACAAAATACATCCGATCCCTGTTTGTTTACAGACATTTTAACAGACCTTGAACTATTTTCGCGTCTGGATTTCCAACTACAATTTTCACTTTTACCCGGCATCGGACCAATTGCAAATAGCCCAAATGAATGGCATTTTATCGATATTGCTCTGGTATGTGTAGCTCTGGTTACTATAGTAAAGCGCACTAACGTTTATTGCACAAATTGATAATGAACGAGCGAGGGCTCATTTATCGCTGCCGTCATACACGTTGACCTACTTTCGTGCGATTCGATACCACTCACTATATGTATTATCTTATATGTTTCATCTATTTTAGATTATGACTATTTCAACTTCATGGCTACAGTTCCGAGCAATTCCGTGACCTGTATATATTAAACGTCTCTGGGAATCCGGTATCGGCATCACATTTAAAATACTACAGTTTTTCTACTATCATAGAGTAAAGATAGATAGGTAGAAACTAACGGAATAAGCGCTGGGTTATTGAATTGCAAGACAGTAGTTTGCATCAAAGTAAGGAAACATTAGACATGACCGGTTATTCTGCCTGCGGTCGCTGAACACGTAGAGGCCATCCTTGCGGTACTTTAGGCTGAGGTTAGGTACTTACAGATAGTAAATACGATTTTGTGCCGTATACACACAAATACATTTGTTTAAGTGCAATACATTATGAACACAGGCCATTTAAATTATCAGGGTTATTAATAATTAGTATATACTTTACTAGGATGTCACATGTCCATAGAAACACGTGTAATGATGAAAATAACATTGTATTGTATATAGAGGTGATACATAGATAGGCGAGGCCACGCAATGAGGAAGTGAACAAAGTACAGCTGCATTCTGATCCAGTACTAGAAATGCACGTCTGATGCGCTTATAAAAAGCAACAATTCAACAGTATTTATAATGAAACTGGTTTTTAGAATTGCCTTATTATGTTTAAACAACAGATTATCGCATACGTCCGCTGCTCATTGTGGGAAAAAGTTATATAGAATTTTTATGTAGTCGTTAAACTAACATTATTCTGTTTCCTCGATTTTAAAACTAGGAGTTTAAATGTGATTAAAATATGCAATACGATGTCCCCTTATAAACTGTACAACTGTGCTATTATTACATCACAAAATAGAGTGCCCTTGACGACTTCGCGGTGTACAAGTGTTCTAACAAGTCCAATAGATATTTACATGCAGCAAAATTAAAAACTATACCCCATCCCTAACGTTGCGATTTAGAAGGGTTGAACCCTTTGTGAAAAATTTTGAAGCCATCGTCGTCGGAGATTGTTCGTCTATACAATGGAGAGGGCACTGGCACATACGCGCATGAAACTTGGTATTTAGTGATTTTGTTGGGGCCTAGTATCGCGGGTCGGGGGACGGGGCGAGGTTATCGTTCAATAGTGACGTAATATTGTGGCGCAACAGCCGACTCGTTCCGTGCGGAGCCCTTCCATTGCTCCCTTTTTGTGGTCACCGGCCGCTTTCTAATAACTATTGTACACGTTCACATGCTGACTAAATAACTTAGAAATACACTTTGACATCCGTGAGAAACTGTTCACGGATCGTAATTATGCACGTAATCTGTGCATTACCTTAATGTATCGTCATTTATCTATACTTCGGAATGTCAGATATTTTTATCATTATTATTGATAAATTGGGAATACAAGTCACTTATATAATTCGTCTGTATTGTTATCAGTTACGCGCGTGCGTAATATATGTACAATAATTGTCTATTGGCGGAATTTCATGATTTGTTATCTACAATATATTTTGTATCTATGAGATAAATTCACACCTACGTAAGTTGTATCCGGCGAGTTAGTTAAATATCACTTATCACAATGAGTTATCACACAGTTGTAACATTTGTAAAAATAACATACAAAACTTAGTTTTATAGATAACTTGCTTAATTATTTCGGAAAATTGTATAGTTCTCTTTGAGACCTTGCAAGACAATCTTTTTATTTAGTTCACGACAAATTTCGTTGACCTGACTCATACTATAAGTGCTATGAAATTTTCTGGTTCAAGCTCACAATCTACTAGAGATTTGGGACTCACACGCCAACAACATTCGTTCACGAATTATGAAATATAAAAACAAAAATTTCAGTACTTCATGTGGTAGGCTGCTGATAGCGTAATATGTAATGTACAGTAAGACGAAATTGGTTATAGACGTGGCCTTGGGGAGTGACGTAGAATGGCCCGGTGACGCGCTATGACGTGCTGTGCGGATTTTTTCGCGGAAATTCCAGTGCGGCCAACGCTCGCAGATTACTTCAACTGATCTGTCATGTTACAACAATGTTACATCAATAGTTACTATTTTAATTTTCAAACAAAACAAAACAAGTAAAATATATATTAGACGTAGTATTTGTCAGCATGAACTTATGGGAAATGCTTTTCATACAAAAACATCATGAAAACTAGGGCAAGCTGCTTGACACAGTTCATGTCATCGTAGGTTGCGAGCCCTACTAGATGTAGGTGGCTCATGACGCAAGCTAACAAAGACCGAAGGGAACAATTTCCACAATTCTATTTCGCAACAGAGTATGCATTATTATGAACTCGGAGCAGTTTAAGCATTAAGGAATTTAGCTTTCCAAAATGAATTACTGCGAACGGTTTGAGTTAATGCGGGAAGTGTGACTCAAATCCTAAGGAGGTCATTGACAGTGGAGACGCTTGCAGGGAATGCATCGAGCGAGTTCCGGTGCACTACGAAGCAGGTATAAATAGCGATCCGTTAGTGTCGACGACCGCGCAGGCCCCATAGTACTCTCATAGCTAGATCCTGAATCCTGACCTAGATACTTAAACAAAATATTGTGACGCCGGGCCGGTGATGTAACGTGAAGCCTAACCTCGGCGTTAGGGAGCGCGTCTAGACGCCAAAAACCATTAAAGGAACGAGGATGTAATGTTGCGAGGGGAAGCGGGGGGGCTAATAACGTGAACGCCCTTATTGGCAATTTAGTGGAGAAAGAGAGGTGCGCGCGCGGCCCCTCTCAAATTCTATTATAATATTATGCGTATAAGGGCAGATGCGTACGTGACGCGCTTAAGAGGGTGCGGGGAAAACAGCCCCGCCCGCACATCCTCCGGCGCTTCATAGATGCACTATTTGACTAGGGTCGGAGACCGTCGCCAACAAACGCAGCCAGACGTGATAATATAGCTTTGTATTGTACGAACGACAAACACTTAGAGATACTGCAACGGCCCAAAAGTACCGACGAATTCCGGTTAGACCGCTATTTCTGTTTGCAAGTAGATTAGTTGGAACAACAGCGTCGGAGCGCAAACAATTTTGTTATTGTGCAACTGTTTAAGTAACAAATATATTTAATATTGAATAGTAGATAGTATTATTCTATGTAATAAGGAAATACATATTCTACTTAACATTATTTTGTTCGTAAAAGAGAGCAAGGTCAGATGGCATCTGTAAGATAAGAGGGAACGGCTGGCAGTGGGCACGCGTCAGGCAATAACCGGCCCTCATAAACATTGCCATTTGTGAAAACTGCATCGGTCTTTGACACTACCAACGATCAAAAGTAAAGTCAAATACACGATGTCTGACTCATGCAATATCACTTTGTGTTGCGAGAAAAATTCTAATACGCGATTTTAAATTGCATTAAGAAAACAATCATCCGACACTAAAACCAACTAATAAATTAAAACAAAATCATTATTATAGTTGTTAATTTCGAACTCTCACACTCCCAAAATACATTTCAAGTTTTCGTGTTTTACTTGTTCAATCAAATGTAAAAAGTTAAATATTTAGAAGATTTAACTAACTTTTTAGCAATACAGGTAATGCGCGTTTTGTTTGTCTATATAGAGTCGGTTTATAATAATCTTCGTTTGTATAATTTTAATTTGCCGTGTTCCTAAGAAAAAACATTTTTTTTGTGTCTGTTCTGTAGTCCAAATACAAAAATATCCACAATAATATCTTTTTATTGATTTTTAATTTTTTCTTATTAATTTCCAACATTTTGTAAATTATGGATCCAAATAGGTGGATGGATGGGGAGCGCCCCTATTTACAGTCCTATTTAGTTGAGTATAGTTATGACAATCGGTAATATTAAATAAATAACATAAGCGTAGTTCTCTCTAGTTACTATAAGTGATAAGAAACGATAAACTGTTACTACGTGATCGAATCGAAGGCTACATGTGCCAAACGATTACGCAACTACGTTATCTAGAGAAATTATCGAACAAAGTAACTTCTTATCTACATATAATAATAAGGGTACGTTTTAATAACGAAACTAAACGTTAGGTATTACTCGACTATGTCTCAAATCTATAGGGAGTCATACTTCGCGCTATTGAATCTAATCCTAAGACACTGAAAGATGGCTTTACTTCTCCAAATGATTATAGATAAGCTGTAATTCTGTGAAGGCACTTGATGGGCCACATTTCTCATCGATTTCCTCCGGGTGTGGTTAGGTTATGTGCATAGCTAATGTGGTCGGACAAAGACGCAGCTGATGCGTTGACAGGTGTGCCAGCAGCCGGCTGACACCTGCTGCGCACGCGCCACCGCAAGCTGCTCTATTCATTAATAACCTACCTAAAAGCGCTAATACCTATCAGCAGCTGACTAGGAACATTACATAAGGATATACCCTCTTTATACCCTCAAAAAGTAAAACTTGCAAAAGCAAACTGGCCTCTAAATAAATCTTCAAGCACATCAAACCAGTTCAGAAATCTAAAAATAATCCCGACTATCAAAAACTCCAATTTATAAAGTGGCCTTACAGACTCGTCAATTCCAGAAAACGACAAAAAATATGCGACGTGAATAATATAACAGTAAAAAATCCGTCAAAATGTGAGCGTTCCGCATTGTATTACATACCAGTTCCCACATTACCACGAATGCTCCTATTAACATGAATTTATGTATATTTGTTGCTCATAACTCGGTTGATATCAAAGCTGTGACGTCAAACTATTCAAAACAAAGGGAACCAGTTTATTACAAAATACAGCTCAACTATGGGAGCTAGAGGATATTTACCGTTACTAAGCGGATAGCGGTGATAGTGCGAACCGGTTAAAGATAGCAATTGGATAGTAATCATAGAATGTAACGTGAAACCGTATTTATAAATCGTTTCTATTCCGCCATCTTTTTAACTAAGATCAAATTACATTATTAACACGAAAATCTAAACTTACATATACATTTTTAATTCGTATTTGGCTCGTTTGTTTCCCATTATTTGATTGCATAATTGTTCTATTTGCAATGTGATATACGGCAACAGACTACATGTCTACGGGATATCTTGTTTACAGTTTTACAAAACTAGGTCATACTTTTGCTTATTTTTATTCAAAAGTTATTTAAATGAATTAACGTGATTCTTTAGAGTACTTAACCGGTAAGCATACGTTATTGGTTTTCCCAGTAGTGACACAATTCATTGTAATTGCGGGTGTTTCTCATTGAACTTCGCTTAATGCCCGCACTAGCGTCCGCGGGACCAATGACGTGCGGATAAAATTGCGCGAAACTGCGAGCGACATGACTCACTTTCCTGTCACTGCACGTAATGATTACGATACGCTCTTCGCGTAAATCGGGACGAGATACCGAGCACATGAATGACTAAACACAAGTAAAATAAACTTAGACGCTCTCCATACTTTCTATTTGAAAGGGCCGGAAAGAAACGTACCTGACGAATGACAAAAGAACGGAAGTGGGTTCCGACCACACTTTTTGCGCTTATTATTATTACGGGCATATCAAGATATCTTGCTTACTTAGACACGGTTTTTTACATACGATATGTATCTATCGTAATTATCGATATTTCCAAATATGATTTAACTAATATAACATGAAATAATAATAAATGAAGCTGCAGTTAATACGTACCAATTCCCAAGTACCTTAAGGAAAGATATGTACATACATAGTTCTATGAATTCATGAATGGAAAATAAAGTCAATAACAATCGTTTGATAATAAGGGCCAGCCTGAAGGGAGCGGCACAGCACGACATCGCGTGTCGTGGCCGGACACCGCCGACCTACATTTTATGCGACGTCAAACTCATTATGCACTTTACATTCCTAATTTTCTTGCAGTCATTTACACTCGGTCGCATCTCAAATTCGCAGCGATTCGGATGACGACCCCTCGGCTACCTGCGAAAAGACACTACAAAAAATGCACTAAACATGCTCACTAACAAAAACGCGACCTTCCGACGGGACCAGCTTCGGAACCGTCGACGTAGGTGTCTGCATTTTGGAAAACAAAACAAAATAGAGAGGCGCGGGCGAGAGTGACAGAGGGATACGGGCGGCAGGTCGATAGAGTGAGAGCGGCACGAGGGCCGACGTAAACAAACCGAGATCGGGAACTTCGACCACACTTACCATTTTGGGGATCCTGGGACCGGGCCGTCCAGAGGCGGTCGCGGCCGGGTAGTGAAGAGCGGGGGCGTCGTACTAGGACACTCAATCAGGTGGGCTCGGATTGACAACAACACTCGACAACGTCCCGGTCTACACTACGTCCGCGGCCCGCGCCAATGCAGCATACGTCACCGCATCCCGCTCCCGACTGGCGTCTTACCGAGCGAGCGACGACCTCGCTGCAGCGTGCGCCGCCCCCCGCTCCTCGGCCCCTTGCGCCCCGCCGCGCCCTACCACCGCAGTCCACGATACGACAGTGCGGCTTCTACAGACTACACGCTTGCTTGTTTATTTACTTTAAACTCGTATTTTTCGACTTGAAAAACCACAATTTATTAACATACCACCAAACAGAATTATGTACAAATTTAATAATTCTTAACGGCTAAGACGGAATTCTTTTATATTAATACAGCAATTTTTAGAACACTGCTCAAATATAAACTGTGTCCGCACTCCCCCCGCGACCTCTCTGTCAGTCCCTACCTCGCATTGGCCCTTATGTCCGGTGAATCACGACATAGCTAGGTAAGACGTTTTCGTCAAAACTCACCGACATTTGAATAAATACATAGAATTTCCAAGAAGAAACAACTAAAAAAATACTAGCCAAATGAAAATTTTGCTTTGTACAAAAAAGTCAGAAACTTGTATATTTATCATGAACAGAACAGACAAATATGGGTCGATTTTGCTTAATAGAATCATTGGACGTTTCATTCATAATTTTGTGTGCATACGACTTATATAATTAATTAATTATAATTAATATATACAATGAAAGTCGACTAAAAATATATATTAAGAACATTGTACATTTAATGACCATTTAAATTTTTTTTGTTTTTCTCTTTTGTATAAGAAATAGAAAATCACACGGACAAAGGCATTGAGCATCAGCTCGTGTCTAATAAATATTATAATACTTTAGTTGAAGTGGAAACTTTTTGCCATATAAAAATCATTAGAGTACTAATAACGCTATAAAATGTATATAACATACATATATATTTAATGCGAAATCATAAAATGAGGTGGGGTAATAACTTAAGGGTATAAAGAAAGACCTATCGAATAGACGATTACATAAAATCGGTCAAGTGAGTTCAGAGGAGTTTATATACAAACGATGTGACACTAGAATTGTTTGCGAATGTTAATCACAACATATCTTTCGTATAAATTAAGTAACATTTACACAAAAAAGTTAAAAAAAAACAGTAACAAAAGTCAATAGAACGTTTTGGTGATCGAGTCTTCCAATAGTTAAAAAGCCTCTTCAGAAAACGCATTTAATTATAATCAAATATGATCATAGAAAAAACTAAATCAGTTTTTTTTAAATAAAAATCAAAATATCATGAATTCATATAGGTAATGTACACTTAACGTCAGTAAATAATACTTCAAAATTTTTGTTTATTGCCAGTTCTCAAATCAAGGGCGTAAAACGGACGATAAGAACTGGTAATAAACATTGTGTCATTGATAATATAACAAAAGTAGGTGTCATTTCGAGGCAGGGAAACAAAAAAATAACTTACAGAAAGATGCAAATGAAATGCGTTCATAAAACAAGGTAATACTGATTTAGGATATATAAAAACAGTGGCCCTACAAGTCAACCCTTGGTCTTCGGCTCAGGTTTCTGTATCTGTTTCGTGATCCAAATGATCCAATGATCTTTGAAGACGAGTTGGTATTTTACTTCTCGTACAGCTCTGCGTCACTCAACGAGCTATGGAGAGGGCTATATCCGGATTTTCTCTAAACAATCGTATTAGAAAGGAAGAGATCCGTAGAAGAACTAAAGTCACTGACATAGCAAAGGGTGTCTAAGCTTAACACTAGGCGGGGCACATTTCCCGAAGAACGGATGTCCGATGGGGCGAAAACGTCCGGGAATGGAGGCCGATGATCAGACGGCGAATCGTTCGACTGCCTCCCACTAGGTGGACAGATGATCTGGACGATGGTGAGGATGGGAACCAATTGTACTGGAATTGGAGGGTAGGGTATCTGCCATATGTGACTAACACACGCCGTCGGCGTTCTGAGTCTTTGTTTTCCTTACACAAGTGTTACACACACACAAAAAAGTCCATTGGTGCACAGCCGGGGTTCGAACCTACGACCTCATACAAGCCGCACGAACAAGCAACCAACCCTGCTCTAATGTGATTCAGGATAATATTCTCTATATTTGTAGAGCCAATTAATTAATCTTCTTGCCATTTGCTACATGTTTGCCCTGCAATTTATCCCCCCCCCCCCCTTGTAAGCAAAGATCTCAAAAATAATAGTACCTAATCGTATTAATTTTTTGTGGGAATCCTCGAACATGCATTTCGTTTTTAAACATAGACAATGTGTGGGTAATATGTGTAAATAAAAAAATAATTATTACTGTTGCCGTAATCACCTTTGAAAATCAAAGAGCCCCTATAGTGCTTACGTAATACTTGAACGGGCCCTCTCCTGTTCCACCACCTTTAATTCGATCGTAGCACGATGTTCTATAGCCTAAAGCTTTTCTCGTTACATAGACTTAGACAAAAAACTTTTTTTTTTGTTACACATGGTATCGCAGACTTTTTATCGCAGATATTGCAGATGTCTTCTATGAAACTGTAGTACATGACTTTGCGATTTAGATTTTTATTGGTCTTCACCACACCTTGAGTCACAATATCATAATTACATACGCTACTTTTTATTAAATATTCCATAACCTACATTCATCAGGGATACCATAGGGTTCTACTTATGAGAGATTTTTTTCAAAACAGTGTAGTTTTAGAGCATATTCAATACAAACAATCGAATCTATTATTTTTATAATAGATAGTAGTGTATATAATGTCTATATAACAAATTATATAGCAGTCGTAAAAGTATAACAGTTTTCAAATACAACTGTTAAAAGATTTTATTACTTACCAATCAAATGCATTATAATGGTAGTAACAGAGCCCTAGTCCATATAGAAACAAGGGATCCTTCCAGTTGTCCTGTTCCAACGCGTAAAACTTCTGATAAGCTGACATAGCTGCAAAAAATCCAGTACATATTCATTATCAATACACAATTAACTTGGAAAGACGAAAAGCGAGATGTTTCGGTATACAATGGTCAACATGTTTCTAGTACAGAATCTATACCAGAAATATATTGCTATGTTTTGCCATTGCGCCCATATATATAATTTAAAATAATTGAAGATGGAATATTGGGAGTTACAGACTAGTGGTGCAGGTAGTAGGAGATAAATAAAATATACATTTATATATACATACATAAAATACTAGCATACATATGTATGTTAGTATTTTATAAAAATGGCAAAAAAATATAGCTTTTCAACTTTAGCTTTAACAGTCGAAAGATTAATAAAAAAAAGACTTGTGCTACAACTTTTCAAATGCATATTAACGAAATTTTGATTACATATATATATTATAGTATGGGACCTTTAAATAAAATAATCAAATTTTTTGGCAGGGAATAAAATATGTACCATTTACCTTTTGCATAGTCTTCAAGAAGGAGATGGAAATGGCCCAACTTACAATATGTTTTTGGATCTATACAAATATCTCTTCTGGCACCTGGTGAACATGCTCTTTCTTCTTCCTAAAATAGAGACAACACATTGTTAGCATATACAGAATCCTTAGTCAATGTAAATCAAAACATTAATAACTATTTTATTTGCACTTTATACATTGAGAGTTTAATATGCGAAAAAACCAGATTTATTAACTTTTATTAAACATGCTTACTTATAAATAATACATATTATTACTACATGAAATTCCACATTTCAAAAATACAAAATATCATAACTTCTTCTTCTTCTTCTTATAGTGCCATCTCCTTGCGAAGGTTGGCGATCATCATGGCTATTTTAATTTTGGATGCCGCGCTTCTAAACAATGACTTGGTGCTTTGACCAAACCATTGTCTCAAGTTTTTCAACCAGGACGTACGTCTGCGGCCAGGTCTCCTTCTACCTGCCACTTTGCCTTGTATGATTAGTTGAAGGAGCTCATATTTTTTGGAGTTGCGTAAAACGTGTCCGAAATACTCAAGTTTCCTTTTCTTAACCGTCATAAGCACTTCTTTGTTCTTCTGCATTCTGTCCAGCACGGTTGTATTTCGTATGCGGTCTGTCCAAGATATTTTAAGCATACGTCGATAAACCCACATCTCAAACGCTTCCAGTTTTTTGGACATAGTCTCTGTCAGCGTCCAAGATTCTACGCCGTAGAGCAGCACAGAGAAGACGTAACATCGCGCAATGCGAGTTCTAAGCTGTAAATTTAGGCGCTTGTCACAAAGTACTTTTTTTAGTTTTGAAAAGGCGTTCCGAGCTTGTTCAATTCTGCAGCGGATTTCGATGCTGTGGTCACCCTTTTCATCAATCACTGTGCCTAGATATCGTATTTTCGAGACACGTTCCAAGGTCTGATTGTTGAGGTATATATGTTGCGTGAAAAGCTCCGGTGTTCGGTTTATTGTCATATATTTTGACTTTTTCGCATTGATGCTAATACCACATTCAGAACTCACAGCGGCAACTGAATTGACTAAATTTTGTAGACCATCGAGGCTCTCTGCGATTAAGATCGTGTCATCAGCGTATCTCAAGTTATTCAGCAGTTTGCCATTAATTGCTATGCCATGTTGACAATTATCTAGGGCTTCTGAAAATATTGCATCGGCATACAAGTTAAATAGCAAAGGTGATAAAATGCAACCTTGACGCACACCTCTCTGAATCTCGATATATGAAGAATGTTTGCTGTACCCTTATATTAGCACTTTGCTTCCAATATAGGTTTTTAATGAAACAGCAATCCTTATAATCTAAGCCAATTCTCTGGAGTATTTCCATCATTTTACCATGTCGTACATTATCAAAAGCCTTCTCATAATCGACAAAACAGACGAAAAGATCCCTGTTCATGTCCAAGCATCTCTGTATCAACACTTGATAGCCAAAGAGAGCGTCTCTCGTTCCTAAACCTCTTCGAAATCCAAATTGGGTGCAGGATAGTGTTGATTCACATTTAGAGTATATCCTATTATGTATCACTTTCAGAAAGAGTTTCAGAACATGGCTCATAAGTGAGATAGTCCGATAGTCGTTGCATTTTTTGGGATTCCTTGTTTTCGGAATAGTGATAAATGTTGACTTAAGCCAGTCAGAAGGAATGGTTCCTGAGTCGTATATACCATTAAAAAGGGTTGTGATATAATCTAAGTTACATTCCTCAATTTCTTTTATAATCTCTGTTGGTATATTATCAGCTCCGACAGCTTTCCGAGTTTTTGCTTTTGTTATGGCATAGTATATTTCACGCTTTGTAATAGATGGACCAACATCACTACACTTAAGGTTAATATTTTCTGGTCGTGAGTCACAGAAAAGTTCACTAATATAGTCTTCCCAAGTGTTAAGCATGTCATCAGTGCAGGTTGTATATTTGCCATCGTTTTTAAGAAGTGTCATTTCGCTGCGTCCTTGATATTTAGGTGTTATGAGTTCTTTTATCTTCTTATGCATACCAAAGCTGTCATACTTCCTATCTAACTCCTCAATTTCTGAACATCTCATAACTTATTAAACAAAAATAACAAATCACGTATAATGAAGGCCTTAAATTTAAACAATAATATCTCAAAATGAAATGTGTTGTTGAAAGGTGTGATTTAAAAATTTATAATTTGTATATGTAATAATTAAACCTATAACCATTATATTATAAGCATTATGTTTATGTACACCGTCCGCACCTATATTCAAGTTCACACATTTGTTCTAATTTGTAAAACTTGTTTCTTTTCTTTCTTATGCCTGGTTTGCCTTTACCTTGTTAGTGCCGCTATAAATAAATAAACCTAGCTGATTTCTTGGTTTGTTCTTCTGACACCAAGGTGCACTCTTGAGCATGCCTATAAAGTTCATAAGAGATCATGTACAATCTAGATGCTTTAAATATTTTTTAAATTGACATAAGTCAAAAAGGCATTCAAGGTAATAATTATAAAATGTTATACATAATTAGAATAAAGTGTAATGCTGATACCATACTGTTAAGTTTGTGGCAGCCAGCAGACATTTCATTGCACCCGTTTTTGGTTTCCTTGCATCAAACCAATATAAATTTTTCTCTAACCCTGGAAGTTAAGCCAGGATGTCTGTGTTCAAAAGCATTTCTAGATTTTATTAAGATTTATATTACCTTAACTTGTACCAACATTCCCTCCAAATATTTGACAGCCTTAAGAACAAGAGATCGAGTTCTGCCATGTTCATTGCCACGTAATTTTAAAAATCCAAACTGGCGGCTGAAAACATAAATTTAATAATAAGAACAATGTCTGAGATCTTTAATTAATATTATAAAATTCGAATTGCTCTTCATATGTAAAACTGTAGTCTCAAAAATATTTATTACATCACATAATATATTTTTATTTATTTATTACTATTTGTTTTAAATGTACAATTCCTGCAATGGCTATCATTAAAGAAATTATATTTGAAATAGATGTTTATTATTCTGAGACTTATAATAAAAAAACAAATATAAACTATTATTCAAGATATAAAATTAAAAGAGGGACCGTTTCATAAAGCTCTGTTTTCTAGTAAGGAGAAACAAAACAGTATTTAAAGGCGGCACCTGTCAAGCTCTGATAACACTTGCAGCTCTTGTGAGGTTAGATGAAGCTCCTCTCTGTCATCCATCGTTCCAATTCCCAATTTCCAAGTACGTCATAAATGACTCTTAATTTTTTAAAACAGTGTAAGAAGACACTGGAGCTGAAGTATTATCATAGAAGAAACCAGAAGATGCAACCGCTTCTGACATTACAAACAACAGACAACTGCGCAGAAGACATTTCAGAATTCAGAAAATGACAACTGACTTGAGATTTGACATAATAGTCACAGATTATCTTAAAGAATAATTAGTGAAATATTTGATACCTTAAAATGAAAATAAACGTAAATTATATTCGAGATTTAGCGCTAAGTGAGTTTCTCGTATGTCAAAAACTCCTGTTTGATTTGCCGTCTGAAGTTAACAAGTTTTTACATGTCATGTGGTAACTTAATAGGGTTCCCGTCATGTTTCTACCAAATAAATTAAAACAAGCGATGGATTACCATTTACCACTGTATTAGAAAATATTACTGCAAAAAAATAATATTGGCACTATCTTAACCAGTATTTGTCAACTAAGTACATATCTTTACTTTGATCTATTATTGTATTATTTTACAGACGCTGGTTTTAAAACTAGGATATTTCTGTATTGCGGGTGACTAGACTTTTCCGTGGTACAAGAAAAGTAACTACATAAACTTAATACTTAAAAATATACACTATTAGATAACCAAATACACAGTTAATCACAAATTTTGTCAAATTTGCGTGAGCGTCATATTAAGCCATAGTTTGATCCTCAAAGAACCGTTGCATAATAAGAATACTGCATCATTCTGGAGTGTGATAGTATGCATGACTGCTCCTAGATGGGTAGGTGTTTTTTGCCCAGAGTTTATGGAATCGATGACAGGTTACGCAGAATATTTAACTATTGTACTATTTATTATTTATATTGGTGAGTATTGATTTCTATGTAGAATGCATAGCATGAGGCGTTAGAAAATAAAGAATCAACATATTCTTCAGCATCCGTAGGTCTGACAGTTCTGAGACGGAAGGCTCAAGAGCACGGGGGCTTAGCCAAGATGCTTAAACTTAATTTATATGAAAATAACAGTTCGTGTCGACAAATTTTCATACAAATTTAGTTTTCGACTGCCTACTATTAGTACTGTTAAGGCACCTTGACTAAGCCCCACGGTAGTGTACGCTGTCATTGCTATTATTGAAAAATATTTAAAGTATCTGTATTTGAATAATTTTTATGTATATTTTGTATCCACAAATGTACGTTATTCCTTCCGTCTGTTTTTTTACTTTTTAGTTTATATTTTATTCCTTACAAAGTACAAAGACTACGGATTAGGGATGATCGATGTTAGAAAAACATCGATGTCATTATAGATAGCCCAACATCGATGTTCGATTTTTGTTATAGCAACATCGATGTTTTCGCTTTCAACATCGATGATCATCGAGCATCCCTAGTCCCTACTACTGAATACTGATTACGAAATTGTCAAGACATTGTAATTGTATTCTTATTTCTTAAAATGTTAAGGTTATTAAGGCCGTCATGTGTTCATCCCTCACAAATACTTACTAGATTTTACGCTAAAATTGTGATGACTGACGATGGATCAACAATAGTAGCACTACACAAAGACCAAGAGTTTCCGTATGAATTTTCCAAACCTTTACCGGAAGAAAGTATTGAAGATAAGTCAGTTCTTCGAATGTCTGAATATTCTGAGGTAAAGCGGGTTTTTAAAGAAATGAAACCAGAATTTGCAAGGCAGCAATTATCCTCGTTAACTCTGACAACTCAACATCGTTGGTTCCCTAGATCTAGAGACAAGAAAGCCAAGAAGACAGAAATGAATCGACCCTATTTATAAGTATATAGCTCTTTATATTATTAGTATGTATAATTTAGTAATAAATATGGTGTAAGTAGGATATAGAATTTCAAAATAAATACTGTTGATAAGTAAAGGGTTTGACTGCCAAGTTTTTTCTTAGGTTTTTATACATGTAATTTGTAATAAACAGCACTGGTGTCGAAAAACTTCTACCTTAGCAAAATTCAGACATGTCATGGGTCCATGCAATTTAAGAATATTTTATTTTACAAATTTCCTTTCCGAAGGTTATTTAATAGTAAATTAATTTTGTATATATGTATTAAGATTGGGTCAGCAATATAGTTTTTTCTAGTATTCTACTTATGTTGACTAAGCATTTATTGTAATTTTTAACCCAGAAACAAGTGTTTAATATTGACAATATTAAATTTAGGAAGTTTAAACTAGTCAAGAGATAGTCTGGCTTATTGACACTTGGTAATTATAAAAAAACAGATTATTTCTATTTTTATTCAATTTAAATTTAATACATCATAACAATCTTTTAAAAGCACACATTATAAATATATATAGAAAGGATCATAATTATACAGGGTTATTAAAAACAATCTAATTTATTATTAATATTCTGCACTAAATTCTTTGCCACATGTAGAGTAACATGGTTAAAAAAACTAATAATGTCTCTAAATAACAACATATATACATAATTTTCATGAAGTTACTAGTAAATGAAATAATTTAATGCATGAACATCCTTAGCTTAGCTCCTAAAGCATTGTGTTTTATAATTTTTTATATATTTCATAATGTAAATATACATATACTTACATAATATAAATATATACTATTTAATAAATGGTTAAGTTACTGGTAACATATCAATATATTATATATGTATTGTTTAAAATAAGACTAGTCCGTTTACAACTGGTGATTATTTAAATAACATCTAGCTAGTTTTCTAAAATATTTTTGGTGGTTTATCACAGTTTCTTTTATGTTAAAAAGAATTTTGTATCCTTAATGGATATACAAGGTTGTGTACCTAACTTAATTAGTGCTCAAACTAGTATAGATCTATAAAACCATACAAAAGATAAGTTGTTGATCAACATTTCAGATATTTTCTAGCAAGTCTAAATAAATAAAAGCATAAATTACTAGTAATACAGAAAATTCAATTATTCTAATACATTATGTGAAATATCACAATGTTAACAATTAAAAAAATAAATAACATCCATTTTAAGATTCATCTTTTCCTATGGAAAAGGAATTTATCAATATAATTATTAAATACATTTTGTTATTAGTTTTGTTTATTCTAACAATCAAATCATGTTACTTAATAAGAAAAAAAAACATAAGTTACTAACTCATCACTTATATTTATTTCAGTGAATGTTGTTAGTGAAATCTAATTTAAAAATAGAATAATTTCAAGAACGGCATTTTCTCAAAATATAATGATGTCATGTTGGCAACATGCCCAATTTTACACCTTGACATAATGTTTAAAGGGCAATGACATTCATGCTACCTCAACAGTCGGCATGCATATTTCTAAAAAGCATAAATCATCCAAGATCTTTTCAAGCCACAATCATTAATGCCAGTCTTTAATTTCTTACACTACATCATGTAGTCTACATGATTGAATGTGCATGTGTATGTCCAATTTTATATTTTAAGTTAATTTTAAACAGAAATCCATTAAGTGGATAGTCCACTTAATGATTTCTGTTGTATTGTATTTATTTCATTAATTAAATAACAATTATATTATTGTGAAAATACTATCCTCTTTTTACATTTAAGGCTAGGCAATTGTACTATAGTTGAATAGAATACTATGTATTTTATAAACCTTGTAACATATCAATTTAATTTTTGGCTAATTAAGTAGTTTTACAAATGACCTGTTAGTACAAGTTTTTATTGTATCAACAATTTTTTTTCAAAGTGATAAATAATTTTTTAAACTTTCCTAAAATCCCCACAATAACCCACCAAGTCAAATTGATTGGATGGATAAAAAATTATACTCTTTATCTATACCTACTTTCGTAAACATAAACAACACATTGCCATCCTATCTACATTCTGTGTTAGTACTTAAAACTATGGTACTAATTTTTTTTAAAGTTCAAACAGTTGTCACAATGTTTATTGTTCTCTGTCTCATTATCAATGATAGCGACTTCGATAAGTTCTGTCTAAGCTGCGTACACGAAGATGTTGTGAGCTAAAGTTGTATGGTAGACTGAGAACTGGTTCAAGTGGGGTTTGCTGTCAGCGAATTCTACATACACGCAATTCCCTGTCAAGGTCCCTCAATTGACGAATGAACCCTTCATTGGGATGAATATCACGACGAGAACGAACCAAAGCTAAAGCTTCGGCCAAAGTCATACCTCTCTTGATCATGAGGAAAGCAAGAGCACATGTGGCTGAGCGTGATACTCCCATAAAGCAATGTACCAACACACGACCTTCAATTAAACAATTTTCATTAATGCTCTTAAATTACCAATACATATAAATAAAATGCTATTTAAATATATAAATAAGAATCTCACAGATCAATAAAAAAATAAATTTATTAAATATGTTTCAACATACCAAACAAAAAAGTGAACTGTTAAAGAGGCTTCAACAGTTAAAGACCTATTTGAGTTTTATTCATAGATTATTAAAAATACAATTTTAATTATTTAAATTACAACAGTAATATTTACTCACCCCCTCTTGATACTCCTTCATCAATAAAATTTGCAGCAATATGAAAGTACTTTGATATATCAGTAGATGGAAGATCCATGAGTTGAAAGCCTTTATAGCGCAGACCAGGACAATCTCGATAATACAAATGATCTGTGTCTACTTGTGTGTAGCGCTTGCCTTCAGCAGTATTTAATACATAGTTAATTCCCATTCGCCTTAAAAATGCTTTGTCTTTTGCAGCCACCCTAGACATACCAGAAAAACATAAAGTTTTTGTAAAATGTACATAATATAATGGGTATTAACAACTCGCAAATATTATTATAATTTCAGATATTGTTTATAAATGAGGTTAACTTTTTCTTAATTTACTATTACTATCTATTTCAAAGTATCACAAATCAATAAGTCTGTTTGGATTAATAACAATAAATACAAATTAAACTCACGCATCTCCAACAAACAATCCTGGATACACTTCATTTAAATCAGGTGTGGGTGTGTAGGAAACCCCATCCAAGCCACTAGATCTATATGTTGATAAGGAGCTCAAGACAGATGATTGGGATCCCCCATACATCTGTTGATGACATGTAATGTTGTATAATTATCATTCATAAGACAACTACAAAACTTCTACGACTAAAATAATATTTCACTCAAAGATTTGTTATATGAAATAAAATAACTATCATTGAACACCAGTTTGTTAGTATATTTACTATTATTGAGTTTAAATTATAAATCATTTTAAGGTAGAGAGAAAAACAATACACATATTATTAAAATACTCTGTAATAAATACCGTTGGACTTCTTAGATGAGATCCTACACGCAGGTCTTTAGAAGTACTGTATGTATGATATCTCGGGTATAGTGAAAACTGCCAATAAATGTAATAATTTTACCAAATATTAATGTGACTAACAAAGTGCATTAATAATGTATTTGATGAAATACATATTTTGCACACTATTATGTTTTTAATTATCCTTTATATAGAAAGAAATCTAAGCACATAGCATTGTAATATTATAGTGGAAATAAATTGAACAACTCAAAAATATATTTAATTAACAAACGAAGTATCAATTACGTCGCAGAAAAATGATATGCTTTCTTTAAATGGCTCATAATGTCGACCTTGAAGCAATGGCTATATAAATAGATTCTGGACTTAAAAAAATCTATAATTAATTTAACATTTCAAGAAAGCATCAAGAAAAGTGAGAATTCTATAAATAATACTTACGGAATCCCTGTAACTCATCTTGGTTCTTGCACAAATTAGTTATAAAAAATCTCAAACCTTAGAGAATTAATTAAAATTAATATACGTTTAAATATTCATTTATTTTTTATATTAAAGTAAAAATAATTCAAATCACGAAAACCTAATCAGAAACACTGATTCTGAATGAAATTTTAAATTTCATACATGTGAATTTCGGATGATGGTAGTCACAGACAACTGACAACTCATAGTAGCCTGTAGCCCAGGGTCCTATTAGACATATAGCTGACGCCTTGTCACGTGACCATTTCCATATAAAGTACCAACGTTTCACAATTATAGTTCTCCTATCGTTTCCCTTGAATAGTTTACTTATGTAATATTACAAAAACCTTAGCCACAGCAACGCGCGGCCGAGTCTGCTAGTATTTATATAAAATAGACCCGATTTTGAAGATAATAATTTGGTATTCGTTTATTTCTTCCAAAATGGTAAAAAAAACTGGCCTTCTACTATGTATAACAAAAGAAAAGCAAGCTAGGATGGGAACCTCCCCTCTTTAGCGGAATTTTAATTTTTATGTTACTAGTATGGATTTTTATTTTAAATATAAATATACTAATAATAACATAATTACAAGAATCAGTATCAAATAAAACGCATGAATTATATCCTAAACCTAAAACCAAGAAACTGACTTACATCAGTTCAAATAAAGCACCACTAGATGGCGCTGACGGACTTATAAATCAATCTTATAAGCTATCGTATTATTTTAAATAGCGGAAACGACCTTTAAGCGTTACTACCGTCAGAAAAAATAGTGTGTTACTCCCTAGTCGCGCCTAAAGAAGTTATACTTCAAAAAAACAAGACAATCACGATTTTAAATTATTTTTACTTACTTACTAAGGGCAGGAACTAAGGAAATATTTTCTTATTCAGATTTCAATTATAAATAAAATAAGAGAAATATCCGGTCTTTATAACTTTTGAGTGTGAGTAGGTGAGATGGGAGTAGGTGTGCATACGCGGTGCTCCCTTTAAAAAAGTATATTTAAGTGCGAAAACAGGAAAGTCATTTTAATCAGTTTTAAATTTATTTAATATATATTCTGTAATCCTCTACTTGATCTGTGTTCTGTCATAGCTTCGACTTTGAAGTTTTAATAATCTGTATGTAATCAGTAATGCGTATACTGTATAGTGTATACTGTTAACTGTATAAATATTAATTATAATTACTCCAAAAAAAAAAAAAAATTAATTATAATTACCATACAAGCAATTAGCAAATACAAGTTAATATTTTATAACTTATGCAGATTAAAACCATTAAACGCCACCAAAATTAATTTTTAATTTTTGTTCTTCTATTATGAATCTTCTCGTTGGTTCATTAATGTTTTTGTAAATTGATTTGCGTTATGGATTTCCCAGCTACCCCATCAAATGCATCTGATAGTAATGACTATCCTGGCAGTAGTACTCCTTCACAATTCGAACCTATTCACGACAATACCAAGCGGCGCAGGTAAACTATATAGTTTTAACTTAAATCATAAATGCTATCCTCATCTAATGCTAACAATGTTATTCTTCAATTCGTTTAACCTAACCATTTTATTATTTTAGTTCGTCAAGATCAATAAAACGAAGACGTTTCGATGATGAACTTGTTGAATACAGTTTGGGTCTACCGGGTGCTTCTTTGGGAAAGGGAGAGAAAAGGATCCGTACTCAGTCATATACAAGCCAGTTGCCAGAGTTTCCCTTGGTTACTCCATCAACTCCCATAATTTCTCTGCCTGAGCGCCGTAAGACCGCCAATAAACTGATTCCTGGCAGTGTGGCTCGTAAGTCGCGTCGCAAGGGTCAACTTAGCCAATTATCCACAAAGGATTTAGGGAGATGGAAACCAACTGATGATTTAGCGTTAATACTGGGAGTCCAACAGGTAAAGTAAAAAGTAAAATATTATTTGTACTAACATTTGATACTGTAACTACCAAATGTACCCAGTGCAATTATGTTAAAATAATATTTTATTTCTTTAGACTAATGACTTGCGCATGGTTCACCGTGGAGTAAAGTTTTCTTGCCGCTTTACTGTGGCAGAGCTTCAATCGCGTTGGTATGCTTTGCTGTACAATGCCGAGATCTCAAGAGTTGCTGTGGCTGCTATGAGAAACTTGCACCCTGATCTTGTGGCAGCAGTGCAACAGCAGGCTCTCTATTCAACTGCTGAGGAGGATTTGCTAGGAACAATTGCCAGTGTAAGCATTTATCTACTTTGTGCCTTTCAAATAAATCCCTCTACTTAGCATGACCTTACTTCTTAAAGTCAGGCTTGCTATGTATATGTATATAAGTAATTTTTTTGCATATTATTAAATGCATTAAAACAATAATGTATGCAACATAGAATACTTGCAAATTGTTTGTAGCAGAATGTGCTGTCTATCCAATGAAACACCTTAAAGTAAAAAAACTTATATATATTTCATACATTAAAAATCAATTGATTTAAATTTGTTTAATTTCAATTTCCTAACAATACTTTCAGAATTCTCATCCAGCTCCGGAGAAGTTTCAAGAACTTCTTGAACAGAACCCTCATATCTTCTACTCAACAAGAACAGCAAAAAGTTTAATGGAACACTGGCAATTGTTAAAACAATATCATTTATTGCCAGACCAAACTGTTCAGCCGTTACCTAAAGGTGAGTTTAAAAACATGTTTTCATTTTCACACTTTCTTTTAAAACAGATATGTATATGTATAATTGAAGTGGTAACATTAACCGCTAATTAATTGTATTATATAATATTATGATATAGAATATTATTTCTCTGTTATTCAGTATCTTCGATTCAAACCTATCTTAAAGAACTAGGAATTAGACAAATAATTTGTGCCAATCACAAGTTGATGATGATTTTTATTGATGGATATAGGAGTTAATATGTTACTTTTACCATCCCCATGGTTTAGTAGTGTACACAAGAACACAGGTGTACAACGTGTCCTAGATCAATCCTGGAAAAAAAGGGTTGACCAAGCAGACTACAGAGTGTTCATGAAATGAATTGATTGCCTTTTTTAACTTTCTTAATACATTCAAATACCATTACAGACAAAGATGCTGTAATGACTTTCTCTGATGCTGAAGAAACTATGAATGACTCAGAGTTACCAGATTTGAAGGAAGATGGCATGGATGTTGAAATACAATTGGCTGATAGGTGAGATCAATTAAGCAGTATAATAATGGAGTGGTCATGCACAAATTATCAAGAATCACAAGAGTAGTAAAAACAAAAAAACCCCTTGAAACAGTAAAAAAATAATATGAAGCTTAATATATCTTGTAGTGTTGATGTCATGGGGTGATTTTACAATCTGCTAGTCAACTTGCTTTTGATATCTGCATTAAAGATTCTATGATTAAAACATATTGTTATCCAGTAGAAGGGCTGTAATATAAAATGTTAAAATACTAAGTATGTTACATACTAATAAGTCTTTAAACAATTCACTTGGAGACACCACACAATTAAAACATATCTTTATATTTTTATTTATTGCTTAACTTCCAAACAAAGGAGATTTAATATGTACAATATGTTACAATCACTGCATTTTTTTTTCTTGCGTATTGTAAGTGCGTGCTATTTCACCATGCCTCCTGCTGATAGAGGACGTGATTGTTTTTAATTTATATTATTATTATTAATCACTTAAGATGTCATGTGGAACATGGTGTAATGGTCGTAGCTACTTACAAACGTTGTGGAAGAAAAGAACATGGCATTTAAAATGAGTGGCGGAGCGTTTATTGCCAGTTCTTCTCGTCCGTTCTACGCCCTTGATTTGAGAACTGGCACTAAATGTAAAGTTAGAAGCATTTCATATATGTACATTTCTTTTTTTTGACGTTCATAAGTGTATATTATTATTATTATTATTTACTTAGCGTAGCAACCTTTAATTGTATATAAAAAAAAATAATAATAAAAATAAATATATGGAAATAATCAAAGGATAAAATGCAATCTGAGGATATAGGGTTGTAGCACCACGGCTGTAAAGAACGGACAGGAGTCTTATTTGAAGTTAAGTTATTCCGCCCATGAACTTTACAATTTGTTATAGGATTGAGAAAAAAGATATCCGTCTACTGGAGACATCGCTGTCCCGTTGGCAAGTGCTAGTGCAATCGGTGGCTGGAGGCAGCTCAGAGCTGGATAAGAATACCCTGGCAGTACTTCGCGGAAGACTCGTGCGGTATCTCATGCGTTCTAGAGAGGTAGGTATATAACTAAGAGACATTTTTATTAGTAGGTATAATTCTGTCTATAGGCTCGTTAAACGATAATCAAAGTTAAATCTAGTTTCAACATCTGTCAAACCAGTTTTTCTGTATGAAGTTGGACACATTGGATTACGCTCAATATTATGACTTGAGATAGTTTTAGTTTTGCTCATGTCTATAGATAACTATGGTTTCAGTTTTTAATAGTTCGATTTTTTTTCTACAAGAATTCTTTTTAAAGTAACATGTTCCTGCTTTCATTTAGTTACAAATACGCCCACGAAGCGCTTTTCCACTTTCCATACAGGAATATACTCAAGCCTTCCGAACGATATGGAATGAATATACATACGTCTTCAAATGGAAATCGTGTAAAAACTGTAATATTGTATGGAATTTGTATGCGTGACAGCTTAAGGAATTGAATTACGCATTTTTTTTTTTATGTGATAGGAGGCAATCGGGCAGGAGGCTCACCTGATGTTAAGTGGTACCGCCGTCCATGGACACATTTATTATGGGTATTCTATATTTTGACGTCGAATAAATCTCTTTGACTTACGCATAATACATATTGCAATAAAACTACTTTAAAGGACCTTAAACGCATTTATTACATTACATTATGTAATGTAATTAATTTTTAGTAATACTTTTAATTAAACTTTGAGTCATAAGACTTACTATAATACATAGGAAGTCGGTCTTGGTTCTTTGGATTTGATTCCTAGTATACCAAAGAATAGAAAAAAAATGTAAAAAGTTTTAGTTAGTTTTTTTTTTTTTTATGGCTCTGGCACGATTTGTGCATTAGCCAGGGTCAAGTATAGGATTTTTTATAATTCGTGCTTGTCTTTAGAAATTCGACCGAGTCATCCATGTACGGTTTAGGCACTCGCCCGGTACCGCACAACCCTCCCAAAGGCCGAGAACAAATTTAAATTAAATTAAAACTTGCCCTCGAACCGGGAATCGAACCCGTTACCCCTCACCTAAAATATATAGTTAGTTTTTATTTACACTCAAAAGTGAAGTTCCGTAACCAAATGGGCATCAGCTAGACTTCAAGTCATTAGGGGCCTTAGTCAAGATGCTTTAACAGTAGTGTATGTAGATAGTCGAAAACTAAATTTGTATGGAAATGACAGTTCGTGTCGAAAAGTTTTCATTCAAAAAATTTAGTTTTTGACTATCTACATACACTACTGTTAAAGCATCTTGACTAAGGCCCTAGTTCTGTCAATTCCAAACAATTTGTTGACAACGAACCCAGGACATCTGCAGTGCACAAAATACATCCTAAAGCCTATGATCGACGGGCGAGTAAGACCGTGGTTTTAAATACCGACGAACCTGGCTCGCGGCACGTTGGTGCTGATCGATTAGCAAGCAAAACAGTCGCAAACATGTCTTGTTCTCTTTCCGACATGTGGTTTTGCATGGCGAGCCGAGTAAAAAATATAGCACGACGACGAGCCGCGAGCCAGGCTCGGCGGTATTTAAAACCGTGGTTTTGCAATGATACACCGGCGAGCTTTACCGACGAGCCATAAAACCGCGGTCTTACTCGTCCGTCGATCAGGCCCTTTAGTCACGAAGGCGGTACACAATAATCACGGAATAGATTAAAAAAGTTGCAACACGTAATTGGGCGATTATTTATTACGAAGTATCTTACGCAAGATTATTATTTTATGCTCATGTGTGCATCTACCGTTAAAAAATTAAAAAATATTTTTTTAAGCTGATCGGAGTTGACCTTTATCGTCGGTACTCTAAGGTCATTGGCATTCAGAATTATGACGTATGTGATAATTATAACGAAAATACTCGTGACACACCAATGATATCAGTTATATGAAAATATAATTTGCATAGAGTACATCAAAGCACAGTCGCGGTGGAATTGTCTCGGAAGAATGCTCATACTACAGAAACGTGCTTAGCGCGATCTGTGGCTCTCGTTTGTCAAATTACAATACATTTTTGTAATACGGAATGTCAGACTTAGCTCTGTTTCGTTTCTGAATCTACATAAGTTACATTAAAACTCGACATAGCAGAGAATCAAGGATTAGAATAAGCTCCACAAACCCATGCTAGAATTCAAGAATTTTCTCGCATTTATTGCTAATTATTACATTATACATTACAAAAAATGTTAGATATAAAATTTTACATTTTCTCTATTTAAACAGGAAGTGAGTATAACTTTATTAATGATAATAATATACTACGTAGAAGACGGTACATGTATTTACGACTATCTAAACGAAACCTGGATATTTTTGATAAGATTGGATCAGATCAGTCACAATCTAGTCAAATCTCTTAACCCGCGATAGACGATATTGGCTTTGAAATCTTGATAAAGAACTAAGTTCATAAAAAAGTCTCAAAAAAACGCAAAAGAAAGCACCATGACACCTAGTGTAGCTTTTTTTTAAAGAATTGAGCTACAAAAAGAAGCTTTACAAATTTACGTTTCTTTAAGTGCCCACGTATTAACCTGCTCGATCTTTTGTCCTAACTAGATTAAGACATTTCTAATCTATATATATATAAAAATGAATCCCTATTTGATATTTCCCTTGGTCATGGCAACACGCGTGAACGGCTGGACCGATTTTGCTAATTCTTTTATGTTGTCTTGGTTATTGTCAGAAGGTTCTTATGAAAGAAAAAATTTAGAAAATTTCGCGGAAAATTAGAAAATTTAAGAATACTTAACCACCATACAATTTTTTGATGTAACCTTATGGCGTTTGACATAACATTGACAGAATGCGTGCTGAAAATATCGTCAAAGAGGAAGTAAGATATTATATTGATAGAATACATATAAAATAATAATCAATAAATTTATTAAAAAAAAGTAAAATGTGTAATATACTTACTTACTATAGTTATACCTAGATCAGCACACTACATCACAAAACTTATATAGAAAGGGAGACAAGAAGAAACTGTATGAGCTAATATGCCGGTATATAATATCTTTATATATATATATATATATCTGCTGAACGTGTGTATGTCACTGAACTCCTCTTAAGAGCGCCCTTCCCCGTCCGACGAACGTCAACGCGAGCATGGCCAAAAAGCTTGTTGTTTCATCCAGCGCAAGGTCAGCAAGTGAGAACGCGATAACATTGAAAGAAAAATAGTGTGCGGAAATTTCATAAAACTTGTTCCAAGAAATACGTGTTTTTTCGTAAGCCTTACAAGATTATGAAAAAAAATTACATTTAGAAATTCCATTACATTTGCAAGGTTTCTATGCAAATATTTCTTTCCGGTTACAATTAATGAGTACATTATAAACGCCCAAACTTCATATAAAAAAATTGTGCAAAAAGGCTGATTTTTGGAGGTTTGTACTGAATTTGTTTCTTAAAATTTTGATTTCGCGTTTTAATAGAAACCTAGATATAGTGGACAAGGTGCCTATTAGTTCAAAAGTTTCAAAGAAATATCTGTTACAAAGCCATAATCACGTACGAGCGTTTGTATGAAAAGAAAGACGGGTTGGCCGCTCTTAAACGGCTGGACCGATTTGCAGAACAACGTCTGTCGGGTCGGGTTAATATAAATTACTCGAGAGAGGCATAAGTTACTCAATTAATTTGGAAAGACTTTTAAACAAAAAAAATCCCAAATTGCAACAAATTTCCACTTTCAAAGCAGGATAATCGATAGGGAACTCTAATTTGTAATATTCATGTGTCCGTTGTGATTAATAGTCGACAAAGGTCACGGTGCTGTGTCAGTGTCAGTACTGTGTGTGTCCCATCGCTATGGTGATACTTCGATCATATTGGTGATATGGGTATATTGGTAAATACAAATGTTAGGTAAAAATAGCACGAATATGTAGAAATGATGTTAATCAACACATTTTTCTAAAATTTCTGTTTTTGTATCTAATTTATTATATTAAAAACTGACTCTTTTTGACTTGTAAATAAACAATCAAAAACAAAATTATAATATTTTCACTGCGATTGCGTATGCAACGCAATTACGTTTTAAATCTTACTTTCAGGAAGTACACTTTACATTGTCAAGGTTTTGATAACACGGAAATATGATAATTAATGTTTAGATATACATAAATATGATTTCTTACAATTACATTGGTTACACACCAATGTAATGGTAAGCCCGACTATTAATCTATTTATTTTTTACTTTTTATTATGATTCGCTTATTGATAAAAGTATAAAAACTTAATCCAGCATAATATGGATTCCTATACCGATATATTTTATGGCTTATTGCGTTTAACCGCCTGAATATCCTAAGTAGACTTTACCGAATTATGAAATTAATTTTTTTACATAAACTAACAGACCGGCCAAGCGTTGCTGTGGGTGAGGTTTTTGTTATATTACATAGTAGTAAACTATTCAAGGGAAACGGTAGGAGAACACCAGTCATGGACCACCATGCTTTATTGGTGGTTATGCCATTTAATTGTAGCTTATGTGAAACGTTGGTACTTTCAACACAGCGCCATCTGTTAGAATTGTGACTATTAAATAATTAATTTAATTTAAATTAAATAATTGCGGGTATAAATTGAGATGTAAGCTATCCTATCTTTTAAGTTAGTTCAAAATGCCCACGATCTGCAAATTTGATTGATATCGGTTCGGCAGTTTAGGAGTCCATAGCGGACAAACAATGTGACACGTAATTTATTTATGTTAAGATAACACATAACAGTTTGTACGATTTCAAATAAAACAATTACCTGGGCGATATTATCGCTACTTAGCGAACTCTTCCAGACACCCCTTATAAAACAGCTATAAAAGATTAACAACGAATTACTTAATAAACCGAGGTCTCGTAAAATTATTAAGAGAGAAAAAAAGCCAATTTATACAACATTGTAAAGGAATCAATATTGAAGGACATTCAATAATGACCTGACCCGATTGTTTCAAGGACAATATATACTTTCGCTAGACAAAATTGTGTTGCTGCACTATTATTAACTAGCATGTACAGGTACACGAACTAATTGGTTACGTATAGAATATTCCATGTGGTAGGTAAAAAGAAAAAAAATGTTTGTGTCATGGACACGGCCATGTGTTACACGTAATATGTTTATATAACGGGTTATATTTATATATTAACGATAAAAGCAAGGAAACAAATAATTATTGCTATAATTAAAACTTAACCCAGTATCGGAGCTTTTCCGAGTGAAAATTTATTGCAAATCACGATACGCAGCAAAATAACCTCAAAATGGTGGCGCTTCCTTATATACGTCACTGATCTCGGTACTCGCATATAGTAATTAATTATTTAGCTATCCATTGGTATAACTTATTTTTGGATACAGAGTATAGATTCGAAACTACAACGCCAAACTGTATCCACCGATTTTGTTATCATAAGGGGTGTTGGATTGCCCCCGTATGTTGGCAAATTTATAAACATATATTTACGTCATAATTATCCTTTGAGTACACCGAAAAAACATAGTGGCAATACTTGTATCTCTCCTAAGCCCTGTGACCACGATTAAATGCAGTCGGTTAGTCTCTAACAGTTCATGTATTTCCCAATCAATACCTTTTTTACGTGGCCTCTTGCGCTTTAATTTAAAGATACGGTACGATAATTTCAGTTAGTCGTATAGATTTCTTACGAAATATTTCATATTTTTATAAAACTCTTGGAGTAAACTTTATTAACATTTTCATTATTTTGAATTAGCTACGCAATATGTAGATGTGTACAACTATCAATTATTTTTCCGAGTGCAGTTTAGTGCGTTCTTTAATCCGTAAAATTAATTCTTGGTCACTTTTGTAATTATATTTTTCAATTTCAAGTTAAAGATTTTTGTTTATTATCCTCAAAACCGCATTTATCATTAATTAACAAGAAATTAACTTCAGCAATTTCGGATTTACACTATTGGAATAAAGCAGGTATGGGATGAACTCTGCCGGCGTTTTATTATTTTTCTAAGCAAAAAAGATTGTTACCATGGTAACGAAGACAAGAAAACTTCGGTCTTCTTTTATGTTATCGATTTTATAATAAGACCCATCAACTGACTTTATACTGAAGTTTGGTTCATGTTTGGTTCTTATTAAAAATTGCTTAAAAAGGGTTCTTTTTTTGTGACTTTTCTATTAATCCTGTCAATGGCTAATTAAAATACTTCATTAATAAAATATTTAATTCAAATGTAACTGTGGCTAAGTTTAAAACATTCCATGCAACAATAACTTTAGTATGTGCAACTAAAAATCTATATTTGTATTATGAATTACATTTTGTATAAGAACCATTTATATTCGCATTACAGCTTAGGTACTTAACTCATATGAATTTAAAGTGTTCCTGTCTGAGTAGATTGAAAGAATCAAGTGCATTCTAACACGACTTAAACTGGCGTAAATCGTCTAAAGAGTTGTAAGGTCTTACTGGCATTAGTATTAGCCAATTTAATACAGATTACATATTAAAAATTTGTATATACTTTCTAAGCCATGGCCTGATAATTTATTAGCTTTAAACCGACTGATTGTTTTGGATCAACTTCAAATACCCCATAAATATCGATTAAAAACCTTAAAAGTTTTGTTGTACACTCGGTTTGAGGGTAACTTCAGCGGGGTAGCTGTTATTTCGATCTTGCAGTATTATAGGTTTTTGATATTTCAGTTACAGTCATGCTTGTAGTTTATATTTGGTTTAGGCTGTTAGTTGGGTTCGAGTAATGTAAATTTTATGTAAAGAATAGTTTTTACAAAAAAAATCCTGAATAAAGTATCCCCTGTGCATCTTGATTCTTGATTCCCCCTAAATTCCCTCCCACGGTGGCATAACTGTGTTCTAGGGCTTGGGAATATACAAATGATTTTTATTCGATTCCCATTCAGACCACTTGCTGTTATATGACAATTTCATGTGTTTCAAATACATTTCAAGAATGTCGCATTGTATAATTGTTTTGTATCGCTGTTTACAAACAGTGCCATTGTTTCGATCTTGTTCCAAACAATCGGCATCGTGGAGCAAGAACTGTATGCCCGCAGATTTTCCAATTCAAATCGTTTCTTTAGCTTGTGGTTGTTTTATACTTAAGTATTCGAGATATTTACGCGTGTTTTCATCTTCAATTCTTCAGTGAAATTTTTAATAGGATTACATTAACGTGTAGGTATTATACATCAAAGTCCAAGTAGTACCTACGTCGTCATTCGTGTTTTATTTCATAAAGTATATAAAAACTTTATGGTGTAGATAACAAGCGGTTGCAAAATAAAATTGAAAGACGAAATATCCAGAAATATAATCGTAATTTTCGACGGCGGATGTTAAACCATTTCAACGTCAATTAAGCATACTTACCAGTTTTTGTGTCATATAATTACAAATAGCTTATTGTTATTAGTATAATGTTATTGTGTAATGTAGATCGTAAATATAAATTTTTTGATAAGATTACATTATTAAGCGTGTACGAATTTTTTTATTCCTCTCTTAAAGACCGGTAACACACCCTCTATCATAGGTGTAGGTACATGTGTTGCAGTAGCTGTCTCTATGGCTGCTACAGAGTTTGTTTGCAACAAAAAAACATATTTTACGTACTAACAATTTATTTAAATATTGCTTTTAAGAATAAATTATATTCATATAATATAGTCTATGGTCAGGGATGTAGAATTATAATTGTGAAAGAATTTTCAAAAAAGGTCCTTTAGTTTTGAGTTAATCCGTTAAAAATGTTTTTATGAGCTATCGCTTCGTTAGTAGCTATTATATAATCACAAACAACTTTGTTGCCAAGTAGTAATTAATTTTATTTATATTTTACGGATTACGATAAAAAATGTATGATAAGTGTGTTTATGATAAATACGTAAGTAGGAGTCTTGAGGATTGTTAATGATAACTTATCAGTTACAAGTGGTTCTGAAATATTTGTACTATACAATTCGTATTTTGTGTTTGACAATTTATAGGAGTAGATATACCTTATTGTAAAGTCACTCTACCCTGTTAAGTTGATAGAAACACTGAAACATTTACCGATGTAACGCTACCTATATTAAAATAATATACTAGGGCAATAAACATAGTATTATTAGTAGTAGGTTTTGATTTATTAAACACCATATTCTTGTGAGTTCATTTTTGCGTAAATGTAATAGATTTAAAAACTACACGTCACTTTCGACTCTGGTACGTAGAGTTCGATAATTGGCTGTTGAATTCTCATCCTTGCTGTAAGAAATTTAAAAGTTTTTATGTATATGTTTAGATGTTATATATCACAAATTTATTATTTTATTTGTTAGGTTAACTAGAATTGTTGATTCGAAAAGCAAGTCTTGCCAGTCATTCTTGAGGTCGGGAGTTCATGTCTGGGGCAGTTAACACGTGCGTACGTTAAACGAAAACGAAGAAACTGCATATTTTACGCCCAAATTGATGTTTGTCACCAAAAAATACTCACCTAAAATTATTAAAGAAATAGAAGTAGTTAATAAATCCAGAGTCACTACCGATATTTTGGTTGCAGCTAACAAATAGATGATTTCGATCACGTTAACTTTCTAAGAAAAAAAATCTCCATATTAATCGGTCCATTCGCTTAGAAGCCTGACACATCAAAGTTCTTAAGCGATCCGGCTTAAAATATTGTATATAAGTGTATATTTTTGTTTCATTGTGTTTTTTTATATAGCTGAGCGATGTAAGGGAAATCTAATATCCATAATAATTAAATTTTACACTTTATTCGCTACCCCTGTTTGCTTCAATTTATCACCTCACTAAGCAATGAATTAAACATGAGAATTCAGGACCCACCTACGATGTTATCGAAGATAGTCGTCGCCTTTCTTTAGTTTATTGAGTTTAACCTTAAATATGCAATGAATATTTATAGCTTCCAATACGTTGTCAATTTACTTAAGTAAATTTATAGTTTTATGTTATTTTTAGTTTCGTTTTGTTGCTAAATTTAGGAACCGATTAAGATAAATAATATCTACAAAAGCGTGTTCGTCTCACAAGGGTAAAAACGATAAATACATGACATTTTAAAAATGGAAGTCTGATCTTGTCTTGATTGTTATTGGACAACAGTGACAACACAAAGTGTTGCTTTCTACACGATTGGGTGTAGAAGGGCTGTATCGGTACTATCGTATTTGAAATACAGCAGCATAGTAAAGGAATTGTGGTAGCCCGTATTTTTACCTATGACAGTACTGGATGAGGCATGCCATACGCTTAATTATAAACTGCTAAAAAAATAACAAAGTTCAGTTAAATAAACGGTTCTATAGATTTTTGTGACCGAACTAAATGTGCATGCTAAGACCCCGTGTCCGAGTTCAGTAACTTAACAGTTAATGTTAGGAAATGTTAATGCGTTGATTAAACAGTTCCCTGTAAATTGACAGTTGCACAGGCCACATCAGTGTAACTGTCTATCTATTATCGTTGATGTACTAACAACCATTGCCGTTAGATATGGTTCGAAAGTCAAATAAATTTTTTTAAATTTCGTTTGAATACAGACTTACTTTGACTAATTATATATATGTATTTATAAAATCTATTTTTTTTACATTAGACATATTAATATTCTCCATAGTAAAATACGCAAGTTAAGCTGACTTCAGAACACCAGAAGGAGATTCGGTGTTTTTTCGTTTACTCATTATTTTCTCCAGTCAATATCTTGTTGACTTATATATCTCGTGAAATCGGTGAACTATGCACCTCCGTTATGATTTCATAAAACAATGGGCAATTAATAGCCTATCGTTGTCCCAAAGGGTCCATTAAATAATAATTTATATACAATACGACATCCAAATTAGCCTCCTAGGATTTGTGTCCTTGTGATAAAAACTTATTAAATCAAATATACTCTAGTATATAAATTAAACGATTATATTTTTTTAAACAGGAAGATAATGATATGTAAAATATAAATAAATATGCTATTAACACAACACAGACAATAGTGGTATTATGTAATATTGATTTAATTGTATCATGAACTTTAGTTTAATTCGTATAAATCGAAATTAACGCCAGTTATTTAACTTTATGGTAAAATTACAATACCAAGCATTGTATTGTACCAATTAATTAAAAATAATAACTCATACAAGACCTTGATGAACATATAGTAGTTCGAGTAAACACCAACCTATGCAAACGTACAATTTTTAGAAATATTTCGTTAAAAAAAATATTTCCATTTTACTGACAAGGACAAATACGGATAATGTTCTAATTAATATTTATGTTACGATAATGTCGATAACGCGAAATTTAAATAGATATTTAAATACAAAGCATTTCTTTGCATACATTTTAAATTATATTTTCACGTTAGTGTTCGATGAGGAATCTTACGATTTAAACTGTATTTTACATCGTAATTTCGTGATTTTAATAGGGTTTCTAATGATATTTTTGGATACCATTCACAGGTAACGTTTGTAATTAACTAGCAATCTTTAAAAATAAGTACATTATAAAGCGATAAACAAAATACCGTTTTCCGATTACATATCATGGACATAGACTTCATTAGGAACCAAGGAAATCTGTTGTCTTAACAAGACTGTTACGGAAGTTCATTGACGGCTGATAATCTTTCTGTCAAAAAGAAACTCCTCGTGGTTATCATATCATCGTATAAATTTTTATATGTGATTATGATGTTTTTAAGTCATTAGAAGACGAATTAAGACTGCGTTAATATGGGAAATCAACGTAGTTTTTGGTAGATAGTTATTAAGATCAACTAGAAAGAATCAATATTTCTAAAATAACACTGTTATCACGTTTAATATACTTACTATTATCATTAAAGATTTAGCCTTCATATTATTGTTAAGAATTTTTTTAAACAGTTACCAAATGTAGGTATGGAATAAGAGATTATTTACGCACATCGTACTTTAATTAATATTCGTATTACGCAGGTATTACAATAAAACGTGTATATTAAGGAACTAAATTGAACGTGAAATTTATTTTTCATTAAATGCTTTGCTTTGAAGGAATAATTTAAAATGTATTTAAACAATACTATTTCGTGGGTATTTAAAAAATAATATATACCTATATGAAAAGATTTCAGGGTCTTAATAACAAACACAATAAATTTCTCAAATATGAACACAACTTGAGTTGATGTACCAATCAATGTACACAAATGTGTATTTCGAACTGAGTTGACGCGACACCGCTCTCTCTGATAATGCTATCGGAATTGCCACACAAACAATATTATCTTGTTTATTTTAAGCACAATAATATGTGAGATTTATCAGTTTGGTTATAACATTTAAAGTAATAAATTAATTTTATAAATGTGGCTGATGGTTAAGTGGCATTGCTTTAAGCAGCTGAAAAGATACATAATTGAAATTCACGATAAATAGGAATGTTTTTTATACATATTTGTTTTCTTATTAAATTAAGTAACAACACTGACTGACGCCACTTCACATTTTTCATATATGTATAAAACAAACAAGTATCTACCTACTCATTGATGCTACTGTATGTATAATATGATCGATAAAACATTTTAATTAAGTAAAATATTCAACATTTTATTATTCACGAATGTATAATAAAATGTATATTTAAATACCTAAAATTCAGGTTCGTGTATCTTAGGGTTACTTGTATTTGGTAGATTGCCGTCGGCCGCAGTACTAGAGACCACACGATCGATGTGGATCTGAGCCTTGAGGGTCCGGCTGCTAAGGTGTCCAGGAAGCAGGCCACAATCAGACTAAGGAACAGTGGAGAGTTCTTTATGTCATCGGAAGGCAAACGGCCCGTATTCATCGACGGGCGCCCGGTGCTTCAAGGGAACAAAGTGAAACTGAATCATAATAGCGTGATTGAGGTGAGCTGCATCCGCGTAATTATAAAGTTTTTGCTGTTGTTTTCGGCGTTCAAGTATAGAAAGATTTTATTTTATTTAGATATGCATTCACAAGAGCTGTGTTGGCCTAGTAGCTTGAGCTTGTGAGCTCATCTTGGCTGTGGCCAGGGATCGAACCTACGACCTCAGAGAAGTCGATTGGTGCTCACACCGACCTTTCATGTTAAACAAAAAAAAATCTGAGTGTGTCTGGCACAGGGAGCGTTCAAGTATTACGTAGGGGGGGAGGCTACATGTAAAACGTTACGATGTGGGGCGGGGATTAAACTACGCGTTATTTTTTTCGACTTACACCACATAATAGTAACTAAAGAGTCACTAGGTGGTCACGAAACGTTTTACTATTCTTGGGTACTGAAAAACGTTACCGCGAAATACATGGGGGGGGGGGGTCAATAATCTCTAAAAAATTGCGTTACGTAATACTGAAGACTGATTTGCTTATAGAAATAATGATATAAAAATAAATGATCATGACATATATACAAATCTGAGGCCCAGACCTAAAATGTTGTAGTGCCAATTTTTTATGTTGAATTCAAAACCACATACAAGAATATATAATTCCAGATTAAAGGTTATTTGGTTTGGGTTTGACTAAAATACAAATAAATTGTGTTCTAAAATAACCAACCCGACGCCCCAACCATACAATAATGATGTACCCAGTACTTTCTATAATTTACTAGGTGATTGCGGCGGCTCGAACAAATGGTTTTATGGGCTAGTGTGTCAATGTCAACAGTTGTGGTGAAACTGGAAGTACATTTGCGTAGGTTAATTTTGTCTTAAACGTTTCTTTTTGTCCACAGATCGCGGGTCTTCGTTTTGTGTTTCTCATAAACCAAGAGTTAATAAGCGCCATTCGCCAAGAAGCTGTTAAAGTTAATATACCTACATGAGAATAATAAAGGTCATTTACATTAAAAATGCATTTTTATTGAGAACACGTTTATTTGGTCCATTTTATATGAATTCTCAAAACTAGGTTTCACTCAAAAAAATATATACCCAACAAATTCTTAAACATTCGTCACTTACACATTAAGATACAGAGTGTTCCACTAACGTGTATCACGGTACACTATCACGTGCGTTTCTGGCTTTAATATTAACACCAAAACAAACAATTAAAATTATTAACTTATACCTTAACCCTTACTTAGTTGCAACCCTTAATAATTATTTAAAATAATAACAATGGCCATCAGAGTGCACAAAAACAATCACGCAGTAGTGCTAACAATCATACATATAAATGGGAACTTATTTCATAAAAGAAGGAACGTGTGATATCGGTCAATAGACTCCATTTACATGCTAAGCCTCAAAATAAAATTTAAAAACACGACAAAGAACAATCAATAGCATATACCCTTTACATTTGTACATACTGTATAATAAAATTACTTAACAATATTTTATAAATACCCTCCTTATATATAATAATACCACTATAATAATTTAAAACAGTTCTGTTAGATCACACAACATTCAACGCGCTTAAAATTCTTATACATAGGTTGATTACACTTATCAAAGGCAACATAGGTAAATAAAAGCACATTATTTGGTATATTTTTATAACACCCTGTTATTTAAATATGTATATGGATAGGCACAAGGTGTAACAGTAGTAAGGTGCCTAAATATATATGAGATCAGTGAATCTTGAATGTCAGGTGTAATAATCACAATATTTTGTGATTTTAAATATCGATGCCGATAATATTATGCAAAAATAATTTAAAAAAGATGCATTTTGATTCGCCATCTGTAAGCCAAAAACATTCGATACTGTCCAACCATTGTGAACAGTATGGAATACATATTCTTAAGGCTTATCAAAAAACTCGCTAACGTGTGGATTCCATGTTAGGCACGGCATTGAAGTATGAGAAAATTCTCTGATTCTTGGAGTAATTCCCTCTAGGCACTTTGTGTTACACGTCATAAATATATTCTAGAAATGTATAAGCCAAATTTCCAAAATATAAACTCCCTAAAATAACAGTGATACAAAAGCATTCTTACATACAATTAATACTCATTATCATTTTTGTGAGTATTGGCTTTGGTTATATTATCAAAGAACCCATGACCGCGCACGGCACAGCGGGATTCAGCGGTGCTTCCATACATGTCATCGATATAAAAAATATCATCAAAACGATACATTATTATACCAATCTATCAAAAAACTCGTACATCACAATACAAATCGAATATTTTTGTACTTCACCCTTAATTACAGGTATCTACTAGTTCATTCAGAAATATATATATAATCTGTGCTTAGAAAATAGATGAGCAATATTTATCATTAAATAACTATAATGATTTTGAGTTTTACATATTTACATATTTTTGGTTTAAAAAAAACTCTTAAAACTATAAGCTACATAACTCTTTGTGTTGAATAATGATATTCTTGTATATTTGTAAATAGCTTGGAACATAAATAAGGAATGACATTATTATCACTATACTCTTAATATTTAGCTACAAGAATCTAGGAAAGATAGATATATATATATATGTATAAGTTACATAACAAAATGTTCAACTTATTTTTTTTTAACTGTAACATTAAGATAACAGTGCAAAATATATTATATTAATGGAATGTAAAATGGAAACAAGAACAATAAACTCTCATAATCATAACAAAATTACTACAGATCTGAAATTTTTATAAAATTAACAATAATTTAAGTTATAATTACTACAATAATTTTATCTTCTTTACTAAATCACACTAATAAATTTTGGCTTTCATTTGCAGGTCTACTAAAATATTGTAAACGAGGTAACTATATTATTTATACAAAATACTAAAAAAAGGAATGCTGCAAGATGGTGGGATATATTTGGAATATGTGGCATTGGACCAGTTTAGGAAATTAAACGGTAATTACAAATCAGTAATTATGTTTCAATCTAATTGTATACTTTAAATTACCAGATGATGGATGGTCTAATGTGGGCTGAGAAATAACAAATTTTGCCGTGCATATAGATTTATACTTTTTTAACTTCTCTTCTAAAACAAATGTTTTCTTTCTATGACAATATACTGCTTTACGTTTATTTCTCTGAGCCATTCTGTCGATAAACTCATTTCTTTCAATAAATACCCAAGGTTGCCACTTTCTACCAGTTAGATCTGGATTGTATAGTTTTTTTTTTATTGATGTGCTGGCATAATGTGCTCCGTTTTCATGTTTCTTTATAAGTACTTTAGGAATGCAATGTTTCGTTTTTTTAAACTTATCTTTATGCATTTTGAATTGAATCTCATCAATACTTTTAAGCACATCCTCAAACTTGGGCTTCACTTTTTTACGAACATCCTGTCTCATAGTAGCTTTCTTATGAGTGGATATTGTACTAAATAAAGGCTCTCTTTTAGCTAACTTTAGTTCTTTTAATTTATTTAAACTATTCGGAGGTAAGGGTAATTTAACTTTAAGATCATGTGACTCAATTATAGGTGGTATATATTTCTGCGCTGCTTTTGTTATCAAAGGTCTATAGTTAGTATTGTAATGGTTTTTTTCAGTAAATTTGTACCGTAACTGCTGGACATTATCAGACACATTATTAATTTCTGATCGTCTCGAACCATTTACACTTGTAATTTTTAACATAATACTTGAACATTTATCCTCTGATGTAGTTGACGACACTTCCGGTGAACTAGATGCGGAATATTTACAATCGTTACTTGCTAATGACGTGTTATTAATCAACTCAAAAGGTTCAATGCGTTTTTCATCGCCATTGCATTTATTTAAGTTATCATTATCGTCATTTATTTTTACTGAAGACTCGATATCTCGATCCTCCCCGTGTTCAAATATAATATCGTCCTCATTTCTATAACTTCTATCTAATAGAATAGGGCTGATATTTGGATTAAGGATTTCAGAGTATCTATTTGGAGAAAGTAATACATCATTTTTATTGTCTAATGAATTTTGAGATTCAATGTCGACCAACGTCTTGTTAACATTCATTTGTGGCATTTTGTATAACGTCTCGACTATTTGCATATCATTCATGCACATGTTTTCTCCATATATTTCTTTTATTCTAACAATATGGTCACTCTCATTATCTGTGTATACACTGTCATTGCTTGACAAATTTGAATTTTCAGGGGATATAGGGGCACTTATTGTAATATCTACAGCGACATCGTCGTTGAATATGTTCTCTACATAGCTATCACCACCTAACCATTTTTCTTGGTTAAAATCATGCGTTAATGAACAGTCTACATTTAATTCAGCACTACCGAGAGTGGAATCATTTTGAAGTTCTTTATGAACTTCATAAACATTGGCGTCTTCAGTTACTTGCAAGAATTCTGACGATTCTACATATTCCATATTGCTAGATTCACAATCTTCTTCTGCTATTATATATTCATTATCATTTATAAGAATTAAGAGGTTGTCATTATTACATATCGCAGAAATGGATTTTCTCCTATTATTTTGTATTACATCACAAACATCTTCGTTTGCACGGGACTCAATAAAATTCTCAAATATAAGCCTGCGCCGCTTATTTGATGAAACTTTATTAAAACTATCATCACTGTATAAATCAATAGCAGAATCTGATAAGGATCTTTTTAAATCAACTCGCTTCGGAAATATTACATTATTTTTTAACTTCTCTATAGGTGTTTCATTTAAATCGTGATCTCCATTATTAGATTCTATGTTTTCTCTATCGACGCTTCCTATGTTTTCTTCTTGAATACAATCAAGGCCAACATGATTTTTACGTTCGTAAATTAATATTTGGCTTGGATTAAAGAGTTTTTCTATTAAATCTTGAGACGGGTAATTTGGCGTGGAAGTGGAAATGGTATCATTAATATTTTTTTCTATTTCTTCCACACACTTATCATAATTGTTTTTTTCAATTATCGATCTGTTATCGACGTTGGTAAAATATTTCTCATATTTAATGTCCTCAGTTTGTTTTTGAGAGGATTTCACACAAAGTCCTGAACTAAAAATAAACAGTTTTTGCATCCACGGCGAAAAATATGCTTTTCTAAAACATCTTTTATAAAAGGATTTCTTATAAGTAGAAAAAGTGTGATTTCGAATGTGATGTTTGACTACGTCATCTGACACTTCATTATTTCGCAAATCGTTATTAACGCATGATGAAATTTCACTATTCAGTTCATTTTCATTTATCACCATTTCTTTGGGTGCCAATTCATTTAGACCATTATTACATGACGATAAAGAACTATCATTATTGTGGTTTGAGGATGCATCTCTATCATCTGTCGGCATATTTGCCATTGATATTTCAGATGTAACCTCAATGGTTGAAAATAAATCATTTTGATTATTGGATTTTAAAGACTCTGATGGAAATTGTAGACCAGTTGTGCAAATATTATTATTTTTGCTTAAATTTTCTTGCATAATATCCTTTTCTTCTTGGTCTTCCTTTTTTGCTTCAGAAGGATTTTGAAATATTTGATTAACGCCAGCATCCGTGTGTGCTATAGAGTCGGGCCAGGAATTTTTAAATTCGTTTGTTTCATCTTTATTACTTTTCTTAACATTTGCATCGTCCTCATTATTTGTGTTTGTATCTTCTTTAACTTGCAATTTGCAAACTTGGACAACGTTCAAATTATTTTCTACAATACTTAATTCAGAAATAATTTTGTCACTACGCATTGCCCTTTGTTTACATATATCGTTTTCGTTATATTCACATAACTCCGACTCTGCATTTGAATTATCCAATTGCATAGCACATTGCGCACGTCTAGGTTCATTATTTACATTTTCATAATTAAGAGTCTTTTCTATAGAGTTTTCTTCAGGTGGATTTAAGTTTTCGATGTTTTTTGGATGAGCCGTATTATCTTCGGGACAATAAGGGGATTCCATTTGGTAGAAAGCATTATCAATTACTTGACTTCTTTTATTTATACTATGAATAGTTTCAACTTGGTTTTCACTTTTTTGATTTGCACTTACTTCATTTATATTAGAGTCTGTTGTTAAGTCGTTACTTAACTTTTGTTTTGGCGTTTCGTTTGTTTTGATACTGCAATTTTTTTTACTATTCTGTATAGAAACGAACTCTTTTCGTTTATCCATATTATTTTTATTACTGTTTGTTATGTTATCGTATTTAACGCTACTCCCACTCAAGGCTGCAATCACAATGTCATCTTTAAATATGTCTTCGTCTTTATGATTGGCCTTATCACATTCAAATTGAATCTCGTCTTCTAGAACAGCATGAGAACTGCAAGGTATCAAGCTTTCTATATCTGATAAGCTTTTATTATCATGAAGCATAGAGGTAACAATAGGTGTAGGATGGTCAATTTTAGGATTAGGATCTAATTCTGGTAATATAGTAGTATCTTCATAAATCAGCCCTAACGAAAATCCAGGTTCACTGTGTTTTTTTTCTGTTTTCGTATTATAATTGTTTTGTTCCAACCCGCTTAATTCCATTTCAACTTTCTTAGTCACTAATGAAAGGGCACACATTTGTGTTTCGTTTTCGTCTTTTGTCGACATCTTGTCTGTTTTAAGATCTTGTACAAGAACAGTTTCAGAATGTGTACTATCTGTAGAACTCTGGTTTAACGTATTTAAACTAAAATCAATGGCGCTGCAACTCATATCCTTTAATATCGCATTTTCCTGCATATCAGATTTCATATCAAATTTTTGGATTTGCTCCAATTTTTCTTGAAGGACTCCTGTATCATTATATACTTCTTTTTTTCTCATAGTATCTGGATTCTTAATAATAACACTGTCTGTTCTAGACTCATTTGGCAATGAATCTGTTGTTTTAATTTTTCTATATTTACTTAATTTCGCTGTCTCTACACAATTAATTTCAGGTGTTTGAACAAGTCTATCGTTAAAGTCTTTATCACTATCATTTTCGGATTTATACAAATTTTGTGCAGTAGTTGATTTTAAGTCTTCATTAGTTGTGCTTATTTTAAATCTGTTTGCATCAATAAATTGCTGATTGATTTCTGGAAAATTTAGTTCTATATCACTATCCAATCTGGGTAAAGAAGCTAAGCAAACACCCGAGTTACTCTCTAAATCTTGTAAACTATAATTATTATTTTTAATTAAATCATCATTTGAAATATAGGATGTATTCATTTTGCAGCTTGTTGTAGGTGAATTAACAGCAACAATGTCTGTTCTATTAGGAATAACTTTTGAATTTGAAACACCTGTGTTTAAAACTTTGTCAATTGTTCTTTCACTAATTATATTATGCAAAGGAGTTGCTATTTCAACATTCATCATTTTTGGGCTACAAGGTTTTATTTCAAAATTGCACCCTACTTCTTTATGTATTACTGATTGGCTTATTTTAGCTTCTACATCTAATGGTGATAATGGACGGGGAATTAAGGTTGATTGCTTTGCTATTTTTGAAGATAACTGATATTCATGTGACATTGGTTTCTTGTTATAACATTTAGCAGGGGTTTCAACAAGCTGCTCATATTGATCAAGTAATTCAATACTGTTATAACCTTTAATATTTTCAGGTAGTTTTGATATTTTTTGTATATGTTCATATTTGGATAATTCTTCGTTTGGTATAGTCATACTACCAAGAATAATAAGTTGCTCAGGGTTACTTTCAGATTGGGTAGGTACAGCTTTTGCTGAGGTGATAGCAGTATCGGAAACTTCATCCTCACCTTCATTCCACATTTGAAGAAACTGTCTGACATTAAGGCCCTTTTTATCAGAGCTAGTGACAGAATTTGATCTTTGTTTTTGAGAGGTTCTTGACCCATTTCCATACAGCATATCACTTTTTCTATACATCTCATTTTGAATTTTAAAATTTCCTGAATCAATACTCCTGCCACTTGCAGATGATGATTGGCTAACATAACCACAATCTTCTTGCAACCCCCCTATAGATGCATGCATTGCTTCAAGTCTAGAAAATGATTCTGCAGGTGATTTTGCCAAGGATGAAGAATAATGCAAATGATGTGGTAAAGGATATGAATTTGGGTAAGGTGACTCCATTGGTTTCACAGGCATATTATCTTTCCTATACACATGATGTTGAGGTATATGATGCATATTTATGCTGGGATGCATTGCTAATGTTTGCCTCTTAGGATCATTAAAGTATGTCATATTGTCAACAGAAGAATACATTTTGTTTCTAACATTTTCATAATCAACATATAGTTTGCTATTCACATCATAAGGTAATTTAGTAGCTGTTAATGTATTAGGTGACATATCTGGTGGGTAAGGATAAATTTTACTAGGTATACAGTTTCCTTGAACTGGTCCATAAGAATGAGAAATATATTGATTTTGATAGGGATTAAAATTTGGTTGACTTGGTCTTTGGTATGGATCTATAATTGGATCAGGTACTCTTCGTATTGGGACCTGTGGATACATGGGATATGGGTGTGACGGTAATGTTTTACTTATATCATACTTTTGTGGTGGGAATGACAGTTGTGGGTGATATGTATTTGGATAGTTAGAAACATAATCATACCTGTGTTGTGTATACCGTTCTCTTGTACTTGGATAAGGTTTGAATCTCACACTTGCTTCATTATACAAACGATCTGCATGGCCTTGAGCAGGGTCTTCTTGTGGTGGCCGATGAAGTCTCTGCAACGGTCTTTGTCCTGGAAAGTTGGCTACCTCAGGATATTGATAGAACTCTGGGGCAAAGGGTCTTTGAGGCCGTGGTCCAACAGCACCAGACCATCCATGTCGTTGCACAGTTAGAAATGGTGAATTTGCCGCAGTTATCGGAACATCTGAGCTTCTAATACTTTTTTGGCTATTAACTATAGGGTTAATCGAGTAAGGCACATCACAGTACTTAACTTCTAGTGGCATATCAGCTTTGGAATTTATTAAAACATTATCTTCAATACTCTTAGAAGAATGATAAGGCGGCACCATAATCCGCTGCATATTTTCTTGGAATGTCTGTCTGGGAGATATATTTCTCATTGACTGATAATCTGGTAACTTCTGAGGGATCTCTGCTTGTAGTTGATAAACAGTATCTGAGCATGGCCATGGTTCAACTGAAGCTTTTTTGAGATATGCATCGCCAGCAGTGGGTGGGGGTTGCACTCTATCGGGCCCTATAATAGCACACGGCCGTGAGCCTTGCGCCTCCACTTTACCCAATGAGTTTGATTCGATATCTTGATATGACTTATTTCTATTACTAAGTAACGTAATGTTGTTCTCATCAAAGTTGGTGTTTCCATCGTTAATAGCAGATACAAGAGTAGAATCACTTCTTAAATCTTTAGCGTCCATGGTCACGTTTTTTCGCGTAGATATTGAACTGGGTTTTAAACATTTTTCTTTTTCACTTCTATTCACTTATGGTAATACAATCGTTTTGTTAAACCGTCCAAAATATTGGTCATTCTGAAATATAAACAAATTGTTAACATACTTGTAGGTTTATTGACAACTGTCAAAATAAAACACTGCCACATAAGCTTTACTAAAAAAAATAATTAGGAATGTTTATAATCTTGAGCAAAAATGTTTAAAATAGAGCTAATACACACCTATACGAAAAATTGAATGAAATATCAATATTATTTCCTTGGAGACACCGATTTATTACGTCTTGCAGTTTGTCCCGTAAAGTCATGTGTTACCAGATTTTTGTATCTGTTAATTTCGACAAAATATTTTTCAAATACATAAAAGTGTTACCCTTGTTAAAAATATTAATAATTCATTGAATAATTTGCGTAGTTGACTTGAAATTATTAAAAATCATAGATATACAACGCTAAAATATCAAACGAAAGGACTACATTAAAGCGTCTACACACGGCCCTAAAATCAGACACAATATTTATAGATATATTTTCTAAGGCCATACTAGTGCGTAAGAAGGGGATAAAACAATGTTTGTCATGTTTAAATTCAAGTAGGTAGGAAGTACCAACCGCAACAGGCTCCCAAATAGGCTCAACAATAGTTCTTTGAACTAGTATCGATATGAAGTATCGATACTAAGGGTGGGTTGCATCAACAAATTTTGACGGACACGTAACCGTTAAATATGGCGCTAACGAACGTTAAACAAAAAAAGTGTTGATTCACCATCTATGACAGCTTACGTTCGTTAAAAAGTTACGCTTACGTTAACCAGTGCTCGAACCATTGGTAATCGTCAAATTTTGGTTTGTAACTTCGTAGTTCGTACTTTCTAAACTCTGTTTCCTCTGAATTTAATATTAGAGATGGTTTGATTAATAATTATTTTGCAAGGTATGTTAATATAACGATTATTTTTGACTTCAAAAAATAAATTGCAAATTTAATATTAAAGATGTCTTATATTTTAGATTATAACTTTTTTATGGCATGGGTGTATGGGTGGTATGGTGAAGGACTAACATATTCTATACTGTTTATATTGCTTATTGCATGCCTTTGGTAAAGAAATAAAATATTTGACAAAAATAATATGCCTTTACTAACTGAATTACAGCCTACAGATTTTATTAATTTAGACCAAAGTTAACTTCATTGACAACAAACAGAAAACTAGTTTTCTCTAAATTTAATTTTATTCTAATATGTGGGATACATAGTTTCATTATTATTATTTTGCAAGGTATGTTAATATTTAGATTATTTTTTACTTCAAAGAAAACAAATCTCAAATTATAATTTTAAAGCTGTCTTATTTTCAGATTATAACTATTTTATGGTATGGATGTGAAATATCTTGAAGGATTAACATATTATATACTGTATAATATATAGCTATTGCATGCTTTTGGTGGAGAAATAAAATGTTTGACAAAAATAATATGCCTTTTTATTACCGAATTATAACATTACATAGTTAAGCCTGCCTATGCACATAAGAATTAATTCATCTTAAAAATCTATTTTTTTACAGTTTTTATTATTTTTTACACTAATTTTATAACATTGATACACACAACTTTAATTATTTTGAAGAGCATTTATACTAAGTTTCAAGCAATTCTGATCATAAAAAAGTTATAGTAAGTCTATTTTTTATTGTAAAGGTAAATAAGTACCACTTTTCATACATTTTACATTAGAAATGGCAGTTTCATATAATCTTACATCCCTTTAGTATAATTAATAGTAAGTAATTTTTTTTCTTGTAGTTTAAAAATGATTTCATCGTTCTTCCTCTTTTCATTTAGATGTTGAACACGCACCTCAAAAATTTCTTTTTCATATTTATTATCTGAAAGGGCATTAAATTCTGCATGAATCGCACTCCATGCCCTCTTTTTTTTGCAAATTGTTAGTACTGTCTGTCTTTTTATGAAATAATATGTGTTTATGTTTTACTATTAAATTTCTAAATCTGTCCTCTTCTTTTCCAAAATTTACCGAACGTTCTCTGAAAGTCAATGAGTCACGTAAATAAATACACTTCTAGCTATATCTCTCAATATAATATATATACTTTGCGCATATACAATTCATGCAATATAATAATAAAATAATAGCTTTATACTTACTTTGGCGAAAAGGTTTCCATTATTTATATTAAAATTAAACACTTTTTAATTATCCTTTCGTACAAAACAATAAACATCGATGTCAAACTTGACAGAATGTTTCAAATGACATTGTTTTTATCAATGTTGCTATTACTAAAAAAAATCCCATAAAACATTAGGTTAAAATAGCGTTACGCAAACAGGCAACCCCATTAACAATGATGAACTCATTTTTTAACAATGAAGCAACGCTAACAAGTTAACAGACGTTAAAGTTCATACGAGTCTGTCAAATTTTAACGAACGTAAGTTACGATAGCAAATGGTTTGAAACAACCCACCCTAATTCTAATATAAGAATTACCTTACATTCTTTTATTGTTTTGCTTAATAAAATCACAAAAGTTCAATGAAAATTTGTTAATATCATAAAAAACCTATACATTATTATGATTATATTTAATGTAAAAGAGAGATTCCATAAAAATACAACATTCTGGTAGTTTGAATTTTAAGTAAAGATAGATATTATTACATACGTCGGACAAACATATCAATATAAAAAAATGCATTGATTCATTCCGTAGAAAGTTCTAATTATTAGATGCTAGTTTTAACAATATAAGACAATTATTATATTAAATAATATATATATTATAATTATTTTTAATTAAAAGTATAAGTATGTATTTAGATGGTTGAGAGAGAATGTATGAAACATCTAATGATCTAACGATACCCACCAATAACGAACTAACTACCTAGTGTAAATAGTTACATAATGTAGAATAAAAATGTATCTCAATTTCAGTTTTCCAGCAACTATTACTAACTTCAATTTTGAGATTATCAAAGATGGCACTGTTTTATTTCACACAGTTTCGAAATGATGCTGCGTACATATTCCTATAATAATCAGTCATCAATATTTTTGTGACAGTGACGTCTGTACAGATACATCTGGTAATAGACAGATATTATGTACATACCTTTACCTCATATAATATAAGTATGTACGTCAAACATGATAAATTTATTTTACCATTGAGTAGTTAAAAATATCGATATACATATTATGTAAATGAATTAAGATCGATATTTCAAGAAAAAATATCGGTCTAATCTACTACTTTAAAAAGTATGATTATGTTATAATATTTAAAAAATAATTGTTTCTTCAGCCTAGTTTTTTACAAAACCTCCATATGCACAAAAATCGTTTAATTTTTACAAATTTGTTCATATTATATATTTAATATCAATACGTTTTAAATGTCTACCATTGATCAACTTGGGCAAACACAAAACACTACAACTGCTTTACAGGGATGATTAAAACAAATGTCTATATACATGTCTGGTCTGTGCATTTAGCATAGTCTATCATAAAGTGACCATAAACAACAAAATCTGTGATCATAAATTTAGAATAGAAAATTAATTAGAATTTAAAAAAATAAAAATTCTACAGCGAAATGAAAATTTATGTTCGGTTCTTATTTCTTAATTTTTTTATACTATTATAAACTTAGAGGTTTTAATTCATTAATACTGTACTTACAATGAAATACATTTCGTTTAGCTTAATTGTATCTTTATTTTTTGCTGGTTATGTTATCAATACAATATGGAATTTAGCTGAAATATTTATACCGCCTGAATGTAGTCGTGGCGAAAAATGTTTTACGTCTTATTTGGCTTCAAATCCTGTGCAGTGTCTAGTGTTATTTACTTCAGTTACCGAAAATCCTTATAGGGAGGGGATATCGGGTGCGTCAGTAAATAAAGTTCACACATCTTTAAAATTTGATTACCGCAAATCTTCAAAAATGTAAGTGATTTTAATTTATAACTCTACCAAATTATATCTATACTCTATTTTCTATACCTTAATTTAAGTAAGTTATTACTTTATTATTAATTTGTCTAGAAAATATATTTTTTTCTACTTTGCAGGGTTGTGAATTTAAAAATACCTCGTCGTACTCGAAATAATGGATCTTTTTATATGCATGCTGTACTATTGGATGAAAAACGCCTTTATGATGATTTTATTGATATATTTAAGACGGAAGCTGTGCATACCTTGCCTCTTGTCACATTTATGGAACCTCAGGCAGAAATGTTCAATCTTCTACAGGCTGTGAGTCCTTTCTTTATGTCCTCTCCTACTCTTATTCTATTTTGAGCACTTAATTAATAAGTTAGTCTAAAAATAAAATCAGTTAATTATTATATTCTTACTAAAACGTAGATCCTTATTTTCTATCTCCATTGCATGAAAACAATTTAACAAATAATCATATATAAAACAATGCAATTGGTCTTTTTCATAACAGAAAACAGAAACGAAAGCTCCACAGAAAAAAATTAAACCATATGCCCACATATCCACCGAGGCACCACTGTCAATATTGACAGATAATTTAAACTTGCCTCCTAAAAAAATTCCTGGGGAATTATATGCCTATTTGAGGTAAGCTATCTATCACATTTATGCATAAAATATTAAATAAATAATAATTAAATGGTCCAATATATCACTATTGATTTAAACTGCAATGTTCTGAGCAATAAAACTAGTGTCAGTAAAAAATTGCTTGCTAAATATCCTTTGCTAGTTAGGTTGTTATTTAATGGTTTTGGGAATACATATTTTTGTATCTTTTACTTGCCATTATTTATAGCTTGACCTTTTGTGCTCTAATTCAAAACATATTTTACCATAGTTACCTTTGTGGTAAATTCATTTAATAAATAAAAACCTGGCATCTAAAATAGGTCTTTGTTTATTAATACTTTGTTCTATTATTTAAGGATTAAACAAGGAAAATTTTTGCCGATAATCCAGCATAATGTTTTAAAATCACGTATATCCCATTTACAATTACTAAATAGCAGTAGTTCAGAAGTGAATGTGACTGTAGATGTGGCACCAACATCATATGGTGTGTTAAGATTGGCATTGCATGTAAAATTGGCACTAGAACAACTCCAGATGCTTGGCTTCAGTGAGAAGGATGTGGACGATGTTAAAGGAATATTTGCTGACACAAATTTGTACCTTCTATCTGCAACTGTTCTAATTGCAAGTTGTCATGTAAGTATACTAACAAAAATAATGTCTAAAATTAAATAAAATTCTCTTGTAATTTTCTTAGCTCTTCATAAAATAATTATTATACTTTGGTAATTTTTAATAATTATCAAATTAATTATTCAAATTCTTATGAGAAATAAAGTTATTCTTAAACCTAATTGATCATTTTTACCGAAACGTATACATATTATATTGTGTAAATTTCCAGCTGCTGTTTGATTTCTTGGCGTTCAAGAATGACGTGTCGTTCTGGCGTAGTAAACGGTCTTTAGCCGGACTGTCTGCTCGCACTGTATTGTGGCGGGCATTCTCGCAATTCGTCATCTTCTTTTATCTGATTGATGAACAGACTTCTTTACTGGTTCTCGTGCCGGCCGGTGTTAGTGCTGTTATTGAGGTATCTTTTTATTTAACTACACCAAGTTTTTAAACTTCCTGCTTGCTTATTTCACCAATAATAAATAAATATCGTTTAATAAATATATAAATGTTACATAATGGTATTGCTGAAGATAAATATTAAAAATCTCAACCAAGGCCGATAATTCCCTGCATCAGTTTTACTGAATTATTTAATATATAATATATATAATATGTAATAAACATACTCATATATTATAAAGAAGTATGTATATTTTTAAAGGGATTGTAACCAAATATTTTGATTAATGTTATTTTTTTTATATCTAAAACTATTTCTCCTATAAAAAATAATAAATGTAAAAAAAAAAATGAAGCATGAATCCGAAATTTCGTATTTTACACCAGTCATTATAGACATTCGAAATCGAAAATTTGATAATAATTCCAAAAGTTTTCAAACTTCGGTCAATTGAATGGTACATTGGGACGACAATAAATCTCATTTTGCAACCTTGTCCGCAGTCCGGAAAATTGTTAAAATTGCTATTAAATTAATTTTATGTCTGTATGGTCGTGAAAAAAATTCCAAAAGTTCTGCAAACTTGGGGAAGTTTTCGATATAATATTTCATATCACGTATAAAATTTGCAACCAACCGAAGTGTACGGAACATTTTTTGTTATTTATTTTATTTTCGATATATCTGTCAAATTTGCAGAACTTTTGGAACGTTTTCCTTCAGTTTAATAAAGAACAACATTAATTAAATAATGTTCCGTACACTTAAATTGGTTGCAAATTTGACACGTGATGTAAAATAATATATTGAACACCACTCCAACTTTGCAGAACTTTTGGAATTTTGGTCTCAAGAACTAAGCAAATTATCATTTATTGCATTTTTGACAATGTTCCGGACCGCAGAGCAGGTTGCAAAATTTTATAGTTTATTTTAATACCACTCCCGACCTTACATCAAAATTTGAAAACTTTTGGAATTATAATGAATTAATTGTCTTGACTGACTGGACTATTTGTCAAAAGATTTCTCGTAAACGAAAATTCATATCAAGTTCAGGTGTATTTTCTAAATCACTTACATTTGTCTCAGTTGTGGAAAGCCAGCAAAGTTCTGCACGTGCGCGTGTCCGTATCAGGCGGGCGCGTGCGCGTGTGGCGCGAAGCGGGTGACGCTGGCGAACAGCAAACGGCACGAGCAGATGCAGAGGCCATGCGGTACCTTGCCCTCGTTCTGTACCCACTCTGTGCCGCCGGGGCCATTTACTCGCTGCTATACGAGCCACATAGAAGGTACAGTATCTCATTGCAGTCAACGTTTCACAGAGACAATATTTGAGTTAACAAATAATTACGATAATTAACCCCTTTTCGCGTGATTCACGTGCTATAGAAAGTGCCAAAGATTTTTTTAATTTGTACCACTACATTACGACAACACGTGATACAAATTGACGTACGTTCAAAGAAATATGAAAAGCGGTACCGTCCCTAAAACATGCGGAAAATAAAATAAAAAACTATAAAAAGAGTTAAACAATTTGAAGCAAGAGTAGTCTTAGTCGAGGGTAGAAAACCATGAAATACTTGAACACGCATGAACCAGACAATGCAATTATTTAGAGTTTCTGCCAATAAAGATTAAGTAGTATAAGAGCCAAAGTGCATTTTGCTCACTAAGGCTTTCTTATTATAATCTTGGCATTACCTAAATAGTCGGAGTTACGCCCCGAGAGTAAAGCCAGCCGCAGACACACTCTTCAGCATTATAATATATTTATTTAATTTAATTTATAAAATATTATAATAGCATAGCATTTATTTATTTGTTGTATGTGAGTGATTAATATACAGTAAAAATAATATCTTCGATTATTTACGGCTAAGACTTTATATCTGAGCACTAAAGTTAATCCCCGAGTGATTCAGTATTTATGGCTAAATTAAGGTGTATTTAAATAAAATTTGTTCAAGGGGAATTTATATAAATCGTTTCAAGTGATTTTTAACAATTGTAGTTAGCAATGTTTTATTTTATATTTTCTTCTCTGTTTTGGAATGTTGTCTCTTAATATCAAGTTTTGACTTTAGTATTAAATTAGTTTCTGATTTCGTTTATCAGGAAGAGATTGATTAAGTCGTTAGTACAATTCATAAATTGTTTTAACAGCTGGTACTCGTGGGCGCTGCATAGCGTTGTAAATGGCGTGTACGCATTTGGGTTCATACTGATGCTACCGCAGCTCTTCGTGAATTATCGGCTGCGGTCGGTCGCGGCACTCCCCTGGCGTGCCTTCATGTATAAAGCTTTCAACACCTTCATTGACGACGTTTTCGCCTTCATCATCACGATGCCCACGGCACACCGCGTGGCTTGCTTCCGCGATGACATCGTGTTTCTCATATATCTATACCAAAGATGGTAAGTATCGTTATATTTAATGTAGGACTCTAGTTGTTAACTAATTGCAAAAAAATATATTATAAGCTGTTCCTGAGATAAGCACACAATTTTACAAAACCTTTTCAGGTTTTTATGAGTATAGATTTCGAAATTATATGGCATTAATTATGAACGTGAATTTCTAACTTTCACACGAATGTGGACAGACACACTTTTGCGTTTTATTAATCGTGTGATAACCCTTCTTTACTCTTCTTTGATAACTGACCAAATTGGATCAGAAATCGAGTCTGTAAAATAGGTACTACTTAAATCATCCATGATTGTTACTTTTTTAAACCCGTAGGCTTATAAATATTGTAAAGATAAGGTTTTATTTATAAAAACGTAAATAAATCAATTATTTAATTATAGGTTGTACCCTGTTGACAAATCGCGTACTGATAGCGCCCTCAGTATGGACGAGAACCCTGATGAGTTGGAACCTGCAAAGGAGAAGGCTGACTAAGGTTTTTACTAACAGGTAAGAAGTAGTGAAGTTACATAAATTTGTATATTTAATATTTTATTTGTTAGCCTAAATTCTCATACTCGAGTATCCTATTCCAACAATATCAAATACAAACTAGTCGCCTCCTTTTTTGAAATCGGTATAAAACACATAAAACTATGTCATAATTGCCCTTCTTTTTGTGGTGCCTCTACGATTACTGAAGGTCCGCAGTCAATATCCGAAATGTGTTCTTGTTCATTGCCAATTTAAACTGTTATTGCATTGCAACTTAACCCACTCTTGAATGTTCTGTAATGCTAATATATTTTAAGCCTACAAGGTTTGCCAATTTTGCCCATTATGGTCCACAGAAGTCTGATGTAATCAACATTTAACACTTCTCAACATGATGGTATAGACAAATAGGTTTAGGATTTGAATTTGGTTGAAATTTTAACCCGAAAGACGATAAATGCTTTTCGTTAACTAAATGGTCAATTTACGACCATTTAATAAATCAAAAACGCACCGTTTCGTCTTTAGCTTTAGAATGTTTCCAGAATAGTTTACTTGCCTTGGAGCTCAAAATATACTTGCTACACAGTTTGTACTACACAAAGTTGGTTCAAAGGCCCTTTTAAAGATTAATAATTTTTGTTGTGTGTTTCCACATGTTGTTTGCATTTACCTGGCTACTCAATACGAATTTTTTTTTTCGAATATTCGTTACAACTCTATATTAGTGACAAGGGTATAGGATTCCCCTTTCGAGGGAAAGGCCTGGTCCAATTTTTCCAATTTCCTTCGATTGAGCATCCCGAAACCAGTAAAATCGCTAAATTTTTGATTTCATCGTCCAATCTAGCGTAGGGCTTCCTCCCTGGCCTCCTGTACCTCTTTTACCTTCTATTAGTCCTTGAGACGCGCAACATGGCCATTTCCACCAGTCTACCTCAAGACTTTATGATATATCTGATTATATTATGCTGTCTCCAGTGTTATTTGGGTTATTTAGTTTTTTCTGATCGAATCACAATTGCTATTTTCTAAATTAAATAACATTTCATTACATTTTGCGTTTTAGGCACGTTTCATGATCAACATGATGGGTCCGGAGGTAGAGCACAACAACTGACAAACGAACGTAGACCGCAGATTGGAGCTATTTGCACAATAGTCGTATAAAACCTTAACTAAATTTGTGCTATTATTTCAATCGCATTTTTTACAACATAATATCCTCGGAAGTCATCACGCCGTCTAAAGGCAAAATCTGGAATTGCTGTTTATAACGCTTTTACGAATTTATTTTAATGTTTTTGTGTGTACGTGACTGCATTTATTGTCTGGTTGCGTATGTTATTAAACATCTATGTTGCTCAAAAATGTCTTAAAATATATTTAATAATTGTCAATAACTTTAGCTTCTATTTAAGGAAGTTTTTGGTCTTAATAAAAAATACTTTGCGACAGGTGTGCTCTGGATTTATATAGAAATGGTCCGTGTTTAAGCATCAATTCCATACTGGGTTAACTGACCGTCATTTGTCTTTTTCCTGTAAAAATATATTTTTTTACATTATATCGTAAAATACACTAACACAAAGATAAAAAGACGCTATTACAATTTACCTACAATTTTAATAATTCTATTAGACGTTATTTTATTCGAATAGTCAATAGAATGGTATAGTCTCAATTATCACGCCAATTCGAGGTTTTAGACGTAGTTTGATAAATATTTTTATCTTATATGTATTTTAGCATTTATTTTGTTGATAGCAAATGAATTAAACGAATATTGCCGTTGAAGTAAGTGCACAAAACTATTGATTGTAATCTATCGAAGTGAAACCGTCAAATTGTGAAACGGAACGCACCTCGCGCGCTGATTGGTTGAACGGAAAATGCCCCGCGCCACCATATTATCATTGTATGTTCTCAGCGCGCGAGGTTTTTTTTAATCACAAATTTTTGTCAGGAATCAGGAAGAAGGAGGAAGAATCAGAAGTTACGTAAACAGTTTAATAAAACTACTTGCCTAACAGGCGCTATAGGCGTAGCTTGTTTTAACATCTTTCCAGCTACTATCTTTTTGAGTGCAATTTCGATATAGATTTTTCAAAATAGCTTGGGATCGCGTTTTGAAAACTTATCGGGAGTTTTATGGTAACCTGGAAACTAAATGCGACCGCGATCATTGTATGTTCTTTTCACTAAGATCGAAGTAGGTATCTACTGACTACTAGAGACTAGGTAGGCACGTACGGATTTATCGTTATAAATAAAGGATTTGTATTTCTTCTGCATATGTAAATTATAAAAAAACTTTGCGTCTGAGATGGTTCGTTGTGAATACCACTAGCAAAAAATGCATTATTTATTGTTTATTTATGAGGCTTACGTTTTAAGGCTACAAGTAATACTAGAGGCTGATTAAATTTTATCTATATATTCGTCTTGTGAGAAAAATTATTATAGAGTTTGTCGTAGCTTAATTATGTCATGTTTTGTTTTAGTTGAAAAATTTGTTTATAAGGTATTTTTAGCACATCAACATTCCTGTTTGTTTATTTTTAAGTAGCAAATTTTATTATTAATTTACTTTGAAAAATGTTCGTCATGGTTCTTGTATTTTTATTATTATTTTCTAGCCTGTAAATTACTTATGGAGGCTAAATATACAAATGAATTATAAATGTTTGAAATAAATGCGATACAACAGCGATACTTCTTTCATTTATTCGGCATTGAACTTGATCTTTGAAGACGTCATGATAAAATTGATGCTGAATTGCTGGTTGAATATTATGTAATGGAAGTGCGAGAAGTGTAAAAAGCGATATTTTAGCGATTTCTAAGACATTTATATCACTACAATGAAGGTACAATTAGATGATGTTTGCTGATATAATTAAAATAAAATAAAATGAAAATAAGTAATTGAAACAATTCCAATTAAAAACTATTACAAACTGCCTTTATTTTTAGTTAACCATTTTAAATATCTCAATTCTCAACCTGACATTACCTTAGTTTAATTAAAATTGTTTTGGCAACATTTACGAATGGATAAAACAACAACAAATTGGATTTTGTAACACTTTACGCTAGTTATAATTAATTGTTCATTTAATATAGAATTAAAGATTGCGCCGTTTGACCATGAACAGGTGACCAATGGCTAAGTGGTATGGTAAGAGATTTACGCATTATGTCATATACCGTAATACTCAGAGGTCGTGTGTCCAAGCCATCATGTGGACGGATTGGTTTGATCTTGTAGTACGAGCCAGTTTATTATCAAGTGCAATCGTTGTGTATTTAATATTCTTTGGAAAATCTTCGAACAAAAGGAGTTCGGGTAAATACGTCCTTGCATTTGTAAACTTTTTACGCTTTTGTATCTGGGAATATTTGTTAAGTTTTTTGTTGTCAATATTAATGTGATTATTTGATGTATAAATATTTCATTCCTATTGTATAAATTACATCAGTTTTTGTTGCTAATTTGGTTTTATCGCTGATAATTCGCTGATTGATAGTGATCCATGTGCACCTGTTTTCATTTCGATAACTAATTTTAGCGCATTTTAACTTCGCTGCAACGGTAAAATAAAACATCGTGAGGAAACCGACATGTCCTAGACGTAAAATTCGACGGCAGGCACTGCAGGCTGATCACCTACTATTAGGTTGAAAAATGATCATGAAACAGATGAATGAACATAAAACTTCTGTAAGAAATGGACAAGACACATCCGAATATTTTATGTTCCATTATCAGTTTCTGTCGTAGTTATTTCGAATTTAGAATACATTTGATAACCTTTCGTAACTTATCAATTAGCTTAATCTAAAAGTTACAGTTGTGAATTTTTAATTATCAATCTGGGCCAACTACCTACAACTTTTTTCAAATATTTTAAAGGGTGGAATTATCTTAAATATATTGCCGCACGTTACACCGTAAACCGATGGAAGCGTACCGTGCGGCCTGGACCACTCTACGATGGTCCAAGTCCCTGGCAAAGTAAAGGTTTTGACGGTTTTACATTTAAGACCAGTGCACCCGACGGTACAGCTATCGTTTTGACTATAAAAAAACTATATGGGCCGACGCAACTTGCTGAAGTCTACATATATGTGAAGTTACTGGACGGAACTTACAAGCTGCCTCGTAAGTATTTAATATTTTTTAATTACAAAATAATTGCACTATATTTACAAAAGCTAAGGAACTAATAGTCTTTTTGTTAAACAAATTACTACAATGCGGCAACTCTTTACATTTATATCATACAAAACAATACATACATTTAAAAAATACATATAAAAAAACAACATAACATTAAACAGTACCTAATGGATTTAAATATTAACAAAAAGACTAGGTATTTCAAACAGAATAGAAACTGTTAGAAGCTTTTATGTAAAGAGAAACACTATACTATAAATAAGATTCCATTAAATTTAATGGTGAGAGATTTTATTTAAATTACACAGTTCTGACTGTGTATGAGAAAACAAAGTTCAAAATACACCCTAATTAAAAATAAAAACAACGTTAAAGTCGTTTTATCTCTTTGTCTGTATTAATATATTCTTTAAGTAATATCTCCATACAAACAGTCATTTTTAACTGTAAGTGACCACCTAAATTCCTATAAATAAAGTAGTGTATAACCAACGGCACGTAAGTCTAGCGCTGGCCGATACGTGGAGGGGATTGCTGCGCATGTGTACTGTCGCGCGGGGGACAAAATGCGACTGGAGAGCCAATCGACGCTTTTCATTCCGCTAGCCCCCCTCAGGTACCTAATTAACGAGCCAATAATTGAAATATTATTGGTTTTATTGAGTACGGGACAATTGCTAAACCAGGTTACACAAATAATGTTACTGTTTATTTTGTGATTAGATATGTTGTACATACATTGTAGTGTTATTGGGATTGTCATCGTCCCAGGATACTTCGCAATAGATTTTTTTTTTGAAATTTTGAAATGAAAAGCTACGTATAATTTATCTCGTAGTCAAACTCGTCATAATAGGTAGTAAAAATTTTACGAAATCTTAGTTTAGTATTAACTTATTTACTGTATTATATGTAGATGATTCGGGAACATCGATTAGTCCATGGGAGGATGTTCCATCGGGCTGGAGGGGAGGTGGTCTCAAGGTTGAAATACTGGAGCCGCAAGATCGTTGTAGGATATTATTCAATGGGCTCCTTTTATGCAATGAAGACGGTGTTATACGACATGTGAAATTTAATTTTATGTACGTATTTATTTATGATTTCTAAAACAAATTACAAAACATACAAAGACGTAAACCAAAGAGGTCTACTTATCTAAGAATTCTAATATGGTGTTAATAAAGTCAAGATTATTTTTGTTAAAGACCGTTTTAAATGTTTTTATTCGGATCTGTAAACAACTTTTAAAAATGTGTTCATAAAGAATACCATAAGATAGTATAGTATAATATAGTTTATATCTAATGTTCGGGATCCCGGGAAATATGATAATTTACATGAAAGTCTTGCTTTATTCAACATCATCAGTCTTAGATGCATGTCAGTGGCGTAACTATCTGGGGCCCGTGGCAAATTCTTTTGATGGGGCCCCTATCAGTAGAACTCGTCACGTTGTACTCACTTTAATTTGAATAACTTCGAGATTTTCAGCGTACTCAATGAAACGTTGTTTATGTACCACTAATGGCCTAAGGCCTCCTCTCTTAGGCAAGAGGGAATGATCTGTAGTCCCCACATTAGGCTAATACGTATTGAATGTGATATACAAACTCATCCATAGAACATAATATCTCTTGGTCAGGAGCCCTTTCGGGTCGGGGGCCCGTTAGTCCAGTCAGTCAAGACAATTAATTCATTATAATTCCAAAAGTTTTCAAATTTTGATGTAAGGTCGGGAGTGGTATTAAAACAAACTATAAAATTTTGCAACCTGCTCTGCGGTCCGGAACATTGTTAAAAATGCAATAAATGATAATTTGCTTAGTTCTTGAGACCAAAATTCCAAAAGTTCTGCAAAGTTGGAGTGGTGTTAAATATATTATTTTACATCACGTGTCAAATTTGCAACCAATTTAAGTGTACGGAACATTATTTAATTAATGTTGTTCTTTATTTAACTGAAGGAAAACGTTCCAAAAGTTCTGCAAATTTGACAGATATATCGAAAATAAAATAAATAACAAAAAATGTTCCGTACACTTAGGTTGGTTGCAAATTTTATACGTGATATGAAATATTATATCGAAAACTTCCCCAAGTTTGCAGAACTTTTGGAATTTTTTTCACGACCATACAGACATAAAATTAATTTAATTGCAATTTTAACTATGTTCCGGACTGCGGACAAGGTTGCAAAATGAGATTTATTGTCGTCCCAATGTACCATTCACTTGACCGAAGTTTGAAAACTTTTGGAATTATTATCAAATTTTCGATTTCGAATGTCTATAATGACTGGTGTACGTGTCATTTTGCCAGCCCTGTCACCCTATTGTTACGCCACTGATGCATGTACTTTACGATGCAGTACGTCAGACGTCGAATCCAGGTCAATCGGCTTTCCTCTATACATTTACCATAGTCTTTTAACCTATGCCTTCCTATGATACGTCTAAGGTTCGTAACATTAGCGTGATTGATCAGTTCAAAAGGGCATTAAAGATACACATCAGAATGGGCCCATTAGATTAAAATTGGGCTAGCTGATGACGACGTGTATCTCGTTCGTACATACTTAATATTAAATTTCTCATGTAAATAAAAAATAATTTTTGTAATGAGAAATAAAGTTCTTTAAACATTTGATACTTGAAATGCTTTCAGCTGGGCATCTGCTACCAAAGTTACGAAATACCCTAAAGACTGGAGCAACAATCTCGTTGCGGAATCTCTAGTTTCGCAACCATGCGATGGACCGTGGAAGGAATCGTTGTAAGTTCAATTTTTGTATATAGATGTTCAGTTCTTCGGATGTTCGCTGCGACATAACGAGAAATTTAAACACTAATTGGTATTTTTCACAATCTTTAGTATAAAAATGTTATTTATTTTAATATTTGCTAAGTTATTCACGCAAATATAGCGCAAAGGGTTGTGCTCTCAGAAATATAACATGTATATGTTTTCCTGCCGTCATAATTAGATTTTTTTCCATAGCAAAAATATTAAATTTTCACTAATAAACATAAATTACAGAGCTTTTCATGCTTCGTCTCTTCTTATATTAGGACTAATGTACGCATTAATATAACAGGAACAAATGCATCGAAGGTTCAGGAAGCTGGTCTCAATTCGGAGCATTACAAGGAAGGTTCCAGGCCTTTGAAGGGGGGAAGATATTGAACAGCCATTATCTCAGGTGTAGAGGTGTTAAGGAGCGTTATTGGATGGCAACAGAATATGGACCAAAACGGGCGATAGCTATCACTGCCGCAGCAAAAGATGGCACTGTCCTCAATCTCCAAGGGTTTTGTTTCAACGATATTACTCAGTAAGTATGATGTTCTTGCTATCTCTGTTTGAAAGCTAAAACACACTGAAATACAAAAAAAAGTGCGTGCGTACAAAGTACACATGTCAGAAGTGAAACTTCTTAGTAAATTCATTATTACTAAGGTAAAAGCCCCCAATAGATGATCACTCACTGTAGTTCTCTCCCACCTCTCGCTCCATGGCACTGTGCGTGATGCGACGTTCGCTCTATCTCACTCTCTCGATCTTTCTCATTTGCTTGCTCCCTACTCTCGCTCCATGGCTATTTGCTTCATGCTACGTTCACCCTTTCTCACTCTCTCAAGCGGTCTCAATCGCTCTCTCCCTTTTCTTCGACAAAGACGCTAATATAATTATTATTGCGTTTTATCCGTAAAAAATTTACCCTCATGCGCCTAAAGATGTTTCACTTAAATTATTCTTAATTTATTTAATTTTCAATGGTCTTTTTTTATAACTACATAAAACAAAACCTTAATGATATTTTGATTCTCTTTGTATTGTTATTCTTATGTATTTATTAGGCAAAATGTATACAATTTCTAGTAGGTACTTATCGCAGGAACTATGAAGGGTCTCGGTTGGTAATCTATGTTTGATAATCATCAATGATACAAACCCGGACTTATATCTACCCTAAGTCCCATTAGGGAGTTGCGTTACTTTAAAATGCAAAGTTAACGATTTTCGTATTAATTATTTGTTGCAGATGTATCTCGGGCACGGTGAGAATGCCTAACTTCAGTGTACAGGCGATCACGTCAGCGGATTTGGACTTGAAGGAATTTTGTGAAACGCCTGACGAGATACCAAAGACGTATTCCATAAATATCAAAGGTACATTCTATTTATGCTAGGTCATAAATCATAGACTAAAATATAATATCGCTATTTTGTCATTAACCCTGATGATCCTGGATTCCTGGCGAAACAACAGTGCCTTGTCGCACAAAAAGATATTTTTTGTGCGACAAGGCACTGTTGTCACGCTAAAACCTACGCTAAAATCTACACTTCTATTATTGCTCCATTGGTAAATATTTAATCTATCAATTTCATTTTCAGCTGGAAATCGGTGTCTGAAAGTAATTCTTAGGATACCCGACGAAGGCTCTAGTCTAATGAGTGGAATATACCAACAGTACGAAATCCAGTACCGAATGATTTTCGTTGAAATATATGGAGAGCACGGCACTGGTGTATTAGAATTGCAATATCAGCATAAAGGTAAAATTTTGTATAGTAGAAGACATCGTAAGGCAACAAACACTTTGTCAGGCACAGAAGGCTGATAACCTTTTTTCCTTAACAAAATATGATGCCGATATCGAATATAAATGATTAATACTAAGATATAGTTATTTTATTTTTTATAGAACGGGGGGGCAAACGGGCAGGAGGCTCACCTGATGTTAAGTGATACCGCCGCCCATGGACACTCTCAATACCAGAGGGCTCGCAAATGCGTTGCTCTTTACTTAAAGGACTCTAAGTCGAATTGGTTCGGAAATACTTCAGTAGGCAGCTGATTCCACAAAGTGGTGGTGCGTGGCAAAAACTGTCTTGAAAAACGCTCAGTTGTGGAACGGCGGACGTCGAGGTGATACGGATGGAATTTCGTATTCTGCCGCGACGTCCGATGATGAAACTCAGAAACTGGGATACTATTGGATCTTTAAGCAACGCGTAAACGTTTACTACATTTTAAGAAACTAGTTTTTATTCTACACAGTCGGTGGTTTTAAGACAATAAAATGAATAAGAGAAGGTTTACTTTACATTCCGCTGAACAGTATTCAATTAAAGTCGAATTTTAGTCGCAGTTATAAGACACATTTACTTACTCAACAAAAGTCCCACGAAATTTAGTATTTTATCCAGCCAAAAAACAAAAAAATATCTTCTTATTTACAATTATTCTTAATTTTAACTTTTAATTTAATTTTATTTATTATACACCGTTACACACGATCTTCATTACTCACACTTCTAACTTTAATACTATTATTTTCTACTTGGTATTATTATTATTTATTTTATTTTATTGGAGGCGCAAACTAGCTGCTGTGGTCTCTGGCAGAATGACCAGCGCCAGAATTTTTTGCTCCTCAGCATAATGCTGAGCCAGGGCCAATTACAACCACAGTACATTGCACACTGGAAGCGAACCGAATGGCAAAAGGGATTTTTTAATTTAAATTTTTATTGTTTTTGATGTCTTATTTTATTTTTTTCTTTAAGTATTTGGTGAGTTTATGTGTGTGTGTTTTCGTTTGTAATAAATGTTATGTCTATGTCTATGTCTACACTAAAATTTTAGATAAGCTCTCAAGTCCATTATCTATGAAGTCGGACCATAAGTTGAAGTGGGTGGAGTTAAAAGATGTGCCAGAATGCACCCAATATTGCGTACGATTTGAGGATTGTGGAGCCAGCTGCGTCCAATTGGTTGGAGGAAAGGGAGCCTCTTTAGCTCTACTGGCTTCTGTGCAACATGAGGAGGTATATTGTTATATTATTTCAATACTTTGTTCATTAGAAAAACCCTTGTGTGTGTGACTAGTGTGTAAGCGAGCAAGTTGCGTTTTTGATAGTTGCAGACGGTGAAAACCATTATGAAATTTTATTCTAAGACAGGTCTTAGTCCTTATAAATTATCTATAATTACTCAATCATGTGTATGTTATATGTTTAATCATATGTCGTAATTGTCTGCCAAAGTATTATAATCATCTATGGCGACTTTACTATTTTTGATATGTTGAAGATTATCGCATGCATGTGCCGATGCTGCGGCGGCCATTTTTATTCAATTTAAAGTTTCTTGGGAATATTTTCTTCGTGTATAGTTCCTGAATAGTTACTGTGAAAAAAAATTATATTGATAAAAATTTTAATTACTAAATAGTAATTACAGTAAAATAATCTCTAATTTATATTTATAAAATACTCTTAAATAACGCACATATAGGTTTTAGAAAAGCATAGAAATCTTGACTAATTCATGTGTTCGATTGGTTTTAGAAGCGACATAACTTAATTCTTATTTCTACATGCAGTAGAAATAAGAATTCAGAACAGTGTCATAAATATCAATGTTAAAAATGAGCTTTTTAAGACACTTATTGCCGCGGACGGACCACCACTATGTGGAATCCAGCCCTGCGATTCTGTAACTCACTTTTCGAACTCACACAGCGGTTTTTGCATCGGCGGTCGCTCTTTCTTTGGCATCCTGATAAACAACAAACTACAAGCTCCCACCTTTTCAGAATGCCAAATCATAAAATGACTCCTTCACGACTGATTTGAGAGCGACCGCCGATGCAAAAACCGCTGTGTGAGTTCGTAAAGTGAGTTATAGAATCGCAGGGCAGCTATCGAACGAATACGATAAAAACGAACCGATTCGACTTAGGCTCCTTCATGATAAGAGCGTATTAATTACTAAATGGCCGGCATTTGCGAGTCTTCTGGCAGTGAAGTGTCCCTGGTCGTCGGTATCACTCAACATCAGATGTGCCTCCTGCCCCTTTGTGCCCTATACTGTAGAAAAACACATGGATTGGATAGAAATACGTTATTGTACCAACTGCACGGTCCCTTCTGCATTGAAGAGCGGACCGTACTTCTGGTTTCTTCTATCTATATTTGCAATAGTCTTTTTTTAAGATAAGATTTGATAAAAGAGTACCGACAATTTGTTACGCCGGCTTTTTCGGCCTGCACGCTGTCTTCTTTGCCGATTAGTAGGGATGTCTACCGATACAAATTTAATGACGTGTAATACGTGATTATCTTATAATAAACATATTTTTATTTCCTTTTATAATAATACGTATCAAAAAACGATTGTCTTCCAGAACTATCAAGTGCCTCCAGGGTTTTGTATAACTACTAGAGCTTTGGATAAATTCCTTGATTTACATCCTGACGTGATGGCTGCCATTAAAGACATAGAGGCCGCTGCGATGGAATATGATGAAGTCACTTTCAAGGACAAATGCCAAAAGTAAGTATTGTCTGATTAGGCAAAATATAAATTAATTAGTAAGTTGACATAATTAATAACCCAAGACATTTTTTTTAAATTTATAAATACATATATATATATATTATTTTGTAATAAGCGTTTAATTCAATTGTATGCGAAAGTAGTTACAAAGATTTAATATACTACACAGATTTTATTTGATTAGATATTCAAAATTTATATAAACTAACTAAAAAATATAACAAACATTGTGTAAGTTTACCAATCGAGCACGATCCACAAAGATATACAATCTATATGTGACAAGTAAAACTCACGGAGCCCATTATACATCTATTCAGACCATTTTAATCATGAAATAATATTATTCAATGTTTTGTAATGTTTCAGAGCTACAGAACAATTTTTATCCAAAGAAATATCAGGAGAACTTAAGGACGAAATCATAAAAAGTTTAGAAGTATTAAAAACCAACTGCCTCATTACCGATCCACGTTTTGCAGTTAGATCTTCTGGTGAGTATTTAAACATATATCACCGAATCATAGCGTTTATCGTTACATTTCATAACGAAGACGAAAAAAAGATCGTATCGCTTGATTGTTTCAATACTGTCTCTAGACCAATCAATATCGGGCATTCGATCAGGGGTAAATCTTAGGAAAATTTATTCCAAATACCAGTTGTTCAATCAAGATAAATTTGTTTAGCAAGACCTCTGACCAAAGTTTGTGCTCAATAAAAATGTCGGTTTGACTCATATGTATTTATTTTTTTAATTTAAGACCGATTACTATATACATTTATTAAATTTCTATCTATTTCGTGGTTATTTATTATGATTGTTAGGCGTGGGTGAGGATGGCGAAGCATTGTCAGCGGCGGGACAAAATCACACAGAATTGGGCGTGCGCTCGTCTCGAGATGTCCTACGGGCTGTTCAGACTTGCTGGGCTTCCATGTTTGCCTTCAATAGTGCTTATTACAGAAGGTAAGTTCTTGTAACTAAATTTCCCACTGAGCGGGTTTTTCCTATCTTTAATTCATACTCTTCTTTTCTCTATTACACGAAAATATTTATTTTTGCTGATGTTCAAAACGACAATAACATAAGAAATACATGGTTTTCATTAAGTCAGATTTAGTTCAACTGCAGAAAACTTTAAGAAAATGTTTAAAGAATAATTTAAATTATGCTTTTGGTAGAAGGAGAAACACGAATGATCATGGTACACGGTAACATTGTTCATCTATATTTGCATCAAAAAAAACCTATATAGGTAGCTAAAAATTCCTCTAGCCTCTGGTTTAAAACAAGTTACCAGAAACCTAGAGAGATTTAAAAAAAATTCATATGTGTATCGCAGGCAAAACGGTCAGCCGTGTTGTGTGCAAGGTGGAGTAGTAGTACAACTGCTAGTAGAGGCGCGGGCGGCTGGAGTCATGTTCACTTCTCATCCACAATACGGGGATCCTTCAAGGCTCCTACTTACTGCCAACTATGGATTGGGAGAGGTTCGTAGAAAACATCGCACGGATTGTATTTGTTTAGGATATATATAATATTTAAAAAAAATCCTTCTTACAGAGTGTGGTATCGGGTATGGTAGAACCTGATACGATAGAAGTCAAGCGTAGCATGGATGGGTCAGTGTCTATCGCACACATTGAAGTGGGTAGCAAGGCGCAAAGAATAGTAGCAAAGGAAGGCAAAGTGGAATCGGAAGATGTCTGTGAGGGCGAGAGAAAGACTTCTTGTTTGACTGAAGAAGAGATCATGAAGCTGGCAAGACTAGGAATACGACAGGAGCAATTATGGGGCGCTGGAAGAGATATTGAATTCGCCATTGGCAAGGTTTTTTTTTATTAGTTGTTGTGCGTGACTTTATAAATTTAGTACCCTTATGGGTCTTGGATTTTAATTTTAGAATCTTTCATTCATGTGTCAACCTGCTGAGCCGAACACGGATTTGTCTAAGACAGTTTCTGTTGATGATGTTCTTCTATATAGCAATTTTTCCAGCAAAGATATACAAAATCTATAAAATATGACTGATAACTTCGCGATTCAATCAAAACGCTACGCAAAATCTTTATAATAATACACCAGTTCATTTCTATGTATCTGCCAAAAAGTCTTCGGTGTCTTGCTTCTATATCCATGGAAACTTCGTGGGCTAGATAATACATACATACAATTATTTATATATTAGGACGGTACCATTTACCTCCTGCAAGCTCGTCCTATCACATCTTTAGAAGCCTGGACTGAGGAAGAATTACTGCACGAGTTGGACTTTCCTGTTATGTCTGATGACGAGCTGATTACTTTCGCTAACGTAGGAGAGGTCAGTAGGTATATTATTGTAAGCAGAGAAAATAAATATATTTTTGTTTTATTTTTGTTACTAAGCTTGATTTTTTATAAATATAAATTTTTAAAACATTTTTAAATCAAGATTTTTACCTACATTCTAAGTAAACCTTGTTACGTGACCAATAAATAAATAAGTATTTTATTTTAAACTAGTGACGCTACAAATCATTGTCTTTGCCTCAGATTTCCGTATTGACACCTTTGCAGCCACTTGTCCAACACCGCTCTTTTATCCTTCATTCTCCAAGAAGTTGACAAAATGTTATATGCTAATATTAAATTCTATGTACCAGATGCCCTAAAAAATATTTTGAACTTCAGGTTCTACCTAAGCCGTTCACAGCGCTATCATTTGACTTGGTGATATCTCCTTTAGAACGGGGTGTATCTGCGCTAGTCCCTGACGTCGACGACAAATATTGCAAAACTGTAGTCGTCACTCACAACAGAGGTGCTGTTGCCCTTTATAACGTAAGTACTTTATTGATACAGTTTTCTTTATGTATTATTATGTAACGGCCGTAATTTACGTTGGGTGACGTCACCCATACGTTGTCTATAACATCGGAGTAGGCTTTCTAGAGAACGTTGAGTGTCACTGTAACGTCAAATAGCGGTGCTGTCATTTGCATGACGGCCGTCATAGCGGTGATAAACAGTAGTTCAACGTTTTTCGCGTGTAGCGGTGCCCATATTTAATTAATACAATTAGTGGAAACGTGACTTGGACAAGCGAAAATGATTGTTTTTTGCATTATGTTAAAAAGTAAAGACGGCTGTTCTTAACTACCGTAAAATTACGGCTGTTCTTAACTACCGTTAGTTAACGGCACCGCTTTTCTAGGAAACCTAAGCTTTACGCTTGTCAAATATTTAATTTTTTGTATGAATATTTAAGGAACATTAGAAAGAGAAGAGCTTTAGAATTAAAAATAATGACGCGGAAGGCCTGGAAGGAAATATCCTACTTCAATATATGTCCATAAAAAATAACATTACTTACTCTTAATATATTATATATATATTTTAATAAATTTATTATGTACCTACGAAAGCAGAGGGCATGTTGACTCACACAATTTGATAAAATTGTTTGTTTATATTGATTTGTAAAAATCCAATATTGGTCCTTGACTTTGGCAAAAGCCCTAGCAGTAATAGGTCATGAAATGTCTCTTACAATTTAAATAGATGCAGCGGATTCAAACACAATTTTTAATTAATAAATTCCTTTGACGTGTGGTTTCTAATTTTAAAATCCTTTTTTCGTTCTACAGACCGTGTACCGGCGCGTGCCTAACACAATCGACGTGAACCTGCGTATGCTCGAAATGTCTATTCACGGTCACCGTGTGGCGGATGATGCCATTCTCAGTACAGCGCTGCATCGCCGGACTCCTGTCCGTACAGACCGACTGCGGTCAATTCTTGATATGATAAAGGTAGAGTACCTTACTTTTTTTGTACTTATAAGTTACATCTTAATATATATAAATTACGTGTCACGTTGTTTGTCCGCTATGGACTCCTAAACTACCGAACCGATTTCAATCCAATTTGCTGACCGTGTGCAGTTTGATCTAACTTAAAAGATAGGATAGCTTACATCTCAATTTATACCCACAATATTATTATATTGCAAAATATTTATTTATTCTTTGATTGTCACATTTCTAACAGATGGCGCTGTGTTGAAAGTACCAACGTTTCACATAAGCTACAATTAAATGGCATAACCACCAATAAAGCCTGGTGGTCCCCATGACTGGTGTTCTCCTACCGTTTCCCTTGAATGGTTTACTACTATGTAATATAACAAAAACCTTAGCCACAGCAACGCTTAGCCGGTCTGCTAGTTTACAATATGTTTAGACCTACGTCTGTTACATAGTTCTTTGAAAAATCTTATTCTGGTTACGTGCCAAACTACGATTTATCATACAAACTATTATATAATTATACGTTATCGTTTTACTAAACGAGTACTTTGGCAGTATAGTTTGTGAGGTTTGTACCCCCTGTGAAATTACAGAACCTATTTTAAAAATTCTACTATCACTAAAAAGCCACGTTTTTTTCTTCATAGGCTATATTAATCCGAAAAATGAAATAGTCTGATTTGTAAAGTAGGTAAGTGAAAACGGTCGGTTAGTGGTCTAGTTTTTGTATGGCCCCTTTTAGAGTAAAAGCCTCCACGATATTTTTCCATTTCTCTTTGTCTTGAGCAACATTCATCCAGTTTTTCCCCGCTAGTTCTATAATGCCATCTTTTCTTTTGTCGTCCTATACATCTCTTTCCAGTAGATCCAGTCCATTTTGTTATTTCTAGTGTCCATCTTTAATCCCGCGCCCTAGCAATATGAGCTCTAGCGCTCTGCTCATTTCCATTTAAGCCTTAGACCGTGTACAAGTGCATCTGTAAGTTTTGTTTTTTACGCCAATATTTCTTGTTTTGTTTATTCTCCTCAACTTTGGAAGAACTATCCTTGCCTATAAAGATAACTGTGATCCTTTCAGAATCTCTTCATAGCGAAATGGAGGATGAATGAAACAGTTGACGCTGTAACGAAATTGAATATTGACTCGAATGGTGATATTTTAGACTTGTGTAAAGCTATCACTCAATTGGATAATACTCGCTTGTTTATGAATCATGGCGTTACTTCGGTTGCGAGCACTTTTACGCAGTTTATAGCTATGTCGGTACTTTTGGAAGGGAAATCAGGTAATATTTGCAACAAATAATAAATATTTTATTATACGGCTTTTGATCTATTTCGCCGTTGTAGAATATAATTTAGTACTAATTATGGAACTTTAGTTTTACAAAAAACATATACAAAGTACACGAAAGGTAAACACACTTCGAAAAATAACATAACATTTAAAGATAATTGCGTCATTCTCATTATTACTTTTAATTGAACACTCTCTTATATGCATTAAAACATTTCCCAATTAAGTTTTTGCCTCTACACAGCCAAAGGCTTTGATTAAATGGTTTTTAGTATAGTTTGTACATGTTAAAGTATATTTTGTAGCGAATTAAATTAGTCGGTATCAACGTGTAATTACCATTTAATATTTTAGATTTTTCACCGGAGCAATGCAGCGAAATAAGCGCAATGTTGAACTCGGGTGATGTGCTGTCAGCTGAAGTACCTCAGGCTTTGGCGACGTTGGCTCTGATGCTGGAACAATCAGGAAGAGTAGAAGAATTTAGGAAACAAGACCCGAAGACCGCTATGCACTGGCTGGAAGTCAATCTTCCTTCAGTATACGAACGAGTCTCCGAGTTCCTTGAACAACATGGATATAGAGCTATTATGGAAGTAAGTTCATGCTAAAATAGTTTTTTATAATCGGTCTAAAAAACTTTATACATTTTAGTTCATAAATTGTGTTATTATTTTCGGCTGTAATTATTATCTACTCAACTTATCAGTGTAACAATTTCTCATAACTTATCGTATTCGTCTTATTGCGGAAATAGTCTAGATAAATGCTCAGATGCTCACATTATATGTGATGTAATAATTAAAATTTAAAGTTAATTATTATATTGAAATAAATGTTATATATACTTACATTGAAATAAATAACTAAACTTAACATATAATTACTAAAATATATTATTAAAAGGAGTCCCTTTAGGCAAGGTTCCGAAGATACTGGCAGCGTTCCCCCTTTGAATTGCTAGACTAATTCTTTGTCCGAGGTAGCTGCCAGATCTTCGGTCTCCTGTGATGTTGACTAACCTTTTTGAAATTTCTTTAAAAAGCCTTAAAGCGCTATGACCTCACGGACCAAGGGTCTCGACACCGAATGGGACAAAATCATATTCTGAGCCTAGAGCCTACAGGGGGTATTTGCATGCTTTAGTTTTTTCAGCCGCTTCACAAGCCGCACCAGCTCTGTTGTTGGTTCCATGCAGATTGTAGATGGGAAGGGGCCAGCGTGTCTGAACAGGTTGCATCCCACACCAGTACCCGGCCTATCTTCCATGGAATCAAACTCATACTGTCCGGTCTTTTGCCATCGTCTCTTGCAATACCATTATTATTACAATATTTTTTCTTAAATGTATCGTGTTTTTTTGGAATATGTAACCTAAAAAAAGTGTTTCCGATTTTCCTTAATAACTGTTAGAAGTAAAATGATTATTACATGGAAAATTTTATATGCTCTTAATGTTTTAAAGTTTGACTTATCAACCAAGCCATGGGCGCTGGTACCGGAAGAGATGATGAAGGTGCTAATGCAAGTTGTCCCTGATCAGCAGACTAGGCCCTCCATCTCCAGGGATGAGGTGATTGCTTCTCTCAAAACTCCACAAAAGCCTAATACGAGGTAGATGATCTTATATTTGTATTCTTAATAACATTTTAAATATATAAAAAAATATTTAACTTCCTTGCGTTCTATAGATTTTCATTTGAATCCATTAGAGCTTTAGTTAAATAATTATTTTTTATATGTAACGGCAATTTTAAACAAGGTCTTCAAACATCGAGAAACTTGAACCAGTACTTGATTGAATCACCTGAACTCCAACTGATTATTATTATCACGACTTAAGTAAGTTACGTCAATTATATGTGAAGAGTATAGGGACAGAACAAAACATATTTATTGATGCGTTAATTATTCCTATAATATATTTTTTTTGGTGTAGATAAGATATAAATAAAAAAAAATTCCAGAAAGGCTCTTCGTTGGATCCTGCCTCTATGTCACCGTACAGTGCGATATCGGGAGAGTACAAAGGCCCACGTAATCCTCGCTGTTCACAAGCTGCGTTTGGCGGCTCTAAGACTGGGTCAGCTCATGGTTCGCGACTGGTATCTGCCCTCTGCTGAGCTAGTCTTCCACTTCAGAACTCGCGAACTAAGAACCTACGTGGAAACGAGGGATCCCGCCTTGTTGAAAAAGTGATCAATTTTTATAGTATCTCTCACTATTAAGTAAATTTTACGAATCGAAGGATGATATTATATGTGTGTAGCAAAAAGTCAATTTAGAAATTAATGAATTCTTCATAACCTGTACCCAGTTTGTCTAAGTATTAAAAGTTAACGGGCCTTAAATATTTGTACAAAAAAGTTTTACTAATATACAAACTTATTCTAGGTTACTTTAATTCCTTATTTAACTAGTGATTTAACTATACTCCGATATTTGATTCCGTAGAATTCTGACAGCTATAATTTTTTGACATGTCAGAGATGAAAAATGTGCCCGGCCAAAAAGGTTTGCCCGGGCACATTTTTCAATTTCAATAGGAGTCTGAACATCTGAGTCTATACATTTTATTTGTTAGTGTATGTATCCATTTTATTAAGTGCGGTGCTCAACATTAAAAGTGGTTTAACTGCAAGTGATAATTACGTCCGTTTTCATCACAAACAGTAAAAAACAAGTTAAGATAACATTTTAATTTATTAAAAAGGTTTACTAATCCTGGAATTAGTAAGCAATGATGCCAGCTAAAGAATAAAATAAAATAACTAAAGTTAATTCGATATATTGTTCGTGATATTGAAATATTTGTTATTTTTGTATTAGGTTACTTGAGTAAGTAAATATTTAGAATTGCCTTTTTGTAGGTAAAACATAAAAATACGTAGCATTTTATTTTTTATTGCCCTCAAATGGGTCAAATTTGTCCCATTTTCAACACGAAATGTCAGAATTTTACGGAATGAAAAATCGGAGTATACGGATTTCAGTTCATTAGAATTGAAATTATGTGAGCAATCATAAGGCATATTTTTTAAGTTAGGTGTTTCGTAAATAGAGATTATAATGTTTTTGTTATTCATTTCCAATGAATTTTTTATTCGAAATTTTCAATAAATGTTTCGTTTTCAGAGCCGTCCAGCGTCGGAACTATTACGATAAATGGGCCAAATTGAAGTTTGCGGAGTTGAATAAGGGTTGGGTGGAGCCATTGACGGCTGCAGTTAGAACGAGTGGGGGTAAAGGGGTGCGGCTCACGGGGACTTCCGTTTGTGGGGGAGAAGTTATTGGCCGAGCATGCGTCGTTCGGGACTTAGCAGAGGTAATGGATTTCTCGTAAATGTTTCTCGCTTTGACGTTCCTGAAAATCCCTGATGTTTATAAATATTATGACAGCCCAAGTGTGTAGATATCAATTTGTGAAGGCGCTTCAGTTACCGTTCACACAAAACCTTTTTTATTCCTAACAATAATATATATTCATTTGCAATTAAATTTATATATTTAAAAACAGATACAACTGAATTAGTAATGAACGAGCCAAACCTTTTGCTCACTCAGACATTATAAGCATTAATTAATAGCATTTTTTCGTTTGTTGTACGTGAGTGGCAAATATAGAGTGAAAATAATATCCTATACAATTTAAAAGAACCTGTTGACCCAGGATAAAAATACATGTATGTTTAAAAACCTGATTAGTTGTTTTTATATTTTATTTTCCAATCCAGGTCAATTATAAAAACCTGCTTGTCCGTCCATATCATTGGCTAAATAAGATTTTTTTGTTTAATATTTTTAAATCTTGCCTTGCTTAACTTCCAACAGGAAGAATGAAGTAATTATCCCGAAGCCACCAAAATTAATTTATTTCAGCGTAACTTGACAGAAAACACTTAAGTTTAAATTCTATAATACCCTGACTGAGTCTAAGCCTGCTTTCTCTTATAAAGTCGTGAACCTAACATTTCAGATTGGCGAGCTCCGCTCAGGAGACATACTAATCACAGCGTCTACGGACATCGGTTGGTCGCCGTACTTCCCACTACTGGCTGGTATCGTCACGGAACTTGGGGGCCTCATTTCGCATGGTCAGCCTTTAGTTTATTTCCCTTTAGTTTTTATTGAAGCCATTAACATATTGACAAACAATAAACGCTGTAACAATGTGTTAAATAAAAGTATGAAATGTTATAAGCAGCGTGGGCTGTATGATTTTTAATACAGATATTTGACGGAGACAAATGGATGAGTTGGATAGATTTCCATACTTAAACTGATAGTGAATATCTATTATACTTACTATAATTTAATTTTACTGTAATAATTGTGTCCCGTGATGCGTTCAGATGCGTTAATTCGGTCGTAATATCTTCCTCGATAAATGGAGAACAGAAAAAAAATGTGCGTTAATGTTTCAAAAGTAGTTCCTATAAGTAAGTGCTCGTTTATAAGCAATTTCAACAAAAACTTCAGCTCTATAAGGTTAATAAATATGTACCAAAAGGTTTAACTGGTTTTTCTTTAATTGTTTCAGGCGCCGTCATTGCCCGCGAGTACGGTCTCCCGTGTGTGGTGGGGGCAGGGGGCGCCACAAACATCTTCAGCACTGGAGATACTGTCCGGCTCACTGCTGACGGAATCGTAGAGACTGTTAGCGATAATAGCTAATACTTTGATATCAATTTTGCTAACAAATATTGATAGAGATTTTTTTATGTAAACGAATCTTTAATTAGTAAGTTTTCGCTAACTTATACTAATAAATAGTAGACATAATTAGTAAAATTTTAATAAATACTCTTGTGATGAGATAATGTTTTGCGAACATAATTTTAAATAAAATGGTTATTTCTATGACAAAATATTTTATTTAAACAATGCAATAATAACAATATCAAAACAAAGACATTACAAAACTCTATACCAAAACTCATATCCAAAACCGCATCACTTGTTCAATAAAAAGACGATTTAATAGTTTCTAAATGAACAATAATCAAAATAACATTCCACCGAACGCAGTTACAAACCCCTCGATAAATAGATAAATAAGGTTATACACGTGTTCAATCAGCTAGTAGCAACAGCTCGTAGCAGTTGAACGCAAACGGTCGTCCATAGATGACGACATGGCATCGGTAGTGGGGAGCGTGTACTGCGCCTACTAAGTGCGATCCGCGGTAGTGTACGCGGCCAGCGTGTACGCCCGGAGCCACGCGTACCGCACGAGCCCCGCTCCCCCCACCGCCCCCCACACCTGCGCCAGCCCTCCACGCCACCCATCGCACTTCGGCATTGCACATCACCTGTATAAATTTAAGATTCAGTAACAAGAATACCAACAAAACGCACTTCTCGATTGATTTTTTATATTATTGTTATTGTATTCAATTATTAATTTTCACTGTAGCATCTTTGAGCTATAAGGCACTTGTTTGTAATTTCAAGTAACAATACTTACGATCGTTTTGTATCGAAATAGAATAGAAAACAAAATGTTTGTATGGAAAGTTTAAATTAAAAAGCGGCAAAGCACGAATTTACAGGGTTCCCTTTCAAATAACATTCGAGTAAAGTATATCAAACAGCTCAAGGTGACTATTTATCTTCGATAGATTGTACAACATAACACTAATAATAACACGTATATTACTTGATACTTCGTGTAGTGATGCACGGCGCCGTCAGCGTATACCACGCAACAGTGCTTCGACGGATGCAGTGCCGCCGGAAGCACGTTACATCTGTGCGCGTAAATCTATTATTAATATCCGCTGAAGGTTCAATTCATAGTTTTCAACTTATTGGGCCTTATTAATAAACGCAGACTAAAGTTTAATAATAGTCTATTTTTTCTTATCTATATTATCATATAAGAAATAAAGGAGGAAAAGTTTAAAAAGCAGCTAGGTGGATTACCGGATTCGATTCCCGGTTCGAGGGCAAGTTTTAATTTAATTTAAATTTGTTCTCGGCCTTTGGGAGGGTTGTGCGGTACCGGGCGAGTGCCTAAACCGTACATGGATGACTCGGTCGAATTTCTAAAGACAAGCACGAATTATAAAAAATCCTATACTTGACGCTGGCTAATGCACAAATCGTGTCAGAGCCATAAAAAAAAAGGTTTAAAAACCTAAATTACATTTACTAATATGGATAATGAGGTGCTGCGAAGTAACCATGATTGTAATTTTTATGTGCACAAACTTGTGAGTCGAACGTTTAACATAAAAATATATTTTGATCAGATTTCAAAAAACCCGACGCAAGTGGTTTACAAATTGGCGTGTAGTTTTATTACAGTAGTTACAAATTACAAGTACTAACTTGTGCGTGGTGCGTGCTAGCCAGGTAAGTTCTCCTTCATAGAGGCCAGCGGGAACGGCCCCGCTGGGCACCGCCCCACACGCGCTAACCACCCACACTGGGCCTGCAGAACCCCACGATGGAACCCATTCTGTAACAAATAGGCTAGTTTATAACTCAAAGGGTAAGAAAAATTTCTAATCTTGCCAACCACCAACTATATTACCAACAACCATTACAGCAGATGTACTCACAAAACCAACAATAAAACTACATTAATAATCCCTTGATATTATTTTACAGCCAGGGTAATTTTTGTAAACAATGTTTGCTCAGTTCTGCACAAGAACTAGAAATATTTGTTTTGAAACTTGTTCAAGGTTTGGAAAGACAGAATGTAAGTTGTTATTATTGTTAAGTAGAAATTTGTTAGTAGTATAAAGTGGTGTATGTAAGTTACCTATAATCAAATTGCTTGGCATGTTATTAAATAAAATAAAATAAATGTAAAACATTGCTCAACCTTTACGGAGTAATTCACATTTTCTTCCGCCCAGTCACTTACCAGATATAATTTTCTTGTGTTTTTGCTCCCAGCACCCCTTCAAATGCGTGTTATATTTCTGCCAATCCTCTGCGTATTCTTGTATCTTCCTCTTGAAGTGATTCCATCGCCTATACAATACGATTTTGATACTATATTTTCCATTTGCGACTTAACGTTCTTAGAATTATTATGAACGATTTCTACACCAAAACTGAACAAAAGCTCAGTAATTTTGCGAGGTCTGCTTTCATTTCAAGAATAAAAATTAAGATACTTTTTGCTAAAAGACTTCTTACAGAAAGTGATTTTTTCAAAAAGACATTCAACTTAGTATCTTAATACGTACACTTGAGTTAACGTGGAGTCGGTATCCGACTGATGTTGTAATGAATCCGTTTCTTTAATCTAAACATCAAAACATAACGTTAAGTATCACAATTCTAGAATAATCCACGTCAAATGCAAATCAACATTGTTAATAAAATTTAAAGATACTACCAAACGTAAGCTAGAAATACATTACTCACCACAAGTGTTAACCACACAGTCCATTTGTTGAACATGTCGATGATATCCAACATTTCCTGCTGACACTCAACATACACATTTGTCTTTACTGTGCCTCGAGTAGGGGACACGATCTGCAAACAATCCACTCAGTATGTTACAATATATAGAATTCAAATTAACTCGGGATATATATTTTTTCACTGTAACTTAATAGAAAATCTTAATCGTAATATCCTAGGAATATTATCCGCACCTGTTTATCTCTGTATCTTAAAGCCAAACGCAGAGTCAACTGGCGACTGAATTTGTTGTACTGTCTCCATTGAAGCGCTTCAGTCGCTACTCTTCGTTGAAAACCTCTCCAGCTTTCGTCGGATTGCCCTGCATTATTAAATATTAGCAACGTGAATTACGTGAATATGCACTTATTTTAATACGTGATCTGTATCTACACTACCTGGGGATTCAGCAGATTGCTGAAAGGCCAGCGCTCGGTCAAAGTTCTCCTGAATCCAGTCTCTCCAAGCTTGTACGTTCCACATGAGGCTCACCAACATGGCGTGCCAGTCACTCATCTGCTCAGTGCTCACTATAGGCGCCCCTGTAACTTTTACGCTTATTTAATTATAACTTTTACGCCAATTAGTTACATCACACGGCAAACAAATTTAACTCACTGCAATTTGATTCCCTTTGCTCTAGCGTTGGATTCCGTGGTCGCGTGGGTTGGACTGGTGGATGTGGGACGTTCTGCGAACAGACCTCCGCGTACATTGTCGTTGGAGAGTTCCAAAAACGTGGCGAAGCTACGTCCATTTCCGGCGGATCAGAGTCGAGGCCCTGGCCGCTCTGTGGAGTATAGAACGAAGAGGACGTGTCCGTCTCTCTTATGGGAGTCGGCGACCTGTTTCTAAGCTCTTGGGTTATCGTTTCGCCAAATCGTTCACCGAAGGAGCGGTTGGTCGAAAGTGGTGATCTAGACTCGCGGCTCCGTGAGATGTGCAGAGACTCTGCTTCAGGACTAGGTCGCTCCGGGCTGTAGAAAAGTGAGCGTCGGCGACCATAGGCAGGCGAGTAAAATAAATACGAGGTGGTTGTGTAGCGGCCGCACTCGCCTGTCGGTCGCGTGGCCGGACATGGGGCCGGAGTCCGGTCAACCCTAGTAGGGCACGGGCCAATGGTGATCTCGAGACCCTCGGCGTAAGCACGGGAAGATCCAGGGGTCGCATGGATTGGACCGGGTGCAAGGTCAGACAGTGCTTGCGTAGAGATGTGGCGGGAACAAGAGCAACATGGCCGCGCCACACGCCGCAAGATCTCGTCGCACCACAACTCGCATTGCACGAATACGTTCTTCATACACTTGCACACTTGAATTATTTCTGGAATCGCAAAAAGAATTAACATGTTTGATTCCTGTTCCTCATTTTCATTATATTGTGGTTCGTTTACAACTCGGTAAGAGAAGATAACTAATGTAGCAAAAATAATATAGCTTAACTTACGTGGTTGTAAGAAATGTACTGCTAAATACATCGTAGCGTCTTCAATGACATCTGTAAAGGAAAGTATACGTTAGGTCGTGGTAGGTATTGCTAAATTCAATTGCAGCATAATATACGTCACCATCAATAACATTAACGAATTTTTCGGGCGTGAAGCGATGCATGATGTTTCTAAGTTTAATTTGTATCTTCCTCACGACTACCGGATCTGCACTGGCCACGCTCAGCTGATCCGCGGTTTTACTACGTAACCTGAAACATATTTTGTTCAGAAAGAAGAATAGGATGGCAGAGAGTTTATTGGCAGTTGTATAGGCAGCGGCACGTAAGTCTAGCGCTGGCCGATTTGTAGCTTCGTCAATCTCACTTTGGATTTGTTTCAAAGAATCAATTAATTCGTTAAGATTTCCTTTTTATAAAACAATTCACATCATAAACCATTTTCCTGGCTTGTCTTTTCAAAACAACATAGTATTTGTTCTAGGCATATTCACTTTAAAGTCACAAACAAACTTAAAAACAAATAAACAACAAAACACTAACAAATTCAAACGTAACAAAAAACGACAAAACGTAACAACAGTAACAATAATATTAATGACGCGACTGTACACAAGATGTGCGCGGGGCGTCGTATCGTATTATTTTTTACTTCTGCGCAATAACGGTCAGCGCTAGAGTTTCGTGCCGCTACTTGTACTTGTCGTTCTTAATTTCAGAACTAGTAGTGAATGTAAATTTAGAAGCATTTTATTTTTTATCGCAATCGTGTACGGATAAATTGCAATTATGAATAAATTATATTTTGATTTTATTCAGCATATTTAAAGAATACATAAGATAGGTCTACTTCGTACTTGTCTCGTTTTTATAGTTTGGTTTCATTGTTGATCAATACAGTAGTTCCGCTCAATAGTAAGATTTGTATCAAACATTAATGAAAATAGTCCAGTCAGTTTGCAATATAAGTATGTATATGGTTGTACTTCTAATAACTATATACGAACATATCAGCGCCCTCTGCGTAAGTCTTCCGAATTTTCCCATGGCGTAACAAAACATTTCCGCCGTGAAGATCCATTTGTTCTATCAATACTTTCAGGGCTTCGGTTTTTTCAACTGAAAAAGCAGGTAAATTTTTAGTTCCTTCCTTTGTAGAACACAAGTAACCATGGTTAAAAATAATAATCACCTAGGAGCATTATGTAAGACACGAGAAGCTTCGTGGAGTCCGATATAACTCCTGTAATGAGAGATAATATAAATACAGTGTTAACTCTTTATAACGAATTTCAAAAGACCGAGAATTTTTATTCGTTATAGGGCGGGAAGAATTATGTATGGGTATTGGGTTAAACCAAATACATTTAACTAATTTTTACGTTATAGAGAGCTTTTCGTTACAACGAATGACGTTATAAAGATTTTACACTGTATTACGTCTTATTGTAAGTTGTGCCCTCGTTTTTTGAAGTCAGTTTGTTAAAATTTTCATGAAAGCCAAAATTTATTGAAAGCTTATATCAAGATTGTAAACAATGTAGCCCCCTGAAATTAAAATGAATTAAGTGTTTGAACTTAAAACTCGTAAAATGTTTCGATAGAAGTTGATTTAGTATATTCTTACCGTCTATTACAGCCTTGCTAGGCCCACTGCTAGTGACATTAGCCATAAGATTCTGCAGCTTCCCCTCAATCTCTGACTGCAGTGCGGCGTCAGACCGTCTAATTTGGTCTTCAAAAGATGTCAATTGGCGTAGGCTTAATATTACAAAAATGTACTATTAACAGCCGAAACTGAGTCATTGGTCACACTTATTACCACCTCTGTGACCTATTAGTTAAACTTCTAGAGCCCTATTAGTCGAAGTAAATTCTAGGCGACACAATAATTGGTTCGCGCTGGCAGACAGAAGACTAAAACAGGTTATAATGATCAAAGAAACGCCTTAGAAATGTTTGCACCGTCCTCCCTAATCAATTTAACACCTAATAAATTGCTTTGTTTCATCCTAAAATAATTCAATTGGTTTAGTTAGATATCATTTCAAGAAATGCAAGGTATAAAGATTAACGCTAAAACTAATTTTTATCAAAAAGATAAATGAGTCAACTTTACGTGTTTCAATTTCAAGAGAACGTATACGTTCATACCAACAACGTACGTACCGTAACGTTACGTCACGATAAAGTTTTTCTGGGCTATTTAAAGCATGGAGAAGTATTGAACTTGAAGTATCACTCACTAAGCCGCCGCATCCTTGTACGATTTGGGAATGTTTCCCTCGATAAGTAGGCTGTCTCCGGCCGCCTCCATTTCGTTTAATAATGTTACATAGGCCTCAATTTGCTCATCTTAAAGATCAATCCTTTATATCAGTAGCGTAATTAAATTACATTATAATTTGGCAGAAAAACTTTAATTTCAAACCTAAAGGGGAATTTCTATATTACATTTTACAATAGCGCAGTAACATTTCATGAATAAAATTGAATGTAAGAAAAATGGTTACCAATAATGAGCATTGTTTATTTATAATCGCAATTTGCTAAATAAATGTTGTACCTGGTTTTGTAACATGAGCTGATAGATAGTCGGATGCCTCTTTGCTGTGATCTGTAAAGAAGGATTATTTATTGTATGTATCCACAAAGTCAAAAATTATTATTTGTTTTAAGAAGAAAATGATTTTTTACTTCTATCTATGATAAAGAAACTCGATAGTACCGATATAGGAACAATTACCTCAAATCTCTTCTAGGGTATACACCGAGTACCTATTGCGGCAATCCCTTGATCTCTCTTCAAATAGAACTCATGTTTGTGTCACTTGCATTGATACTAATCATTTCTTTTGCCCGGATTTGTTAACCCAACCATTTCTTGTGTAAAACAAATCAAGCGTTCACCAGCTAAGTAATAAAGGTTAGCTTGCATTAAGAACTACCTTTCATAGCAGATGTTAGTTTCCTAGCCATCGATCGGCAGCGAATCATATCGTCCAGCTTTTTGGACAGAAAGTATGAAACTTCCGCACACGGCTCCGGAACATCCAGGGAGGATGCTTTCTTTAATCTGGAAATTGCAAAAAAGACTATTGATTATTGAAGTACAAATAATTATAAATTGTACTACTACTATATTTGTTAATTAATATACAATGGCGTAAATGGCGTAAATACCATTTTCATATTGATTTAATAGTCTTCAGCACAAACCATATTTTAACGAGTTATAATAACGAGTAGAATAAAAACCTTTGCGCTGCAAAGAAATACGTCTCGGCAGCGCCGTCCACTTCGATGAGTATTTCGTTGCCACGTTTCTGCATTTCCGATATTAAAGCTTCACGAACCAAAGCTTTGTAGCCTGCAAAAAAGTCGTACAATATGCATAGTGAGTCCATACGAGTCCTTCCGCAGTAAGCAGTTGCGCCGTAGGAGCGTATGCGCAACGCAACGGTATGACGACTTTAAACTATCCGATATGGTAAGATTTGCGATAAAGGGACATTCTATTGTTTATTGTATTGTTTCAATGTCTATAAAATAAAAATATACAGCTTTGTACAAAAACTATTCAAATCGGTCCAAATCTCGTGATATGACAAATTTAAACTTGACCGTGCGACCCTCCCCTCAGTCGCATCCGTTGCCGCTATATAAATGCCTCTTACTATACTAAATAATTACATAAATATTTAATTTAAATTTATACCCTCGTCTACTGAGTCTAAGGAATTTTTTTTTTGATAATCTCAGAAACGAGAACCACTAGAATACGCGCTAATTTTATATTAAAGTTTTAAACCTGCTAAAACTTACTTTTAGTTACAAAATACTCTGACAAGATCCTTGAGGACTCGATGATTACATCTGAAATTTTATTGAATAAAATTGAACAAATAATTTGTAAGTCAAATATTGATTATCTAAAGCACATTTGCTTTACCTTGCATGGTATCATACATATCTACTGGTGTGCTCTTGGCAACGAGGCCGCTGAGTTTCCTCTCAAACTTTTTGTGAAGGCGCGCTGTGTCACCCGATTCCTTTACAGCCTTATCAACCTTCATTGGGGGCTTCATTGACAACCTAAGAACAATATTAAAACATCTACATTTCACTACATATTTCAATTTTGGATACCAAAACTGTCAAAGGCAATCTAAATGTGGTATAGACTTAAAATTTACATTGGCGCGTCTGTTATTAAGTGCCGAATAACAAACGAAAATAGAAAAACTTTTTGACAAGATAATAAACGTTGTGTAAAGGTCAGTACTCACATACGGTATTACTCGATCAAGCTAAACTGTCGAGTAAAACCCATGGCATGGGCTTTCGTTCACATATTGAGCATTGATCTATCGAGTGAGGCGCGCCGTTCAGTATTCACCGAACCGTTCGAGCCAAAGGATGTCTGTGCAATAAAGGAGACGGTGGCTATATTTAAGTCTCACAGTGCTATATAAGAAAATCAAAGAAAATGAAAAGAAATTTATCATAACATTCATTTCTCTTATTTTTGTGGGAGCATTCTTTGGACTTGATATTCCAAAAACCCTCACAGTCTACATGTGGTAATAAAGTCTTCTATAGCGCTTTTGGAATAAACTCGCAAATCCACTTCTCTTAAAAACACGTGTTTCAATTACGATAAACAGTAGGTACCAGACTGACGCTCGCTTCGCGCCACTCGCAGTCACGTACACACGTTCGAGTCAAGATTGACGGCTCGCTTCGAGCCTTCAATCTTCCTCCAAGCCTTCAAGCTGTGTTGCGGTCCACACGTTGATTTTTACTCGACTTCGAGTAAAACTATCGAGTGGGTGAGTACTGACCTTTAGAATGCTTAACGAGGAACTGTCAAACACTAACCAGTCCGACGCTAGAGCGTGCGTAAGCTCTGTGTGTGGTTGCTTGTACATTGTCTCACCACCGCGGGCTCGCAGCTGACCGTGTAATATATTCATTGCCTCATCGCGCTCCCTATCATCTATTTCAAAGATTTATCTTTAAGATCTTCAACTAGTAATTACAATACGGATACTTATTTAAGTATAAGTAATCTTACAGCTAACATACATATTACAAAACAAAACACTTAGACAATACAGAAAGCCAAAACATAATCAATATGAACGATAGAAAACAAATAAGTACATTAATAAACAAAACTATATAAGGAAAACTGAAATTTAACATTTTAAAACAACAAATAATACTCAATATTTTAAATCACTGCTTAAACAAAATCAGAGTCTTTCCGCCTCTTCAAATACTTTCTCACATCTTCTTTGGTGAGGTGGAAAATATAAATATCCTCATAATTAGTGTAATAGTTAGATAAAACCCGAAACATTGACGAATTATACAGGTAATTCGAGTTCGTACGAGGCACATGGAACAATTTTGTGTGTCTTCTCGCATAATTTTTAGAAGGAATTTTAAGAGAAATTAACGACAGCAAATAGTAGCAAATCATAATATTATAATACTCTGCTTTTAAATGCTATACATCGAAAATTACATACCTCCGCTAGTTAAACCTAAAACAGAAATATAATGCATTATTAACTTAAAAATAAATTATCAAATATATAAAAGAAAACCAACACGTGATGAGTGTCATACTATTCAAAAGCCAAATTATTATTTAATTATTGTACCAGAAGGATTTTTAAGTGCTACTTAAAAAAGTTATTATTATAGGGGAAATTACCTTGTTCCCTCCTCCGCGCCGCCTGCAAACGTCGAAGTCTTGCTGCTTCTTCAGGATCTAAAGCCGTTGCTGATGCTGTTGCAGTAGGTGCGGAAGGAGTACCCTGGGTGGCTGCAGATTTGGCTCTAGCCGCTGCACGCCTGCTTAAACTGTTTGATAATAAAATAGTAAATACATTTTCAAGTATAAGATAAACCTACATCGAATAAAACGTTTCATATATCCATTACCTTTCAAGCATATTAAAATATTTAATGTCTTTAAATTGTCTTTTTATAAAACAATATACCGCTTTGTATTGTATCTATCGTTAAATATGTACCACGGAAGAGTATCTGGACACTCACTGGCCATAAAATTAGCTATAATGCAGTTTTCTTCTTAAAATAAAGTAGATATTGAATAAAGAAGTTGTGTCACTCAATTAGAAAACAACAAGATTGCGGGCATACAAAGTAAAATTATAAAAACAATAATATTAAAAGAACAGATTTAATTACATACCTCCCATCTAATTCCGCGAGAGCTTTCGGATCCAGACCACCTGTTAACAATAAAATACAAATTAATTTAATATTTATATATACATATCAAATTAATTTACATTAATAACAAAATTTTAACTTACATTCCTTGGTGGCCACGCCAGCCACGTAATTTATGGCAATATCCGATGTCTCTAAAACAAATGTCAAAAATTTATCTTCATGTGAGTAAACGTGTGTATATTTATAACCACAATGGATTTTGCTGTCTTTATGCGCAGATAATATTAGTTTTTTTAGGATAACAGGCATATTAGACTTAGATTAAGGATCTTCTTTAGGAAGGTCAAAACCAATTATTCTAGTAAAATATCAATAATTCAAACCTATTTTTATCATTGATCTTATAATTAATATTTGCAAATTTGTATATACATTATATATAAAATGTATTATTTTTTATGCTATGACTCGAATATACATCTCATCTTACATATATATCTTCATTATAAGAGTAGGCCCTTATAGATTATCTCTATAATTTTTTACCTTTAGCGAACGGTTTGGCAGTCTCAGGAAACTGCAGGGGTAAAGCTTGCATTTTGGAAGAAACTTTGTCCGCAACCACGGGCGATGGGTTCTGCCCACCAAAATGCGATGCATCCGAGAGCCTAATAAAAATAAATTGTGTCAAGAATCATATAGCATCTATATGATTAATGTTAGTACGAAGCAAAGTATTTCTGTCAATCCTGCCTCGTTTTATTTGGCGTTTATAAGATAACATAAAAATAAAGAAATTCAATCTGGTATTTATCAAATAAAATAATGATAATATTTCTATGACATACATATCAGCGACTTGTTCGTGGTTTTTGGAGAATTTTCCCAATGTTAAAAAGTCTTTATCTTTTTCTTTCTTCAATCCATCGTGTATCACTTGCATTGCTTCTCCTAAAATATATATTTCGTATTATTTCTATCGCCTTTAAGATATATTACATATTTCTTTTACGCACCTCGTCCTTTGATAATGTCTGCTAAATATGCAGCTCCTTCTTTGGCGGGCTCTACAAATAATAAGTCACGATAATATTGTCTTTAGCAAACACAAAAGACCTTCAAATGAAAAGAATGCAGCTTATTTTAAGTATCTCTCTCACTTAACACACTATATTGTATCCTATATTAACTAGATCAGCGATCATTTAAAGACCTAACCTTCCGTTGCTTAAGGTGGGAACTGACCAAAGTTACGAGGTGTAATGTAGCCTTCGCATCGAGCGTGTTACGCATCGAGCATGTTACGCTGTGTTCTAAAATCGGCGTATCATGCTCGTCAAAACTCTGTGCTCCACTTTCGCCGCCAGTGTTCACGAGATGTGATAGTGATAATGTTGATATCTTTCATTCTATTTAATTATTGTTTCATCCAAATTAAGAAGAAGAAAAAATGTTACTGGACATAAAACTTATTTAAAAACACAGGCGTATGAGGTGGTTTGTTATTGATTGCAATATTAAAAACCAAATGATTACAGGACAGTATAAAAACTTTGTACGCAGGTCTCGATTTTGAAGAACTGTTGAATTTAATTGGACCAAAAGTACTTTAAAAAGATACAATTTATAGGAAATCATAATCATGATCACTCGCGACGTGCGACGCGTAATTACTGATCCGCGTAACAGTCAAAGGATTCGCCAAAAAACCGACAGCCGGGTGGAGCACTCAAAGCGAGCAACGAGCGGCTCGTTGAAAAATACATAGCCAAATTTATTGTTTTGCTTGGCGTACACTATCCAGATCGTATACCTAAGTACTTTTACGCGGCGACCCATTAATACTTAGGAGTTGCTTAAGGCGAGTCAAACTAATAATGAAAATTCTGTTAAAAGGAACCATAAATAAAAAGGTGATCATAAAACCTTTTAAAATATCTTGTATCTTCTTGTCATCCGGTATGACTCCTTTTATTTTTTGCAGAATATCATCTTTTGCGGCTACGTCACGTGCTGTGGTTACACCCACAGGTGCATTAAGTATTCTATAATTTAATTAATGTTATATAATAATTATTTTTTTGCCTGATTTAACTATTCTCTTTACTCACTCTTGACCACCTTCCGTATATGTCATTTTGTATATACTTTCTTCTCTTAATATTTCGTCACCTTTTCGAGCCATTAAATCGGCTAATACTTGGCGTTTCTCCTTGTCACCTATAAAATTATTTATTTATTAGCATTTGTTATCCTTTATACATATAAAAAAACAGGTTACATATATTATTAGGCCACGGACGGATTTATCGCTCACATGCGATTTATTCCAGACAACCCATGGGAAAAATAAAAAATTCAACACCTACGGAGGGACAAATACAAAAAGTGCATAAATAATTAACAAAAAGTAAACTACCCTAACATCAAAAAAAAATTGTTTTAAATTATAATATTAATGAAAGCGTAATAGCTAATCTTAGGGTCAATGAGTTACAATAAATATAATATATCTGTGGTCATAGATCAGACAATGATAAGTATATTCATTCATATATCGAGTGTTTCATATTTTAAAAGTGACTTCAAGATATCTTAATTTAATTGCTTGTCTTGTAAAGTAATGAAATTGAATTTACCAAATTCTGATGGCCACAGATATATATTAAAATTAGAAGCGCTAATTACGAGGCTGAAGATAAATGTTCAGAAGATTTTTAAATAAATTTAAACACTGAGCGCGTCTAATTTTAATTTCTTTAAGTAAAGTATATATACATTTAGGTAAGGAGTTCCAAAGGATACTTTGCACAGTAAAGGAGGATATCATTGTGTGATCTCATAAAATTCAGTAATAAGTAGGGGTTTCAAGAATTACATTGTCAAGGGAACGCAAATGAAAACTAATTTTATCGTGAAAAAATAATTTTAACACTTCTATGATATGGTATTGTCAGGAATACTTACTTTCAGGAAGAGGTGATGCGAGAAACTTTGATGCGTTGTCTATAATACCTAAAAAAAAAACAATTTTGTAATAATTGTATAATGTATGTTGTCACTTCATAGTAGGTAAGTTACCTGGCATGACTTTTGCGTACTCATTATTCGGTTTCGCTTCAACCAATCCATTGAACTTTTCTTTCAGAGACTCGTATGTCCCTTTGTCAACCTTGTCAGTCGCTAAACTTTTACTAAGTTCGATTCTGGAGATCGAAAAAAAATTTTTTTCAATACTAGTAACATTTTCAAATTGAGATACAGGTCTATACCCTACCTTCTAGCGCCATCATTATAAGATTGCTGGTATCCTTGAATGAGCCCCATAGGGGATTCTCCTTGATCTTTCATCAAATTGACTAAATGTTGAAGTGCTTCTCCTAAATACATAATATTTTTGTTATAGATTTATGAATAAAATAAATTTATAACGCACTATAAAAAAGGAAAGAAGATGATCAAGAAGTAGGAAAGGGGATGACGGGTCTGGGCGTTACTGCATACGATTTTTTGCATTTTCTGAGAAGATTTACTATGGTATTTTACCATAGGAAAGTAGAGATTTCAACGAGCTGAAAGCACACCAACTTTTTGAAAAAAACTGATGTTTTGACGGGTGAATGTTCGATTGAAAATTAGGGTGCTTTTTCGATATTAATTCTAAATAAGGTGAAAATTTATTATTTCAAATCAAATAAATTACAACGTATTAAAGACATAAAAAGGTAAGGTTTCACCAAATTTCGTGGGAAAAAATAAATTTTGTAAAAGATAAAAATTAAAAACCAAAAACTTGGTTTTTGAATTTTTCACATAGATTTTGAGGTTATGTGAAAAATGTGTAAATGCAAAAGCTTTAGATCTTTTTATTACCTACAACTTTGCCATTTGACTTTTTTCCATAGGACTTTTAGTTTTGCCGGAAATCTAGATAAAACGTTTTTTACCCTTAAAACTCCAACCCCTTGCCGACCTCAGATCACCCGTAAATTATTTTTCCTTTAATTTTTATAATATTCTCCTCCTTTTCCAATAGGTTTCATCCTACGATTATTTTTTTCACTTTTTATTTATTTTTAAAGGTCTATAAATGCTATATTTATATAAATGGCAAATATTATAAATAATTGTTATACTACTAATCGCAGTACCTTTCTCCATCCCAACTTTTGCCAAATGCTTTGCAGCGTTTTCCATTGTGGCTGTGAAAAAAAAATACAAAAATAAAATATAACTTACTTAATCATTATTCATTCAAAAAAATGGTGGTCGATCTTTGCTAAGAGTTCTGCTTGATAAGTCTTTTGAACTCATAGAAACAATAATAAATAATTTGCAATAATAATAAAAAAAACAAACCACTTATTTCATTAGCCATGGTAGGGGATAGTTGAGGGGGTACTCCTTTTTCCATTTCTGCTGCAATTTCGTACTGGAGATTTTCAGATTTTGGATCGGATTCCAATGGTCCTGAGTACTTCAACCTATAAGAAGCGTTCGAATGAAATAAAAATATTGTAAATAATAACTGCCTTCGTTAGTAATTGCAGTCCCGAAATATTTCTCAATACGATTCAGCTATGGCGATAATAAATAAATAATTCAGATTGATTTATAATCAAAATAAACAATCAGCCATATAAAAATAGGCATGCAAATTTCATATTAAACATAATGTCACATCAATAGGAACAGTTAAGATATGTATAATTGTTGTCAAAAGTTATGGTCTAAATACTCTCCCACATTATGTATGTAGTATCTATTTAGATGGATAAAAGAGTAAGATAACGCCAATTCCGATGGATTAACGTCCATGTACTTACACATCAGCACCATCTGCATAAGTCTGGCCAAACGCTTTGTATTTAAAAAGAGATTTAGATCCCAAGGATTTCTTTATGGCTGCTAGAAAATTGAGAGGGTAGCGCTCGCCGGCAACACCACCTACGATCAGTTGACTATTAGTATCTAAATATTTTTAAATCTAATTGTTATTCATCTGTAGTCAATTATTACTTACTACGTAAGGCGCTCGGTTGTGATAGAAACTTCGCCGCGTCTTGTACTACGGCTGTAAATTAATTTCAATAAAAATATGAATTATACTCAATGAATACATTGGCTTTTGGATAAAACTTACCTTTCATTGCTATCTTTAAATCAGGCGGCGTCACTTTTTCCATATCTTTACTCAAGTGTTCCTTTGCTTCATCTGCGATATCTTTGATAGGCATATACGGCATAATAAGAGGTGACGTTTCTATTCTAGGGTAAAAAAATGGATACAGTAATAATCATTTTATATGAAATAATAAATAAGACTTCTCCTTACTCTTTCGCTCCAATATCGTAAGTCATAAGATAGTTATTTCTTTTCGCTACCTCATTTTTCGGATTATTCTTCATCATTTGAAGAAGAGCTTGCTTTGCTTTGTCTGTTAAAAAATAGTTTATCTGTTGAATTTGAATATCACTTTTTGTTCATAAATGTTATATCCTGCGATCGTACCTCTGTCTCTGATGAACGCAGATAAATAGTTTGCACAGCGTTCAATGACCTCTAAAAGAAAGAACACAATATTATGTGATTGTTACACAATTTGGTGTCGAACCTTTGAATGTCCAACCAACCATTCATATCTTTTTTTAAGTTTTTTGGAGTAACAGTATCAACTGCTTTGTGCAAAGGTTCCAAAAATATGGGAGCCGTAGTCGGATCAGGCGCGCTACTTGTCAACCCTAGCGCAGACTTTAATCTGAAACATATAGAATATTTCGCAAAATCAACAGCCAAATTAAAGTTATACATTTAACTGAGATTAAATATCTATATCCGTAAAAGATTCCGAATTTGAAATTAGTGAACATATATAGAGTTAGATAAAAATCATTATTTACGTGTAAGCTGCAACAAATCTAGTGGATAGTATAGAATACTGCGGCGTGAACGGCTCCTGTCCATTTTTCTCTAATTCTTTAATAAGAAGATCGAACGCTGGTCCTCGCTCAACTAAAAGTACGGTTAATAGATTATCATTATAAAACAATATTACATTAAAACAACTAGAAACACCTACTTTCATCAACAGCACACTGTGAGAGATATTTCGAACATATGTCCAGAGTTCCTGCAACAAAAAAGTGTTTTAATGTAATTTCAGAAAGCTTACAGCAAATTGACTAAGCCATATAGGTACCTTTCATATCTTCCTTTAACTCAGCTGGAGTCTGTCCTTCAACTAGCTTGGAAAGAGCGGAATGAATTTCTTGAGATAAATTCGGATCATCGTGGTCGTTTTCTAGACCCTTTGCGTCTTCTAATCTGAAAACTCATTCAATTGTACTAACATGATATTATCATTGATATATAAAAAACCCAAGATGCACAGTCTCGAATAAAAGTAACGCTCGAAAGTGTCCCGAAACACTATTTCTGTCCCTTTCTATAACAGTAACAAAAACACAAATAAATAACATCGACTCCACTTATTAGACGCTATTTGAAATGAGCGCACAATTTAGAATGTTGCGCTCATTTTTTGAGGACGTTTTTTAGGCGTTGAGTGTGCATCTTGGGTTTTTTGTATATCAATGGATATTATACACTTATTAACGTCAATAAAAGGAATGATTCTAAATTAGCCTTTGCAATTGGGTCTGGTTTTTCAACATTTTTTTAATCACCACATTTTCCTTTAAAATATGCAATCACATCAGAATCTGCTACCATTAAACCATGAATTGCCTATTGCTTATTGAAGCATATTGTAGCTCTAAATAAAATCATTATTGCTATTTGATTTCTTTGTACGCATTATGTATACGTAGTACTAGTCAAACTTTCTGCGATACATCATAGATATTAAATTCCCCGCGAGGCCAGATAGCATAATTGGAGTGGAGTTAAATATTAATAAAATAATTACTCTGTTGCTGCCTTCCCATAAGTCCTTTTCGCCTTGCCTTTCTGGTACAACTGTTGAGCTCCTTTACTTTTCATTGTTTTGACCAGCAATTTAAAAGCTGGACCTTTGTCTTCTACAACATTAAAAAAACTATTAACATTCAATTCAAAAAACATATGAAAACAAATGTTTAATAAACTTACTATTATATTCAGCAAATTGTGCTAAATAATTAGAACAAATTTCAACCATTTCTGAAAATAAAAAAAGATTTGAAAACACACATTTGAAAGATTTGATTAAATTTTGAATTATACATATTTATATTTATTTACACTTTTTGGCAAAAGCATTAAATAGCCATCGCTAGTAAGCTATCTCTTCCAGGCACCCAGGGGCATTAAAGTAAACAGTAATAAATAAGAATTATGAAGAAGTCCAAGTGTGCGAAACCTAATTTATAATACCTTTATTTTATGGCTTATCAATTTACTAAAACAGAGCGAAAACGAACAACCAATGCAAAGAGACTTAAAAATTATTATGATCACCTTTCATGAAGGGCTTGAGGTTGTCTGTTGTCTTCGGGGCCGCAGTTTCGCCAAGATCTTGCTTCAGTTTGTTGGCTATTGTAGAGTTGAAATCAGTAGCATTGAAATCGATTGCTTGCTTTAACCTATATCATGTTAAATATTAAACTAAATAATATTTGCAATGATACCAGTTCACGTGCTTTAGTTCGTCACGCAGTATTGAAAGCGTTTAAGAACATCCTGTGTTTTAAAATGTGTTCCAAAGAAAGCTAAGAAATGCCATGCCGCAAGCGAAGACGCAGAACGACCCAAGCGACACATTCTGTAGTAATCTTTGTAAGTAGTTGATACAACGCTGTGTTCCTCTGCAACTCTTGTTTTTAATATATAATATCTATCTTAAAAAAAGTGTGTGTGAAGTACTTGGGGTAACAAGATAAAAATCTTTCATAATGTTATTCAACGTTTGTAGAAAAAACGACACTAAACACTGAAGTATTACTTCAATAATAAATTGAACTATGGTCAGCACTTACTCATCAGCACCATCTGAGTAGTTGGCGGTGAACTTTCCATGTGTAAGAAGATGCGTGTCTCCTTTATCGTACATCGACTCCGTTAGGATATTAAAGGCCTCCAACATTTCTCCTGTTGATCAACGTATATTTATATGAACTTAAAATTCGTTTAGAAGTCCTTCTCTAAGAATAACACGTCAGTCCTCATTTTACCTTAAGATAAACAAAATATATATCATGTTGGAATGGCTTACCAGTAAAATTAAGATAAGCAGGCAACGCTGGAAGAAAAGTGAACGTTAGCAAAGATTCAAAACATAATAAGTAAATAATAAAACATACGTACGTAGTTTTAACAGCCCACCCTGAAAAACAAAATAAATTATTCAGTGTTAATCAAAAACCCATCTTTCATTTTCATCCAAGATACAAATGAACACTAAGAGAAAATGAAAGATGCAAAAAAGATTATTTACAAAAAGAAATTACCTTAAGTGTTCATTTGTTTCAAGTTTGTCGAGAAAATGAAAACACAAATACAAGATTTTCCTATTTTTATAATCATTTTAAACATTTTACGTCTGCGTTATCTTTCATAATTCATTTCACCATAAGTTCAAGTTCATAGTTCAAGTTGGTGCTGTAGGTTGTGGTTTTTCTTTAGCAACTAATTTCTGGACTGTTTCTAAGCTGACATAATTCCTTTTATTTCCGTAAAAATCTAAGCGTCTGATCAAAAGCCCCGCGCATTTCTCCTGCTAAAATTCATTTTTGTTTTTTATACACAACAGGCTTGAGGAAAATATATCTCCAAAAGTAAAATTAAAAGTTAAGTTTTATACTCACATCACCTCCCATCATATTAAGGAAGTCATCAGCGAAACCCGCGTCCCCTGCTTCATCAGCTTCAATAAGATCTGTTGGAAACAATTAAATATATAATCATGAAATAAACCGTAACAAAGACTAGTACTTAACTAGTAGCACATTATGCTCTTCTACATTATCTTTCATTACATGAGAGAGTCACAATTATAATTTCCCCCGGTATCAAATTCAGAGCTTTCCGTGTATAACGCAGTGGAAGTCTAAACGTAAATAAGCATGTCGAGCTATATAGGGACCAGTTTATCATAGCTCAAGTACACTAAAATAAATACCGTAAATCTTTGCCGAGAGTAAATGAGTAAAGAGATCTAAAGTAAAATGTATACCGTTTATTCCTTCTGCACACTGGTGGCAGAAGTCTTGGGCGTGGAGGCTGGCGAGGTGCTAGTGGCGCTGGTAGCCTCCGAGGCTCCTGCGGACTGGGAGCCCTCCGACGCCGATCCTTCAGGAACCTCCTCCGCAGTCTTTTCTACTTCTTCATTTATAACAAACAATTACCTTTCAGCGAACTTATCATCTGCTTCACAATTTCCGGCCGCTTACAAAGCTTAACATACGCAACTATTGCCTATTTAATGAAAAACTGCGCATGATGACTAAATTCTTAGTTTGTTTGAACTTGTTACAATTGTTCTGTGACCACAAGTATCAGATTTCTATACAATTATACGCCAATAAAAACAATTGACACAATTTCAAACTCATGGCGTTACCTCGTGAGCAGGGCATGTCCATTTCGTTGAAATTGCATCGAATTGCTACAAGGCATGTACTTACCTTCGTCTTCGTCAAAGTCCATCATCAGCATACGGTCCTCGGACTCAGCCAGTATTTCGTCAATCCAAACCGCTATCTAAAGTATATATTTATAGACAACCCTTTTTAAGAGGAGAATTATAAAAGTCGTGCACAAATAACGTTACCATATTGTATATTCCTAACTTATTATTATTATTATATTTTATTTATCCAATTAAAGAAACAAATTATAACAAATTCAACTATTAAGCTCCAATTAAACTTAAACAGTAGAGTTAAGCATTAAGATTTATAAAAATGCAATGCCAGTAACGTACTCGAATATTATATGCAGATTAGTAATTAAAGAAGTGTAGGAATTTTAACTCGCCGCAAAACAATAAATGGCTATTTGAAGTCTTTGGTAGGCTTATATATACATTTAAAAAACAGTAGCGCTACAACCTGTTTAGGTCTTGGCCTCAGATTTCTGAATCTGTTTCATGATCATTTATTTAAAATCTAATAGGTAAAATCTAGTAGATGATCAGTCTCCAGTGCCTGACACACCGACGCCGACTTTTTTTGGTCCAAGACATGTCGGTTTCCTCACGATGTTTTCCTTCACCGTTTGAGCAAATATTAAATGCGCACATGGAAAGTCCATTGGCACAGCTAAGAATCGAACCTATGACCTCAGGTATGAGAGTCGCACGCTGAAGCCACTAGGCCAACGCTGCTCTATATATACATAAGGGATTCAATTATTACCTTGTCTGCCATTTCCATCATGAATTTCGCTTTAGGGTGAGTGGCCCGGCGCGACGGAGGCCTCGTATGCATGTACGAGCACAGATCTTCCAAAATGATGTTCGATAGCCTTAACATTCTGTAAATATGCTCTATTGTTGAACGAACTATAAATTTAAAATTAAGCATTCTTTATTAATACTGCACTTAACACTATTCGATTCCATTAAAGGACTTATAAAGGACTTGCTAACAATAATTGTATTATTTTGTGGACTCACCCATCTGCAAGAGCATACGAGCCAGGTTTCGACAGCCGTTGCTGAATGCCCCTCGCGAACGCAACTGTGGCATTACGAGCCCAGACAAATCTCTTGTCACCGCATAACGCCAAAATATCTTTCTTAAATTGATTTATTTTTATCCTATAAACAATGAATTAATTGAATCACTACCTATTCAAATTTTACTATGATTTAATTTATACGTAAAACAAATTTAATTGAATTTAATAATATTTCATTTGAAGCATTTTGCACTAACGTAGCACCCTTCTTCTTCGATTTCTTAAGATTTATAAAGTATTCGTAAGCTTGTTCCGGCTTGAAAGGCTGGTCCGCATCCAGCATTGTCCGTAATCGTGCAATCTGCGATACAGTTAAAGCATATTGTATGTTTGTTATATAAGTAATAATTATTTAAATATTTATATGAGAGATAGGGAAACTCCTATCCTCAGTGGAGTATAGCCTAGTACAAGTTTATGACTGGTTGGTTGATCATTCTACAAATTATATGCTAGGCTACGAACCCCCTCCCCAGCTCAACGTACCTGAAAATCATAGTCCATGAAATGTAAATGGGGGTCCACGAATCACGATAGTGGATCCTAACACATATACTGATAGTACCTATTTACTTACATCATACTATCTTATAATATCAAAGCATATACATTATATTGACTTATTGCTTATATTATTTTATTTATAGTATATTTTATGTTTATTTAATGCTATGTATATTTTACTGTTATGTAAAATATGATACAAAATTTTATTTTAGTAGTTTTAATTTAAATTCAATTAATAAATGTATAGATTAACATATTGTGTTTTTACTTTAAGTTTTTAACACTAAACTTCACTACAGTTTACAGGAAATTTACAGGAAATCAATATCAGGTAAGTAGGGGGTCTACCCAACACGGAAAACATGGCAAGCGGTCTACGACACAAAAAAGTTTGGGGAACTCATATATAGACACTAGACAGTTTTTCATTAGGGGCCATCCATAAAGTACGTCACACGTTAATGGGGAGGGAGGGTATCACCGAAGTGTGACATCGTGTGACAAGGGGCATGGGGAGGTCAATACTTTTGTGACATCACATGTTTAAATTTTAAATACTAAAACCATTGATATACAAAAAACCCAAGATGCACAGTCTCGAATAAAAGTAACGCTCGAAAGTGTCTTGAAACACTATTTCTGTCTCTTTCTATAAGTTACAAGCATATATTATTGCAAAATCAACCTTACGCGAATTGTTTAAAGTTGTTATAACAACGATTATTTTTAAATACATACATAAATTTAAAAAATGTGTGACGTCACATCAAGAGGGGAGGGGGGTTATAAAAATGTGACAACCTGTGACAAGGACGGGGGGAGGGGTTTCAAAAGTCCTAAAATTCGTGTGACGTACTTTATGGATGGCCCCTTATAAGAAATGACGTTTAAAGAGTTTACACTGTATCTTTCTTAGTGTGTTTCGTTCAGATAAAACAACAAACATGTGATGGATATTACCGTGTCGGCGGGAAGCGTACGTGCGTATTGTCGCCACAGGTAGATTACGCTGCGCAATGGCGGACGAGATATGCGCTCAAGACGGTCGGTGAGAACGGCACCATGCCGCTTCAAGCACCGCGCATGGGCTCGCGCCGCGCGCTTTGAAAGCTTCACGTCGGTTGCTTTTGGACCTCTGCGAATATGACCATAGTGGACCACCGCGGGGCAACATGAAACTTCTTTCGCGGTAATAGTTTATAACATTTTTACATTATTATGAATGTTTAAAAAAAATAGCAAACTATTGTGGCAAGGAGCCTAAATAGAAGTAAAAGAGTACATTGTGTATTTGAAATGAAATATATAGTTAACACAATAATTTTTGCCTTTACCGTGGTCGAGCAGGCTTCGGGGGCGGCCTCACAGTCTGTTTGGGGAGAGACTTGTGTTGCACTCGCAGATCGCGGCCCGCCATTATAGTATCGGCGACCGAAGGAGGTATGGTCTCCGTGGCGTAAGGAGGGTATGGAGGGAACCCTCCGGGGGACGCTATAATTAAAAATTAAACGGCACAATATAAAATATCATTTTATCAATAACTAATCCAGTATTCTCTTCAGAACAAGAGCAAGACAAATTCTCAGCAAGTTGAAATGTGATTTATGATCATTTCAAGAATTATTTATCATATACTAGAAAATCAACGTTTAACGTAACGTAAGGGTACCCTAGTTTTTATTACAAGAGAGAGCGTTCGCGCTCTTACTTGTAGGTACTTAAGTTGTAGAATTGTGTGATGGCTGTCAGGTCAACAACTGAGATTACATCCGACAAAAAATTCAGTCTTGAGTGCGGTTCCGAGTGATAAAAGTGCCAATAATTAAGAAAAATTATTAATTACTGTAAGATTATTAAGTGCACATTAATTAAAGTGACTTGTGCTTTGTGCGCGTAGTTCGTGTATTTATAAGTGCTATTAAATTCCATTCATTTAATAAACCCTTGAAATACTCTACGGCTTTTCTATCCCCAAGCTCATAATATGGTATTAGTACTTATTATTGAAACGTTTTATTTAACATTGCGTAATGGATACAACACAATTTATTTTATTATTTATTAAATTATTACATTATATCCACGTCGACATTAAACATCAGGCTATGTAATGTCAAAGATTCGCATTTAACGGATATAATATAATAAGAGTTTTTTTTAATGTTATATAATACTGTTTCTCAAACACATTGTGATTTACGAACATACAAGGGTAATGGAGAACTAACCTTCTCCCGCCTCTGATACTGGCATTTCGCTGGTAGCATATTCTGTAGATGGAGCGCTTTCAGCCATTATTTAACCTAAATCAAAATCGCTTAGAAACAGTCCTTTTATTGTTGTAAGATAATGCGTTATGAAAAAATTCTAACAGAACGCTGTCTAGGCTTAAAAAGAACAATTGTGAATTCAAATTGACAGTTGTTGAGAAATTACCATCAGCCAGCAACAAATATTGAGACCTTTCAACGTTACAGCCCGTTCCCACTAGTCGTAAGTCGCATAAGACTAAAAGTCGAAAGTCTGATGTCCCTGTTCACACTGCGTCGCGAGTCGTATAGGTCGTAGTTTCGCGCCATTCGGAATAAAACACGAATGGAGTGAGCAAGCAATGTGTAGCGATCTAGGAAGCGGGGCGGGGAGAGAGGTAACAACGCGCTCGAGTCGATTAGACGCACGACTAGTGTGAACAGCAACAAGCAGGCACCTATGCGAGCACGATTCGACGCGACTTTTAGTCTTAAAACGGGCGCTGGCCCGTCGGATGGTTTTTTGAGTCGTATTAGACTAAAAGTCGCGTCTCATCTAATGTGAACAGCTCCATATAAAGTGTATGGTGACCAGAGCATTCGACTTTTAGTCTAATGGGGCGTTCCCACGGAGCGTTAATCACGACAGTCAACTACGCTAGTCAACTGTCGTTCGTGACACTCACGAAAGTGTGAATTGATGAAACGTTCACATGGTTGGGGGATTTCGTGCCGTTCACGCTTCGTGTTTCGACTTATTTTTAGTTTTTTTAACTCCTGACAGAAAGAGCTTCTTAAATTTTTGAATTTTGATATAACTTCTTTTGGTCCAAATCCAGGAATATTTAATTCATGACTTATTCTCTTAGCTGCGGCGGCACGTAAATCTCTATCACGGTATTCCTCCAAACTTGGATCATATAACACCTTTTCCATAGAATATAACTCCAAAAAACGCGAAGTTTTACTGTCGTTAAACTTAATTCCACGTTGTTGTGAGTTGTGACGACATCTTGGCTTCACGAACGGTATATCACGACTGAAAATCAAACACGTTTGATCTATCCACGCTTGTGTCGTGCGCCGTTCCTCACGAAAGCAAGTTTAACGCCTATGCGTTCACACAGAAGTGTATTTCACGAAAGCGTGGTTGACTATCGTGATTAACGCCTCGTGGGAACGCCCCTTTATGCGACTTACGACTAGTGGGAACGGGCTGTAAGGCTGCGGCCTCGAATTTCGCGGGCAGCGGGGTGGCGGCGGCCGCGGCGCGGGAGGATATTATGCGTACAATCAAATGGACCGGTTCTCGAAAACAGCGGCGCGGCAGCGGCGCGGGCGCGGGTAACGAGCGGCGCAATCCAGTCAAGCGGTGACCGCCCGCGTTGCGCGTATGCATTGTAGTATAGTGCTGTACATATTTTTTGTGACGTATCAAAATGACCTCGGACGTGCAAGAGCAAATTATTTCAGAAATCTTTGAAAGGAGACCCATATGGAACTATATTTTTGCATATAACATATTTTTGCCCACAATAAATCGAGCGTTAGGAATAAATTTGAATCAAAAAGATGTTGTCGCCGTTTTTCAGACATTTCGTTCGCGAATAAAAACAAATATCTCGACTACACAACCACGAACACAACACTACACCGCTATAGTGCCGCGCGATCTGCCCGCTGGTTTCGAGAACAGGTATGCGTTGGCCGCCTCGCTCCCGCGCCGCAGCCGCTGCCGCCCCGCTGCCCGCGAAATTCGAGGCCGCAGCCTAATATATATACTTCGAATAAGTAAAGCGTACCCGAACGATAAATTGCAATTGTCAATGTTAACGTTTTACGAAAGAAACGTTTCGCTCAAATGATTTGAAGAGAAAAAAAAACTCTATTTGCAAAAAAAGTTATCACCTTAATGGAATCCTAAAATAAGTTTAACTAAAGTAACAACGATATTATTATTAAGGCGGAACGAAGTTAGCCGGGTCAGCTAGTTTAATATAACAACCAGGTATGTTTCATAACCTTTTAACTAAGCAACAATAGGTCTTTATGAAAAAGCATTGCTAAATTTCTTTGAAAAAATAATTAAAACTGCTTTATTTGTTTAAAAGGTACTACAAATGTCATTATGGTCAAACGTCACGCATATTCTATTTCTTTTTTCGGCGCCCATACTGAATTTTGTGTCACGGTGCGCGCGCATCCTAAAATTTCACCCTCATAAATTTTTCATAACGCGCCTAAAGAAGTATAACTTCAAATAACATTTTACAGATGTACCTACCTAGTATTTGTGTTCGTATGCATTCCGAACTTGGTAAGGCAACGTTTTTTTTCTATAGAACGGACAGGAGACTCACCTGTTGTTGAGTGATACCGCCGCCCATGGACACTCTATGCCAGAGGGCGCGCGAGTGCGTTGCCGGCCTTTTAAGAATTGGTACTCTCTTTTCTTAAAAGAAAAGTCGAGTTGATTCGGAAATACTTCAGTGGGTAGAAGGTTCCACTTAGTGGTGGTGTGCGGCAGAAACTGTTTTAAATAACGCTAAGTTGTCGATGTCATGATGCAACTCAGCTGCAGGTATCATTCCGAACAACTCCTCTGAACACTCTCCTAATAAATACGGTCGAAGATGCAGAGTGACCCCACATCTACGCAACGCCAAGTGATCTAGCTGCTCGGAAAGGATTCTATTAGATCTATTAGATATCTAGGCAACACAATTAAATCCTAGGCCAGAACACCTCGTTTTCTCTTAGCAGAGAATACCTCTTTGATGAAAATTGGCAATTTTTTCACTTATTTTAGAAAAATTAACAGATATTTATCATAGGGGTATGCTATGCTGAGAGAAAGCGAAGAGTTCTGGCCCTGTATTTAATTATTATACCTAAACATCTAATAGATCTAATAGAAACCGCGGAGTTCCCATGTCTAGACGCAAAAAAAAAAAAATTTTGGAAATAAGTGAAAAAATTGCCGATTTTCGTCATACAGGTATGCTCTGCTGAAAGAAAGCGAAGAGTTCTGGCCTAAGGTTTAACTGTGTTGCCTTGACATCTAATAGATCTAATAGAAACCGCGGAGTACCCAGGTCTGTACAATATGGCTCATTTCTTCGTTATCACTATATAACTATATATATATAACTCACTCTTCTTTATTTTTTTATTATTGGATTTAAATGATAGGGAACTATTACAATTGAAATGTTCGTTTTAATGAAACCTTATTTATCGAAATCCATAAGAAATGCTCTGCTGTGATCGGGAAGCTGGCAGAGCATTTTACGATTTAAAAAAAAAAATATGGACTTTAGAGTCCAGAACTCTTTCTAAAAACTATCAGGAACCATAGAACTATTGAGTGCGCTGCGAGAATTCTATTTTTTGTGCTCTTCTGGTAAATTAATTTCTATTTAAAAACCAAATTCTAGTCCAAGGAATAGGCCAAATTAAAATAACTCTTTTTGCAAAAACTCCTACAAGAAACAGAGTCGGATTATAAAAAAGGCTCGAATAGTCCAAAATTAATTTAAACATAATTTATTAGTAATCTGGGTGAATATTGATAAAACAGACACAAATAACCCGTATTTGTATTGCCATATATAGGATGTTGGTTGCCAGCGCAAAATGACTGAAGAATTGTTCAGCACACATTTTAAAATTATTTAATTTCAGTATTAAAAATCTTTATCTTAAAACACAGATGTAGATAAGGATAAGGGAAGTCCATAGACTCAAGGGCTTCAGTTGACAGTTGCATAGGCTACTGATAACCCATTAACTATAAATTACTAATACATACGTAGTCTGTAAGTACGTAAAATATTCATATTGGTATGTTATTTAAAGCTGGCGGCTTCAACACATTTACACTTTGTGCTTTTGTAGTGTCTGTGAATAAGCACGAGGCGTGATGTCAAACTGAAATACAATCACAAATACATCATGAAAAGACTGTCCGTCTCTCTCGCGCCCGGTCAAGCTTATGAGTATAAAAGTGACAGTTATTGTTTTGCTTTTGCTACTGTTTATGTTGATCTTTACTGTACATGTTGATCTTTTTTCAAAAATTACCAGGACAATCTCGTGAAATGATGCACAATGTTTTTAATTATTTTAAGCAGTTTAATGAAAATAATGTTGTTTTAAATTTGACATCAGATGCGACTGGGGTTTCTAAGAGGAGTATTGAAAGAATTGTTAGTGAAGTGTGTTGAGCTAGATGGAGCTTGTCGAAAAATGAAAAATTATTTACACAAACTACTCTTTTACGTTCTTGGTCGGGCTTAGAACTTTTTGATCCACCCTCGTATGCACATAATATTTATATGTATTTGACACATTTTTATTGATTTACAACCCACCCAACCTTACTAAAACCAGAGTAGATTAAAATATATAGCTTGGAAAAAAGTAATATTTTTAAACATACTGTATAGTGAAATTGCATTAGTGTGAGTACTGTGAACGCGCCAGCTTTCGATAACCGACCTATATTAACCCTTTTTTTTGGAGTTTATGGGCTGCCAGATCTACGATATAATTCGTTATCCTACGATTTTTTTTGTGGTTTTAACTCATGTACGATCGCTACACCAAGATCGTACAGAAAATGTAGGATTTTCTGTACTTGGCGACATTTTGTTATGTGCATTATGCATGTGTTTTTCGCTGGATCTGAATGATCAAATTCAAATTCAAAAATCATTTATTCACGTAGGTAACACAATGTACACTTGTGATGCGTCATTAAAGAAATTCATATTAATGCTTCTAATTTTACATTAACTGCCAGTTCTCAAATCAAGGGCGTAGAACGGGAGTGAAGAACTGGCAATAAACTCTCCGCCACTCTTTTTAATCGCCATTTTTTTGTTTTACAAAATGTTTGTAAGGAGCTGCAACCATTACACCATGTTCCACATGACATCTTAAGTAATTAATAATAATAACATAAATTAAAAACAAAGATTTGTTCCCATCAGCAGGAGGCATGGTGAAATAGGAGCACGAACGATCTGGTTCGTTCGATCCGTTCAATCGAACGATTGATTCAGTTTCAAACGAACTAAAGGATATATCGAACTGAAAGGTTCCGGTTGTAAAACAACTTCGGTTCAGATTTCAGAGCAAAAAAAACAAATATAAATTATTGAAATAATTCAATTAATAAATCAATAGCTCAAAACGTATATTGTTATTACTTTAAAAAAGATAAACTTTCGTAATTAATCACATAAAATAGTATATATATTAAACTGAAGTAGAAGCAAACTAAAATAATAAAATAGACATTTAAGAATCATATTCGATTGGCTCTGTCGTATATTTGAATCGTTAATCTATTCTCTCATTACTCATAGCTCACATTCCCTCCGATCGCTACGGCTCGCCGCGACCTCTCACCTCATGGCTCATTGAGCGAACGAATCATTTTCAGCGAAGTGACCCATTCGTTAGCCAGGAATTGAAGATTTGGTTCTTTTGAAGCGTTCAATCGCGAACGACACATACAGATACATAGTTCATACACTCACACAGCAGTCAGCACTCAGCACACTTTGTAGTTCGTGACTTCGTGCTCGTTTCTGTCACATGACACATCGTAAACAAATGTGGTGAAACTAGAATTTTCGACAAAATGCAAAAAAATGATGGTAAGCACACATTAATTATATAATTATTGTACAAGACTATATTAATATTGTTAGTCTTTTATACATAATATATACAATTACCTTTTTTTTCAGTGTCTATGTCAATAGAAATTCCATACAAATTGTATAAAGCTGATGCTGGTGGATATAAGTTTAGTTTAAAACCTAATTTACAACTTGAAAACCATAATTTCCAACCTGCTCTTCATCTTATCGACAAACATTGTCCACATGACAAACTGTATGAGGTCAGTAAATTTTATTATAGTAATGAGTAATCTTAATCAGTTCTGTCATAAACAGGAAAATAATTTAAAAAACGATATAATAATTTGGGAAATAACCATAATATATTAATAAACTCTTTCCATATAATTGTAATAATATATTATAGATAAAAACAACTATTTTCAGGTTCAATTTAATTATGATAAGCACACTATTTATATTACAACAGGAGAAGGAATACTCACTAGCCTACCACTTCCAGATGAGTTCTCAGATTTCAATGAGGTGGAGGTTTGGATGACATGGATCAAAAAAGACATATGTGTAGGAACAAAGAATAAGACATTTTTTACATACCCTAGGATCATCACTGGTGGGAAGTCAGCTGATAAATTTATTGGATATATAAAATTTGAAACTAATTATGGATTTGATTGGAAAGTCCATGGTAAGTCATTTTTTATTCAGATATACTTCTGTCTTCTACAGTATTGAAACCATTGGGTTTATTTTAGAATCTCCAGAAGTGTATAAAATGCCCCTAGAAAAAAATTTAAAAGGAGGGAAATTGCACTGGGTAACTATTGAAGATCACAAGTTACCACAAGATGCAATGATAGGTGGATTTGAGAAGAATCCAATATATATAGCTAGAGCTATGTATTCTGGATCACTCTGTCCTGGAAAATATGTGCCTCAAGAAGGAAAAGCTTATGTAGCTTGGGGTGGAGAGGAACATGAAAAAAGCAATTTTCAGGTATTTTTGATTTATTATTTTTCTTATTAATATTTAATATTTAGTGTAATGTAATATTTATTGTACTTATCAAAAAAAAATCTAACTTCTAAATACTTATCTGTGTAGAATTCATGATAATGTGTTACAGTCCTTTGACTACATTAGTTTCATTTTCCTAATAAATTATATTGTAATGCAAGTAAGATGTTACAATGATATTATTTATCCATTATTTGTTTTAGATACTATGCGGATATAATGCTAAGTGGGTGTTATGTTCTGATGACAATATTCCAGAAAATGCATTTGTGGCTGGCACATCAGAAATCCAAAATGAACCTCTATATATAGGAAGAGCTTTTATTGATTATAAGTTAATAGTGGGTAAAGTTCACATGCTGTATAAGACATGCTATTTGCCATATCAAGGTGAAGAAATAGAAGTGCAAGATTATGAAATATTACTTGATTTGAGCATTCAACCAAAAGGTTATCCTTGTCGTGGGAAATGTAAAGTTAATGTCTTCAACAAAGACCTTACATGTATTTAAATAATTAATTCAATGAAAATACAGTAATATATTTGCATCATTTTACGAGTTTTTTGTTAATGTTACTGTTTATTATAACTATAACTATAAAGTCTACAAAGCAGACAGTGCCTTAATATGAATTAAGATCTTACAGTAGAATTATGCAGTTAAAAGTAATTTTTAGGCGTCTACCAATGGATTGTCCAACTCAGACAAATTTAATAATAATGTGTTATCGAAAAAGATGGTGAAGAAAAAAAAATACATTCACATACAAAACATATAATGTAAGTGTGTATATATTGTTAGTGTGCCATATAAAAAATAAGTTATTATCTATGTTTATGTCTACATTTATCAGTAGTATTTGTGTCCAGAGCGATCTTCATATTTTCATAACCATGGTCCAGAATCATACACAAAGAGAAATAGTTAAGATTTAGGTAATGCAACTACAAATTAATAAAATAATTATTTATATAAATATAGGTCACTCATGTACTTGCTCTCATAGCAAAAATAAATTCCTGATAATAGACAAGATTGTTATTTATAAATTGTAGTCTGTTCCTTATTTTAATAATATTTGGTTCACTTTAAAAATATAATATTCAGGACATTGGATTTATTAATTAAACTAAGCTGCCCAGTCATCTGGTAGGTTCTGGTCAGTATCTTCACATTTTATAATAGGTGTTGTATTGCTATTAATACATCTTGGATTAGAGTAAGGTGCAACTAATATTTCATAATTATTTTCATAAGCTGTATCTTCCTTATAAGCAAAGTAACACACTTTATGTGATGGGGCTACTTTGCCAGGTATAATATGCCCATCGCGAAAAGCTCTACCAATGTACATAATTTCTCTACCTTCATATTCTGTATAACCTCCAGGGATTGCCCCTGAGGGTATGACGTTACTAGTTGTTGATAACCAAAGGCAATTAAGACCACAAAGAATCTGAAAATGATATTTTTTTTACTAAACATGTGCTGTTAAAAAAATATTTAATTAATATATGTTTAAAAAAAGTCAGGTATATCAAGTATAGTAATGCTATACATGCAATGTCATAAAATTGTAAAAACCATAACTTAAAAATAGGATTTTTTTTAACATGAAATTAGATTACTGCTATACCTCCATTTCATGTTTTAAATGGCTTTCTGAACCCCAAGCCACAAAGCCACACCTCAGAGATGGTACATATTTTCCAGGTGTCAGTGAGCCTTCGTGAGGTGCTCTCATTATGTAGAGAAATTCATTTTCAAAGCCACCTATCAAAGCCCCATATGGTAGTATACCATCATATGGCACCCAATAAGTCATACCACCATTGATAGGTTTCAGAATAGGTCTCTCAATATTTGGTGGTGCTGAAAGGCAGAAATTGACCTAAATTAACTATATGGGATTAAACTTCTAACCTAACAATATAATTTACTACTTACAAACAAATTTCCAAGAAATTAAACTGTCATTGTTCCATTGAAAAAATGTTACATATTTTAACTGTCTATTATTAATTTCATATGAAAAGATTGGTATTGTTGTACCAAAACTAAACAATTCGACTTTATTGCCAAACCAGGCCAAACAGAATTTCTTATATTTGTTGTGAGTAAGGAGATTAGGTGTTGGTGTTTGACAAATCTTATATCCATATTCTTCAATTCCTGAATGCTCACCCAAAATTACCTATATTAAAACAACTTCTTAATAATATGACAATGAATCTTGTTAGACATTACAATTTTTAAATGTTCAAATTTATTTAATTGTTACACTTGTATTAATATTATGCAGCAATGTTACTGTCTTTCCTTCTATATAAAGCGAGATACAGGAAAATATTTTATATAATACTAACCCAAGTTATCCGGGAGTTTCTTGGATAATCAGCAAGTCCAATTTTAGCATTTCTTGAAGACTTAATAGCAAATTGTAAACAGTTACCGGTGAACTTGTAAAAAATATTTTCGTGTCGCGGTTTTGCTGATAATTCTGAATTAAATTAATTTGTTTGGGTCATAATAATCACCTTTTCCTAGGTATAAATATTCGTATTAAAATTCTAGTTCTTACCAATTAAATCACCCATTTTATTTTACCGTCGTTTATTGCACTTAAAAGTTTTGTGATTAGTTTATAATTTAATACCTATTTCTTTAATATTCTTTTTTCGGGAAAAAGGTAAACAAATTAAGACTTCAAATAAAAACCATTTAAGCGAATGATTGACATAAATAACTTCATAATTTTATTTTTATTTTTTTTAATTTATTTATTAGCCGGATACAAAGTCCATTGGCAGTAACTTCATAATGTATATCTAATATTGCCATGAAAAAGATTTTCCCTATTTTGTGGAATAATTTTTGCTCTAAGAAATACCCCACAAAAAAAAAAATTCAAGGGGTGCTCACTCCACACGCATAATCAGTTACGTTAAATTAAACCACACCCGAACACTACACAACCGCTGCGTAGTAACTGTTTTACCTAATACACCACATACTTTCATTATAGGAAGTGTGTGTAATACACAGACGACGCACAGCTGTGTGCGTGAAGTCTAGAGCTACCGACTACACTGTGAATAGTGTACAGTCTATATTGGTTAGGTTAATTTTGAATATTAGGCCTTTATCAAGCGCCGGTAGCCGTCTCGGCTGCCATCGTCTGGGATGATGGTATCATCCATGGGTGCTGTCAGGAAATAAAATACATTTAAGCTATTGCATAGATTTTATCGCGGGCTTTGAACGCGACACGAACTGTAATTTTCATACAAATTAAGTTTTCGACTTGCTACATACACTACTGTTAAGGCATCTTGACTAAACCCTCTGGTAGACTAGGAAAGATTGTGTTAGTGTGCTAATTGCTAATATTTGCATTAACTTTGTCCTGTGTTGCTATCATTGCTATCTTCGATGTAAATATTTATTAATACCTATTTTTATTATCTTTATAAAGGTTGATTTTGATGCGTGTGAACCAGATGCTTTGAATAATTTACCAATCCATAAAATAGTAGTTCCTTCGAAGTCAGTTTTTAAACCAGAAGCGTTTCGATCCTATCCGCATGTTGTAAAAAGTAATAAAACAAACAAAATGACGACGACGGCCAGGAAAACCACGAATTTATACTGCCACACCCGAAAATAAGAAGTGCTAATCCGCACCAAAGATTAAAAAATGTGATTCTAAATTTAAGATACCTAACTAATTAAATTTTGTTTTACATAAGAAAAGCTATGTCATTTTTGTTCACTATAAGAAAAGTATTTTATTTTTGTTTAATAGAAGTTAAATCTTTATTTTTGTGTTTAATTTCATATTATTAGATTTATATGTGTCGTTTTAATCGCACGTACGGAACTACCCCACAGCGTGCGAAGGTACCCCCAACACTGTACGAAGGTGCCCCGTTGATAGGGCAGATTCGTACGTATTCCAGATTTAGATTAAATCATAATTACGGTTGAAACATCAGATGAAATCATTTGTCATTTTTTAATATGAATATCAGATAGACTATAAATTTGAGCTATCAGATGATTGATTCATGGAAAAAAAATGTGAAAACCGTACGAAGGGTCCCGACCTTCCCCTATATATAGTAACAGCCTTCTAAGCGTTCTAGCGTTTTATAAGAAAATTGACTTTTTTTTACTAATTCTTATTAAAATTCGATAAAATCTACATCCTGTATCTTTTTCATAATATCCACTAGATTGGTACTGATGAGTTCTTGCTTAACACATACTATTTATAGTTGTCTATTGAGTGTATTGAAGATAATATTAAGTTATACGATATAATTTTTTTTCAAATCAAAACTTTTTGTTTACTTCGGACCCCACTGTGAAAAAAAATTACTCTACCGAAAAGTGACCCTGTATTACAAGTTTTGGCGCATTTAATATGGATTCTGAAAAGGTATTAGACATGGCCATGAGTCGCTCTAATATCTTTCTAGGACGAAAAAACAACAACGATTCGGACTTATGATAGATTATTTACCTACATGGGACCAGTACTGTGTGAATCGGACTAGATTCAAAAAATGGACAGATGGCTGGAGGGTTACGTAGCAATTTGATTAGACGGTGCAGATTAAGTATTATGGTCAGAGTCAGAAATTTTGAGCATATTTTATTGTAAAATATTTTGTTTCCTACAAACAACCATTGAGAAATAATTGTTTTAATTCAATTATTATTTCACAATCGTTGTTTGTAATTCTTCCTAGAAAGATATTAGAGCGACTCATGGCCACGTGTAATACCTTTTCAGAATCCCTATTAAATGCGCCAAAACTTGTAGTACAGGGACACTTTTCGGTGGAGTAATTTTTTTTCACAGTGGAGTCCAAAGTAAAGAAAAATTTATGATTTGAAAAAATGTTATATCGTATCACTTAATATTATCTTGAATACACTCAATAAACAACTATAAATAGTATGTCTAACGCAAGAACTCATCAGTACCAATCTAGTGGATATTATGAGAAAGATACAGGATGTAGATATTTTCGAATTTTAAGAAGAATTAGTAAAAAAAAGTCAATTTTCATTTAAAACCAAAATAAATCATAACTCTGCAGGGGTTGACCTTAGAGACCTCCCGCAGAACAATTTTTTGCCGCTGATGACCTCATCTATCCCCTATTTGCGTTTGATCCACGACTTTTTGGCCACCCTGTATATTATTATAAACGAAAATTTTATATAACAACGCTATTTTAAAGTATTTTAAAAAGAAAAAGTAATATGTAACTTCAAAGAAAGTTTTTCTGTTCTGACCCAGCCCCATAAAAAAAATTAAACTATGCTATTTGCCTATTATTGTTGTGGTTTTTAGCCTATTGTATGATCCCTCCTTAGCAAGGTGTTGTTGTAAAGAAGAAAGAATATTAGGTAAGTATAGGAAAGTAATCTATATTTTTAAACTATTTTATACCAAATTATTTGGTATGTCTCCAGTCCTTCCCAAAATCTGAATACCAAGAGCAATCTTATAGGTCTTGAAAAATTAACAGGGCCCCACTGCCTGTTAACTTCTAGTAGCGATAGCAACAGCATTACCGACCATTTTGAATACAATTTCGATGTACGATTTTATAGTTCTCTATCCGTAATGCTGTTGTCGCAAGCTGCAGTTCATACTCTTCATTCAGTAATAAAAATATTCAACATTGAATTCAGGTTGATATACCTATGCTACTCGAAATAACAATTATAGGCAGCGGCACGTAAGTCTAGCGCTGGCCGATACGTGGAGGGGATTGCTGCGCATCACGCATGTGTACTGTCGCGCGGAGGACGGAATGCGACTGGAGACTTGGAGTCTGGAGAGCCAATCGACGCTACGCGCGCCCGCTAGCCCCCCTCAGGTACCTTATTTTTTACTTCTGCGCAATAACGGTCAGCGCTAGAGTTTCGTGCCGCTACTTGTACATAGTAGAGGTGCTGGCAAACAACACTATAAAGTGTTAATAGGTCGATAAAATAACTATCATATCTTAAGGCTCAAGCTATCTGGATTCCAATGTCTCATTTCCTCTTGTATATGTTACATCTCCCGTTTGCTCACCTATGCCATAGTCAGCTGTCAGACGCTTCTCCACATTTGACATTACCTCTTGTCACCATAAGATCTGGTAGGCGGTTTAGGGAATAGATAATAAAATAGAAAAATAGATTTATAAATTATAAAGGGAAAGAGGCCTCAGAACCTTTTTACCTATACGACAATAAGCAAATTTCCCACTAAGATTTTTTTTGGACTCACATGCAAAAGCTTTTGGGGAAAGGATTTGTTTTTATTAATCAATAAAGAGACTAAAGCACAGAAAATAATGTATGGTTTCTAAGTACACTTGTGCAAAGACAAGGATAGCAGATCATAAAATATAAGACTTAATTAATATTTTTTTTATTTTATCTGCATAAACACATTCTGAAAATACATAATATTTACAAAGTTTATATATAGTTTTAAGTGTTAGTCATCATAGTCATAATCATGACCATCAGATCTGTAGTTTTCTTCATAAAATTCATATCTTTCTTTAAATGGTGGTTCAAGAGTATTACTACACCTAGGACTTGAGTAAGGACCAACTAATATATCATAATAACTTTCATATGCTTCCTGTTCGCCATAGGCAAAGTAACAAACACAATGTGTTGGAGCCACTTTTCCTGGTATTATATGGCCATCCTGTTTTGCACGACCAATGTACATTGGTTCTGGGCCATATTCGGTGTATCCTGCAGCAATGGCTCCAGCTGGTATTACTGATTCTTTTGTTGGTACCCAGACACAATCATGGGCACAGAGAATCTAAAAATAGAAAAAATACTATTATATTCCTTGTTTAAAAAAATTATAATTTTATGAAAAATATAATTTACCTCAAACTCTGTTTTTAAATGTGAATGCCCTCCCCATCCTACAAATCCACATTTCATAGATGGTACAAACTTTCCAGGAGTTAATGATCCTACATGTGGTGCTCTCATTATATATAGAAATTCATTCTCAAACCCTCCTATTATTGCACCATAAGGCAATTCACCATCATATGGCACCCAATATGGTTTTCCTCCTATAATTGGTTTTAATAAAGGCCTCTCAATATTTGGTGGTACTGCAAAATAAATTTGCAAAATGAAATTGATTAAAAAATATTTTTTATATTGGGTTCACCAACCAAAAACAAAACAATATATTTGAAGAAACTTACACAATAACTTCCACTGTAAAGTATTCCTTTGGTTTCGGCCAAAAAATGTGACAAACTTTAAATTATTTTTTTTAATTTCTTTGGAAAATATAGGTTCAAAATCCCCAAATTTGTTTAACTCAACTTTACCGCCATACCAAGTAAGGCAAAACTTATGATATTTTTCCTCCTCCAAGATGCCAGGTGTTGGTGTTTTAACAATTATTTCATTAAATTCACAGACTCCACTCTCACCATGTCTATCTATAAAAACCTACAAAGGTAAAATAATATTGTATATTATACTTAAAATAATATAATGTAAATTATACTAAAAATCTAATCTTTTCTCTACTTTATTTAGTTGCACATGGCTGATGTGTATATTACAATACATATATATTTTCTACCTAAACTAACCAATTAAAATTAAGATTTTATTTCATGGCAAGTAGAAAGTAGTGTATTTTTAATTGTAGGTCAGCTTCAGAATCAACCTTACTTATTATAATTTACACACAACTTAATAAAAAATAAACTTTTAATCATCCACAATCAATAAAAGTTTAATTTTATTAAAAGGACAGGCACTTTCTACTAATTTCTTGTATGTATCTGAAGTATTATATTATGTCTATGCTATTAATAATAATCATTTAATATGAAATATATATAAAGAACAGGAATAATAAGCTTATCACTACTTATAAGGAAAACTTTAAAAATAAACAAATAACTATTTCACAATAATTACCCAATGATCAATATTAAAGAATCCAATTTGATCAGCTAACCCAATCATAGCATATCCAGAATTTCCTTTAATAGAAAATATAACACACTTACTAGTAAATTTATAAAATCTCCTTTGATGGTTTCGTGTTGTAGATATTTCTAAAAGAATATATATTTTTGTTAAATAACCTTCAACATATTTATTAAACAACATTTTCATATTATATTGTATTTATTATAATATTATGTAGGTACTTACCAATAATTTCACCCATTTTACTAATTAGTTATTACTTAAGACTGTTTGAATATTATAAAAGCATTAAGTATATGTTATAATTGTTATAATTATATATGTATATAATTTATTGAAACATTACGTTCGTAATAACAACTACTTAAATTTTTTTATATTAAAACAATTACTATTAATTAAGTTTTTTTAATTAGTATCTATATACGGCCAAAATTAATAATGTATCATCAATCTATGATTATAACCAATCTTGGACTGATTCATATCTAAAGACCGATCTCCAATCTGCATGCCAATAAACATTTCTGCTATCCGATTGTTTATTTGACAAAAGATTGACAGCAATCTTTTGCGTGATCCTTGCCTCTCGACCGCGTTTCGTTCAATGCAATATGTTGTGTTCAAGCATACCAAAAGTTTGCTGTTTTTGGAACGAAATAAAATAAGTAGGTCTGTTTCACAATGTATGGATAAAGTAGCAAATAGCTATGCAACGTTTTGTTTGTTTTTTTGTTACGAACAAATAAAGTTACAAAATTCTATAGAAAAACATAGAACCTTAACCTTTTTGTTGGTCATTTAATATAACTTGTAATGAAACGGGCTGTCATTGTCATATGGTATTTTTGTTTGTTAGGTTATTGAGTATTTTAGTACATATTATTACAAATATAAATTTTCTCTGAGTAGTTTGTGTCTGTTGTTTTTGTGATTCGAGGTTGGTTCTTTAACTTAAAAGCTTAAAGAGGGCTACAAGAAAAAAGTCTGCCTTGATACATGCTGAAACATATCGTACAGGAGGTGGCCCTAGTGCTGCTACTCCTCTTACCCCCTATCGAGGAAAAAGTCAAAGACATGTTATTGTTGTCGAAGGAAATGAAAGTCAATTGAAAGGAAGAGCTTCTAAATAAGAGAAAGCAATGGGCATTTGAAGAGGAAGAAAGAGAGCATAAAAGAGAATTATGGGCCATAGAAAAAAATAAATTGTTAAATAAATTAGAAAAATAATAGATTTTGTGCCTGGAGCGAGGATGTATTGTATTAAAAATTTGTATTTTTATTTAAATAAAAGCATTGAATTTTTATTTAATTTATCTCAAAAATGTTGTAATTTATAAAATATTATAGTAATAAAGCAAAATAATCACTTATAAGATTACTTCGCACACTTGCATTTCCCACGTTGTCAATTGCGCTTTGATCAATATCATCAGCTTGTCCATCTACTTGTTGCAGTAGTTCAAAATGTTCATCTCGCATATCAATAGCAATATTGTGCAACACTGCACATGCCACTATCACGGCTTGTACACGAGATACTTGAAGCAAAACCTTTTTTGACAAACAGATTCTGGGGAACCGATTTTTTCCAAACACCATATTATGTCCTTTCCACCACATTTCTGCTTCGTATTTGAGATTCGTTATAAAGATGTTCTGCTGGAGTCTTGAGGTTTTGAAGTGGAGTTAGTAGGTAGTATCTATAGTAACAAATATTTTTGGTTGTAGCTAATATTTAAATTTTTTTTACAAAAGTTGATGAAAAGATGAAACCTGCAAGAAGTCATATATAGACATCACTTTGTGTAAAAGTGTCTCCAAAGCTTCTTTTGTTTACCTAAATCTAAATGTGAATTCGGCGTCATTCAGGCTCTGGATATAATAAATTCTTGTCTTCTTATGTCTTCGCACAGAAGTGCGTTGTCTTCTTCCAGCTTCAGAATTACTATCCCAATCGGATAATTGCATTTAAACTTCCAAATCATTATCACTAGAACTGGAAGATGACGAAGATGAATAAATTTTCCCAATGAATATTAAGTTAAGTCGCAATCCCAAACCCAAATCATACGAGTTTCACCGATAGCAATCCGAGATTGATTTGGCCAATCGAAGCAATGTCAAAATGCACAGATAGGTTGTTGGCATGAGTAAACATTCATTTTCATACAGAGGGCAATCTTCAATCTCTTATCCGCCCTCTGAACGATTGGTTGAATAATTAGATTGGTATCTCAGTCCATGTATTGAATATTGGCATGCTTTTCTTTAGAAATGGATCGAATTGTCAGTCTATGACAGCTAAAATTGGATTAATATTGCATATTGGTTTTGGCCGATAGAGTGTAGACAATCGTACCAATAACCAAGGTCCAACAGGCAACATGTCACCAAGTGATTAGTGACTAATCAGGTACTCACTAGTGACTAGTCAGTACTCAGTAGTCACTACTCTCAAGTCTCAATCAGAAGTATAGGGATGTGTAGTGTGTACCAGTTACGACAGTTCTAAATACATATACCTATATATAGTTAAGAGTAAATAATCATACCGAGCGTACCGAATACCGATTCGCATTACACATCAGGTACTCAGTACATTCCTTTATTCTTTGAGGGAGTCCCACTACGTTGTATATATAAATGTGTTTTTGAAGTGAAACTTTTTTAGGCGAATGAGGGTAAAAAACTTACGGATGAAACGCAATAATAATAATATTAGCGTCACGAAGATGTGCAGCATTGTGTCGAAGAAAAGGGAGAGAACGATTGAGATTGATTGTTAGAGAGTGAGATAGGGTGAACATACCATGAAGCAAATAGCCATGGAGCGAGAGTAGGGAGCAAGCAAGTGAGAAAGATCATGAGAGAGAGTGTGATAGAGCGAACGTCGCATTACGCACAGTGCCGTGGAGCGAGAGGTGGGAGAGAGCTATAGTGAGAGTAAGGGAGATCGAGAAAAAATGCACGCTATTGGTTGATGAATTCGTTTAGTAGTTACATATTAGAACTTTAGATGGCAATTAATTCTGTCACGTAACATCGCAGATTTTTTATTGATTTATATTTTCTTTAGCACGTATACAATGTGTAAACAGTGTGAATATAGATATAAAAATACATGGAGTGATCATATACTCATACATGATCATCTATTGGGGCTTTCACCTTAGTAGTAATTTTTAAAGAAGTAACTTTCAAAGAAGTTTCACTTCTGACATGTGTACTTTATACGCACGCACTTTTTATTTATTAATATAATGACCATGACTTAACTTACATAACAAAATCTATAATAACCGAATGACAAGTAAGAAATTTATTTTAGTAATTGAAAAGTATGTGCCTACGTATTTTTATTAAAAAAAATAGTTTAGTATCAAGTATTTGATTTTCATCATTTTAACATGTGTGATTTTTTAATAAAATAAAAAAAGTGTGTGCGTGTAACCTTTACGCGCGATTGAAGTAAACTTCTTTGACGTTGACGGCATATTATATCACTGAAATGATTAAATATTAACTTAAATAATAAAAAATCATATTATAATTAAATTATATTCATTATTCATGTGCTTTACAAAGATTATTCAAATACGAAGGTTAGATCAGCACATGTCAATATAACCCAGTTATTGAATATTATAGAATGTCGCAATCGTCAGAAAATTTATTATTAATTTACTTATTTTAAAAGTAACGAATCAATAAAGTATATTTCGAGATTTTCAAAAAACTGCATTAACTTACTTTGCTACTTTTACTTTTATATGAAATAGACCAGATTTTTAGGATAATTAATTTGGTATTAATTTACTTCTTCCAAAATGGTAAAATACGAAATTAAGCGAAGAAAAACTAAAAAACTGGCCGTATGTATAACAAAAGAAAAGCAAGCTAGGATGGAAACCTTCCCTTTTTAGTGGAATTTTAATTCGGTCACATGTTACTAGTATGGATTTTCATTTTAAATATAAATATACTAATAATAGCATAATTACAAGAATCAGTATCAAATAAAACGAGTGAATGCTATCCTAAATAAACACTACCAAGAAACTGACTTAAATCAGTTCATAATGCACCACTAGATGACGCTGACGGACTTATAGAACGCGCTATCGTTGTTATTTTTAAATAGCGGAAACTACACAGACTATTGTATACGTTACTCTCGTCACAAAAAAAGGGTACGTGTACTTATGTACGCGCGTAAGAAGGTATACTTCTTTGGCATTATTAAAAAATAGTTTTTGATTCCATGCAAATAATTAATTACAATTAAATAATTAAAGACTGGAGAAGGAGTCATTATAGTCTTAGTCAATAAAGTTCAGTTTACATTTGAAAACTTAAATAAATAAATATTTATTATTATTCTCTTACATTAAGTGTAACATAAATTCTAATATTATTCGAATGTTGTTTTTAAATTACGTCCAATGCCGTAGCATCTTCCGTGGGCAACTTCATTCTGATAATTTTGTGTCACGGTGCGCGCGCATCGTAAAAATTCACTCTCATCAATTTTTCATAATGCGCCTAAAGAAGTATAAGTTTAAAAAGTAGCTATATAAATTATTCTCCATACTAATTACAAACGTTTTCATTTTGCAGAATTTATTGAAATATACATTTATATATATCTTAGAATATATTTGCACTCGTTAATTCAAATATTTTGTTTTTTCTTAAGTTATACAGATTATTTACAAGTAAGAGATATATGCGCCACAAGCAAAAACACCTCTCTATCGCTTGTTCCGCGCTCTCGCTTGCACGCTCGGCTCAGGCGGAACGTGCCAACGAGTCATGTTTTTTCATGCGTTCGGCGGCGTTCATCGATTTATAAGACGTTAACGCGTCATAACATATCTTTCTATGATACTCATCTAGTCTAACGAAATATTATTTTTGAACATCCCTTCAACAAACTCTGCAAACAGCATCAGCCATCAAGTGACAGTGAGTACTGAGCAGTGTTCACAACCTGAAGCCGGGCAGTTATCGTACCAGGGCCGTAAAATTATCGTATATGTGATCCATATACGATAAATTATCGTACAGTCAGGAAAATGGCTAAAAATACTTTAAAAAATCATATGAAACGTCAAAATAAAATGTTGCAAACGATTTATAGTGTAAATCTTGTAAACTTGTGTTTTTCAAATTGAAAAAATAATAATAATTCAATCTCTTCCGTCAAAGAGGAACAAAAATACGCAATATTTTCTCGTTCATTTTACATCGCATATTATTTTTATCACTTAAAATTCGTTAGGTATTAAAATGTTATCGAAGACTTCCAAATCTGCGTCACCATACAAATCGTGAATTTTTTGGCTGTGCATTCTGATGCGTTTTTGTGTTTGTACATTAATGCTTTGTTCATCTGCTGTAGTTGCCTTGTGACAGCTAATAGAAAAATAAGCCAATAGATGGCACTGACACTAAAAACTGTAATTGTTATTGGGCTATCTGTGTAAACATCAAATTTTTTACCTGACTGGAAATTATCGTACTATCTGCGTACGATAGTCATGTACCATCGTACATCGTACGTAGTTATGAAATTATCGCAAATGTACGTTAATTATCGTACGGTTGTGAACCCTGGTACTGAGTAGTATCTGTATTCTGTGGTGAGTGAGAGAACCATAATATTGTCGAGTGTTGTTTGTCAGATAACAGATTATTAATTGGCGTTTTAAAATTTTTTGGTCAATCCAGTTATCCAGGATTTGTAATTAATTGTTAATACTGAGTGTGTGTGGACACTGTACGAACCCTTTGACTGTTCCTTAATATTTTGATAGCCTAAGCCTATAGGGACAACCCTCGTATGGCTATTGGCTATTATTATGACTACTTAGTTCGGTTTGTGAATCCGCATCGTACTTTCCGTAATATTTAGAATAATCAAGGTAGAAGAATGTGTGATATCATTGGTAAATAAAAATATTTATTTATAACACAAAAACTAAATCCATTTTTTAAGTTTGGCTTCAATTTATCAATTCCAGAAGTTACAACGTTACCAGTTCATAAAAGTATTTCATATAAAATATCGGGAAATGGTCTAGTCTTTTATGTAAAGAGTGGAGGAAGAGGTGGTGCAGTAGTTGGTTTATCAAAATGGCCTAACAGTCTATGCAATTATTGGGTAATTGCTATATTTTTGTTTTTATCACTCATCAATGCATATTATATACGGGTTATAATATTTATAGGTGTACATTGCACACAATAGCTATACAAACATAAAGAGTGCACATGAGAGTGAATTTAATTTACATGGAGAATATACACCAGAACTTTTGTCTGATAGACGCTACACAAAATTTTGGCTGACTTGGAACAGTGATGTCATCAGCTTGGGAAAGGAAAGTAACACAAAACCAATCATAAGCAGAAATAATTGTAATGTTAAGAAAATATCATATGTTACATTATCAAGTTGTGAAAACAGAGTATACTGGAAACTTTTATGTAAGTATGTTTATATTTGTAAGTACATCTTGGTTTGACAAATTAATCTTACAGTTCTTAAAATGTATTAAACCTTTTCAACACAGTCTTTGTACCATTTTTCTCTCTAAAAAATATAATAGCAAGAATTTTTTAATACTTCAATATGAATGTTGAATTAAGTATCGTGTTTGTAATTATGGTAACACACATCTTTAGTTTATGTTTCAAAATAACTATGAACTTCCTTAATTTATTTGGTATTTTAGATCTAAGACTTATTCAGTAAATAATAAGACATTTCAAAAAAAAAATTGTAGGGCGTCTATCGGGCCCATAAGTATTTTAACAATAGTATTTCTATGATTCGCAACTATAAAAATTACTGCAGTTAAAAATGTTTCTTATTTCAGTACCACCAGTATTGCCAGTACCACATAAAAGGTTGCTAAGTGTTGGTCAGCCACAGTGGGTGACTGCAAATGACCAATTACCAGATGGGTCACTTATAGGAGGATATGAAAATGAAATTCTTTATATAATAAGGTCTCCACATAGAGGATCTCTCACTCCTGGAAAATTTGTCCCCTCTCTTGGTGTCGGGTTCATATCATGGGGAGGTGAGGCTCTTGAAAAGAATGACTTAGAGGTAATTTAAAGTATATTATATTCAGGTCAATGATTTTCAAGTCATTATTATGGTACTTATAAATGTAAAGCACCACAAACAAATAAAGCTATCGAGATAAGGTTCTTCCAGGTGACCCAGACAAAATTACATTTCAAAGTACAGTAGAAACTCGATAAGTTAAAGTCCAAGGGAAACACAAAATATTTTAAGTTATAGAGTTTTTAAGTTATCAAGGGTCTATGTTAGGGATAGGTTAATATAGAGGTGGGTATGTACATATGTATGTATGTACCCTCATTCCTATTTTTACTCGAATGCGTCAGAAGGATTGGTTCAATAAAATACAGAAATTTAAATAATCCTATTTATTTATTCACATTACACACGTTACATAAAAATAAAACAAGAATTAAAGGTTTAGTCTACTTAAAAAAGTCTGTGATTTTCTTCAATGACAAATAGAGAGGGGAATACATCTTTTATGTTGCTACACTGCTCTATAAATTATCTTACAGTTGGTAAAGCTCTTTTTGCTTTTCTCTAAAACTCTTTCAAAATGACTAAGTGACAAACAATTTTATGTTATAGAGGTTGTGGAAACATTTCTTTAAGTTACTGAGGGCCAATTCAGAGATTACTTATTTAAGTTACAGAGGTTGCGTATTTTAAGTTATGGAGGTTTTTTGGCTCTGAGGGGAGGGAACATATTATTTTTTGAAGTTATAGAGGTTTTTAAGCTACCGAAGTTTGAGTTATCGAGGTTCTACTGTATAATGTATGAGCCACAGAAAGTAGTAAAAACACTATTTACTGGTAACAATTTAATTTTTAAAATGTGTATCCTAATAAGAAATGTGTGACTTAATTATAATCCATAAACACTTAACACTGAACCATTTTACAAAAACTTGCATTAGTTTCTTTTGAATGAAGTTATTCATTTATTAAGCCTATTTGGTTCAACTTACAGGTTTTATGTGGAGTTGATTGTGAATGGATGCCAACCAACAATGACAGGATACCAGTCAAAGCTGTAGAGGCCGGTTTCTCAGAGGGCTATGACACAGAGTTACTTTATGTAGGTAGGGCCAAGCACTTAGGACACATCATTCCAGGCAAAGTACAGCCATCACATAAAGTCTGCTACATCCCATATGATGGCCGTGAGATTGCAAAGACGGAGTATGAGATTCTTGTCTGTCAATCAGTAAATGAACACGCTGCTAACAAAATATTTTTAACATTAGATCATGGGGCCGTGCTGGTTTTCGAGTCAGATGACAGTATAAGTGAAGATGATTAAAAATAAAGTTATAAAAAATAATAGGTATTAATTATTTTATTCCCTATATTTTTAAAGCTTTTCACTGCGGGAAATGATACTTACGATTTTTTTTTTAATTATTAAGTCAAGGGCAAAGGGTTTGATGCCTTATTTACTTTGAAATAGGCGGATAGATAGTTTGTAGAAAAATATTTAATAATTTTAGTCTCTAGTGTATAAGCACACGTTAAAAGAAAGCTGCTTGCTAAAGCCTACTATAACGTAAATGATAATTATTAAAATGTCTTTACCTATAGGTATGAAAAATTTAAAATATAAAAATTTTGGCAATTTTTTTATTTGCCAAAAACAAAAAACTTGCTAAAAACATAAGACTGAATTTAAACATAAATTAACACGACTTTCGAATAACATTTGAGTATCGAATTGCACGCCAAACCGATTATATAAAATCTGCAAATGCTGTCTTATCTCAAATAACTAATATATAGTGGAAGTAAACGGGAATATACTCGTATATAATTTACCACAGCAATTGGTGTCACCAGACACCACACCATATTTTTTTGGTTAAAGCTACGAGGTTTACCCTATATAAAATAGGGCCAACAGTTGCAAAATTTTATTAACAAGTTTTTTTTAATTGCTTCGAATGCTTTCGTCTAACCACTAACGTCACACGTTAAATCTTTTAGATGCTCCGGTGACAGCTACACCGCACAGCTGAAAAGAATTATGCATCTTGGACGTTTTCAAATTACGTTATTCGCCAGAATTACAAATGGATTTAGACTCATGAATCTTTACAATTATTTTTAAGTTACGTTAGCGATATATTATCTTTCTTCTGGACATGCAGGATAAGTTAGTAATTCTTCCCATGATTCTGTACTGTTTTCTTTGATGTAAAGCGAAAAAAGAAATTATATGTATGATTCCAATGACGAAGCTATGGAGACCCGGGTACCCCATAGTATTACAATGAATGCCAAAACGTAATGTTTAAAATAAGAACATAAATAAACATGCAAAAATTTAATAAATACAATAATATGTATTAACATTTTACTAATGATTGTCTTCCTGGAAGGTGTTTGCGCATTCTGGCCAAGTCAAATAATTATAAAAAGTCGATGCTTAACAAATTGCATAGGTAGCTCTAGTTTTGATAGTGAAGCAGAGAATGAATGAATATTAATGTTTTATATGCCATTACACAATTAATCAGGATTAAATATTCTATTCACTAGTAAACTCTATATATGTGGCGTCTGACTTAAAACTGTCGCACGTAACTTAGACATAACGCATAAAATATCTAAACAACACGGTTTTGAAAATAATTTATTAATATTATATTCGTAACAGTAGTAGCACTAATAAATAAACATTGCAGACGCAGTGACTTAAATATAAATAAAATTACAAGTTTAGCATTTATAAGCTCTTCGGTAGCTTTAATATTGTGAGTTTAGAACTATTTAAGCCATGAGGATTTCGTATTCAGGGAAACCAAGTTCTTGACCCGCAAATGAAATGTAACAAACACCGTGTGTCTGCTGAACCTTTCCTGTCGTGATGCTGCCTTCGTGGCGGACTCTGCCGATGTATAGAGGCTCTCCATCTTCAGACTCACCTCCTGGGAACGCGCCTGGCGGAACGTTGGACCCGCTCGTTGGCACCCAGTTACTGGGACCTCCCACCAGTACCTGTTTTTTAAATATTAAATAAACGTTGCTAAAACATATTAACTTCCAACTTACCTAATATTTGTAAACTGAATTATAGGTACTAATTAAAAAAAATAATTGATAAAACACAAAATTTACTCACTTGGTACTCAGGTTTTCCATTTTCCACACCTCCCCAAGGTACATAAGCACATCCATGTGAGGCTACTAATTTACCCGGTATCAGCGCACCTTCATGTTGCGCTCTGACCACGTAAATTGGCTCTCCGTTGCAATCTTGGCCGCCTACAACAGCGCCTGGGGGCAATTGTCCGGAAGAAGCATCCACCCAGATGCCAGCGCCTCCGACCGGGGCAACGCCGCCGGGGTAGCCAGGGGGAGGTGCATATAGTGCGGCTGCTGAAGGCGCCGACGGTGGGACTGCAATTGCGTTTTACATATAAATATCCAATCAAACTTTGAAGAGTGTGATAGTATTAATGGTGCATGAAAGCTTCTAGTGACAAAATAGCAACATTATATGGAAAGAGATTGTACATACATTTTCTAAACTGAATGCAGTAAAAAGTACACCGCCATGTTTTAATTGTAGCTGGGGCGAATAAAGCAAGACCTACTTGTTTAATAGATAATGTTAGTACCTACAAAGACAAAATACACAAAATGTACCCAACGTACCGCTTCAACCGCAGTATTGCCATTATATGTGCGTTTTAGTACCACGGATGCACATTTAATATTTCACGTTTCCTATAATATGTTAGTCAAGACACACAAAAATTATAAGTTGTGGTTATATTTATTTAGACTAGATATACATTTCTAACATAGCAATACAAAAAAAGCCATCATTCCGAACAAAAGTTCCAAACACTCAACGGGGTTGGGCTGTGCCATTTTTGTTGAAATGAATAATTTTCCAAATTCCACGGGCGCCCCATCCTGTACGGACTCCGAAGTGGGTGACGGGGAAGGGTGCGGGATCTACCCAGTTCATGATCACCTCCCCCGACTGTCCATCGCGGACTGTTAGTCTCCCACAACGCCATTCGATAATAAATTTTTTAAAGTCGTTCGCATTCATTAGGCCCGGCGTCGGAACGGTCACCTACGATAAGTCACAAAAATTAGTCCCTCGGTCGATCGCGTCAATTCCAGGCACACGACATCAAAATTCTACCTTTTCGGGTTTCTGTTTACAGTATCTAATAACAGACTGGCTGTTCTCCCATCCACCGAGGATGATTTCGTAGATAGGCTCAACTTCGGCGGGTGCGGTCGTCAAGCAGACGTGGCAGTTGTGAGGGCCGAGAAAATCAAACTCGATCGAACCAGCTGCTACCGGTCCGAACTTGTACTCTAACTTGTCCGGAGTATCGAACTCAGCTCCATCTGGATCAATGTTTAGTTGCGTACATATATAAGTGATAATTGAACATATCTAGTTATTTGAATTGAATTTAAGAGCTTTATATACAATGTCACGATATTCCGATTGGGTTAATTTTATTTTGAGTTATTTCGGTTGGGTACATTTTGTATAAAATTTAGCCTAGGTAAACATACCCTCAATCTTCCAGGTGCCGGTGGCGCCCCAGCCAGTGCAGACGCCGACGAAGGCGACGGGGAAAGGTTCTGGGTCCGACCACGATATAAACGGGATTGCTTCACCCTCCCGCCCCGCGGACACAATGCCGCCGTCCCACCGCACCCAGAAGCCGCGAAATTCTCCCCCGTTAACAATTCCAGGAGTCTCAATTTCTACTTTGTCTGGTTTGGTGCGGTTTCGTCTGATTACGCTCTTTGCATTACCCCATCCACCGATAAATATCTGCAAATTTGTATCGTTTTCTATAGTAAGCGGTTTAGTGCAGTAATTTTAAGTATGTAGGTAATTAATAGATGATTTTTACCTCATACATGGGATCCGATTCTTGGGGACCCATGGTGAGTGCAATGTGTGCATCGTTGGCAGTCCTGACCTTGAACTGCACCGACCCACTGGAGACTGGGAAAAACTGGTACTGAAGGTTGTCATCAGTAGACACATCTGAAATTTGTTTACAGGTACGAGCATTATTATTCACATTAGAACATAGCAATTATTTAAATAATATTTAACAGGAAGAAATCACGTAGGTACAAGTTTCTTAGTATGCTACGTTCGCACATAATACGTGGGTTCGCCGTAATCATAAATATTCTATCTCTCTATAGGCAGTATTAAACCGGGGTTTACATATATAAAGAAAATAGCAACAAGCATATATTTTCCTTCGGTAAATTGCTCCTTAACTTTTATATAATTATTCCGATTATCGGCATATAGATTGACCTTGGCAAGGATGACGGGATTGACCGCGGCGATGAAATTACTCTTCATTATGTCTATTCATAATTGTGAATCACGGATAACATGACCTTGAGATTTCTTAACAAATAAAACATCAAAAGAACCAAATCAATAAACAAATAGGTAAAAAAGATTTTAATAATAGATAATTGACCATTTTGTAACCAAGTTAGTATAGGTTGGCATTCAAATACATAATACTTATGTACCAATAAAATAGATTGCTTATACTTTATAGGGTTCGCAAACGCTGATGTCATCTCAGAAAATGTGGAAAATCGATCGTGTTTGACCTTAACGTTCTGAAACCGAACCAGTTTATCAGCTTTCTTTTTTTCAGTTTATGATTATCATATACACATTTAAGTACACACATTTCCAACAATAACATTTTATCAATCATGGTCTCTATTCCTACTCAAAATATTATTAAATTTTAGAAAATAAGAGGTCTAAATTAATTAATATGCTTACATTAAATTTCATACTAAAATATACGAACTTGTAATAGACGATACAATAATTAACTTCTTAATAATAATAAGTAGTATCAACACTAATGTCATTTCTGCTTACAGTAGGTGATGACGATTAATTATTTTAATTTATTAGCGTCTACCAAACACTACCTTACATCACTTAATAATAATATATTGACAAACAATATATATTGGTAACATAATCTTGCTTGTACGGTACCTGCTAAGATACATATCTAGATTCTAGAATTTAATAGAATTAGAGAATAGAATTTTTTGACGGATATATTTACTTATAAACTATTATTAAACTAACAAATTTTTTGTCCTAAAATTAGACATTTTGTTTTTATATTGATCCTAGCAGACTAGACGCCATTCCGCAGTCCACGCCCGGCTTTGGCCTCTTGCCAACAAAACTACATATTTTATTTACCGGCATTTAACTTATTTGGCGGATTTAAAACAGATAAGTAATTAGTATTCTATAAACGACCTACATAACTGTTCACACTACGTAATAGGTGTTTTAGAGTTAAAAATATAAATATGATTAGACACAATTGTTTATATATAAAATAGTGGATGCACGTAAAAACTTACCTAAAACATTAGCCATTTTATATGAATTATACACCAAATATTATAGTATGAACAACGTGGTCGCAGTGAGAGGCGAACTCCAACACTGAGCCGTGAGAAGTAGTTGCTCCTTGGTTGCTGACGACGTAACAGGATGATGTCATACCTCTGAATAAATATTTTCTGTTTGAACATAGAGTTCAAATTGGAATCTTGTTCAGCGAAGGGAAATAATGTAAAAAGCCGGTTAGGTATAAGTTGAATTGTTTCTTAACAATTCATAATTTGTAGGTTCGTATTTAGCAAAATAAAACCAATAACATTAAATAGGTATTTTGTGAGCCACGTCAACATTTTTAAGTCTCCTATACACATTCCAGAATATAATTAAAAGAGTGATTGTAAGTCTTCAGCAGTACATTCGATATACCTCACAAAGGTGATGGTTCATATTGTTGTTTCACAAGCAAACATTGTTACCTAAGTATGCCCTGACAGGCGATAACTAGGGTCTCCAATGCGACGGTGAACGGTCATCAACGACCATAATATTAATATGCTTATACCCATTCTTATACCTTAACTGTAAACATACATCGACCTTCATCACAACCTACAGCGACAAGGCCGAGTAAACATTGTCATTACTCTAAAATCATAAGAAGATAATTATTATTTCATTTATAGATTGTATAGATCTACTTTTGTAAACGCTAATTTACACTTCATACACGAAAATCAAGTTGACTCTAAGGGTAGATTAATTATATCTTTAACGATCTCTTAAATTTCGTTTTAAAATTCAGTAAACTCATTTTTACTACACAGAAACGCAATTTATTTATATATCGTAATAGTGCTTTAAAAATACAAACTATTCAACATTAACGACTAGGACTGCAAAACTCTTTGAATAAACTAGGGATATAAAGCTATGAATACTTATAGTATGAAATTATAGGAAGAAACCAGGTCAGAGGTCAGGCTTTTATGAATCAGGCCATAGATCAATGTACGTCATTTGGTGAGGTAGGTAATAGACTCAATAGGTTCATGTCCTTAATACGTACATAATAGTAGACACTTCTTGCCTTCCCTAGGTAATACATAATGCAAAGTACCTAGGCGTTTCGAAACATTAACACAATTTAATGGCCAGGTTCTGCATTGGTGACCTAATACGCATCCACTGATGGTCACAATACGTTTATAGGAATGACGAAACGTGCTTTGGATACAATCAATGACGATTTTATACCTATTGACTCATTAATGTCAGAGGTCATTCATTTAAGATAGCAGTCCACGTGATAATCCAATAGCTTCTTATCAATAAAGTACCGTTTTGCATAAACAGTTTAGATTCATTTGTCATACCTTGCTATTTTAAAACTTCAGGTACCTTATAATGTTCATATAACCTTGTAATATCGTCAAAGTACAAGTTTCCGTTTTAAATATTATACGCAGGCGCAAACTATGGGCTGTGGACCGTGACCATGATTAAACGTGATGTCATACTACACCTATTACTACCTATACTACATATATAATAAAGAAACAGTGTAGAGATACTTAATAATTTCCTATGAGTAATTTAATGTAATCTTCACTTTAGACACTCTTTCAAAACACAAGAAAATACTAGACGTATTTGTACTAATCATGTCTTTTGTATAACGCCATCTGCATGTTGACTTGTTAACCACAATGATTACACAAATGTATGTAAGATTATAGTGTAACGTATCCACAAGAGATGGCAGGATTCCACAAAATTTTAAATTACATGTGGCCAAAGTTATTTATACCGATAGAAATATATTTTGATATTCTAATCTTAAAATTTGTATTGAACAAATATGTAATCCTAATTACAATCATAATGTTAAAATTAAATTTCTTATATAATGCCTTGTTGAGGATATATGCTCGTGAATAATGAATTGTGAACATGTCGGTTAGCATTGAAGCGTGACATTAAATTTGAGATTAATATTATAAAAAAAGCATAGAACCATCTGCTGAGTGCTACCCCCGTCGGCCAAAGCAAGGGAGGCCGCAGCTGCCGGGCACGCGCATTTGACAATAGCCTCGAGCAATGAACCCGCGACCCCTCACGGCTCAAACTACCTACGAACACTATGCTCTCCATTCAATGAAAATAAAGGGAAGATTCCGTTTTAAAAATTGAACAGCTGATCTATTTTCGAGAAATACTCAATAATGGAACATTTTTAATAAAAACTTTTTGCTTAATGTCCGATGAAAAGTTTATCTTTATAAAAAAAGTCAGTTGTGTAATTTTACACATTTACAAATATACATACCGTATAAAGTTTTGATGAATTTGTTTCAAAAACTCAAACTCAAACTCAAAATATCTTTATTCAAGTGGGTAACCAAGTACACTTTTGAATCGTCAAGTTAAATTAATCGTAAATTTACATTTACTACCAGTTCGCAAGTCAAGGGCGTAGAGCAGGTAAGAAGAACTGGCAAGAAACTTTCCGCCACTCTTTTTAATCGCCAGGTATTGTCATACAAATTGTTTGAACTGGAGCAATTCAATCCCAAGGATTAGGATCATTTAAGTAGTCCTCAAATTTATATAAAGCTTTGTTGATTAGTTTTCGTTTAACGAGGGCTTTGAATTTATTTAGTGATAATACTCTAATTTCACTTGGGAGTTTGTTGTAAAAACGAATACAATTTCCATTTGGGTTTATCTTTTGAAGCCTGGTTGGTCGTACACTCAAATTAGTTCTATTTCGCGTATTATACTGGTGAATGGTGGTCACCATTTGTTTTAAAATCGTTTATATTTTTTTGGACATACAACAAGGCTTCAAGAATATATTGACCAGATAGTGTCATAATATTTAATCATACATTTCCAACCGAATAATATTATTTAATTGAATATTTTTAATAATTATTATATATGAGTCTTTTCATATCTTTTTGATGTTTGACTGATAATAGTTATATGTTGTATATTTATTCACGTAATAAATATTAAAACAGAGTATTATAATATGTAGTAAGAAGTTAAATTTATTCAAATGAAATGTTGTTATTTTTTTGTTATGTGACTGAATAAATGTTTTATTTAATTAGCATGGCGGTATATTGTAAGCCTACCGGCAATATGTTTGTGTCTATTTTTTAAATAGATTTAATATTTAATTCATAAATTAATTATTTAAAACATGTTAGAGAGTGTACCAGTTACATAATTTTACAAGTAGTATACGGTTATCATAAACGTAGGTAAAGTTACAAACATAAAAAGCCTCATTGTGTAAAGGAAAGTTTGTGTAAAATATGGTACAATATGACAGCGGGTGGAGGAAGTGAGTTGTCGGCAAAGAACAATAGTTTCCCACGTGTGCTACCTTCCTGTGATATTTGAAACTGTATCACTGTCCCGTCATCCTTTACAATTTCACCTATTTCTCTTTTCCTCAAAATGTTACATAATTGTTATCTATTTATAGCTTGCCTGCTTGATATTCGTATTTCTAATCGATTTATGCCAACACATCAATTATAAATCTATTAAAACGGTAATAAAATAGAGCTGTTTCCTACACTTTCATATTTTTTGGTACTGTTAGTAATACGTTAAAATATACGCTTAATAATTTTTTGTGTTTTTAATCAAAGGGTTAGTGATAAGTACTGTAGCCGCTTATCTTAGGAGATCAGTTACTGTCTTTTTGTAGATAAAATAAAACTATTTAAGTAAGTAATAAAGTAACAATTGCGCTTTCTATGTTATGAGTTATGACGTTTTAATTGCAAAGTCGTGTTTTACATAAAATTTTCGCTTCAATGCCAATGCCAATCGAGGACCCGGAGGATTTCGGAAGGAGCAACTGTGATAACTAGCTATATCATTGTAAGCACTGGAGGGTTGCTGAGGCAGCAGGCCGTAGCAAGCACACGGCACGGCGACGCATGTGGCCCCGCATCTGGTGAGGCGGGCGGCGCGGGGGGGCGAGGGTCGCATTCGTAGCGGGGCGGGCGCCACGTGCGCTCTCGAGAAGGCAGGAGCACCAGTCCGCGCGCAACCATCGCATTAGCTGCACGTACATCATTGCAGATTACACCGTCGTATTATTCTCATCCGCTGAGCTGCGGAGTGTATAGTGGTAGAGTGCGAGAGTGACCGCCGCGACGGAGACCGTACAAGGAATGTTGATGGCGGGCGCTTTGCCGGCCGAGCCTGAGGGGCTACTGTCCCTGGGTAGTTTACCCGGTCAAAAAGACACCACATGGACCAAACTCTTTGTCGGCGGTCTGCCATACCATACCACGGATAAGAGCTTGCGAGAGCACTTCGCGGTTTACGGAGATATCGAGGAAGCAGTAGTCATCACGGATAGACAGACTAGCAAAAGTAGAGGATACGGATTCGTAAGTCATTTTTAATAATATATAAATATAAGAATATCAATAATCTTGATTGCAATAATTTAATTTGTTCTTAACAATAATATCCTATAGAAATAATAAACAGCCACGTAGCGAGCAGAAACATCGCTTACAGCTGAAGCGACACGTAAACTTTACAGTGCCCTTGCGCATTCGTGTTTCTACGACTCTGAAACGTGTACCTATATTATCGAAGTGTTATCGCACCTGCTATTTACCTACATACTAGTACCTAGTATATAGGTTAGGTTTATAGAATAAATACAAACTGGTATTGTTTGCTTGAGTAAACTATCCTTAGATTCGTTTGCGTCCTGAAGGATAGGTGCTATGTGAAACGTGACTGAATTAACAGGAATTCGATTTTTCAATAAACGATTTCAATTCCCTCGCTTGACATTGCAAATCTTTCAGCCGCCTATTGTGTAGTTAAACAATAGGTGCCTGAGCATTGGTTACAAATTAGAATAATTTCACAGGGCATAAAGTATCTAAGTGTACGTCGCGTAGTAAACCGTAACAAGGTATACAATGTGTCGTCTATTGTCGCCAGCAATAAAAATTATTTAGTTGTTTTTGAAGTTGAAAAACAAATGCAGTGTACCGAAGAAATGTGTGAAATTTGGACAGATGCGATAACGTAAAAAGAGGAATAAATGGCATCGGAGAATCTTTATCGTAATAGAGTCTGAGGCTTTTCGTGCAGTGCGAGTGGGGCTCGTGGGAAATGAATCACAACCCCATTTCAATTGAACTGGGGTAAGGCACCCTGTTGCAGGGAACCGGCTCGTTGCACCCTCTCTATCACAACCAAATAGGTTTAATAATCGCAATGCGTCACTGCAACACCAATATCGACGATTCTTACGACGAAGCAAATGTTAACATTCACACAACTTGGTTAACATATTAGTCTTCTAATAAACACCAACAGAATCCAAACAGTGTTTAGGAGACAGATAAGATTCGAATAGTTCTTAGTTTTGGACAGTAGGCATGTGATATGGAATACTCAATCATCGGCTTTAGATGTTCTGAAAATGTCATCCTAGAATTTCTCTCATTTGAATGTTTGTGATTTGGTGTGACGCAATAATAACGACATATTTTCATGATGTTTTATAGGTAAACTGTAAAGTCTGAAGCGACATATCTAAGGTCCTAGTATTATTTAGATGAATTTGGTAACAATAGTCTAGACTACTTATTACTAGTAATAAGTGGGTAGTCTTAAAAATTTGTTATTCTGAAAATAAAACCAGATCTCGGAAATCTGGCATGTTTTTAAACTTATCTCGGTATTAAACATTATAATTGTTTTGTATTTAATTTAATAAATAAAAAATATGTATTATTTTCTTATTATTGCGACTCATCTTTGTTTTTCTTTTAAATCGATCTAGATTTAATTGATTATATTTATAGATATTAGTTTAGCAGATTAAGCATTATCACGTTTAGGTTTTAAGTTTGAATTTCTAATATAAGTTTCTTATTGTAATCTTTTGAGTTTGAAATATGTAAACTTTATAAAATAGCGTATATGTATATACATAATATATACGCTAATTTTTTTGTCATTGCTTAATGCAGCTAGATTAAAATATTTAGAAAAACTCGTTATACGGCGAAACCGTATTAGAGTTTGTTTTAACCAGGTGTAGACAGTAGTATCAGATGATACCCGAGTACCTAGATACGTGATGAAGTACCTACACACCGAAGACAAAAGACCGTCACTCGATAGCCACCGTGCGGGCTGAGAGCATACTACGGGATTCAACAAAACCTTCCTCATAATTAGATAGACCACACAGCTGTATTATATTGAAACACACGACTCGCCCTGTGTTGGTATTGTTGTATGGCTGGACTGATTAGAATAATAAATAATATACTAGTGAAGGGTGAACAATAACTACCTTAATGTACGATTAGTGTATAGTTTTGTTGTAGAATACTTTGATACGGACCTAAATATTGTATGCACAGGCTCATCGTAGCAATTGGTCTTTAAACACAAATATAGTTTTTAGATCTGGCCATTATATGTGACGGTAAAATTGTATGCATAGTGATACCTATAAAATATTATTTTTAGCTTTAGGATAAGGCGGAAAAGCCTTAGATATAAGCTCTTCTTTAAAGTATAGTATTTCCCTTCGAAAGAAGCCCATTAACTTGTGGAACTAGCTTACAAATATTGATTTGAACCGACGGCTCGTAATACCGATTCTTATCCTAAGAGACAATTAGTATATGTTAGAGTAGTTTTCTTAAATATTTAATTATATTATAGACATCGTCTTTTGCAACTATGTATTAGATTAACTAACCGGTAAATGAAGATTAAAGGGCAAACACATTTCTCTGAAGCCCTAAAACTGTCCAGTTTATTCATGCGCGAAATCTGTCATCTGAGTAGTAATTTAATTATATTGTATATTTTGAAGACAGCTGATTCTACAGTACAATATGCATCGATTATATAATATAATCCCAATTCAGTAAGGAGCTGTACCGTCCAGCTAAATTGGTTGGGCGGTCCTATTTGTTTCCTATCGTATTGGACACGCCTAGTTATCTGACATTGATTCTTATTGTATTTATTAAAAAATGTTTTTTTCGTACATTACTACACGTAGGTACCTATCCTTTATACTATTGTAGCACTTTAAATTAAACTGTTTTCTATATGTATGTATAATAACTAGGTCATAAATGATAAAAGTTACATCGATTTAATAATATATCATAAATTATGTCTAATTAACGAAAATAAAAATAAATATTTATGAAAAAACCATCGTTAAAAAGCCTTGTATTAGCGATCTAATATGTTTTAAAGCAACTCGGGTAGCGATTTTATCAGTAATTGTAATTATGCAGAATGTTATCGGTAGGTACACCGCCGCGCCGAGTGCAGGAAGTCGAGAAAGTGTTGACAATTTACTAATGCGTGCCTGCCGTCAAATACTGTGACATAGGATCTAACGCAGGAAAATCAATATTGTTAAATTTTTTGATAAATCAATACATGGAAAACCTATATGTTTGAAAAGGCAAAGTTTGTAATACCTGGTTATCAGCATATCCCGTTTAGCGACAATAATGAAATGTAAGACTGTTTTTAGCGGCGAACTAAATGTATAGGTCTAACATAAATGTATAGGTACGTATACAAATGGCTTATCAGGTACGGGGCGCAGCTAACGTTGATTTAAACGCTTTGTAACAACATTTTGTGAGCTGCCGTATCGAACTGATTGCAATACATACGTACTTCGATTTCTGTATTTAATTAAAATTCGAATTTAATTTACATACAATGCCAGATATTTTTTAATTAACGTATCACAGCTGGTTTAAAACAATGTAAATGGTATTAATATACCTTTATTTAAAAGTCTCCGAAACCTGTAAAACATTTTCGTCGCAATATTACTTTATTATTAGATATATTTTTCATAATATGCAATACTAATCGTCAATAGTAAATACCGTATAATTATATATATTAGGAGACGGCAAATTAGTCTACCATACAATGAAAACCTAATATGTTATATTGTGGTAGGTTTCGTTAAGAATCATTTTAATTTATTAATATATAATATACCTTCACAACTGTCGCTCAAGGCTTTAAGGCTTTTAAAGCAGTATCCTTGAATACCTTAAATATTTTAATTTCCAATTGTATTAGACCTTCAATATCTTAGAGGTCATCAAACATTTGTTTGATCGTATCGATATTACGTATTTTAACCATTTTCTTAGAGCCCCGGACTATGTGATGGTCTCACTTTAAGCCATTTATTTCGGTTATTTCTGGGGTCAAACGAAAATGGTCGATCCACTGTAGAGGTGTCGACCTGCGGAGCTCGCATGCATTACAATAGGTAATGTGGATTGTGGACGCCGGCGTCGTCGGTTGTAGGTTTTATTCGAATCGATAAAAACTATAATAATAATGACCCGTCGTAATGTAAACGCTGTTCTAGACGCTAATTTTTCTAAATGTTATCATTTATATCAGTTAGAAATTATTTTCGTTGTGGCATTGGTAGGTAGTATGAATTCTTATGTTACCTTTTCTTTATCAGGTAATAATGGGAGACAGAGCGGCAGCGGAACGTGCCTGTAAAGACCCCAACCCAATCATTGACGGAAGGAAAGCCAACGTGAACCTAGCAATTCTCGGAGCGAAACCTCGAGGGAACTTAGCGCCTGGTGAGAGATCTTGCTTTAAGTTTAGATTTAATTGGCAACCTTTATAATACAAATAATGAACAACGTGGCTTCTGGCTATACTGAAATATCAAACATGTTAATTTATCCTATGTTAAGACTTGAGGTTCATACAAGTTAGAATCTATGGATGTAATTTAATAAGCTTGGTCCCTGTGGCAGTGCTGGCAACATTTATCGCTGTATTGCAATGCTTATTACGTCGCGGGAAGCACCAGCTCTGGCGTCACCGGTACTATCTACAAAGCGCCAACTTAAATCATTAATTGTCGCCTGTGCACTTGCATCCGTCAACCCAAGAGTCTCACTGCAGGTTTAATTTATATTGAAGGCCATCTTATGTTTATAACAATTCAAAATATCAACTAATCATTATTACTTAACCTGGATCAATTGGATTGTACAGCTCGAACGTTTTTTTTTGTAAAATATTTAGCATTTGTGACAATATGTGGCAACAACGTGGGTGACGCTTTGGGGGGTATTTGTTCTTGTCATTATTCATAATCTAATGTTTTATCAGATGCATAAAATAGGTAAAGAACATACTTATTTTCTTTCTTTTATATAAAAATACCTTATTAGGTCGATTTAATTTGATTACTTTTGTTTGTAAAAGATAACATTTGGTTGCCAATTTACAATCAAATATATATAATAAATATTATCTAGAAAACTGCACTACATTCTTTGTTAGTTTCACAAATAGACAATTGGCGATTGTCTTATGTCTTTTGGCAGGTAGAACAATTATCAAAGCCAGGTGATCTCTAAAACAATAAATATATTAGCGTATTGTAGGTACTAGCTTATATCTCAAACGTTAAAACAATGAATATTTCTCACTTATGATATTCCTTTCATTCAATATGGATTACAGCTCCTTTGGGTAAACTATACATACACATATATGTGTTTTTTTCTTTGTCTTTTGGTTTTGCTATAAGAAATTACAAAAATATCTATTAAGAAATAAACACCATGAGTCATGACTTCAGTTTATTCTATTACAAGTTAAATATTAGGTTAGGAATGAAGGAAAATGAAATGAAACTAATAGAAAAATTATCAAAAAAGATACGGGTGTTAAATTAATAATGGTGCAACGTTGTAGTGGATATTGATATCATAAACTGATAATTATCTGCCGGTTGATTGTTAGGCTATCTCGGCGGATATAATAATATTAATATTTATTAATTTCGCGAACGAAAAAGTCACATAATTTTTTTTATCTTCACTGGACGAGTGATATGTGCCTTTTTATAATATATTATATAGAAATATAAGCTAAGTACTTTTAATAAAGACTAGGTAAAAATAGTACTCGTAGTAATTAAATATTTTTTATATAACTCTTTCGATTGTATAAAAGAAATAAGAATAAAATCCAAGAAAAAATAAATGCAATACTTATCGCGCATTTGCCTTTTGTTGCAATGACCATTCTAAACAAATACAATATATTTTATAAATGTTTCGTTCACGTTACGATTCATCACATATTTTGGTTAAGTTTCTCTTGAGATGGCAATCGCTAGTCCCTTACTCTTGCTTAATATCGCAATGAATCAGTGAAGGTACAAAGGCAGTATTGGTATAAGGCGATGATCTTGTCAACGTCGCGTCAGTGGTTGTGACGTCACGACGCAGCCCTCCGGAAGTCCCTCACCGGGGCCGGAAACTCGTAGCTCGCTAATTGATTGGTTCTCGCACGCAACCCTTGTAAGCCTTACTTGTGGTGAAATCTGCTAACATGGCAATTTATTAACCAACTGTTGAAGTGATTTGCATAGCTCCACTTGTCACCTTTAAAATGGATAATGTAGTAACGGGTGTATACTTTGTACTTCATCGTGTTCGCAATTTCGAATCAGCTATTTTATACCAGCAGCAAACAGACTGAAAACTGAATGTTGTGTTAGAAAATAAAAATAGCAGCATTTCATAGATTGTCCGTAAAGATAAAAGGACCAAAATTGCATAATAATACATACAATATTGTTACAGCAATTATATGGTCTACTTTTATAACGTCAGTGGTCATTAGTGCAGTAAAAGTTAATAATATATGTTGCTTATGGATTTGTTTTTTTATTAAAAATGTAACGGATGAATCAGCTGATTCAAAAAAAGTCTTATTGTGTTAGGTGTAACTGACTGGATTCCGGTCGTAACAGCTTCGCAGATTATTATTGTTGGAGTTGGCACGGGGGACAGGCGAGGGTCGGCAAGAGGGGCGGGGTAAACAGGCACAGTACAATGGGTGCGGGCGCGCATGACGGCCACCTGGCCGAGCCGTGGCGTACCGGTCCTGCCATATGCCCCGTGCCACGGCCCATAGCCCACTATTCGCTAGCCGCACTGAGTGTCATTAGCTCTGTGTATTGATTGTAACCATAGCGACCCCGAAGGCCAGTTCCCAAATTAAATATATTCTCGTTATATAAAAATCTGATAATTATCTGTATGCTTTGTATTTAACTCGGTCACCTTCAAAAGAGATCCTCGCTTTGACTTGTCTGAGTTTGCTATTGTTCGAATAAGGTTAACGATGCGATTCCTAACATAACGTACATTGAGCCCTTTCATAAATACATCCAAACGGCAGTCTGTTTAGTATACCTGAATTACTTCAAAATATTTCTGCTCAACCTGTTTAGTCTCAGATTCAGTTAAAGCTTTAAAGGGCTACATTAAATAAAAGATATGACGGTTAAACGAGTTGATGTATTTTGTTGTACTGTTTCCTTGCAGGACTGTTATGAGGGTTGCTTGATCTTGAGTTCACAGGCACACATTTCAACCCATCAAACTTCCTTTGTTGAATCTTGCCTTTGTTACATTTATCTGATTGTTACGATCGGAAGAATTGGTTCTGTCCAAAATTTTTACATTACGTAATGTTCCGAACACAGTGAATGCAGTTAGTATAGGATTTCCCTGTTCTTGCTGTCTATACTTACATAAATCTCAATTAGTAGTTAGTGCACACAGTTGCAATTTGTTTTTTTAAATTTTCTTATCTGAAATCAGTAGTATTTTTTTAGGTTGGATAAATATGTCTAAAGATATAAGGCGTTAAACCATCATAGTTTTTAAGGAAATGGTTCAATGCCGAGTGATGAGCGTAGCTTATCTGTCTTCGGTGGCTACTGATTATTTGATGCCAAGATAAATACGCGCTCTAAGCGATAATAAACGATTTCAAGGCATCTACATGTAGCACTACAAATAGAGTAATTCATCATTATAATTAAAAACGTTTTAATAAATATTTTATGAACACTGCTAAAAGCTGAAACTATAAAAACTTATTTCGTTGTCGACTTTATTTGGTTAGGTGTTGAAATTCTATAGAACCATACCAGATCGCCATGATTAATTTAGCTCCGACTTTATTTACAATATTTTGTTTATTCAACTTTAATTACTGCGATACAAAATGATGTAGCCTAGTTTCTAAATACATTGAAGTTACGACTAACGAGTAGTTTGAGGCGCGCTGACGTCGATTATGAAAACATTGTTAAAGTTTTATTATATGGAAGTGTTGATGAGGGCCGAGCGAGCACTTGTCCAAACAGCCGGGGACACGTTGAATTATTGAACGATTGAACACTGGTAGTAATCGATTCACACCTGTCTTTTAGGACTCTGAGAAAAGTGATTAAATTGGTCCGGGAGTGTAATTATCGAGCTAAGTACTTAATAGCGCATGACACCCAGTTCTTTGAAGCAATATGACGTTAAAAAACGAAGCTTTGGGAGTCATCATTGATTAATGAAGAGTTTCAGCGCCCAGCGGGTGTTTGCAGAGGGGTTAGCCTTTAGCGTCACAGGCGGCGGCGTTGTCGCGTGCGCCGCCGCCGCTCGCCCCTGAGCGGTGCATTACTTATGCATGTACCCTTGCGTCCCTCTCCCCGCTCAGTTCCCAAAACTATTTTTATTTCGGCTTTAGGTTTAAGGCGTCGAACGGCCTGATGATTCCACGCGCGTCGTTCGCCTGTTACGATCAATAATTGATTTGAGCTGTGTATTCTATACATTATGGCCGCTCGGATAGCGTGGTGAAGCCATAATGTAAGTAGCTCGATAACACCGCGTGATCGTATCTAACTTTACAGTAATCGTTTATACATAGGTATATAACTACTAGTGAATATGTACCTTCCTAACCCGACGTATACATTATATAATATTGTATTGTTGAGGACGGAAATGTATAATTACTGCAATGACTGACTTTGCATTACACACCGTGATTTGGCCATAAATATTATTATTGTATTAACTATTCAGTGTTTTTTATGAGGCATGCGCCATGATTCGAAATAATTATGGTGAAAGCGAATCAAGCTAATAATGATATCAATATGAAACACGAATCTTACATTCGCGATACAAAGTAAAGAATTTATATAACTAATAGGACGTTATAAATAAATAAAAAGTGCCTGCATACAAAGTACACATGTCAGAAGTGAAACTAAAACTAATGAAACAAATTTTGAAATCTTTTTCATATTTATACAAATCTAAAACTTTAAATTTCCGACACTTTGAGGGAAGGAAATAGGAAGATATGTTAGGAATTTAATTGTCATTAATATATTTAAAATGTCGAAAGTTAATACAATAAAAACACGTGGCATTTTAATTTACAATGCGTCATTTGAGATTACAATAAATTATTTTGCATAAAATGATATACATATTATATATGTATTATGTATACTAATATTTCATAAAATCTCTTTACAAAATTTTAATTTTAAAAATATAATTTCTATAAAGTAATTCGCCCTTCTCACTCTCAATCGGTCTCTTCCTTTTTTTCGACAAAAACGCTGCACATCACAATTCATCACTTAAAATAATAAATAATTCGTACATCTTAATAGATGACTGTGCGTAAAAATTCAGTATTTTTAAACGATTAACACAATTAACATTAACAATTACAAAATAAACCTGAAAACCCATTAAAAAAACAACATATTATACATTATTACACAACACTGGACGAATAATGATGTCTTTCCTAACTTGCATGCTGGCATTTATCCCACATGCATATCTACTACTTGTATTAGACTAATTCTTCAAAATTTAATTTCATAAGAACGGTCGGGATTTTTTTCTATTAGTATATAGTATACTATGTGGTAGTTTTAAATATCTATAAAATGCCTAGTATTACTTCGCAGAAGTATTGTAGGGGCTAGGCCTGGGTAACTTAATACCTGGAGGTGATTTCCGTAGGAAGCCCTCTAGTATCACGATATAGTGTAGGATTTTTTTTTAAATATTCTAATTCCTCGTTATATCCATAATGTAACGTTCTATTTATACTATAAATTTTCAATGGACATTAATAGGCGGTTCTTGGTATAAATGTAGTCCAAGAAAATATCCTTGGTTTGTTTTCATAACCAATATTCACTTAGATTTCGCAAAACTTTAAAGTAAAGAGACTTATTCCCGTTTTAATTATTATTTATCGACCAACAGCTGGCGAGCAGAGGTTGGGTCGAGTCCGGCGAGCGACGCGGTTATTTATAAACCAAGATTGCGTCTCGTTTTGTCTTCGCTTGCCTCTTTATTTTGTCTAAATATACGCAGTTTTGGGAGCACCGCGACATTAGCGTTGGCCGCGTGCCAGGTCCGTAACGGCCTATGTCTTCTCGATGGATTTCTTATCCAAGATTATACTAGCCACCATTTCCTGGATACTTAATGAATATTTTCAATATGATCCGAGCAACGACACCAAGCTTAATCTTAGGCGCGGCACGTGGTTAAGAGCCGGGTAGACCACTGTCTGTCTATGTTTAGTGTTGAATTTATAGGTCTGTACGTCAGAGACGACACCGATGTGATCAAAAGGAAGGCCACCGGACATGCCAAACTGTCACGGTCGTGACAACGTTATGTGCGATGGCTGGTGGCACACGGGGCCGTCTATCCCGAGCATGTAAAATCGTAACTACCTACATTGTATTTAGAAATCGAGCACGATTCTATACAAAGTAAATAATTCCGAGCGTTAATGTGCGTTTTCGGTGGTCCAACACGTTTACGAAAAATCGGAAGTCGTAAATGCTATTTCATAGTTGTAATAAAGTTTGCCTGTTCGTCTATTGGTTTCTAGCGTTCCACTTATTTTTTATTTAACAAAGAAGTTGTGACAGGAGCCTTGCCCGGCGCTGCGTCTAAAATCGTATTTCCGTAGAATCCTTACAAGCGTCGTTAAGCTCTGTATGTCGGCTTTGCAGTTCGTCGACCCTAAGAGCGGGACTGAAATCGCACAAAAACATTCAAAACGAACCTTTATTTACTTCAAAACGTGGGCGATCAGTCTTTCAGAGAAAACTGACTAACGCCCGTGGCTGCGTCATTCGATTTTAACGCCACATCGCCGTGTTTGTTCAATTGTCATTAAAATATAGGAGGGACGAATTACCTAATCGATTCGGAATGAAAGTATAACTGGGTCATATTGGACAATATGGTATCGAGGTCGACAGCATGAAGAGGAAAACCCTAATGAATCAGATAAGCTTTATGGTGGACAACAGCGACCTCGGCCGTCAAATGCCGAGCCATCGATCGCTGCGGTGTACATCGTTGTTGTTCCGACACGCGATCAACCCTATCAGTTTGTGGTGGCTACATCACCCCTTTACATGTCATCAAAATATGTACAAACGGATTAATTACGCTTCCTAAGAAACATCACAAAAAAATAGAATAAATCCAGTCCAAACCACTGTAATAAACTCTAAAATATTCCCTTAGTAGTAGTTAAATACCGAATCCCAATTATAAAAAGTATTATAGTGAAAATGACGATTAAGATTTACGTAAATATTGTCAACGATAGTGAAGGTCGTGCATTACCGCGCTAGCCGGAGCGAGACCCCGTCCGGGTCGCTACGGAAGTATGTTATTTGGTACCTACCTTGCATCAATCGGTGAAATTTCACCATACGTTTCACGACTGGCCAGTGGTCACGGTTTTGTGAACACTGGACAGTAATCATCATTCACTATGGCTGCGCCATTTAAATCCGGCTCAAAGGTCAAAAAATTAAATGTTTGTATTTACATGGTAGTTATCTTCAAAAGAGTTAAATTATAGCTTTGTTCTTATTGTGTCTATTTTAATCAGTAACGTGTAGCATCAATAAAATAGTAGAAGAGAAAAAGTATCATGAAGTCGACAAGTGATATGAGCTAGAATTATACATAAATAGGTATGTCGGGAGATGTCGCTGAGAGGGCGGCGCGGCGGTGAGCGACCGAAATAGACAGAGCCTCGCGCTGCTTGACAATGCAATAAAAAGAAAACATTTAAAACGTCGCCTGCGCTAAGTTGTCTCTTGTGTCATTTGGATGTGCTCCAACATCACCGGTTATATTCCACCGGAGTCCTCACTAGGCGCTTCCGCTTAGAGCAATGAAAATAGAATCTTTTGACTCCGGCTCTTGCGTTGATAGATGACATTTTTCCGTTCAACATCCTAATTTCGCTTTTGGACCCATGTTAATGACAAACATTCACTAATGCGGCTGCTCAATTTGTTTCAGGTTTCGGATTAGCGGCAGCGGCAGCAGCTGGTGTTCGAGCAGGTTATCCCACTGTGCTACCCGCACACTACGGGTGAGTTTCTTCCTTGCTCGATGTCTTATAGACAATATACATTACGCATATACATGTTCTGTGACTTCTCACTTCGATGTTTGCAAGCACACGCGGCTCCGACCTGCCGCTCACTAAACATCTCACGAGACAAAAATCAGACAACTTTCCCGATTTATTGATACATACCATATAGAAAAGTATAATGTAGGTATTTTCAGACTCATTAGTCTGTATCTGGCAACCACTAAAACTAGCCTTGAGTAGCTCGAGTTATATTTACTTAGATGATAACCGCAGGCTGCTTCGTAGGTAAGTAATGTGAGAGCGAGTAAGCACCAAGACACAAGAGTGATGCTGAGCTGACTTTTGTCTCGGTAGATGAGACGATCAGCAGCGGTGGCGACGGCGCAGCGCTGCGGACTCCTTGTCTAAATAATCGAACATTTTCACATAGGTATCTATGGCAAGAGTGAGAGTGAGAGTGGATTTTTTTCGTTTTGGGTGTGAATTAGTCGATTGGGTTTTTAATGTTTACGTTTGAAGCTATAGAGCGGCGGGGGCGGCCCCTGTCGCGCGGGGCCGGGCGGGCGCCGCCCAGCGCCTTCACTGGCGCATCGTTCTCCAACACTTTGTGTTTTTCTTTATGTTTTATGCCGTGTTCATGTAATATTTCTTTTGATTTGACTTGAGTTTGTTGGTGGTGGATTTCGTTAATACACTTACATTAATCTTTGTAACCGCGATCGATCCGCTCGGCGTGTGGCTCGTGTACCGTAATTTATTTGAAAAAACATGTTTGAAAAATTCTCGTTCCCTAAGCTCAAGACTCATCATGAGATTTGTTCCAAAGCATTTTATGAAATTATTTTGTGACGGCTTCGCGTCTCTGCTAGTTTCTAACAAGCTAAGGTCACGAGTTGTGATTCCATTCACCAGAACTCGGCTAATCACTTTTGGTCAGTTTCATAAACAATATACTACAAAATTAATTTTTGTGAATGGTCTCAAAGGGATGTTCTGATAATGTGATTCCCATGGTCTAATCGTGAAAGAGGCCATAACTGTAGCTTATAGGTTACGTTTAGAACGCCGCCGTGCCAAAACTTCCTCGTGATGAAAAACCGTCACCACCACACTAGGTATCGAAATAGTCACAAAGTGGATCACCGCTATCGCTATCCGCTGTAGATTAATTATTAAAGTAGGTTAATTGTGTCGACATTTTATTAAATTCACAATTTTCAGTTCAGTCTTTTGTCTGTAAGTAAATGTGTTTTTAGATTTGCATGTTGAATAATAAATATTACATTTTCAATTTTTTTAAGGTCAGGTCTAACCGTATTAAGTAGACTTTAATATTGTTACGTTTTAGTTTTTAAATGTTGTGTAAGTAGTTGTGGAGCTTGTGTGGTGTTGCGCCAGTTTGTTTATTGTGCTCTTCCCGCGTGTTCTCGTGTACCGGTCCTAACACGTAGGTGCTTCTGGAGGCAGAGCCGCGCTCCCAGCAAGGCGGTGTAGGTATCGCGTCCGCGAATAGGGCTAAACCTCTACAGGTAGGCGTAGCGCCGGGCGGGGTCTCTAAGCCCGCTCAGCGCATGCGTTAATGCCTCCATCTCTGGAGCCAAGCTATCTAACATCTACCGCCCGAACGTTGAGTACCAATCGATCCGTCTCCATCGGCGCATTAGCGACAGAGAAAGACGGCCGCTCCCCAGCGACGCTCTGAGGGCTCTCCGGAAACGCTGAGGCAGAGCCCTCGAGCACTCTCCAACGAACTTGACCGCCCGTCGACTTTTAATAAATTTTGCTAAATCGACAGTTCTTTCGTTCGCCAACAAGGTTTTCTATTTCTCTTTGTCGATCGGGACTAAAACTGGGTTAACACGCTCTCGACACTGTTATTCATGAACGAATTAACCGTTTTGCGTTTCGGAAATAGATCAAAAAAGCTGAAATGTTACTCGTGATAAATCTCGGACGTTAGACGCGAGATGTCGACGATTAGGATATTTCGGTCGCGGCGGAGCAGAGAAGATTTGATGACGCACGGCGGCCGTTCATTCGCGACGTCTCCCTCGGTGGCCACTAACACTGGTAGCTGCTCGTGTCTTTAGCGGCCGGCTCTGCCGTAGTTGCGTGTTTCGATCGTTATGATTGCTCACAGACATGTGTGTGATCACTAATGATTTCCGGCCGAAAAATAGAACAACTTACGTTTAGTCGATTATAATAACTTAATATGTATAGAAATGGTAATAAATCTAAAAAGCAGAAAATAATTTCAATCTACTACGTTATTAAATGAGACTTAATTCAGACAAATTTTGGCGTTATGCCAACAGAAAATGTATAGTCGTGTCGGGAAAGATGTTTCAGACCAAATACATTTGTTGTACCTATATAAATAGAAGAATAGTTAATATAGGGCCATATATTCGACAATACTCAGATATTGAATTTTGTCTTGGATGACTAAACGTAAGTGGGGTCGGCCTAAATGTCCGTGTGTATAGCAATCATAACATGTGTGTGTGTCGCAGACTGTCCCCCGGCTACGTGTACGGCGCGCCAGGCTACGTGGGCGGCGTAGGCGGTGTGGGCGGCGTGGGCAGCGGGGCGGGACTGATGCAGCTGCCGCAGCTCCAGCACGCCGCGGCAGTGGCGGCTGCCAATCACTTGTACGAGTATCAAGCAGCCGCACAAGGCGCCTACCAGCATCAGTATGCTGCCATGGACCCCTACGCCACCGCAGCCGGTCAGTAGCGTTCTTTACATACTACTGATTTTAATTAAGGTGTCGTCAGAGACAATCTTAATATCTCTGCGTCGTTCTAACGTATAACGTATGGTTGCAGCAGCGGCAGCGGCAGCTAGCGGTGCAGGGTATATGTCTCCGTACTACACTCTGCAGGGTGGGAGTGTCCAAGCACCCCTTCTGCCCCCCCTGTCCTATCCTCCTCAGCTTCAGGAGGCACGAATGCAGTGAAGACACCTGTCAAAGTGATGTCGTAGCGTTACCACACACGAGCCAAAAGTATATTTTTGACAACTTTATTAAAAACCAAATATTCAAATACAAAGTTTAAAGTGACCAAAGCTGTAGAATAAGCCTACGATGTTAGCCTCGAGTTAACTAATGTATAGTACACGTTGATTACTAAAAATTATATTATTTTTGAAAACTAAATGGTAAATGATAACAATAAGGTGCCTTAGTCAAAGACTTCAATTGGCCTTTACTATAGGTACTACAATATAATTAGAAACACGAGAAATAATTAATTAGCCTGCCAGTGTACGTGTAATACTATGTCAAGTAAATTAATTAAAAAAAATCGTAATAATTTGTACTTATGTTCATCGGGACATTTAGACGTTACTCGTTGTTGTGACAAATCATTTGAATTCTACTACTAATACCATTGTATAGCATTGTCAGAACTAAGACGACCTCAATCTTTTCGTTCACCCCCTTCAAAAAACAATCGCACTAGAAGAATTCTTTTAAATAGAAGCTTTTGTTTTCTGATTGGTTTTAATTAACTTGAATTAATAAGGTCCATTAGTTAATGTACCTACCTGCGAAGTCCCAAGTAAGCATGTCACGGCAGCGGTACACGCTACCCGACGGACAGCTCGTAGTATATAAGTAAGGTTACGCCATGCTTGCCCATGACTTGTATCATCCTCAACCAAAGGTTCCTACCATTATCTCCTTATACAATATCGTTGGAACGTAAAGCTCTCTCGATAGAGGATAACCTATTGTGATACAGAGTAATGAAGCAATAATCACTTAAGTATCGAGATCTGTGTTTATTTGGTACGGGGTAATTGTGGATGTGTAAATGTACGCGGAAGGCTTTATAAGCTTAATTGTTTAGATTTCTATTGTTTAAACATGTCCATGTTGCTCAATGTGTCCTCGAATGGACTTGGTTTAGTTTAAGGTCGGAGGAGAGGGGTTTACTACGTAAAATTAGCAAAAATACTTATTCTTAATTATAATGCGTATAACATACGACCCTAGTAATATTCTCCAAAGCGGTTTAGGGTACTTAATAGTTAGAATAATTCAATTACTAGTCCTTGTAATATTAATTGTAATGAAACTTTACTAACGCCGGCCGTGACGATTCTATTTCTATTTGCCATTTACCAAAAAAATAATTATAACCAATTTTTTTTTCAATGTCACTTCGTATGAATAACGAAATCTGATTCGTATAATAGTAGACATAAATAATATACTGATTTGGTGTAAGCAGTATCTAGCGACGGCTAGCGTTTAGTACAAGTTAAAGCTAAGGCACTAGAATGATTAGATTATTAAATAATTAACATAATATATGTATGTTTAAGATAATCTTAGGTGTAATATTCTGTTATTCGTAATTTATTTTGTTGATATTTGTAAATCTACATGTTGATACTATTTATTATGTGGAAGAGGAATAAAAATTGTTAAATATGAATAAACCGAATTGAATCTCTTAAAGCTGAGCATGTGTAGTTAGCGCCAAGCATAATCCAAGTCACAATTTCGCGTTATCACGGATGACTCGGTGAGCAGTCAAAAGTATGAATAACGATTAGCAAACTGTCAGATTCAACCCATGTAGCTTGGCGCCATCTCTATGTTAGCAACGTGATTCGGCTCGATATATTGAATTATAGACATTATATAAGTATAAACATACCAAATATAACATTGTAAGTATGTATATCATGGTCTAGTGTAGGGTCCCTACTTGTGTCCCCCATAAGTAAGACACTATTTAGCCACTAGACGCGGATATTTACTTTTAAAATGCCATATAGTGAGGCCATCTTGCCGTAATATAGAAGTTAAAAATTATTAAAAAAATGTTTATTACCCTACATAGTATATACATATCATCAAACAATTAATGATTTTAAGACCTAATGAAGGTGTTGATTCACTGTCAGTCCAATAAGTGCATTTCATCGCAGTATTTATTGCACAATAATTGTTTATGTATAACATATTATTATTAAACTATAAATATTTTATATATAAATTCTTAAAATATACCTAGTAACTTGTTAAACCAATACTGTATAATATGTGGCAGTATTCAGTATAGGATAAACAAAATATGTATATGTTACAGTACTTAATTTAGGATATGGAAAATAATAATTTTTTAAGTACAATTGCTGTTTCTTTTAATAATATTCCTTTGAAACTTAAACATTCATTTACAGATAGCTATTTACTTGAATTGTCTTTACTTTACATCAAGTAAAACTTGTTTCCTCGACTTTTCGATATTTATCTAATTCTGTCCATAATTTTAGAATAAATGAAGACAGACAGAAGACATTTGAATCAATCCAAATCATCTTCATAGTAAACCTACTGTTCAAGTTTAATACAACTTCGTCTTCTTGCGAATGCGATTTTTTAACCATGGGTGCTAAAAGGCACTTATAACGTCCAGTTATATAGGTAATATACTAAATATTAAGTTCCTTAACTAATATATTTAAAAGTATTACTTTCATATAAATGGCTGGTACTCGCGTATACCAAAGATATTAGGCGTTATTTGTTACAAAACCTCAAGTATCTATTCAAACTTTTAATGTAAAGTTGCTCAAAATAGGTATTAAACAAAAGTTGTATTTACTAAATGTATATGAAAAGACTTAATTTTTGAACAAAATGGCTGAACTCTATAGACGTGTTTAAGCCTTACGCACAAACTGTGTAGGCCAAGAAATACTTATAAGGGATTAATTTAAGGGAATGGCGTCTACAGGTACCGTAGGACACCTGTACCTATCTATTTATTTAAGGTTAATCTTATATATAAAATTCTCGTGTCACAATGTTAGTCTGCATACTCCTCCGAAACGGCTCGACCGATTCCTCTGAAATTTGGTAAGCATATTGGGTAGGTCTGAGAATCGGCTAACATCTATTTTTCACACCCCTAAATAATAAGGGTGGTCCACCCCTCAATTTTATTTTTTATTTTTTAGACAAAATTTTTAATTTCTATTTTTTTATGATACAGCATTAAAAAATACATACAATCCCTAACTTTCACCCCTCTACGATTAACCCCTATTTTTTTATTATAAATGATATACATGGCAAAGCGACGTTTGCCCGGTCAGCTAGTATTATATAAAAATTTGAAATTGCATATAAAGTGCTTGGCCTATTAGAAATTATGCACATGTACAAATGTACTCTATGAATATGCTATTAACACTGTGGTATGTCTATTTTGCCAAGCGCTATCTTTAGAATATGACGTTAACTAACTACGCCGTTAATTTGTAATTTAAAATAGTACACACTAGAGGGCGGTAATTAAGAAGAAAGAGAAATCATTTTATTGGGTTCCTACTCCGTTAAACATTATAAAAATCCTGGTGAACGTGAAAAAATAGGCATTTTGGATTCTATTCAAATAAAGTTAATTGATTATTAATATTTTACACCATTATAAATATATTCAAAATATTGCTATTCCTGAGCAATTTATAAGTATTCTCTATGTTACTTAAATTGTGTAATAATTGTGCATTAAGCAACAATATCTTAACATAAATAAATACAAATGAATTTAATTTATTTTTTAAATGTGTGTTTGTATTAACAACTATATTATTGTATATTCTTGGTTTACTTGGAGCAAAACTTAAGAGACTCAAAATCACCTTTGATATACATTTACTAATGAAATTGGAGATTTGTATGTAACAATAAATATGTATCGACCCTTGTAATGTCAATAGTGGAGTCTGATAAAAAAATATTAGTAATGTAATATTAATTCCTTAATAGAAAAAAAACACAAAATCACCTAATTTTTCCTCATCTCGTTATTATATAATAATGGCACCTAATATTAAAAATTTATAACTAATTTATTAATAAATTAATTTTACATTACATTAGTTTGATCTTGACCTAGACCATAATTTACGAGTTTTTTTTAATAAAAATTTTGCGCTTAATTCATACTATCAAAATACTGTATCGTCCATCTCTTGTCAAACGAACTTCGAACGTTTGTTTCACCAGAGTCCAGACAGCAGTCAGACGCCAGTTGCAAATCGCAATCGCTCCATTGTGACGAAAATATTAAACCAGCCTTGCGATTCTGTAACTCACTTTTCGAACTCTCACTGCGGTTTTCGCAGCGGCGGTCGCGCTGAAATCAGTCGTGAAGCAGTCATTTTACGATTTGCCATTTTGATAAGGAGGGAGCTTGTAGTTTATTGTTTATCAGAATGCCAAATCGTAAGTGAGAGATCGAAAAGTGAGTTACAGAATCGCAAGGCTGTACTCGTAATACTCCTGCGCTATCGCTCCATAAATACCATTACGAATAAATGCCATTATTTACCATAACCATTATTTACAAAATAACAAAATTTCACATTTATAATAATAGGTAGAAAATATAATACGTAATTAATCAATTGAATAAAATTTCAAAGATTCAATAAAATTAGTGTGTGGAAATTTCAAAAGTGAGTGGAAGAAGAATGAAGATGCGCAGATGAAAACATACATTTTGCTAGCTTTAGGAGCATTCTTTTTAATTACCTAGATTTTGATTACACTCTGTGGTCGTGTCAATTATCATTGTCATTTCTGTGCTCCCAAGATGACAGACGCCAAGTAAACTTTACCTCTACCAAATATGTGTCCTGTGCATGAAATGTAATTATTAAACATTAAACAACCTAAAACAACACAAACTAATTTGTGTTTACTTTTTTTGTGTTAATTATAATTTATAACAATATCATTTTAGAATAAGTAGTCGTAAAAAGCAATTAACGATATAAAGAGCTCTTAAATAGTAATTATTATAATAAATTTTCCAAGGTAAGGTACTAGAGTGTTAATTTTAATTATTTGACTACTTCTATAATGATGTTATTTGAAAGTCTGTAATACATATTATATTCTTACCTTATGTAGAAACAAATTTTAGAAAATGGCTGGTCAAGGACATCAATTCCCTGGGAATTTCCAAGGAAATCCTTCTATGCGGTCAGGATATGGGGCGGGCCCAATTCCGGGTCAGATGCAGACAATGCCCAACCAGTTAGCAGGTATATAAATACGCAAAAACAATTAATACATTTAAAAAAACCGCGTAAAATTTATTCCCAAAAAAATATTATGTCCTAAGTTTTCTATTGTTCAAGCTATTTTTTTTGTATTTAGTTAGTTTTTGTAGTTTACGACAATGAATTTGTTTGGGTTATTTTTTGATAACATGGGATGTTACACTTCCATATTATATAAGTGGTTAGTTATAGTACTAAAGTTATTTTCATAAACTAGGTGTAATGGGTGGTCCCATGGGTGCAGCTGGTATGGTAGGCATGGGTAACCAAATGGTCCCCCCTGGATATGGAGCTCCAATGCAGAATCAAATGGCTAATATGGGAATGGCAGCTCAGGTATGATTTTAGCTGGCTTAATGATTACTTTAATTGCTGTTAAAACATTATCCAGCTTAGGTGGCATATTTATTTAATACAATACACTTAAACATCCTACTAATACTTTTTGCAAAGCTGAGATAATATTCAGGTATATATGGCATGCAATAAGAGTTTTGTCCATTCCGCTTGCATAATTCATTAGCATATTTATAATTATTTATAGTATATTTTAACCACCATCATACATAAATAAAACTAATGTTTAGCTAGAAGTTATTTCCTTATATAAATATAAATACTTAAAGTATTTATCGTATACTATATTTATATATGATAAATACTTTCTCTTTAAAATGATTTTTGATAAACTTGGTGTAGATAACATGTCAATAAAGAAAGAATTAATTATCTTAATTACAGGGCCTGGTAGGTGTACCTGGGCCACCAGGAATGGGTCCACAAGGAGTTCAACCAACAGGTATCTATGGTTTAGATCTTCTATTATCATACCATTGTTGGTCATATTTATTAAAGCTCTTTTTAACCACATGTTATCGGCACTGATTATTAGTCTACAGTTTGCAATAGTAAATCTTTATGAATCTAATACAATGCATGGGTTCACATTGCAGTTGGGATTTGAACAACTTAAGGATTACAGGTTGCACACATAAGCCACAACCCGTATAGTGCTTCAATGTTTATAAATATGTGAACTATAAGTTCCAGGTGCAATGCAACCAGGCACTGTGCAGACCCCAACAGCCCCTGGCCCTCCACCAGCTCCAAGCCAACCCCCACAAAGCAAAGACTTCAATATGGCGTCTTTATGCAAGTAAGCCAAAGGAAACTTTACTCATATTTTAAGTGAACTTCACTTCTCAAGCAGTATGCTTCAAGCTTATTTCTCACACCATGTTACATACAATATTAATATGTATATGTAATTTATTCATATTAGAAACAAAATTTACGCTTGTGAATGTTGAATGTAAAATGTTTTACATAACATATTACATTACAATATCAAAGTGAAGCTCTGTTTAAATAATTAATGTCACCAATAGATAAATTCAAGTCAACTACTACAATTAGTACCCATTCTTGACTATGAAAGATGACCAGCCATATACAACTCACTCACCTATTGTAGCCTATTGTATTGTGGACTTGCCTCCATGGCCGCCCCCACAAGCAATGACATTTAAGTTATTTATTTGATGTGATGAAACAAAATATTACAGGTACTAGTTATAGAACGTAAGAATAATACTTTAGAATAGATTGACAGTCATACTGGCCTATACAACAAAGTATAAGCATAAACATAAAATCTACGATTTGGCGTTTCAGGTTTGGACAGGAGACCGTACAGGATATCGTATCTCGGACACAGGAGATGTTTCAAACGCTGAAGGCCGCGGCGCCGCCATCTGGCACAGCCCTTGGCGAGAGCGCGTCCCACGACAAGCGCGCCAAGATGCAGGAGCAGCTCCGAACTATTAGACTGCTTTTCAAACGATTGCGCCTCATCTACGACAAATGCAGTGAAACATGCCAAGGAATGGAGTACACGCACATGGAGAGCCTCGTGCCGCTGAAGGATGCACCTGACCATAAAGCCCTGGACGAGCGGAGGCACTCCGACGCCTACCGTGCCGCCCTCGACCAGAATAGAGAGCTGGTGGAGCAAGTGGTACTCAAAAACAAGCAGCTCAAAGAAGTCATCACCAGCCTTCGTACCATTATCTGGGAGATCAATGTGATGCTCACGATGCGCAGGTCCTAAACCTTATGTTAGTCTGTGATTTAGTGATAAATGTACATTCTGTAAATAGGTTAATACAAGTGTAAGGGAAGTTCTGTGTTGACTTTTTGGTACTGTTATAAATGCTAAATCTCGTGCAAAATGTTTTAAGATAAACAGTGAAAGTAGGGGATGAAGTAATACGAAAGTTTGTTACCCAAAGTGAAGCATACTATAATTATACATAATTATAACAGTTGTAAATAAATTTCTTATAATTAATATTATGTATTTTTTGTATTAGTCAGATAAATAATCTATTTTTTACAGTTTTTTATTTGTACCTAACTGTTTGGCATTTCAATCCTGATACGCAAGTAATGGCAAAGTATTCCTTTCAAAACAAGTTTTAGTCATAACAATCACAAGCAATAATTGTTGTGTCCCGAATTTTATATGATTTAGTACAAACTTTATCAGTTTCGGTTGCCTTAAGTTTAGCGGTGATATTGTATCTTCTAAATTGTTAAAGACATTATCCTTCCTATTAAAGGGTTTTTTAATGGGAAATAAAGTATTCATAAAAATAAATAATGTTTATTCTTGAATCATATTAAATAAAAAATGGCAAGCTAAGCGTTTCGCCACGCGAACTAACCTATAAAACTTAAGTACAAAATTAAAATCATTGTTCGACCGATTTAGGAATATCGAAAGACGCCTTTTTCTTTTTCTCATACAGTTTCTTCTCGTAAGGGCGGGTGTCGATAACAGTTGGAATGTCTGCGTCGTCTGTGGCTGCTTCGACGGTGCGATGGGCGCTGCGTCCCGCAGGTAGGGCGTGGAAGGCCTCTGCTAGTTCAGGGTTGATTTCTTCAAGTGGTGTGTCCCCATTCTGAATATATACAGGAACGAAGCCCGGTACAGCTGGCAGGTATTGCCAACGCGGCCGCGCCTCTGCGAAAAAACAAATGGTGAATTAATCTGACAGGTTACACAATGTACTGCGTTTTCATTTCGAGGCACATTTTGGTCAACGATTGAAGTTTAGTAAAATTGTACGAGTATAGCTCAATTTAAGTATGCGTAATAAAACTCTGATGCCTCAAACATGCTTATAATCGTTGCAATAACTATTATTTTAATACAGTTGCTCAAAAAGTGGCGTATTGCAGGGACGTATAGCGTTCGGGATGTGGGCTATTACACACTCGTGCTTTTTCTTTACCTTTTCCGAACTAGTGCGTTTTCTTTCCCAACTGTCAAATTAATGTCTATTAAAAAGAAAAAACCAACCACGAAGTTTTTACTAAAAAAATAATAGAAGTTTTTATGATTCATGCAAATATTTCAAAAAAGAAGCTAATAATTTGTTTCAATATCAGATTTAACGATTTGATTCAATGAGTTAGGTTAGGTTTCATTTCATTTCATCTTATTAAATTTCATATCAATAAAAAAAATCTACTGAAGACTTGGCTGTATGGGCAGCCCCTTTTCCCTTTGCCTACCCAGAACGAGTGAAGAAAAAAAAATATCTGCTTATATTATTTTACACAACACATTGGCGCCATTTTCCAAAAATGTTCTTTGCGAGTTTAGTTGTTTGTTATATTATATATTAAATATACATGAACAATCATACGAAATTAATAATAGTTTGTCTCAAACAGTAAATATGCAACCTAAAACTTCCCCAGTTCGTAAAAAAACTGTACCAATTTAAATGTATATGTGAATTATAACTTTTTTAAGAAATAAATGATTAGTTGGTTGAGTTTATTGTGTTTTAAATATTTTATTAAATTGTTAAATTTTTTCGCAACTGTATTAAAAATAGTCGTTCAGTACACGTGCGGAACCGTCATTGCAACTTGTTCCGACTGTCAACCCTCACCTTCGGCTGCGCCTCGGCTCGGGTAGACATTTGTCGGAACTCTTTGCAATGACAGGCTTTCCGCACTCGTAATGAAATATACTATTATATATAGCAAAATTACAAAAGTTATGAAGAGATAAAAGAAATACATTAAGCTGTTAATAAGAGGGGCTATTTATATATTTTCTAGTCTAACAGTTTGCACACTTATTGCTTTTTGTTTCATCATTTGAGTGCTCAGTTAGTGTATTAACATTTAACCTTAGTATGACGTGAATCGTAATACACAGCTAAGGCGTTATCACGCCATCAATTGGGTGGTATCATGAATGTATGCAAGCGGTAAGTAACGCAGGCGGCAGGAGTCTACTGCATCGTAAATCTGTTAATAGATATATTGGATAGGCACCCGTTTAAACCGCTTACCTTGTTAGTACAGGTCATTCAACTTGCTAATGTTTATAATCAGGATAAGGTTAATTTATATAGATAACATTTTTTAAAATTATATATCGTAAATATTTAAAATAAGCATTTTATATACCGTTTCTTTTTTCAAATTATTTTTAGCTATATTTGTTCTTATTCTTATTCTTAAATATATGACAGTTATGGTGAATTTTGCAAAAAATAATACAATACATAATATATTATACTTCCTTTTTACTATTAATTGTTTGCTTAACAGTGCGGATTAGGTACCTACCAGATAGGCACTTATCGAGGCTTTTATTTAAATTGATCAGCCCGCTACCAAATATATCAAGCTCTGGATAAGTAGCGTTTATCCTATAATATATATTCGCGAAGAATTCGGATGAGAGGCGCCGGAAAGTTTTGGTACATATTTCAGTAATTTCAATAATAATAGTACATATTTCATGTCATTGTATTTCGTTTTAAATATGGCATTATCTGAAACGAATCCATTGATCGACTCTAGGTACCTCTAATAAACTACGATCAATTTGGATATAGGTGTTTTTCGTGAAATTTTAAATATACAATTGGTGCACCGCTCAGGCCGCAGATCATTGACCGAATCGTTCGATTTACATCTCGAGAGTTCCACTTATCACCTGTCTATCATTGACCAACGAAAACCACAAAAATTGTCTTATAATATATTTCAAGTTGCATGCTATTTTGACTCTTCAACAAATGGCGTTTATGCCTATTTCTACGTGACCACCGACTGAAGCTCACAGCGCACATTCGGTTTTCTGTACACTGTTAAATCAAGCTTAATTTACGAAGCGAGTGCAAGACTTTCGCCTAACGGTCCGACATAAGTTTTTGCCCCTCAAATACTAACTGTAATCATCTTATTACACAAAGGTACAGTTGAAGATTATTTATTCAATAGGTAAAGCAAAAATATGTCAGCCCTAGAAAGCTGGACTGTTATTTCTGTTAATATGTGAAGTCGTTGTTTTTTTCGTTCATTAGACAAAAGTTTCCAGGCAACTTATTAAATTAACTTTCTAGCTATCTTGGAACTGGTTGAGAACGAGTAACCTACTTTTTTTTGAGTCGGAAAAGAATGTAGAGCATCTTACGTTACAGTTTTACATCGTGTCTGTGCACACGTATTTACGTTATCACTTATCAGTTTTCAGTTACCTATATGATGAAAAGAATGGACCTGTGAACTTTGTCGATAATGTTATTGCTTTAAATTCTATACTTAAATGATTGATTCCATTTCAAGATAACACCATAATTAGACTATTAGTAGTAAAGTCTCTAAAAACATAAATAACTGAAACATATATTTCCTAAAAATAACTTTAAAAAATTAAAAAATATCTGAACTTTTCGCATGCTTTACTGTTGAATAATTTCAGAAAAATAATAATGTATTTAACTAAAAGCAATGATCTTACAAGAAAAAAAATTATACAACGATTTCAACAATTAGATTTTATTTTGATCTAACTATATTTAATATTAAATGGTAGTGCATTTGGTTTTAGCTAGGTATTTACTTAGATAGACGCAACAAATCTAGGTCAGTCGGGTTAAATGTGAAGTACTGATTACTTATCTAAACAATTCTAGCTAAATGATGTTACATGCATTTACAAATAATAATAAAGCTAATTAATAACACAATGATACAAACCCCAAACATACAAGGTCATACTTTATTCAATACATATATTATGTTATGCTATTTAGTTTATTCCGAATCCATACTACAGGTATAATTGATAAGTAATAATAAAATATTGTTTTTCGATATACGTAATAGGTATTCGAAAAACACATACATACGTATTATAATACATAGATAAATAAGTATATACGGCATGGAAGATCGTTAGTTCCCGATATACCTACTACCGCGTACGATCAATTTTTTTTCAAAATTCTCTAATTATATTGGATTTTATATGCCAAGAAGTTTCAAGTATCTATAGGTCATCTATTTCTAACAAAATCACAAACTATTTAGTGGTAATTTCCTCCTAGATATTGAATTTTGCAATTATTTGCTTTAATTTTTAAACATGATAACAGGGGCAAGTAGGCGCGCAGTAAGAGTCATCGTCCGGTCCACTCATGTGGAACTCGACTTGGAACAGGTTGATCACGTCGTTTTTGTACTTTAATTCAAATTTAAAGCTTGGATACTGACAGGATAGGTTCGTTTTTGATTTCTTTCAAACATGTCCGATGGATGTTAGTGCTGTATGTTGTTAACTCAAAAATGTCATAGTTTTTTTTTGCAATTATTTCTCTAAATGTTCGATAGCAATTCTCAAAATATGACACAACCGGTGTGTCATGATTATTTCCTTCCAATCCAGTCTTTGCTGGTCACGGCTGGAGTCACGTTATGTTAAGTTGTTGAGCCGGCGTGACTCACATCTGTGTTGGTTGTGATCATCTTTAAATCGATTAAGTTTTTTGTAGGCGGGGAAGGTAGCTTTTAAACTTTTTTTAGTTTCTTAGAACGATGTTCATCTTATTATAAATAACATGCATGCAATAGCTTCGAGCTGTGTAGTAGTCCTTGGGTACATGTTATTGCTTTTCAATATTAGAATTCTGCAAGGCTGGTTGTGTTAATAAACGAGATAAGAAAAGGTGTCATAGATTTATAGAAGCTGGTTAATTATAGATATATTTCAAGCAGCATTGATTATTAAAAATCTTTAAAATACCCGATGTCAGCATTGACAACATCACACAATGATGATTTAAGAATAATCTAATCAACTATTGACAAGCTATATTTTGCGACTCTTTAACTATTGTAGACAAAATCCTTGAAATGCCTCGAGCAATTAAGCAAAATTGTTGGATACAATTAAATTGAATAGTCCGAATCTCGCGCCATTTAACACGGATTATGAATAGACATCGATGTATTATTTGTAAGTTTTATAAATCAGTAAAAAATATGTTATCTTAGACACGATCACGGAACATTATCCATTTGAAACAAATCATTGTCGTGACTTAAAATGATGTACGATTCCTCATACAATAATGGATTAATTATTTAATGTTATGGTATTGTTCTGTTTATGCTTTTAATTTATTGTATATTCGTATCGTTTTGTATTGAAATATTTCATGATAATTGCGTTCAAACAGAGACCGTGCGCCATTTGGTGTGTAACGGTTAACTTATTACCTATATTATAATAAATATTATATAGGTATGTAGAGTTTACTGACCTGTTAATTAACTTTTATGGCAGTAACAGTTTATACCTAACATCAAGTGGTTTGCAGGGTAAAGCTGGCTACTATTAAAAGTATTGTCTACTATTAATTAAGATGGGCCGTTAAAGTTTAACGACTATGAATTTAACAACTTATCATGTAAACCTTTAGTTTTTGGGTGAGACGTAAATATTAAACTTTAATAATAATAATAACTGTAAATAAATATCTAATAATACTTATAATACACATCGATTTGTATGTTTTTTTATTGGCAGATTTCATGCTTTAAATTATTAATACCACAGTAAGTAGGAAGCTATATATGAAAACTAGGTTTTACTTTTTAGAATATAAAGAATCTTACCAGTAATCACAATGTATATTGCACACACGACTAAAAGTTTATACATTATTGTTATGTTTATTATAATATACGGTAACAGTCTGTGGTCCAGCCGTGGTGGTGGGCGCCTTGCGAGTGATGCGCGCGCGCACAGCACCGCAATAAAACAGCATCGCCCTATCCTACGCAAGTTTAGCTTTTAGTTTTTTGTCTTATAATTGCCTAGGGGCATTTAATTTCTAACTTTTACTTCTTAATTATGGAAAGAGCGCGACCACTCAGCATACCCACGACCCTACTTGACCTATGGTAATAAGGTTTAGATTATTTTAATTAGATTCTTAAAAGGATACTTAATTCTTTTTTCTTAAATGAATTTTCAATCAAAATTTTTTTCTTTGATCGTTTCCTTTTCTGCAGAACAAAAGTACAGAAGAGCTAATCGAATCATTTGGTTTAATCCGAAAACACACAAAGTAGGTATATACAAATACAACAATATATATTTACAATTTTCTTATCCTACATAGTAATAATAATAAGTATTATATATTAATGAATAGAAAATTTAAACAAATTTGGTCCTTGTGGCAGCGTACCTTGCTTTTATCATTTGGTTAGTTTTTTTTCATGAAAAAATCTCTTGGAAAATATATTTTTTCTGTGTGCAAGCAAAACAGTTCAAATTTAAACAATAATAATCTCCTACGAAATCTCGGAATGAAATTGTACACCTATTTTAATCTGAAGTTTATATTTTTAGAGCCTTTTAAAAATATGTATATCAATTTAATTATGTCTAATAATTCGATTGATTGTTAAACATAAATTACTATAAGATGTTTATTTTTAATTTAAAATTCACACAACACTTATAAAACAACCAAGTCTATTGCAAAGAGGATTGTTCTTGATATCATTTTCTCTTATAAAATTGCAGTTAAATAAATTAAATATACGAGATATTAAAGTTAATAAATCAGAGATGGAAAGTCAAGTGAAACGCGATTTATGACTTACTCTTGCAATACATATTATATTGATATTTTCTCTGAGTGGAATATAAATGCAACATGTATTGCCTTATGTGAATGCTTTCAACGAATTGTGTACTCAGTCATTACTTGAGTGCTGTTCAGCAAACCTCTCAGTTGAGGAACCGACATTCACAGGACAGGCATTCCATGGAGTTCTGAATTGCCTGCGAAATATTCGAAAGCAAATATATGTAATAATAACTACTGCTCGATAAATTCGACCAATTTTAGATTAGTTTTAGACGTTACAGCATGGTGGTGACGAAAATAGTAATTTTGATACAGAATAGGATTTAATACAAATAAATTTTATGTAGGCAATGGTATATTATATTGAAATATGGTAAAGCTGCTAGCGGATTGTTGACGCATATTCATTTGTTATCGATTTGTCGCGATATTTACGATGCTCAGTTAAAATGTACAATATTATTTTAAAAATTGTAATTCATTAACTCTAAACCAGCTGCATATTTAAAAAATCTTTTACAAATTTATATAACCTTAATCCATCGGGAGACACTCAATTTAAATACAGGACACACAACACTTATGCTAAAAATTATTTGATCAAGACTGCCTTTTCAATTTTAACATATAAGTAATATAACTGACGAGTTTCAAATGTGAGACTTACGAGTACTTTACATGTAAAATTTAATTTAAAAGGTTGACTGACTTAATATTGAAGCCTAGGGAGAAGGAGGAACATTGACCCTAAAGGTGAATAACTGCACGTTAGCGATCAAAATTACATAATAGTCCAGTCAGTCAAGACAATTAATTCATTATAATTCCAAAAGTTTTCAAATTTTGATGTAAGGTGTATTAAAACAAACTATAAAATTTTGCAACCTGCTCTGCGGTCCGGAACATTGTTAAAAATGCAATAAATGATAATTTGCTTAGTTCTTGAGACCAAAATTCCAAAAGTTCTGCAAAGTTGGAGTGGTGTTAAATATATTATTTTACATCACGTGTCAAATTTGCAACCAATTTAAGTGTACGGAACATTTTTTGTTATTAAAAATTAATGTTGTTCTTTATTAAACTGAAGGAAAACGTTCCAAAAGTTCTGCAAATTTGACAGATATATCGAAAATAAAATAAATAACAAAAAATGTTCCGTACACTTAGGTTGGTTGCAAATTTTATACGTGATATGAAATATTATATCGAAAACTTCCCCAAGTTTGCAGAACTTTTGGAATTTTTTTCACGACCATACAGACATAAAATTAATTTAATTGCAATTTTAACAATGTTCCGGACTGCGGACAAGGTTGCAAAATGAGATTTATTGTCGTCCCAATGTACCATTCACTTGACCGAAGTTTGAAAACTTTTGGAATTATTATCAAATTTTCGATTTCGAATGTCTATAATGACTGGTGTATAAATAGATGTTTATCATAGGATACCTGACCCGCGTCTTTCTAGGTCTCGGCCATAAATATTCTACTCAATGATTTTACTCAATACCATCTCTCATTTAAATTTTACAATGCATAAATAATTGAAAATTATTTAATTTTTCATTGTATCGTGCTAGTAATATCGAAATCACGTTTAGTATAAGATAGTAATTAATACATGCAAATGTATAATCCTATGTTTACTATTTGTGTTTACAAAATTAAATCTATGAATATTATTAATATTATTCAAAGTCTTAAATAATTTCTTTTTACATTAATAATAACTAAATTTCCTACTTTATAGATCTGTTATTAGGTAACATTTAATTAATATAATTTAATTTATAGGCTTTAGAGTGCTGCTGTTTCTATTCCTAAGGCTCTTTTTTATAAATAAAACCCCTAATTGCCTCACGGGCCCGCTATTGTCAAGTCAAAATGGTACCTACTTCAATTGCTTAAACTAGGTCTAGTAGTAGCACTAGACTCGGCGTCTCACACCGGCCCAGGCGACAACTCCTCCGAAAATATCCTCATGATGGGCGAGGCGGAGCCAGCTGGTAAACAGTGTAAACACTTTATAACGATTTTCAAGGGACCGAGCATTTTTTTCGTTATAGAGAAGTTTTCGTTATAACAAGAAACGTTATAAAGAATCTACACTGTATTTGTCAATAATTATGTGACTACATAAATCGTTTATATTTGTTTAACTTCTGTTCGGTATAGGCCAAGGATATTAAACATTACCTACTCATTGGAAACTGGAAAGTAATATTTTATTTAAATAATCTATTTATAGCCGATAAAAGTTTAAACAGTGAAATCATAATATGTTATTTATCACAAAACGCCTTATAAAAAATAAAAGCCAAATCCACTTTAGAGAGAATTGAAATGTATATTGCGGTTGCTGTTACCACTACATTAATACTCAACGCTCTAAATACATATAAGATATATGAGCAATATGACCACTGATTTCATAGTATAGTTTTGTATTACTAGCTGTTACTACTACTGTTTATAATCTGGAGAGCCTGGTCACAAGTGGTCTGTCGAATCCCATTGAAGTTGAAAGCGTTTGGTGGTCCATTGTCACGTAATAAAACGCCTGGTTGCAAACATCGAAACCATACTACTAGCTGATGCATTTAATTTTAAATATTATATACATGCTTCTTTTCCAATAAAAGATAAAAATATTACGTACCAACTATACATGGGCTATAGTTTTAAATATGTACTGTGTATCTGTCTATCTTTCTGTTTTTTCTGTTAGTCTATTTATTGTCATTTATTGACACAACATTCTTATATTTCGTAAACAGTGGCGCTAAAACTCTTGGTTTTGCTACTAACAATTTCTGTACTTAATACACACCTTCAATTTTTACCTTCCTCACGACACTTTTCTTAACCGTATGATTTATGTGATGCGTGTATATGTCAGTTTTTATGATGTTTTGTATAGGTAACTGAAAAATCCATCTATGTAATAGCAGCAAGCGCGTTGAATTCTTACGCTTAACCTATAACGCTGAACTAATTTGTCAACAGGTCAGCGCCGGGGTCCAAGTCCAGCATTCATCTTTCCTACATCCAACTTCTATTACTGTTGACATTTCAGTGGGAAATTAAAAAGGAGATTTTTTATTCGCTTTTCAGATATTTTTTTAAAATTAACCAGATTTAAATCGATTTTTTAACTCTAGTTTACAATGAATAATTAAAATATTCGTATACTAAATTGTTGGATAATTTACGCTTAGTTTTACAATAATATTCTTACAGTCTGCCAAGATGACAAGACACAATGTCCTCAAAACTATTCACTATCATAAAAGAGGCGCTGGACGGGAACCGGTGGAAACAGATAGTCCGCTCCGGACGCTTTCTTTCTCACCACGATGCTCAGGCATGAGCAGCCGATTGAAGATAGAGCCAGGGTGACTAGACGGTGTTTAATAATTAACGTAGCATAATAGTATATTACGTGAACAAAGAGCAATTCTTCGAGTAGCCTATCGACTCCACCTAGAAACAATAGCATATTCAGTAAGAAATCTATAAATCTTAGCGACCAGTTTAAAATATCCCAAAATCAATGGACTCAATGGACAACTAAGAAAGTACGCTTTTTATTCTCGACGCCAAAACGACGTACGTATGTTCGGTCATAGCTTTTTTGCATTCCCCTTTTATAATAAAATCTCCCGATCTACCTATTCTGAGATAGACAAACTATCCAGATATAAACTCACAAAATAGATGAAAATTATGCTAGCCGATTTGGATTTCGATTCTAAAGAAGCTACCACATGTTTTAGCACGACTAAGGCCTTAGCCAAGGTTACAAAAACTAACCTAGACAGCGCACACAAATATATTTACATACTCATACACTCACGCATACTTTCTTACACGACTTTTATTTGATGAGATTTAGCATTAAAACTACTTTTTCTGTAATAATTTATCATTTTTAACTTATATTCGTTTTGTTTTAAATGTGCACCATGTAATCTAGTCACCCACTAGGGACTGTGGGGAGTAGCGTTAGATCAATTTTGTCTTTATTGACTTAATCATAAAGTAAATAAATACGGAAATCTATGCTGATGGCTTGGTCTCTACCTCTCTATCGAAGGTAAAACCTACAGATTAGACTACTTATCCTTCTTTGTAACTAATAAGGTGAACTTTCAGTAGATAGCCATAGAGCGATTTTGAGATTAAGTTTTCATTTAGCGCTGCGGATAATGCGATAACTAAATTAGTCTCAGTTTAATTGCCTACTTCTAAACTTATTATACTAAAATCTTAAAGGCCTGAAAGTCAAAAATAAGTTAGTAATAAAAAATAACTATAATAAAAAAAACTCTATGATTTTTATTTCAGCACCTTGAGATTTTCCTCGTAATATTAATTTCCAGTGTAAGAATGACATTGTGCAGAGTCTGATATTGACTATGTTGACGGTCATATGATGTATAAATTAAGATTATTTTATTAAAATATGGAACTGTTAGTCCTTATATACAATTTTATCAGTGATTCAGTCTAAATTACCATGGTAAAATACTTTTTACTTCACCAACTTAACGATTCCAAATAATAACTTATCAAACTTGATTAATTGAATGGTCAAGAGAATTAAAAAAATGTAAATGATAAAAATATGCATGATTCAATTCACACACTTATTGTTCCTTGGAAATTGCATTGACACTTTATTAATTATTATGAAATAATTATAAAGAGCAAGTTTTTAATATTCAATATAGCAGGAAATACCGCCTCTGTGGGAGGCATTATCTAATGACGCCGTGAGGAAGACGTTCGCAGAATAAACTATTATTAATTTATCGTATCTTGATACTTGGCACGTTGTGGTTTTTGTGGCAATACTTAACTACTTTATATCCGGGTTCAGCGTGTATTTGTTGTGCCATAATAAACAATAACTATCGAAGGTGAACCTATAATCATAACATAAGATCACGTATCATCACAAGGGTCATAACAAAGATATATTATATCTTAAAACATAAAGGAACTACTAAATTATATAATTATTTTATAAGTTTAAACCTTAAATCAAAGAAAAACTTGAATTAAAGAACTACTTAAAACTAAACATATTGCTGATAAGAGAATGGTTTATTTACAGATTGGTAATTAAATCTAATATATAAAATTGTGTCGCGGTGTTTGTGGTTAAACTCCTCCGAAACGGCTTTACCGATTCTCATGAAATGTTGTGTGCATTTTGGGTAGGTCTGAGAATCGGATAACATCTATTTTTTATCCCCCTAAATGTTAAGGGTAGTCCACCCCTAATTTTTTTTTTAATTTTTAGATAAAAAAAAATATTTTTATTTTTTTACAGCATTAAAAAAATACATACAACCCCTAATTTTCACCCCTCTACGATCAACCCCTATTTTTTATTATAAATGATAAACATGGCAAAACGACGTTTGCCGGATCAGCTAGTATAATTTATATTTATTTTACGAATAAGGACATATTTACCCGTCTTTCACGCAATTAGACTCTTATTGAGAAACTCTTTCTGTACAAAACTGTGCAAGTCATTTGTCCTGATCGACAATATCTTGAAATAATTGTTGGCAATACTCATGATGCTTACTGATGTGGATGTACAGGAATGTGTTGTATTTACGTGACTCAAAGTTATAAGGAATAAGGTTTAATACAATAGCAAAGACAGCTAAAATTAAGAGGTGAACGTAGCGCACATAAAATTGTATTTTTGAGTATAGACATTTATTATCTAGAAAGGCAGTATCTTATTAACATGTCATCTAATCGTCATGTATTTTGATGGGACAAACAAATAGGATGAAGAAAAAAAACAATAACTAATATATCTCTTTAATTATACTTTTTATTACTAAGTACAGTTAATTGAGCGAAATACCTTCTTAAAGGTTTTCTACTAATACGTGATAACAAAACATTTTATATATCTACATGGATCATTAAGTACTCATTAGTCTTAGTGGTAATGCATATTTGGTAACACATAAATTACACAGACACAAGAACGTTATGGACTAGAGCCAGATGCGTTTATACCATATTATTTCAAGTTGGTAAATAAATCCAATCTACATATTTCACATCCGTCTTATCGTTGCTCCAATGTTCATTTTCGTTTTCCATAACTGCAAGAAATAAATTAACGTTAATTTATTTGTGTTGATCAGCGTGAATTAATTATCTTACATCATCATAGCTGAGATAATACTGTGATTAATCTTTATATTCTGAGAAATGATTACATATTCATGTTGTTAATCGCGAGTATATCGGGTATGAACTGAACAAGCCCTTGAAAAGGTATGTTAATGGTCATCCATAACACGTCTAAGTATCTGTTTCTGATACTGGATATTTTATAATGCATTATAAAAGTATATGTTTGCAAAATATAGTACAATGTGTGTGTGTGACTTCAATTACGGTTGAAGGCAAACACCGTATTCACAATCCGCGTTTTTTCTATATGCGGCCATTATTTTGTATGATTAAAAGAAGAATAAAAATAAGCCTAATATTAGGTATAACACAAGCAATTATTTACGAATTCACTGTGGCAGTAGCTGTAGCTGTGGCTGAAGCATGTGCAGTTCCCCCACAGGCACCCCCACCACAGCCGGTTGGGCCGCCTTGGTTGTATCCATTGTTGCCGTAACCTCCGCCATGGTTGTATCCATTATTGCCGTAACCTCCGCCGTGATTTAAGCCTCCGTAGCCACCATCACCATAACCTCCACCGCCACCGCCACCGCCACCTCCTGCAAATAGTAAGAATCTCTTTTATATAATAATCAGGTGTATCGTGTTTATTGTTTATGTTACAGCAGTTTCACACTTTACAGAACGTAATCTAGTGAGTTTCAAGACAGAGTTAATGTTTGAGTTCGTGACGTTGGCTCGCAGATTTTGACGCTGCAAATTTATTTTAAGATACAAATATTACTTTATTTTAACTGAATTGTTAAGTGTGTACGAAGACTACAGGCCAACATTATTAGGACTGCCATAATAGTTCTTTATAAATCAGTAATTGCTCAAACTTCCTCGGTCACGTTGCCTTTGAAGTGGGACGTATACGTTTGCATATTATCGAGTGTGTTGCACCATTTGGGAATGGTAATAACGACTTTTATTCGTATTTGGGTATAATTCGTTCTATGTCAATTGTAAAAACGTAAATTTACAAATACTAATATTTCTTACCTCCGTATCCACCGCCTCCGCCACCGCCGCCGCCGCCACCCCCACCATAGCCACCACCATAACCACCGCCAAAACCGCCGCCACCGCCTCCTCCATATCCACCGCCATAGTTTCCATATCCACCATCTCCACCATAGTGCCCACCGTGACCACCATGCCCGCCGTGGCTATGAGCTAGAAACAGATTATAAATTAGTTTCTAACTTTATTTAATAAAAATGGTGTATTCTTAGAGCGTGGGCCTTTCAACCCTGCGTTCGAATTAGACCTGTGCCCCAATACGCATTTATTACTTGCTCGCATGGTGAAGGAAAACATAATACGGCAAAATAAGACACCGGCATGCCTCAGGCCCAATAATAGATGGCGCATGTCAATCACAAAAGGCTGATCACATATTTGCCTATTACGAGTAATTCTCCTTTGAAATGTTACAATTTGAGGGCCAAACTGAACATTTGTTAGAGGACGCATTTTATTTATGGAACTTATAGAGGGGGTCAATACAAGCTTAAACCCAAGGTTGTGGGGTTGGCGCCCTTATCCCCGGCCGCCATCTTGGAACGAGTGAAAACACGTTTTCGCCATATCACCTAAACTATCGAACGAAAAAAATTGAGTTGTCTATTTCAAGACCACCGCTGTAGCGCCACTCATGGTTGTTTCAGATTTAATTTTTCATCTTAAAAATAATGCCTTTGTGTCTTTAAGGAAGCCAAAGAATAAAGATTCTTTCGATACCATCAACGTCATCAACCTTGAATGTTTACTTCGAAACAAATAGAATATTTAAATTTACATGAATACTTTAAATATAAACTCTCTTGTATCTATAAAGTTAATCTTGCATTTTATTGCTTTTCGTATTCTCCGCGTACCATAACCTTGTAAATCATTGCTATTGTCCTAATAATAATCTTTTTAAAGGACACGGATGCTTCATTAATGTTAACATATTAATTACAAATTAAAAGATAATCTAATGTTTTCTAGAATATATCTTACGCTGACTAGGCCAGTTATATTTGGAGTTACTACTGTCGAGGGAGACATGAAAAGATCAACCGAACAATACAAAAGGAGACAGCAACACGTCAACCACCTAGCTTCGGGCCTATTGGATACGGCGGACTGCGTGTTTCAGCTGTGAAGGGCGAGACTTGCCGCAGTTTGATAGTTTGCGAGTTACGGAGGGAAAACAAATTATTGGATTTGCATTCCCTGATTGCCTCAAAAGGATATCATAATCTAATTAAAGCGAAGAAGCTGGTTGAATGAGTGAAAAAAAAAAGAATATATTCTTTTTTTTCCACCAGATTTCTAGAAATTCGTTACATTAGGGAATAATCGAAACTATATATTAAATAAATAATAAGCATCAAAAGAATAAGCTTTTAATACTTAATTGTTACTTGTGGACACAAAAATATGAAAGTTGTAGTTTATTTATATTACTGATATAGGAAAATAAAAAATAGGCACTTACTATGTTCTTTTATGACTTTAACAATAACGGTCTTCTGTGGCTCCTGGTATCCGTGACCATAGCCTCCATCGTAGCTGCGTCCCCCACCGTATCCGCCACCGTAGCCACCGCCGTAACCACCTCCTCCACCCCAGCCAAGACCCCCACCCAAGGAAAACCCACCGCCGTGGCCAAGAAGGAGCTTTCCGAGGGTACGCTTTTGCCTATTTAACCTTCCAGGATGATCTTGGTCTTCTAGTTTCTACAACATAATATTCTAATGAAACAAGGCTGTGTTTTGACTTCAGGTACCTGTGTAAACTAAAAATGCTTTTGCATAATAGTGAATAAGAAAAAAAAAGTTATATTAAACAAATTATTTGAATTTAAAATTACATTTATTAATACTAATTCGCAAATAAATATCGAAAAATTTGGCTTAAAGCACACAATAATTATCCTCACTTAATTAGTTAATATACAGAACTAATATTGTAGTGGTACCTACAATTACAAATATCGTTAAAACTTTCACACACGGCGATTGTGTAAAAATATGTTTCAATTAAAACTCAAAATAGCTTTAATCAATTATCATTAAGGTTTTATACAAAAAGGTATAAAAAAAACACCTACCTTAACATAAATAGGTTGTTGATTGTAATTTAGTGACTTAGCTTCTGGCTCTCTTAACTTTTGGGAAGAGTTCTTCTGGGACAACAGTATTAGTATAGGGAACTGCCTGGATCTGTCAGTAGCGCGTGTCGGGGAGTCTTTGGGAGGCGCCAACACCGGTAGCACCATCACTACCCTATCATCAAGGTGGTTGTCATGAAGGGAGGCACCAGCGGTGGCGACAAACGCCACCAACGTCACTGCACACCAAAGGTCCATCGCGGTCACTGCCAGCCGCCGCGCGTCCGACCTATTTATACAACACTATTGGACACCACACACGTCACTGAGCGTTTCTCACACTCACGTCATCACTTACAAGATGACGCTTGAAAACAATGATGGAAAAAGTCCGATAATTATATTAACAGAATATAAACAGGATTTTCATCTCTAATATCCATTCATAATTATTTTATTCATTCATATATTTTTGGTTTCCCCAAATCCAATCAATGTTCAGACACTTCAAAAAATCGATCGAATCTCTCATTTATATATTAATTGAGTTTGTTTTTATGTTTCAACACCCAAGGCGCATATATTGAAAAAAAACTGCTTTGGAGGACAAGAGGAAAAATATAAATGTCGCTTAATTAGGAACAACGTTAAAAAAATTAATTTTAGCAAGATTATTATATGTATATGTGGTTGAATGTGTGTCAATAATCAACATGTTAGACTTGTCTATTTGTGAAGTCGTTACACGTTCGTTTGGATATTCCCGCAAACCGGCCTGTGTGATGTTCCAACTACAGCCTGTTGTAATAATATCGTAGTGAGTTTACAAAGGTATTTTGTGCAGTAGGAGTTTGTGATGGAATAAGAAAGACATGGGATTTATTTAGTTCTATATTTTTTTATACAGTGCTATTATTATTTTATAGGTGGATGTACCATTAAACTTTAATCTACTTAATTATGATACGCTAATTTTAATGTTAATTATGTTATTATTCTGATTTTGCGGAAAAGCGGAATCGGAAACAAAATAAATGTGTTATTTCAATCTATTTTTAAAGACTACTCTCCCAAAAATCTTTTAAACTTCTATTTGAAAGCATATTGTTCCAATTAAATTAATTCCCTAAATTACAAGAAGGTCAAATACTGACTCGATTTGATTCTTTTAAAAATAGGTTCAAATGTTTAGTTAAATAATAAAATATTAATAACCTCTCTTTTTTTGCTTCTCTATCAAATTGTGGTTACGATGTGCTGAGTACTTTAATTAAAACGGTGCAATTTGACTTATTGTATTTTGTTTGTTGAATAAAGGTCGGAGTGTACATTGAACCAGAAGCAGGCGTTTTAAAATTATAATGCCTTTAGCTCTTGGAGCCAGCAAACAAGTTCGCTAAGTGGTCACTACATCGTTTAAAGTTTTTGTATCTTACAAGACGCAGTAGTTTATTCAAATTTTGCAACTTGTAACCATCTTTGAAAACTCGGAGGTGCTTCACAATTCTATATTTTTATTTAATGTATATTTCTTTTTTTGACGTTCATAAGTGTACATTGTGTTACCTACAAGAATAAATGATTTTTGTCTTTTGACTATTACATTGAAATTGTTATTTAAGCGTAATTAAATTTTTACCTCAGCTAGTTGGATTTGGTTTTTTACATCAGTGAAGACTATAGTTAATATCCTAAATATATATTTAAATTTGTAAAGCATGCTTATATGATGGATTTATTGCAACACATTGGTTTCATTAGAAATATTGAATGAAACATTGTACACAATAGAATCAGTGATATGATTACACGGCATGTAGAGTGGGAAGCCCGGTTACATCTCGGTAAAGGTAATTAACATTATTGCATATCATTACAATCGCACTGCCACTTATTTGCAAACACATCACGTTACGGTGTACACACATGATAAGTCTTTTAAAAAGATAATGATAAGAACAAAATAATTAAATTGTATAGTCAATTTCACATTGAAAACGAACACTACTATATTAAAGCGCGTTAAAAATAATCTGTTAAATCATCTAAGTTCCTGACTTTACTTTTCTCCATCTTAACTATCAGATTATCACTGATTTAATTATATTTATCCTTATAAATGGTTTTAAGGATAAGAAACATTCTATATATGGTATGTATGTATTGGTTCTGTTATTATTATAATTTTCAAATCGTTATTTTAGGTAATATTTATTTCCAACACACACGGTATTTACAATATTCTTAACCTTAAGTAGGTAACAATAATAATCAAAATTGATAAATAGATAATTAAAGGTTAGGTGCCGATGGCAGTGTATCTTTAACGCTAACAGCATTTCCTCGCTGTATTGCGATACTTATTCGTTAAGCAAGGAAAGCACCAGCTCTGGGGTCATCGGTACTATCTACCAGGCGCCAACTTAAATCTTTGATTAGAGCCTGTTCACTTGAACCCCACCGCCTATAAGGAATATTGTTAATAAGTTTTTTTTACACTCAAACGATTACTTTCACGCTATACTGTGACATTTATTATTGTCCTATTAATAGATGATTGGTAATAATTGGCAGTATCTTCGTTTTATTTGTAGTATAGCTAATACTACTATGAAGTATAACAAGAATCCAAATTCATAGATAATATAGACTAATATAATAAAAGGTCAAGATTTTTTGTAAATTAACAACTCCAATCGTTTAAATTATTAAATTATTTATTCGTGTAACATGTTATAATGATGATGTCAAGATCTTATAATTTATGGTTTAATTTATCAAGGTCATAAGGGGATTTCCACAAAAAGATGCTATAATATAAAATAATAAGACAGAAAAATACATATTTTTAAACTTTATCCTTATAATTAACATTTATTGTCTTGTTATTCGTTATTGTATTGTTATTTGTTATTGTATTGATACAACTCTATAATAGGTTTGGGTAAATAGCGCAAAATCTTTTTATAATAATAAAGTTTCAAATGGTAGGGTATTTCTACTAAAGTATTTATTTCCATTTAATTATTAATTAAACATCTTTTAAAATGCTATTTTTAAACGCGCGTATTTATTAACTGAAAGCAAAACAAAGAAATGACTGATTACAATTAAATCAACAAGTAAAGTAAAAGGTAAAGGTACACTGCCACAGGGACCAAACTTTTTACATTTGTTTACACATTATTATTACTGTGTAGGTTAAGAAACTTGTAAATACTGTATACTTGACGACTAATTGGTCTAGTGGTTAGTACCCCTGACTGCGAATCCATGGGTCCCGGGTTCGATCCCCGGCTGAGACGAACATCGATGTGATGAGCATTTGGTGTTGTGCTTAGGTCTTGGGTGTTTAAATATGTATTTATATGTCTATCTATCTATAATATGTATGTATATCCGTTGCCTAGTACCCATAACACAAGCTTCACCAGCTTAGCATGGGACTAGGTCAATTGGTGTGAATTGTCATAAAAAAAAATACTTGATTGTACATAAAATTAATATAGCAAAAATAAAACAACACAAAACATACATTTTATGCATAACACAACAGCCTCAGCATGAAGCCTGCATTTCCAAGGCTACAAATAATAAATTTTCAAGGGTCAGATTCAAGGCTAATGCTAAATAATCTTGATAATCCTACATATAAATGGTGAGACTCTTGTATCAAATATGGAGCTTTTATAAACAAAAAATTCACATTTAACTACAACATTTATTTGTAAATATATCTGAATAATAAAGTTAATTAAAATGGTTATCGGCTGGGCTACGGGATGGCGCGGAAATTTTTAAAAGGTCACAAGTATTTTTTTTATTTAAGATCTCGTGCACACATAAAAAAATAACATGGACTCAAAATATATTTTAAGTTTATTTTACAAATAATATAAATAAAATAGTATAAATAGGATTTTCACCGTTTTGGCTTTTCGCGCCTAATAAATATCAAGCGGAAAAGCGAAAAAAACCTATTCGCATGCAGCCTAAAAGCGCCAAATTTGAACTCGCAAAGATTTTAATTGCACTCACAAGTCAACATTGTTAACCCTTCTACTTCTTCAATGTTTTCATACTTTATATATTTTTTTTACCTAGAATTATAATCACTTTAGCACTTTTGGACCCATAACCATAAATATTTGAAACATGTCTGTATGAATTAGGCCCTGAAAACGATAAAAACGTAAGTTTTGTCCTTTGTTTACGCATGCTTAAGCTAAAACTAACAATACAACAAAAAATACTATTAATTTGATTTGAAAATATAAAAAAAGACCGGCATCTTAGTAGATTCAGCCGTGAAAAGGATTAATCCTTTTCATCTTATTGGTTGGTGAAAATGTTTTGAACAAAACCCGAATACCCCAAATACTCGTCAAATACCCCATATCGTGCACAGACTAGCTCACCATAACTAGTCTGGCCATAAATACTGTTACATAAAAACTTTTCTATTTTCATATTTTTAATTATTTTGGACGTGTCTTATCACGGAGTCACAAAACTGCATTGTTGCGAAAAAAAAAAACTTCATTCTAAGTGTATCAAGATACTGTCTTGGATCATGTTGGGAAACCGCTTGGCTCTTAGCAATACACTTTTTAAAAATATACCGTGGACTTTCCAGCCAGATTCTACACCTGGTCACAAGGCACGAACTTTATAAGAGCTGAAGACTGGCCCTCATCTAGCACAGACCTCAACCCTGTAGACTTCAAATTTGGGTGAGTTTTAGAGGATGTGGCCTACTCTGAACGACACGGAGACTTTAAGTTTCTTAAAAAAGCAAGCGAGCAAGCTTTGGAGCAAGCAGTGGCGAAATTTCCCTTGGAAACAGTGCGTAAATCCATAGATTCGTGGCCAAACAGATTAAAGGCCAGTATAAAAGCTGAAGGTGGCCATTTCGAATAGAATATTTTTTTTATATTTTGATGAGACTAATATAAAGATGTAGGTGTAAATTTTAATAATATTACATTACTTCATTAAATAAAAATGCATTTTGATTTGTAACAGAACTTATGGCTACCCTAGGTATATATGTATCGAGTAAATGATAAAAATTAATCTTGAATGGACGCAAATTGTGCGCATATATACCAGAAGGATTTATTTGTATGAAATAATACAATGAGCAGCAAAAAATATATTTCGCCTTTATTAATATGTTGTATGAGTCGTTGTGTTAGTCTGACGTTATCGCTAATTAATTATAACTCTATTTAAACTGCGCATCCGCACTGTGGAAGAAACAAGTTATTCTCTAGATCTATATATATAGTATGCATAGATTTACCTATACAAATCTATCATAGATAATCTTTATAAATCTTTTGTTGTTGACGAACAAACCGCATGAATTCTTGATATTTTTATTGAGGTTTGGAGTAATTTATTTATGGATTTAACAAAATCCTTTTTATTTTTGCACAGACCAAAACGGTACAGCCTTGCGATTCTGTAACTCACTTTTCGAACTCACACAGCGGTTTTCGCATCGGCGGTCGCTCTCAAATCAGTCGTGAAGCAGTCATTTTAAGATTTGGCATTCTGATAAACAATAAACTACAATCTCCTCTCCTAAACCTTTTCAGACTGTCAAATCATAAAATGACTGCTTCACCACTGATTTGAGAGCGACCGCCTCGCGCCGATGCGAAAACCGCTGTGTGAGTTCGAAAAGTGAGTTACACAATCGCAGTGCTGCTAACAAAATTCTGAAAAGTATCTTAAATCCATAATGAAAATAATTTCGTAGAAACTTCACCAACAGTGAGTTTTAGTATAAAGAACTTATCTTTAAACATTTACAAACCTTCGTTTATCTTCTTACTGATGATCCAACCTCTGCAATGAATTACATTATAAATTAGATAATATCTACAACATAAGGCTTCATTCATTCATTCATTCACTCACAACAACAACTACAACGGTCTATAAGCGTTTGGTATAATAATAAATAAAAAAAACTTTAGAGGTGTCAAGGGACACCCGGATGGAACGAAATTCCTTTCGATTAATTCATATGTTAATTGGTATCATAAAAGTATGATAGATTTTCTCGACACCAATCTTACGACGAAAAAAAAAGCCAACATCACGAGGTGTTCTCAGGCGGTCACCCATCCAAGTACTGACCTCGCCCGACGTTGCTTAACTTCGGTGATCGGACGAGAACCGGTGTATTACAATAGCAAATAGCAAAAAAGTGTCGTGACAACTTTTCGTAAGAATTTTTTCCGTCTAGCCCCCTTTCACAACGCGCGATAAGGAACTTCGTTCCAAAACCCCTTTGGGCAAATTATTTTAAACATAAATGTGCAAGGATTTCAAACTAACCTGGACACGGTAAATGGTTTGCGGATCATCGCTTTTCATCTCCTTTATATCACTAACGTTTTTATCTGACAATAATAAGAGTATGGGGAAATCTTTTGCTCTTTCTTCTCTACCATTAGGAGCTAACAGGGGCGAGATCAGAACAACATCTTTATCTTCAACTTCCCCGTACACCAGCGATACGAACACTGTTAATACACACGATATAACGAATTTCATTGTGATTATAATGAAACTTTTGCAGGATACTTTATTTATATGATTTGATTTGAATTGATGATCACGATCTAGTGTTTTTCCGTTTTAATTGACCTTAAAGTCTGAGATCATTGAGCGATTCATTATTAACTAATTAACTAATATAAATAAAGACCATAAATTAAAATCTACGAGTATATTTACATCAACATGAATTTGTGTTGATTTGTCCCGCTAACTCTCGAGGCCAAATCGGCTAATTATGATCTTGAAATATTTGTTAAAGTTCAGTGAATGTTTAAACGGTGGGAAACATAAATACAAGTAACGAAAGTTAAAGTTACTAAAAACGATAATTTAATATTCCAATAAAAACAGTTTCTAGCTGGGAAGTATTTGATGTCGTTTGTTCATTAGAAATAAAAAAAAATGTCGGTTGTTTGTCAAATATCTAAAGATGCCTTCAGAAATTTGTGTTTCATAGCTGTAGTATGAGGTCTGATTTCTTTGGTCTGTTTAAAAAAAAAATAATTCAAAACTTATTTGACACAAATCTATGTAGTTGATACTAAGTTCACCGGGTCAACTAGTGCTAAATTATATTAGCTAGTTTTAAATCGAATGAAAACAAGAACTTTTTGCGAAAAATACAAAAAGGATATTTCTTGACAATAACTACTCATAATTATGAATATTTAAATAATATACTAATTAATTCATAAACAAAAAAAACAATATCCAAATTATATTATTAAAAGGAGCCTCTTTCGACTAAATATATATGGGATTAACTTAGTAGGAACTATGTTTTCATAAGCTTTTGATGTATGTAACCTGAGTGACCATGAAATATATCGCCATATATGTATATCACGCCAGTTGAATGTAAAAAAATATAGATAAACACATAGTTTTTATAATATGTTATTTATTTCCATTATATTATACAATAGTACAATAGTTACAATGCAGAAATATAATAAATTCATTTCCTTATTTTTAAATACAAATTTTAGCTATAATAACAATTTTAGCTAACTTACAAAACTTTAACACAGAATGAAACTATATCTATAATAAAGCATCTGAGATTTCTTATTTTATTCATATAAACCTCACAGCATTTGGAGAGAAATAAACATGACAAGCATTCTTTAACTAACCTACGTTTATACGACCAAAATCAATTATGGTTAAACAACTTTATGTAATACCGCCGTAATGTTTCAATCTTTATAGTATAATAGTAGTAATAATACAATTACTGCATCAGGAATAATCGAAAACAACCTTGAACAAACTTGAGGTGCCGGTATTTATAGGATTCCCAAGTAGAAAATATATAATACTATATACATAAACAACCGTGTTCAAAATCAACTACATATAACATTATCTTTAACGATGGATTAGCTTATTATTATAGGGGTTAAAGAACTGTACATCGGAATCTAAAGACAAAGACATACAAAGTAAATATAGCGCGGTGAAGGACCTTAAAGAAAAAGAAAAAGTTAAGATATTTACGTCTTTATTGCATATGTCGAGTAACAGTTTAACTCGTAAGGAATGACTTTAAGGTCGGCTAAATGACTAAAACTTCCTAAGGTCAATTAGAATATAGAAAAGTAAGAATACATATAAAATCACAGCGTAAATTACCTTAAGAGCAAATCCATCAGGTTAACAATTCCTGAAGTAAGCTGTTGAAGGTAAAAGTAGAAAAGGTGCTATGGTGGCTTGTACATCCACTGTTTGACCTCCATCCCTCAACTCTCCAATCCAATCGGTTCCAACTGGTAAAATAAGTTCCAGCGGAGGTACGGGCAACGTTGTTTGAAACATTGATTTGGTATTAACTACTGGTGTTGGCACAATCAACTCTGTTGTTACCTCACTATTGGTCCTCACCTTTGCTACTTGTATAACCCTCGTTGGTTCGCTTGTAAGAAACGCTGGATCTAAACTCGCCTGTGCAGGTCTCGTGATTTGGTTACTATCAATGGTTGCAGCAATTGGCGCACTAATTACGGTTTTATCTATGTTTTTCAAGTTAAATTCCCCTGTTCCTTCTTCCTCTGGTACCAGAACTGGAGTGGGGGCCACAACAAATTTTCCTTGTAATTCCACAATTTCATTAGGTTTTATTGTCTTCGAAGAACAGAAAGTATAAAATACCATACATATAAACAAAACTAAAAAACAAGTTATTTTAACCATTTTCGATTGAGAGCAAGAAACACGAAGGATTCGTAAGATTGTTGTACGTGGAATGACCGGTGGCTCGTTGGCTATTTTGTTAATTAATTAACTTGTGACAATTGTAAAATATCCAGCTTATTAAAACTTACATCTAGTTTGCCATGAGTATCTTAATACATAACATATCACCGGTCTGATTTAAAAGAAGTGTTCATTCTGAACTAAAGCATCGCAGCGACACGACGTGCTGTACTTTCAAGAATACCATTAGAAAAATTAAAATAACATAATAAATAATAATTCCTAAATAATAAAAATATATAAAAATATAGTTTAATGCTGCGATGTTTAATACATAAAGTGTTATTTTTATTAAGGCATCTTAGTTTCCAGTCACACACGAGAAATAAAAAATATGCTATTTTACTAAAGGTCAAAGTCTTAACCGGTTTAAACGCTTATGACGTCTTATAATTTTAATATTTTGAAGTGGTTCAATGATATGAGCTAAGTTTAGAGACAAACAAAAGTATGTTAGTAAAATAATTACGTTGTTTAGCCGTAACTAACTAATGTATTTACTAAATAAATATATAATATATATAGTATATATGTACATACTTAATCTGGCCATAAATACTGTTACAATAAAAAAAATACATTTGAATTTGGAATTTGTCATTTTTATATGATTGTTCATTGAGTTTTCTCATTTTGGCGCCAATACATTGTACAGATACCGGAAAACTTCTTGAGTATTAAACAAGGGAGTGCGGGAAAGTTTGCGCATCGTTGTCATACGAGCAAAAAAAGTGTCTAACTATTTTATTTAACTGTAGAATACTTTTTACGTAGATAACTTTTAATAATAGCTAGTTTTAATTTTGGTATATTTTTAGTGTAGGTATATCAGATATTATTGTGAGTAGTTAAATATAATTTAACTACCTTCTAAAATATGATAACAAGAAATGAAAACCGGCCAAGTGCGATTCAAGCCATAGCAGGAAAAAAATAACACAAAATATTTATTTATGAATTTAATAATAATACATCCCTCCTCTCAGAATAAGAGGGCTTGGGGCTTGGGCCATAGTTCCCACGCAGGCCCAGTGCGGATTGGAAACTCCACACGCACCATTGAATTGCTTCGCAGGTTGGTGCAGGTTTCCTCAGGATGTTTTCCTTCACCGCAAAGCTCGTGATAAATTTCAAATGTTATTAATAATGATTGTAGAACAAATATTTAAGTAACTTATTCATCATCTAAAAAAGATATTCCTTGCATTAGGTCATTTAGCAGAGCTAGTGCTTGGTCTAGGTTCAGGGGAGATGGAGTTATCATGATGCTCATCATCATCCCTAAAACATTCCGTACGATTGGCAGTGAAGAAATTTCCCATAGAAAGAGTGCATGCTTCTATTGATAACTCAACGTTTTTAAGGACTGTTTTGCAGCCAATGGAGACTTCTTCGAATGAGCTTTTTATACTTTAAATTGTTTTATATTTAAGTATTAAACTAACACACTGTAAAAGTAATAAATGTTATTTGCAATAGAATTTTTTTCTGCTTTGTTTCACTATTTATTGCAAAACTAGGTAATATATATATTATATATACATATCTATATATGTAGGACATAAGTAAGGCGTAACATTAGACAACTTGATACCTTTATACCAAAACGGTCTTTAACACACAGCCAAGTTTTAATCAAACTTTGGTCTCAATCATACAAAATATTGCTCATGCCAGAATTACATAATAACGAAAATATGTTACCAAGTAGGAATCGTATATTTAAAGTAACGAATCGTCTTAATAAATCACAACCAGAAGTAATATTAGGCTTTGTATAACTTACAGGTCATTTGTAATCAAGTCCACGAGTGGGACATTTACGTGAGTCATGGGTTAGACCAGTTCCTTGACTGTCAAGACAAAACATGACCAACAACTTATCATTTCAAAATTGTGAATGGATCAAAACAATAATGCCTAACCATTTTACGTCTCTAAATATGCTCACATTTAGAAATATTTGTACTACTCCTCCAGTTAATTTAAAACGAATTTACGAATAGTGAAAAGTTTGTAAATTTTGCGTAACCAGGGGAGAGAGTGAATGAAGATTAAAAGCTGTAATTAATTGTTTACTTGCAGGTATAACCTACACTCATTATAGTTAACAAATCTGTAAATACTACTCGAAATTGTCAGTCACCTGCCAATGATAAATGTGTGCTTCATCATACTGAGTGGAATAAAGCATTATCCTATTAAACAATTATGTTGCCATTACATTATTAAGGAAAAATAAACTCCTGGCAGCATTATTAGACCTAAGTATCACCCTCGGTATTATTATTCACTGACTGTTTTGAGCAGGCGTTTACGGTTGGCACCTAAAACCGAAATTCCTATAATCGAGGCAGAAGCATTAAAATAAAATGAATATTATTATAATTTAACTAAATCACTGATTTGTATGTTTTCGAAATATTTAACATAATTTTTCAGAAAAACTCAAATAGTACATTCGTACAGTTTTACATCATTAGTTCATTCATGGGTTAGTTTTTATGAATAATATCACATACGAATGTTATTCGAAAACTTACGTTTTATTTATTTATGCTTTATTACCTTATTAACATACACATAACAAAAGTACAAAAAAACATGTTACAAAAAGTTATAAGGCAACGGGCGGCCTTATCGCTAACAAGCGATTTCTTCCAGGCAACCCTTTATGTGGAATAATGAAAAAGAAACACCGACAGAGGGTAGAGAGTACAAGAATTACAAAAATTATTAACAAAAAAAAAACTCAAAATAACCCGTTACTATATCTAAAAAAGTAAAGTCTAAAGGAAAATAACAATAATCCTAAATAAAAGTATGTATAAATACTTAAATATTAATCAAAAGGTAAATAAAGGATATAAAGGATAATATTAAAATATAATCAAAAGGTTATCAGAGTCAACAATAATTAATATATAAGCAGAGGCAGCTAATTACGAGACAGAAAGAAAATGATCAAGAAGAAGCTTTTTGAATAAATTTAAGGACTGAGCCCGTCTACTGTCAATTGGAAGAGAATTCCATAGCAGAATACTTTGCACAGTAAAGGAGGAGTGATAGAATTCAGTTTTATGAATAGGAGTTTCAAGAATAAGGTTGTCCAGAGAACGCAAGTCAAAACTACCGCCAGAGAGAAACATAAAATTTTGCTTTAAGTAACTAGGAGTCTTAGGATTAAAAAGAACATTAAAAAGAAGTTGTAGAATGTGCATCTTACGCCGCAATCGAATGGGTAGCCAATTTAGCTTTCTCCGGAACTCCGAAATATGGTCAAATTTACGAAGACCAAATATGAACCTGATGCAAACATTTTGTAAGCTCTCTAACTTATCAAGCTGTAACTCAGTTAAATCAGGATAACACACATCAGCGTAATCAAGAATAGAGAGTAAAAGAGAATGAGCAAGAGAAATTGTTAATTTATCTAACATGTACTCAAGTATATAGCAGTAGTGTCATCTCAAGATGATCCGAACCTCACGACAGATTTTTCTTTATATTTACCCTTTGAAAATTACTCGTTCACTGAAGTAAAACATCATTAGGAAACCCGCATGTCGTAGACCTAAAAATCAATAATGTTTTAAAGGAAACATATTAACCAAAAATATGTCTGCCCTATTAGCGGTTAGAGGATGTCAAACTGTGTTAATATTAAAAAATCCTAGTCTTCAGAAGGACGGGTTAAATATAATATTAAATTAAAAAATCAGTGGCACTACAACCTTTTTAGGTCTGGGTCTCAGATTTCTGTGTCTGTTTCATGATCATTTGTCAATCTAATAGGCTAGTTGTTGATCAGCCTCCTGTGCCTGACGCAAGCCGTCGACTTTTTGGGTCTAAGGCAAGCCGGTTTCCTAACGATGTTTCCTTCACGGTTCGAGCGAATATTAAATGCGCACACAGAAAGAAAATCCATTCATTCACAGCCGGGAATCGAACCTACGACCTCAGGGATGAAAGTCACACGCTGAAGCCACTGTAAGCAAAATATATTATTAGTAAACGTTTATTAGGAAGAAATCTCATACAGTTATTTCAGGGTAGACACACAAACATAGAGCTTAATAACGTACTAACAGAATAGATGCTAATGCGATAGACAACTATAAATCATAACACGATCACAATCATACTTAGATATTGTAAAATAAGAATAAAAGCAACACTGATTCTAGTAGAAATTCTTTGTTAACCGCTTATTTATTCCTTGCTTATATGTGTACAAAGCATGCATTCAACAATTAGTATATTATTTAAGTACATATCGTCGGGATCGAAGGACGTAAGCGAGCGCCAAGTACTCGATGTATGGCAAGCGGTAGCGCGCAATCGGTAGGTAGGCTTACTTTGGGTCGCTGCGACAGCGGAGTAAGTAATAGACAAGACTGGACACTTAACTGGAATTCCACTGGATGACCTACACAAAACCAGAAGTAGGCATATAAATAAGAGATATTACAAAATCAAAATTAATTTATTTAGACGTTGTATTGGCGAGAAGGTGAAAACATTTACTTGTATTTGATAGACCAGATATATTACAGATATATTTTATAACTCAGACTTTTACGCTTATATTACAGAATTTTCATTTTATGTACATAGAATTTGAAATAACAATATAATAAAAATATAAGAAAACATTTGTACCTTTGAATATAATATATTAAGTCCCTAATTCATGGCAATGCCAAGATAACATAATTATTTTAATATTTTCGTAAATCTCAGGTAATATAACAATTAGCACGGTCGTACGACTATTCTGAACAACTGGAATTTGTGTTGGGAATAAAGTGAAATTATTGTAGAGATCGAGTATAGGTAAATAATGAATCAACTTGAAATTCGACCATGATTAAAATACCTTATATTGTGTTTTGACTTAATCTTTTTGTATTAGGTTGATCGAAAATTTATAATTATTTGTAGATACTCGTTAAGAGTGCTTATACAATTTCAAATGTCAATAAGAACAAGTCATTCAGTACATAATATAATTCTTAGAAATAGTAAGTCGTATGAATTATGAGAGATCAAAAACCGTAGGTTTAATCATATATGTGGTGATAAGTTATACACAATATAGATCATTTTATACATCTGTATGAAATCATTATAAAAGTTACCTGATATTTACCGCTAAACCGACATTGATACATTTTGGTATAAAGGTTTTTGGAGCTTAGAACTTGAAATAGTTTGTCAACTTTCATTAAGATAAATCTGTGAGAAATAAATCGAACTTTGAAGAACTATGAGATCGTCACTATAATAAATTAAATATACAAGTTTGTATAACCTACTTTGTAACCACTAACAGAAATTAACTTTGAGCAATAATTATTATTACATATAGTATTAAAACCTTAAAAAGTTCACATATTCATCATCGAGTCGATCGAATCTTCTTTCTAATAGAATTTTGTTCATGATCTAAGTAATAAAGATTAGTACGTTAACGATAGACTTTCAACACTTTCACTAGCAACGGTGAAGTCGTTTCTGGCAACCGAGCACTGCAGCAACTGCGGCGCACAATAGTACGGCATGTGTTGTTTCGCTGTAGTTAGTAGCGGCCGCACTGCGAGACAGTGTCGCTGCCATCTTGTCACCTGAAATCATTAAAATATTTGTTAAAATTCGATACAAAAAACACGACCCTGATTTCCATATAACTGTGAGACGAAATTCTATTAAGCTTTTTCTATTTAGCAAGCGGCCGGATGGAATGTCGTTGATCCCTTGGAAGATGGGCCGGGCTTTGGTATGGGATGCTACTAGTGTGGACACGTTTGCCCCGTCTCACCTCCTTCGGACAAGCACAAAAGCTGGGGCGGCCGCAGAGCAAGTAGAAAATAATAATCGGCACAAATATAAAGAGTCTCTCCTCCAACTGAGCACATTTTAGTACGAGTTCTCTAGTTTGACACACATAATTATTTACTTAACAACAAGTATACACTCACTCACACACACACACATGCGCACATACACACACAACCACGCATGCATAAAATAAGTTCATAGAATCGTCAGAGAAACTATGAGAATTACATTTCATTTTATTTAATTTTTACCGGCTTTGCTTCTTAGCTGGGTTTGTTTTGTTTTGTATTCTTTTCTAACAACTGTCTCAATATTGTATAAATAAGGGAAGTAGCGAGTCAACCCCAACACAAGTGTATCTGACTACTTACGGGGGCTGTCTTAACTCATGTATTTAATGAAAAAAATTGAGATACAAATAAACATTTTCATTTTTCATTTTCCATCTTCGATTTTGTTCCCTTTAGAGTAGAGACTCTTGAGTCGTGGGGTTCAAGTGCACAGGCGCTTATTAAAGAATTAAGTTGGCGCCTGGTAGATAGTACCGGTAACCCCAGAGCTGGGCCTTTCTTGGCTCAACGTATAAGTATAAAAATAAAGCAAAGAAATGCTGCCAGCGTTAAAGGTACCAAACTTTATAATTTGTTTTAATTTTCTTTTTAAATAATTTTTATATTACTTTGTAGGTTAAGAAAATTGTAAATACAAATTATACGTATTAAGCTTTTTTAGAATTTAAAATTATTTTTTTGTTGCAGCAGTGCAAAAAGCCTTTAGAGTGACAGAAAACCAAAATGTATTTATTAACTTACTGCCTTCGGAGACATAGAGGTAGATGTGAGCGGGCTCAGCATTGGGCGCCCGACAGGAGTAATTGCCAGAGTGATCGGGACGCGCGCGGTGTACACTGAGCGTTGATTGCGTACGCGAACCACGCGTTGCTGCGGCCGTTTGTACAGATACGCCACGCGCTGCGTCATAGTTAATCATTCTAGCGTTGTGGTACCAAAACACGTACTGCGGCGGCTCAGGGCTGTTTTCGATGAGGCACACAAGCCGCACTGCCGAGCCTGCATCTACATGCAGCTCCTCCGCTCCCAAAATCAGTGCCTCGGGCACCACCACTTGAAGATGCACCTGCCGCGAAAGTGCACCATTGCTGGATGAAACTTGGCACTCATACGTGCCATTGTCTCGCTTTTGTACGTATTTGATCTGCAGCACCCAGTCCTCGGAACCTTCGCGATGCAGCACCTGAAAGCGCTCGTCGTTGGTGTACACAAAGGCACCGGAGCTAATGATGTGCCAGTCACGTCGGCGCACCCAAGACACCTGTCGTTCAGCGAGGTGTCGCACCGGGCAGTGCAAGAAAGCTACTGAGCCAAGTTGTGCGCGTATTGTTTCGGCTGTGGCATTAAGCTCAGGCTCACGCCGCAAGGCTTCCAGCGAAGCTTGCCATAGCTCACGCCAAGCGGGTGCATTCTCCGCTGCTACAGCAGCCTCCGCTGCGGCTGCTTCAGCTTCACTCGGTTCTCCTATCCGCAATTGACCTACGCCGAAGCTGGACGTCGCCGTTTCCCAATCCACGCCGCTTTTTTCTGCATAAAATAAGAAACATCATGTTGTAGGTACTCGAGGAAAAATAAATGGTTGTATTATTAACGGAGAATTCGTACGTGTAGAGGGCGAAAGCAGCGCGGCGAGCAGCGCGACGAGCAGTGCTGGCGCCATCAGTGCCGCCACACGCTGTCGCGCCGTCGCCGCCGCCGTTTGCGTGATCTGTAACAAATTTAATGCTATCGTAAGAACCAAATCGGATCGATATATATCTACAGGGTCAGATATAGTTTACCTTATATTATATAAATTAGGAATCTACTATGATTTATGAAAATAAAAAACTTATTTATTTAAGTTATAACGTTTAATATTCATTTTATTTTACCACAATATACTCAATAAGTTAGTCCGGGTGTGCGATAGGCTTAACATCTAAGGTATTTTTTTCAAATAGTTTGGTAACACACATACATATCGGCAATATATTTGTCAAAAACTTATATAGTTTTAGGCGCATGAACTGAAATGTCACGTGAAAGCACTGAAATTTGTGTTCATTGGGTATGGCTTATAAATCCATTTATGAAAATTTTTATCTTAACGTAAGTAATCATAATATAAATATAATGGCATATGGGTGGTGATAGGATGAAGGATAACGGTATAAGTGGATATATCAAAAAGAGAAAGTTTTCGGTTCCAAATTCAAAGAGTATAAAGTAAAATCTATTACGTTTCAACTACATATAACTACATAATCCCAAGTGGGCTAGCGCATACGAATCAAACGTGTCGAAAAGTCATTTGAGACAACCCCGAGGAGTTGTGTGTGTGTGTGTGTGTTGTTACATGCAGAGTGAGAAAAATAGAAAGCACAGTAAACAATAGACAACCACAAAACATAATTATTATTTTATTAAAATTTTAATAATTTGGGAATGTAACAGGCCATAATTTTAGACCTCAAAATTAATCATTTTAGACCTCGTTATCAGAATTTTTACCAGAGGCATGTGTACTTAAATCCCTTAATATGTCATGAGGATTTAATATTTTTAAATAGTGTTATGTGTGATCTTAGCCTATACCATTACATTTAGTAAACCGTTTATTGTTAATGTTTAAACATGTTTTAGTATCTCTATTTCGTTGAGATATATATTTAAACCTCGGACCCTACAGACGTTGTCCTGCATCATATTTCAAGCGATTAGGATATTAAACAAAGTATGAAAGTACCGACTGCAATCATTCAAATCGGTCCAGCCGTTTAAGTAGCGTTCGGTGACATACACACGTACAGTTGAATTATATATATATATATATATATATATATATATATATATATATATACTATCTATATGTTATAAGTTAGATCAAACTGGACACGGTGAGCATATTTGCTTGAAATCGGGTAAGTGGTTTAGGAGTCCATAGCGGACAAACAACGTGACGAGTAATTTATATCTATCAAGATAGTGTTTTAACAGTCTTGCTTTGGATAATAAATTGACACAGAAATTAATTTTTGTTTTTTAAACTTTCTTTTCTTTTTCAGCCCCATAAACTAAGAAGTCATGAAAACGCTTCGATTTGCAAATGGAGATTCACTAATCGCTTGTTTGATACAAGCGCTAAAGGTAGCAACGAGCAATTTTTTAGTGTTATTACTGACCCGCACTTGTATGTGCTAATACTAATTTATTATTTGATTATCAAAGTGAATTACGCTGACTGACTAATGTCAATGAAGTCAAAATATTTAATAGCTCTTTTATGTTCTGTGTGGGAAATTATTTTAGTGTTATTTTTATTCATTCAAAATAGGTATCTCGCTTATACAAAATTCGTTTACCCGATATCATAACCAATTCGATTTAGATTTTATACGTTTTAAAATTAAAACTTACATTTCTGTTTATATGGCTGCACGTAGAATAAAATACATTTTAAAATAAAAAACAAACAGGTCTTTATTCATATTTCAAATTAATTAATGTAATAAATTATCCACATATACGTAGTAGATGCCGTCGACGCAAATTAGCAATTTTACCGTAACTTATTTATTATCCATCCTTTTTTTATTTTAAGCAGTCTGGAAATATGTAAGGATTAATTTCGCCTAAAGGAAAATTCCTTACTACGATAAATAACTAGAATTTCCATTTATTTAATTTAGCTTTTTATAATAATATATTGCGATTAAGACATTCTAATATACCGGCCACTAATTGGATATAAAACAAGTAAAATTTATAACAAATTAAAAGAAATACACTTTCACAAACTACTGATACATTTAGTGACACGTTATAGATATCATTTCTAATTTTGAATTTACCATTATCAAATAATTGAACAAACATCTACTTATTCAACCTAAGAATTCAACAAGTAATAATTCGACACATCATATTATTTTCTAAAAAGGCAGCCCACTTAACTATATGTAAAAGTAACTGAACGAGAGCATTACGCTCATTAGCACTAAGATACGTTGAAAACAATTGATGTTTCGTTAAAAACTTCATCTATTTCTTATGTCTTCGTAATCGTTGATAACTTTACTAAAGGTGTATCATAATTTTTAAAACATAAGGAATTTTTATAAAAATATGAAAAGGTATATATTAATTCAATTTTTCGTTTAAGTTAAATAGTCTTGGATACCATCAAATCGATTGAATAATCTTTGGAAAACTTTTTGCTGCAATCCTGTAGTTTAATATTAATGCAGGTCTTTAAAATTATACCTGTGATTATAATGTAGTTATATTTAGTAAATACATATAAGAAATGGTGGACCGGTTTGTGTGGAGTAGAGTTGAGCTCAGAATGCGCTATTGGCGCGGAGATTGGTCACTGTAACACATGTCTCACTAGTCACTACAAAAGCGACCGCCTGCAGGCGCGCGCCGCGACTCACTGACGCCTCGCGCCTCCCGCCCCGCGCCTCCCGCCCCGCGCATCAAGGCCTAACCGCCGTCTTAACTATTAATACTATGATAAAATATCGGATTTGATTACAGCCAAGCTAGCCATTCTAAATCATATAATGGTTTGTATTCAGAATTAATGCTTAACTTTTGCTAAACACATGCTAGCCAGTATATGAAATGATAAGAGGAGCTCGCAACAACGTAGCGAGTAGAGCTAAGATCTACATTCTACGCCATATAAGCAAAATTTACGTTTCCTCACTAACGCCCATGTTCATGTTAATGGCATTTACTACATTCTTGTTTCGTACAAAATGAAATAAGGGTAAATCACTTTATTTTAATGCTAAAATACGTAATACTGTGTTAATGTAAAATGGTTCTACTTTTAATAACGCTTTTTCTCTTATTACTTCCTACAAGTCCTTCTCTAAGAAGGTGGGTTATCCTAGTAAAGACAATAACTAAAACGTAGTTAAATATGTTTGGATTAAAAGATTTGAGTATGCCTCAGTTTAAAAACAAAACAAACAAAAGTTAGCTCTTAATAACTTCACTTTTTCTCTTCGCTCGCAAATTATTATGCTTATGTGATTTACATATACTACGATAACCCTGACACACTTTATAAATTAAAAAAAATATAACAATTATATTTTTATACTATTTTCTCACGTGATCACTACTCGAGAGCATAGCACGGCGGTTATCAAAAGCCCAAAATAATATTTTAAATGTGTAAAAAATATAACATGTTAAAATCAGCTATTTCTGATATCGTAGCAGTTCGTAGAAGTGTAAGGTAAAAGTCACGTAGCACCCAGAGTTGTCACGAAGCGCAAAGCACGTGTCGAATCATTTGCTGCATCGATCACACGTTCATGTGCTCAATCGGCTGTTGAGTGCTCAGATATAACTGTATCTCTTAACTCTAGTGGATATTATTTTTAAACTAGCTGACCCGTTAAACGTCGTTTTGCCATGTATATCATTTATAATAAAAAATAGGGGTTGATCGTAGAGGGGTGAAAATTAGGGGTTGTATGTATTTTTTAATGCTGTATCATAAAAAAATAAAAACAGAAAAAAATATCTAAAAATAAAAAATAAATATTTAGGGGTGGACTACCCTTAACAATTAGGGGGATGAAAAATAGATGTTGTCCGATTCTCAGACATACCTAATAAGCACAAAAAATTTCATCAAAATCGGTCAAGCCGTTTTGGAGGAGTATGGCAACGAAAACTGTGACACGAGAATTTTATATATTAGATAGTATAATACTGCATATATAGACATATAGACATTTAGTCAGAATATCTAACCAATAAAAGTTTGTAGAGGGCGAATGAAGAGATATTGAATATCTTATGTCAAATTCATAATTGTATATGTAAAAACGGTGCCACGTCACGCTACCAAAATTATCTATCTATATCTTGTAATTTAGTTACAACGGCAAAAAAGATACAATTATAGGGCAGTAGATTATTTTTTTTACGTTTCGATTGTATCTACGATAATTTTATTCACCTGAGACTAGTAGTAGTAGTAAAAATTTAAATTGTCATTAAACTAAACAAATCGTTTTGGAACACAGAATATTTTGTGAGATGTGTCATGTATCGCGCGGCTGTAGATTACATTTAACGAAGTCGGGTACGGGTAACGGGGGGTGACGGGGGGACACGCGGGTGATTGATAAAATTTCATTAGAGCGACGCGAGCTCGATTATTTATCTGTTCGTAGCGAAACATTTATATGTCCGCCAGTACAGCCATAAAATATATGGCTGTACCTCGTTGAGCGAGTGTGGAGCGTACCGGCCAGTGTCCTCTGCCAGCGCTGCGACAACAAAGTTACTGATAACACCCGATCGCTCCGTTATCCGTTTCGCTTTTAATTAACTTTCCGTCGTTTTCATTTATTCAAAATGCCGTAATATTTCGTAAACATATTACGCGATGCCAGTATTGTATAATCCCAAACTCATCGTATTTTGTATCCGGAGAAGGAACGTGATTGAAAAAGTGAAAGACATGTTTATTATAACTCGTGACATATTGATAAAGGTAGACGGCTGCCGTCTCTAGACGTAACACATAAATCGATATTGTTTACGAATGTTTTATATTGTATTTTTTAACGTCTTAATATGCAATTAAAAAATTATATTAAATATCATATTATTAATAAGTAATACTGAAACCAAATTAATAATTTTATAAATGGGTTGAGTTTGAGTTTAATTTCGTGTTTATGAGAGTTCGTTTCTTTGACATTTCAACTAATAATGCGGAATTTCTATAGTGAAGAAAATATACATTTATATCTAAGTCACTGGAATCAAGAATTTCTTAATATCCGAATAAGTAGTTCGGATTTTTACAAATGTACATGACAATGGTACAATGAGTTCTAAATGCTGGATTAAACTACACATATATGATATATACATAAAGTCCGCATTTAATCGAAGCAACATTTAATTTGAAACTTTATTTATGTAGTATTTATATTTTTAATAAATAAATTTTAATAATTCTAATACATACGTCATACTTTCAAACAAAATAAACAAATAAAAGCAGAATAGAAAGTCTGGTATAATGCGGTAATAGTTCTATGTAAATCAAATACAAATACAAGGTGTAAAACATATAAACTACGTTTTCTGAATTTTATTGTATTATCAAATTACTTGAAATTTTTGCTTTTCATAAATATAATACACATACCTATAATAAATTGTATAACGTTACTTAAGTAATTTATGTATGGCATTCGACAGTGACCATTGTAAATAAACAACAATTTCCATTTGATATAACATTAGGTGATTTGATTACGTGTCTATTGTGATATTTAAATACTATATCATCAGTTAGATATTTTTAATATAACTATAATGAACTAATAAATATCTGACGCTGTTGGAATTACGTTAATAAATATTCAATACTGAAAGTATGTGTAATAAAAATGAATTATTATTTATTTTACCGATATCGGAAAATTCCCCGTTTGCTTGAAAATATGTACGAGGCAAAATGCCAGCACTACGTGCCTAGCGACGTAGCTGATGCGTAGCGCTCTAGTAACGTGTTCCGCGTAGCGCATGAGCGAGCAATAGGCAGCGTGAAGTGGCGCTCGCGATAAAGTTTCGTGTATGCAGTAATTACAGGGTGCTGAGAGCGAAATAAACGCGGTTAAAACAAATAACACTTAGCTTGAGCTAAAAAGCAAAGTAAATATTGAATCGGTCTCTCACTCGCTCTACCCATCCCCCTACAGCCTCCCCTCAGCGCCCGCGGCGCCGCTACCCGCTGCACGCAATCGATATGAGAAGAGTAGGCAAATTTAATATTGTGTTTGTGTTACGAAAATATAGAAGTTCCGTTGAAGTGGAACAGCCTAGATAATGGATTGATACTCACTCTTAAAATATAAATTGTTTCATATACCTATTATCAAAAAGTATAGTAAAGTCCAATATGGATATATGGTATTAAACCATGTGGTAGTAATCATGATTCCCAAATTATTCCTATAACAAATAAGCTGTGGTGAATTCCTCTAAGAATACGACACGCCAAAGCAATATGGAAGAAATGTTTTCTAGACATTTGACACCAGGGAAAAGAAACAACCTTTTTGAGCTACTCTTGCTAGCTTAAGTGAAGTGCAAATTAGAAGTACGTGCTAGTGATTTCTATTAAATAATAACTCTTGTTAGCGGAAACTTAACGTCTAAGTTGGTTCCTTTGATTTCTACGGCATGCCGTACTCACTTCCATACTCGCCTGCGTCATTCATAATGTCAGAATAATATTTTCAACACATTCAAAATAATATCCTAATTAGTATATATAGCCATTTCAAAGATATTACCGTTTTCATAGCTCATTCTATAAAATATTAATTACGCGATGAACTGAAATTAATTACTAAGTGAAAAGAAAAATCTTTTGAAGGAAAGTGAATTATGAGTGACTGACGAAAATTTTAATTAAAACTCGAGTAAATTGGAACAGAACGACAGCCGGCAGTGGTTAGCTCTATAGACGACATCTCCATACTCATAGTCAACTTTTGAATATATTAAACACATAGCAATAATTATTTGCACTAAGGGTTGTTTTCACAAGGCCGTATCATGCGGGCTATCCTTAAACAAACGCCATTTGAATATAGAATTAACTATGTGTAATCGCTGACGTACTTGCATATGTGAAAGGGATGACGTGAGAAATATAATAAAGAAAAATAAGAACAACACCAGAGTGTTGAAACAGTATTTTTTTTAAATACACACGGTACAATGTCGTATAAATAATGGTAACCATGGTAACAAAGTTAGTACGCATTTAATATTTAAGTAGTATTCTTAAGTAGAAAGTCATGTTTGAAATTTTTTTGGTGACAACATATCTCCAGATTTATAAACAATGAATGAAGAATGCTCTTTAATTTATTATAGGTAGAAAGAAAGAAATATGTTCTTACAATTAAAGATATTTGTGTCATAATAGTAATTTATCTTAACCCCCTATCGTTGAAGAGTGTTTTGGTAATCGTCTCTGAATTTCAAATTTATTATTAACATTCATAATCGCTTCTTTAATTATATTATCCTACCTTCCTTTTGCACGTCAAAGACCCTAGACGAAAGGTCAATTCACATTACCCCAATAGTACCTTGGACTTTATATTATTCACCATAATAAAGCGACATTTCTACCTTTGTAACGAGTCTCTCGGCAAAGGTATAAAGCGGGCAGAAAATGGAGCGTAATAAAATATCGTATGAATCAGTGATCCTTGGGAAAGAGGTAGGAGCTAGCGAGATCAGTGCGTCGGACGGGACGGGATTTGTTGGCAAAGCGATTGTAAACATTCTGACTTGCGAGTGATGGAATTGTTTCTTTGGCTTGCAAACTAGAACGTCACTCACACTTACATCCAGTTTCCAGAGCTGTCACAGATTTTTTTAGTGAGGCATGATATAATTAGAATGCTGCAATAGTTGCCAAAGTTGGGCAAACAGATGGGTTGTCGGTGTCACCGACTAACTAGACTTTAAGATTTAATTCATGTAAAATTTTAACTGAATAAAGGCTTATATTATTATTATAAGTAGGTTGGGACTTGGGATACCTGTTGGAATACCGGAATTTTTGCGAATTCACAAGATCATTCGCGTTTCATCAAATTACCAAGTAAACGTTCTCTTATCCATTATAGTTTTTTTATCTCTTAAAAGAAATGACCTCATTTACTCTTAATTAAATTAAAAAAATCCACCCGTAACTGTCCACTAGCGAGTAAGAGACTCATTTCGTTCTATTTGAGAACCCTTTTTCATCTTAAATTATATTTAATTGCTCTATAATTGAAATAAATTATCATTTTACATTTTATATTTTTTTTATTTGTTTAGATGTCGTCCCGTTCGCCGCTTCTACAAACAGACGTTGTTCGTATTGACAATAAAGTGAGTTTTTCCCGACGGCAGCCGTAAAATGTCCTGTAATAATGAGCAAGAGGGCCCGGGCTCGCCGGAAATCGTTTGGAACAATCTAAATAAGTCTCGCGAACAATACAATGAGCTTACCGCGTGTTACTCTTTGTTCCTAAACATTTTTCTTTTCTTCTATATATCGTGTAACGTAGGCCTTCTTTGAACTTAACTGAACGTAGTAACGTATCTAGGTTTTCAGACTTAAATAATGATACAATGAGTTTCATCTTATAAATACGTGTATTGGATTAGCAGGTAAATGCTGAGTAAAGCTTACCATACATCAAGATCATGAAACCAGTAACTGTAGATGCTCGTAGCCCGTAGCTCGTAGAGGACGACGCGGTGCAATGGAGCGAGAGTGAGTTGTGTGTTGGTAACAGTTACAAACGACCGCTAACTGCTATTGTAAGAAGTTTCGCTACAATTTATTGTTATTCCGCCTCGAACCATCCGCTGCTCGCATCACTATGCCCATTCTTCTCAAACACTTATACCTTATTAAATATTAAATTTGTCTTAAAGACTTATGCATTATAAAATGCACAAGCCGTAAATGCGTAGGTATTTCTGGGGACGCTATAAACGAAATTTGTTCGGCAACACACATTTACTCCTAGTTTGTTACACATAAACTTACATAAATAAAATATAGAGTGAGCTATCAACTCGGGCGCGTGGAGCGGAGGGCGGCGGGTGCGGAACGGGAGGTGGAGAGATACTGAGTGACGTCACATCCGCGGAGTATTCGCCAGTTGCGATGAATGTGATTATAGTTAGCTATCTGCAAGTTTAATATATTCCCAGCGCTCGCAAGTTTTATTAGACAGTCGCCGAGAAGGATTACTTCATTTTCCTCAAGGATGCCCCTAACTTGTTAAGAACAGAAAAGTTCCCAATTGGACTTTACGAGGCTAATTATATTTACAGAATCAAAAAAGTATTTACGGCTATGTGTCAATTGCACTGTTTTATTTTTTAAAGTGGCCTTATACCTGAGAACTTAAAAGATTCTGATAGTAAAGCTAAGTATTAATTATAATATATGTTTCAATATTAATACATGTTTGATTTATGAGGTCAGAACGACTTCTATTATATGCTATTATGAATAGATAATAAACTGGCGCGGCTTATTTCTGCACATTGTTCATATAAATGCTAATCGAGTCATTCATTAAACACGGATTTGTATATTTTGTATGAATTCATAACCAGCCATATATGTTTTTGTTTTAGTTTGATTTAAGTTTGATATTCATTGCTCTGAAAATGATTTAATAATTTACATAAAGTAATTAGTTTTATATGAAAGCTTTGTATTTTCAGTAATCATAACAATCAAATAACAGTATTTACTATTTTTTTAACATACATAGTAAGAATAAAAATAATTGAAAATTAATGCAAAGAAAATTAAAACAAATTTAAAAAGTTTGGTTCCTGTTGTAGTGTGTGTACCTGTAACGCTGGCAGCATTTCCTCGCTGTATTGCGTTACTTATTCGTTAAGCGAGGAAAGCACCAGCTCTGGGGTCACGGGTACTATCTACCAGACGTCAACTTATATCTTTAATTAGCGCCTGTCCATTTGAATCCCACAGCCCAAGAGTCTCTACTCCAAAGGGAACAAAGAAGTTTGAGGAAAGACTCTTATATTTGAGCCGTTTTTTTTATATGTGGTAATGGAAATTATTGTATCATAACATATACTCGTACCCGGTTCTTAGGGTATATTGATGCCGGCCTTTTGTGAGTGAGGCGGCTCACAATAATGAAGTTCCATTACACAAATAGGCCATTTAGCTAATTGCTCGTATTCTCTCCATACTTGTTCCGTCCTATTATCTCCATGGCTGCATAATTTTTCATATTCACGGATACCTCTGAAACCATTAATAAATATCTTCTTCGCAAATAACGAGTGTATTTTTAGCAGACATAAGAAATGATCGCAATAAATTGGAGTTAAGTCGACATCGTCATAAGTTGGCTGCTAATAAAATACTTTGGCGGATGCAGCACGCCGCACATGCAGACGGCCCGGGAGGTGGACCGCTGTGGAGGGAGGAAAATTGACAATAAGCTCAGTTCGGCACGCGTAGACATTTTGTAATGAATAGGGCTAGCACCTATTTATCTACACCCGTATAATACTCATACAATAACTTGAAAATTCAGTACATACGCGAAACATACACTTTTCTACCAATGTTTATACGTAACGATAACTGTGTAAGATTGTTCTATTAGAATTTTTTTATAACATCAAAATATTTATGAGACCAATTTAAATTGTTTATCTTTTATACATTGTGTTGAAAGGCACGCTCCCCCACATACCTCTAATAACATCGAGATGTTATCCCAAGGAAATTGAGCCAATTTACCATATATTTACCCACTGTCCATTTCTACCCCTCCTACTCTTTTCCTGTTTCACTCTGTACTTAAACATAATACTATTCGGTATTGATCATTTTAAGAATTACGGATAAACATTCTAAACTATTTATTGTAAAAAACAAGACTGTAACTATATTTTCTGCTGATAACCCGCACACTGTGTACCAATAACAATTTATGACAAAGTATTGCGACCAGTCAAGTTTTTAATTCCTGATAAAACATAGAAATACTGAAATATATTATCAATGTATCATTGAGTTATTATATGGGAATGCAAAATTTGTGTGCACCGATAAAACGATACCATATATCACAATGTTATCAGGTTGCTCGTCATCGCACACATAAATAAACAACGTAACACTCTTGCATACGATACTTTATGATACACAGAAACTTATTGATGTTACTGATTTTTCATCTAGAGAGACCCATTTTGTACGTTGGCTTGGCTAAGGAAATGCTTTGAAATAACATAAAATTACGTACAAGCATTAATTAATTATTAAACCTAAACATATTAATTATTTTTACAAAACCTCACTGGGGTTTCAACTTCATTAATTTTAAAAGTCGTGAAAACCGCTTTTTCACATTTTTGTTTTGTTTCAAAGTTATACTGTATCAATTGTGACCGCGTCTCCTTCGGTCAAGAATTTATAATTGAGAAAGGAACCGCTCATTTTATCTCGTATTCTTCCTACTACGATTGTAAAGAGGTAGGACTCTACTTCTGTAAAGACAAACAGTTATAGTTAAAAATATCCAGTGATCATTAAATTAAAATCTTCGTAATTTTCGCAATATATAGTTTTATTTATTGCGTTGTTTACACAATTATATTATTATTAACCATGAAGTTAATAAAGAGATAACAAATATCTTCACTATGTTGCACGAAGTAAGATGTGAGTGATTTATTGTGTTCAAATAATACTTTTTCTTTATCTTCATACTGTGTAATAAATACAAGAGGCCGCACAGATATCTTTAAGTGAGCGGCCTTGCCGCCTCAGACAGCCGTCACGCGGCGGATCTCTCTGATTTATTGTCTCCATGTCACGTGTCCCTCTACCAACATCGTGTCCCACAATTGTGTTATCATCTTTTATATCCTTTTAATATAAAAAATACAGCGTGATAACGAAAATAATATGCTAACTGTAAGGCTAGGTTTAGGTTGGTGTAACATGAGTAAATTCTGGACAAGATAAGGGCAGGTGTGTACAATGCGAAACACGTGTGGCAGTTTGCTGTGTGTTTCCCCTTTCTCCCGCCCCGAACTCTCCCGTGTGCTCTCGTTCAATCGCAGCCCTCTAAGGTGGACTCCTCGTCGTCGTTGTTATCATAACTAAACTAATTGCAACGAGTTACAAGGTTTAAATTTATGGTTTTGGATAAAATACTTAATTATATAAAACCTAGGTAATTCAAAATTTGCAATTTTCTGAATCGAGATAGTAAGCACACGAAAGTAAGGGTTCTTATCTGCCAACGAAAGCTCATTAAGAGGAAGACCGAATCAAATTACCAAAGTTAGTGAAGCTGAAACTCCGGCCGTGAATGAGCAGCCGGACACACATCGGCGCCGTCCCACTATGTCCTCATTAGGCTGAGCACAGCCCGTTCATCCGTTCGCCATGCTGTCAAGTCATTTTAGCACTAATAACATCGACATACGACTTAGTATAGAGTGTACGCAACTTATAGATCTGTATCGAGATGATATCGGCCACCGTGAGCTGCTCATTATGTAGATTCACAATTCTTTTTCTGATAGCGTTTTTGAAGTATGGATTTTTTATCAGCGGGTAAACGGGAAGGAGGGTGGGTTATGTGATGTTAAGCGATGCCGCCGCCCATGGACATTCACTGAGAAAGCTCGCGGGTGCGTTGCCAGCCTCTTAAGAATTGTTAGGCTCTTTTCTTGAAGAATCCTAAGACAATACGATATTGGTTCGGAAATAGGTCGTGAGGGGCAAATAATTCCTTACAAAAACGCTCCGTTGTGGAACGACCGAAAAGTAAAAGTATGGAAATTAAGAAAGTAGGAATCGGCCCGGCGACAACTTAATGATTATTTCAGTTCCTACGTTGTTTTTCAGAAAGTGATGGTGATTTGACAGGATATAGAACACATTTTTTAATATAAATGAAAAAGAAAACTCAAATACATGGAAAAAATACAAAAATCTCGTGTATATAACATGCCTACAATCATAAGGTCCATAATGACCGTATATTTCCATATTTTTTTATTATCATATAGCCTTTACAATGAATTTTACGGTACGTTATAAAAGGTACTTTATTAATTTACTATTTTAGGCCATTATTTTAATAAATTCTTCAATTGGAATGCTTTTTTTTACTAGTCTTAATCCTCCATCTTATACATTTTTTTTAATAATTTAGGAATTGTGATAGCGCGTTTTAAAAATGCAGATGTAAGAGTAGTCAAGTCGACTAATAAGTGCCTAGAGTGGACTGAGCACAATAATTAATTTGTACCTACCATATTCCTCTGCTTCCCTTTAATAGATTCAAATCACCTCTAACTTTCCGTACATTCTTATTATACATATTTATAACATCGTTATAATAGGTACTCGTCGATTTATACTTGATGTTTAATTCCAAGTGACTCGGACAAATTATGTAAAATGAAACAACATAATAATCATCTTTTTACGATAAGTCTATTTATATTTTAAGGATACTATAGTCATTATTAAGTTATTCAAACATCGGTGTTTTCTTCCTTCCTGTCTTTGCTGTTGAAAAGTATAAATATTTTAATAGGTTTTTTTTATGTATAATATTTTTTATCCTGTCTTAGTTTCTAATATCCTTTAAGAAAAATGTATTCACAGGTGCTATACTTAATTTGTGAAAGTTGATTGTTACGGAGTTTTCCCAGAACAGCCAAGGTGAGCCCAAGGTCTCAGTTTCTTGAGAAACGCTTCAACTCTTAAAGTAAATACTGGTCGTTTTTCTTCTTGTTTCCTTATAAGTTTTGTGGATTTTACAAAAGTTTACTAAAACATAGAAGTTAATATAAATATTTTTATGACCAAATAATATAAAGAATATTTACCAAGTTTATAAGTAAAGCTTTTCTTACTAATATCTGACCCGGTTAACGTTACATTCCATTTAAAAATGATTAAAGTACTAATTTCGTTATTAAAACGAATGTATTTTTTAATGGCAAGTAATAAAAATATTGTTCAATAAAAAAATAAAACATCTCCGAGCCACCTTTATCACTTAGTATAAAAATTGGGTACGACCTATTCAATTCCAATAAATATCATAAAAATCGATCAAGCTATGTTGATGGAGTTACAAACACGAGAATTTAATGAGCGGTGACTGAAAAATCAGTAATAATTTAAATTCAAGATAAGTAAATATTCAACTACGTTTAGAGCTCATTCATTTGATCTTCGTTATATCTTATTGCTTGGACGATGAGTACTCATGTTCATTGTAATCTGTGATTTTGTACTCATGGTCATTGTAATCTGTGAACTTGGGATTCGTTAATTTAATAAGTTATCTAGTATTTTACAATGCAATTCGTTAGATAGTGAAAGACTGTTGTTGAATGTGCGCCAAGGCGAGCGGGGCTGGCAAACATAATGATGTAGCCGCGAATGCGACGTAACCGCGAGAGGAACAATTGTAATTAATGACGTCACACTACCTCCCGAACAACGCATTCCGGAGAAACCGGGCAAATAAGACTTGGGAGCAGGGGAATGGGGGCGCTATTCGTGTCGTGAGGACTTCTGACCTCAAGACACGAATACTCTAAATTCCTACCTTACGTGCGTATTTCAAATCGAGTGCTTTATGTAATAGACGCGACAAATCACGCGCTGATTTTCAAGTTACATATATACGTAGTAAATATCAGAAACAATCAAATAGTATTGACCAAATTTGTGATTTTATGCACCAACATTTTTTTTTTCTTGGGGGACTCTCCACTTCGACGAATTTTGAACCCGCAGTTTGTTCCCGTAAAATTTAATTTAAGGCCTTAAAAATACGTTTAATATTTTTACCAGTCCAATTAAAATATATAAAGGGTGCTTTTATAAAAAGGTTTTAAGCAGGAGCTCGTGCGTTACCGGGGAAACGGTATACGAAGTTTGATCGTTAAGCTCTACCCATTGTAGGTACCTACCCTACCTTATATACAGTGACCTCGGTGTGGCGCGTGTGCGGTACGGATGTCCAGGGCTGAGATGCCGCCCACTTGACAATTAAACCATGTCAATGAGAAAATAAAACATCAAAACTATATCCGTGCGGTGCTCGGCCACTCCACTAAGGAGAACAGTTTTAGTGAGACGTTGAAAAGAAAGTTTATTTATTCTGTAGAATATGAAAGGAGCGCTTTGTGGAGGCGCTCGCTTTGTGAAATGTTTCAGGGATATAAAATTGCATTCCTACTTCTGAGCTAAACTTTCATTGCTTAAACTTGCTCGTTCTCATGATATCTGAGTTAAATAATTTAATATGTAATGTCATAAGAAGTAATAAAATCCACATGTAAATTAACATAAAAAATAATAGAAATCAATAAACTTATTTTTTTCTACCCAAGAGTAAGACAAAATATGATTATCACTAATATAGAGCTAGGTGCCGAATATTTAAGTACAACTGAATTAATATGCGGTGGTGAATATATTTTGGTTAAGAACATACATACATGCACTGTTTGTCAGTCCAGGTATGGAGAATACTAATAATATCGAAATATCGTAAAACTGAATGTTATTGAAGTTATACTTCTTTAGGCGCGTTATGAAAAATTTATGAGAGTGAAATTCTACGATGAGCGCGCACCGTGACACAAAATTCAGTATGGGCGCCCAACGTGCGCGAGCGAGATGGGAATAAGACAATCGACTTTTAAACAAATAAAGCAGTTTTAATTATTTTTTTAAAGAAATTTAGCAATGCTTTTTCATAAAGACCTATTGTTACTTAGTTAAAAGGTTATGAAACATACCTAGTTATTAAATTAAATAAATAATATAATAAAATAATAAATAATAATTGTTATTAATATTAATTAATAATTGAACAATATACTAAATATCAAATATTGTTAAATTATTAACGCTAAATATCTATTATTAGTTATTTAATATTTCAAAAAAAATAAAGAAAGCCAAAGAAGTATAACTTCTTACGCGCGTACATAAGTACACGCACCATTTTTTTATTTTTGTATAGCCAACCTACAAGTATCATATTTCTAGATTACATGAAATAAAATATATATTAAAATTATAATATATAGTTTTATTTACTAAATATTCAAAATATTTACGTATGGTAAATATTCTGACGTACTTAGGTTACGTATTATAAACGACACAGCACCAACAATATAATCCCTGCTATAATTCGAAGCGGAAATAAATGTTTTGTATTTTATTCAAAAGAAAAATACTGCTTCCGATGCAAGGGTATAGATGCAAGTATCAGAATATATAATATGTAATAATAATAATCCAATGGTGTACAACCATGGCCTTAGATTGCCACCGTTTTTTTGATATTTTTTTCTACCATAGACTAGTAGTAATCGGCTTTCGGTCTGACACACTTTGAGTAGGATATATATACGATATTAGTATTTAAATATTTGCGTGTGGGCCTCTTTGTAATAAACTACACTGCTTCGAGATAAACTATCAAGAATTACTATAATTTCAACCTTGATTAAATTCTTCTCGTATTAGAGTGTAGCGTTATTATAATACAAAGTAGTTAAAAAGTCATAAAATAAGTACGACCGAGAGACTCCGCTATGCTTTTCATTATTAACAAGGACCGTTAAACTTGCGACTGACGAGGACAAGTTGACATAATTTCAAATTAATTAAAACTCAGACAATTAACGTGAATTTATACCTTATATTGGTCTTTTAACAGTTCGCAATTTAATAAATGGGTACAGTTAAAGAAAAATAATTATTATAAAAGGGAACACGTCTTTATTTATAATACTCATACAAATTAAAATTACCGAAATCGATTTAAAAATAGTATATAAACAACTTTGTAGCTTATCGTAAACTACAAATCAATGCAGAACAGTTTCTGACAGCTTCAATCCGCGCCTCATTGCGAACCTTCGACCCGCTGCTCGCTCCTACATTAATCAACTACCCTACAACATTCCCCTTCCCACTTTGCCCACTTTAACTCCTTTACATACGAAACAAGTTAATGAGGTGTTTGAGGTAAGCAAACACGCGATTACTTCACTTTACCGTCTTCTAAACAGTACTGGATAAATTAGTAGAAAATGTGGTCCGAAAAGGTTTGGACAATATGAATTAGCTAATAAAATAAATAGTTTGTAAAGACGCTAAAAATCTTGCCGACGGCTGCATTAGCGGCATCAAATGATTGCTTCAATAATTTTCCTTTCTCCCCACGAGAAAATTGAATTTCTGTTTCGTAAGAAAGCAGAATTGTTATTGTGCGAGCAGCGAGCTACCGCTCCGGAGTTCCTCTTATTAATTAACTCTGCAAATGTGAGCTACATTCACGAATACTTCTATTCCCTCGGGAAATCGCATTTCTTTCAATTTTATGTATTATATAATCCTTTTAACGTTATTTTAATCAGGATCATTTTAAAGATACTTGGAAAACAATTTAACCGCTATCATGGATGAAATCGTGAATTTCTTTATTTCCGGATCTATTTGTAATAATAATCTAATCTGTGATTGTGACCTGGCATTCAAATGTGACTTTATTTTTTTAAGTATTGTAATATTTTTAGTTACGGCCTTTTAGACTTCTCGTAAGTATCTTACCGTTAAAAAGTACCTATTCATTGACAGCTGTATGGCAATAATATTGAGAAATATGCGGAGGCATATATTGTTAAAACAAATTGACAAACTTGATTTGACAATATTATTGCGTGTGTGCGGCTAGCCTATAGTTTTTTTTAGTTTTACACAGTGGTCAATCAAGAGTAAGGATTTGTCAACGAGACTATGTTGAAGACTGAACTATAAATATTAGATTCAGATATAAAAAATATTGTTAATTGGCGTCTTATGGATTGATAAAGTGTTTTTAAGGGAATAAATTGAAAAGTAATAAGATTAACACATTATCATAAGCGAAGATCTAGAACCTTCAGACTTTTTCATTGTAATAAGAAATTAGTCTAAAGATAATCTTTATGTGACTAAATATTTGAATAAATGTTATGCGTTATCGAAATTAAACTATTTTAGTCTATGGAGTAGCAGAAACAATCACATAACATATATGTTTAATAGATTATGCCTCAAGAAAAATTGGACGTCCTGCACAAAGAAAAGCGTTAACATTTCGTCTAAGTTTTCCTCAAAGGAAATCAGTATGATATTTGTTATAATATAAGGAAGCCATCCAGTCACGTCCGGTCATGTCACGTTGGTCGAGTCAGGCGTGTTGTGGACATGTTACCGCCACACCAAGTTATTGACGCCAAACTACAACCACTAATTGTTTTGTGGTGCAACATTATACTGATAATGATATTACTAATCTATTTAGTTTTGATACATTTCGTGTCTATAGTAAACAAGAAGGTTCAATCCTAAGTCTTAATAAGCCTAGTTGTTTTACTGTAACTTCAATTCAATACAGGTAAACTATAAAAGATCTCTTAACTTAGTACATATTGGCAAAATAAATCCGGTTGGTGAATTGTAAAGCGATCCCAAAGGATGACCTGTATCATCCATTAAAATCCTATTACTGAGTTCAAAGAAATATTTTTGTAGATCCCTTTGAAACCTTATCGCACGGAAAGTAATTTTGATATCAGTTCGCTCTATCAGATGGGTTTTAAGTGAAATTGTGAATAGGATGTAGCGAGAGGATCTGGGTACCAAATCCAGCCAAGCAAATGATTCACTTTGTCATATTATGTCCTTTCTGACCTCCTTATAGACAGTATCTATTGGGGTGAAAAATAAACATAATTATAGTATTGTCTTTGATTAACATAACCTTTACACATTTAAAGAAAAAACTTTTTAACCGGATTAAAGTTATGTATTATGATAAATTTACAATTATTTAGTATAATTTTAATGTCACCGTGACCACGCACGCTGTAAAGCACGCGAAACGTCGGATAAATTTAAAATTATGCTAAATAATTGTAAATTTATAATAATACATAACTTTAATCCGGTTAAAAAGTTTTTTCTTTCAACATAATTATGCCAAATTGTAACAAACAAAATGAACAAATCTTTCTTCTTTTAGAAACAGAAATAATTATATAAAAATATGTGGTATATTTCTCCGTATTTCTGTACAAAGCAACAAACTCAATGCCAAAGTTAAAGTATATTATCTGACTAACTGGCACATTTTCACTCGCCTCGAAGGAAATTATCTTTTCACTGAACCGAGGTTGTGGCTTGACCGATAGATTTAAATAACTCACAGAAGGGGTAACAAACTGATTATAAGTAATTTAACTCAATTAAGTCGTAACTCACAGTAAATATTAATTACGACGATATGGCTCTACCCTAGGGAAATACAACGGACCGCTCACTCGCGATTCTCGATTTTTAAAAGGATGTGTGAAAAATTACTAATAAATGTTTACTGTCGGTTACTTCACCTGCTGGCAACAGTTACTGGGACGGTAGTGGGTGGCTATAGTTGTTAGTGAACACACGTATCGTGTTATCGCTTGAAATGTCCCAGTCGCCTGCCGCCTCCCTCGCCCGTTTAAATATTTGCGAGATGTTTGAGAGCATTGAGTTTGGAAACAATGGACCGTTTCATACATTATGTACGCAAGCCTCTAATATAAGATGCACCTGAGAATTTCTACATCTAGAAAATTGTACCTGAATGGGTTTCCCGTAATATATATACCATTGTACAGAGGATTTTATGACTAATTAAATTAATGGTATTCTATAGTTACGATTACTAATCATACTTTTCTATATTTTTCAATCACATAACGAAATTTAAATATTAAAATGAACCGAGTTACCTCAGCTCTCGAAGGAGTGAAATTAATGGAGCAAGCCTCAATCTTTTTCTCGTGAAAATGTCGCCGCGAATTAATCACTTTACTAACGGCAATGTCCCCTTTTATATTTTAATTAATATCGTTTCATTCCTCTGAAAGGGCGACAATAATTAGCCGTCACTTAGCAGGAATATTTACGTCTTGTCGCGGACTTTGAGGAAGTTTTCTGGGGAATAGCTGAGATTTTGTAAAGGCGTCATTATAATGCCGGGAGTTAGCTTTGGGTTGAGCGGGGCTCGGAGGAGTAATCCTTGATACTTATTTTAACTAAGACAGACCTTAATCTTGTTCAATTTTGGATGTCATCAATCATAGAACTTATTTTTGATGTTCTTTAATACTGATATTTACATTAATAATGCAATAATTACATGATTTTTGGTATAAAACGTAAGGAGCAGTGAAACGTGATAGAAACTGAATGTTAGCCATACTTTTGACATAAAGGCCTGTATTCAATTTGATTAGTGCGAGTGCAAGTGATTAGGAAAAAACTAGTGTGGACAGCGACTGATTAGTGCAGCCCTGCGATTCTGTAACTCACTTTACGAACTCACACAGCGGTTTTCGCATTGGCGGTCGCTCTCAAATCAGTCGTGAAGCAGTCATTTTATGATTTGGCATTCTGAAAAGGTGGGAGCTTGTAGTTTATTGTTTATCACTTGCACTCGCACTAATCAAAGTGAATACATGCCTTAGATGCAATACGTCGTTTAAGTGCAGTTAATTGTTAAAACTCTATAAAAGGATGCTTTAATATATTTTGTTGTATGCTAGCTGTATACAAATAAATATAAATACAGAAATCTCAAGAGTGAAGTGAGTCGGGTGGTGAGGAGAGTGGGGAAAATATGAAGTATTTGCCGACGAATGTGAATTAATTCTCCCGCGTTGAGACTTGACGGGCTATACATCACCTGAACCACAGTCTCCACCACGTTGAAAGGCACTCAAGAGCTTAGAAAATTCTTCACATTTTTAAGAAACATGTATAAGTTCTCACTAGAACCTTGAACTGGATTTTTACGGTTTGTTTATTTTGAAATCCTGTCATCCCGCAATGGATCGTGTAGTGAACTTTTCATCGTCTACGCTCAATAATTATTATTATTATTATTGCGAATAAAACCTAGCTAAAATTCACGTATCAAATGAACCACGAGGAATAAGGACTGTTATTTATATTAAAAACGTCATATATTTTACGTGTTCTTCGTTACGTAGTTCATTTTATTTAAGATTTACACACATAACTAGACAAGTCCCCACTGTTGAATATTACCTACTGCATCTGAGGTCGTCACATGAGGCATCTCGCATTCCCGTAAATTACTCTAGTTCCGACGTCCTGAATTATTATATCCTAAATTAGACCTTGTAACTCTAATTACTCGTAACCAAAATGTAATTACATAGCTATCTAGTGAATAGTAAAACTTTTGTCATCTTTTGGAGGCTTACTAGATCGGTGAGTTGATTTTGTGCACCCAGCCTTCAGTGCTATTATACAGATTACATTAGTTTAATTCTGTGGTGTGTGCATTCTTTCTTGTATGGACATATGATGAATAAATATTAAATATTGATTTTTTTACTACAGATAATTATTTAAAAATTAAAATTTCTACTTCAATGTATTTTTAGTTTCACATTTAATTAATAGTTATATGAAGTGATCGACGATAACCTAGAAATATAATAAATTCTAAACATTATATATTATTATCTTATGAAAACACATTCACCAAGTTAATTTAGCCGACATTTAAAATGAAAGCATGAAAAGATATTAACTAGGTTACATAACCTCTACGTTGTCTGTGAACTCAGTTGTCACGAGGTGACCTTTCGTCGTACATGTGGTTTCGAAATGTTCACGACATTGAAATGAGACTACAAACTAAATAAAGTATAACACATACAATTGGCCTAAAGGTCTAGATACCAGGCCATAAACTCCAAAAAAAATAAATAACACATACACAATCTGTTCAAAATACAAAAAACCAAAGTACATATCAGCAAGTACACATAATTAGATAGGAACAATATTATTGTTCCTATCTAATTATATTTTAAATAAAAAAGTTTAGACGATTTTTTCTAATGATTTATCTTCCAACGACGTACTTTTGGTATTCCCAGATGCGCTCTATTGAGACTCCGGTCTTTAGGCTTTGACTTCACCATGTTTGAAAGGGGTTCAACAAATTTAAATATAATTCCATATGGGAATCAAATCGATAAACTATTTTTCACGACATTGCATTACCATTTCATATGCAATGCGATGGTAACATAATAATAATATTATTTTTACACTTAGTATTAAAAAGGTTCACAAACATTTATTTTGAAATAAATATTCTGATAAACACGACAAAATTCTCCGTATGTCACCGATACATGCCATTATTTGTGTAATAATAAATGTTAATTAATAACACCAATTGCGTTATCCTCCGGAGTATCGAGGTGGGGATACAAAAGCCTAGGAATGGGTAGGGAGACGATACAGAGGCTTATTAAGAGTGTAATCAAAATAATTAATAAGCTCCGGGAAACGGTAAAAGTGATTGATCTATGGCTAATTACACACTTTTATTTATAGATTTAATTGGCTCTCAACCTTCTCAAAGAAAAAGCAGCAATCGAAAGGCTGCCCAGGAGTTTTGAGTGCAGTGGCAATGCGCTCATAACTCTCTTGAAGGGGCTCTCTAAGTAGCAAATGGTATGGGAACCTGGAATGAGTTGAGTCACACACATCCTCGTCACTCTCTGTATTGCGGGGAACTGTAAAGGCTATTTCCACCTTGAATATCAAAGAAGGAATGCTATTATTATTTTACAAAATAGTCATTTATATATTGATAGACGAAATTACTGATATTTTCCTTTGTACGATATGTTAATTATTACGTTAATTTAGTAGCTATAGTAATATCTTTAGGCAAAACGGTTATTTAAATAATTGCTAAATTAGGCGCCTATATGATAGAGAGATATGTTTGCCACAAAGAAATAATTAAATATTTTTTACTCATAGAAACGACAAATATTTAATTATCAGTAATAAGACTATAATATAGATTATGGAATCAAACTGGTAGACTATATATTATGTAAGAGGCCGATTATACTATAAAAGGGGCCGACTATGCTATAAAAGAGGCCAATTATGCTATAAAACCTGTACATTATACTATAAAAGAGAAGATATTAAAATGATACTGAGTATAATTATTCCAATATACCAAAGTCAAACATATGCATAGTTTGCTTTGTTTGTCTAATATTGAGGATTTCTCTGACATTTTGTATAAATTCAACACTTCATTGATTGTAAAAAATATTCATTAGATATCTAAAGAATTTGCATTTGCTAGAAACCTGAGAGTTCGTATGTAGTCGATATCTAGTCCGCAAAAGCCGGGCAATAATTAGAGACATTAATCCTAATTGAACACTCGATTGATCGTTTTGTTCTACTGACATAGGCTTCCACCAAGTCAAGTTGTTATACTAATCTTTGTATGGGAGGTGTTGGAGGCCGATCAAGTCCAGCGTCATGTTGAACCTTTAACTTTGTTAAAGCTCTAGTGGACTGAAAAATTAATTTCCTCGAGCACTATGTATCGATAATCTCAACGAAATTTACTCGAGGTGAATTCTTTCGTAAATTTCGTTATTTTATGGAGGATAAACGAATTTTATGACACTAATCTGGGTCTGCAATTTTTTCCCCAATAAATGTGAGCGAAAAATCTTAACTTTATCATGAAATACAAAGTAAAATTTTCTTTATTGGATAAACATTTCGTCGAATCACGTTATAATTAAAACAATACTTGGTTATAAAATATTCGTCGTATATGATACATTTTAAATTTGGGTTTACGTTAAAATAATTGCGGTTAAACCAGAATCACGAATAATAATTATGAATTTTCGTTCTAAATAAAATAGTAATGCCTCGTGGCTAGAGGCGGGCGGGAGGTAAAGCGGGGCGGGAATATCATATTAGTTATTACAGCTGTAGGGCACATGACACCCGCTCTTGATGAGCCACAATTATTTTATAAATATCATATGATAATCTTATTAAGAGCTTACAACCATTTTAATGCCTTTTTATTACCAACGTTATAAGTCTTAGCCTTTGTGAAATATAATATTTTATTTTGTTACTGAAAGTTTTATTTATTTTTTTAACATTTCAATCAAAGTTGGATGGTTTTGTCTTTCTCAATATGAATAATAACTAAGCTCGTATATATAAAAATTAATTTTAAAAAAGTCTTACAAAATATAAATAAATAGCAATCCATGTCCGTGTTGTCGAAACTTTGAGTAGAAAAGTAAAGCAAAGTAATATAGATTACTAAATATATGTGGTAGAATCTCATAATACGACATATATTCGTTAACAAAACTGCCTTAAGATTTCATTCTAAAATCTCTACAAAATATGTCTCCCGGTTAATCCTGACGTAATATGGAGAATCAGAGAACGGAGTCAGCTGCAGAGCGACTCATGCATTCACTCTGCAAAATAAAATTTACATGAAGTTTCTTCGTGTCAACTTTACAAATAATAAAATCCAAGATACCTTTTATTCATCTCGATTGTAGCCCTGATATAATTAAATACATATATACATACAATTATAGTTAAACAGAGGTAACTGAAGATAATTCTACGCTAACGATATCAATTATTGCGGATCTCGCCCAAACAATCATTTGTTCGGTAACACGTTATCTATGCTAGTTAGCGCTTGTGGGATGTGGCTCTGCGGCGTCTACTGTCTGCGATCCACTGGAGGCTAAATGTATGACCAATTAGTGAAATGGTCCGTTTATTTAATGGCTTCCATTATTATCGGGTGGAGCACCACTTTGTTTTTAAACGTCATTAAACAGTCATTAACAAATGTTTAATTTATTTTCTTATCAGTTGACGAATCGGGTTATTATTAAATAGTACTTTCATGATGAACTCAAAAGTATGCATTTTTACAATTATTCTGCTGCAACATCTTGGAGTCTTTTAATAAAAAATATATTTCAAAAACGTTTATTGTCTTTGCCACATGGATTCTTCCCCAAAGTTCCGCAAAGCTGTCTTAAAAATGTATAGTTACATATTTCTTATTTTTAAGTAATGCATACTGAGTTTGCCTCATAACGGGGTACAAACCGTTTTTAATTTAATTTTCACTTCTTGATGATAATATTTTATCAATTAATATCAAATCCATAAACGATTTGTATTCCATATGCACTATATATTGATTGATCTACCTGCTCAAAATATCTTGTGTAGGAATTCATATAATACAAATTATATATCAATATTGTAAATAAACAAATATATATTGTATATTCCGCAAAAAACACAAGTTCTCACTATATTATACTGTTAAAGGTACTAGTTGAGGCACAGTTTAGACTTTAGAGGGATGCAAATAGTTGTTGTTTGTATTCGAGAGCGATCCCGCCGCCCGCCTAGGTATTTACATGCAAATTTACCCCTTGAATATTCTCCGATCGTCCGATAAGCTCCCCTCCTCTATCCTCTCCCCACCGATCCATTGGGACATACACTCATTTGCATCTTAACTATAATGAGAAAGAGTGTATTATAAGTCCTCAATCGAGGGATTCACTTGCATATTCAACATCTAAATTTGCATCCTATTCCGATTTTTATACATCTTTATTTTATTTATTAACGTATTATAAATATTACGGAAACATAATAAATTTAAGCTTCTATCGCTGTTGAAAAATAGTAGTGATTAAATGTGTGACAATCGATTATATAAACTATTTCATTTGACATATACTTGGGGATATCCCCTTAATGTTATATATTTACGTAAACTTAACTACTTACTTTAATATTTCTTGGTATACTAAAAAAATTGAATGAATTTAGTGGAAATAGTAAGGCAAACCTGGGTCACACGTGAGGTAAACAGCGATGAATATTGGATAAATTGTATTAATAATAAATTCATTGTACTTCAAGCGTAGGAACACAATAAATAAGAAATCTCCTTCTAGCTTTCATTTCATATGGAGGGAATCGCGCATTCTATAATTAATAGTTATGGACTAAAATCATGAAATAAATTTTGAATTAACAATAGTGAACGGAAAAACATAATAAAAATACCTGAAATATGTAAATATGACAAAAAATTACATTAGCACTAAAAATCTCAGTCAGGCCCAAAATCAAAATATATAACAAAATATAAATCAAGAAAGAGCACATATATTTTTTTATGTTTATCATCGTTGATACTTGAATTTAAACGAGTAAATTGAGGAATAGGCCTTTAACGGTATGTATGGTTGTTTAGTACCTACTTATACTATTATTACTACGATGCGAATAGTGTAAAAAATATAGCTTCCGACGTTACATTATAGGATTGCTAAAATGGCTCTTAATCTCATATTGCATCCGCTTTTTTGATCGCTTTTATTTCATTAATAAGTAGATGATTAGCCTTCTGTCTAAACATGTTGTCGATTCTTAGATTTGAGATATGCCGGTTTCCTCACAATGTTTTCCTAATTACTATACATTGTGACGATTAGGTTAGTATAATAAATATGAACTGTCGGTATATAAAGAAAATTATAAATGAAATAGATGCAGAAAGCTGAGTTGTAATGCCACTGAATGTATTGTTAATGTTTAGGTATAGCCCTACCAACGCAAAGGCCAGAGATAAACTAATTAAAACCTAACTTTTTTTATTTATGACTGGTAGGATCGAACTTAAGACGACCTTTAAAACATTTGAATATGTAACGTATGGTGTCGTATTAATATTACACCACAAATAATATTTATATAAGTGAAAGCTGTAGTGTTGTTGTGTACGTGTGAAAGTAAGATAGTGATGTTGTGTACTTTGAACCTATTCTATATTCAAACGGATTGTAATAAAAGAAGGAATCAATATACATATACATTTTCTATTAATTTCGGATAGAACAGATAGCTCTGTGTCTATTAAATACCAAATATAATGTCTCGTTACCAGGCCATAAAATTAAAAAAAAAAAAAAAAAAAACCAAATATAATATCATCCAGCATTCTTCGGCTGCTGGTAGAAGAGATCCGTTAATATACGACTTTAACAACTCTAAACTTGAAATAAACCTCGCGTTAACAGTCCCGACACAAAAGTGTAAATATAATTTAATATAATAACGATTCGATATTGAGAAATTAAATAGGTACCTGTGCTGAATTTTTTGTCTACCATACAAATTTGTATGGTAGACATTATTATATGTAATTACATATGCCAGGTGCCAACACTGGAAATGTCAATTGCCATATTAACAAATGTTTGACTATTGACTTTGTATTTTATGATACAATTCTTGTTTGCATTTTGTAATGAACTAATGATTTGGGAAAGTAAATTCTGAGTTAAAAATAAAATAGCAAATCGAAACACGGTTCTTTTTAGAATCATTGTTTATAAAAGAAAATAAGATTGTTATTCTGGTTTTCATAACCTTGTAATAATATAAATATATAGAGAATTGTGTAAGTTTATCATCAGTTGTTAATAAATTATACAACACAAGTTGTGAGTGTAAAATTGTGATCTTGCAACATTAAATAAGGAGTTTTACGTCTATTTAATTATTCAATGCCTTATATATTTCTCTCCATGTTTCCTGCATTTTCAGGGTCAGCCTTGTTATGTAGCAAACAAACAAATAAAGAACCTTTAAATGTAAGAAGCAAAGTTAAAATCATGAAGAAGGTCGTATTGTTTAAAAGCACATCTGAAGATTATCAAAATGCGTTCAGTGACAGTAATTACGAGCCCATATTTGTGGAGCCCCTTCAATTTGTCTTTATAAACTTACAAGGACTTTCCGAGAAGTTGACAAAGAACGATTACGATGGCATTATTCTATCGAGTCCGCGGGCTATCGAAGCTGTCTCGAAATGCTGGTCTCCCTCGAAATACGTAGCCTGGAATTCAAAACGCGTGTACACGGTGGGTGAAGTTAGCTGTCAGAAAATAAAACATATGCTTGGCTTGGATGCATTGGGTGGCACTACTGGTAATGCAGAAAATTTGGCAAACCTGATTGCTTCTGAAAACCCCGAGTCTACTAGGTTTTTATTCCCATGTGGAAACTTAAGATCTGAAATATTACCAAACGTATTAGGAGCAGCAAAGATGACAGTTGAACCATTGACAGTGTATGAAACAAAAGAAAATGAACATCTAAGAGAAAGATTAATAGACCTAAATGAAAATGTAAATCCTTGCTGTATGGTGTTTTTCAGTCCCTCAGGTTGTGAGTACATTTACAGGCAGTTACAGACATTTAGCAATAACCTTTCTTTATTGCCGCACTTTGCTATCGGAAACTCTACAGCTCATAAGATTGAGAACTTGGGTGTTGAGATAGCAGGGGTGGCAGCTAAGCCCAAACCAGAGTGTGTTATTGAATCTGTTGTTGAATATTTCAGAACATTTGAAGCCTGTGGTTAGTTTTATTATACATGTTAATTAAGGTGTTGGTTTTGTACATAACTTTATTATTGTTTTTAAATAATTTAATTAAAATGTTATTAATTTAAGAAAAAAACATGTTTAAGTGAACTATTTTGATTCTTACGTAAAAGACTTGCTTTCTAATTATATAAATATTATGTAATTTACATATTTATATAGTGAATCAGAGCATTTCAAATTCAAATACTTACAAGAGTGATGAGAACAAACCAAGCTACATGTAAGACAACAAAACAAATTTTGTCGCTGTAATTTACCAGCAAGAAGTGTGAAGGATTTTTATTTGTTGCACTTTCATATCAGAAATTAATGAAATAATAAATTGAGGTTATTTAGATATACTAAATCACTATGAGACATGCAGCTCAGCGAGCAGAACCACCGGTCGAAACCCCATGGGCGCGGGGGCGGCAGCGGCCCGTCATCGTAACGTCGGCGCGTTAGCGATATGTATGCCATCACGGCACTTGCTAGAATCATGCTCGCGTTACTTTACAATGTTAAATATTGAATATATAATAACTACTTAAATGTTATTAATAATTATTTAATGATTTTGAATAACTGTCATAAGTAAGGTGTAAACATACATATTATATCCTGTTTGTGGCAGTTGATTTAACCTTGGAAGTATTTATTGTTAACAAAGGATTCGTAAATGAAAGGGCTGTGCTGGTCACAAGGGCGCAACGAATACCGTACATTTTATGAAATAGGAAGTCATAGTTGATGGTAAGACAAATCGCGAGGTCGGTCAATGCACTTCGAAAGCAATAAAATGTATGTGATTGAGAAACAGCGAAATAATCTTTGTTATGAAGTCTACTACTAAATTTATGTGTCACACCCCAGGGAAAAAGGAATGGAAGACTGTGAGGCTGAGGATGGCTAAGATCAGCAATGTCACCTACAGACGATAGTAGCACTAGCGCATACCATTACTAATTTCTTTATTATTGAAGTGAAACTTCTTTATCGGGGTTGGAAAAAATTTTAGTGTAACATTTTTTCGTTACGCGTCACATTTTTCGGTTACGCGCCATGTTGCTTTTTGAAGTCAAACTTCTTTATCGACGTATGGGAGAAATTTTGTAGCAAATCGTCACGTTTTTCAATGATAGTAATAATTCTATTACAATTAATGAAATTCTATAATAATCTTCGTAGTAATAATAGACCAGTCATTATAGACATTCGAAATCGAAAATTTTATAATAATTCCAAAAGTTTTCAAACTTCGGTCAAGTGAATGGTACATTGGGACGACAATAAATCTCATTTTGCAACCTTGTCCGCAGTCCGGAACATTGTTAAAATTGCAATTAAATTAATTTTTGCTGTATGGTCGTGAAAAAAATTCCAAAAGTTCTGCAAACTTGGGGAAGTTTTCGATATAATATTTCATATCACGTTTAAAATTTGCAACCAACCTAAGAGTACGGAATTTTGTTTGTTATTTATTTTATTTTTGATATATCTGTCAAATTTGCAGAACTTTTGGAACGTTTTCCTTCAGTTTAATAAAGAAAAACATTAATTTTTAATAACAAAAAATGTTCCGTACACTTAAATTGGTTGCAAATTTGACACGTGACGTAAAATAATATATTTAACACCACTCCAACTTTGCAGAACTTTTGGAATGTTGGTCTCAGGAACTGAGCAAATTATCATTTATTGCATTTTTAACAATGTTCCGGACCGCAGAGCAGGTTGCAAAATTTTAAAGTTTGTTTTAATACCACTCCCGACCTTACATCAAAATTTGGAAATTTTAGGAATCATAATGAATTAATTGTCTTTACTGACTGGACTATAAGGTAAAATGAAATATTTGTATTCATGTCTATGATAATAAAAGCCTTTTGTTAAACTTTATCTAATTTAACGAATTTCTGTAGCATATAGTAGATAATTTTTCGAAAAATAAGATCAAAAAGAAGTTTCACTTCTTACGTGTGTACACCTAGTACACGCACAAATTTTTTTCTTATACTATCATATAGTCAGGCGCTGATCTCAAAGTAAAAATGCGAGTAGTATAAAAACCATATAATATATTAATAGAATTACAATTCAAAGTTAAAAGAAAACGACAATCGCGGCCGCCCACCACGCGTTTGGTTCATGACAACGGGGAGGTTGTGCGCTAAGCCGCCGGTCGGCGAGCGGTGTACGGTAACAAGTGTTTAATAAATTACCCTAACGCGAACGTGACTAGACTCGTACGACAAACCGACTTCGTGTAGGAAGTTACAAAAGTGGTGATATGTACACTACTATATAAAAATAATGCTCTCACTGGAGTTACATCAATGATTACATTTAGTACTCAATTCAAACCTGTTTCACTATAGACTTTGCCCCTCTACACTTCCGAGCCGAGTGGAGCACGGATAAAGGAGTCGACGAATAGTGCTAATGTAAGCTCATGACGCGAGTACGACACACGGTATAAATATATAACAATTACACTTACTGCATATATCGGGCTCGCTTATTCTACGGAATGTACGTCAATCACCTAAATTTGATATCTTGCTATAGTCAAAATTCATTATTATGGAAAACATCACATTAAGCATTTTTTAATTTTAAATACTTTTAATAGACCACATTTTCATGCATGTTTTTATAAAAAATATTAAGGCCGGTCTGAACTTTGACACAATATAGCAAGATATCTTTCACATTTTAACTGATTAAATCTAACACTACTCAATTTACCGCAAACAATACAAATATTGCTTAAACTAAAATAAACCTTTGTGTAAATGCTAGTCTGATACAATTAATACTGCTTTTATAACAAGTATTACAAATAATAAGTTCTGAGCTATAACTACTTTCAAATGATATGCTGCCAACTGGCACAACATAATACGGCAGTATTTTCCTTGAATGCTATGGGGAATCCAGAATTCATTGTAACATAATAGAATCTAAAGCAATGAGAATACAAATAGGCAACTATCTAATTTGTGCAACTTACTATTATACAGAAATACTTAATTAAGTACTGACTAGAATAAAATCAGACTTGTGAATGAAATTAGTAAACACTAAAATAATTATGCCTATCGGGGAATTATCATATAATAGGTTGAAGTAGGTGGATTGTGATTTTTGTTCCCAGATAGAGAATATCATAAAAACAATAATAGTTCATCTGTGGTTGAGAATAGAGATCAAAAGAGTTTATAAAAAAGTGAGATCGCGACATCTAATGGCAGTTTAAGAACACGTCCCACACCCATTAACCTCGCTGCAGTCGAACCCAACACGGACCGGACGAGGAGGGATAACGTTTTCATTTGGAGCCACTTCCTCGACTATAAAACTCTAACGTCTATAAAACATATAAAAGTTTCGTAGCGTTCAGACGGTTCCGACGATACGTCAATTAGTGCCAAGGCGGCGAGGAGCCGAGGCGCTGCCTTCCACCGGCTCTAGAAGTCGGTGAGCGTGGCGCGTCACTATAACGGGTCGTCTCGCGAGCTGGAGGCTTGCGGTACGGCGCGGTACGCGGCTGGGCCCGAGGAGTGTCGAGAGCCTCCCCTCCCCGTTCCCCCTGCGCGCACGCACCCCGCGCGCAACGCCAACCACGCCAGCGCAGCACCCGCGCACGCGCCGGCCCCGCCCACGCCCTGTAAAGGGAATACTTCATCACATCACAGACCTCAAGTACTGTCAAATTACTAATTTACTAAGTTTGTTCGTGATAGTCAATATAATTATTAAGAATGTATAGGAGATTTATTTAAAAAATTAAACTCACCACTGCAGAGTAAATGAGTGCAGGAGAGTACAGGAAGCGCACATCGGTAAGAGGACGCAACGCTAAGCCGGCGCCGACCGTTAGCCAGCAAGCACTCCATGCCCCCAGCCATCCACTCTGTGATTTTACACACACATTACCATAAATACATTACGTCTGATTTAATAATATATAAACAATAAATTGAAAATACTACATAAATTACCCATTTTGTGAAATCCAATGGAAATAGAGCTGTAAGCGCCGTTAAGTGCAGGACAAGCAGCAGGGTGTGTGCCAAGAATGTAGTGAGCGCACCAAACATCAGAGGCCGTGTTGCCTCTGCACCCCTCAGCCCCAGTGCTGCCCACACCAATATACACACTGTTCCACTACACACCTGTAAAGATAACCCTTACCACTTAATATGCTATAAGGAAGCTTATTTGATAGAAAATTCTAAAATTGCAGCATCACAGAACAGTCATATGGAATTAACTAAGACACAAAGACCACATTTACATTTTTTACACTACATAGTACATACCTAAAATACAGTGCAGCCGTCTTATATTATAAAAAAAACATGAAGATGAGAGTTGTGTGGTAACCTTTCTAGACTAAAATGTATTGCAATAATAGAAAAATCAATGCAATATTTTACCTAAATTTAGTTTAATTTAACAAATGAAATTTTGATTACCTATAGACTTGAAAGACACTTACAACAAGAAGTAGAGTGAGAGCCCCAAAGGAAGAACAAAAGTATCGCGGGCGGCAGTAGACCGGAGCAAGCGGCTGGGGTCGTGGCGGCGGCGCACGCGAGTAGTGCGCGTGGGAATCCCACGAGCGCTCTGTGAGTTCGGTACCAGCAGGCGAGCGGCCGCCGCCGAAGCTGCCCGCTATCTCCAAGTCTTGCCCTTCCTCACCGCGGCAGCTAGTCGGCTCCAGCTCGCGGATTTCTTCCAGCAACAGCTCCACCTCGTCGGTCGAGTATAACTCGCTCGCAGACACGTAGCGCGTCGGCGCCGCTTGCATAGCCCTCGGCCTCACCCGGCCGCCCGCGGCACGACCTGCGCCCCGCACTCACATGGGCTCGCGCGCCCTACTCCTTGACTACACACTGGCGACATCCAACACTCGGCCTTTTCACTAGTCACATCATCTAATTGAAAAATAAATTTAAGAAAATTTCATTGTAAACAGAATAAAATTACGCATTGATAGCACGCCATGTTTGATAACATCTTCAGATTTGACAGATTTTTTTTGACAATAAATATTGTATAATTGTAGACTAGTCAATACTCAATTTATCCTAGAAACATCTAAGGATCTGTCACCACAGATGTAGTAGGGTAGTAAGTGAATGTCAGGACTCAAATTAATGAATCTTTTGGATATACCAAATTGATTATTTAGAATAAATCTAGCGTCACCGTCAGCCTACAACACAACAATTCTCGCAGTGAAACATAATTCATAAATGTCAAAAAGTTAGGTTATTTCATCATGACAATTTACATAAATCTAATTTCGTATCAAAAGGATATATAAGTAGCGGCACGAAACTCTAGCGCTGACCGTTATTGCGCAGAAGTAAAAAATAAGGTACCTGAGGGGGGCTAGCGGAATGAAGAGCGTCGATTGGCTTATGGGATGTTTTATCTTATAATAAATCAACTTTGTTCATTGGTTTATTCACAAAACAAGAGTAATTAATTTATATTCTTATATAAAAGCCCATGGAAAAATTATCATATCTCACTCCTCTGAAGTCTGTCTTGAGTGACATTCGTTTTCTTCTTTTTATTAACCGCCGGTATTTGTGTTGCCACATACATCAAAATATGAAAGAAAGTACTACACAAACGCTACACCACCCCCCTACGGAGACAGAAAAACTAAGGCGAAAAATTAAAGTATATAACAATAAAATAAAAAAAACTTAAAATATTTGACATTACAAAGAAAACTTAATATTTACAAATCTAACCTAGTCTTAAATCTAACCTGCTGCCTGACCTGGTAACAACAGGATTAGGGGCAGAAACTGGAGGAATATTTTCCACAGTAGGCGAGAGTAATGACAGCAAAGCAGGACCAGCGGGTACAAAGCTAGGTGTGCGAGCTGAAGGAAAAACAAACTGCTCGACGAACGCTGGTTTAACGCGATCCACACTAACAGTTACGTCCTTCCCCTTTAAATCGATGTTCAGGGTTTTACCATCAATGGCGTGCTTTAAAACTTTATATGGACCCGTGTATGGTGGCTGCAGAGGACGTCTGACGGTATCGTCACGCAAAAATATGTGCGTCGCCCCAGGTAGCTCTTTAAATACGAAGGGCCGTTTGGTGCCATGTCGCGATGCCGGTGTCGGTTGTACTTCAGCCATTTTCCGTCGAAGTCGTACAACGAAATCAGCTGGGTTTTCCATTGCTGGAGTTGGCTTGTCATGTAGTACGAGTAGTTGTCCTGGTAGACGTAATGGCTCTCCATATATCATTTCTGCAACTGAGCAGTTCAGGTCTTCCTTTAGGGCTGACCGCATACCCAGCAATACCAAGGGCAACGCTCTAGTCCACGTATCATCGTGGCATGTTAGGGCGGCTTTAAGTTGCCGGTGAACTCGCTCAATCATGCCGTTTGCGCAGGGATGGTAAGCAGTAGTTCTTTTACGCCTTGTGGCAAACCTAAGCATCAGACGATGGAAAAGATCTGACTCGAACTGCGTGCCCTGGTCGGTTGTCAGAACAGCTAGGACACCAAAGCGTGGAATCCATTCACGGGTGAACGTTTCCGCTACTTCCTCAGCGGTGATAGATTGCATAGGCCAAGCTTCAGGCCACCTGGTCACTCTATCTATAGCTGTGAGGAGGTAACGGTACCCGTTACTGAATGGGAGAGGGCCAACGATGTCAATATGAACATGTAAAAATCGTCCTGATGGCAACTTAAACTCTCCTGTCGGCGCCGATACGTGTCGCGTAATTTTACTGCGCTGACAAGCCAGACATGAACGAGTCCACTCTCTGCAGTCCTTTCTAACTGATGGCCATACGTAACGATTGGTAACTAGCCTAGTCGTTGCTCTAACGCCGGCATAACTCAAATGGTGAAACTTGTCAAAAACCGCACGGCGAAAAGAAGGTGTTAAATAGGGACGCGTTTTTCCAGTTGAGACGTCACAAATAATAGAAATAGCTGTTCCAGGAATATTAACCTTAGAAAGTTGAAGACCTGAGTCAGTTGAACCTAAGATGGTAGAGAGCTCTGGATCAGACTCTTGGGACTTTAAAAGAGCTTCAAAATCTTGTTCCATTGAAATTGCCTCTATTCGCAACATAGCGTCAGCTACCACATTTTCTTTACCAATTACGTGTTTGATATCGGTCGTAAATTGCGAAATGAATGAAAGCTGGTTGAGCTGTGCGGGAGCCAATTTCTCTCGACGCTGTACGAAAGCGTACAGCAATGGTTTGTGGTCTGTAAAAATGGTTGCATGTTGCACCTCGAGAATGTGACGGAAATGCTGTACACTTTCGTACACCGCCAGAAGTTCGCGATGGTAGGCAGGCCACTGCGACTGTTTGGGAGTCAGTTTCTTGCTGAAAAATGACAGAGGGCACCATTGTCCATTGATCAACTGCTGTAAACAGGCGCCGATGTGCATGCTAGAAGCATCTGTAAAAAGACCCAAAGGTGCATCATTTACTGGATGTGTAAGTAGCGTGGCGTCTGATAAACTTTTCTTGCAGTCTTCGAAAACTCTCAACAGCTCGGGCGTCCATGGATACGGTTTGGAGCCTTTGCCATTGATCTCGACTAAAGCGTCTACTAACTGCGCTTGAAACTTGGCGGCATGAGGGATGAAACGGCGATAAAAATTAATCATACCGAGAAAACGCCTCACGCCTTGCACAGTGTCAGGAGGGGGAAAATCTAATAGCTTTTGAACGCGGTCCAGAGGAGGCCGCGTACCATTAGCGTTAATGAGATATCCGAGAAATACAACCTCGCTGGCACCAAGAATGCACTTAGATGGATTGATCACCACCCCGTAATCTTGTAGGCGCTTAAAAAGGACGCGCAGATGCTCTCTGTGGCTGCTCTCGTCCACTGAAAAAACAAGCACGTCATCGATATAAGGAAAGCAGAAATCGAGACCCCGCGTGACCTCGTCGATAAAACGCTGGAAGGTTTGGCCAGCATTGCGCAGCCCAAAGGTCATGAAAGGAAACTCGAAGAGGCCAAACGGGGTAACGATGGCGGTCTTCGCGATATCTTCTTCAAAAACGGGAATTTGATGGTACGCTTTCACTAAGTCAATAGTGCTGAAAATAGTAGCTCCAGCGAGGCTGCAGGCGAAATCATTGATATGACGAACGGGGTATCTATCTGGTATGGTCCTAGCGTTTAATGCGCGATAATCGCCACAAGGACGCCATGTGTTGTCTTTTTTGGGTGTCATGTGCAATGGTGACGACCAAGCGCTTTTAGAGGGTCTTGCTGTGCCGCATTGAACCATGTCTTCAAATTCTTTTTTGGCAGCAGTAAGTTTTTGAGGTGCCAGGCGACGGGGACGACACGACACAGGAGGACCATCAATAGTTTTAATATAATGCACGGTGCTGTGCTTGATGATTCTAGGTAGACCAGGTGGACGCGTGACATCAGGAAACTCAGTAAGTATGTGTGTTAAACTAGAGTTATTAGAAATAACGGTCTTGACACTGGATTGACTGGAGGATGCAATGGAAGTGGGGATATATAACCCAGTGCTACCATCTAAGAGACATTTGCTTCGGCAGTCCGGTAATAAATTATAATGACTTAAAAAATCGGAGCCGATAATCGGTGTGTCAACATCCGCAATAACAAAATTCCAGTGGAAATCCCTGCGTAAACCTAGGTTAAGATGCAAAGATATGTTGCCATAGGTTTTAATAGAACTCCCATTCGCAGCGCTTAGATCAAAATCTGCAGAAGCATGACGGTTTTTTGCAAGACGCTTAGGAAAACAACAGAGATCCGAGCCAGTATCCACTAGATACTGGAGTTTCGAATGTTTATCTGTAACAAAAATACGGCGGCTTTGATGAGAACAATCAGTCGCCGCGTCTGCTGACTGTGTTTCCTGTTTTCCAACGGCGAGGTGTCGGGTTGCCAGTTACAGGGTTTGGTACATTTGGTTGCCCTGCTATTGAACCTTCTATGGTACCAACACATATCTGGATTTCTAGGTGAGGCACCGCGAGAACGCTGTCTAGATATTGATTTGCTGCGTGAGCGACCGCGAGGATGCGAGTTGGTAAGAGATGCAACTTGCTTGCTTAAATCTTCCACTGTCTTTACTAAAGAATCCAGTACCGATGGTGCAGGCGCTGGCATCACACAGGAGTACACCTGGTGGCTGGGTCCTGATATCTCTGTGATCTTGTCTGCGAGGTCTGCTATTTTGTCCAGACTTAGTTCAGTTTGCGAAGCTAAAATAGCCTGAATATTTTGAGGAAGACGGCGCATCCAAAGCTTATAAATATTTTCATCTGTAAGGGTGTTACCCGCTAACGAACGCAGATGACGCAGAAACTGCGATGGTCGCCTGTCTCCAAGCTCCTCTACACTAATAAGCTGGCGTACCCGCTGTTCCTCTGACATTGAAAGACACCGTACTAACTCATCTTTTACCTTTTTATACCGTTGGCCTATGGGTGGGGGTCTGGTAATGATATCCTCAATCTCCCCAGCTAACTTTTCGTCTAATCTACTTATTACATAATTATATTTGGTATTATCACCAACAATACCCTATATCAAACTGAGCTTCTACCTGCCCAAACCATACTGCTGGTTTGTCAGGCCAGAAAGGTGGTAACTTGACAGCTACCTTGCACACCGCTTGCTCTTCAGACTTGAGTGTTGATTCTGATGTAGATCCAATATCAGTCAGTTTCTGCTGAAGAGCTGCATTCTCCAGTGTCAGCTGTTGTAATCGCTGTTCTAATTCCCTATCAGCCATTATACCACACGACCAAGCAAGATGAAATAATAAAAAAAAAATTGTAGCTGTGAGAGAGGTGCAGTGGCAGATCACACGGTTAGTATACAGGTAAGCTAAACTGTAAACATATAAGTTGTCATATCAAATAGATATAAATATAACAATTAACAATATATGCACAATAATATAGTTGAAGCGTTTTGTAAATGCGACAAATGACTCGTGAAAGGAAAAACCATCCAGACGATCGCGCTGCTGGCGCACCTAGCCCTGGAGCGACACGATTGGGGGCCGCACCTCGTCGTTGCGCCCTCGTCGCTCGTGCTCAACAGGGAGTGCGAGTCCAAAAAAAAAGTGGTCACGTCACTTCGGAAAATTCACATCACGTCGGAAAATTCACATCACGTCGGAAAATTCACATCACGTCGGGGGTCACCAATTATGGGATGTTTTATCTTATAATAAATCAACTTTGTTCATTGGTTTATTCACAAAACAAGAGTAATTAATTTATATTCTTATATAAAAGCCCATGGAAAAATTATCATATCTCACTCCTCTGAAGTCTGTCTTGAGTGACATTCGTTTTCTTCTTTTTATTAACCGCCGGTATTTGTGTTGCCACATACATCAAAATATGAAAGAAAGTACTACACAAACGCTACAGGCTCTCCAGTCGCATTTTGTCCCCCGCGCGACAGTACACATGCGCAGCAATCCCCTCCACGTATCGGCCAGCGCTAGACTTACGTGCCGCTGGTTAATACATATTATCATATAATCTTAACCTGTACAGTGTACACTGTATGGTTCCTGGGTTGTCGAGGTGCTATAAATAAGAGAAGATTTTTGTTTTACTCTATATCACAGAACACAATTACCTAAAGGAAGAACGACGACTAGGAACACAGATTTTAAGGTACGCGAATGTATCGCCACCTATTATCTACCCTTCCAAAACTACTACACCAGTCATTATAGACATTCGAAATCGAAAATTTGATAATAATTCCAAAAGTTTTCAAACTTCGGTCAAGTGAATGGTACATTGGGACGACAATAAATCTCATTTTGCAACCTTGTCCGCAGTCCGGAACATTGTTAAAATTGCAATTAAATTAATTTTATGTCTGTATGGTCGTGAAAAAAATTCCAAAAGTTCTGCAAACTTGGGGAAGTTTTCAATATAATATTTCATATCACGTATAAAATTTGCAACCAACCTAAGTGTACGGAACATTTTTTGTTATTTATTTTATTTTCGATATATCTGTCAAATTTGCAGAACTTTTGGAACGTTTTCCTTCAGTTTAATAAAGAACAACATTAATTAAATAATGTTCCGTACACTTAAATTGGTTGCAAATTTGACACGTGATGTAAAATAATATATTTAACACCACTCCAACTTTGCAGAACTTTTGGAATTTTGGTCTCAAGAACTAAGCAAATTATCATTTATTGCATTTTTAACAATGTTCCGGACCGCAGAGCAGGTTGCAAAATTTTATAGTTTGTTTTAATACCACTCCCGACCTTACATCAAAATTTGAAAACTTTTGGAATTATAATGAATTAATTGTCTTGACTGACTGGACTATACATGTGACGGCAATATTTGAATATCTGGCGGCAAAAATTTGAATTGCCAGCAGGTCCAGGTTCCCCAGAAATTTATTAATTTCGGATGCATAGGCCATTTCATTTGTAATGAAACTCAAATGAATGAGAAAATTCATTAATCTGGGAATCGAACCGACTCAAATGTGAAAAAAACATCCCTTATTTTTTGATTGATTGATTTTGATCAAGAGAATGGACAAAAAATAATCATTCTTCCTAAGTAGCATAGTATTTTTAAATAAAGGAATTTTCGTGTTTCGTGGTCATGTTAATTCTTTCACATTTTAAAAAAGATATCGGGATTAGTTTTTTTTGTGAGTGCTGTTCGATTTCGGAACATATTTCATTGATGTAATTGTCGTGTGACATCACGGCTTTGATCTGCATGCCGCTGTGGATCTCCGATCTTCCATAGATCGAGTACCATGTTCTTCAATTTCGGGTCTCTACAAAATAATTTTGGCAATAATTGATGCAATTTATTTGCCTAGAATATCTTAATCTTATGTTAATTTAAGGAACTGAATAACGACACTTATGTATAAATGCTTGTTTATTAATTTTATCTCACTTTAGTCACATTACTGTCTTTAATAATATGTATATGGCGGTAGTATTGGTACTAATCAGATCGAAACTAACAGTTTAATATAGATAGTAATTTTGAAATTCACAGTAAAAAAGGTCTATTTTATATTGTATAAAAAGTATTAAATCTTATTATCACAAAGAGACTTAAAATGTACTTATGTAACAAAAATATTTAAGTCTTAATTTAACGTTATATAAAAATAAAAACAAGTAACGTCTCCATTCAAATACTTTAACAACCGTCAGATTCCGCCTTCATGAGCGGTGAGGGCCGAAACCAGGTGGAGGGGCCACATTAACGGGAGCCGTGGCGAGGTCAATCGCTTTTGTTATGTAATGCAGTGCCATTAGCGGGTTTATTCCGTGCAGCTGTTTGAACGTTTGGCATACACGTACTGGTATACTCACGACATCTTTGTCTAGTTGTGAACAATACAAATGTGCTTGCAAATGTGCGTCTACGCTATTCTGCCAGTCCGTCCCAGGGACGGGTCGGGACGGGTCCCAGTTCGCTTGTGTTTCCTCCCGCCAATGCTCTCCCGCTCTGTTCCACAATTCTATCTCCCCTACCGGCACATCCTGCTCTTGCGGAACTGTCTCTGTCATATTCATGCTCTCTAGAGCCTCAGCGAGGGTGTGAGTGGGTTGCGCAGGAGGAGACGAGGGGGGAGGAGACGAGGGGGGAGGAGAGGGCAGGGCGGAGGGAACGTGGCGGCGATATTCGTCGAGGAAATCGAGCACGACGCCGTCGCGCAAGTAGGCGCTGATCTCAGCGTAGTTGAGTGTGTCGCCATTCTCCAGGGCGTCGAAGGAGGGTGACAAGTACGGCTCCGAGAACTGAAAATGAATTAAGTATTCGTCACTCAAATCCTAATTTAGGGTTTCTACACAATTAAATATTCAAAACAAACAAATTTATTTATATTGAGGCAATTAAACTCTACACATACAGATGTTCAGAGACGAATGTTTTATTAACAGATAGAAATCCATGCGAAACGCAAGGGTCGTAGAATCGCTCAATATCGATAAAAAAGGTAAAGTCTTACGTAAGGAACAGTGGAACGCGGATCGGCATGTCCGGCGCGCACTAATTCGTCCGATATGTACACGTCTACGTCCGTCAAAGTATTCACGAGGACCACTTCCAGAACATTGTTCTAAAAACAAAAAAAAAAAGGTTAATTGCGGCCAAACAAAATTCAAAGGTTAAAAGAAGATCACGAAAGCTGGAAATTACCTCGGAGTCGACGGCAGCGACCGCAGCGACGAGCGGCTTCTGTGCGACGACTGATAGAAAAGCAGTGGCGGCGCCATGTGGCCAACGGCGGGCACCGTTGGGTGGCTGCACGCGGGCCAGGCGTGCGCGGACGGCCTGCGCTGGCAGCTTACCCCACTCGCGGCGCAACGGCCGCAAGGCTTGCGCCTCTACACGTTCCACCGTCCCATAGTCCACGTGGCGGACCTGCACAGGCCAACGAGTATAAAGGCTTAGTCGTGAGTTTTAGTAAGCACGCGAAATCAGTATTGACAACGATCGCTGTTTTATACTACATGTCGCATATCATTAAAAACCGAGAGTGTTTTTACCCGAGCCAACTGTTTTTACATATACAAAGTGTTATATGTAGAATAGAAGCGTTGATTTAATGACCATGTACGTTCCTGGGTCATCGGGGTGCTATAAATAATAGAGGATTTTATATTTACTCTATATTAACCACACGCGTACATCAATAGAATATAAGCGAAATAATGAAATATTAATTGCTATGTAAAGAATTAATGCAATGTAACAGTTGAAGAGAGTGCCTACGTATCGCCATCCTCTCGGGGCGTAACTCGCATGATTCAGTATACATGAATATTGCTATGAAAAAAAAAAACAAATTTATGTGATGGTGGAACATAAATTGGTCACAATTTCTCCATTGGTTTTCCATTCCATTCCAGTGATAGGCATAAAGTGCGGCAGTAGGAACCTGTCATTGACGCCCGTGGCAAGTGTCGAGGTACAGACAGGAGTCTTTAATGTTTGTATAAGTAAGTAAATTTAAAATAAAAGAGGAATCAAATAAAGAAAGGAGGAGTACGAATACTTTTTTTTATAGTTTGACCAATGTAGTACTTTTTAAACATACTACAATGGCCATATTTCTGTCACTCAGTTTTTCATGTAGTAAGGATTTAATTATAGTTGGAATCATACAGCTTCGATTTCTTTTTCCGTATATGGTACCTTGGCTGTAGCTTTATATAATTGTTTTTTTCTGCATGCGCGATCTTATGTTTTGTACGTTTAATTACATTACAGTACATTAATCAAAATAATGTTACAATTTTCTTTATACCATGTGATAAATATATATAATCCTACAGCTGATATAAATCATATAAAACCAAAAACAATTATACTAAAGATAAAATATTACATAATGCACAACAATTACAGATGCTCCTCTCTCACCTTAACTGTGTCACAGTCTATCACTTTGACAATAAGGGATCGATGCCAATCGCCCTCGTAGCGACTAGAGCAATAGTGGCCCCTTCGCACGGCGCCTGTCGCCAGTCGTCGCTCACCCTCCGCACCGCCATCGTAGTACCGGCTGTAACACACTGCTGTCAGTCACACGCCGCACTATCTTGCCCTACTAGAAAGGCCCTGCCTAGAAAGAAACTCACTTCATCTCATCCATCATGTCTTCCATGGCACTGTTTTGCTCGCCGAGGCGCAGAAGCCAGAAGTGCGATGGCGAATACACTTCCCCGATCAGCACGTCTAACATGTCCCCGGGTCGCACTCCGTCTAGTTCCGCGCATGGGATGCTCTCCGTGTAATGCAGACAGTCTGACGGGAACACGTCTGGGTCCTTCAAATTAATCAACATTGTTTCGTATTTATTTAGCATACAATATCCTGTGTATGCTTTTTAAGATTTTTTTAAATAAGAAAACATTACAGACAAAGCACAAATACAAGATATATAAATAAATATACACAATTTATAATTACAGAAGTGTCCTTGAAATGTTTCACAGACATGATTTTTTTATAATAGATTGAGTAACAAAACTAAAATATAAAGAAATACAATACTACCCACGATAATGTAACAACATAAATTTTAGAGTACGCCACAAATATAAAAAAAATATGTGTGTACGCGTTAGAAGTTATAGCGTAACGAGATAAAAATCTTTTCTAAAATTTTATCTTTTGCCTTATTCTACGTTTGTAGAAAAAACGACACTAACAATAGAAAAAATTTACTCTCATAATTTTTCCCTAACGCGCCTAAAGAAGTATAACTTCAAAAAACTAAAATGTTGACTATAGCTAGCTTCAGGGTGTCGGTTTTTTGTGACGGTGTGCGCGCGCATCAAAAAATAAATAATAACGAAGAACCTTATTGTACGATCCGAGCTTAACTTTAACAGTAGACACAAACATTGTATTTTATTTAAAATATACATGACTCATTGTCACGTTCCGCCTAAGCCGAGCGTGCAAGCGAGAGCGTTTGACTTGTGACGTATTTATCTCTCTTTCACTCCATTGGCCAATGTGTCAACTGTTTTTAAAGTGTAGTGAAAAGCTAATGTGAATTTCATTGTTTATTACAACAACAATTGCAGCAAATAATTAGTAATTTATTCTTGCACTTTAAGAATTTGATATAATCACACGTATTTGTTCTTTACTTATTAAAAAAAATGACTAACGAGTAAATAAAATATGTTAATTTATCGAGAAGAAAAGTCCTTTGTATTACATTTAATTAAAGAACTTTTGAATATAAAGGAACCCTTAAAGCGTTTGTCTTGGAATAGGAATATTGTACTCACAAACTGGACACCGGGCAGCGCATCGTCGGGGTCGGGGGTGGGTGTGCGTGGGCGCAGCACGGGAGGTGGCGAGGCGGGTGGAAGGCGAGGCGGGACGTCACCAGCCCACACGCGCCAATCGCCACCGAGCACTTGCGCAGATGACACGCCTGGTACTTGCTGCAGCAGACTCACGATGCTCGTGTACCCAAATCGTATTAAGTTCAACTCGCAGCCGTAACTCTGTCTGTGGAATCACATCACTTTTATAAACAGACTTAAAAAAAAAGTTATCAGTTTGACCTGTAGTTTAATGTTAGAATTGGCTATTTATTTAACTAAATCAGATATATAAATAAGTTTTAGTAGCCACATGTATGTGAAAAAAGTACATAGACAGTGACTACTTAACTTAAAATAAGTGTATTAAAAGAACCCAATTTTATCTTATATTGAAAAGAATGATGCGGTTACCTGTAACACTTCAATATGTCAGTAGCCCAGAGACCGTCTGGATTCTGCAAAACAATGGTGGCAACTTCATCCAACAATTTTTCCAGCTGCATTTGCTTGCTACTGCTACTACCTGAAGCACACAACTACACTACATACGACTGTAAAAAATGTGCAAAAGTACAGCCAACAATAATTGTATACTAGATAAATCAAATTTGAAAATTTATAAAAAATCTATACATACAGTTTAAACAATGTAAATTCTAATATTAAAACATTTGTGTAAATATTAATTCTTCTTAATAACAAAGTTTTTGCTGTCACACAACTAATGGCAGGACTGAGCAACAACTGCATTTAAAAAGTTGCATGCAAAGTACGCACTTGAAAGAGTGTCTCTTGCTGAATCATGTTCTGAGCAGGTGGACACAGAATCATGCTGATTGTATCCACTGTGATGGCCCCTTGTGTATCTAATACTGTTGCTAACAGGTCTTTCATGTTCTACATGTTGTTGTTCCCTTTGTTTTCGAGTTATGTCAACCTTTAAAAATTGGTAATATTATGATAAAAACATTGTTTATATTATGAAGATTTGCTTTAATACCTTTTAAAAATTATCTATGTAAAATTAAAAAATAATATATGCTCAAGTGGTATAAAAGTCAGAATAATCAATATTAATATTTATAGTATCAGTGTAACAATAATATCAGTCCTGTCATATTAGTGAACTTATTACTGTTATCATATTAATGCTTGTTGTGACCAGATTTACGTAACATAGATCTAATAATATAGTCAAAGATAAAGTGCATATAAGAAATTAATATTGTATAAAAAAGGGTACAGTAATTCAGGTACATTTACTCAATAAATATTGTTTATAATTTTTTCAACAGCAAGTTGCAGAACATTAAAGAGTTGACAGTTTGCTATTGCTCTCATTTCAAATGACTAAAACCTTCCAAATGAAAATACAGATTTTTTGTAACTGGTAAAATATTAAATTTAACAGGCAATTCAGCTGAATAAAAGGGGCCTGAACCAGGTTTTTTATTTTTATGAAACAAAAAGCAAAAGATTGGTATATTCTACATACTATTTTTAAAAAAACAACACCATCCCTATATGAGAACATTTTAAATGAACAACACTTTAATTTAAGTATTACTTACCACTTCATTATGCATGCTCTGTCCTGGGTTCTCTTTTGTATTATTAACATTTTGATTGCTGACCCCAATTCTTGGAGTTGATGTATTACTTCCATCATATGTTTTTGGAAAAGTCTTAACAATAAGGTTAGACTCACTATTTAATGATGTGACTGTTGATTTCATAACACTTCTTCTTTTCCCTTTACTGAAACAATAAAATATTTTATAGTTTAGTCTATCCTTCTTTAATTTATTAATTTACTGAACAATTCAATAATAACGATATGAACGATGAACAAGTAATACAGTAACGGTACTTACTACTTAGTATTGTGAGACTTTTGTTTCTGTACCAATCTATCAATATGCTTTATTGACTCTGGCACTATTAGTGTTAAAATTGGATTATTGGTTGTTCCCTGGAACTGTAATAAATACATTTCATTAAAAAAATATTTCTTTGAAACCAATATATAACTACAATATACATAGTTTGATATTGATTGACCCTTTCTATTATTATTCTCAATACGAAAACGTAGGTAGGTACAAATTGGTAAACTTACTAAGAAAGAGTCACTACATCGCTCTTTTAAAAATTTCATGGGATCGCGATGACCAAATTTATGTATAGGCAGTGGAGTACCAATCATTTCCTTATAATCACGTAATAAAGCCCGTACATCTACTTGTACGGGTGAGGATACGACAAGGGAACGAAGAACTGTTTTTAATTTATCTAGTTCCTCTTCCATTTTCAGTTGTTGTTGTTGTTGGCAGTGTAATGGGAGGTATGGAGGAAGGGTCAACAGTCCATTGTATTTTAAGTATTTGTGGTACTGAATATTATTGGAAATAGGAACCTACAACGCTGTTTTAGCTTAATCTTAATTTTTAAAGTCAAGCATAAAAAGTTCTTTCAGAATTCAGGCATGCGTTTTCATTTTTGAATATGTTACTTTTAATTGAATAGACATTTGTGGCTTGACAATGACAAATGTCACTTAATGTCAACCAACATTTCGAATGGTTAAAAATGGCACTAATGTACTTTGAGACTTGAGCATGTTAGACCAATAACATTTTTCTTTATAGACAGTACACAGTACACACAGTTGTAGTTGAAAGTGATTGAAATTTGAAAACGAGCAATTACGTAATAATAAGAGAGCCATCGAAATGTCTCTTATATTCAAACGAACGATTGATTTTACTCGTAATCTTGGGCGGACGATACTTAGTAACCAACACTATCCAGTGACCCAGCGCATTGCCTTTAAATCTGACCAAACACCGCAAATTGAATCTCGTCCCACTGTTGCAAAATTAGATCCACTTCAAAAGTCTCAACTGATTGATTTTGGGAAATACGTGTCTGATTGTTTACCAAAGTACGTACAAAAAGTTCAAATCACATCCGGTAATGAGTTGGAAGTACTTATTCCTCCAGATGGAGTCATTCCCGTTCTTCAATTTTTAAAAGACCACCATAGTGCACAATTTGCGAGCTTGGTAGACATAGCGGGGATGGACGTGCCCAGTCGGGTTAATCGATTTGAGATTATCTACAATTTATTGTCTCTGCGTTACAATGCTAGGATTCGGGTAAAGACTTACACGGATGAACTGACACCTATAGATTCTGCTTGTGAAGTGTTCAAAGCTGCAAACTGGTATGAAAGGGAAATCTGGGATATGTATGGAGTTTTCTTTGCGAATCATCCAGATTTAAGAAGAATTCTAACTGATTATGGATTTGAAGGCCATCCATTCAGAAAAGATTTCCCCCTAAGTGGTTATGTAGAACTGCGTTATGATGATGAACAAAAACGTGTCGTTGTGGAACCCTTAGAATTGGCTCAGGAATTCCGAAGATTTGAGCTAAGTGCTCCTTGGGAACAGTTTCCAAACTTTAGAGGAAATCCTATTGAAGAAGTTGCCTCCACAGCAGAACCTAAGAAAGAATAAACTTATGGTTCATTATTTTCTTTCAAATTCTTTAATATAATTAGAACTGTATTTATTCAAGATCATAGTAACTTGTAATAGCCTATTTACAAGAAAAGTTATGTGCATAGGTAATTAAATTGAGTTGAGAAAAGTTCATTGAATTTTTATTCTATACTAAACTGCTGTTTTGTAAGCACATTTCTTTGTTGATTAGCAGTCTGGATCCTAGGTTTTTCTAATATATTTTATCATCCCCATTATCCCTGGTAAAAATATCTATACTTGGACCTTTAAGACATAATCTATCTGGTCTGTTTTCAATGCTATTTTATATATTCAAGGGCTCAAAATAAAACAAAACTTAACTTAAATGTTTATTATCTATCGCCTGTATCTATATCGCTTGAAGTGGAACCAAAGCTGAAAAATATTGTTGTGAAAATGACAACGAAAGCCTCTCTTGTAGGAGTACTCCCATTCTCTATTTACAATTTTGAAGGCAATGTCCTCGTATGGGGGGCCTGCATGGAATCGTAGCACAGCAAATTCTGGGTTATCCGCACATGGTTTCTATTAAAGATAAATAAAGAGTTGTTTTAAAATTAATATTAACATTTTATAGTAGGCCTGTATGTCTGGTAACAGATGGATGAGATGAATTAGTCATTTAGTTCACACTAGCAGCTATTAGAGGTTACTTAAGACTTTTTATGTTTGAAGAGAGAGTTTAAATGTACCCAAAATAATAATGTAACATTTTAAATGAATAGTGCTTTTGATTAAATACGTATAAAGAAAAAACTTTTTAACCGGATTAAAGTTATGTATTATTATAAATTTACAATTATTTAACATAATTTTAAATGCGTGCGTGGTCACCGTGACCATCGGTTAAATAGTTTTTTCTTTAATTGTTGTCTTGCAAAGCATTCACACTTAATTGTATCACCTACAAATTTAACTTACTAGCATTGCAATTATTCCCACTATAAAACCTGTTCTATAAATAGCGTCGATTAATGATAATTTTATTACAATTTAAATGATTTTCCTGACATCTAATTTTGTTAAAACATTAGGCTATGTTTCGCCAAGCTCAAACTTCCTATTTAAACTGCATGAAAATCCAGTAATTTATGTTTGTAATACTATGAAATGCTTGGTAATTTAAGCATTCTTATTAGTTTTTTATGCCAATAATAAAATACATACAGATTAATTTATCTTACCAACGAGAACTGGGGTGTAGAGTTGTTATCAATGAGGTCAGGATAGAAAATGTTAAACTTGTAGCCCTGCACAATCTTGGGAGGCGGGTTGTCCATGTCATAGTGAGTCTGGTTGTACTTGTTCCACTCGAAGCCCGTGTGCACTCTGAAATACAACACATTAAAATATACACCCTAAAAGGAATGTTTAATTCTTGTTTCATGAAAAATACAGAAATAAAAATAAATGTCAAATCAAAGCTGTATAAAACTTGCATACTTCCAGTATTAACATACGGCTGCCAAACTTGGGCACTCACTAAAATGCAAACCAGGCAACTGAAGACATGCCATTCGGCGATGGAAAGAAGCATGCTAAATATCAGGAAGTCTGATAGAATCCATATTAAAATCATACGAAACCACACGAAGATTGAAGACGTCACAACGAGGATACGAAGATTGAAGTGGAAATGGGCTGGTCACATGATAAGAGGTATAGAAAAGTGGAACAAAAAGATCATATATTGGGTACCCACGAAATAATAAAAGAAAACGAGGTAGACAGTTTCGAAGGTGGGAAGATGAAATAAAATCCGTAACTGGGAAAATTTGGACCAGGAAAGCTCAGAACAGAGCAGAGTGGAGAGAAATGGAGGAGGCCTTTGCCAAAGTTGGGCAAACAGATGGGTTGTCGGTGTCACCGACTCACTAGTGTTAATACTTTAAGTTAAAAATTATGTAATTATTTTCTATCTGATTAAAGGCTTTATTAATATTATTATTATAAGTTACAAAAAGAGTTTCGTGCACAAAAGTTATCACACAGAAAAGATGTTTTATTTTGACTCACCTGTTGAAGTAGCGGGGTTTACGGGGACGGTACTTATCCGCCCATAGATAGGGCTGGTCGGGCAGTACTTGTTCCACGCTGAACTGCGCCCCAGCACTCGCCGCGTCTTCACCGGCTGCCGCGTCCATTGCACGTCGAGCCGCAGCTTCTAGTGCACCAGGACCAGTTGCACTACTTTCCGCAACTACCGCCTGAAAAACGACCATTTTACTGAGTGTAGTCAATATTTTTGACAATTAGCAGCTTAGAAATAAGAAACAACAAGTAGAGTTATGGATTCATACGCAAAATTAGCATATGATATGAACTACATATTATATTATACTTATTCATATACAGATATACAAATTTATTTAACTTGACAATTTTTAAAGAAAATATTGGGTCCATATGCACACTCTGCATACAGCATATGCAGAATGTAATAGATATCAGTGTTGACATTTAGAATAAGCAATCCTACATATAACAGTTTCTCTGTATCTGTAGAGAACAACTTTTTAAAAATAAATTGGGTTTTATATAATACCTTTGGCGTCGTGAGCGCAGCGCGTAAATAGGCAAGTCGGTTAGCGTCATCAACAGGCTCCGTAAGCATCGTGCCTGGCTCCAGCGTGGCGGAATCTAATGGTGGCGGAGAGTAACGCCCACGAAGATACTCGCGCACGCCCCATGCGTCGTCACCTTCCGCTTCTGCTTCAGGCTCAGCCGCCTCACCATCAGGCGCCTCTGCCTTTTCTTGCCGAGGCTCCTCCTCGTGCTTTACTTGCGGTTGCACTTCCGCAGGTTCCTTGGTGTCAACGGCCTGGTCGGACGGACGCACGCCTTGCTCTGTCTTGAGCATGTGCAGCTTGCGACGCAAATTGAGCTGGTGTCGGTCGCGAAGACGCGCTCGCGCCATGTGAGCTAAATTTAAGTTTACATATATTTTTCATAAAATAAGGATTAATTTTACTAACGACTGTTATTTTTATAGTAGGTTCGGAAATAATATAACAGAAATATAACATAATATGAAAAATGACTCGGTGGATATTTTCAGGAATTCCATGGAGAACTTTTGCCAAGTCGTTTTCCGTTTTTTTTATAGAACAGGGGGCAAACGGGCAAGAGGCTCTGATATTAAGTGATACCGCCGCCCATGGACACTCTCAATGCCAGAGGCCTCGCAAATGCGTTACCGAGGTACGCTCTTTACTTAAAGGACCCTAAGTCGAATTGGTTCGGAAATACTTCAGTGGGCAGCTGGTTCCACAAAGTTGTGGTGCGCGGCACAAACTGCCTTGAAAAACGCTCAGTTATGGAACGGCTGACGTCGAGGTGATACGGGTGGAATTTCGTATTCTGCCTCGACGTCTGATCATGAAATTGGTATTAATCCGAACAACTCTTCTGAACACTCTCCATGGTAAATGCGGTAGAAGATGCAGAGTGACCCCAAATCTCTACGCAACTAACTCCGCAGTCTTATACTATTATGTATTAACTTTTGCTTTGTTATATTCCTACCGAATTGCTATTTATGCATTTACATTATATTTGCGGACGCTTGGCGGACCCATGCGCCTTCTTCTATACAAAGAATTCAGGGATTTGTTTGCCGCGGGCTACTCGATTGCGAGGAAGTAGCACTGATCTCTTTAGCACTCCCCCTTCTTAAGTTCTCATGTCATTTACATAGGTGTATATATTATTTATTCCAAAATTTACAATTGTTTGATTGTCTTTATTTTAACATGTGAGGTCATAAAAAAAACAAAAAGTTTAATTTAGCGACCAGAAACCCCAGGACAGGTTTCTTTCCACACAGACTATAGCAGCAATAATTTAAGTTTTAAATAAAAAAAAATAAGGTTAATTTAATAAAAGTGAATATGCGGTATATTAATGTTTAAATAACTTTCCTATATAATTTCGCTGATAAAGAGAATAACATTAAACTTGAAAGCAAATGGCAAGAAAAACGTTATCCTAAATTAATAATTAAATTAAGCATCTCCAATTACCTTTAAGCTGGGCAAGTAAAGTCTCCCAGTACCCAACATCTACACCAGTGCAACGCGCCGACAGCTTCTGGGCAATTTGTTGCTGTAGCGCTTCCAGCTGAGCACCCGATTTTCCCTTAAATATCTGCCAAGCATCCATTCTTTAAATAAATTTTACGATTTCTTTTTGATAATTACATTTTAGTTATTAGTTTGTGATTCTTTACGTTTTTTGCTCAAAAGAGGTGCTAGGTAATAATAATAAAGTAAAACATCAATAGTTATATCAACACAGCAAATCCACTAATTGTATGAAATGCCCTTCATACCTGCTGCACGTCTCCTGCGACTGCGGTGTGTACGCCATCACGGGCAGCGCGCGGTTCAGCTTGTCTTCGAAGTTGGCCCAGCTCCGCTGCCACAATGGTCTCGACATCCTCCCAATAACTGAGGGACTCCGCTTGCTCGAGCTCCTTGTACACCTTGATGTCTTCCAAAAGGTCCTCTAGGTCTGCAGCCTGTAGTCCGTTGAGATACGTGTAGGGCTCGTGCATCTCTAGGGCGTCTACACACTGCTCCGAGCTTACATACCAAGCCAACAGATCAATCGGCTTCGCTGTAACAACAACCCTGTTTCAGAATATATCTTCAAAAAGGGAGAGCACCTGGAATATTATAATAAATAGAAAACAGGGAAATATTGGAAAATAATTGTGACAAATCGAAGAATTTGAAGGAGGCTTGCATTCTTTTGTGTATGGTAGGACTGCCAAAGTAATAAAAATAGATAAGAACATAATAGATTATGTATCAGAATATCTATATTTAGATCAATTGATATCCAACCACGAATCAAAATACCGGAAATCGACAGAAGAATTAAAAATGTATGGAAGAGATATTGGTCCCTAAAATACGTTATTAAAAATAGTACAACCCATGCAAATCAAGACAAAACAAAACATATCAACAGTGTTGAAAAGTTCTCTCTTGTTCCTCAATTATCACATACGGCTGCCAAACATGGTCACTGACCAAAGTAAAATGTAAAAGATTAAGCGTAGCCATGGATATTATAAACAAAAGAATTGACAAGTGTACAAGAATTTAAGAGATAAAACAGGGTTAGCTGACGTTAGTTATACAACAAAACAACTAAAATGGAAATGGACTGCACATACCATGAATAGATGGAACAAATTTATAACACTATGGCAACCAAGAGGCCAAAAAAGAAAAAGAGGTAGGCCATTTAAAGTGTCGGCCAATGAAATCATTGGAATGGCTAAGATCTGGACGAGATTGGTATACAACTAGGAAAAATGGAGTACAATGGGGGAGGCATTTGTCCGTAGGCGCACAGAATCGGTGTCCTAGATTAAGAAAAAAATAGCTATTATGTGTTTATTATGTATTTCTGATAGAAGGCTATAAATAAATTCACTCCTTTGTAGGTTAATTACTAGTATTTAGTAACATAAACTTAATCAAATTTATACCGCACATTTTATTTTTATTAAAGAGCACATTTAAGCTGTTTATGTTATAAAAAACGATAACTTTTAAGTAATTATTAAAACCAAGCTTTTATCTAGTGCCTTTTGTATCTGACCGGACAAAACAATTAATATTTTTATTACTCTTTTATGTTAATATTCTACGGTTTCGATATTTGTAAATATGTGAGGAACATGTATACTAACTTTTTTAGTATAGTAGTTTATTCTAAGAGTACATTGTCTTCACATATAATTATTTAACAAATGTAACAAAATATTGTTAACCTATTTTAAAAGAGTAAGTGTGGAGTTTCTTGCCCATTCTTCTCCACACGAAACTACCTTTTGGAAGGGGCAACTAAAGGGTTTTTCAACAAGAACTTTGTTTTCTAAAACAAAATAAAACAAAGAATTTAGAGGAAAATGAATAAAATTTTTATTGTATTACAAAGAGAAAAGTTTGGCAATTATGAATGAAAAATGATATCTGGCAAATGTCCACCACGACCACGCTGACAGATGTTGATTCTTTCATCAAAATTTTTAATCACTTTTTGGCAAAATGGAGGGTCTATTTCGTTAATGACATCACGGATTTTGAGTTTTAAGGCTGCAATCGATTCGATTGGCTCCGTATAGACTCTGTCTTTAACATAGCCCCACAAAAAATAATCCAGTGGTGTTAAATCACACGATCTGGCTGGCCACTTAACAGCTGAATTTCGCGAAATTATGCGCTCGGGAAATTTGGTTTGCAATAAATTGATCGTTTCATTGGCTGTGTGACATGTGGCACCGTCCTGTTGAAACCACATTTCAGTGATATCCATGTCATCAATAATAGGCCAAAATTTAGTGGTTAACATCTCGCGATACCGTGATCCATTGACTGTTACCGCATTTCCAGCCTCATCTTCGAAAAAAAACGGCCCAATCACGCCTCCAGACCACATAGTACACCACACAGTAACACGTTGAGTATGCAAAGCCTTCTCAATAATTGCTTTAGGATTTTCAGAAGCCCAAATGCGACAATTTTGCTTGTTGACGTACCCTGACAAATGAAAATGGGCTTCGTCTGAAAAAATGATTTTTTCAGAAAAACCAGCAGGTTGTTCCTGAATGAACTGAGCGAATCTGCGGCGATTTGAACGGTCGATCAGCTTTAATTCCTGCACTAGTTGAATCTTGTAAGGCTTCAAAGCCAAATCCTTTCGCAAAATTCGCCATGTTGTGCTTTTGGATAACCCCAATTGTTGAGAACGTCGTGAAATTGACAAATTTTGATCTTCTTCAACACTGTGGCTCACGGCGGCGATGTTTTCTGTTGAACGACCCGGTCGAACACGTGTTGGTGTTGGCACATTTTGTACCGAGCCTGTCGACTCAAATTTCGCGACCAAATTCTTAACAGCGGTCTCAGAAGGACGATTATGCTGGCCGAAAATATCACGAATTTTACGAAATGTAACTTTAACAGAACCACCATTTTTATAGTGGATTTGAATTATTTTAATGCGATTTTCGAGCGAAATTGAATTCATTGTAATAATTGCCAAAGTACCTGCTACGAATACCGCCAAAAACTAAATGTCAAAACTATCACGTTCTCGGTGTTGCCACAATTGAAAAACAAACTTCTTGTTGAAATACCCTTTAGAATCTTCTTTATATTTTTTTTGTTTTTGACGTTCAAAAGTGCCATTTTAGATGGTCTAATTGAAATAAATGATTTGACTTTGACTTTAACGTACCTCGTCCGTCACGGATCCGTATCTGTGAACGTAGACGAGCCTGTTGCAAATGGAAGGCGTCTTCCTGCCGCGCCCAACTATCGAATTGGGCAGCCTCACGCGCACGAGCGGCCGCAGCTGTCTCTGCTTCACGTGCTACACGTTCGGCTTCGCGTTCTAGTCGACGCTGCTTGACCTGCACAAAGTTCAAATTCAAAACAGTTTAATAGCTAAAAACATTAGTGAGTGAACATCTAATAGACCACAAGCCCATGAACAAAAAATACCTGTGAAATGACCCAACGTGAATTACGCTTAGAAGGCTGATACTATATCTGAAAATAGCTCTGAGCACTATGCCGTCATTTCTGAGCGGTACATGTGAGTACGTGAGTGAATGGACTTTCTCAGGTACAATGGGGGAATTTCGACTAATTATTAATGTACGGCTTTGTTATAAGTGTGTAGATGATTAAAAATAAATGTCGAAAAACCTAGTGCCGTACAAAAGTGATGGTGCCGGAAGTCGGTGCAAATTTTTAATTCGACGACAGTTGCAGAAGCAATATAGGTCATTTATTACTGTACGGCATTTGTGTGATTCCTTTTGGACACATATACAGATACTTTACCCGTAAACGCCGTACATATTCCCAGCGGAGCGGTCGAAAGCCAAGGGTCGCAACATGTGTCTGATTAGCATATAGGTGATGATGATATGAATCAACATAAAATTAAATGATCTTGAGAGTACTTCACAAATAGATAACATTTTCCAGCATGCCGTACATTTTTTGTGGAACACATAGGTGTATGGGGTAAATTACTTTTCTCAGAAAAGAGTCATTTTCCGGTGACTTTTATCTGTACGGCAATAACACAGATTATTAATACTTTAGACAATCTTCAATAAAAGATAAATGCCGTACACTTTCGATAGTCCGCTACCACCGCCTACCAATACAGGGCATCCCAAAGATATGGGAAATGAAGGGAAAGTACCTTAAACATAGTAGATAGGGTATTTTACTAAAAGAAGACTTTATGTTATTTTTATAAGTTATTAATTCTGCATTCAAAGATTTTTTAAAATTACTTGCCTCGTCTGGGAATCGAACTGACTTAAATAAAAAAAAACACTCCTACTTTTATGATGACAATCGAAAGAATGGCCAAAAACTAATAACTCTTCTTAAGTAACATAGTATTTTAAAAGAAAGGAACAGCGTGAATATATATTTTTAATCAAATTAAAAACATTATCTATCGTATTCGGCCTAAAAAAATCCCCTACGAGTCTGTTACTTTAGAAAAGTTATTAGGTTTTGGCCATTCTTTCGATTGGCATCATAAAAGTAGGGGTGTTTTTTTTTAATTTAAGATGGTTCGATTTCCAGACGAGGCAACTAGTTTTTAAAAAATCTTTGAATGCAGAATTACTAACTTGTATAAATAACATAAAGTCTTCTTTTAGTAAAATACCCTATCTGCGATATTTCAGGTACTTTCCCTTCATGTCTCATAACTTTGGGACGCCCTGTATTATATATATTTTTGTTAAAAATACGTTTCCTTTACCTCTCTCTGCTGGTACTATAAGGCTGTAAATATACTTTACAGCCTTATGGTAGTATACTCAGATATGTACAGTTATTAATGACCTTAAGGGACACCTCAAACGTCGTCGAAGTTTTTATCAGCTGTAAAGAATAATCTGGAGTAAAATGTACGGCATCTGGTTTTTTTTGTTTATTTATATTTGTTAAATATAAAATAACAATAATCTTTGAAAATATTACTCCCCATATTACTCTAGGAGCATTTGAAAAGTCATCAAAATTTCGGAAATTTCATATATTTTTTATCATAATATTTTTATTTGTCACCATTTATAATGAACGGCTATAATGTACAACGGTAATATTTGGTAACATTATGTAAAAAAACAAGTTGCCGTACATTATTCTCTGATCTTACAGCAGTAAGAACTTGGTAAATCCTGAAATTTCGATAAATATTTAATTACACAAATATTAACTATAATATTTGGACGGCATAATTATAAAACATTATTGTCCGTGTTAAATAATATTTTGAACATGTTGCCGTACATTTTACAATGACCTTAGGGTATATGGGTGTAGGGGTAGGGTTCCGACCCTTGGCTTTCGACCGCTCCGCTGGAAATATGTACGGCGTTTACGGGTAAAGTATCTGTATATGTGTCCAAAAGGAATGACACAAATGCCGTACAGTAATAAATGACCTATATTGCTTCTGCAACTGTCGTCGAATTAAAAATTTGCACCGACTTCCGGCACCATCACTTTTGTACGGCACTAGGTTTTTCGACATTTATTTTTAATCATCTACACACTTATAACAAAGCCGTACATTAATAATTAGTCGAAATTCCCCCATTGTACCTGAGAAAGTCCATTCACTCACGTACTCACATGTACCGCTCAGAAATGACGGCATAGTGCTCAGAGCTATTTTCAGATATAGTAACAGCCTTCTAAGCGTAATTCAGGTTGGGTCATTTCACAGGTATTTTTTGTTCATGGGCTTGTGGTCTATAATGGGGAAACTAACTATAAAATACATTTTACACAAGCCCAGCCAGCACAATAATAATAATCACCTACAATATATAGTTATTTTTATCTTAAATGGATATTAACAAAAATTAATCTTTTTGTTGTTTTTACGGAAAATTTTATATATGGCCAGACCGGCCAAGCGTAGCTGTAGCAAAGGTTTTTGATATATTACATAGTAGTAAACTATTCAAGGGAAACGGTAGGAGAACACCAGTCATGGGGACCACCATGCATTATTGGTGGTAATGTAATTAAATTGTAGATTATGGGAAACGTTGATACTTTCAAGACAGTGCTAGTTAGAATTGTGACTATCAAATAATTTGCAATAAAATAATATTGTGGGTATAAATTGAGATGTAAACATCCTACCTTTTAAATTCGATCAAACTGCACACGGTGTGCAAATTTGATTGATATCGGTTCGGTAGTTTAGGAGTCCATAGCGGACAAACAATGTGACACGTAATTTATATATATTAAGATTGTATATAGTATACTTTAATCATAGAAATGGTGCAAGTCAGAATAAGAATTGTTATATACATTAGTTACTTAAATTGATGAGAGCTTAAACATAGACTATCTGTGCATTACACACATTGTGAATTCTGGTAACTTTTAGATATAAGTTTGTTTCAAAATACCTTTTCCAATTCTATTTTATTTTCTAATTGTTTTTGTCTGTTAAAAGCTTCTAATTCTTCACGGGAAACTGTTTTGACACCTTCTTTAGCCAGTTTCTTACTCCAGACAAATGTGTTGGTGAGAGCTGAGTCACCAAAGGGATTGTCCTGATTAGTATAACACTGATATTCGTTGTCCCACCCCATTCTCTCCCTTCTCTTGCGTTCTTTCTCTTGTTTTTCTTTTAAGCGTCTTGACCTGGTAAACACAGAGTATTTTCCCAAATATTAGTTGGAACTTATACAAAGAGATATTATAATTTTCTATCTAATATAAAATATTCTGGTTATTTAGCTGGTATTTATATGATTATTAATAAATTAAGTTTTTTTTCAAATATAAGGCCCAAGGTATACTTCACTATTGTTCTAGGTATGTATGCTATCTTCATTACTATTATTCGTTTTAAAAACACAATCTACAACACTTCCCACCTACCTCATTAAAAATTAACAAAAAAGGAAAATCTCAGGGTTCTTTAGAAAAAAGGGTATACAAATTTTAAATTGCAAGAAACAGCGACCATTCAAATGCTTACCTCTTTTCTTCAGGAGTTTCATTTGCTTTCATAAGTTCTTTTTGTTTTTGTTTTTCTTCTTTTATTCGCATTCTTTCAGCTTGAAGCCTTTGCAGTAACTTAAGTTCATCATTATCACTATCACTAGATGTACTTGAAGTACTACTTCCTCGTTCCCTTTTCTTTTTCTTGTGTTTACTTTTCTTCTCTCGACTTTTGGACCTATATTTAGATTTCCGTGATTTGGAAGTTGATCTATCTCTACTGTTTACTCTATCGTCATGTCTACGGCTTATGGATTTACTTCTAGATCTATCATGATATCTTGCTACAGAACTTCTTGAGGCCCTATAATATAATTAATATTTTGTTGTAGTTGTGTTTTCATTAACAATATTAATAGAATATAAGTTAATAATACTTACATTAAAGTCGATGGATTTAAAAAGGATTTAATTGCAGGTAAGAGCAAAACTTTTAAATTATAAACTGGCCAGCCTGGTAGATTTAATAGAATGTATTTGTAATAAGTTTATAAGTATTTCACAAAGAACAAGATGCAGGATATTACTTTTTAAACAATTCCTTAATCATAATATCGTTAAAAAAGGATCAATACATTATCTAAATAATGTCGTTTAAAGAAAATAGAAATTAGACTTGTGATTTCTGATGCAAGACCAAAATAAAGCACAGATTAAGTACTAAGTAGTCAGTACACATCTGCTTTTTTTTTTGTTGAGTGTATGGCCTGGTAAGACTTGAGTTTTTTTTTTTTTAATGGCCCGCACGGTTTGTGCATTGTGGCACAGGGTCAAAAACAGGGAAACGGGTAAAACATAAAATTATCGGCTGGAAAGGAATTTAGGAATATAAAATAATAAATCTATTAAATAAAAGATCAATTCTTATAAATCTACATACAAAAGGAGTGTAAGAAAACATATTTACATTCATATTATCTACATTTTTATATTATTACTTAAGATAAAAGCTGCTAAAAGTTTATATACATGTGGGTCCAATGTTAAAAGTAAACATGATATTGATGAAGGGAAAGGAATTTGAAGGGAAATGAGACTTTCGAGAAGAGCCGACCGGTCGCGTCGAGGACAAACAAACATGATGTGATTTAAATTTTGCGGTAAAAATATTTACTTTAGGACGAGAAAAGTAAATAGACACTATTCAAATTTTAATTACAATAGCAGCAATTACTGATAAGGCATCTCCGAATGAGGGAAGTGGAAATAAGGACAACACCGCCATTGCCGTCAGGTCTGTCCTGTCGGAGGAAACCATAACCTGGAATTCGAAGAGTCAATTCCGGGCGAAGCCATGTTTCCGACAGAGTTGAGACAAATGGTTCAAATTTATTATGCAAATGGACTAAATCATTTTTATTGTAGATAGCGTTTCTGCAATTCCACTGGATTATTTGTTCGCGTTCGTGACGCATAAGAGGATTTTAATTGAGTTGAGGAAGTAATCGTTGGGCGACGTTGTTCGGTTACGTTGTTGTCAGAGTTAGAAATGGATTTCATTGTAGTCACAAGTTCCATTATATCAGAGATTGAGAACATTTTTTCATTATTGTTAAGGTTACTGTTTATTAAAGCGACCCCGTTAGAAGGAGCTGGAGCGTCGTAGTCCTTTATCAAATTGATGTGTTCTGTTTTGTTATACCCCAGTCGTTTTAGTTTGGGGGATGTTGGTTTAGCAAATAATGTTTTCTTATAAGATCTACTATCCGACGGAATCGAGGGAGAGGAAGGCGATACATGTGGGACAGGAGAATTAGGAGTATTCTGGGTGTTTGAAAACTTAACTATATCAGCAAAAGATTTTGAAACTGGATCATACACTTTATTTGCTTCTGCGTAAGATACACATTTCTGAGCCATATACAATTTAATTTTAGTCATATTGTTACGAGCTAGGGGATCGGATAGAAACGCCGTAAATCTCTTCAAGGGTTTATTTTCAATTAAATCTACGAGGAATTTGTTAACACTAAAAACTGGAAATTACGCACTAAAATTCACTGAACAATATACTGTCACTAATTACGTTAATTACACGCACTTCACACAATACTTAATCACTTGTCTTCACTATATTCGCACATTGTCACTCCGATGTTTATCGCTTGATATCGCATTCGAAACTGAACTAACTGATCGCGTTTCGGCTCGCTTATATATCCCTGGGAATAGTCTTGCAAGTTCGAGAACTCTCTAGGCGGGAGCGCTATTGAGTAGCGATCTAGATATATCTAGATATAGATCGCGATCACAATTCTAGAACGTGCGTACTCGCTATCTCTCTCGCACATTGCTCCGTCCTTGTCTTACGGTGTTCTAGAGTGCTCGGTCTAGCTTCGAGAAGGTTCCGATCTTCCGTCTCTCTCTCGCATCATTCCGTCCTTGTCCCACACCTAGAAAATTCGTTCTAGAACATTCCTTCATCATAGGGGTATAACCAGGCCTGAAAACGCCTGAAAACGGGTTTCCTGAAAAGTGTACCATTCTACTACACTTGTTCTGAAACGGCCTGAAAAAATGTTTCAGGCTCCTGAAAACTAGGGTAACATTCTGTAAATTACGACTTTCTAATATGTGATCGACCCTCTCCTGAAACGGTCAGAAATCACATTTCAGCCTGCTAAGTAGTGGAAAAATCTAAAAACATTGTAGTCGACCCGTCTTCGTAACACTACCCCCTCCTTAGACATGCTCGTCCCGAGCATCATCACTTTCTTTCACCGTTATCCTTTCCCATGGAGACCGAGTCTGCGAATCCTTAATAGCTGCACAATCTTTACATTTCTTGATCCAGTCTTCAGCATCTTCACGATAGTGTATCCAATAAAATATTTCTTTAATCTTCATAAGAGTCCTCTTTACTCCTAAATGACCACTAGACAAATCAGTATGAAACATTTCCAATATGTCGCGAATCTTGGATATTGGCACAACTGATCGCCTTGAGCATTTTTTAATTTGCGACATAACACTCCATTATGTAAAACTAAACAATCCCATTGAGCCCAGTAACTCTTAGTAATGGTACTTGAAGCTGCGACATTACTCCATTGCGGCTTGACAGCTGAAGATTTCATCCAATCCAAAATCGGTTTAATATCACAATCTTCTTGCTGTGCTCTCTGCATAAATTTTCCACCTCAATCTGAACGAATGGTGTCTGTTTTAAAACTTCTCACATGACCAATCTCCTTTCTGTCCTTTTTGTTGACCTTTTCACATAGCCGTTGAGACACATCTGAACTTCTTGTAACCTCTCTTTCATGGGCAGATAACATGTCCGAAAATTTCCTTAATTGTTCCTCTGCCTTTGATAGTTGTCTTGATAAGGCTTCCTCATAGGTCTCAGTAACTTTCCACTCTTGTTGATTACTGGCCTGTCCGTCCACATTGATAACTCTACAGACGTCATAATCACTATTTGTAGAGTGTCCTTTTAAGCAAACATCCTGTTCTCCACACTTAAAGATTCCTTTTTCCAGATCTATTTTACAATTGTACAGCTTCATAAAGTCTAACCCGATTATGCAGTCATCTACTATGTCGGCAAGAACAACCTTGTGTCTGTAAAATCTTCCACCAATCTTGAAGGTTGCGATACCTTCTCCCCGATCGGTTATACGCTGACCTGTAGCTGTAACAAGCTGTACAATTCCTCGAGAAGGGCTTCAATAAAATGACTTCAAAAGTTGGCATGTGATAACGGTTCGTGAAGCTCCGGTATCTCGTGTTAGATCACACTTAGTTCCACTGACAACTCCGTCGACAACCAAGGTATTCCCGCGTCTAACCTTCACATCACCTCGGAAGTCTTTCTTTGGGTACGAAAACCTCATGTGCCCCACTTCCCCGCAGAGGTAACAGGTTGGTCCACATTGACACGAGTTTGGTTTTTCCGTGACAGCCCTAATGCGGTAAGGTCGAGAATCCTTGCAAAATGCTTCCACTTCCAACGCATGAGCAAGAGCATTCTTGAGGTCCGTCGGACTCCTGGGGGGGTAGTAAGTAGTTTTTTTTAATGTATACTATTATTTTATTATATACTTACCTAACCTACCCTTGTTCCAGCGAGTGATGGCTGCTCTTCCTCCGCACCTCCGATTTTTATATACACTTTAGGGGTAGGGCAGACAAGACCACGTCGATAGTGCTGTGCTCTGATTCGGTTTTGGGTACTTTTTGGATATTAAAGTAAACACTTTATTCTAGTAAGAATTAAATAATACAGAAACTACCAAACAATGAAATACAAGTACTAATTAGGAAATACAAACGAGTAGGTATTTCAAAATTTTCGGAATCCTATAATCTATCAACACGAAATTATCATCGATTTTTCATGCAATGCATGCAACAATCGATTAATTAACCGATTTTTTAACGAGAATGTCATATGTTATAACCAGCGGCACGTAAGTCTAGCGCTGGCCGATACGTGGAGGGGATTGCTGCGCATGTGTACTGTCGCGCGGGGGACAAAATGCGACTGGAGAGCCAATCAACGCTCTTCATTCCGCTAGCCCCCCTCAGGTACCTTATTTTTTACTTCTGCGCAATAACGGTCAGCGCTAGACTTACGTGCCGCTGTTTATACATCTCTTATAACCAATAGAAAAGAAGAAAATGGCGGATTGTTTACAAATTTCAATACATTTCACAAACCTTTAAAAAAAATTTAAAATATTTTTAATTTCCGGCACCAAAAATTACTTGGAGGTGTTCCAATCAAGGTCCCCCGGGCCCCGAGACTCCTGCATAATCAGCATCATTCGTGCGACGTAATTCTAAATCCAACGCAGTATTTTTATTCGGTTTATTATAGTAAAGCAATTCACAGACAAGTAAGACACGAAATGAAAAACTATAGAGCAAAAAATATATTGATGGAATTATTTCTTATTTTGTTTTTTTTTTCATTTATTTTAATTTCAAGTTCTGGTAACAAAGACCTTTACTTGTCATGACTTATTTGGAATATGTATGTTCATATAATTTGGCGACACTAACTTCACTGCACTAAATTTCATCACTTTAATTGTTTGCATTGTATTTTTTATGTAATTATAAATAGGTTTATAGGATGTTGGATCTTTTAGTAAAACGTTGAGGAGCGGCGGGCAGGAGAAAGAAACACACTTATATGCATTGGTAACACTAAGTTCACTAGCCAGCACAAGTCTTTGAATGAGAAAACTTTGGCAATCAAAAATAATGTGGTGGATCGTTCCTTCTTCTGCTTGACAATGATTACATTGATTGTTTGAAACAATTCCAAGTCTTGCTAGGTGTGACGGCGCAATATTATGACCAAATCTCACTCTGTTTATTGTTGTAATGATATCTCTACTTTCACTAGATTTCAATTTGTCATACCATGGTTTAACAGGTATGTTATCTTGGATACTTCCATACCACTTTCCCTTGTTTTCCTGGTCTTTCTTCCACATTTCTGTCCACAGAGTGTAAATGTTTTCCTTAATATTTAGAAAATAATCAGTAAAAGGAACGGATACTGAGTCTGTAACGTCAATACTGTTTATAGTCACATGCAGCTTTGTCAGCTTTTTCATTGCCGGTTATGCCTTTATGTGAAGGCACCCACATAAAATATATATTTACATTCTTAAGATGATATTTAAACAATTGGTCTTTTATAATATACAAAATATAGTTGGTTATATATTTTACAGAAACATTACTTAGACTCTTTATCAGACTTAAAGAATCCGTTATTATTAAAAAGTATTTATAGTTATTAAAATTTACATGTCGATACTTCTACTACATAGTATAAAAGAGTCACCAAAATACTCAAAACTGAAAGGTGAAATAAAATTATCATGAAATTGAGTTACTCTAAACTGTCAATGTCATGACAGCTTGATATTTATAAATATTTTACAATTGTTATTTTTATGTTAATATGATCGTACACATTTTTTCTAACTTTAGAAAGTTAGAATTATACTATATATAAGGGCATATAATATTTTATAAGCACAATTGATCAATTCAGTACATTGTTTACTAGTTAAATTGAAAATTCAATTTATTAGATGTTTTAATTTTGTTTCAAATTATAAAATTTCGAAATGTTACTTTTATCAAATTAAGAAAGGTTACATAAAAACATTAATTCCTGAATCGGTGTACACAACTTTCCACAACACAAGATACATCTTAAAAACACACAACGATGTCTTTCCTCAGAGGTTCGGAAAATTATGTTTGGTGTACCACAAGTGTACTAGGCAAGGGTGCAACTGGTGCAGTGTTTCAAGGTGTCAATAAGAATAACGGCGAACCGGTGGCAGTCAAAACATTTAATCAGTTAAGTCACATGAGACCTCCTGATGTGCAGTTGCGAGAATTTGAAGTACTAAAAAAAGTTAAACATGAAAATATTGTAAAGCTACTTGCTATTGAAGAGGAACAGGAGGGTAGGGGAAAGGTTATAGTAATGGAATTGTGCACAGGTGGTAGCTTGTTTAATATTCTTGATGACCCTGAAAATACTTATGGACTACAAGAACAAGAATTTCTCTTGGTTTTGGAACACTTGACTGCTGGAATGAAACATTTAAGGGATAACAACTTAGTGCACAGGGATTTAAAACCTGGTAATATAATGAAGTTTATAAATGAGGATGGCAGTACTACTTATAAGCTTACAGACTTTGGAGCAGCTAGAGAGTTACAAGAGGAGGAACAGTTTGTATCACTTTATGGTACAGAGGAATACTTGCACCCAGACATGTATGAGAGGGCTGTTTTAAGAAAGCCAGTAGGAAAAAGTTTTGGTGCTACTGTTGACCTGTGGTCTATTGGAGTCACATTGTATCATGTTGCTACAGGCCAGTTGCCATTTAGGCCATTTGGTGGAAGGAGGAATAAAGAGACCATGTTCTTTATTACAACAAAGAAAGCATCTGGCGTTATATGTGTTAGTAATTTTTATAATAACTACTTAATTATTACTACTACATTCTAGAAACAACTCAATATGGCTGGAGAGTTAGTCTGGTTGTATATCCTAATATCTATAAACCTACTGTTTTTCAATTTGAATCTTAATTCAACAATGAAATTGGGCACAGGTAGTAGTTCAAAGTCTACAATAGTATTATTGTTCATTCTAGGGTATATAAAATGACTCCTTTTGTTTCCAATTTTACTTCACATTTTAAAATCTGTATTACATATACACAATAAATATAATTTGAATCTACTGTAGGGTACACAAACAACAGACAATGGGCCTATAGAATGGTCTCGGGAATTACCACCTCACTGTCAGCTAAGCGCAGGGCTCAAAAAGCTGGTAACACCTCTCTTGGCTGGCTTGCTTGAGGTGGATCCACATAGAATTTGGACCTTTGAAAGATTCTTCTCTGAAGTGCAGACTGTTACATCAACAAAGCCTGTGCACATATTTCATGTAAACAAGGCCTGTGTTATTAAGGTTAGTTTCATATGCAATTTTTCATATTTTTATGTTGTATTGCAATTCATTTGTCAATAGATAGTTACTCTTATAATTTTTTCAAATCTTATTAAATATTTTATCAAATTGCTTCACATAAAATTTGAAAAATAGGAAAAGGAGTCCTCAAGTAGGATATTGTTGATGCTAGAGACAGTGCCTCTGAGATTATAATTAAAACTATAATATGTTTGCAGGTCTTTTTAAAACCAGAAGAGAAGTTTGAACATCTCCAGACCTACATCTGTGAGCAGACATCTGTCGTAGCAGAGACACAAATATTGCTGTATCAGGAGAAATTAATTCTTAATGAAATTGATGAAAATACACCTGGTTTGTTCATATTGATACTGATCATTGGTAGCCTTTCTTAAAACTTTTGTGCTTTAATTTTTTTTTTTAATTAGGCAAAAGTTACCCGGATACAACAGATAATGATCCCTTGATGCTTTTCAACAAGAATGACAACTATGTTAATATGCCCCAGGAGCCTGAAGCTCCTAAATTTCCTGCTTTCCCAACAATTATTTCTGTTGAGAATGATGCTACACAAGCCAAGGTAATATGTTAACTGTAAACAAATATATTTTTGAAGTTATACTTCTTTAGGCGCGTTATGAAAAATTTATGAGAGTGAAATTTTACGATGCGCGCGCACCGTGACACAAAATTCAGTATGGGCGCCGAGCGTGGGCGAGCGAGATAGAATATGCGTGACGTATGAACATAATGACATTTGTAGTACCTTTTAAACAAATAAAGCAGTTTTAATTATTTTTTCAAAGAAATTTAGCAATGCTTTTTCACAAAGACCTATTGTTACTTAGTTAAAAGGTTATGAACCATACCTAGTTATTAAATTGAATGAATAAAATAATAAATAATAATTATTATTAATATTAATTGATAATTGAATAATATACTATATATTATTAACGCTAAATATCTATTATTAATTATTTAATATTATAAAAAAATAAAGAAAGCCAAAGAAGTATAACTTCTTACGCGCACCATTTTTTTAGTATATAAACTCCAATGTTAAAATAAATTTTTCACAAATTTGTTCTGCTCAGACGGCGTGTAGTGTGGGACACGTTATAAAGCGGCGAGTGGAAGAGCTTTGTCGAGCGTCCCAATTGTGTGCAATGTGCGTTGCGCGATGGGGTTCACTGCTCACCGCCCGCCTGAGAGACACGGCCTCGCGAGCCACCGCTCTCGCCTCCAATGCTCAGCGCTTACACGACGCGGCGCGCGCCCTCGACCTCGCCGCCGCCGCCCTGCGCCACGCCGCACCTCTCACGAGTCACGAGGTATGCGCTCTAGAACCGCCTTATTATACAGTTCTACAAGCTTATTATATAGTTCTACGGTTTCGGCAGGCAGAGCAGTGGGCGGGCAGCGCGTCGCTGCTTGCGGCGGAAGCGGAATCTTTGCGTGCTGGGGCGGCGGGACTGCGGACCCGGCACGCGGGCGGGGCCTTGCGTGCCGAGTGGGACGAGGCGCTGACGCACGCGGCCTGCCCGGCGCGCCTGCGACTAGCGGAGCGAGCGGCGTCTTTAGTGTTGCGACTGCGAGACTCGTGGCAGCATTTAGTGCGCGACAGGGCCACGCGCTCCCTGACCTACAACGATGAGCAATTTCACGTGTTGGAGCGGATCACCGTGGCGGAGACGGGGCGCCGGGCGCGCGCCCTGTTGCAACGAGCTGCACCATTGGCCCGCGCACGAGCGATGGCCATCGCAGACTGGTATAAAGTGGCGCAGACCGTGTATTTGCAGACGCAGATACTCGACAAGGACGTGGCCAGCGCAGACCTTAAATTGCTGGCGCTAACCGCCCGTCTGCAGGACGCCGAGATCAAGATGCGCGCCCGCATACAGCAGGTTTGTTTACAGTGGAAAATTTTAATATATTGCTGATTAAATACTTAATAAGTATATACACAAATTATTATGCTCTTCTATTTATTAACTAATTTGTATTTCAGTTGAACTCGACAAAAGCGGAACCGACAAGTCGGACATCGGGCGTCGTGGAGGGTTCGCGGGGGACGACTGTAGCTGGCGTGGTAGGAGCGTCCGGAGCGGGCGTGCGCGCGTTGTCAGCGTGCGGAGATGACGTAGCCGCGGGGCTAGCGACCAACTCGATGCTGCTGGCGGACCTGCTGCGGCTGACGCGCGAGTTGCGCAGCTAGCGGCCACCGTCCGACCTCCACTCGTACTCGAGCTCGGAGGAGGCGCTCAGCTCGCTGGATTCGCCCGCGCACACTGCCATCTACCGCCCTTCGCCCCCTGTTCCCCCCGCAAGGACCTCGTGTGTTTTATCCTAGTGTTATTCAGTTTACTCTTAGGGTGCTTACATAAAGAAACAGGTTTCCGGTACAGACAAATCTGTACGGGTCGGTACCGAACAGCGCAGGTATAATATTTCTATATAATCCTATTCACTCACTTATAAAGAAACAGGTTGTAACTTGTCGGTGCCGACTACCTGGACCGTGCCATACGGGTTTAAGCATTTACTGGTGTAGGGTGTGTTTAATAATATTAAAAATGGATTTGGATAACGAAGTTTTGATAGCCTTAGTGTTTGATAAACAATGTTTATGGGACAAAACTCATAAGTTCCACAGCAACAGAAATGTTACAGATAAGTGTTGGAAAGAGATCAGTTTGGAAATGAAACAGGATGGTGAGTACTTTCAATGATCAGTTCGATTTATTTTAATTTTGTAGTTATAAAATATTAATAATAAAGTATTACCCAATTTAATTATATAATAAGTGATTATGTTTGAAATATTGCACAAAATTATTTCTGACGTTTGTAGCAACATTACTAGGCGGACTCAGTCTTTGATTGTGCCATCTTCGTCTAACAATATTTACCGAAGTCAAGTTTCGCTCAAAACCCTCTTTATCAATAATTATATTGTGCAACAAACACATAGTTTTTACGATCTTATCAGCTAGTTGAATATCCGTTTCGATGCTTTTAGATAACAAACGCCACTTTGAGTATAATCTACCAAATGCACATTCCACTGTTTTTCTCGCTCGGGACAAGCGACTATTAAAATTTTGTTGGTCCACTGTTAAATCACGTCCCCCAAAGGGTTTCATTAAATATGTTTTTAAAGGATACGCTTCATCAGCTAAAAATACGTAAGGAACAGAGACTTGGGTATTAGGCAAATAAGCGGGCGATGGAATATCTAATTCTCTTTCATTTAGAAACTGATACAAATCTGATGCTCTAAAGGTACCGCCATCACTCTGTTTACCATAGCCCCCGACTTCTACCATTACAAATTTATAATTGGCATCGGCTACTGCTTGCAGTACCACAGAAAAATATTTTTTATAGTTGTAAAACATAGATCCAGATTTTTTTGGGCACATTACGCGCACATGTTTACCGTCTATACAACCTATGACGTGAGGGAAATTCCAAATATTATTGAAATCATTAGATATTGAATAAAATATATCTCTGGTGGGTGTAGGCATATGTATGGTATACAGTTCCTCCCATATTGCTAGAACCGTCTCTTCTATAATTTTTGTTAATGTTGTTACTCCTATACGAAAATTTTTTGAAAGCGATTTGAATGATTCTCCAGTTGCAAGATATCTGAAAATAAAAACACATTTAACTATTACACCCTGAATACAGGCTGTAAAAAAAGCAAAAATTAACGCTAAATCGTGGGAGGGATGATTCTGCTCATTATTTTATGAGACAGTCAGAGGTCAAATATAATTTTGTTGTTGTAAACATCGGGTTAAATTAATTTAAAAATACTTATTTCTTGCCAGGGTTCTATATGTATAAGACCCAACCTGATAATTGGGATTTAAATAAATAATTATTTTTAAATTGATTGAACTGGAAAGAAATAAGTATTTTTAAATTTATTTACCTTGATATTTACAACAATAAAATTGTATTTGACCTCTGTATGAAAAAGTTTTTACATATCAGTACTTTTTTGTTTTAGAAAGTAAAATAAGAAAAAGATGGAGATATCTAAGGGATCAATTTGCGGTAGAGTTAGGAAAAATTTCACCTTCTCGCTCTGGAGATGAGGCAACTACAGTATATCCCAAATGGCCATATTTTAAACCCTTACTTTTTCTCAAACCTATGGTGAAGGCGCGGCTAACCACTGGAAGTTTGACGCGACAAAGATCTCATTCAAATAGTGCTGTGAGCCTTGATAGTGAAACAGAATACACCCAAACTACAAATGACCATGATTGTTCTCTTTCACCTGGACCAAGCAACATGGAAGATAATGATGCGAGTGACCAACCAACAGTGTCTCCTGCGATGCCTGTTTCAAAAATCGCTTTGAAAAGGCCGAAGAGAACAATCTATGACAAATTATTGGACATTGAGCATCAAAAACTTAAATTTTTACAAGATAAGGAAAAATCCCGACAGAATAGAACAACAGATGCAGACAACGAACATATTTTATTTTTTAAAAGCCTCATACCACACATTGAAAAAATTCCACAGCACATGCTACTTTCTTTTAGAAACCGCATTCAAAGCGTCGTCGACGAGTTCGCGTACCAATCTTTGCAATATGGTAACCCTAGTTCGATGTCAAACTACTCTCATTTAAGTAATGTTTCCCGTAATAGTACTCCAGAGACCTGCAACGAAATAACTCTTCCACAAACTTCGAGTGACAATATTGCTGTTATAAGCAACCAATTAGCCACAGAAGAATATATTTTTCATTGTGATTAAAACTACTTACAAATAAAACATACTAGCCTACTGAATGAATAAAGGTCAAGGAATTTTTTTGAACATTGGCTGTGTACACCCCGATTATAAGCGGTATAGAAGACATTTCATTTTGAAATTATACCACCCAGTACCTATATTACGCATATTTTTATACTAATAAATATTATTCATTACTTACCTAATAGTGATAACGAGTCTTTCTTCAGGTGAAATTGGTTGAACATGCCAGTTACACCATTTCTTAATTAAGCGATGTTCGATTAAATTTAATATGTAGTAAAATGTTTCTTGAGTCATCCTTGTATAATCATAAAACTCCTTTTCATCGTCCTTTATATCTTTTAAGAATAAATGATAATATGTTCCATATTTAGTTCTTTTTCTGTTAATATCAGATACACTAACTGTTCTTCTCTTTCTATATTTGACGTAAGTACTTTCTAAAAGTAAAAAATTTTCGTCCGACGAACTGGAGGCCATGATTGTCACTAAGGACAGATTCACCTGTTTCTTTATGCGAGTCAACACTGTACCGATCGGTACCGACCCGTACAGATTTGTCTGTACCGGAAACCTGTTTCTTTATGTAAGTACCCTTACATATCAGCCGGGACGACCCATCATACTCAGGAATTAATGGCACAAAAAAGATTTTCTCAGTTTTCGCGAGGACATTTTGCTTTTACTTGTAAATTGGATTATAATAAATTCGGTGATGCAACGCGCGCGTAATTTAAAGTAAATTTATTATTCAACCATTAAGCAATTTTTAATTGCTTGATGGGAACACTCACTATAAATATTAGAGAAGCCTAAAAACTTAAAGCTTTAGAAGTTGAAACTTATTCCAAATTGTAATAAATATGTAGGTAGGATAATTAATATTTGTATTTACATGTTTTAACTATAGAAGTAGTATATAGTATTTTGAAATTTAATTTTTACACAACTTCCTATAATTAATTCAAATATTTTAAAAGAATTTAAAATCAAAACTGTGATGATAGTATTGGGGTTGTTTGTAATCTCTTACATGAGTAACTACATATTTCTTCAGTTCGTCAGCTAAATATGAGCTAGAAAATACACACCTCGCTATTATATAAATTATATTTAAATAAAACAAAATGTGGAATGTAATATTGGTTTTATTTTACATATCTATGCTTAATTACATTTTGATTAGTAAAAGTGTAAATATAAATAAAACTTAACTAGTACATAGTGTATTGAGACAAGTTATGTCATAGAATACAAAAATAATTTCCGATGATCTTAGAAATAGCATTTACTGTTGAGATTTAATAAGTCTAGTATTGCTGCCTGAATTTATTTACCACATAGCAACAGACTTGAAATTTTATCACAGATAAACAGTAACAAAAACATTCTTTTCGAATTTCATGTTTCATTTTTCAATGTCTGAACTCATTGCAAAAAAAGTGGAATAAAGTATTAATAATTAAAATCCTATTCTGATATAAAAGTTACACCTGATATGACAATCATAGAATAAAAAAAATGGATAACTTTAGATTGTTCTTTGCAAATTAAAAACCGTTTGACTTAACACAAGTACGCTTAGCCATTGGTAAAAATCTAAAATTAAAAAAACATTTAGCTAATATTAAATCCTATTCCTTTTCAGTAATTTACGAATTTCATTACTTACGTTTATTGTATTAACTTGTATGCATTGACAACATAAGTTTTCATATAAATTTGAAGGCACTTCCATTTCATTCTGCGCTCTATGCCTCACGTGAAACCACGTGTTATATTCTGTGGCAATCACAAACAGCCTTGTACCTTTGGTATGACATATCCAATATGATGGTATAACCAGCGGCACGTAAGTCTAGCGCTGACCGTTATTGCGCAGAAGTAAAAGCAATCCCCTCCACGTATCGGCCAGCGCTAGACTTACGTGCCGCTGGTTATAGTTCTCTTAGTCTAAAGATAGCGGCGATCGGCTAAGCGGTAGGCGCGGTGTGCGGCCTGTACACTTTGAAAGTGAGCTAGCAACTCTTCGAAGTCAATCACGGGTACAGCGTGTTGCGTAGATGAGGGTAGTAAAGCCGGTAGCGGAGGTGGCGCCGCCTGGAGACGATGCCGCAACGCGTGGAAGGCGGTGGTTTGGGGAAGTATCATTAGCAGCCCGTACAACGCTCCCCGAAGCTCTGTGCTTTGCTCACCGCTTAGCAGCTCCAGCCGTAAATCTTACAAATTTAGTTAAAAATAATTAAATTTAAAATAATAAACATTCCACCCTTTTAGAATATCGATAAATATTAAAGAAGACTGAATAATTCTCTCCAAGATTATTGTATTTATTACATCAATCGACAACATTTAAAAAATCTAGTGTAAAAGTTTTTATTTTACATTAGTAAGAAAAAGCATTCCATTTAATGATTTGTCGATTTAATTACTACTTTACTAAACGATTTTAACGAACGAATTAATTAAAACTTTCAAATATTAAAATTTTGATAATTTAAAAAAAAAGTTATGCTTTAAAATAAATTACGACTTTACAAAATCAAAGAATTGTTATGTCCCTTTGATAGTTTAAAAAAAACCTTAATTTTACGTCACTCACATGCAAATATGGGAGATTCAATAAGCTGCACGAGTTTGTCGATCTCAGTGAGGAACTCCACGGTTATCTCCAGGTCTCCACTGTTAGGTTTGTTAAGGAAATTTTAAGTTTGAACGGGGAAAACAGTAAACAACAATTTTGCTACTACCCGCATTGTTCACATAAAACATCGGCAAAAACTAACCGCTTCGTGGTTCTGAGGTTGACATTAGAGTTTTGATATTAATATTTAAAGGGTAAACAGTGGGGCCACCCTTGGTCTTGACCTCAGAATTCTATCTATTTCGTGAAATTTTGTTGATAGGGACGTACTTAGGTGATAAGGGGATTCAGAAACGAGACTACAAAATTCTATACAATTTTGACGTACTAGAGGTTAGACTTTGGGCTGTCTTTCCTTTGGACTGAAGTTTTTTTTCAATATACGAGAGAGTGCTAAATGCAGAGCTTCTTAAATATGATCTTAGTTATGAGAACCGCACGACTCTAACATAATATTACGCTGCTCCATATCTACCTAGCTTCTATTTTTAGATTTCCCTAGATTTATATTTTTCCATTATCATTAATTTCTTAAGAACTAGTATGTTTAACATTGCTATAAATTTAATGACATTGTTATTGGTGTAAAAATAGATCGGCAAGGATACAAGGTGGCGATGAGCTGTGTGCAATGTCGGTAGTTGTGTGTGAGCAAACATAGCGCCACTAAGGCAACACCCGAGTGCGCCCAACATCGATACAGGGACTGGAAGAGCGCGTGTGTGCTCTGAAACAATTAATATTAAGTGATTATAATTGAAAGACGGTCACGACTCTGAAGTGTTTGTAGTATGAAAGAGTTCAGTGGAGTAAAGAATATCTGTGGATAGACAAGTTTCTAAGTTTCTGTGACATCAAGAAATTGGTCCATCAAGTTCAGCAAGTTCTTTTTTCTCTCATTAAAATAATTAGTAGAGGTCAAATAGTATTTAATTCTTCCTCCCCATCTTCCTTCTTTCACCCAATTTTCGACAAATACTTTGATAACAAAGTTTTAGTGGAATTAAAAATAGTGCAATTCTCTGGCTACAGTGCAGACCTCGCAGAACAAATACACGTTTAAGAAACATTTAACAATACTGTATCGATAAAATCATTTGTGTAACCCCTTGCATGTTATTTATATAAAATAATTCAGTTTTATGTTAAAAAAAATTGTGTTATTGTGATGTAAATAAAGTTTTATGTGTATGTATGTATGTATGTAGTGTGTTGTTCCGTTTCCGCACTTAGACGCCCATTTGGTCCGTTGTGCGTTAAGTCCAGGCTAATTAATGATAGCTCACATAGAGTCACAGTAGCGGGTAGCGCACAATACGGGAAACCTTTGAAGATCTATGAACTTTTAAATTATATTCTGCATTGTAACTCACAGTGTCAGCGAAAGAGCGCAGGCGGCGTCGGGTGGCGTGCAACTCTGGCGCCGTGAGCAGAATGGCGGACAAGACGTCCACCAGACGCGCAGCAAAACGCAACTCGCGTTCCGCCGCTAGTGCACCCGCCAACGCCGCTAGTACTGCCTCTGCTGGCAGTACCACGCAGAGTTGTCGGATTATAAATGATCCTCTCTCCTCCAGCAGGCTTTCGTCGGTGGATAGCAACCGCAGAAGCGCCTTAAGGAACTTGTGGTAGTAAGGGCTCGATTCAAGGTTGCCTGAAATAGATTCATGTCACCGCAAATTAGTCAACAGCATTGTAATCTGTGTTACGATAGTTCAAGCTGTCAAATAATGCTTGTTTGACATACCGCCAAACTGTCACTTCGCCCCTTAGAGCGGGCACTACCCAAAATCACTCATCGTAGATTCGAATTGATCTAAGTATGTGATGCTTGAAAAACAATAAATATGTCTTTGTATTGATCATTTACTATAATTTCAATGGTAGTCAACCATAACCACTAATTAAAAACACAATACAAAATAAATTACTCGATACAACAAAAACAGTCATTTCTCTAACTTTTGTCTAATTTCGTTTTTATTCAATCATGGCGAATATTGTAGAGACAAAAAACAATTGAATTACAGCACATTTGCTTGGCCGAGAGCTTGTTACTAGCAATTATATTACATATTGTATATTTTACGAGTTATTTGTTCTGTTCCGCGAAACACTACCTATCGTCCGTCTTATCTCCCGCCAACTTCAGAGAAACGTTTGTTTCACTAGTCACTAGAGCTAGTTGGAGAGAGACGCGCGGTTGAAATCATGAATTTTGCTAGCTTTAAATGAGCGCTCTTAATTATTGGTCTTTCATATCATGAATATCATATATATGACGACGTTGTCGAAAATATGTTTTTTAATTATATTTTTAAATATATATTTCATTGACATAAAAAAATACGTATAAAACTTAATTATCACTTTTCTACCATTAAGCCCCATTTTCAATAACGATACGGTTATAATATTTATATGGCGAAACAACCGGACAGGGCAGCTGGTAATTAATAAAAATCAGTTTACTTGCGAGCGTTTGGGATGCGTCAGTAACTGGGGGCGCCGTGGGGTCGCAAGTGCAGGTCTCGGCCAATAGGGCAATGGCGCGCCTTACCACCTCATGTGAGCTGTCCGTCAGTGCCCCCAAAGCCGGATTGAACACGCGCTCTGTTTCGCGGCTCATCTGCCCAAAAAAGAAGATGAGACGCCGATTTGAGACAAGATAAAAAAACATGGACGAGGTGGACTCACCTCGGCTGGCATTTTGTCGTAGAGGTGAAGAATCCAGTCAAGCGCCGCGATCTTAGTGTGCACTGAGTTGTGAAGGAGCATCTGAGTCAGAACGTCCACCACGCTCACCAAATTCAACTTTCCCTCTACATCCTCTTCCTTCACGTCTGTTTTTGTCGCCTCAGACTCAGACTCAACGAGCCTCTGCATTTGTAAATTTACTGTTGCAGCTATTTCACGAATTTCTTTCACCATGAAATTAAGGATAATTATGATTTATTTAAGATCGGGATGGGTAGGCCTTGTACTACCTGGACCAAATCCAGGAGGTACGAGAGAAGGTATAACTTACAAGTAACCATACCCGACGAGCATGCATGGTGAATGTCATGAAATTTATGTCATGGATGAAGCGAGAGAGGTATCTCAGGAATGTAGCAAGTGGAGATCCAAGGTCTCTGCTTACCTACCCCTTCAAGTAAGGAGTGATAATATAAATAAATTATTTATTTAAACTGAATAACGGGAGACCGCCGTCCGGGAATTACACTTTTTTTGCCAAGAACATTTATTTTTGTTTTTATTATTGCATAATAATTATTCAAAATAGCGTAAACATTTCAAAGTTTTCGGTGTTTGAACATAAAAGGATACTTTTTCTGGGGTCGTCTGCGTAGGCGAGTGGGGGTAGTACGGCAGTGAGGATGCCAGAAGCAAAGGGCAGCATGCGAGCTCCCGACAGCTCTACAAACTCACGCATCCACGTTATGGCTGTCAACTGCGAGACAACGTGACAGTTACTATAATATTTCACTTGGATATTTAAATAATATTGCGTACTCAGTCGTCAAATTACATAGTAGTCATTGTAGTCATAACTTTATATAGTAAGTATATAATCCCTTAATTATTTATATAATAACATCTATTCAACTCAAGTCACCTGTCTCTTTTCATCACAGCGTCAACCCAATTTGACAGAAAAAGACGAAGGTAATTTAGTTAAAAAGTGCAATTGCACAGTTAAAGAAATATACAGTTATGCATTACAAATAAATAATGTAAAAGCTTACATCAACAACATCTAAATGGAGAACTTTTTTTTTATTTATTTTTTTATGACCTGGTAACATAGACCTTTAAGTCATAAATGGAGAACTCTACAAATGATGTTATAGGATATAAATTAATATGATTAATAAGTTTAACCTGTAGTAATTCTTCTGAAGACTGCGCATGGGTAATTAGACTATTAATCATGGCTTGAAAATCTACTTGCGAATGCTCTTTCCTAATGCTGCGTAGAAACTCGTTTAACTGTACTTCGCACCTAAAAGAACATCATAATGTAATTTTATAACTTAATTATTCCTTAAATGCACACTTGATACATACATGCGTCGTATTTCTGGATTGGGGTCGTCAAGTATAGTGAACAGTCCATCTAATAGATCGGGCAGGTACTTCCTTAGACCAAGGGCTGGTGCAGCGTCTAATGCGCATATCCACGAAACCGCAAACTGTCGTGCGCTCGCGCTACGAGTGTACATTCTCTCGCGCACTAGTGGTACAAAAGCAGCGAGGTCAAATGAGGCGCTCTCTGTTACTATATCCTAAACAGAAATTGCAAAATTTAATGGCTTTCATTAGCTTTACATATGCATACAACAAATATATATGATAAGCTATAAGAATAATAAGTGTACTTTAGGAGCAGTGCCCAATGGCTAGCCATGCAGCCTGTCATATATTTGAATTCTTGGTATGCACAATAATGAACGCTAGTTCATATGGCGAAGGAAAGCATCATGTTACAGACGGATCTTTGTGACAGATCACCTATTTGGCCATAAATAAAAGTTATATAGAAAACCAAGTGCCGCTGTTAGAGCTTTATGGAAGTTAAAAATAATGCAGGTACAGTAGAACAATAAAATAATATGAATGTTACCTTTACAAGGCGGTCCAAAAGTTCAGCTCCTTGCTTCACTTGTGGTTCAGGATCTGCTGCCAATCGAGCTAATGAATCAAATATTAGGGTAAAATATGGTAATGCAGCTGCTCTAACAATTTTCAAGACATTGTATAAAGCCTCAGCAGCCGAGTAACGAACACGAGCTTCACTTTCACCAAGACATGCCACAATTGGATGTGTCAACTCTCCCACATATGACTCACAACCCTAATTAAAAAAACAACAATATAATTATTATACATAAATTAAAATTTATATTTATTAATATACAAAATATTTTCATAACTCTAATCAACATAGTAGATTATGTAACCAGTAAAATAATATCCCATATTTACTTGTGTTACATCTCTTATAACCTAAATTATGTAACAAATACAAACTCTAAATTGTTGGTTTCAAATTTTCTTTAAAGGAAATTGAATGATTGCCCAATTATATATCTAAAATATGAGTTGTCATTGCTTCCAATTATTTTAGTATATAGTAGCAATATGCTGAAGCATACTTAGGATAAGAAGAATTATTGGTTTAATTAAGTATACTAAAAAATCTGTAAAAATTACATAGCACTAACTTTTTTATTGAAATAGAAAATTAGCATGTTTTATATAAGATGTCTTATTAATATATACATGGAATTTATTAAAATCATCATAATTTATTTAAAATGAGATAAAGTTTACAAAAATTCACTATGATATTGTTACAGTGTCTTACCAAACCATAGCTTTAGTACACACTGTATTGTACCCATTGGAATTCATGATGAAGATGATCATGAACATAAATTATAATATTTAGAATACATGTGAGGACAATAGATGTTTTATTTTACTGTTGTTTTATAATAATTACTTACTTTTCCTAATCCTACAGCTACTGATGAAAGGCCCATGAGAGCACCGTTCTTTACATTAGGGTTGGTTGATGATATTAAATCTTGCCCAAGTACACATATCAATCTTCTAATTTGATTGGTATTATTTGTATCACTAAAATCTTTCACCATCCTTAAAACATAAGTAAAAAAAATTAATCACATTAAAACTAAATTGGTTCATGAATAGATTAAAAATATACGTGCTTTTCTATCTCGCCGCCAGCAAATTTCCTTTTTTCATATATTTTGTCACATAAACCCCGGACACAGGCCGGGCTTAAAGGGGCGTAATCCCTTTCTGTCATGATTAAACTTGTAATCCAATAAACTCATATAATTATCCTAAAATCAGAGCATTTACATGCAATTTTAAAATAATTTTCAATTTATTCTTTCCAAATTAAACAAATTTGTAATCAGAGTGTCATTAATATTTTATACTTGTTATTTGCTGCAATAAGAATGTTTTGACATTGATACCTAACTCACATGGCAGCTAAGGTGTCAATGCTACATTCATTGACAGCTGAGCAAGTCAGACTTTTGGACAGTCTGTGCTTTTGAATCTCGAACTAGATATTTTTTATATAAACTATTAAATTAAATATAATCGCTTGTAGTTACTAATTTGTCAACACGATAAAAAGTATATTTTTATTGTGTGGGTGCGACGTTTTCAACCAAATAATGTTAAACGATAAAAATTACCATTTTAGGGACAAAAATTCTAATGTAAAAATACAATCTGTGGACTGTGATTGGGTTTACGCCAGTGTCATATTGTTAGTCGTTAAAGTCAGTTGTGAAACTGACAAATCGTTAAAAATTCACAAGTAGAAATTGTGATTTTGTTTTCGTAGTTTGGAAATTGTACTATTAAATTAATCATCAACCAAGGACTACTACTCGCGATTGATATTCGATTATCGTTATTCATTACTAAGTTTGTCTTTATACTGTTGTATGTACATTATTTGCGAGTGATCGCTGTTCTTTCGATTATGTATTTTTATTTTCTTATTCGTTATTAATTGATAAAATAACACAAATAAACAGTCTTTATTACTAATGGACAAAGTATTCGACAAGTGTTAAGTTTGCGTTATAATTTATTTGTGTGAAACTTTCAAGATGCCTGTGACACTCATGGACAGGTTGCCCTTGCCGAACCTGAAGGTTTATTCGGCGGGAAGTGTTTTACTGCTTTCTATTGCAGCTTATTACGCCGTTAATGTAACTAGTGATCCTAATTGGAGAACAAATGCCACCCTCCAAAAGCAGCAAGATGTACATACTGAACCTGCAGATATGGATGGTGCCAGAAATCTCACTGAACAAATGATGGAAGTGATGACCTTTATGATTCAAGAGCCCCTGTGTATGTGGGTGAGTAATGTTTCAAATGATTATTGGATAGAGGTTGTTTACAAACATTGTGTCAAAAATAAACATTGGCAATAATATGAATTTGCTGTGTTAGAGCTGCCAATTTTAATTAGTGTACTCTGAATACAAATTATTCTGTACTTATTTTATTGTTTTATGTAAGTCAATATAATTTTGGAATGTACCTTATTTTTAAAGTAGGATGGATGACAGCATCCTTATATTGTTTTATAAACAGGTGTTACTTTTAATCATATTTAATAATTTATGTAAGATATTAAGTGAAGTTTATATTTTTTTAGTAAGCTCTTTACATTAATTATTTATTATTATTATAATTATATATTATTTATTAAAAAGAAATATGTTAAATATTTTAATTGTAAATCAATAAAAATAACAAAAAATTGCAAAACAAGTCAAATTTATATTGTATATAAATAATCCCTCAAAAGCCACAATGTTTTAAAGGCAGACTGGCACTCCATTCACCATTTTATAGATCAGTTTTAAATTATTTACCACTAGATTTATTTGCACTATTAAATAAATTTTTGAGTTTAAGGTGAATAGTTGCAACTGGTTTGCAAGGTTAAAATGTTTTTCGGAAATTGTACAGTAGGTGTGCTCATTCTCAACACTTTGAACTTGAAATTTAAATAATTTGTATACTAAATAGTTTTGGGTAACAAAAAATTTGTTTGTAGTTAATATTTTCAACAATATCATAAGCCATAAAAAGTCCGAAAGTATGCTATGTTATATAAAAAAAAATAGTTAGTCGCCATGAGTGAAAGTATTTGTAAGATAACATCCGTAAATATTTTACTTTCATTGCAAAGCGTCTACAGTATGTAATAATCAAGTAAAATCTTTATTTGTCTTAATATATCGTCGCGACGCCTATTAGGATCTCGCAAACTTCGTTAACTCGAAATTGATTTATCAAAGTTACGCTAGTTCAAATAAATTGCAGCTTACGCAATTTGAAAGCGTATTAACAAAAATACTGTGATGTAAGGGAAAGTGGCGAGTATTGTGCAATGGTTTTATCCTCGAGATGCGCTTGCTACGCACTTTCTCTAAAGCATGACTTATAATCATCTATTCATTTTTATTTACTTAGTATTATTTATAAACTTTTACTTTGGCCTAATTGGCCAGATCTTTTAAAGATATATTCTACTGAAGTTATAACTTATAATTAAGTCACTTATACTCCGGAAGTAACCTCGGTTTGCGGTACTGCCCCCGGTGTTAGATAAGGCATCAGGTGACCTTCACGAGTGGTCTTTATTGCCGACTTGATTGTTGCGGCGCTCAGGAAGGCTGCCGCGCTTTGGGGTGTAGAATTAGCACGTCTAACTGGTTTTTTACATCAAATGTTATATTTGTGTGTATCAAAGTTTCAATTTATCTTGCCTACCGCTGTTTATGTACAAATTAATTTTGTTTGAATTATTTGCTAGCTTTAATCTCAAATTTTCGTACCTACTTTCTTTTTCGCCTCAATTGGACAGAACGATAGAACGATGAAATTGTCTTGTAGGCAATCGTTAATACGTAATACATATTATAATTTATTTATTTCGTACTCCTATATATGGTTATAACATCATATAATTGTTTGTATTTATTCTCAGTCCTAGTCCTCATCTACTGCGATTATTTGCACGTCACATAAAGAAGCGATAGGTATATATCGTTCAGGGTAGTCTTTTCGTTCGCAATACATTTTCACATGTATTGCGAAATCGATATTACATATTATGTGTTCAAATACAAAGGTATTTTTTGATAAGATTTACAAATGAGAAGGTTACAGGTTAGAAAGAAATAAATGATTACGCTTGTAAAAACAGTGTTTATATATTATTTAACAGTATAGGTAGAGCACAGTAGCAAATGCGATGGAACTACCACGTAGTTGGCAAGGAACCGATTATGTTTCTTAACCTTGATATTAGTAGTGGCCGATATAAAGATATCGTATTTCCCGATAATAAATATATAGTTTACAACAAAACATATTTAGCAGCACTTTTTTATTTCCTATCTTATCTTATTATCTTTTTTAACATTATATAAAGGGATATTTATTTGGATACTTTTTTTTGTTGATTACAAGTACATTACAAGTAGGTACATTTACAATCACGGACTTCATCTAGTCGGAGTTAGTTGATAACCTTCACATTTCAATACTAATTTAAACTTCTCAACTATGCATTATGCGTCTATATATATTATTAAATACTTATAATAAAAACCATGTGTTGCATAAACCTTTCGTATATAAAATTTCGCATTGAAAAAAATATATTTATGTCTACAAAAAGTAACGTAACAAATATATGAACAACAATTTCATGTTCATGTAAAAAGACAAGATCTCGGCCCAATTCTAAAATAACAAGATTCTATCAACTTCTTTAAATGTGTACGAAATTTTCCATGGTACTTTTCCTCTGCTAGAGCGATGGAACTTTTTGAATATTATACAGAGTCCTACTTGTATTATTTGTTTTGACTCGTCGATAAGTGGGTGTGCGGTCATAATAACGAGATTATTAGGTCGGTAACGCGTCACGGTACTTAAATAAACCTAACAAAGGTAACGCCCCTTGCGTGACGCTGAATACACAGTGATTTAATTATTGGAAATTAATGACATCAATTTCCATGTTTTCCTTCAGACGCAATGATTTCAAAAACAGTTGGACGTGATTGTTATTATTAATTGTCATTGCTTGATCATAAACACAATTGTTTTCACGTCATCTGGACAGCTGCCAGTCGATGCGCCATACAACCCATAGAGCAAGCTATTTTCTTAAGCAATGTAGTCACAATAAATACGACGACCTTGACAACGTCTCGTAGTATCTCGGTAAAACGAATTATCTTATTATCTGAGATGTGTTGTTTATGACTTTCACGTTATAACTGTATCTTTTTAAAGAAATCCACTGCAATGCAATTGGAGATGTAAGGTAGTTTGTTGTCTAGTAGTTTAACACTATGTTATGTATTGTGGTCGATGTTTTTGTTTGAAAAGTAATCAGTATTAACCAAAACGACGCTCCGTGTTTGGAGATTTTCAAAGACATGCGCATGCACATACATGACGTACGCTTCCGAATACATTATATATGAAGCAAAACGTATTGCGTCGGCGCTATATCGTAACGTAACAAACATACAAAATCAATATGACTAAGATATCGATAAGTTTATACTAAGGGGTTGGTAATTGTCGCTGACGTTCAACGTAGTTTCCGATCTATATAAATGTTAATTGACAGAGCGATATACTCACTGACGCATCATCACGTATTAATCGATATAGAAATATTGTTCTTTATAAAGTTATTAAAATATATAGTTATAACGTATGAAACATTGAAAATTGAACAAAGTAATTAGAATTTAAAAAAAACTGGTTTTTTCCACGATTGGTTGTTAATTTAATCAAATTAATACAAAAAGCTATAATTGATAAACAAATGACTCAAAACCAGTCTTATAGTATAAATTATTTATTTACTTATTTTAATAATCTACACACTAACGAAACACATACAGTCACTTCTGTAAGACACGACATACAAAAAACGCAATACATGCATGTGCATCAATAACAAGTGTGAACAATATTTAATGGGAAACATTACAATGATAACAGAGAGAAATAATACAATAAAAATAAACGGCAATAAACTAGATTAAGAAATACAAATATACAATTTAAAAATTTAATATATTTCCTCTTTGCAATTGTTATTGGTGACGGAAAAATATAATATTTATATAAAAGAGGATTGAAATCAAATTGTGCTGTTTTTCAAGACTTAAACAAAAAAAAATACACATCGAACTCTTCTTTCTGTGTGTTATGAATGTTACTTCCGTAGATATATCGACCCCTAAACGTAACATCCCTTTTAGTAGACATGTGAGGATGCGAAATAAAGAGGTGTGTTTATATTGCGCAGACGCTGATCAACATGTCTTGGTGTCTGTTGGCGGTGGGTGGATGGGCGGTGGTTCGCGCAGTCTTCGGGCGTTTGCGCGTAGGTGAAGCGCAGCGCGCTAAGGACAAGCTGTGGAACTATGTTTTCTACAAGTTCATCTTCGTGTTTGGGGTGCTCAATGTCCACTACCTGGACGAGCTTCTCCTCTGGTGCGCCTGGTTTACGCTTCTTGGCGCACTTACCATACTTACTCAGCTAGCTAAGGACAGATTCGAATATGTAAGTACCTAGAAACGCATTAGTTAAGTTTTTTATTCCAGACCAGAAAGGGATGAAAGAAAAACTAAGGGCAAAAGTCCACGGCGGACAGTTCATATTATTATAATAAGAGTCTCCTTGGCTTCCTGTTAAAAATAAAATAATCATATTTTTTAGAGTACATAATAGACACATCGAATAACAAAGATGATAAGAAAATTATTAATGCAGTAATTATAATATCACGTTTATTGACTACTTGTAGGTTAACGTCCAGACGTAATAATAATCGTCTTATCTCTTAATTATATATTTATACCGGTGATAAGACATTAATATAAGATAAAAATAATCACAAATAATACAAAAATATACGGCACTTATTGAACGTCCTTATATCGGTGTTTTGATGTTCTACATTTTATTCTAATACCATTTGACATATTTTACAATTTTATAATATTACCAATCGTAAATATGAAAAAAAATTGTTGAACAACAAGAAAAAATATGTCGTAAGAATGGAGTTGTTGTTTCCAAGAACCAGATCAAGGGTAGGAAATTAAACAATCTATTAATGACTTGATTCACTATTATTTACTTCTTTCACTTTACTTTGATTATACATTAATTGTATCATATTAAAGTGAAACGAATAATGTCCGTGCGCATGTGCCACAACTTGTTTTATATTCTATTCCGTACTCCGACTCGACCATCCCACTTCGGGCAGACCGCAGATGTTCGACGTCAATTCGTAAACAAACGAACGAGTCTAATGAGCAACTATGGTCTATGGCACATGCGCACTTGTAGCAAGATTCTTAAGAATATGTTTCTATAGTACTCCCTGCCACGCTTCGCACATTGTGATTGAATGGTTGAGAAATGAGAAACAAAACAAAGAAAACATTTCATATAAATTTAAATTTGCAATACTTGTGGAAAAAAAATGATAAAAACAATCCTTGATCTTCTGAAACCTTTGAATCTTGCTCAAATTTCAGCTCGATCGGTGCAGAACTTTTTGAGTTTTTGAAGCGTACACAAAGCAACATAACATTTTTATATAGTAGATATAGATTTAATAAAAATGTTTCGAATTTATTAAAATAAATATTAAAAGCTAACTCAAGTCAATACGGATATTTAAATCTCATTTTAGATTCAAATAAAGGTTTATTTAGTCGAATAAACTTTTACAATACATATTTTTTACGTCTATGTAATAGTAGTGAATTGTATGTATATATAGGGACATATATATCTCCCTTGTTAATGTTTGCTTTAAATATTTGAGTTTTAATTATAGAACATCACTTCCTATTTAGTTTTAATTATTATACAAATAACCTGCTTTATTTATATAGCTAACAGGTTTTATGTGATATTTACGAAAACACAAGTAGTTTTACAGAACTCAGAATTATCTGCAACCCAGCGAGAGAGAAGAATAGTGATTTTTTTTGTAGCTAAACGTTAGAAATAAACCCAAACGTAAAGTAATAAATACTAGTATATGAATCATGATACACACGCAATGGCTGTCCGTCACACCATACGTGTGTAAGCGGTTTTCCTTAATTATTATCGCCTGATGTAAGTGAATCAAAGTGGTGTGACCGGTATGCAGAAAAAATAGCATTGTCTATAGGAAAATAATTTAAACGTAGGCAAAGGGAGGTAGATATAAAGCTTAGGTCACGTAGACTAGTTTGACTGGTTTTCCAGTCCTAGTGAATGTTGGTTAGCGATCACATTGCACATTGCTTTTTTGGGTTACAGAATGTTATGCATCGGTTTTAGGAATCATTGAATTTTAATAATATTGAGGTTTTACCATTTCTATAGTTGTTGACTTGATAACACACCTTTACATATCAAACAGTCTACAAGTTAACCGTGGAGTATCTACCAATAAAAAATATACTTTTATAACAGTAGTACTTAAATTATTAATTATTATACTTTACTAATTAGGCTATTTGCCGACCAAGTAATGTTTGTTGGTCGTTGACCTTGTTGTTCTGAATTATATTTTCGCCCTGGCCTAGATTTTAGTCAAAATAAAGACTACTGATATGAGTACGAATATCCTATATTAACTTATAATAAATAATTCAAGGAGACATATTGATTGGTATAGAATTGTTAATTACGTCACTCTGTGTACCAGGGAAATAAATTTCTTTTTATTTTGTTACAAAATCTTGAAAATAGTCACTTATAGCAGCTGGGCTATTTGTTTAGTTATCGTCGTCGCCGACGTCGTCAACATGGGCGCACGGGAGGCTAGTAGCTCTGCTCGCTGGCGAGCTGATTGCCGGAGCTGCGCTGATGGCTGTGGCAGCACGATGGGGACTGCCTGCTGGCCGAGACACATTCGCCTTCATGGCCGCTGAGGTAATATTTATTTTTGATACTTTAACTTAAAATTACATTACTAGTTAGTATTTTATTTATTTAACTTATTTTCGACACTGAAAACGTAGCATAATATAATTGTTCGTTAGTGAGAGATTTGTTTTTACGAGTTGATCAACTTAAACTTGGGGGCTGTCAATCATTGCTTCTTAGTTCTTACTCTAACATTTGTTTTATTCTCTGTTCTGATCAGTTTTTCTGCAAACAGCTATCGTATAATAACAGTTTTTGACATTTCGCGATAATAAATATCGAAGCTAAGCAATGCTAACATAGGCTGTAGTTTCTGTAACAAATCTCCATACTTATTGATTGCCGTACTATGGCCATTTACCGCATGATTTTTTTCTAATCTACGAATAATTATAACGGGTTGACAGGCACACCCTACTTATTCAAGCTCCGTTTTCGCTTAAAAAATAATCTATAAATAATGTCCGTCCCAAAGCCTATTGCGAAAAACAATAATAGTCTCTCCTCTGGTTTGCAGTGCCTAATAGCTATGGTGCCTTGCGTACACGTAGTAGCACGATTCGTACTGCGAGCACGTGGTGTTGATGCCGCCGGCTCCGCTGCCTACTACACGCATCTTGTCTTCGACGTACGTATACAACATACTCTAAATATATATATTTTTTTTAATTTATTTCAGAAACTTATTGTAGAGCTTACTAAAAGCCCGATGCGCGAATTGACTTTCCTATCAAATAACCTTTTCAAATATATACTCAACATTTGAGATTGTTTTGACACATAAATCAACAAACTTAATTCTGATAACGAGTTCCGCGTTATCAATATGTAGGTACGTGACAAATATAACATTGTGTGTTGTGTAAACATTTTTTTAATTACTAGGTTACGCTACAGATAAAAGAGGTTTCTGGGACTTAAATATTTTTATACTTTTCCGGTTGTTATTAATCAAATGAATGGCTTACTTGTTGGTTTGGATATCTTCTAATCACCTAATTAGATATGAATAACGCCGAACACAAAGAATTCGTTTTTAGCATTTTGTTAGGTTTAATAATGTATCAGTATGGATAAGAATGTTGAACGCTACACGAAACTGTGCGTTTAGTTGTGATTCGTCCAACGCATATCTATGCGTGTTGCACTAGAGATGCTATTAACCAATCACAGTCAAACAAAACAAGCTATCGTTTCGTCTTCGGCTCTGAACAGACATTTCTTTTGATTATTGTGAAGATGCACTTCACTAAATTCAGTACGTAAGTATTTTATGAGTGTGTGTGTGCACATTGCAGGCGGTCGGGCTTGTAGCTGAGACGGGTCACGTGGCCCACATGGTGGTTCACAGCAACGCGGTAGTCTCTATGGCTTCGATGGTGCTGTTAATGCAGCTGCGGCACCTGTTACACGCACTTCTGGCCCGCCTTAAGAGACATCGCCTTTATACTGCGCTGGCGCATCATATGAGCCGCAAGTAAGCACTATTTTGCATAAGTCGGAAACGTACTTATTCGCTGTAATTCTATTGGTGTTACGGTTGTGTGTTTAATTAGTAGTAGCATACCTACTGCAAAAAAGTTAATATAACATTATTAATCTGTATATTTTAGTATTGGCTAGAAATTAAAATTATTATGAACTTACTTAAAACAAAAATCCAATTGGCAGAGTAAATGTGCACAAGCAGCCCTGCGATTCTGTAACTCACTTTTCAAACTTTTGAAAAGGGAGCTTGCAGTTTATTGTTTATCAGAATGCCAATTCATAAAATGACTGCTTCACGACTGATTTGAGAGCGACCGCCGATGCAAAAACCGCTGTGTGAGTTCGAAAAGTGAGTTACAGAATCGCCGGGCAGCAGTCGCTAAGTTTTTAAAGAAAGAATTATGTTATCAACGATTTTCGTAATTTTACACGTATGTATTGAGGTCGTATGTGTATAACCGTTAGTCCTAAATATGCTACGATCCGCTCACACAAGCAAATATTTTTCTTTATCATAATTACTTTTATCCACATCACCTGATAATACCGTTAAAGTTATTTAAATATTAAGGATAAACATCTTATATTTATTACGACCTTAGCTCGAGTAAATGTGTAATTAAATTTTATATTGCTAGAAATTAAATTTATGGTTTAGTAAAGTGTTAATAAATTAAAAATTATACATTGCTAAATACGTAATTCGTGAATTAATTGAATTAGTTGTTAGGCAATCTTATTATCCAAAGAGCCATAATTAAAATTGATTCGAACGGCAATTGTTTATCATAAGCTTAGCTTTGTACTTGCCTATCCGAACTTCCTTTGTCAAAAAATAATAATAGTATAAAACTTTTTCAAGTGTTTCAAAATTCATATAATAATTAATAGATGACCGGCAAACGTCGTTTTGCCATGTAGGGGAAGGTCGGGACCCTTCGTACGGTTTTCACATTTTATTTTTTTATTTCTTTATTTTTCCATGAATCAATCACCTGATAGCTTAAATTTATAGTCTAACTATCTGAGATTCATATAAAAAAATGACAAATGATTTCATCTGATGGTTCAACCATAGATATGATTTAAACTAAATCTGGAAAACGTACGAATCTGCCCCATCAACGGGGCACCTTCGTACAGTGTTGGGGTTACCTTCGTACGCTGTGGGGTAGTTCCGTACTTGCGATTAAAACGACACATATAAATCAAATTCATTTATTAGCAATGAAATTAAACACAAAAATAAATATTTAATTTCTATTAAACAAAAATAAAATACTTTTCTTGAACAAAAATTACATAGCTTTTCTTATGTAAAACAAAATTTAATTAGTTAGGTAACTTAAATTTAGAATCACATTTCTTAACCTTTGGTGCGGATTAGCACTTCTTATTTTCGGGTATGGCAGTATAAATTCGTGGTTTTGCTGGCCGTCGTCGTCATTTTGTTTGTTTTATTACTTCTTACAACATGCGGATAGGGTCAAAATGCCTCTGGTGTCAAAACTGACTTCGAAGGAACTACTATTTGATGTATTGGTAAATTATTCAAAGCATCTGGTTCACAAGCATCAAAATCAACCTTAATAAAGATAATAAAAAATAGGTATTAATATATATTTACATCGACGATAGCAAAAATAGCAACAAGGACAAAGTTAATGCAAAAATTAGCAATTAGCACACTAACACAATCGTACCTACCTACCAGAGGGTTTAGTCAAGATGCCTTAACAGTAGTGTATGTAGAAAGTCAAAAACTTAATTTGTATGAAAATGACAGTTCGTGTCGACAAATTTAGTAGTACAATTCGTTCAAATGTGCCCCATCTAGTGCTGTCCGAAAGTACCCCACTAACTGAATAACAACAAAATATAACTTATTTAAATATTAATAGAAAAACGTCATAAATTAAGTATTGGAGACGTATCTTAAGTATATTTTGCAAGTTCTGATAGAATACTCTACTCGTAAACTTATTTTATCTACGGTAACAAGAGACAAAAACATTGATCAAAAAATTACTTACCGAGCGCAAAAACACGTCCATGCCTGTAACTTCACTCTCATCCGTGCGAATTTCGCAAAACTTCGTTGATGTAAAGTTGGTACCTCTACTCATGCACACATACAAAAGCAAGACTGTACTTTGTTTCGTTCAAGTTTTATTTTCACTGTATGAATGTGCCCCGCGTACGAATGGTAACGATCTTCCCCTATATTATGTCTAGGAAACATTTTTTTAGTTCAATAATAATAACTTTTCATTATAATAAAAATAGGAGGTGACAATTAAGGGTTGTTTGTATTTTTATATGCTGTATCGTAAAAAAATAAAAACTAAAAAAATGTCTAAAGATAAAAATTAACATTTTGGGGTGGACCACCCTTAACATTTAGGGGTTTGAAAGATAGATAGTAGCCGAATCTCAGACTTACTGAATGTGCATAAAAAATTTCATAGGAATCGGTCGAGCCGTTTCGGAGAAGTATAGGAACGAACATTGTGGCACGAGAATTTTATATATTAGATATTCTACTATACTAAACATTTTGTTAGGTTAGGTTAGGTTAGGTGATTCACTTACGTAAATTCAATCAAAATAGTACTGTTTAATCTATTTTTATGTAATTTTAGTATAACGAGTACTGAAACCTAATTTCTGCACGGTTAATTAAAGTTCTAGAATTCTTGCGCATTTTATCGCGCGAGATATAAATGGGAAGTTTATTATTAAGGTTAATGATTCGTTGGTAATGATGTGATTAAAAGTCTATTTTTATACAATTGAGGACAATCGATTTTACCACTAAATTACATTACAAACATGAGTTTGTATTCTTATAATTTAATGGCATGAACCATTAATGACTAATAAATAAAAAAAGTACACACACGTTGGCGTAACAAGATAAAAATCTTTTCAAAATTTTTATTCTTCGTTTGTAGGAAACGACACTAACAATAGAAAAACTAAAATGTTGACTATAGCTGACTTCAGGGTGTCGGTTTTTTGTGACGGTGTGCGCGCGCATCGTAAAAATTTATCAATTTTTTTTCCCTAACGCGCAAAATGAATATATATATATATATATATATTCTTATATAACTATCAACTGTAATGTATAAAAAATGTATAACTTCAAAAAGTTGCAAACTAGTTAAAATACGGTCCGACGCTGAACGGCACGTGTTTCAAAGTAAACTCGTACATAAAATGAATTGTTATTCGGTTTGGAGCGATTACCTACAAAACCGGAACAAATTTCAATAGAACATTCCTTAAAGGTCACGCCCCTCACAACTTATCATTTATACCGTGTATTTTAAATATTAATTAAAATATATGCAAATGGTTATATGTATTCGTTTAACGTCAAAGGTCGGCGAGTTTGTATATCGTTGTCCTCGCCTACAGTGTAAATTTTATACTCAGCGATTTTCTGGCGTTATATAGAGTTGTCCTTATATGGAAGGAAATATCACATTATATGGACAACAAGGCAAACCAACCAAAGTCGAGTAATTTCGACGCTTTAAGACGTTTCAGCTTTATTCGAGGGACGTTACATTTAGTGTATTTTGTATTAATTTGAATGTTGGGTATGGCAGAGAAATAATGTTAGTAGAATAAATGCCGTGGAAATGAGGGAATTAAGTAGGCATGGTGTAATATTGCGTGACAGGATAAGTATGTAATAGAGAGATACGTGAGCAAAATAGGACGTAATGAAAAGGATTCAATAGGGAATGCTTAGGCGGTTTGGCCATGTAAAACGGTTAACAAGTAGGATATACAAGGCAACCGGGGATGGTGAAGTTGGGTTGGGTAGGCTTGGTCGTACATAGGAACCGTTCACGTATTACGAAAGCAGATTTACTGCAGTTTTGAAGTACGCAAAAAGGAAGGTCGTTTTCAAGCATAGACGATGTGTGTGTAATATGTGTAAAAAAGTAAATAATTACTGTTGACGTAATCACCAAATAAGAAAATTAAAGACAAAAGAGAATTTTTGAGTCTTAGTCATATTTATACAAATCTAAAACTTTAAATTTCCGAGTCTTTGAGGGAGGGATAAGGGAAGTATGTTACGTTAATTTAATTGTCATTAAAATATTAAGTGTGTAAAATGAATACAAATTATATATTTCTTCTATGATAAAAACACGTGGTATTTTAATTTAGAACTCGTGATTTGAGATTTCAATAAATTATTTTCCATAAAATATTTCATATACTAATATTTCATAAATTCTCTTTACGAAATTTTAATAGCAGAATTTCTATAAGGTAATCGCCCTTCTCACTCTCAATCGGTCCGTCTTCGACAAAAACGCTGCACATCTTCGTGACCCTAATATTATTACTATTGCGTTTCATCCGTAAAAATTTTACCCTTATGCGCCTAAAGAAGTTTCACTTCAAATAGCTTTGAACAAAAGCATTTAAGTCATATGATGTCTGCAGCTACCCTATGGCCAGCCCGGAGGAGGTAGAAAAGAACCAGGATAACTGCGCCATCTGCTGGGAACCCATGAAGGAAGCGCGTAAGCTGCCCTGCGCTCATCTATTCCACAAGTAAGCCTCTAACGATTTGCTTTCTAACATATGACTGAAAAAAAATCCTTATCCTTCAAGAAAACAGCGTACCAATTCTTAAAAGGCCGGCAACGCACTCGTGAGCCCTATGGCATTGAGAGTGTCCACAAATTAATTAACAACACGATTATTTAAAACAAAATTTTGTAAGGTGCGTGTGTTTATTACCTAGTTTAGGTTTTTAAACTATGAATATTTGTATGAAATTGTTTTAAACGCTGATTAATTTTTAATGCTCAACTTTAGCTAGCCACTTTAGTTATTTATCTCTCGAGAAAGGCGAAAGGCTAGAGTGAAAAGCAGCCAACCGCATTAACCCTCTTGCTTCCTCAAGTTTATTCAAATTTAACTGTTATTTAACCTACTAATACACTTTATAACAGAGATAGCAGTTCATTCGCGGTATCAAAAACTAGATAAGAAATTCGATTAAAAACACACTAAGGGTATCATTTAGAATCAAGTTTGAGCGGCAATTATTACTTCCGTATGTCAAAAATGTATGGAAGTCACACACACAGTCACAGTTTGCGCTAAATGTCGTCTCTGAATCTTACTTTAAGGGCTCCGACCTGTATAAAGGTAACCTCGGAGTAAACATGGGTATTGTATATTATTAACTTTCCTTGTGTCTTTGTGAAATCGATCCTCATATAAAAAAGCTTAGCCCTGTAGAATCTTCCTATCTCATTTGTATTCTGTACCTAAGGAAAACCTGTGGGTTTCAAGGCAGTAGTGCTAAATTATATTTTTGAAGTTATGTACCTACTTCTTTAGGCGCGTTATGAAAAATTGATGAGAGTGAAATTTTACGATGCGCGCGCACCGTGACACAAAATTAACAGAATGAAAACAACATTCGAATAATAATAGAATTTATGTTACACTTAATGTCAGAGAATTAAATAAATAAATAAATATTTATTTATTTAATTTTTCAAATGTAAACTTTATTGACTATAATGACTCCTTTTCCAGTCATTGATTATTTAATTGTAATTAATTATTTGCATGCAATCAAAAACTATTTTGATTAATGCCAAAAAAGTATAACTTCTTACGCGCGTACATAAGTACACGCACCCTTTTTGTTATGTTGGCAACATTGTTATGTAATATGAAAAAAATAAAAGTATATAGGTTTTGTGAAGAAATGAACATATGCAATATCAAATAATTATTGTATTAGTGCGTATAACCACGCCGATGCTGTTCGCACTAACTCTATAAAGTGTATGTATGTTTCTACAGCTCCTGCCTTTGTCGTTGGGTGCAACAAGACGCATCGTGCCCCACGTGCCGACGATCACTATCGGCCCGCCCAACACCGCCGCCCGCTACGCTTACGCCTATGTCTCCGCTTAATCCACTTAACCCGCTCACACACATTGGCTCCGATCCGCCCGCCGCTAATCATCTGTTCCATTTTGATGGTAAGTACTTGCACGTAATGTCTTCAAATAGTTAACTTGGAAGTGCTAGATATGTATTTACAGAGCTTTATAACTTTATTTTTCTAACATGTGTGACAAAGACAATAGACGGCAAAAGAAGGACAGACTAGCAAAGAAGATAAGGAAGAAGAGTTATAAATAAAGAACAATAACAAAAAAGCAAGACGTGATTTTAACAAAAGCAGGACCTGCGGATAAATAATTGAAGTAATGACGTCAGTATTCCGCCAATTACTTGTGGTCACGACAAGCTGAAAAATAAACAAAGGTTTTAAAAACGTATAAACTAAAATTTAAAGCGAATTAAATGTTCCTGTTTTGTGTGGTATAAAATGAAAGTACGTGTTACATAGGTGACCTATGTGGTCACAAACGTTCAAAGCTCCGATAACCACAAAAACCAAAAAAAACATTTAATTATTTTAATTAATGTGTCTCGTGACCTCTCCTCACCTGACGAGTAATTAAAATTTAATTAGTCACTGCGGATATACATTTAATCTAATCAATACTTAACTTATTTACACCAAAAACATTTTTAATTATAACGTTTTGAATAATTTACCTGTAAAAACCAAAGAATTCCAATCAACATCGCCAAGGTTAAAACGATAATGTTGTTTATTCGGGGTCATGCTTCACTGCGTACATTGCATGCATTAACAATAAATCCTTAATTTAAATTTAAAGAATTATTTATTATTACGTCATGACTACGCGTTTCTGTCAATTTGACAGAGTTTCTATAAAACTAAAATGCATTAAAAATATCACACCGGCGATATTATGTGATGGTGGCGTCCTGTGTGAATGTGGGTGCGGCTTGCTTTTGCGTGTTGGGCGCGGTCTGGCTCCTCCTCGCGCTTATGTGTCTGCCACGGAACTGGAACGGTGATCATTTCCGCCATCATTGTTCTAGTGATGTTACAATATATAGGAGCTGAGGAATGATCGTTCCCGGCAAATAAGTTAGCCCGATTCATCAGATGCGCAGAAGTCGTTAATAGGTTTTTTTTAAAACAAATATATAATAATAATAATCTTTGCTTCAAGAAAATTTTCCTGGCAGGAAATTGTTGGAATAATAAACATGTTTGTTAAGCATGATAGGGCAATAATGATAATAGTCATCTTTAAAACAGGATAAAGCTGGTATAAATTAATAATACCCTAAATTTCGCTTTTGCAACATAAAAATTGAATCTCAATCGAATTCTCTTATTGTTAATAACTCTTTCAGACCAAATACCTGTAGCAATAAATTACGTGAATCTATAATATACACGCCCCTCCAGAATTGAAATACGAAGAAGGAGACCTGTATATTAAAAACGAATGGAGAACTTTTTATCAAACAAATTATTATTAAGTTGGAGTATAATGACATCTCGATATGACTTTTAGTTTTCCATAATAAAAATACATTTTATCCTAAATACAACGTAATTTTTTTACGTCATACTCAAATATTATCCAAATTTAACAAAATTACACATATCATTAACGAACAATTCAAATTTATAACTTACTTTTAAGTCCGGGCTTTTGCTATTTAGTATAATTTATACATATACCATATCTTATTAAACTAACTCTATTCGTAGAGGATATCGTAGTTGAAAAGAGGTTCATAATACTCGAAGAAGGATTTTAGGTCCATATAACATAACAACGAATTTTGGTATAACGGAGAAATCTAATTTAGATAAGTGCTTATCTCGACATTGCAATTGTAGATAATGCATTGCAAAATTTATGATTGTCTATGCTTAGCGACCGAGTTGTTTTGTTAGTCTATAGGAGTATAGGTGCTAGAGGTTCTTAGGCAATGGGTCTGACATTCCTGTGATTTCCAGGGTCCCGATATGTTTCGTGGCTGCCCAGTTTCTCTGTTGAGGTGACAAGAGTACCAGCACCTACCACCGCCACTGCCGCCCCGCAGACAAACACGCCATTGTCACCGCAACTGGATGCAATTATTGCACAGGTAATGCATCAAACAATACTATAATAATGAATTTTAATATCTCGTAGAGCAAATCTCTCGGTGTCAAAATGTGTCAGTTTATCGTTATTTAAGACGAGATCGCCTAGTCAGTAGAGTTTCTTTCTAAAATTCGAAACAATTGCAGCCTAGGAAGGTTCAATTACCAGCGAAACTATAATGGGTATAATATATTACTTAAAGTATATGTGTTAGTTAAAACAATCACTTGAATAGCGACAAGCCGTCATGAATATAGTGTATCTTTACAAGATAATACGTAAAAATATTGTATTGCTAAAATCCCTATCACCGCAGTACACGTTTGTTTGAGAACATGCGTGATGTTTGAGAGCTAATAAAAAACTTAAACTAATATTGCTTGTGAATTTGGCTCTTGAACTCTTGAAGCGAAAAAGTTGCATGGAGCTGGCATTTTCACACGTGTACCTATATATTATTTCTTACATATTTCATAAGCGTTTGATTGTCCTCGTTTTAACAAGTGTGTTGTTGGGGAGTAGAAATAAATAAAATAGCCTGTTAAATTGACTTTTATACAATTCACATAATATATGAATGGTTACACTTATATTTGTAATAGGTGTCAGCTGTGTTCCCTCAGTACAGCGCAGCAGCGGTACGTGCCGACGTGTCCCGTACGCGTTCCGCTCACCTCACAATCGAGAACATTCTGGAAGGACGATTGCCCGCGCCCCCTTCACCTCCCACAGGTTATACACTTCATATTATTTGATGTTACAAAAAATTACTGTCCGCAAAAATATTGGTTGCTGCGGCGTTAACTTGTAGAACATAGAAATATCTGACAAGTATTTTGTGACCCCATTTAGGTCAAATCATCGTGTGAAAACTTAGTTTAAGTACATGCCCTTAGATAACAAAGGCATGGTATGTGCATAAAGCTTAAAAACAACTGAATCAGTCTTTAATATTACTTTAGTTATAAAGTTCAATAATGTAACCCAAGATATTTAAAGTCCACAGTAACTGGAAACTTTAAAAAAAGCTGCCTGTCATTTGATACATAAACGTGAAGATATATGATAAAATTTTATATATTTTAGACATGTGTCCATCGTTTAAAGACTATATACCCAGTCAAGCTACTAAAAGTTAACTGTGGTGATTGAACACCTATTTAGATACACTGTTATTTTACCAAATATATATTTCCTTATGCATATGAATGGTTTAGGAGTCCCAAAATGAATACTCACTCACGACACAACCTTTTATTTCGTTTAGAGAATGCAAGGCATGTAAATCTTGAGCCAGCCGCTACCGCTCCCGAAACCGTTGCTGACCTTCACAGGTATATATAATTTTTGTTTTGACATTGTTGTTTTATTGTTCAAATTGTTTTATACAGTTATGTCAGTGATTGAACAACTTAAGCCTATGATCGACGGGCGAGTAAGACCGTGGTTTTAAATACCGCCGAGCCTGGCTCGCGGCTCGTTGGTGCCGCATGTCTTGTTCTCTTTCCGACACGCGGCTTTGCATGGCGAGCCGAGTAAAAAATATAGCACGACGACGAGCCGCGAGCCAGGCTCGGCGGTATTTAAAACCGTGGTTTTGCAATGATACACCGGCGAGCTTTACCGACGAGCCATAAAACCGCGGTCTTACTCGTCCGTCGATCAGGCCCTTTAACATTATTTATTGACAGCGCTGAGTCAGCGGGAGCGGAGTTTTCAGAGAGCGCCGCAGAACGTGAGATGGCGCTGAGACGTCGTAAAATGCAATTACTTAACGCTGCCAGGAGACGATACTTGCAAAGACTCCGCCCCAATACAACAGAACATGGGATGATGTCCTGAATCACGAACCGGCTTTAAATTGTATGTTACTGACGTCAGGTGTATCGAACTGTATATGACGTAACAGAGGTAAATTGATCTCAAACGCATTCGTTTTAAGGATATAAATGATTAAGTGAAGCTTCACCTTTTCGACAATTGAAATTGCTAAGAACACGGAATCGATGTTAATTAACTTGTAAATATATGTTGGACATTAATGTAACCGCACAAAGTCATCCTTTTAAGAACATACCTTTTTAATAATTATAAGTGAAATTAATAAGTACTTAAATAACCCGTTTCGGATGGGTATGAAATGACTTGTTTCCATAGTTTACAATAATCTGCCTGGCTGTCGGCTTATGTAAAATACACATCCGAGTTAAATTTAGTGGAAGCCTATATACAACTTGAAGTATTTATTGTACATGATAACAAATTTAATGATTACCATGGCTTATTAAGGTTTAACACCAGTTTAAGGAAACAATAACCGAAGATGTTTTATTGCTTCTTTAAAACTATTATAAAACAAGGTCACTGTGTAGTGAAACATTGAGAGGCTGATTCTACATTTAAAAATTATTGTGATAGTTTTTTTGTGGTACAAATCTAAACCGACATGGGAGTACATGATATATAGGTTTATTCCTGTAACCATCTGTGCTATTGACAATTTTAATATGAAAATTGTGTTATTTTAAAGCGATGTTTATAATATCAAAATACTAAACTCAAGTCACCAGTGAATTTGTGATACCACAGAATGCTCATATATATATATATTTTTTTTTATTTTATAATTCCACTGAAATTGCCAATAGATAAATTATTTTGTTGCTGATATTATGGTATTTTATTTATATTAGAAAACAGTAACTATCCCTATCTATTTCCAGTTAAGTGTTGCTCATTTTCATGGTTGACTGCTTTGTTATTTTAACTAATTATATGTAGATAAATTTTAAGAGTATTTTTGTAAGAGTACCTTATTTGAAAGTATGACTTGTCCATTATAGATAGTTTTATCTTTCCTATTGTCATCATTTTATTTTTTTGTAAATGGCAGACTTGCCATATAGTTATATCAAAAATGTATAAAATGAAAAAGAACACTTCCTTCATTTAAATTTTTATTATAGATATTAATTGACATTTTATTTTAAAACCTAAAAAAATGTGGTTAAATTTCATTGATTTATTTATCTTTTGTACATTTGCACCATCTTGTTATTGTCAAAATTTTATTTAAATACTTGTTACATTTTCTATTGAAGCAGGTACTGGATTGCAGATTTAGTATAAATAACATGATGTATTAAAATTAAATACTAGTCAATAAAACTATTAAATAAACATTCAACTGATTTTATTTTAGAAAATAGGTACCCAGTATGAAACCATTATTTGACCATGCCCACACTGAATTAAAATTATTATAGACTAAATGTATTGAATGATATATATTAAGACATATATTGTGAAAAAAAATATATTTATCCAATGAAATTCATAACTACAATGTGAAGGACTAAATGTGCAAATATGAAATCTGCAAATCCTCGCTCAGCACTTAGTCCTGAGAACTCATTTTTGTTTTCAGGATTGACTTGTAACCGCAAACACACTGAAACAAACATAACCTATATTAATATACGAATATTGAAATAAAGCAACCGAAAAATTATAACCGAATTAGGACTTACCGCCAAGTACAAATGAGCTAACACAAGAAATAAATCCAGAAAGGAATGAATTGAATGGAAAAGTGCCAACCAGACAACAATAAATGAACTGAATAACACCGGTCAGGAAAACGTACAACAAATACGCATCTACGATTTTTAGTTTCTTTGAAGTTTTAGTTGCGTATTCTTGGTACAGCTTCGGTATTATTGATACTATTGAAGTCATTTTCACAAAGTATAAATAATCACAAGACTGGATATGAAAATTCAATTAAGTCTAGCCAATATATGCAAAAAGTGACAATATAGTAGAATAATAATCACAAATTATATAGACTAGTACTTATAGAGTATGTTACACAGGCGAATTAGAGCTGTATTGATATTTAAATTAGAGACTAATATTAATTATAGTTAGTTGCAGCCGCAGACTAGTAGAAGGCAGTAAATGATAGTTGATACTTGACATTTTAGTTTTTACAATTCTGCATTGACGTGGCTTTAAAGATTATTGTTTAAAGATACGGGAACCTTAAGTTGGCGGGGGGAAATTAATTTTTTGCACTTTTTTTTGGCTCTATCAACTGTTCGTTAACTGTTCTTCATTGTTCTATCAAAAAATTTTTTGTTCGTTCTTATTTTCATTTTTTTTAATTTTAAAAAAATTGACCCTCAATTTGGCACGAACTATAGATATTTTGATATTTTTATTTTTTTTCTAATAGTTTAGAACTATTCAATAACTGTTCGTTCAAAATAAACAACTGTTCGGCTTTCATTATCCTGTAATTTAATAATAATTAACTTTTTTTATAAATCTTAATTAAATGTTATTGCGCATGCGCAGTATCAATGCGCATAGTTCTCATAAATTATGCGCGGCCTATTTGAATTCGATTCAAAGAGACAACACAAAAATAACAGCAACAACAACAAAATCATCATCATCACCCGGTTTTTACTTTCATTTATATTTTGTTATTTTATACAAACAAAATTAACTCTTTCTTAACATCTAAAGTCGTATTTCTTGTACTTATCCATTCATTTAACATTCCTGATATATATATATATATATTGATTGAGAAAAATAGAAAAGGATTAGTCCCATGCAAACTATAGGTCTACCAGAATCTGATGGCAAAAAAAAGTTTAAAACTTAGCGATTTGCATGTGGCAACAAAAAAAAATTTAATCTGTCGTCTGAAATTTCGAGGAATTGTTTTTGGTTTGGCTTCAAATTTACTTTAAAAAGTGGTGAAAATGTCGAAAAAACCTCTTTGATCGCAAGCAAGAAATATTGTTTTCAATGTTTATCAAAGAATACTTGATCAACAAGGTGCAGAACATACACAATCATCGATATTGAGCCCATGTGCAAGTGTTGAGTGGTTAGTAGGAATTGATACTGTGCATGCGCAATAACATTTAATTAAGTTTTATAAAAAAAAGTTAATTATTATTAAATTACAGGATAATGAAAGCCGAACCAGTTGTTTATTTGGAACGAACAGTTATTGAATAGTTCTAAACTATTAGAAAAAAAATAAAAAATAAAAATATCTATAGTTCGTGCTAAATTGAGGGTAAATTTTTTTATATATAAAAAAAAAAACTAAGAACGAACAAAAAAAATGTTTGATAGAACAAAGAAGAACAGTTAACGAACAGTTGATAGAGCCAAACAAAAGTGCAAAAAATTATTGTCCCCCCGCCAACTTAAGGTTCCCTAAAGATACGCAACTATAGTCACGAACTTTTCTACAATCTATATATTATATATATAAAAATTAAACTCGTTTTCCGTTAACACGACATAACATGAAAACGGCTTGACCGATTTGGCCAATTCTTTTTTTATAATATTCTTGAAGTACGAGGATGGTTCTTACGGAAAGAAAAATTAAAAAAATTGAGTGAAAACGTCTAAAAACAACACTTTTCTATATTTCCATACATAATATTCGTAATAATACCTAAAAGTCAATTGGAACTTAAATACCACATTATAAAGTTCAAGTGTTAGTGGAGGGGTTCCGGGAAGGTAAATTTTTATTTTTTGACATAATGTTTTTGTTGTCTATCAACTTTATTTTTTTATCTTAGCTAGACCGGTGTCCCGAATAGCAGAATAAGTATTGAAAAAAAATAAAGAATCGACTGTTAGGCGGTACGATGTTCGCCAGGCCAGCTAGTAATTCATAAATTATGAAACTTTTATGATAAGTAATTTTAACTTATCAAAATAAATATTATGCCTAAAAATATGAATCTGTATTCTGTAATTAACAATTGACAACTTCTCTTTTCTGTTACTGTATCTGTCAAAAGACAAAACTATTTTTAAATTCTGTGATCAAATTATTGCTTGTCATTCGTGTTCGAATTTGTAAAATTTTGCAATCAATTGAATTTGTGTTAAAAATGTTGAATATAAACGACAATTTCCCTGAATATGCTCTGCCTGGAGTGAAGAAAGTTCATTTTGAACCCTATGCGGACAATGGTGGAAGTATTGTGGCAATCGCAGGTGATGACTACGCTGTAATTGGTGCAGACACTAGACTCAGCACCGGTTTCTCTATCTATACCAGGGAACAAAAGAAACTATTTAAGCTATCTGATAAAACTGTCTTGGGTGCAACGGGTTGTTGGTGCGACACTCTAACGCTAACAAGACTGTTGCAAGCGCGTATGCAAATGTACGAACATGAACACAATAAGGCTATGACGACACCTGCGGTTGCTCAAATGTTGTCTACTATGCTTTACTACAAACGATTCTTTCCCTACTATGTCTCTAACATACTGGCAGGCATAGATAGTGATGGCAAGGGATGTGTTTATAGCTACGATCCCATTGGTCATTGTGAAAGGTCAACATATAGAGCAGGAGGGTCAGCTGGAGCACAGCTGCAGCCCTTACTTGATAACCAGATTGGTTTAAAGAACATGCAAAATGTTACTGAGGCACCTTTACCAAGAGAAAAGGCATTGGCTCTATTGAAGGATGTTTTTATAAGTGCAGCAGAAAGAGACATCTACACTGGAGACAGCATTTACATCCTGATTATTACAGCTAATGGTATACAAGAAGAAAAATTTGAGCTCCGTAAAGATTAATTTTCTATACTGTAATAAACATTTTTTTTAATCAAGGGGGTATTATTTCAAATACTTTTTAACAAATAACTGAATTTATTAATAATTGTAGTTATTACGAGGTAACTATAATTACATAATTTGTTCATACTATATACAAACTTGATAAAATTTATTTCTACAAAACACTATTACATTTATTTTTATTTATTGTACTTAGGCATAACAAAGATATTTTGTGGAAAGTTCTTCTCAAACATTTCCTTTATTGCTTCTTGCCTTGAAGAGTCTCCCAACAATGTTGCTTTTAACCGTGGAGGTACGGTGTTGCCAGCAACTAAGGGTTGTATGTTGTAGCACAATTCCACTACCTCCTTTGGAGGAACTGTAACAGAAAACTTTTTATATCCTGAAAACATGTATGAATCAGTTCCTTCTACAGTTAGGTTTAGTCTCACAGGAATGTTTGTGTTTCCCTTGAGAACACATTTAAAAGGCACACTTGTCTGCAACTCCACTACTTCTGGATAGTTTACCTCTATTGATATGGGACAGTTGTCTATTGGCAATGCTGGCAAAGCAGTAGTGCTCATTATAAATAGGCCATCAGTTTCTTCTTTTCTTTTCCATTTAATATTGTAAAGTCCAAGTCTAGTTGGTAGCTCTTTAGGCATATTTTTTGCTCTTAAACAAACAGCATCAGAAGCAACATCTTCATCATTTACCTCCAGATTTTTTATGCACGATTGGGATTCATTGTCACAGTGCTCAAGGCAATCAATGTTTTCTAACTCTGTGTCAAGTATTAATAATGGCCATGGACTTAATATTTTTATTTGAGGCAAAACTATAAAAGCATCATCTATAAAGCACTTTGTAATTGGCTTGAAATTCAAATCTGAAAAATTGACATTTACTTCAAAGGGTTTAATTACAGTAATCTTAGTAAGAAACTCTTTTATACATTGCAATTTTGGAGTTTCATTAAAAGTGATGAAGTAAGATACTTTAATCTGTACCATAGTACTTGTAGTTTTACTGCTCTTCAAGTAGAATTTGTTTGAGTAGCTACATGATTGATTAATATTTGCCACATGAATTGTTAAAGGTTGAGTTTGGGACTCACTTGCTTTAAGACTTAATTCAGTCACTGATTCAGGGTTGGGGTTATCATGAGAGCTGACAAGTGACAGTGAAATTGTGATTTCAAAAACAGGACTTTCCTCATCATTTGTAATAGTAAAAATGGTAGGAAACCACTCTCCTTGAAGTGCAGGAACATTATTAGATATACTCATAGATAGTTGGCATTCTCTTGACATAATTGAAGCTGATGTTGAAGGCACAATGCAATCAAATTCAAAATCAGTTTTTGGTTTCATAATAAAATGCAGTAATTCAGGATGTACAAACAAGTTAGTAGATTTATTATCCTCTATTTTAAAATTAAATATAATTTTTCTAGTTTGATTTCCGTCAAGGATAAAAGATACATTTCGTATATGTAACTGTGAGCCTATGTCTTGGGGATTTGATTTAAAGTGGCACAAAAATCTATGTACTTTATCTTTTTGTATGGTAAAACATGGGATTCCTTCTTTAGTTATTTGAATTTCTATTGTTTCTGTATTACTAGATACTGTAAGGTAAGCCTGTTTTATTTCAAGAGAAGCATTATGTGTATGCCTTACATAAATTTCCACTACAACTCCTTCATCCATTCTGTACTTAGATTGCAAAAATTTAGTTTTTACCTCTAAAAAACTCGATATATTAACCATATCAATAGCAATGATCCAAGGATCTTTCTCTATAACATTCTGCCAAAAATCTACAGCTTTATTCTGTGATGTAATTGGGATATCTGGTTCAGGTGTAGGGATGGTACAGTTTAAAACTGACATGATATTTTGAAATATCCTATTTTTATCATTATTTGGTACCTGTATGTTTTTTGATAGAGCCTCAACAGAAAGCTGAATATAATCCTGCACCTTTGCAGATAGGTAAGCACATTGTAAAGCTCGATTGAGAACATGGGATGCAAGAAACCACCATTTCTCTCTTCTGTAATCCCAGAGCATATGTGTTAACAAGGTGAGGGCTTTACCATAGTCAGCACAATAATAATATTCATTTGCCATTTCAACAACTAATTGCTTCCTCATCCGAGGAGAGTGGAATGTTTTGAATTGTGATATTGCACATCCTAAAAAACTTATGATCATTGCAGAGTGATTAAATTTTTTTTCATTATATTGGAGTGCTAAAACTGCACCTTGTTCTTTTTGTGGATCATGAGGATCGGCACTAAGTCTTCCTGGTCGCCATGGGCGTTGGCCATAAAATTCAACTATACCCTCCATTGGATCAGGAGGAGCCGGATACTGAAGTGCCTCACAACAAACTGATCTCATGGCTTGTCTTCTCTTCACAGTAAATTGGGCTGCATATTGGTAGTAAAAACCTGGATGTTGTGACTGTATAGCTGGAAGTCCAGCTCTGATTGCTTCATCAAACAATTCACCAAAGGCACTATACTGCCTAGCAATCCATGCATAGTGTTCAAACAGAAGTTCTGTTGGGCCAATTCTGCTTTTATATCTTTCAATATGATTTTTAAGCTGCGCAATAGCATCTCTTGGCAGATTTAAGGCAAAAAGTAGTTTACATAATTTATAATTTATATATCCTGCAACTGTTCTAATTTCATGAATATTTGTATCCACTTGACGTGTTTCCAGTAAATTATTAAAAGCATGCATATAATGTTTGTGTGCTGTACTAAAATCCTGTTTCATTTCATTTAAAAAACCAAGTTTAAATTGATGACGAACAAATAGATATTGATGTGTGGTCTTGTTCAAATGATCTCTATGCTGCTTTATATTTTTAGTTTCATGATGATAATAATTTTGGGCTATATCATAAAATGCATTCTCTAGTCTTATGATGTAGCCCATGAGGTGATCACTATGTGGAAGAACAAACAATGATTTGGACTGTATTTCACATGCAGCACACAGTGCCTGTGCTCTTTCTGCACCAAGCATGTATTCTGAAGGCGGAGGAGAGAGGCCACTCTGAACTACTACTACAGCAACGCGAGTTGCATGGCCCTCTACCGCTGCTCTTATAGACTGGACTCTTGAAGCGCATTCTATAATTTTTTCATTACATTGTGGATCATTCCATTCCATGTCATAAAATATAACTATAACTGCTGGTATTAAAGATATCCTCTTGGGTATCCAGTTTTTCTTTAAAATCCCTTTAGGGATGTACCACTCATATGAGTTTCGTTTGGGCTTTACCACTGGATATTCAAAAGTATTGTTAAGTAATTTAAATCTTACCGAGGCTCGATCAGGCCGTCGGTTGTTAGAAAAAGCATCCCATATGGCTTTATGAATTGCGTTATTGATAGTATCTAGTCCAGAGAGTCCAATTAAAGCTAGAGGTTTCTGAATAATTTCTGGTGGAAACTCTGTGTTATCACTAGGTTGGGACGCCATAATTATTTGTAACTTCGTATTCAGCTTTAATTTTACACGTAGAAAAAAGTACAAATTGCAGAACTAAACTGTTACAAATGCATATTTGCATGTTTCCATTTATATCATTATATTAAATTTAATGAACTGCACAGGAGAGAAATTTAGGACTGCTACGGCTGATTTCTTTCTTACTAGATTTTCCACAGACTAAAGAAATAAAGTAGAGACACAGATGAAACCAAAGACTACAATGTGATAACGGGACTAAAGCCATAAAGGATTAAAGCCATACAAAATTAAGATGTAATATGTTTATGTACATATTTTGGTTTTAACCAGCTTATCCCTTTATTTCCTTTTTATGTCTTTGTTTATTTTTTATGGCGTGTAGTTTCCCAACCTTTTACTTGAAACTGGCATAAAGTGAAAACTATTGCCATAATATTAAAAAAAAAAAAAAAAACATAGTCTGAAACGTAGTCACGAATCGTGAGATGCGATTTATTCCGAATTCTTCATATGGCCACACTTCTGCCTGTCACACTAAATGTCACTATAACCTCTTGTTGGGGGCCTCATAGCCTAGCGGTCTTATTAGGTGGCAGCTAGGTGAGGGGTACCGGGTTCGAATCCCGGTTCGAGGGCAAGTTTTAATTTAATTTAAATTTGTTCTCGGCCTTTGGGAGGGTTGTGCGGTACCGGGCGAGTGCCTAAACCGTACATGGAGAACATGATCGAATTTCTAAGGCAAAAAGCACGAATGATAAAAATCTCATACTTGACGCTGGCTAATGCACAAACCGTGCCAGAGCCATAAAAAAAAAAAAAAAAAAAAACTCTTGTTGTTGTTGGGCTAAAGTCCTATGCCTTTCCCATTAGGAAAAATTAATATCATCATCATCATCATCATTAACTTGTTGTTGTTGATGGTGTATGATTATTGTAAGTTTTTGTGCGAAAAAGCGTTGAAACCCATTAAAAGCAGTGCCCGGAGCTTGCAGTATACAATGATAAGCAAATATAAACAGAGAAAGATGATATAAATCAGCGCTTCGAGGAAACATAACGAATTTTTAACGAAATTATTTCGGCAAGAAGTAAGTACAGCCCAAACATTTTGATACTCGTCCTAGATATTTAAAAAAAAAAAATGGTGCGTGTACTTATGTACGCGCGTAAGAAGTTATACTTCTTTGGCTTTCTTTATTTTTTTTAAATATTAAATAATTAATAATCAATATTAAGCGTCAATAATTTAACAATATTTAATATTTAGTATATTATTCAATTATTAATTAATAATTATTATTATTATATTATTAATTTAATTTAATAACTAGGTATGTTTCATAACCTTTTACCTAAGTATAAATAGGTCTTTGTGAAAAAGCATTGCTAAATTTCTTTGAAAAAGTAATTAAAACTGCTTTATTTGTTTAAAAGATACTACAAGTAGATTGTCTTATTCCCATCTCGCTCGCGCACGCTTGGCGCCCATACTGAATTTTGTGTCACGGTGCGCGCGCATCGTAAAATTTCACTCTCATAAATTTTTCATAACGCGCCTAAAGAAGTATAACTTCAAAAATAAAAAAATCTTTTGTTCTATTATGTACATACGAGTAATTAGATTACAACTCAAACATTAATTATTTCTTGTTTTAAGGTTTGTCCGATGAAGATTTTAAACGTCAGATTGAAGACTTAGTCAAAGAACTCAACTATGTCGAAAAAAATATCTGATAACCTCTGAATCCAGTTATTTGTCCCATTTATCTTAACTGACAGGTTATATTTCATTAAATTTATTCTATTGTAAGTGATAATCATCTGCCATCTAACCCAATTATTGTTATTATTGCACAAGTTGGAGTCAATACAATGAAGAGGATAAAAAAGGAAGGTTCCTTAAACCAAGGTCTGTTGAACGCTCCAGGAAATAACGCCCTCGCCAGCCCAGTGTTTCAAACTTAGATGATTTTGCTCCAAAATTACAAGCGAAAAAAGTCATAGCAAGGACCAAGTACGAGTTGAGTAAGTGACAAACCCATGTCCGTGACGATGAAAGTAACAGCGATGAATCGTTTGAAGGCATTGAATTTCTTGAATCAGATTTTGATTATGGTTTCGAATGAATAAATATTTTAAGTTTAAGTTGAGCATCTTTATTATTCCTGTTTTTGGTGGAGTGGAAATGTTGGTATTAATTTTGATGTAGTTAATGTTTTCGTTTTGCTTATATTTATTTTTAAACTATTTTTTTTGGAGACATCAAACCTTTTAAACAAATAATCACGTTTAGCCAATATCAATTATCAAGGTTATTTTTTCAGACTATATGCAGGGTCATGACTATAATTACCAAAAAAAATTAATTTGTATATTTAAACATTCAATTACAGACTAGAGTAGGATTTATTTTTATAAACACAAAATATTTTTATTGTCGTACATGCGCATGTTCTCTTTGAGCTCGGTCCGCGCTAAGGTACCATTTAGTATATCAAGAACGTAAATGTTGGCATTTATTAAGCGGCGATAAATAGCAAAGTGCCTTACAACTATATTATTGTATACTAGAGAATTTTCCTTCCAATAGTCTCCATTAATCGTCAACACTTAATTCATTGCAAAATTAATAATGTATCCTCAATCTAAGATTATAACCAATCTTGGATTGATTCATATCTAAAGATCGATCTCCAATCTGCATGCCAATATTATATTATAATTAAAGGAAAAATTCTATGAAAGACTAGGCGGTAAGGTCTAAAGACTTAAAAGCCTTCGCCTATGGCGATAAGTAAAAAAAAAAGAAAAAAAAAAAGTGTCAAGTCTGAAAACAGCTGTTGTTGTATTTGTACTTATTATTTATTAACAATAAGTAATATCTTTGGAGAAGCGCGGGAAATACGATCGTTGACTGACGCGTTTTTCGATTTAATTAAATTTTATTTTATTTCTAGGGTTTGGATCAGTAGTCTAGTGTAGTTAATGTATATATATTTGTTATTTCTTAGTTTTATTTAATAGTGTATTAAAGAGAAGATTTATTGGTAAGTTATTTTAATATACTTTTGCTCCTTATGGAGCCGCCTGATGACCCTGGGGGCGGAGAAGTCCCTGGGGTGGGCTGTTTAGTAACTATTTCAAATGATGAGTCTGGAATGGAAACAGATGGATCTATAAAGTCTAGCAGTGGTGCTCGAAAACGGAGAGCCACTGTGCATAAACATTGCACCCACTGTAACAAAAAGAGACGTAGTCGGAAACATGAGGGCAAGGAAATTAAACCAAACGAATGTCATTGCATTCCTTTAACCAATACCCATATTAGCACTGCTCCCTTGTTCAATGAGTCACAATCCAACCCGTCACAACTTAATTCTAATGAATATAAAAAGCCAGAATCAGTAGCACGTTTAAGATACCAGCCAAGTGATGCAGCACCATATGTTGTTCACATACAAAGAGTACAGCAAACTCCAAATGATAGCGTTTCAGTCCACCCAATTGCTTTTGGTCGTTTCTTAAAAAGAAATTCTATACACAATATTGTTAACGGAAGCTTAAAACGAATTGGTCGTAATAGACTGTCTCTGTCTTTTAATAATTACCAGGACGCAAATTCTTTCCTTAATAACTCTGCTTTACAATCAGTCGAGTATAAGGTTTTTATCCCAACATTTACTGTTACCCGTATGGGTGTTGTAAGAGGCATACCTGCTGAGTGGTCAGATGAAGAAGTTACGGAAAATATTAATTTACCTGTTGGATGCGGTCCAATTTTAAAAATAAGAAGAATGAGACGGCGTATTATTACTAGTAATGGCAGTGAGTTTAAGCCTACTGAAACTGTGGTTCTTACATTTGATGGACAAATACTACCTAAGCGAATTTTTATTTGCTACACTTCCCTACCAGTTGATCTTTACATTTTCCCCACAATACAGTGCTACAATTGTTGCAGATTTGGTCATGTTAAATCATTATGTAGATCAAAACCAAAGTGTTTCAAGTGCGGCCAAGACCATTCGGCTGATCAGTGCTCTATCCTAGAGGAAGATGCATACTGTTGTTTATGTCAAGGTTCCCATTTTGCCACAAGTAAAAGATGTTTAGAATTTGTTCGCCAAAAAGCGATCAAAGAATCTATGGCCAAGAGCTGTATTTCGTACGCTGAAGCATCTAAAATTCATGCACCTATCTCAAAAATTTCTTATGCTGATGCTTTACTTTCTTCTTCCAATGTAGGTGCTTCTACTATTTCTACTCCTCAAAATGAACAGTCTCATAAACAGTCTTTGAGTAACTCTTACAAAAAGACTTTTTTTCTCAAACCTAAATCTATTCCTAAACTTTCCAAAGGTTATGACAGAAATACACAACAACAATTAATTAAAGATTATGATATGCCCTCACCCAGAAATGGTTGTGGATTAAACTTAAACAACAATAATGATTTGACATTACAATCAATTGCAGACCTAATAAAAATTCTTATTAACACTTTATCACAGTCTAATATTCTTTCACCGTCCAACGCTGCTCCTTTAATTGACACTATTGTTAGCTTACCAAATTATATTAATAATGGACAAGCAAGCCAAAGCTCTACAGTGGAACTGTAGAAGTGCTTCGTCTAAGAAAAGTGATATTATTTATCTTATAAATAAATATAAACCTTTTATCTTCGCTCTACAGGAAACCTGGTTAAAACCAGGTGCTCCTTGTAGGTACTCAGGCTATGCCTGTCTCCGTGAGGATCGTATTGACGGGTATGGCGGAGTTGCCTTACTAGTCAAACATCATCTTCCTTTTTCTCACTTTCCTATTCCTTCTCATAGTAATGATTTTTCAATTATTGCTGCTATTGTTAATAATATCTGCTATGTTTCAATATATATTCCTCATCCTAGTTCTTCTATTTTTGTTGAAATTGACTCTATCATTTCTACTCTTCCTAAGCCTTTTATCTTATTAGGCGACTTTAACAGTCAACATAATTCTTGGGGCAGTTCAACAACCAATACATACGGAGTTTCATTGATGGAACTGTTAAACTCTCATAATCTTTGCTTTCTTAACGATGGTTCTGTGACCCGGCGGACCTCTCCCAATGAAGGCTCAAGTGTCCCTGATTTAAGCATTTGTACTCCTAGTTTAGCTTCCACTATTTCATGGTCTACACTTTCTTCTTCCTATGGTAGTGACCACTTCCCTTTACTTCTTAGATTTCCTTTTCAGATTAATTTTACATTTAGACATTCACCTAGATTAAAACATCGACTTAATGATGCTGATTGGGATACCTTTAAATCCCGTATAGAACAAAAGATGACTTCCCTTCCTAATATCTCACATGGTTCAGAATCAATTTGTGCTGATGCATTAACTAAATTATTTATAGAAGTAGCAGACAAAACCTTTCCACTTAAAAATGGTGCTTTGGGCTTTATTCCATCTCCACCTTGGTGGGATCAAGAATGTTCAGATTCAATTAAAAAAAGAAAACAAGTTGAGCTCCAATATTGTGAGAATTGTACATCTGAAAATTTTGATCTGGTTACAGATGCTTTCAAGGCCACTAGTTTATTATTCAAAAAGAAAAAAACAGATAGCTGGAAATCTTTTTGTCTCTCCATCTCCCCTAATGTCCGTCCTTCTGTGGTATGGCGTAATATTAGAAGATTCAGGTGTGCATTTACTGAAACTTCTGGTTCTCTCCCCGATTCATTAACAAATCAATTCCTCGACAGACTTGCTCCTACTACAGTTCCTGAAACAATAATTATACCTCTGATGCCATTGAACCCCTCTGGTCTCAATAGTCCATTTTCTATGTATGAAATTAAAGGAATACTATCTTCAGTTATAGACTCTGCTCCTGGTGACGATGGAATCCCATATTCCTTCATCTCTCATTTAGGTGACCAAACTCTTGAATATTTCCTGAAATTGATAAATACACTTATGTTAACCGGTTATATCCCTCCACGCTGGAAAAACCAGATCATTATACCAATTCTGAAATCTAATAAAAATCCCTCTAACGCAAATTCATATCGTCCTATTGCATTATCCTCGGTCTTGATAAAACTCTGTGAACATTTAGTGAAAACTCGTCTTGAATGGTTTGTAGAAAGCAATAAATTACTTTGTGACAGTCAATTTGGTTTCCGTCGAGGGAAGAGTACGATGGACAGTATTGCCATCTTTATAACTGACATTTTTTTAGCATTTTCAAGGAACGATTCTGTTGTTGCCACATTTTTAGATGTACAATCCGCTTATGACAATGTAGTGTTGTCAGTTCTTCATAAAAAGCTACAGTATTTGAATGTACCTGTAATGTTATCAAATTTTATCATAAATACTTTATACGAAAGACACATCACTCTAATTTCACAAGACTCCACTGTTGTAACCAGAACCTTATGGAGAGGTCTTCCTCAAGGATCAGTCTTAAGTCCCATCTTATATAATATTTATACCCATGATTTGAAAGCTTCTTTGGGTAATCGGATTTGTATTCTCCAGTATGCTGATGACCTTTTAATTTATTCCATTCATCAATCACCGGCCATTGCTTGCTCATTACTGTCTCATTCTCTTAATTTATTAAAAACTTGGCTTGATACTAATGGCCTTGAAATATCCCCCACTAAAAGTGTTGCCATGCTTTTTTCTAGAATGCGTCTCCCTCCTCCAATCAACGTGTATTTTGATAATAATATTATCCCTGTTAAAAACTCTGTGAAGTTCCTTGGTGTGTTTTTAGATTCTAAGCTCTCTGGTGTAAATCATTGTGACTACATTTTTAATAGGTGTGAGCGAAACTTGAACATTCTTAGATGTTTATCCGGTGTATGGTGGGGTGCCCATCCCTTTTGTATGAAACTCATGTACAATGCTTTAATCCGAAGTATTTTAGACTATGGTACCTTTTTATTATCTCCTGGAAATGCAACCCGTTTAAAAAAATTGGATAATATACAGTCTAAGGCATTAAGATTAATTACAGGAGCTATGAAAACTAGTCCAATTAATGCTTTACAAGTAGAATGTGTTGAAGCCCCATTACATCTTAGACGACAATATTTATCTGATAAATTCATATTTCGCTCCCTTCAATATGCCAACCATCCTCTCCGTTCTAAGCTTCAAGAATTATCTCAATTGTTGACATCTTCCAAGTACTGGTCAAATAAATCTTCACCTTGTCTCATCGTCAGCTTCAATAAATTTATCAATATTCAAGCTCCAACTCATACCTTACCAACTTACCCTTTATTTGGAACCAACTTTGAATCTCTAATTATTTCTCCAGACATTAAATTCAATATTGGTATAAACAAGGGCGATTCCCACGCAAGGATTACTTTTAATTATTTCTGTGAACAACACTGCCATGAGTACAATTACATGTTTACAGATGCCTCTAAACACGGTTCGCCTGGTAATGTAGGCATAGGAGTATTTCACTTACAAAGTAAAACTACAATAAAAATAATGTTTCCTCCAGAGTCCTCAATCTTCACAGGGGAATGTTACGGTATCTTTAAAGCTTTAAAATTAGTTTTGAGTAAGAAACTTAAGAAATCCATCATATTCACAGATTCACTTAGTGCTCTTCAAGCTCTCCAAAAATATCCATTAAAAAACAAATTAATTTTTCCTATCATTATTGAGATTAGGAGTTTGCTGTATGAATGTGAGCAATTGGGATTGTCTGTGTCATTTGGTTGGATACCTGGACATTCTGGTATTTTTGGTAACGACATAGCAGACCAACTAGCAAATGAAGCTGTTAAGGATGGCGATTCTAACTCGTATAAAAATTATTATCATGATTTGGCCTCACTTCCTGCTTCTTTTCTTCGACAATCTTGGACTGACCTTTGGATTCAGAGCAGTTTAATTAAGGGTAAATATTTTTCATGTATACAGCCCACAATACCACTAAAGCCATGGTTTTTTAAAATGAAATTTAATAAAAAGGAAACATCGTCTCTCATTCGTATGAGATTGGGCCATGTGTGTACCCCAGCCCACCTTTCCAGATTTCATATTATTGATAGTGAAATGTGTGAGTGTGGGCTGAATATTGGTGATTTAAATCATATCATTCTGTCCTGTCCTCGGTATAACCACTCCATGTTATTCGATCATTCTCATCCTTCTTCTAGTATCCCGTTACCTACATCTGTTCCTGTTCTGCTTTCATCTTTAAATAATAATATATATAAAAAGTTATGTTTATTTCTTACTGTAAATAATATAAAATTATAAATACATACATATGTATACAAATCGTATTTTGTATGATATATATTTTATTAATTACTGTTCCTTTCCATAATGTAGTATTTTGTATTAGAGATAGTTTTATATCCTGCTGATCCTATCCTTTATCGATGTAATGTTCATTCGGTGTAAAATTATTTTTCTTTACTATTCCGTTTTCCTTACCTTTGTCTGTGGCAATACGCTCTGCGTGAGGCTATTAAAAAAAAAAAAAAAAAAAAAAAAAAATAATATCTCTGTTTTATAGTAAAAGAAAATAACACCTTCAATAACTTACGATTATTTAATTAGAACATTCGTTGAATACTCATTTTCAATAAATAATTAAATATCTCAGAATCGGGGTATAACAGACAAGAATTATGGCTTCACAAGCTTTAGCTTCCCTTACTGCTACTTATACCGACTCTGAAGGAGAAGAAGATATGGAAGATGGGCAACAAACTCCCGAAAAAGATGCAGCCAAAACAACACAATCCGAACCTGTTAGCCCTAAAACCGTCATTGATAGTAAACAAAGTTTGTCAGAACCATCTTCTCCCAAAAGAAGACTTGTCTCATATGTGGATGACACTGTGGTGTCAGATGAAGAAGAAATGTCCCCTACTGCAGAGGGACAGGATGACATGAGAAGACTATCTATGGAAACAGACACAGATGATGCAGTTCAACGTTCAGATGCTGATGACTCTCAAGATGGAGTAATAATACCACCTGAGCCACAAGGTAAATGTCCAAAGGAATTACAGGATTCCATTGCTAAATTCTATAACCGAATGCTCACTGAAGGATATGATATGAACAAAATAATTCAAGACAAAAAGAATTTTAGAAATCCTAGTATTTATGAAAAATTGATCCAGTTTTGTGATATCAATGAATTAGATACTAATTATCCACCTGAAATATATGATCCTTTAAAATGGGGTAAGGAGTCTTATTATGATGAATTAGCGAGAGTTCAGAAAATAGAAATGGAAAGAAGAGAAAAGGAAAAAAAGGAAAAATTATCAAAAATAGATTTTATATCTGGTAAGAAGACCGACAGTGATGAAGAGAAAAAAAGAAAGTCAAAATGGGATCAAGCTGCACCAAATGTTGGCTCGAAGCCAACAATTAAGCAACCAGGTCTTCTTCAACAGCCTCTTACGACTAATGTTACAGGAACAAAGGGTACAGTTATATCAGCATTTGGTTCAATATCTAAAAAACCAAAGATCTGAATTGTTATAAGTTTATAACATATTGTGTAATGTTATAACATATGCATATACATATGTTTATAACATATGTGGAAACTGTTACCACACATGAATGAGTATTAAAGATGAATAAGCAACTAATATAAACAATACTATTATTGCCTGTTGGCTTTTTTTACTTATTATAACCCTCTATCTTATATATTCTATATTTATTATACATATTTTCTCTCTTCAGTTTTTTTTTCAAATATATTTTGCTAATATACAATTATAAGTAAAAGACATGTAGTCATTTAGACAAAGAGATTGGAATGTTGCAATTTGAGCGCCAAACTGAACATTAGTTAGAGGACGCAATTTTATTTATGGGACATGTAGGGGGGGTCAATACAAGCTTAACCTCAAGTTTTTGGGGTTGGCGTGCTTGTCCTCCGGTCGCCATCTTGGAAAAAGGGGTGCAAAAAATGCGTTTTTGGCTATATCTCCTTAACTATCCATCATACATAAAATTTGTAATGACACATTTTTTAGCAAATCGCTGTGCCTACAATTATGTCTATGTAACTTTTTATCATAAATTCAAAAAGTTGTATATCTATCTAACCAGATGGTTAGTGGATAGTGTAAATTTTTTTTATAGCTCTGGCACGATTTGTGCATTAGCCGGCGTCAAGTGTAGGATTTTTTATAATTCGTGCTTGTCTTTAGAAAATTCGACCGTGTCCTCCATGTACTGTTTAAGCACTCGCCCGGTACCGCACAACCCTCCCAAAGGCCGAGAACAAAATTAAATTAAAACTTGCCCTCGAACCCGGTACCCCTTACCTATCTGCCACTTAATAAGACCGCTAGGCTATGAGGCCCCTGAAAGAAATAATCTATCTGTTATAATATATGTGTGTACCGACAATGCTCTATTATCGATGTTTTAGTTCTTTAATCTGTGCTTGATAGTTGTCTGATGTTTCTTTGTTTATTAATAATTATTATTTGTCTTGTTAAATGTTATTCTTGTTTTGATCGCAGTGCTTACGAGTAGTAAAAATAAATTAAAAAATGTCTGATGTACCTGAAAATAGACCTACTTGTAGTAAAATTTCTATTGTAGCATCCTGTTTTATCCCAAAAAAGGATGAGGGTCCTTCGCCTAAAAAGCGTAAGACTGCCTTTGACGAAGACCCGACTGGTAAATTAGAACATAGGTTGGGGGGTATATTGTGTTGCGCAGTTTGCTTGGACCTGCCTCCAGCCGCCGTTTACCAGGTATTCCCAAACAGCTGATACTTTGAATTTACATTATATCAGCTGTTTTCTTTTGATTAATTTATGTTTTACCTAAATTAAATGTTTCCAATTCGTAGTTACAATCGTTTAAATCACTTTATTGGGTTATGTCTTATGAAATAATATTTGCTATAGTTATCACTTTTAATTTGATCCTGTTGTAATCAATCATGTAGCAAGTATTAATATAATTTCCTAAATATTGTCTTCGAAGTTTATTAAAACAAGAAATATATATTCTTACTTCTGTATGTAAATTTTTTTGTTATTTTGTAATAAGCGAATTACTGTGACATAGTATAAGTTTTATATAGTCTAATTATCATCTTATAGACATATGTAGGAGTTGTAAGTGTTAATTGTTGTGTAATTTTAAATCAATAAAGAAATATTTTAAGATATAGGTCTTTCTTTAGTGAGCTACCATATCCCCTCTTTCATAAATCCCAGTATTATTATGACATGCAATTGATATAATGTGTTGAGATTATTATAGTATGTTTTATGTTCAACATTCTTTTAAGTTTTGATAACATACTCATTCATGACAAACAAGTTTTTTAATGACCATAAAATTGTCTTTAATGGACAGTTAAGTTTAACTGAACCTTTAAGTAGTTGTACTTATTTGTGTTTTCAGGTTCATGGATGAGAGGGGCAGAGGTAGAACATATTATCATTTCACTTAAATTTTTGTGTCACATAACTACATTGTTTCTTTTAATAATTGGAAAATAATGTTTTTAAACTTTAACTTCAGTATTTAATAGTGGATGCTGTTTATTTTGTGTACACTCATTTATAACTCACAAAAATTAGTGAAAGTCCTAACAATCACAATCCTGTTATTAAACTTGTGTTGTCTTGCAGTGTAGCAATGGACACTTGATGTGTGCACCATGTTTCACTCATCTACTGGCGGATGCGCAGCTTCGTGACGAGTCAGCTACCTGCCCGAATTGCCGTGTCGAGATCTCCAAAACCTCAGCCTCCAGAAACCTAGCAGTTGAAAAAACTGTTTCTGAACTGCCTTCTGAATGCAAATTTTGCACTTGTGTCTTCCCTAGGCATGCTTTGCAAAATCATGAAGACAAGATTTGTGAAGATAGGTAACTTATTGCTTATGATGTAAATGTTTACGTAATTTTCTCACCTTGGATTGAAAAATCATTTGTACTTATTCATATATATTTATAGGATAAGAATTCATATTAAATTTGTTGACATACATGCAGGTATGAAAATTACTTCTTGATTTAATAAGACATAGGGGTCATTAAAACTCTGTCCCGCAGTGGAAACGAGTACAAGTTCTCTCAGTTATCTGTGGAAGTAGCGTCGCCCGCGGCTGTGAGTGGTTTGGTTCGCATCGTGGTGTGGGTAGTCGGCCTCTTGCTGGCTTCATTCAGGAGCCGACCGCTCGAGGCGACGGCACACAAGCGGCGTAGGTATCGCAGGTGTGTGCCGCCGCTTTGTTCGTTCCTAACGTATCGTAAGTGCTTCGTAACAAACTGTGATGCGACCCGACACTCCAGTACCGTAGGAGGCATTAATTCGGTAGTGACGTGGGATGCTGTGGCAGGATGACGGGGTGTCTCTACGAGCGTATCGGATGCGGATGGCGCGGGCCTGCGCACGAGGCCAGCGCACACGAGGCGGTCTGCGAGAGGCCGCACAAATCGGCAGGAGATGTGCTGCCGGCGCTGGAAGAGCGCGAGGCGCGGGCCGCTGACCACACACGCGTCTACACGCAGATATTCTCCCTCCTGTCCCTAGAGAAGATTACTTTTAATGGTAATCATCACCACTGATAGCGTTTTAAATAGAATTGGGTGGCATATAATTATTCGGGTCGGTCCTTGTTCGAGTCGTCTTACAGCAATAATTTTTATTCGTTAAACATGTGTATGTTTATATATTGTATTATTTTTTACATAAACTTTTATAATAGAAAATAGTGAACCTTACCGCTCTCTAAGAGGGTAAGAGCTAATATGTCGGGGGTAAACAGATTTGCAGCTGAAGCCGTACCGCACGGAAGAGTTCATGCATAAGCTGTACTACGAAACGTTGCGGTTCCCTTCATTCGGGCACCAATGGGTGGTGAAGGCTTTCATCAACAATAACCAGCCACACCCCACCCACACTGCGCATCGCGAGATAACATACCAGGTACACCGCACTCTTGCTGCATGAAAATTCTGTTTAGCATTAGACCATCTGTTCACCCCAAGATATCATGTGACTGATTTTGAATTCTAGGCTAGAAACCTATTAAATTCACACGGCGCCCAAAAAAATAACCTTTATGCTATAATCTAATACATAAAATTCTCGTGTCACAATGTTCGTTCCCATACTCCTCCGAAACGGCCCGACCGATTCTTATGAATTTTATGCATATTCAGTAAGTTAACCCCTTGATTTTATTTTTTTTTGTTTTTATTGGTTTATGATATATATTCGCATACAAAAATACCCCTATTTTTTATTATGGTAATGAGTTATTTTTATTGAACTAAAAAAATGTTTTCTAGAAATAATATACTTACATGGCAAAAACGTTTGCCGGGTCTCAAATAATAATCTTTATTACACCGTAAAACTGTTACTAATAAGAAGTCGTTTCTAGTTAGTAGAAATATTTGTTACTACATATGTTATTTCCATATAAAAAGTATGATAACTATGGTAACAAATACCACGTTACATTTACGGTTTCAAAGTGATAAACAACTAGTATATGGTTTGTAATCTCGTCTAATCTACTTGGACAGCTGATCCTAAAGAGCAAGCCGCAATGCGAGCTCTCAGTGCAGTGGGTAGTAGCGAGGGGTCCCTTTGGCGAGGCGCGCCTGGCCCCTCGGGTCTCATCACACACCTTCCGCGGCGACGACGACCCTGCGCCTGCGCCTTTACCCCTCGCGGACCCCGAAGACACCAACCGGTTGCTCTCCAACAAAGCCATACATTTTAGGTAACGATAATCTCCTCTATATATACTTGTAACCTTACTCGATTTCACGTCGTACACCCGAAAAGGGTGGTCATTTATTCACAACAATTATTTACTTATATATTTCCTATTAAGTATCAAGATTACTGTCGACCTATATTCATTGTACCCTTGGAAATAACTTTTGTCAATTAAAAAAAATGGTGCGTGTACTTATGTACGCGCGTAAGAAGTTATACTTCTTTGGCTTTCTTTATTTTTTTAAATATTAAATAAATACTAATAAATATTTAGCGTTAATAATTTAATAATATTTAATATTTAGTATATTATTCAATTATCAATTAATATTAATAATAATTATTATTTATTATTTTATTCATTCAATTTAATAACTAGGTATGGTTCATAACCTTTTAACTAAGTAACAATAGGTCTTTGTGAAAAAGCATTGCTAAATTTCTTTGAAATAATTAAAACTCTTTTATTTGTTTAAAAGGTACTACAAATGTCATTTTGGTCATTCAAAATTCTTGGCATAGCTGCTTACGTCACGCATATTCTATTTCTTTTTACTTGTAGATTGTCTTATTCCCATCTCGCTCGCGCACGCTCGGCACCCATACTGATAATTTTGTGTCACGGTGCGCGCGCATCGTAAAATTTCACTCTCATAAATTACGCGCCTAAAGAAGTATAACTTCAAAAAAATATATACAGCGATCTCAAATAGCACAAGTCAGACGGTGCTATTTTCACACGGCGACGTACATACATTGTCCTAAATTGTCAAAAAACATCAAATTTTAATGTGTATGTCTTTGTTTCAGACTTCTCATGTTTCTTACGAACAAGTAAGAGTGAAGATAGACTTCATAACCAAAGATCACAAAATTGCATTTTTATTCAAGGTTCATATTAACCATACATTATTTTATTGGATTTTTAATGAATTGTTTACATTAATTAACATGTCTTTTTTAGCTTAATTTTATTGTTTTAATGCTATTGTAATAAACATGAGTTTAGAATTAATTATATTCGAGTACAAATTGACTTTAAGGAGTGGTGGTAGTTAGACCATTAGTTAATAGCTTTATATTTTCTGGGTTATATGTTTACCTGATTTTATGGTATATGAAATTTCATGTATTTTAATGGAGGACTGATTCTATTTATGTTTTAACCAGCCATATTATTAATATAATATTTGGGGTTGTAATAAAACACAATTATCAAATATTAAAATGTTTTATTTATACAATTACGAAATAATCATTTCCATATTGGCAGTTACTCTTTTGTAGGGAGTTCATACAACGTAAAAATAAGCACACTAGACTTATGCCCCTTATTACTAAACTAGGAACAATTTTCATAGTCATAGTATAATTATGACTTTGAAAATTATCCCGTGCCTTACCATTACTAAAAGGCTGGCAACGCAGTTGCGAGCCTTCTGGCAATAGGAGTGTCCATGGGCAACGGTGTCACTTAATATCAGATGAGCCACATAAAAAAAAAACTCAAAAAGTTTTTCTATTCTATATGATTAAAATTATGGAGAGAAATATTTTATATTTGGAATTTTAAGTTCTAACGCGAAATGGTTTTAACAAACTGTAAAAGCAACAATCATTTATACATAATAAAATATAGTAACAGTATTTCGTACCAGCTTTGCATGATTTCTTTAAAAAAATATTGAGTCTATCGCTTGCACGAAGCGAACTATCGTTACGTCATTGACATTTTATGTACTCACCCCAGTCATATTCTCTACGTTTTATAATAAAGGTCTATATTAATACGGTATAACCTGTCATTATAGTGTTTATATTGTTTACCTGGTCTTACAGAATGAAATTCCTAGTAGCAATATCTAGTTATATGAAAAAAGTAATACGTCATTGATCTAAAACCATTAAGGATAATCACATTTCTGGCAATAATCTATCTAGTATGGTCTATGTCTATGTGCATGCAACTTATCGTTTTTGTGCACATGCGTGACGTCACGTTCGCGTGATTGCTCTTCACTCCATACGCTGATTAGACCTGACTCACCTGCTGTTATTAAGAGGTTATTCTGAAAAAGAAAGTCTTGATGATAAACGTGTAATTATGATGTTAATAATAGGATTGTATACTTATCGGGTCGGGCATAAAAGACAATAATCACAGCTGATTGACACCCATTGTATTAGTAGAGTGTCAGCCATTGAGAGAGGAGAAAACCAACTTAAAAAAGGCAAATTTTAATGGTAGACAAGATATAAAAATGATAAAAAATCAAATCAAATACATTAAAATATGAATAATGAGTCTTATTAATGGGACTCACATGTGTATCAAAGTGGCAGCATCTAACAATTTGTTTGTTGTTGACAAAGTCTGTGCTAGGCGACAATCGTTTGTCAGCGATACTAAGTGACCTCAGAGTGTTGCTGCAAAAACAATTACATATTAATTTCATTTATATAGAAGCTGCCTGCAAGTTTTAACTCTATAGCGGGCCATAGACGGACCGCATGTTGCAGTCAAGACCAACTGCAATATCCAATGGTTTGCTCAGGAACTGCTCAAGCGGTCCGTGTATTGCGAATATGAATTTAGTATGGAAACTGCAGATCGCTGTGCAGGGACCGCATATTGCAGTCGGTCTTGACTGCAACATGCAGTCCATCTATGGCCCGCTTAAAGTTGTGACAATTTCTAGTTTAAAAATTTCGATGTAATTACCATGTAATATCATTTGATTTAACTGCAAACTCTCAAAAAACTTTGAAAATACTCAAGTAGTTGTTTGTCTTGTTACAATGTAATAATCCTTTTAAGTTCCATTACCACCAACCCTATAATGTCATAAATTACATAGGTACTTCAGCATATAAAGTACTGTATCTGTAAGATAGTAAACATTTGAAATTACCCATTTCCACCATGAGAGCCAGCCAGCAGGTAGTTATTATTGTCGGGACCAGGGAACATGTTTACCACATAACAATCATCATCTCTGCTCCTCTGAAATGTATGTACACTTAAATTAAAATTTCTATATACATTGGACTTTTGTAAAATGATGATATAATAATTATTATATACTGGCAAAAGAATTAATTTTTTTAAAATTATTCTTTATATTGTGAAAATCCTTAAAATAAATGTACCTTAATACTCCTAGCAACTTTATCTCTACTATATTCCTTGATCAAGTCACCAGTGGCTGTGTTCCATATCTGTAGGTCATCAGACTGTGTAACGCAGCCCAGTTGGTCGTCATTGAGCCAAGTAAGTTTCTCCACAGAGTTGCCAACATTCAGTGAGTATAGTAGGGCACTGTCTTCTTCATGTTCCAACAGGTTAAATATATTAATAAGACCATCAGTAGCACCAGATGTCAAAACTGTGTTAGTATTTGGTTTAAATTTTACCTGTAACAAGTTTTAATATTAAATGTCTCATGGTATTTATAACTAAAAGCAAATGTATGTAGTGAAACATTATTTTATTGTAAAACAATAAACTGAAATGTAATACTTAGCCAAACATCAGTGCTGTAAATGCAATACAAAATGGAAGGCAAAAAAACGATTTTAATAAGTTAAGCAAGTATACCTGAATGATGTCTTCAGTATGACTTTCCCAGTAAGCTCCCAAAGGCTTTGTTGTACGAGGATCCCAAAAAACAATATAAGACTCATCTTTTACAAGTTGGCTGCCTGTACAAAACACATTTCCTTTGTCCGATACATCCATACATTCGTAGGGCCTGATTGGGGAGTCAGCATCTTCTGCAATTATCATAATTCAATTTGATATATTTTTGATTGATATACAAGCAATAATATTGACACAAATTGAACAAATACATGGGTTAGGTTTTATTTACCTTTAAACTCCTGAACACATTCGCCATTCATTCGTAAATCCCATAACCTAATGTAACCGTCTAGACCAGTAGAAAATAAAAGACTTTCCTGCTTTGGATGAAAACTAATCTCTGTAATTTTTTTGTCATGACCTTGTAAACGACTTACATGTTGTAATGATGAACTATTTAATTCATATACCTCTAATGTGTTATCTTGAAGACTTACTCCAATTTTTAATGCTCTGAAAGGAGAACAATTTGAAACTAAGCTTGTGATTAGTAATTTTTTCTAGTTTTTTTTGTAGCTTAATACTGTCTCACCTACTGACACTCATTGTATCAACATATGTTGTTTTAAGTGTTACTGATGTTTCTGTCAGTAAATGGTATTTTTTGCTGAACTGCTCCTCTATTTCTTCGGAAGGAATGATATCTCGATCAAGTTCCAAATTTTCGATTATATCGGTCATTTTGATACTGTCTACTAAAGCCTTTCAAAAATTTCTTTATATACGGAAAAATTAACGTCTGTTGCTCAACACGTTTTAGATTTTTCCAAAAAAATAATAACAAACAAGCATGGCTGTCGGCTGACCGCTGAATGCTGATGGCAATTGGCAATTGTGATGATGGCTCGAACATGTGTCATTGCCAATGTCAGTTGTCACTTACCAACATCTGCTGTTAAGCAATATAGATAATTCAAATATTTGTGAATAGTCTGAAAATATAAGAAACTGAGATAATATTATAAAATAAAAATTTCTAACTTGGATTGCATAACGCAGTCCCTCATAAGCCCTTGCTATTATTTTCTTTTCTGTGTCTATTTCTAAATCTTGATTATTGAAGCAATGGCTTATTATTTAAGAAATAAGAACTCTTTCATATCACATTGTACAATAAATTAAAAAGAAAAAAGGAAATGAAAGAAAACACATTTTTTATAAGATATATAATTAAAGTGCAGATTATATGTAAAAATAAATACCTACAATAATTTATTTAGTTAATTCCTAGTGTTTTTATAATTGCGACGCAATCCCTTGGATCTAGGCCCGACTCTCTCAATGTCTCCAGCAGCCAAGCGTACGACAATGTTCTGAAGAGGCAGCGAGCTGATAGCACTGATTTCTGAAGTCTGATCCGAAAATGCCCATCGGATATATTGTTCCATACGGACATGGTCTGTAATTAATCAGAGTATTTATGTAATCAATTTGGTCATGGTAGAAAGAGATATTGGGAACCAATAAACATAATTACTTATTTTTTTACTCTATCGTTTTCTTACACTGTGTTTTTTTAAATATCAAAACATACATTAGTACCCCTTAATTGAAATACATATATGTATTTAATTACACACATTAGGTATGACGTGTACCTAATGTGTGTACACATTAATAGAATTCATAAAATAAAACTTTACACTGTCAAAACAATACATAACTAAATTATATTGCCTTACCAATTGCCGGATCGACAATCGCAAAAGCCCGTTTGAGTGCATCAACAGTAATATTGCGTTGGGCACGTCGGCCTCCTAACTCCGCCACAACCTCACGTATATATTTGTCCTGACACAATTGACGCTGACGGAACAGCTCTCGAGCTAACTCCACACGGTCGAAGCCTTCTTCGTTCTAAATTCAAATAGTGTGTTATGAGTTTGCGACATTGTTACGGATTACTGGATTTAGATTTCAGGTGAAAACATTATGAACGTTGTTCCGCCGGGTCTCGTTATAAGGTAATTCAAAAGTTAATTGTACCTATATATTATTAGATCCTAAGATATGAAATTGACGTTTTGTCATACTGGCCACTTGGACCTCAAATATCTTTGCTTAGGAAATTCAATTTTATACACATTGCCTTTGTTTTTTTCAAAAAAATTCATTTCATTTTATATTTTTTCCTTTACGTCACGACTCCGTTGAATTGACTCCGAAAAAGTAACTTGTACGCACTTGATAAATATCAATGTTGATTAAGTTGTCATTATTCATTTATGTAATGTACACTTATCAACATCAATAAAGAAATACATAAATGCTTCTAATTTTATATTTATTGCCAGTTCTGAAATCAAGGGCGAAGAACGGACGAGAAGAACTGACAATAAATTCTCCGCCACTAATTTTAATCGCCAAGGTTTTTGTTTTATTAAATGTTTGAAAAGAGCTGCAACCATTACACCGTGAGTGTGTTATAAGAATGATATTTGAATCAAAAGTGCCGTTCACGATGATAATCTATTTATGTATAGATTTTGATGGCAAATTTCAATTTTAGAAATACTTCAAGCATATACCTCGTAGAAGAGTTTGTCCAAGTTTATTTCATTACAGTTGAGTTTGATTTTAAGTTGTTTCTTAACAACGTCGGTTAAATTTTTAATGTCAACTTCACTTTTTAGCGGGAATATCGACCGTGATACCCGCTCAAATTCTTCTATTGTTACAATCTAGAACAGAACAATATATTATTTTTATAATTAATAATTATTAGCAAAAATTTACATCTTTATTATATTTATTATTCAAAATAGGATAAACGAGTCAATTTCTATAGTAACTTACGTTTCACGTTGTAAGATATTTACCACATTAAATATATCCATCAACATTTAATAATGTGTTATGTATAGGTACCTCTCCATCTAACGCATGGCGGCGTAGATGCTGATGCAATTGGTCCCATTGGCGACGAAGACCCCAATACACTTGTTCACTAAGCTGTCCGTGCAATGCGCCCCACCATACACGCACCTGCATTATTAAATTTACCGCTCTTTTATTTATTTCCAGAGACACAAAGCGATACAGAGTTATAAAACAGAACATGCCACTGTCAAGACTTATAAAATGCAGATTATATATAATCACAGCAACAAATTTTTTAATGCATCTGGTTCTTGAGGCAAAGTCCCTTTGCGACTTATAATAAAAAGACACAGATTAGTACTTAAGATAATGGTCATTTAGACTGATTAATGTTTTATGAATAACGGGTTTAAATTTTAATTGTATTTTTATGACAAGGGGCCTTAGTGAAGATGCCTTAACAGTAGAAAGTCACAAACTAAATTTGTATTAAAACTTTTCGACACGAACTGTCATTTCGATACAAATTTAGTTTTCGACCCTCTATATACACTAATGTTAAGGCATCTTGACTAAGGCCCCTGGTTATTAAAGTTTCACCTGTGGCTCGTCCAGCATACTCTCGGCGCCCGCGCATACATTGTACGCCCACTCTGCACGCACTGACGACTGTTGGTATCTGTTCGTTTGTCACCAAATAAAAAGTAATAATTATATAACTTATGAAACAAATGTTCATGATAATCATGCAAAAACAATTTTTTTTGTGTTTCTCAGCTTAGACATGACGTGTTGATATCAATTAATAATAAGGATACTTTGTATGTTTTCTAGATATTCATAAAAAATACCAGCGGCGCTACTACATCTAGGTCTTCGCCTCAAATTTGTATATTTTTTTTCTTCATAGGCAAGAAGGTGATCAGCCGTTTGTGTCTGACACACGCCGTCGATTTTTAAGTCTAAGACATGTCAATTTCTGCACGATGTTTTCCTTCAATAAGCCAGCGTACTTTGCGCTTTTTTTAATTCGGTTAACAAACACCTATAATAAGCCAAGTGCTAGCAATTACTTAAGAATATTGAGTATGTGAGTACAGTATAAATACATAATTTTAAGGATCTATTACCTATCCTCAAAGTATTTGGTCACGAAATCCTGCAATGCCAGGTGAGGATGATGGGGTCGACCGCGCCAAACATCGTTGACCACGACGCGTACCTCGCGACGCGACAGACGCAGATTGCGTACGCGGCCCGAGTATCGTAAGTATGAAGGGACAGCGGGGTCCGTACCCTGTCGTTTATTTTAGAGAAGTATATTATTAAACAATAATTAGGACTATATAACATGTAAATATATAAAAAAAATTGTTATTCACATAACGAATATCCGTTAGAAAGCATAGGGAGAATTATTATTTGCCTCCACTTTATGAATCTATTGCATAGATTTTATCGCGGGCTTCGAGCGCGCCGACCGAATCAAGAAATTCCGTAACGAAAATAAGAACCTAACACATGATGACGTAATATAGGTGCGGCCAATACGCGTTAGAGCGGGACAGAACGCATACTGCGTCTCACATAGGTCAGGCGTAATCGGTGACGTAGCGCAGGTGGTTACGCATACTGCGTTAGAGTCGGTGACGTAGCAGACTGGTACGCGTTAGAGTGAGACAGACTATATAGGCGTGTTAGTCTGAGTCTGGTAGAGGGGTAGATTGAATTAATATCTAAGACAAAAAACTGCATAAATAAATAATTATAATTGCATAAGTTGATAAAAATGCTATGCAATAGCTTTACCGCGGCAGTCAACGAGAGCCGCAGGTTTTTTTTATTAACAAGTTATACAGATCTACAGGGAACTCACAGAATCTCATGTTAATCCTGAGTCGGACCTAGATACTATCTGAGTGTTGGAGGTTTGTAAATCTATAAGGCTTGTTCTTTAGTAATTTTAATGTATTGTTTGAAACCAATAAGACTGCCTAGCCTATGCGATAAAACTCACCAGACCATCGAAGTACTCCAAGTGCTCACTCTCGGCTGCTGGGCCCAACTCCTTAAGCAGTGCTCTTAATTTATCGCGGGACGACAATCCCTCGGTAAGCTGACACCATCTGTTGACATGATGCATTTAAACATATCAATAATAGTTTAAAATCAGGAAGCTTTTTACGACTATTATAAAAATAAACTTCTATTTATTTCAGTAATCAAAATCGCATTATAAATCAGTTATTTAGTATTAATGATTTAAAATGCGATTTTAGCGATCGGGTATTTGATTGTTACTGTTTAAACAAATTTAGGAAAATATATTATAATATAAACATGATTAACCCACTGAAGCGAAATATGAAGCAAAGGTTTATTAGTAAATAAGATTGTATGATACATGCATGTTGTACCTTTTTTTGCCGCCGCCAATAAAGTCTGCGCAGAGATCCCAAGGGGGCCGCGGTGTACCAGCCCGCTCTAGTTCTCGGCATCGCTCCCTGCACTCCATGAGTTCTTCCTCGATACTATTTTTATGCGCTATAATTTAGAAATCATAATTATATATGGGCTTCTTATGAAGCAAATAAATATTTTAAAAACATTTGAATTATGCCTACTTTGATTTTAATTTATCAATTCATTTTCTCGAAGGTTTAGTTAGCTAACCTTAACCTTACCTATTATATAAATTAAAATGAATTCGAAAAACACTTAAACTGCTGCACCTTTATTCATTATAAGTTTTGGGATGATAATTACAAGCAATGCTTGCGTCACAAATGACTGTAAATTAATAGTAATGCCAGAAAACACATAGTAGGTTGTTTAGCTTATGATTCAGTTTATAAATAAATACAAATATTTTTAACCGTAGGCTGTAAAATTATTTCCTTACAACGTGAATACATGAATTTTAAGCTAACGCGTCTAGTAATCACTCTGGGAAATAACGCGTCACATAAGTACTTAAGAATTTACCAGTGACTTTCTTGTAGGTGCTCTGCAGGTGTTCGTACTGGGCGAGCTGGTGCTGCACCTGTATCAGTAACTCTTGGTGCTCGCCTTCCAGATGTTCGAAGTCACGTCTCGGCACTGTTTCCGCGTATTCTTCTTTCATACTCTTCAGCTCGGTTTGAATTGACGATAGCTGATCTCTGTTTATTTTCAGAATATTATAATTTGCAACACCTAACAAGCTTCTGGGATCAATGTGTTGATTAAATACTTGTTGTTAAAGTAATATCACGGCACCCAAAATTATATTTTGACGTACCTACTTCATAATTAGGTAGTGGGTCGTTAAACATTTTTTACTACTTTGAATTATAATGTGAAAAATTATAGATTTGCGGTATCGGACGCTAGATTGGATTTCGATAGGTATTGTAACCATAATTCTTGTGAACGTACCGACATCTGTCAAGTGCAATTCTGAGTACGATGGGGTCAGATCGGATGGCCATTGGTTGACTGGAGCCATCATCTAACTCCTTTAGTCTCAGATGCAGCGATAAATTCTCAAAATATAGGGTGTATCTAGCGTCTCGTTCACGCATTAACGATAAGTAGTCTGAAAAATTCTCATCCTTTAACTGGAAGGAAATAAAGTTAATTTAATGTTTATGGTATAGAATTGTAGAATACATTAACACACATTTTTTCTTTATGTTGCCATTATCTCCAAGTGAATTAATTATATTGTAAAGCAACTATTCTGAAAATATTGCAATATAAGCAATAATATAAAAAGAAAACAATGTTACATAAAGCTATATATTAAATGAATCATGAATTATAATGCTAAAATACAAAACTCATCACCACACAGTTACACAGATATAATGAGGATAATAAGATGAAAGAAGTTTACAAAACAAACATGTTTTTATCAGTATTAACAATGCACTAATGACAAACCTTCCCATTATCTTTCTTTAATTTGGATATCTCAAAGCTCAAACTAAGATTTTCAGTTCTCAAGGCATCATTATTTCTAAGTAATTGTTTTATTTTATCATCATATTGCTTTTTATTTACCGAAACACCAAACACTTTCTGCAAAAATATCATCCTTAATAATATACCACAAATGTATGTAAGTATATTGTTCAAATAGGAACATTTAAGAATATAATATAATATATAATTGTTAAGAATTTATTTCTTTTGCTTATCTTTAAGCCAAATATCAACTTGGTTACGGATATTTGCTATATCCTCACAGTATGTCCTGCAGCAGCCCCCAATGAACTTAACATTTATGTCCAACTAACTAGACACAAATGAGTGCAATGGTTGACATTGATCATCTGCCCATCCATGTCCGGGAATAAACTTTTCTCCTGAGTTTGGATATGTCACAATAGGTATTTCTACCTCCAGACTTGTTATTAAGTCCCTGACTAGTTTTGGTGAGCAGCAATTAATGCCTACAGCTAGTATTTGCTCAGGGTTTGCTTGCAGACAATTCATAACTACGTTAGAAAAATGTTCCCCATGTGCTATACTCATATTGTCCTTACAGCTGAATGATATCCATCCTTTTGTCTCTGGATATTCTTTCAACATGTTAACAAGTATTAGAGCTTCTTTTTCACAAGGTATGGTCTCAAAAGCAATTAAATCTACACCAGATTTGACTAAAACATCTAATCTAGGTTTATGCCAGTTTTGAATATGTTTTTCAGAAATTGTTTTGATGTAATTTCCACTGTACTCTGATCCATCGTTCAGAGATGCCCCAAATGGCCCAACTGAGCCTGCTATCAGAATATTACGTGGAGTTAAATCACTGGACTTGCACTCGTCTATGTATTTACTCCTCGCTTGTTGCGCTAAACGCACAGCCCGTTTAATTAATGATAAACCTTCACCCGAAGATATTGCCAGGTGTTTCATAAAAGCTTCGACAGAAGCTTGATAAGTGTTAGTGGAAATAATGTCTGAACCAGCTCGAATAAAGTCAAGGTGAGTATCAACTATTTCTTGAGAATGAGTCTGTAGAAAGCGAGACGTCCATAGCGGGTCTCCATCAGGTGTAACACAAACGTGCCGAGACAGTTGCGACGAGAACCCTCCGTCTAATACGTATATATTTTCTACTAGGTTAATTTCAATCATCTTAAATTTAAAAAACTCGAACGCTGGTCTAACTCGAACTTGAAAATGAAATGAAAACACCGCTGTATAGTACCTACTAAATATTAAGCATTATATTAAATAAAAAAAAGTTTAAAAATTTAATTTAATAGTGGAGGTGGTACACGTTTTCAAATTTCAAAATAGTACCAACAGGCAAAGTACCAATTCAAATTTTCAAAATATAAACTGTTCATAAGTTCATTAACCTCAATAATAACATTACTCTTTAATTATGACAATTGACTATACTTATTACTCATATCTTTCGTCTTTAGACTTCTCTTTATTTTCAATGTAACGTAGAATATAATTATTGTCTTATATACACAGATATAATAGAGGAGTCGGATGAGTGTGTCAGTATTAAATAAGTTGATATAAATAGGCACCGTCTAACAAAGGGCCGATAATTATGAAGGAATCTAACTACGAGGCCTATTTTCATAAACACTTATTGTTCATTATAGTTAAAATGATAAAAAATTAATTTAAAAAACTTACATCTTGAGTGATGAGTTGCTTTATACGATCATCACGTATGCCTAAAGAAGTTTCATAAGAGTTTTGTATGTCATGTAACAGTGAAGAATATGTAATTGAATTTTCAATCAGTTCTTTACAGGCATCACGATATATCTAAAACAGTAAACTTTAAACTTTTTTTTCAAATTAATTAAAAGTCCTTTTCAAAGTAGTGGTAATTTTTTCTTACACCAAGAACTTCATCAAAATATGTTTGTTTATTTTCTAACAACGTGGAATTAGTTTTCTTTACAAGTTTTAACTTTCCAACCACTCGGCATTCGATTTCTTTAAAGTGTTTTGGAGTATTTTTGTGCATGATAAAATTAAACTTTCCACTGAAATTATCTGAGTTCAACAGAAGAATTTGATTACGCGGTTTCTGCAGTGATTATCTTTTCGTCAAATACGTAAAAGCCGTAATCTGAATGGTGTAGATTGTTATCAATTTCATTCTAAAGAAATAAATCTAATCAAATAACTTAAAGAAAAAAATGAATGTTTGTTCAAATCTGATAAAAGTATAAAAATATTTATATAACTTTTACATTTTATATGAGACTATAAAGGCTATAATAGTCTGTTCATTGCTTCAAGTGCAGTCTCTGGTTTCGCTAAATATGGCAATGTCAATCCTACTTAATGCCAACATAATGACAAAAACTGGATGTGACGTCACTCTAAGTCAAGATATACGGAAATCAGAAATGGCTGCGATGGGTAGTGGACGAGGGACGATGGATTCCCAAAATCAAGTGCAAAGTGATAATGTAGATCGTTTAAAATTGCTTTATCCTAATGTGAACGAAGATGAGACACCGCTGCCAAAATCATGGAGCACGAAGGACAAATTCAGCTACATCGGTCTATCACAGAATAATCTTAGAGTGCACTACAAAGGTAAGAACTTTCAAGGTTTGTTTATGGAGTAGTTAATTGCGATTCTGGTTATTGTATAAAGATGTATTGGCGTACTTAAAAATTTTCGTTTAATACATAAGTATTTATAGGGGTTTTTGACGTGTCAGCTTAAATGCAAGCATCGAATCTTAGCTGTCATGCAAACAAAGAAATCAGCTGATCGTATATTTTGTATCAACATTGATAATAAAACATTAACGCTGGCATTTCACAAAGACTTTTTCGTTTACGCTCAACGAAATGTAATACAACAGTCGTAATATAATAGACTTAAGGTCTCTCCTTTGAATATATGTAACAACCTTTATCTATAAATCAATGCTAAGGTATCACTTTTTGTTAGTTTTCTTTGACGTACGTAAAAATACCACGTACGAGTTGGTATAGCAAGTCATTGTTTTAGTATGCTCTTGATTGAACTTGTTAAAAACATCCCTTTTTTATAAATAATTTTTTAATAAAATGCTTTTTTTACTTTATTTTCTAAAATAAAAATTGTGTAAAATGGTTTTTTAATTTATATAATGCTATAAAAGGATGGTAAATCTAATATATTTTTTAAACAGAAAGCTGTTTTTAAATTGAAAAAATATAATTGGAAGTATTCAGTCTCAAACAATTGTGTATTAAGATAATTTTTAAACATTACACTTAGAGAAATGGATTCAGCAGTTTAACAATAAATATTTCTTAAAATATAGGTGACTATGAATACTAGTACTAGTACTACTATAATATACTTTAACTTTGAATTTTTATTTTAACTAATTATAAAAGAAGATAAAGTTATTATGTATACAGTTATTTTACATTCTCTATATGAAATTGGATATATTAGATATTTGAGTATTGATATAGTGGATTATTAGATAGAAGCCAGTAACAGAAATTATTTACAAATCAGCTTATTTTGCATTATTCATAAGATTTTATTTGTTTTTATTATTATTAAAAAAATTGTAAATGTCTTTAAAAAGTAAAAAGGAAAAGTTTGTTATCTAATTATTTTATCATTAATGTTCATTAAGGATTAGATAGATGTGGTTAAAGGTTATATTTAAGAACATTTGAGTAAATAATGTAAATTTTAAATAAAATTTATTTGTGTGGTTTGGATTTATATTACTACATTTTAAATGGACATTCCTATATGCTTTTTGTTTGTGTTTGCATCACAATTAAATTATAGGCAACACCATCTGGCATTTCAATAACTAATTCAACATATTCCACTTCTCCATCTTCTGTATAAAAGACTTATTGGCTAAATTCTTACATATTAGATTGTTGTCCCTCTGGTCTTCGTAGCATTGATTGCCACGACTTTAAATGAAATGTAAAATAAATTGAAATCATCACTTTAATGTAATAAAATGTAAAATAATTTTCTTTGAACACCATATTATTTTATCTGCTGATTGGCCTCATTGGTAGTTTTGATTCCCAATAAATTTAATTTCGATGAAATTTTACGCGCTTCTATTTTTATATACCTACCGATAGTTAATTATTTAAATCATTAGGTATACAATATATCACGTCGAGTCGGGTGTCGACCTGTGCTTGAACAAGCCAATGCACTTGCCTTAAATTGTCTAGACTTAGTCTAGACTCCAGACGGAGCATTTTGAGGTCTGTTTTAGTACAAAGAGCTTATCAAATTACAATTTTGTCGTTAGAATCGATAGGGCTTACAAATCTCAGAAGTTGGATTAGTCTGAGTATTTCGAAATAAGAAGTAGAATAATATTAACCTACAAAAACTTCTGTATTAAAAATTGATTTCGTTTTCGATGTTTTACTTTGTATAATTGACTCATGCAAGAGGACTCTACAGTATATTGGTAATATGTGAATTGTGATTTGACACAGTCTAATTCACAAAGCCTTCGTTCGAATGTTATTTATATCCGTTGCCAGTTGCAGTAGCGATGCAGTCGATGTAAAATTCATAATCTATGTTCAATAATGACCTATTGGCGAATATCGATTGAATTCCCGACTACCTAACTTTTTCCCTGCGTTAATAATTGAATTGTTAAAAAAATCTGTTATCGAAACCATTATTGAAAACGATTGAAGCACCAAATCACGTATTACAAGATGGTACGCATGAATTAGGAGTGACTATTTTTTTTATTGTCGCTTGAATTAATGCCAACAATCTTAGATACAATAGAGAAGTTGTGTAGGCAGGGCGTAGATCTTCTGATAATCTACGTAGTACGTTTTAACTATTTGTGACGTGCTTGATTGTTTATGGAAGAATCGATTATTTCCGCGTTTGAAATTGAATGTAATTATATCCTACTATTAATTATTTTCTACTGTTATACTTGAAAGTTAGAATTAAATATTTTATTTATGGAATACAAAAGATACATTTGGAAGATGTTATTCAGGACTCTAGGTAATAACCTACATGTTTGTAGGAAGTATAAAAATCAACAGCGTGAAGGCTGTTACTATTATTATGTGATACATTTTTATATAAATCTTGTTATTCGTATCGTCAAACGTCAAGAAACTTGTATATAATGACGTAAACTAGAAAGCACTCATCTCAGTGTGACGCAATTTTTAAATTATTTCTAAAGTTGTTTTATACATATACCGGACGGTATATGTACCCACGTATGATGTTCTAATTCTAATCGGAAAGTATTCTTGTATGTTTTTTCTTTGTCTTAAAAGTTTTATAAACAACTTTCAAAAACTGTTATTGCAAAAGAAGATAAGTTCTTACTTTTAAAAATGTCACTTATGTGGATTTCACCCCAAGGGATTCAAAGGTCGTTAGGGAATGAGGTCATGCAGTGCGTGCAACTTTCTGAAAATTACCCCTCGTAAATCTATTCGTAGATCTATTGACATGAATTATGCTAGAACACTGTACTTATGTATATTACTAACTTTTCTACAGTCTTTAATTGAATTGCTTTTTTCATCTAATTATTGAACTTTTAGTCAAATCATACAGAACCTGTGTTAAAATGAGACGGGTTGATGTACGGATTTTTTTAAATTTAGTTCTTAAAGGACACGTTTCTTAGCAGCTACGAAGATTGATTCTATTCTCCTTTAGACAACATTGTATTGACAGTGAATTATGATATATTTATGCAATTCATATACATATGTATTGACACATATTAGCATAGGTTTCTTTATTTTATGTCTTTTGAATTTAAATACTGCTGATACGTTAATTACATAATATCATTAATGTCTAAAATGAATTGTATTGCTATAACCTTAGCTCATCGTTGCTTAAGACTTAACTCGTTTACAATTCGAAAGACTTGTCCTTAGGTCATCGAATGTCTCAAGATCAGTCAGAAGCAATAGGAAGATTGCTCGCTAACTGGATTAAACTTATTCTCTTTGTCTTTGTTCGCAGTCAATGAACCGTAGTGCTCATTATAACGTTCTTCAATTGTGGTTTTATATGTTTACCCTAAAAGCATAAATCTAATATATAAAATTCTCGTGTCATTCGTGTGTCGTTTTCGTTGCCATACTCCTCCGAAACGGCTTGACCGATTTTGATGAAATTTTTTGTGCTTATCCGGTATCTATGAGAATCGGCCAACATCTATTCCTCATCCCCCTAAATGTTAGGGGTAGTCCACCCCTAAATTTTTATTTTTATTTTTTTAGACAAAATTTTTAATTTCTATTTTTTTATGATACAGCGTTAAAATATACATACAGCCCCTAATTTTCACCCCTCTACGATCAACCCCTATTTTTTATTATAAATGATATAAATGGAAAAACGACGTTTGCCGGATCAGCTAGTATATATACGATATAGGTTTTATTTTAAAGCGTGACTTTGATTTTTTGTGATGTAATGTGCGTTCTTTTTTAAACAAATTAGTTTATCAATTGAAAAACAAATACCTTAACTATGAGTGCTGTACATAACAGCCGTTAGCCACACGGTGTTTGTCGCTTGCAACATTTGCATTTTACATTACTTGACCCACATTTCTACAGTAATAAGAATGCAACAGGGTCTAAATATTTATTATACATTCATAATTATATTGATTGTTTATATTTTGTTCATTTAATATGAATTACACACTTTACGTACGTACTTTTCTATATATTTTTAACACAGAACAGGATTTACGTAAATAAAAATCTAAATCAATTTTACTCTAGCTTGATAATAATGGAACCATTAAATCGTCTCAACGTCGACGTTGTCTCTGCGACCTTTTCTTTTGGTCACTGTGCGTATGCGCATACTTTTTTACTACGGAAATACGGTGGTAAAGTTTTCAAATATGGAAGTCCTAATATTTTAAAAATTGAATTAATTCCAACATTGATAACTCAAATGCTGAGCCTTTTATAATCCATATTATTAGAGCAAACTTTCTTGACCACAAATTACGGAACGTAGGATAGGAGTTATGTATTTAACAAATATGTACTTCTTGTCCAGTTTCTTTGTTTGGTTTTTACAGAATATTCATATCAAAACTAGTTGACGACACTGCTACACGGCGCTCTGCCAAAACCTACGATGCATATTTCTTCATTAACACTAACATCTGCACCTCTGCCGTAATAGATAAATATAGATCTGGATTTCTTATTTAAACAGAAAATTTAGTATTTACTCGAACGCTCACGACGTAGTAGTTTCACGTAGAATTTTTTAGCAACGTATGCGTAAAATTTACGGTAAAATATGCGAAAAAGTCCCGAAGTTAAATCATCGCAAAGTACTTTGTCCAGGAACAAAATATAACAGTAAGGATCAGAAACGGAAAGATAATATACGCATTGGTGAAGGGCTTTCGTAATAGGACCGAAATGGTGCATGAGCATCTACTAACTAGGTCAAGCTCGCTTGCGTTGGGTCGCCACGTGGATCCCCACCCTCGCATTACTGCTCTGCATCTCAAATCCATTCTTATGCCCTCATCGTAAGGTCTATATTCGCTGCCTTTATTAAGCTTGCTGGCCTTGCTTCCGAGGTGCATGAATAGGAATATTAGATAGTTGAGCATTGAAAAATCAACTGTATTTTCCATGGCAAAAGGTTGACATTACATAAATAAACATTCTTAAAACAATGGTAATCTTACTTTGTTACGTTTGACATTAGAAGTTTTCAGTTGCTGTGCTCTGATGTTTTTGTTCAGCTGAACAAAATACGTTAAACATAACAAAATTAAATTTGCTTTCAGACTTTTCGTAACGGTTCTTTTATACTTTAAATGGTAAACAGTTTTTAGTTCAACGATTTTTGTTTTCTAGTTATCTAATTTGAATAAATATCTGAGGTCAAGTTCTACTTGCTACGGTGTTAACAGACTATAATTATATGTATATGTATATGAGTTAGCTACTTTTAAGTTAGCTGTGGGTCTTATGTACTGTACTACGTACTGTTTGACAGTAAAGCTGAGCACATTAATTAAAGGGAGTGGATTCTAATCTAAGTATAAGTAGCGGCACGAAACTCTAGCGCTGACCGTTATTGCGCAGAAGTAAAAAATAAGGAACCTGAGGGGGGCTAGCGGAATGAAGAGCGTCGATTGGCTCTCCAGTCGCATTTTGTCCCCCGCGCGACAGTACACATGCGCAGCAATCCCCTCCACGTATCGGCCAGCGCTAGACTTACGTGCCGCTGGTTATACTCTAGTACTTTAACGCAATTTTCTCTCATTTCATATTTCATTTAGTTTTTGTAAAGTATGTAGAGGGATTACTTGCCTTTAAAATGTCCCATAGAAATGACTTTCTAATCCCCCATGGATGAATTTCTATGCGTTTCCATAGAAAAGACGTGCTTAAGTTAAATGGATACTTCATGTAAAGAGTGGTTCGTGTTTATCGGTGTCAAGTTGGCCGCCGAATCGATGTAGGTCACACCAATATCGGGCCAAGTTCATTTCACAACGTTAATATCAGAATTATTGAGAATTTGGTTTTAATCTTGCTAAATATTAAAGCAGTGTTGGCCTATTGGCTTCAGCTTGCGACTCTCATCCCTGAGGTCGTAGGTTCGATCCCCGGCTATGCACCAATGGACTTTCTGTCTATGTGTGCATTTAACATTCGCTCGAACAGTGAAGGAAAACATCGTGAGGAAATCGGCTTGCCTTAGACCAAAAACGTCGACGGTGTGTGTCAGGCACAGAAGGGTGATCAGCTGCTAGATTGACAAATGATCATGAAACAGTTACAGAAATCTGAGGCCCAGACCTAAAAAGGTTGTAGCGGCAGTGATTTATTATAAATATTATATTATTGAATAACATCACAATTGTTTGCGGACAGGGTCAAGTCAACGTGATAAATTACTTGAGTTTCCATTTTGTTTACTGAGTACTTTAATATTTTTGTCTGTTGAATTTGTAAGTCTGACATACCTAGCATATCATACGCAGCTTCATAACTTTTACAGCGGTACAAGTCACAAAAACTCGCCTTCCTCGACAAACCTGATTCTATGAGTGATTCTTATGTCAGTACATGCGATTCAGATATTAACAATATCGAGTAGGTTTAATTTGTAAAATACATAGAGGAGAGACCTTAACAGCATTTTATAAAACGGGTTTTAGACGATGGACAACTAAAGTAGTTAAAAATAATTAGTAAAATAGTGTAATTAGAATTAAATAGATGATAGAGTAAAATCGGCTCCATAGCACCACTTTGCTCTTATTGCTCGTTTATCAGGAAAAACTTTGCATGTTTTGCGATAATGTCGCACATCGCTCGCATTGCTTTGCGTCATTTGCATAATGTTTGCAATAAAAACAAACATTGGTGAATGCTATTTTAGTGGATTAAAATCGAGATACTCTAAATTGTATGTAACGACTCTAACGCAGCCAATGTGTCTCAATCGCAGATGTCCCAAGCATTGGAGATTTAGATTTTAGAGTTGTGCCCGCTTCGAGCTTCCACCTTGCTTACTCGCCGCACCTCTGGCATAACTTTAAAATCGTCGTGATAAGATTTCTGGATTGGATAAGGACCGAGCAGCTGGACGCGTAAGTGGTGTATGGGGCTCGTGTGAACTGTTTAATGGAAGTGGTTTTCTCTTTTGTAAGGTGGGACGCAGGGTCCGGGAAGAAGACCCCACCTGCCCTATTTCCACTTACGCCTCTGGATGTATCGTACGTGCATATAATATATATAAGCTTGTTAACAAACAGCGCAAGGAAGAATAATATGTCTTTTATCTCTCGATTTTGTTCTGATACTATTGCTACATGTATCTGATTTCGTAATTATCTGTTCGAAGTCAACTTATGGAGCTATAAAGCGTAGTTCTTTATGTTCTGTAACGGGGAAATAGGAAACAGATTGCAAAAAGTAATTTTTAAATAGACGTATGCTCTGTTTGTTAGCAATTTTTTTAGGTATATAGGTAATGTGTTGTGTCTAATCAGTTGTAGATTTTCCATTGTTTTCCTAACCTGAAGGGCCTACAATTATTGTATATCCTTTCGACATCGGGGCATATATGAAAATTCATTGAATGTTTTACAATACTTTAGTAACTGACAATACCGTTCGGGGGTTCAAATTTTTTTAGTATTAAAGTAATTGTAGACCCTTAATATGTTTACGTTTCTTGGACTTCATCATTTCCCATATGGTAAAATTCATTAAATTTATCCTGAATTTTTAAGCTCGATTTTCATACGTATGTCAAGTAGTGCCTCAGTATGCTAAAAATTATAATAATATTTAGTCCAATGAATAAATCGAGAGTTGGAGCTGTTGGATTCAATTTATGTAATGCTGTATTTAGTTGCGGGTGTCCCGCAATGCGCTGCTCTTACGTGCCCTGTTGCCTGGCAACAGCCTTAACGGCAAAGGTTAAGGTCATGCGAAAAAACATTCGCTTTAACCTCAGATTTTTAAAGCCTGTATTGTAATTGTACCTGATTTTGGTATGCATGAAAACGTAGTCATTGTTTAGGTACGTAGTTTAGTACTCACGCTTGAAACTCAGTAAATGATTAGCCCTAAAGGACTATAAATCCGAATCCATAGATTACATAGAGCAAGAACTCTGTGTAGTAAGTTAGCTATGTATAAACACACTTTATAAATTTCATGCTAAGCTTCGTACTTATTATAAAAATCGTATATTATCAACCGCGTTCTTCGCAGCAATATTTAATACATTTTGCTTAGATCTTAAAGCGTTTTTATTGAAAAGCGCACGGTCCCAGTATTGATTGAAACTCTTCAAGAGTTTTCAAGAAAATTACAGACCACAATGGTCAGGCTTATATATAACTATCTTTGAAACTGAATCAGTACGAACAGAGCTTGAAAAACAATCGTCAAGATTGTTTGGAATTCTGTTAGTCTTAGGGTAAAATTCAGAATTGAGGCTTTCAAGATTTTGTAGGATTAACGCAAAATTTCGAATCTGAATGTTACTGTTAATAATATGTGTTGTATTACTATTAAGAAGAAGACTTAGAAAATAATAACTTGTTAAGTTACCAAATCGTCGTCTTTCAGAAAAATATTGCAAAGAATCCTTTCATCATTGCTAAATTAATGGAACTGAATGTTAATAGATAATGTTTTCCTCGTTTTCGCAGAATTTAAAGTTTTAATTACTGGAGTGGCTTCATAAAGCGACTCGCCCGTCTACTTTTTGTATTATTATAACGGTTATGGTTTGTATTATATTTTTATGCTTTATCTAACTAAATTTTTATGTTCTAGTTTCTTCAATTATTGACACGAGAATTTTGTATTTAGTGTTACTATTAAAATGGATAATTATAAAGTTCTATAAAATGATAACTTTTTATTTTGCAATTAAGTCTTAATAGTAGTTTAGTTTAGTTTTAAGTTTAGTAGTAAGAATATATAGCGGCATGTGACGACCGGCTTCATTAATTAGAGTCTAATATGTAGACGAAAAGTAGTCTAATAATTAGACTACATTTCGGCATTCAAAAGTTTACAACAATCATCTGATTCATTAAAAAACTGTACTTCTCTATTTCGTTATTTTCGTTCATATTTCGTCTCTCCGTGTGTTTTCGTCCGTTGATGATTCATTAGAGACAGTAACCGCTGCAGGTTGAGGGCAATGTATTACTCATTGCGAACAAAAAATGCACCAGTATTGTTTGAGATACTAACATTTTCTTTATAACATGGATTTAATTATGTGAAGGCAATCTTGTTTTAAATTGTTCAGTCGTTCACCTTTATCGTTGAGTCTTTACCCATAATCAGTAATTATTTATTTCTGTATTCAAATTTAAAACAAAAATTTACAAATGTTGAAAATCGATAAAGGTCGATTTAAAAATAAATTATAGTCATGCTATTTCTAAATCAAATGCCTTTACAATGAAGTGTAAGGGTGATATCTAAGCTAGGTCGAGATTCTGAATCTAATTATAATAAACGAAAAAGAACTTACATAATATTTAAATCAAGGTTTGAGTTAGTTATTACGCTTATCATGTATGTGTAAAGTGGAACACGAATGAAGTATTGTTATTATTATTAATGACGTTTTATAGTCTACACGTGATAGATTACCTATATTCGTCATATTTTTTAATAACAACGCAATATTTTAACAACACAAGATACAATATAAGAGTTTTTCTAAAAAGTTTGTTAAAATTTAAGATTAAACTCGAATAAAATCATTCTTTGTAGTCCTGATTAGCTTGTTAATGATAATGGTAAAAAAAATGTTAATATCTTTAAAACTAAACCGTGTATATATTTATAACTGTTGCGGGCAGTACTATCGCAGAATAAATAAATCGCGTTCGTAAACATGGGGTTGTTAACCTGCGCGAGAGACGCTCACATCTTTGGAATACGCACTTTGTTCTCGACCATCCTAGATATGCGAAAATTGATTTCGCCATATTCATTTTATGCCTGCAAACCGTATCAGATATTGCAAAACCTATTTCTACAAAAACGTTATTATACATACAAGCTCACCAGATTAATTTTAGATGGGTTGGAAAGTATCACTTTCTGATCGATTTTTAAGATATCTATGCGTTGGCGAGGCGTCTCCATCTACATGAACGCCGTGGTTAGAAACGATTGTTTTGCTGGTAACGGGACTATTTACGCAGTTTTTACTACGGTCGACCTTGATACGCTTGATAATGTTTACCAACACGCGCTCACCGTGCTATTTACGTGTGATTCTAATATATTTAGCAATGAGTTGTGTTTGTGTATGCTAATACATTCACACCATGATACCCACTTTTACTTCCGCATATATCTGCTAGCATAAGCAGTATAAATATTAAGCGGGTAACAAGTAGTATATACCTACAAGACAACCGTGGATGGTTAGATCGGGTTGGCTAGGCCTTTTCGTACATACCTGGACATAATCCAGGAAGTACTAGAGAAGGGACAAGTTAAAAGTACTCATGACCGACGAGCATGCATGGTGAATGTCCTGAAAGTGGATGATAAGAGAGGTATGTCAGGGCCGTAGCAAGTAGAGATCCCTGGTTTCTGCCTACTGCTTTTGTTTTAAAAGGTATGGTGTAATTCGCCTAGTAGTTGAGGCATAAGGTCGTTAACACCGACCACTGACCTTGCGGTTCCAAAAGTTTCGTATTTGGCTGTAATATATTCCAATTCTTGATGCGTAACGTTTGTATAATTCTCAACATATTTCCTTGTAAGCTGAAATACCAAAACATGTAAATTATTCTGTGGTTATTGTACAGTGTGTAAGAATTAAATATTGTTATGTTATAAGGCTGTTACCTTAAAATTGCTAGCAATTTTCTTCTACAAAACATGAAATACACGCATTTCTTGATATATGCTATGATTGAATTCTTGTTCTTATAAGTAGTTTTTATTTGTGGGTAATTTTATCTAATTAATATCACAACGCCAAAAGTAGATATTTTAGTAGAACGAACGCACCAATCTATTCCAGAAATATGTTATTTTTTTATATTATATGACGCTTTTTACTATTTTATTTGATAGCAGTGATTTTTTATAACTACAGTCAATTTTAAATATTACACTTTATTTATACAGTGTAGGTAAAAAGAATATCAACAAGTATCACTAGTATTTTTAACCTCAATCAAGTTGCTTATTAGGGCACATGTAATATGAGCATTTGTAAAATTACAGGTCATGGCAAAACCCACAAGGATGCAGCCAGCGTCCGTGCCACACATCCCATCCCAGCCGCTTGCGGGCTCTACTACTTTGAGGTGCGCATCGTGTCGAAGGGACGGGATGGCTACATGGGCATCGGCCTGTCGGCTCATGGCGTCAACATGAATAGACTGCCCGGTGTGTACTAGCCGCAAGTAAGGGTTCTTAGGTACTCTACTGCTGCGAGATACATCGCTAGGATGGCCTCTTCACGTATACCTCGCATCTTTAGAGCTCGTACCCGATGACCGCTGACACGCACGACAAGCCGCTCGAGTATTGCCTCAATATGTATAAGATTTTACAATTATTTCAGTTAATCTTGTGCATCCGTTTTATGTACGACGTGATATTTCAGGCTGGGACAAACACTCATACGGTTACCATGGCGACGACGGACATTCCTTCTGCTCGTCCGGAACGGGGCAACCTTACGGTCCTACCTTTACGACTGGTGACGTCATCGGCTGCGGAGTGAACCTCGTCGACAATACCTGCTTTTACACAAAGAACGGACACCATCTCGGTATCGCCTTCAGAGGACTTCCGGTGCGTGTGATGGTATCTAAGATTTTTGAGATTTATATTTTATTGATAGATCGCTACTGAGGTACAACTACAATTACTACTCTAAATTGTTAAAGTATAGGTTGAACTTGTTCTTCATAATTAATTTTATAATGTAATTACGTTAAAATACCTTGCAGGCCAATCTATATCCGACTGTGGGACTTCAGACGCCTGGTGAGGTAGTAGACGCAAACTTTGGGCAGCAGCCGTTCGTATTCGACATTGAAGATATGCTGCGAGAGTTGCGTGCGCGCACGCGTCTCGCAATTGACGAATTCCCACTACCCGATGAGCAAGGCCAGTGGCAGCAGGTGCTTCACAGGTGCTTATTGAATGTTATTATAGATCTTATAAGTCTTAGTAAATTTATCTTTTAGATAGAAATGAGATTTTCTAAATACCGAAGTACATTGAAGAACATTGTTTTCATTTTTACCGGAATTTGAATCAATTTTGTATTCACTTGACGTGATTAGTAATGGTTTTGGTGATTACTTTTCCACGACTGAGCTTGAAACTGAACTTGAAAAACTTCAAGGCAATTCTTGCCGCGCACCACCGCTATGTGGAACCGGCTGCCCACTGAAATATTTCCGAATAAATTCGACTTAGGGTCCTTCAAGAAAAGAGCGTACCAATTCTTAAAAGGCCGGCAACGTACTTGCGAGCCCTCTGGCATTGAGAGTGTCCATGGGCGGTATTACTTAACATCAGGTGAGCGTCCTGCCTGTTTGCCCTGTTCTATAAAAATAAAAAATATTATTTTATTTCTTGTTAAACTGATATAAGAAACCATTACACTACAACTTTTGGTCTTGGCCTCAGATACCTAAGTCTGATTCTTGGACATTTTCTTTTCTTCATAGATAAGTAGGTGATCATCCTTCTGGGGTTGACACGACTTTTAGGCCAAAGACGTGCCAGTTTCCTTACGACGTTTTCCTTTAAGTCAATTTGTCGCAGGGTCAACAATGCTCATTAAAAACACAAAACTAAAAATTAAAAACACACGGAAGCCTAAGTTATTATTTTTGACATATATTATTACCGAGTTTTTGTAGATATTGATGTCTTCTATGAAACTGTAGTAGGTATATAGGCACTTTGCTCTATTGTCGACAGTTACCGCAACGTGCGCGATATAGGGATTTTTCCACAGTTTATCTATTTTGAAAATATTCTATTTGTTCATCAGGGATAATGTAGGTTTTTATCGATAAAAGTTTTTTTCTTATTGGTCCAGTAGTTTAAGAGCCTATTCAATACAAACAGATGACAATCAAATCTAACAAATTACTCTGTAATATAAGTGTAGATATTATGGAAATATTTTTCGACTGGGCCTCCATTCTAGGTCTTGGGCATGTTTCCTTTTCACTTGTTAGTTTTTTATAAGCCTTAATTTTTTGACGAGACAACGTCTTATAATTCGATGGAAGCCGACTCCACGCCCGAAAAAACATGATGCATGCGGCGCTACCTCGCTTTGAGGCGTTCCATTTTTGGCTTGAAGTGCAAGCGAGAGCGCGGACTGAGCGACAAAGAGGCACAATCGGCCTCCACGTTCGGCAGCGTTCGTTCGTTTTCATTATTGTATTTATGCGTACAAATAAATCCTCCTTCTCTATATCCATACAAAATATCTAACTCTATCAAACAAATAAAATTTAAATTTTCTTTTGAAACATGCAACCATTCCATCAGTATTTTCTTATGACGTATTCACGTTCAACTATCGTCAGTAAACCGACTTTACAGACAACCGATTTTTTTTAAATAGTTAGATCATTTTCTAACTCTGTCTTTGACTTATTGCAGAATGGTGTCATCATATTTGGTACACCATGGATACTGTGGATCAGCTCAATCCTTCTCCCGCGCCACAGGCCAACACATACACGAGGATATCGCCTCAATCAAGAATCGACAACGTAAGTATAATTTGTTTATAATAAAATTTCGGGGTTGCCATGGGTAAGCACTTAATTCTTTGTCACCGGCCTGCTTTATGCCTTTATTAATATATAGATAATAAACAATATTTTTTTTTTAATTCAGAATATTTTAGGTAATAAGGTTTCGTGTCAATGAGACATTATACTCTTGTGACAAATAGTCTGCGGAAGAAGAACCGGCGGCTATTAATGTAATAATTTTCTACGCGTTTTATTTATTAATGAAAATTATTGATTGAAAAATATTTTTATTTTATTCAGTCTTAAAGTTCCCGTAGCCCTATAATGAGGTAACTGTAACAAAAAAGATTTTAGAACTTTAGCGGTGAAATCCCATGACGGTTCTTTTTCCGCACAGACTCAGACTTAAGTAGTCAAACGTGTTGTTACGAAGTATCAAATAAATCTTACACCCCCTGACATTAGTCGAATCGATACATACACTTTATGAGTTCTTCGTGAAACTATTAAAAAGTTTGTACTTAGTGTCGAATTTTCTACTATTGAGCTGTTTAAAACATGTTGTTTTAATTCCCAGAGACAACAGCCGTACTTTAGTTATTTATTCGATACCTTATAATTTGTAAATATTTAAATAATAGCCACAAATACAATGCACAAATCAGTTGTAGGCTAATGGGCATTAAATTACAGTTTCCTATACTTCACCTTTGTATTAACAAACAAAATAATGTTACAGGGATATCTTCGTTGGTGCTAAGCGGGCGTATCGGCGAAGCGATAGAGAGCACACGGCGTTGGTATCCGGGACTCTTGGAGAGAGATCCAGACCTACTCTTCCTCCTAAAGTGCCGCCAGTTTGTTGAGATGGTCAATGGCACGGCTGATGATGCACAGGTTTGTCTAATCATACATCATGTCATATTCTTTCTAATAAATCGATGAACGCTGGCTGCACGCGCGATAAAGACTGACTTATTGTCCCGTTACGCTTATTGTACGCTTGCGCCGTACCTATCTCTCTACCACTGGATTCGCTTATGCGCCCGAGGATTCACTCCTTTTTTGTATCCATACAATCTAGTGATAATTAAATAAAAATAATTTTATTTTATTCATTAAGTGTGAAATGAATTGTTATGACGTTGTCACGTTAAACTATAGTCCGTAAACCGACTTTACCGACAACATTTTTTTTATTTAATTACTGTGTTAACACTAACAATTCCTTTTTAATTTTTTGTTTGTTTCTAATACTAAGTATAAGATATTATTGTCCGTTGGGACACCGTTTTATAAATAAATAAATTTATCATAAAATATCTGTAGTAATCGGACGTCTCTATGATCCTAAATTGTTTACTATAATTTACGTTTTTTGTGTATTTAAATAAATAACTTTTAACGTGAGCTTAGAGCTTGTTACTTGGTTGCAGCTATGAGGTTTTGGGTTTAGTACGATTTTTAACTCACCCAACAAAGCAATAAATAATTTTTAAATTAATTAAAATAAAAAATAATTTAAATCAAATTAATTTGGGTTTATTCCAACAATTACATTAAATCGTTTCAGTAGTTTATAAGATGCATCCCGGCATTCACAATAGATACCTAGGTAAATAAGGGTAATGTATTTGAAATTAGTTTTATTTTTCTATCTTACTTATATTTTTGATCACCTTCCAGCAATGCGGTGGGACCAACCACAATGGCGTGGCGACGTCGGTGATATCTCACACCTCGAGGGCGCATTCGCCCTCCTCTGACCACCACACTCACAACGGCCTCCATACTAATGGTGAATACTGATGATTCATTTTTATAAGCTATTTTCTCACACCATTTATATATAGTTCTATGTAATAATAGAAACATATATAAATGGTGTGAGGATGGAGGTCGGATGGAATATACTTTCTCAACAATCTACTTTAGGGAGCGTCCAAGTATTAAGTAACGAATTTTTGAGGGGGGGGTGTCCTTTTGAAAAATTACGATGTGGGGCGGGGTTTGAATTACGCGTTATTGTTAATATTTTTTACGACTTACACCACATAATAGTAACTTTTACGTATAAAGAGTCACTAGGTGGTCACGAAATGTTTTACTATACTTGGGTACAGAAAAACGTTACGGCGAGTTCATGGGGGGAAGGGGGGGGGGGGTGTCAATAATCTCCAAAACTTGAACGCTCCCTTAAACGAGATACGGTTATATAAAGAATTGTGTTTTTACAGGTGTGACAGATATAGAACAGAAACAAAATTGTGATGTAGAAATGGTGCCGGCCCCACCCGCTACGGATTCGGCCGATTCACCCAACGGTGAGATCGACGGTAAGTACTTTAATGATGTTATTAAATATTTAAGAATTTAGAACTTACGTAATTGAAATATAAACACTGATTAAATTCTCCATTCCTCCGTCTGTTATAACGAAAGGAATTAGTCTTTAGGAGTTAATTTATTTTTAAAACTTTATATCAAATAAGCCTAATTACTATATGATTTACGAATCTCCAAGGAAAAAGATCCTAAAAATATTAAGAAGGAATTTAATTTAAAATTAGACACAAAACATTTACGTTTTAAAATTATTGAATAATTATGTAAATAAATTAATTATTATTTGCACATCATATCACTCATACATAATATTTTATTTATAATTATCGTTTTATAACATTTATATTTTATTTGCTCGTCGCTTATTAGTTATACTTATTTAATCATAATATTAATATAATATATGTCTATAGTATTTTGTATAAACTAATACCATCCCATTTCGATAACAAAATTTCGATTTACTTGAAACTTTCATTGTAGTCTAAGGTTTTTTGACGAAATATGCAGAGAAGATTAGAATTAATGAACCCAAGTTGAAATAAGAAACATTGGGTGACCGTTTTATATTGCAATGTTTTTCTTGGGATGTAATAACTTAGTTAGCATGCGGCCTTGTTAATCACGCCATCCGCCATTTGCCCGGGCTCTGGACAAGATTCACGTATTGCCTTAATATTAATAAGCAACTTGAGCAAATCCAATATATTCAAGCGATTATGATTTGGGCAGATGTTCCGTTTTAATGACGCAATAAGTGGATCTTTTCCTATGTGGGACTTGCACTTAGGGCTTCTTATGTCATTTGCGCTAACGCATGAGTCATCGCCGGGAATTACAGGAAGTGCCAATGGTAAGAAATGCGTTTTGATGATTTTTAAGGGAATACGGCCGAGTCTAAAAGAAAATATACCTAGACTCGATCGTCTTGCCATTTTAAATTGTCATACACCTGTAATGCTGCCAGAAGAATGCTCTCGAAAGTTACACAATTTGTATAAAATATTAAAATATATCGTAAATTGTATATATTTTGAAAGAATCACTCTATAGGTTAGGAATATTTAGGAATTTATGCTGCTTAGTGACATGGGTAAACATAGAATTACTAGCTTTTGCTATTGCCAATACGGCATACGTTAAAATGCATGTGGGGTGGTCGCGCCCTAAGTGAAGGGTCGCAGGTTGAGCGAGGGTGGTGGTTTTAGGTTCGGAGCCAGTGAAAGGCATGCCGGGCGTCACCGCGTGCGTCGCCGCCCTGCTATCGCCGCGCCGATTCGGTGCGTATCGTACTAATGTCGACCGGTCGTGACACGCGCTAGCTAACGTTATTAATATTAACAAGTTTATTCGAGTCTCAACAATTTGCTTTTTGGAGCGTTCAAGTATTACGTAACGCAATTTTTGGAGATTATTGACCCCCCCTCATGTAACTCGCCGTAACGTTATTCAGTACCCAAGTATAGTAAAACGTTTCGTGACCACCTAGTGACTCTTTAGTTACTATTATGTGGTGTAAGTCGAAAATAATATTAACAATAACGCGTAATTTAATCCCCGCCTCGCATCGTAACGTTTTACAAAAGGACCTCCCTAAATACGTTACGTAATACTTGAACGCTCCCTTTAAAAGGAAATTTTTCCGTTTGCAACGTTTCTTAAAATGACCTAACGAATCACCTTAATTCCTTTACTTTTATAGAGTAGTTTTGTTGCGAACGGGTCACCAGTGTACTAATTAGCTATCGCTTGACACGAAACCTGGTCAGTGTGTTGGCGTGAGATTGTGCGTGCACTTGGTCTCTACCACTGACTTCTCTCTTATCAATTTAACAACTGATGTCGTCTAACATTATTCATTTTCATAATCTTAGTTCATCGGTTGACTACTAAAAAATATTTGGTTGCATCTTAAACTTAATTTTTAAAGTGAAACTTCTTTAGGCGCATCAGCATAACATTTTTACGAATGAAACGCAATAATAATAATATTAGGGTCACAATGACCGAAATGAAGAAGACAGACCGATTGAGAGAGAGTGAGAAGGGCGAAATACCTTATAGAAATTCATATTTTTTAATTAAAATTTCGTAAAGACAGTATTAGTATTTTATATTGAATGCAAAATAAATGATTGAATTCTCAAATGACGAATTGTAAATTAAAATGCCACGTGTTTTTATTATCGAAGAAATAAATTACAAAAATTAAATTTATAATTTGTATTAATTTTCGACACTTTTAATATTTTAATGACAATGAAATTCCTAACATATCTTCATTTCCTTCCCTCCATCTAAGTCTCGGTAATCTAAAGTTTTAGATTTGTATAAATATGAACAAGACTTAAAAATTAGTTTGCCAAAGAAGTTTCACTTCTGACATGTGTACTTTGTACGCACGCACCTTTTTTTGCAAATATTTCTAGTTTACAGCAAATTTGACGAGTCTACGAAGTCTATTTGAATGAACTTATTTGCATTGGTCTAAGACTTCAATGCTTGTTGCAATGAAAAAATTAACATTTCATCATTGGTTGAGCATGCAGATTAATGGGATGGTTATCAAAACGGCGATATATTATATTATGCATGTTCCTTGTTTTCTATATATATATATTATCTATATACAACGCATGATATACACGGACGTATACATACACACAAACTATCACGTTTATCGATATCATGAGGTCACTTTCCGAAATCCCTTACCACGTCTGTGTGATTGGTTATCGATTAAACTAATTTCTTAATTATTTAGCGAATAAGTAAGTACTTAGATATATTTTTTCTTATATTAAAAATTACCACCGATTCAAGTAATTTATGTAAATTGACAGTGACTGACATGTTAATGTCAAATCAGAATATATATTAAAGTAGCCAAAGTATATAAATGCTTCAAAGAGAAACTTTGTAACTGATTTGAATTAGTTTTGTGTTTCTGGAGTACCGTAAGTTCTCACTAGCAAAGTATAATTTGTTTCTGGTTTAAAAATATTATTTACGTAATAACAGATATATTATATATACAGAAGGTGAAGCTTGCCGCGTAAGCGTGGAACGTATGCTCTCGTTCGGACGAGAGCTGTATGCCATGAGCCAGAAGTTGTCACAGGACCATTTCCACAAGTCAATGCTAGAGGTATAGTATAAGTTTACTCACCTAATCATCAGGCTAAGTCTTAATTTTCAGGCACAAAGGTTATATTATCATAATTGAAAAGGCAACAGATTTCTATGTTATTTTCCGAGTACATCAGTTTCAAGTCATTGAAAGAAACATTTAAAATTAGTTCCAAAATGCGCATATGCAAACATCAAAATAAGAATTTTGTTAGAAAATAATAGTTCCCCTACTTATCTTGTCAGTAGTGGAAATCGGTAAAGTTTTTTTCGATTCTGTAAGTGAACTCGAACTTCGCTCATGTCTGATATTGGCCGAAGATGCGTAATTGAGTTGAAGTCACAAGTGAATTACCTCCTGGATTGACGAATGTATACTAAATGTATACAACAGAATCATTCTATTGACATAACATTTCATTTTTAAGGAATTGGTAGAAATTAAACACATTTATTGGGAAATTATAATGTACATTGCAGGATGCCTTTAGCCTGTTAGCTTATAGCAACCCATGGGACAGCCCGCTGGGCTGGCAATTAGAGCCGGTGCGCCGCGAGGCTGTCTGCGAAGCGCTCAATTCCGCTATACTGGGTAAGTATACTACACTACATAAATAAACAGAAAAGTAAAAACTATGTGGAAACTCTTTATAATAATTAAAAAAATTTTTTTAAAAATAAGTTAGGAAAATAAATACGTACTTGGAAGTACGTGTGGAATTTGTGGGTGGAATAAGAATGAGTAAACAAACAATGTTATCTCAGTTACAGAGGTTTATGCATATAAAATTTCCTCGCTGTCTCAGTTATAGAGGTAACTATGATGATAAATCGAAAGAACAAATCCCAGATATAGAGGCTTACCTCGTCCCACTAACAGAGGTAATTCAGTGCCAAAGTGTTGGGACCTCAGCATGAGTTCCAGTTATGGAGGTTTCTCACTTATCCAGGTCCCACTTAACCAAGTTTCACTGTATACTCGTTAATAGGCTTATTATAACGTAAAAGACGGGTTTAGTGATCTCATAGTGCTAGACATTTTTAGCTATACTCATTTCTTTTCCAAAAATGGACGAACAAATTGAATTAAGCAGGCTTCAAAGTGTTTTTAAGTGACCATCACAAATGACCATAAAAAATATTTTTTTTAAATTCATGTATTCAATTAAACGTTGACTTATTCACAAGAGTGACATTGACTATTTGTTTTGATAATGCTTAAGTAAATTTTTACATTTTTTGCTATCGAGTTAGTGTTAAGATGCTGTAATGCTATACTCTCTTTTAATTCCGTAGAATTCTGACAGCTTTCATTTTTTGACATGTCAGATATTACAAACCTTTTTGGCCTGGCACATTTTTTAATTTCAATATGAGTCAACATCTGTCTCTATACAAACATTTTATTTGTTAGTGAATGTATCCATTTTATTAAGTGCGGTGGTCAACATTAAAAGTGGTTTTACGGCGAGTGATAATTATGTCCCTTTTCATCACAAACAGTAAAAAAATGCACAAGTAAAGATAACATTTCATTTTACTTAAAACCTGGAATTGGTAGGCAGTGATGCTAGCTAAAGAACAGTCACTTGAGAAAGTAAATATTTAGATTTACCTTTTTCTAGGTTAAATATAAAAAATACGTAGCATTTTATTTTATTGCCCTAAAATGGGTCAAATTTGTCAGTTTTTCGGTGGAGAACTTTTTTAGTAGCAACATTTATGTAATGTCAGAACTATACGGGATTAGAAATCAGAGTATAGATAATAAAATAAATAAAATTCGTATAATTAAATCGTAGAGTTCATCCTACGCTAAAATAATTACATAAAACTACAACTGATTATAATAAATCTGTCCTATATAGAGTTCCAAGGCATGCCGTGGATATCGCCGGTGGAAGCGTGCGTGTCGCACTCCCGAGAGCTCCTTCGGCGTATGGCGCGAGCGTCCCTCGGCGCCTGTGCCTTCGCTGACCTTCCCGCACTTCTGCGCCGCTGACCCCCGCGCGCCGCGACCCGCGCTCCCCGCCCCCACCGTCATCGCCACTGATGTTGTCCCTTTCGATCGAATCATTTACAGCTTAACGGAGTGAGACGAATATATCGTAAGCGTTTTGTTTTTGCCTCCTTACGGATTATTTAGCGGAGTGAGACATCGTGCCCCTGTTTGGAATCGTTTTACATTTTATCTCTTGTTTATGGAGTGCCGACAAATGACCAAAGTACTTACGCTTTTCATTTTGATAGTTGATTTTATTTTGTGGAAGAACGCCTTTGACAGGCTGGTCTCAAAACGTGTCCTGACAAAAATTAAAATTGCGGTGAGCTTAAATTGCAGTGATCGGTGCGAACGATATGGACGTTACTAGCGGGTGTGCTCGTTAATCGGAGGTGGTAAACGATATCACTTCCGACTTTAATACATAGATATATTATAGAATATAAATATTAATATAAATCGGTAACGCGGGGCACTACTTATGTTATACGATAGCGAGCACTTACATAGTCATTGTATGGTATTCATGTACGATCGCCCTGTTTTTGATTTTGTATATGGATTTGTGATTCATCAAATGTATTTGTCTACGTAACACGCAGATAAAAATAACTAAAAAATGTTCTAAAATGCTTGTTACAATGAAGACGCGTTTTGTGGAATTATGTATGGCCTACGATCAGTTGCAATGTACAATAGGCAGTAGAGTGGATTGTAGGGTTTATAAGACTTATAGTGCCGCCGCTTAAACCTAACTTTACCGAGCTTTTTGTTGGCCAATTAATTGGAAGCGAGTGAGCGGCCGCCCGTATGTGTTCATTACAATTTTTCCAATCAATTCAAAAGTCAATCAAATTTTAAACTTAGCCTGTTTTAACAAATACTAACAAAAATGGCTATTTAAATTTAATTTGACTTGAATTTTCATGAATCTCCCAATTGCAATTTTGTATCTAAGGGTAAGATTCGGAAACGAGACTTAGCGCGAAATGCGACGATTCAATACGTTTTTGACATAAAGGAGTCACACTTAGCAGTCTCATTTCTGAATATTACCTAAAGCTAGTGATAGGTATAAAAAAATATTTTCTTTTTCATAACACCCTGTATCTTTCATACTGTTCTTAATTTTGTAAAAATATTTTTTATTCGTGATTTTAAATAATGACTAGACGTGTAGCTGCCAATTAATTGGCTAAAAAAATAAATAATATAATAATTATAATGTGAGACGAACTGTTTGCAAGTAGTTGATTAAGAGTTAAGGTCACTACTTTTGGTGCACACGACCGGTTACGTAACTTACGTACAGTAAATAATTTCGGATGTATAAATATTGCTTTGCAAATTTTCTTTTTTTTTTGCATAACTAAGTTTGCAATCTAATATATAAAATTCTCGTGTCACAATGTTCGCATACACCTCCGAAACAGCTCGGCCGATACTTATGACGATATTTGCATAAATCATATAAATTTTTATTTCGTAGACAAAACTTTTTGTTTTTATTTTTGTATGATACAGCATACAAAAATACATTACCCTTAATTGTCACCCCTCTACGATGAACACCATTTTTTTTCCCTAGTAATAATATACATGGCAAAACGACGTTTGCCGTGATAACTTTTTTATAAGACAAGAGACAACCGAGCTCTTAGAATTTAGTGCTTACCGCCGCTTATGGACACCTTACACGAGGAAGCTTGCAAATTTGTTGCAGGCCTTTAATTTACTGGTACGCCCTTGATGGTAATACTTATTTAAGTATTCGTATCGACCTTGTAATATATTTGAAAGCGAACACGTTTTACATATATCTAGTAAAGCTATTGGCCCCTTGTATTTTCTTCCGTTTTAGTACCAAACTCTCCGGAGGGTATTGAATTTATTGTACTAAGGTGTTTAAAAGATTGGAGTCGTTAGTTTCACTTCACTTTCGAACCTGGTTTTGATTTCATGAATATTAAATTAGCTGTACATTAATTAGTTTTATATTGGCTTTTATAGTTATCCCACGGAAGTGAAAATAAGCTCTCTTTGAAAGACCCGTGTCGTGTGCCCGGTTTGATGTAAAATATTATGACCTTTCGCCGATTTCTAATAGCAGTGAGAATGTTTTGTAGATACAGTTGGACGCACTAACATATTAAAAAAAATATGTATGTGTTATTATGTACGCGTTTTGTTGTAATATAATGCGGAGGTTTTCATGGAAGTGTAAATAGACTTAGATGTGTTAGTGCGCCGGGCTAAGACACTGCTTTGTAAAGACGATTCTACAATATTGTTCGTATATTGTATTGTTTTCTTTTTTAATAATATATTGTGTTTAAACCGTCAAAATGATTTTTATTTCTGCATAACCTACAAGGTAATCTTGTATTACCTTGCTCGTAAATGAACATTGGTCACCATGGATTCAAAACTTCAGTGGTCCCCTCATATTAACGGATTGGCGAAGAGACTTAGTTTTGCCTACGCGGTTGAAAAAATTCGCTCACTAACTGATGTCGATACAGCTAGACTTGTTTATTTTAGTTGATGTCGAAACTATTTTCATCCTGCAGAAGAGGGCTATTCGTGCAATCTATAATTTAAAATGTAGGGAATCTCTTAGAGATAAATTTAAGGAAATTAATATACTTACCTTTCCCTCGCAATATATTTATGAAAATATTATGTATGTATACAAAAATAGTGATAAGTTTACTAGAATAGAACATACGCACAATGTTAATACACGGAACAAACGCAGGCTACAATTTCGCGCTACTAGACTATCTAAAGTTAGTAATTATTTTTTGGGAAAAGGGATACTCTTCTTTAATAAAATCCCAGAGGCTCTTTTATCTCTGCCTTTCAATAAATTTAAGAAATGTATTAAAGAAAAGCTGTGTAAAAAGGCTTACTATAAAGTCAACGATTATCTAGTTGATAAAAGGGCCTGGGACTAGTGCTAGGCAGGCTACTTCTAATTAATTTGCGATATTTGTTTTAAATGTGTTTGATGATTTGATATTTTAAAAGAGTACCGAGAGTTTTTTACGCCGGCTTTTTCTCTCGGCCTACACCCTCTGTCTTCTTTGCCGATGAGTAGGGATGCCTACAAATTCAAATTTAATGACGTGGAATAAGTGATACATGTATCTTATGTTCCTTAATAAACATATTTTATTTTATTTATATGTTTTAGTAATTAGTTTTTTCTATATTGTGCAAATTTAATAGTATAATATATTTTTTTTGGCTTATTTCTTTGTCACGCTATTTTGGCGCTGGATTGAGGTTAGGTCCGAATTTATATATTTTCTTAAATAATTTAATATGCAATTAGCACAACGTCGAAGTCGATAACTCATCGTGTTAGGGTTGCCGGGTTTATCGCAAACATTATCAATGTATGTTATTGTTTCAACATAGCTTTTGCACATTCTCCGTAATGTGTAAACAAAACACTACACATCTTTTATAGGAAATGTGACTTATAAATTATGATTCATAGTTCAATTTGCGACCACACAGGTTGGGAATGGGTTATTTGACATTTTAAAAATAATTCTAGATATTTATTAATGACTCAAAATCTACACAAATTGTTATTTTTGATTCTAGCTTTAAAATTCAAATTACACATTATTAATTTTGAGACCCGCTAAAACGCTTCGAACAAGATGGCGTCGCAACAATCCCTGTAACATACCATGTCAGTAAAAATGGTAACAAACGCCATGTTTTTTACGTGTTATATTATTTTTCGACCAAAAACAATCTCCGACGAAATTAATTTCTAAGGTAGTATAAGGATCAGACAGGCGATGACATTATTCACTGACATGGTACGTCATAATCGATTCGACTTATCTGTAACCGTTTAATATCACGTGACTGGCGTATATACAATACGTTTAATTAATTATATTTGATACATTATTGATTACAAGTTATATTACTTCATAACGCTTTTCAATATCATGTTTTATACAGATTACTATCAATAATATTTTATTTATGCATAATATCAAATAGGCTGGCTATTGACCCAAATATTAAATTATTCTTTGAATTGCTACTGGAATAATAGAACTTATCCTGGTCAAGGAAACAATTAAAAGTATGATGAGAGATATAATGTCAGTTAGTTAGAGTATTAAAACGTTTATTCATGAACGTAATTCGTTGTTTGATTGGAAATGATTATTAGTGTATTATGTAAATCGATGGCTATACAGGTTGTAGAACACGCAAACCACAAACAAATAGTATAGTTTTAAAATTCAAATTGAACAAAGGCGACATTTAACATTTATACATTTAATAATTTTCTATGATTGTGAGTGCGTTGCCGGCCTTTTATAATTACTTCGCTACTCGTATACATTGCTCACAAATAAAAAAATATATATACCTTTAGCCTTATGACTAGTAAACATTTGAAATAGTAGATAATTATTCCTATTGTAAAGAAACGTAAATTTCAACACCCTCCTATTTAGTCAGGAGTCCATTGATTATAACGAATCATTGAATAATTATGATAATTCTCTTAAATTATGGCCTTTTGGTGATTGGAGGGTAGAATTGTCTAAAATATTGATAAAGAAAAGGTTCTTTATGGTAATTTCAAACAAATTATCATCCTATTCTGTCTATATCAAAATCGTTAGATATATTTGCACAATACAAATTTATGAGACTTTAATGCATTTCAAGTAACGATCTCGAACAACTGTAGCTTGGCCGAGAGGAATTGAATGAAAACATATAATATTTACTTTGAGCGGATGCAGCGCTGCACTTCTATAGCGGACCACAGATGATAAACCGCATGCAATATATTACGAAAATAAAGAATACTTATTATGGCTGAACGTTCTATATCGTAGAACAATGTTTTTAAAGAATGTAATTTAAAACTTCGTTTTATATGCCGTGATATAAGATCATGGCGTTGCATAATGCGGTGCTAAGCAAGTGTGCCAAAATATGGTGATTTCTAGTCATGACCTAACTCTAGATTCACTTTCAATGTGACGTTATCGTTAGCGTAATTAATTAAAATCAGAATCAAATATTAGTTTTTGAAGTGAAACTTCTTTATCGACGTATGGTAGTAATTTTGTAGCAAATCGTCACGTTCAACTTCAAACTTCTTTATCGGCGTTGGAAAAAAAATTACCGTCACATTTTTCGGTTACGCGCCATCTTTTTCTTGTCCCTACCACGGTTGATCCGAAGAGATTCAAAGCCATTAATAACAAAAATATATAATAAAGATAACAGTGATAGTAATATTTCTATTACAATTAATAAAATTCTGTAATAATCTTAGTAGTAATAAGGTAAAATGAAATAAGTAATTGTATTTGTTTTCATGTCTATGGTAATAAGTCTTTTGTTAAACATTATCTAATTTAACTTTATTTATTAACCAATTTCTGTAAAGTTGCATAATATAGTAGATCATTTTTCGAAAAATAGGGTCATAAAGAAGTTTCACTTCTTACGTATGTACACCTAGTAGGCGCACACAGTTTTTTTAGTGACTTTCCATCGTGGTCGCGCGTCCGTATGGCGGAGACAATGATATCCCCTCTGACCTCAACTAGCAGCTTAGCTTTTCCTCGTTCTCGAATGGCAAAGGAAAATATTTTGAGAAAACCGTTTAATAGACGATATGGAATAACCAATGCCATGTGTACCATAAAGAAAAATTATCAATGAAGCATGAAGAAATGTCATATGTCCTATATGTAAGAAATATTATATTTTTCCCTAGTCCGAATACAGAATAAATTCAAACAAAAACAGTTATTGGTATATAAATTCTTCCATTGATGTTAAGCAAAATATACAGCAGTAATTGAATTAAAACAAAGCAATATTGAATTCAGTTTTAAAAACGTCTTGTCTGAGATCTTGCGGCTCTTTTAATATTTGATCTGCATATTTATAAAGTCTATTTGGTCGCCGCGGGCTGCGCGCTGTTTGTGATCGTGGTTTATTTTATTCCGCGCCATTGTTTGTGGAAGCTGAATGTCTTCAGATATTGAGCTAGGATTTTATCAATAAGGTATTTATTATGCTTTGATTTAAAGTTGCGAGACCGAGAATCCAATATGCATAAAATGGAAATAATATCCGGATGAAACTTTACAGTTATAATTAGACATTTTTCCAGCATAACATTACTTTATAAAAACAAGAGTGATATTTCTGTTTTATTTAATTTTTCAAGCATATTTGAGAACTGTCACAGGGTACATAACCAGCTTCTCCATATGTGCAGAGCAGATTCAGGAAAAACTCACCGGTGTGACGCTTATATGGTTGCTTTAAAACAGAGAGTTTCTGATCTAGAACCATAATGTTTGAAGCGTTTTTCGTCGCAGGAGGCCATTGTAGCAGCTTGGAAGTCTTTGGTGTTGGATTCCTAAAAATAATTAAGAAATTGGTAAGACATTCTTCCTTCTTTCCATAAATCACGCCGAATTGCCTGTATGCCATTCTTATTTTGCTCATCATATTTAGATGTCAGATATTTTTTCATAATTTTATAAATTATCATTCGTAATAAAAATCTCTGTAAATTCCAATCTTTTTTAAATTGAGCTAAGCTAAATTGAATATACATAATTAACATAATATAAATAAGTACTTATTATACGTTACTTACCCATATCTCATGAAGTTTGTCATCATCGTAGTAAATTTAACAATAAATCTTTCATCCCTCGTGGAAAGTAACATTGAAATGCCGAAGGGTTTGAAAATGTAGAACAACTCTCCAGCATGGACAGGGCCTTTAAGGTCGCTAATAAAGATTTTAGCAAATTCTCTGTCACCCTCATAGGCGAATAAATAGTTATAGACTGGTTGGTTAGAAAACTTAGTTAAGACTTTAGAGAATGCCAGAATAGCAGCATACGCCACCCAGTCAGAATAAAATCGAACCAAATTGTTTACGGAATTCATTGTAATGTTACCGAATCCAAAATAGTGAGATCGTAGGAGTGTTGCCACTTGCTGTCTATTGTTGGGACACCATGAAAACAACGATGGTATCATATCGGCAAAGTTGTCATTGAGCTTGGCGACCGATGACTCATCCAATAATCCATAGAAGTAAGATCCCTCCGATTCAGTGAAGCCCATCATAACAGGGACACTATTGAAGTTACCCGATTTCATTATATTGTATGGAGTGTCCTTGAAGAATGGATCTGGATTGTGAGAGTCCACGCATGGGGAATATTTGAAATATTTTGGATTAACTGATATGTCCTTGGTTGCTTTTATTAACGTTTCTAGAGGAGCTTTCGTAAATACTTCAAAAACATCTTCATCTGAATTTACTTCTGAAATTTTGCTCGCGTCTTTAAACGCTGGTTCAGTAGATTCCTGATTAAATGCCCAAACCGACAAGGCTGTGCCACTCATGAGAATCATTTTATGGAATAATCCTCTGCTAAGTTCTGAAAGTAGATGAAATGCCGCCGAGCTGGCACCCGCACTCTCCCCACAAAGTGTAACATTATCTGAATCGCCACCGAATGCTCCAATATTCTTTTGTATCCACTTTAAAGCAGCGACTTGGTCTCGAAGTCCCAAATTAGATATTCCATTTAAACATAAGAACCCAAGAACGCCGAGCCGATAATTGACCGTAACGACGACAGTGTTTTTGACTACTAGAAATTCTGGGTCATATAGATCTTTTGCACCCATGTAGTAAGCGCCACCGTGGAGGTAGACCATGACGGGTAGTTTGCTTCTTGGTGTTGCCCATTCTGGCGAGAAGACATCGAGATACAGGCACTCTTCTTTTCCGAAAACAAAAAACTTCCTCCACTGTGGACACCTCTGTTGTAGACTGCTATGAATAGCATCGAATATACCATGCCATTTTGACGGTTCCTGTGGTTTCTGAAAAATGACTCTTAGAATAACGCCAAAACTTGCGAAAATAAGATTACGTTTATTGGTTTTTAATAGTATGTTCTTATAGCTGATTTTTAATATTTTATTAAATTGTAATTGATACACTTTGATCAGGTAAGTTTCTATAGATTTTTCTTCTAAGACAAGTAGACCAACCTCTCATGTTATTTTCAATAGAAATAAATAATTATGTTTCTTTCTCGTAACCGATTGAGTGTATTAATACTTCATTGTCGTTTCCAACTTTACAGGCTTCGTACTAAAAAGCTATTAGATTACACGCGCGTATCATATTTTACTTTAATAGAAAATATTTTTTTAAGGTAATGGAGGCATTAGTGCGACTAAAGAGTGGAATAAACGTGCAACATCATTACCGTTTCTTTACAGAAATGTGCATTTTTGAAGATATATTCGCATTATGAATGTGATAAGAGGATTAATATTACCTAATCTCATCAGGAGACTGTTTGTTTACCTGAAATCTGGCAGCAACTGCATAAGGTATGTTATAATACCGGTTTTGTCCGAACAAGCTTCTCGATCCTCGCAACTTGCCTTGACTTATTTCCACCACCGGCGTTAGTAAACTAGACACAGTTTCACATACCACAAGTACACCTAGTATTTTCAATATTATATTCATTCTTCATTTCTAGTTTGGATAATATGCAATCATTTTATCTCTTTATCTATGTATTTTGATCGCTTCTATCAGTTTTAATACAATAAATGGATCGTAAAATCTTCACTAAAGTGTTGCTACCGTGTCTAAAACTAATAACAAAATGTAGGAAACGTTAAATCATGTCGCACGTACTCTGCTGAGTGAGGTTTTTGCCAGCTTTCATTGGTAACGTTACGAAAGATTCGCTTATGGCCATTTCGCAAAGTTAACTCATACCTAGCACAGAGAATAGTTGAGACATAGTACAGTTTGTACATTAACACTTACTAAATAGACATATTCATGTTATTTTATACGTCTCTTTAGTTAGGTATGATTTTAAAAAACCCAGTGGCGATACTACCTTTTAAGGTCTGTGCCCCAGATTTCTACATTTGTTTCGTTGATTATTTGTTTTTTCTAATAGAAAAATTAGGCTTATTAGGCTTATTGCCTTGTGCCTGACACACGCCGCCTTATTTGGCCTAAGGCATGCCGGTTTCCTTCTCCTTTTCCATCACAGTGAGTGTTAAAAGCGCATATAGACAGTCATTTGAGCATAGCCGGGGTTCAAAACCTACGACCTCCAGACAATCGTACGCTGAAAACCAACACTGTCTCTTATTTATGAGTTAGACTCATTTAAGTCAATAAAATAAATATTTTAATTTTGAAAAACATTAATATATAATAATGTTATGTGAATATTAATTACAAGAGATACAAAAGTGTATCTAATACCTATCTATAGCGAAACCTAGTATTTGACCAGACAGCTTGTATCGAGCACTAGTAAATGTAAACATATTTCAATCATTGAATTCCTAGTAAACTTGCAATTCAACCTTGCATAAAATGAAAAGTGATTTCTATTTATTTACATTATACTTTTTTCAGTTGGTTTCAAAGTTCTAGCCAAAGTCACCAACTCTAGCGCCGCAATAAAAGTAAAAAGCGAAGCTTTTAATTCTGTTTTTCTCGGAAATACGCAGTTATTTCTCGACGGAAAATGCGAGCAAAGTGCAACAATCGCGTCAAGCGGCAATTCGTTATAAAATGTAATTAACGTGGCCAAGTGCAAGCCGACCGGCGACCGGCTAGGAGGCAAGGGGAGAGGGGGGAGACCCGGTTAATCCGGGTAATAAAGAAAAATACCCGGGAAGCGGGCTAATTGTTATAAACTGGGCAAACATGCAAATTGGAAGAACTTCCTCGGCCTTTTAATTGTGAAGTTATCTCGTAGTTAGGGCACGGTACACTGCCTTTAACAATTTATGCCAGCAGCCTTCCATTTTAATGATTGCTATAATTGTTAAATCTTAGCGAGATGAAAATGGAAATATACGGTACTAGGAAACATGAAACTTTAATACATTTTAATAAATAAGGTAAATTTGCATGTTTCAGGAAAACAAGTCATTCTGAAGCCACTCTCTGATCAACATCAGCTCTGGGTTCTAAAACCTTGTGTGTTCACGTTTGTCAAGTTTGATTTTTATTTTTGAATGTAGCCGTACATCTAAAAGTTCTTGGAATCTGCAGTAATCATATTGTACATTGAACTCAGCCCTGCAAAAAATCCATCCACGAATTCCGTGAGCGCGATTTTTATTTGCGAAGAAGTTATTGTCTGAGTTGTATTGAATGCATAAGTTGCCTCTTGGCGCGCTCAGCGGCTCACTCGACAGACGAACAGCTGTCCAACTTGCTTATTCTGTTTGTCTTTTTGTTCATTTACAACTTTTTGTAGAAGCGTCGTTTCATATTGCACTTTGTAACAACTTCGCAGCTACCAACATTGTTTGTTACATCGTTTTGCATTTAAACAAAAATAAGACACGAAACTTTGAATCGCGCTAGGATCTCAATTATAAAGACAATTATTTCATGATTAATGTGATGTTTTGATAACTAATTAAGGCGTAGAATAAATAAGGAAAGAATAAGCACCTGATAGATTGCGATAGAGAAAGATACTTGCGGAGGTTTGGCCCCATACCTAAGTGTACAGCCTTTAATGATGATGAGATAAGCATCACGACCGTGCCGAATATAGCCTACCGCGTGGTTAAAGAATCATAATATTACATTGATTTTGTGAAATGTCAAATGGTGGTAAAGCGATGTGATTGTTACATGCACGCAGATATTCTAACGGCCTCGTTACACACGAGAGTTGAGATACTTGTACATGATTGATAGTAGGTACATAATTGACAAAGCACTTATTAATTTAATTTGAGAGTAGACTGTAACCGCAGATTACATTGTATTCAATAATCACAATCACGGTACAATTTGCATAATTATTTATTACATAATGTATAACTTAGACTGTTATATATTTATAACAGAGATTTCGAGCATTTCAAAATAATATTTACTTGATTTCGAAATTTATAGGACTAGATTTAGTATCACTAAACATACACTTAACCTTCAATTATTTAACACAACCTAATACCCGTAACACACCCCTTCCTATATACAATATCACATATTTTTTATTTATCAATAACTGTCAACCACAACATTTGTGATATAACATATTATACATGTATCTATATCTATATTGTCGGTTCAGATCGACGAGTGTATGTGTCACCGTAAAATTGTAAACACCGTTAGATTGTAATCTATCTCGCGAGATTGTAAACTGTCGAAATATTGTGAACCTCAACGATCTGCTTACAATTTAACGTATTATTATTCGGTAGATTGTAATCTATCGAAGTGAAACCGTCAAATTGTGACACGGCCATTTTCTACTTTTATATTACAGCCGAAGCTGCGAAGGCAATTTAAAATGAACAAATGAGGAAATAATCGATTCGATTAATTGACCGAAAATGTCACATCACTTATAACCAATAGAAATGTAGAAAATGGCCGTTTCACAATTTGACGGTTTCACTTCGATAGATTACAATCTACCGAATAATAATACGTTAAATTGTAAGCAGTACGCTGAGTTCACAATCTTTCGACAGTTTATAATCTCGCGAGATAGATTACAATCTAACGGTTTTTACAATTTTACGTTAACATATGCATACTATGTTTCATGGGTTTTTATGTTTTAATCTTTAGCTTTTTAATAATTATATACTAACACTAGTCCGTTAGTTTATAGTTTATACTAACATAATGATGAATTATTTTATCTGAACAAATAAATAAATAATAAAATAATAATAGTAAAATCTTATAGTAAAAATGACTGATAAAAAGTATCGGGTGTTTTTTTTAGAGGTATAGAACTTTAAATTGCAATAAAACAACGATGGATTATTGGACTGACATGATTTTTTATTTGAAAGATAATCTTGTGGCAATACATTTTAAATATGATTTCTGGCATATGACTGCCACGGCTGGCTCGGATATAGTCCAATCTGGACGTCCAATTTTCCCGTCCGTTCTCGATTTTCATAAGCGAATTTTGTTTAGCGATGAAGCACACTTCTGGTTAAATGGCTACATCAACAAACAAAACTGCCGCATTTGGAGTGAAGCTAATCCTCAAGTGTATGTCAAAACACCGTTACATCCAGAAAAACTAACTGTTTGGTGCGCTTTATGGGCTGGTGGCAGCATTGGTCCATACTTCTTCAAAAACGATAATGGCTAGAATGTTAAAGTCAATGGTGATAGGTATAGAGACATGATTACTAACTTTTTCATTCCTGAATTAAACAATCATGATGTCCAAGAGCTGTGGTTTTAACAAGACGGCGCAACATGTCACACAGCTCGTGCCACAATCGATTTACTGAAAGACACCGCTTAATTTCACGTTTTTGACCTGTGAATTGGCCTCCAAGATCTTGTGATTTAACACCACTAGATTATTTTCTGTGGGGCTATGTAAAGTCATTGGTCTATGTGGATAAGCCACAAACGCTTGACCATTTGGAAGACAACATTCGCCGTGTTATTGCCGATATACGGCCACAAATGTTGAAAAAAGTCATCGAAAATCGGACGTCTAGATTGGACTATATCCGAGCCAGCCGTGGCAGTCATATGCAAGAAATCATATTTAAAATGTATTGCCACAAGATTATCTTTCAAATAAAAAAAAAATCATGTCAGTCCAATAATCCATCGTTGTTTTATTGAAATTTAAAGTTCTATACCTCTAAAAAAAACACCCGATATAAGACTTAAGGCCAACATTTGTTCATCTGTCTGTTTTATAGGCTAGTGATCAGTCTATATTATGTTAAAAAAAATGTTCTTTTGTGAATCTTCAAAACCAAAGCAAGTAAAAAAAAAATATTTTCTGTACTATAGGGTAAATATCTTTTATCGAAATCCGTAACGTTTCCTCCTGTACTTAATGTAAGTTTTATTCCATAGAGACACGGAGCCCTCATCCCAAAGAGGGCCAGTGGTGAGGTGTCGGTCGATGACTAAGGCTGTGGGGTTCCAAGCCTGGCTGGGCTGCCACTTGACTGGTAAGAGAGGCGATGTGTTAGGCGTTGGTTCGCTAAAAAAAAATCTATTGTTATAATATGACACTACCATGATTTGGTATTAAACGTTTGTGTAGAAAATCTTAGTTTTGCGCAGATAAAGACATAAATAAATGATAGCCATCATTGACAAAAATAAGTCATAGACAAATAAGTCGTTATTCCTTTTTAAAGCCATTTTAAATTTTAAAGCTACTAAAGCTTTGCTTTTAGAACATGGGGCTTATACGTAAGACGCCTTAACAGTAGTGTATGTAGAAAGTCGAAAACTAAATTTGTATGAAAATTTTCGACACGAACTGTCATTTTCATATGTTATTTTTTATTTTTATTATTTCATATTCTTATCTGTTCAAGAAAAATATTGATGTTAACCGTAAACTATCCACTTTTAAGAATTATCTTTCCGGCTCTAGTTTATGGCTAAGCTGTATTTATTGTTAACGTATTTGTATGGTGAATGGGTGTCATGCAAAGTAAATCTAAATATTATTGAGCTTTATCGGTATTTTTGTGAGGCGCCGTGACGTGAAATAAAACAGCAAATTATGATGCATGTCCCATTTAATATGCGGATCACGTCTCTGTTGTAATATCAGAATTTATTTACGTCACTAACACATTCGTATGGGAAATCACGGATTTATATATGACTTGCGATACTTTTACCAAAGATATACATATTGATTATGGATTGACCGTGTGGACCGGTGCCTTATAATTGCCACGCCATGTCCGCTACTACCACCACTTCCTTTAATTTTAAGGGGTCAAATCCAGGGTAAACAGCGTGTTGGTAGAAGGAAAAAGGAAAGGAGTGGACGGGTATTGTGACTGCGGAAGAGTTGTCGTATCTGGCACAGACATCTGTCAGCCTACCTCTAGTAATGGAGAGGCACTAAGAGGTGCCTCATATTTAAAATGTTCCTATGGTTTTTATATTTGACACATCAAATTTCAAAAGTTAATTATAAAATTCATTTTCAGTATAAAAACAAGTTTACATTTACCTACCTACCCTGTTCATAAGTGTTTATATGCATGCTGTTCTATATTTTTTATATCTTATATCAGTTTTTGCCGCGCACCAGCACAATGTGGAACCAGCTGCCCACTAAAGTATTTCCGAACCAATTCGATTTAGGGTCCTTCAAGAAAAGAGCGTACCTATTCTCGAAAGGCCGGCAACGCACTTGCGAGCCTTCTGGCAGTGTGAGTGTCCATGGGCAGCTGTATCACTTAACATCAGGTGAGCCTTCTGCCCGTTTGCCTCTTATTACATAAAAAAATATATCAATAGAAGCACTGTAAACTTACCCGTATTTCGCGAAGTTAGTCCACAATGTGACCATTCGTTTTATCATTTGGGTTTCTAGAATGCGGGTCGGCAATGGGAAAGTATGCGGTTTGAACAAGTAAAAAAGCTCATCTGCATGGGACGCCCCCTGCACAAACCCGAAGTGTGAGATAATCTTCGGCATGTTGATATACCCGCTGTACTTAAATAAGTAGTAATAAATGGGTTGGTCGCTCGTCCTCGCGTACAATTCGGATTCAATCACGGCTGGGTATTTAAAATGCAGATCCGAATATAAATTAATCATATCCATAATTAAATCCTCTTTCCCCGATGAAAAGTAGTATTCATTTATCTCTTCCATGCAAGCGTTTTTGCTCAATTCTGATGGAAATTCTAGGTCTCCATGTAAAATATCATTGGGTTTATGTTTTAAGCTGGTTCCAAAATCGTTCGCTACAAAATATATACCTTCTTGGTCATTGTACCCTATTATCATAGGAACTTTAGTGTAATTTCCGGAAATAATAGTGTCCACGGGATGTTCAGTGATTACAGGCTCTACTCCAGGAATTGCACTTTCAACACACGGTGCAAATAGTATCTCTGCAGTTATATAATTCTTATTTTCTTTAAATTTTATTGCATGAATTAACTCTTCAGTACTTCTATTTGATAGAGTCCTATAAATCTCAAGAGGATCTTTACCATAGTATCCGAATTCTTTAGCTAAATTTCTAGCGGTCTTAATAGGATCGTGTTGAAGACCCCAGGGCGCCAATGATGAACCACTCTGTAAGATTGCTCTACTAAAAAGTCCTCTAGAAGCGGGAGACATCATGTGATGTGATACAGACACTGAACCAGCACTCTCACCAAATATTGTTATATTATTGGGGTTACCACCGAACGCAGCGATATTTTCTTTAACCCATCTAAGAGCTGCTATTTGGTCTTTCAGGCCGGCGTTGCCCGGCGCTTCTTTAATACCCAAACAGAGAAAGCCTTCGACGTTCAGTCTATAGTTGATGCCAACAAAGATGACGTCATTTTCTACAAAGTAATCAGGCCCGTATAAAAAAGCACTTCCTATTCCTTCAAAAAAGCATCCCCCGTGGATGTAAACCATCACAGCACGTAAATGTGAAACGGCGGTTGTGGGCGTGTAGATATTTAGTTTGAGGCAATCTTCAGTGCCAGCGATAATAGGACCAAACATCTTTTGGGGACATCTCGTGTTCTCATTGATAGCTTCGAAGATCCCTTTCCACTTTATTGGTGGTAGGGGTGCCTGCAACAGAGGGAAGATTAGGAATAAGTCTTACGAATAAAAACAGTAATTTTAAAAATTTTGCCTTCCATGCGTATTTCTAAACGGTTTAACATAATTTCGGGCTCATTTTAATGGTTTCACTATTTTATTGAGTATCGAAATGATATGTTGATAAGGTAACTATAATTATTCAATATGCCATTAAATAACGATTCTTGTAATATTACATTATTACAAATGTAATAAATACATCTCTACGGAAACGGAATGTCGAGAATCCGCTTATAAATTAATATATTATTAGAAATTTGATGGTGTATGTTTCTGGTTTGTTGGTCTTGTGGTATTGTGTTACCGTAGTATAATAATAATTAAATTGCCGCTATGGATGAGTTATATACACATAATACTTAAAGTTTTATTTTAAAAAAAATACGCCTCTTTTGTTTTAGTCCATTTATTAAAATTGTCTTGGGTTAAATTCCGGGTGGTTTATAAATTGTATCAGATTGAATGAATTTACTTGTCTATTAAATATGATCAAGGAACGTAATAATGAGTTAGCTTTAAGACAAAAAGGTGAATTCAAGGTACAAAGGAAAAATATTTTTTATCCACTTTCGTAGGAAAAAACATACGAAAAGGTACTTTATGTACCTTCATGTTCACCTTTATGTTTATAAAAGTTCAATGTCACGTTGTCATTGATAGTACGTACATATTAATACCGTATATTAATACTTGACGTCATATATGTTTGTTAGATTTGACATATTAAATATCAGTAAAATTTTATTCGTCTTTAATATACCTAATATTGCGCGATAAAAGTTTCAAGGATTCCGTTTCTATGTTTTAATTAGCGCACGAACGATACATTTTTAATATTGCACCTGCTAATTTATATTATGAAGACCAAACCCAACCCACGGCTAGTTAAAAGTACGCAATATTTTAATATTAACACTAAAATCTGCCTTTGATTTCCCGCATAATACGCTATATTACATCAAAGAAAAGAAAAGAAAAACGTTTCCCGCAAGCAAAAAAAACGCGAAAACATTCTCTGAGATTTTTATAACAATAATTGTTACTTAAGTTATATTAAAAACTTACTTGAAAACGATTGGTCTGATCCACAGTTCCATAAGGAATCCCGAAATACTGATAGAAGTTGCCATCCCCACTAGTCCTGCCTCGGAGCAGGCCATCTTTCACTCTTATTACGGGTCCTGGCTCTTTAAGCAATTTTGTTGCTATCAACCATATGAACGCTAACCATTTCCACATCTCATAACACTTTAATAAAAAAAATTGTATAATATTGTGGTTCGGAAAATTCTCACTCGTAGTTATTATAAGAAACGAGTTTCGCGTGTCATTAATGTTATATGACTAGATGTAAAAGGATAATAATAATGTTGTTAACGCGCTGACCGATACAGCGCGACGCGTGCGAGTAGGTAAACGTTGCGAGGTTACGTGTTCAGGGTTCTGCGTATGTTGATAAGATAGTTGGTCAATTTTATAAATGGCAACCTCAGGAATAAAAAAAAATAGAAATAGCCTTTATTCAAGTAATACATAATTAGGATAACATTAAAACATACACACGTAAGGAGTGAAACTTCTTTATGGCCTTATTTTTCGAAAAATGATCTACTATATGCAACTTAACGAAATTGGTTAAATAAAGTTTAACAAAAGGCTTTTATTATCATAGACATGAATACAAATACAATTATTTCCTTTTTTCTATTACTACTAAGATTATTACAGAATTTCATTAATTGTAATAGAATTATTACTATCATCGTTATTATATATTTTTGTTATTAATGGCTTCGAATCTCTTCGGATCAACCGTGGTAGGGACAAGAAAAAGATGGCGCGTAACCGAAAAACGTGACGATTTGCTACAAAATTTCTCCAATACGTCGATAAAAAATTCATTCTAACGCCAATAAAGAAGTTTGACTTCAAAAAGCAACATGGCGCGTAACCGAAAAACATGACCCGTAACGAAAAAATGTTACACTAAATTTTTTTCCAACCCCGATAAAGAAGTATCACTTCAAAAAATTACTGGCGCTACAACATCTTTAGGTCTCAGATTTCTGAATCTGTTTCATGTTCATTTTTCAATCTAATAGGCTAGTAGATGATCAGCCTCCAGTACCTGACACACGCCGTCGACTATTTGGGTCTAAGACATGTCGGTTTCCTCACGATGTTTTCCTTTACCGTTCGAGCGAATGTTAAATGCGCACATAGAAAGAAAGTCCATTGGTGCACAGCCGGGGTTCGAACCTACGACTTCAGGGGTTGAGTCGCACGCTGGAGCAACTAGGCCAACACTGCTCAAGGATTACATTAAGTCCATGTTATTATGTTTTACATTAGTACACGACCTACGACGGAGTGAAGGTCTGCTTCAAATTCTTCCATTTGTCTCTCATCTTCGCTACTATTTTCCAATGTTTACCCGCTATCTCTTTTTTCTTCTCACTGGGTCATTTAGTAATACAAAGGCATAATTCGTAAAAGAAGAATTTTGGGAATCGCTTGTAAGGTTTTGATTTGTATACAATTAATAAAATTATTTTTATTAAAGGAACTTTAATGATTTGTTCTTTAATAATGTCATGATAGGAAGATTTGAATATGAATCTAAATTTTATAAATAATTGAATTGATTAAAACATATAATTTAAGTTGGGCCCATATAGTACAAACATATTACAAAAGTTATGTATATATAGTGTACGGTCCTGGGTCATCGTACAACAATAGAATAAACGCGAAATAATGAAATGTCAATTGCTATGTAACAAATTAATGCAATGTAACTGTTAAAGAGAGCGCCTACGTCTAGCTATACTCTCGGGGCGTAACTCCGACGATTTAGGTAATCGCCACGTTTATAACTAAGAAATCCTGAGTGAGCAAAATGTATAGCCTTGGCTCGTACATACAGAATCAATTAGTAATGATTACTTGTATATGTAATAATATATATGACCTACATTCTACAACATAGCTACGTTTTGTTTAATATATAGAATCAAAGAATTGTTTTGTCATAGAAGGGTACAAATACGAATTGCGCAACATGCTGTTTGCTGGTCGTGTCCACATGTTATAGGGACGGCACCGCTTTTGATATTTATGTATGTATGTCAATTTTTATCATGTGTTTGTCCTAATTTTGTGGTCCAAATAAAAAAAAAAACATGGAATAGTCTAAGTCAGTGGTTCCCAACGTGGGGTCTACGACACAAAGGGGGGCAATTTGTTTGTTCAGGGGGGCTTATCTAATTATTTGTTATTTCAGTTTTTAACGAGATATTTTAAAATATTCTTACTGTGTTTTGTTAACAATTTCCAAGTAATTTCTTCCTCAAACGTATCTTTTAAGTTTCATAAATTAATTTCTAAATTTTCTTAGCAATTCAATTTTAGATATTAAAAATTATTTAAAGAAAAAACTTTTTTAACCGGATTAAAGTTATGTATTATTATAAATTTACAATTATTTAACACAATTTTAAATTTATCCGACGTTTCGCGTGCTTTACAGCGTGCGTGGTCACGGTGACTGAAGACATAAATTTAATCCGGTTAAAAAAGTTTTTTCTTTAAATGTGTAAAGGTTATGTCAATAAAAGACAATGCTATTAAAAATTATGTTGTGTATGTTCCATTTGTCATAAGAATTTTAGGAAGGCTAATGTGGGGCATGGCACAAAATAGTTGTGAAACATTGGTCTAATTTCTTTAAATATGGTCACTTAACTAATTACTAGTTGGTAGCGGTAAGAACAGGCGATGCGCGACAGGGGTGTGAAAGAGGCACAAATATGTTATCCGAGTTAACCGCTGAAGAATTTATTTTTAGAGTTAGACCCCTAAGAGAGCGATATATTTAATACAAAGAGGATAAGCTATTATTTATTGATTGTCAGTATGTCTTTAACGAACATGATTTCTTGTGTATTCAAACTGTTTCACTTGTGGCATTGTGGCTTGCTATGAGCCGCAGAATCTTCAAGTTCGCTACTGTAATATTCAACCTTTTTATTTTAAAAATATAATTTTATAGATTTTATCCGTCTACTAGCTGACCGGGCAAACGTCGTTTTGAAAATTAGGGGTTGTATGTATTTTTTAATGCTGTATCATAAAAAAATAAAAACAAAAAAAATATCTAAAAATTAAAACAAAATAATTTAGGGGTGGACTACCCTTAACATTTAGGGGGATGAAAAATAGATGTTGTCCGTTTCTCAGACATACCCAATATGCACACAAAATTTCATGAGAATCGGTCAAGCCGGTTCGGAGGAGTTTAACTACAAACACCGCAACACGAGAATTTTATATATTAGATTTAAATTATCGTTTTAAAGGTACAACTACCACAATTTAATTAATGACTTCATTCAAAATTTCTATTAATGTAAATCATTTCATTTAAAAAAATCCTAACAACTTATTACCTAACAATTTCTCAACTAATGTCTTCTAAAGGGGACATTAACACTTTTTTATATTTTGTCTGATACTATTGTAGGTTGTAAATATATGTAGGGATATGATTAAAAAAACGTAAAAAGATAAAAGAACATTATAACACTACGATGTAAAAAATTAAAAAAAACTGCGTAATATAACATCTTTAGTTACAAAAGGATCATTTTTATATCAGGGATACAAAAATAATCTCAGACAATCAAGAAAAATACTCTATAAAAAATTGCATACGTGTATTTTGATATGATTTATGGACATACGTAATACTAAAAAAACACATTTTTATCCTTTTATCAGTAGAGAAATTTTGAATTTTTCCGTAATTTTAATAATACAAATGGAGCAGAGATCCGACGGAAATGATAATAGAACGTTTAATAATTGCAGTGTTTCCGCCTTGCTTAACTGAAGAATGGCAACGTGTTGTAATACTGATTAAGTGCTAAAATAGTCTATATTTTCTTCTGATGAAATAAGAGATTCATTTACCATTGCAAATAAATTGAATATTTAAAAAAATACTACAATGATAGAGAAAGAGGTCAATGTGGTAACTAAGACACATTATGTTATTTAAAAGTAAAAGACGCCAACAGTTGAAAATACACAAATAATACGAATACGGAAAAACACAGTCAACAAACAATAATTAAAAAACGATTTCAAAAGAAAATATAGTAGAAATAAAAGTCGAATCTTTTCTCTTAAAGATTTGATTATTTATGTATTCATTTTCAGATTATATAATTACATTACAAAAACTATCTAGCCTAACTTAAGACTAATAAGTAATTTAAGTCTAACCCAATTTACTAATAAGGATTTTTAACATAAGAAAGTGTCCAATGACACTACTTACAGTCTCTATTAAAGGGAAGACACTCTGTGCTTGTGTTCTATTTTTTTTCACACTGTTTAGCACTTAAAACGTGCACTAACACTAATTCACTAGTTCAAATGGTATTGTCCTCAGTCTTCTACATACTACCTTAAACTACTAATTTTATATTATTTCTTCTTAAAAGATATAAACAATATACATCCATCTCTCAGTCTTCCCAAAACTCTTACAAATATACTTTAACCCTTTCCATAGTTCTGCTGCAGAACTGAGGAAAGGGTTAAGCAGCGAGATCACTAGCGTCCGCAGGGAGCTTGAAGCGACCTCAAAAAATGATCGTGAAATTTCAGTTTAGCTACAGATAACCATAATGTATCATAGTGTGATCTTTCGCTTGAAACAGTTCAGAATCAGTTTGATAGTTTTTAAGCATATCGCGTTCGTACAGAGAGCTGCGGCCGGGGAACTTCATTTTATATTGTGTGCTAGTGTAGGTTAGAAAAAAAAAACAATTAAAATTAATTTTCTTCGACAGCGTATATTAATTTAACTTTCTGTATTTGGAGTAGGTTTCATTCCATAGTAATAAAGCCTCATCTTCCCATAAAGGCGCGGTAGACATGCGCGTATTAATGACTAACTGATGGGGTTCCTTGAGGGTCGCCGGTTCCCACTTTACTGGAAGCTGCGCAGTCTTGAATGGGATTGGATTACTGTTTAACAAAATTAATCAAACATTAAATTATACCATTGAAGAGCCACTTAATAATTTTATCACCATTTGTTTCCATAGTCTATATTCTACTAAAAAACGAAAAAAATGTTTCATATTTTTAGATTTTATATTTCTTTTATACTACTGTAACTACTAGTAAAAGTTATAGTCTTACGTGAATTACTAATGGTTTTTACTTAAATTCCACTCACTAACGTCTTTAGAACTATCTGATGACTAAAGTAGAGAAAGCTAGTATTCATACTTTAACATGTATTAGTTTCTACATGAAAAAAAATGTTATCAAATAAATTAAAGATAAAATAAATAGTTTACCTATATTTTGCAAAATTGCTCCACATAGTTGTCATTGTATCAATCATTTTCATCTCTAACGTTGCTATTGGCCAAAAACCTTCTACTTTAAATAAATAAGGGAGCTCGTCGCCGTGTGATGCACCAGGGCTTGTACCAAATCCGTAAAATATCTTTACTAAATTTAATAAACCGCTGTATGAAAACTTGTAAGAAAATACTGGTTTCCCAGAATTTTTTATCAACAAATCCGTTGTAGATACGACAGGAAATCTAATTCCAGCATCACCTTCATATTTAACTAAGCTGTCTACACTGACATCTGAACTATTTTCTTTGGAAGAATATATATTTTTTAGATTTTCTGCAGTCTCTAACCTTGCACTCATATCCGGAAATTGTAAATCTCGTGGTAGCGAGTCAAGGAAGTTAAACATTGACTTAGTTGTTTTATTTTCCTTACCCACAAACATATATCCTTCTGCGTTATTAAATCCAATTATTACAGGCACTTTATTAAATTTACCGCTATTAAGTACAACATAGGGGCTTTCTGTTAAAAACGCTTCAGTTCCAGGAATCGAAGTCTCAATACAAGGGACAAATATATTTTCTGATTGCACTATATCTCCATTAGATCTAGGCACCCTTGTGCTAAGTAACTCCGCTGCAGTTTTCTTGTTGAAAATATCCAAAACTTCATATTCATCCGTCGTATTGTATTTCAATTGTTGTGCAAGGTGAAACGCTATATCCTTAGGATTAAACTGTGTAGCCCAAAATGACATGGCAGAACCACTTTCTAATATAGCTTTATGAAATAAACCTTTGGACATCGGTGATAAGATATGATAGAGCACAGAAGCGGAACCTGCACTCTCACCAAATATTGTAACATTATCGGGATCACCTCCAAAAGCTATTATATTTTTTCTCACCCAACGTAGAGCTTCCACTTGATCTTTTAAGCCCATATTTCCTTGAGCTTCCTTTATGCCTAGGCAAAGAAAACCCAAAACTTCAAGACGATAATTAAATGTGACCAGAATAACATTATGGTTGACTAAAAATTCTGGTCCGTATATATATGGTGATCCAGATCCATCTCTAAAGCCTCCGCCATGTATAAATACCATCACGGGGTAAGGCCGATTTCTTCGCTTTATTGGAGCGTAAACATTAAGAGTAAGACAGTCCTCATTTCCTATAACAAAACTTAAAAATCGTTGTGGACATCGACTGTATTCATTGATAGCATCAAAAATACCTTCCCAATTTGGTGCTGGTTTTGGACTCTGAAATACGGGTTGTCATTCTATAGAATTTGGCAAAAATAAAACTATTATACTTAGTATTTCATTTTCTACATACCTGAAATCTATTCGCAACTGCATAAGGTATACCGTGATATCTAACATGCGAATTATCCAGAGCAACAGTTCCACGAAGTAGGCCACTGGAGATTCGAATTGGTAGCGTTGGCAGATGGGCTGCTGAGTAGGACACCGCCATCAATGCTATCAAGATTCTTCTTAATTTTATCATTTCTCTGAGTAATCACAAGTGAAAGTGAAGAAATTAAATGTGAGATAAAACGTTAGAAAAGTTTATTGTTCTCTTACCGGAATAGTGACGTTGTCATATAAATATACGTTATTTCTGTATGTAATTAGAATATTATTGACTGAGTGGAGATAAATCTTGCCTTATATATGCTGGTTGTTAATTGTAGCGTTGCTTTGTACTTGTAAGGTGGGATTTTCTTAACACTATATACTATTATATAAATATCATTGATATTCTATTAATTAATTCGTTCCAAATATTAACATAATAATATGATTTCAATAAAACATTTTTTCGATGTAAAATATCACAGATTATTATTTAGCAATAATAGAAAAACTCGGTCTGATTCTGTGCGTCACATAATAAAAAATAATTATTCAATAGGTAAAGAGCAAGCACTTCAATGATATTGAGATTACGGAAAATTGCGGTCGTTACAAATAATTATAGAATACGCCATGCATATTGAGAAACAATTATCATAACTCGGATATTGCAAAACTTTTATAGATCTTACGTAAAAAAAAACGTTGAAACGGTTTGGTTATTCATACTACCAACTTGATTACTTTATTATTCTTTCCAGGACAAGCTTCACGAGACTGTCGGCCAACATCCAGTAATGGAGTGTCACCAAAAGAAGAAGAATCCAGGAGATACCTTCAACATATGAAGTATACTGGAACATTTGATTTGATTAGCCTTTATTGCTGACACCCAGTACAATGTAATAACAATTATTTAAGTTACATAAAAAAACAATTAATTCTAATACATAAATAAAACTTAATCTGATACGTCACTTGACCCGCTTTAGGTAGTCAGCGTGTCCTGTGACACGTAGGCCTCTTCCAGCTGTTACCATTCTTTTTTGATATTAGCTCTTCTTGTCCCAGTTGTGCCTCCTATTATTTTTATATCGTCTGCCCATCTCTTGCTCGGTCTTCCTCTTTTCCTTTTTCCATCACGTGGTTGCCATTCTGTAATTATTTTTGTCCATTTCAACCTGCTATCTCTCGTTATGTGCCCAGTCCAGCGCCATTTCAACTGCCTTATTTTCTTTATAATGTCTTCTACTTTGGTCGTTGATCTGATCTCTTCTGCTCTTTTTCGATGTCTCAGTGTTACACCCACCATGCTTCTTTCCATTCCTCTTTGGCATGTTCTCAACTTTAGAACATGTTTCTGAGATAAAGCCCAAGTCTCGCAGCCGTATGTAACACATGGTAGGATACATAGATTGAACACCTTTTTCTTAGCTACTATTGGGAAGTCTTTACTTTTAAGTACTTCCTTGAGTGACCAAAATCTCTTCCAGGCGCAAGACACTCTTCTTTCTATCTCAAGATCCATTTAGTCATGAAATGATATTCTGATGAAATGATACTGGAACATTAAATTCGTTTAAATAGTATGCAACTTTTTTACTATAGCGACAATCAATATATGTAGTTTACAGAACGTTGTTATTAACATTATCTGCGGGTAATCGGTTATGTCGACCGAATACTTAAAGTGGTTATGAATAAGTTAATCATGCATTCATTTTTATATTTCTTCCCGATTTATGGATAGAAATCGCATTTCAACTTATTTTTAACCTTATATGGCTAATTCTGTGTTATTTTTATATACAGTTACGGAATAAGAGATGTTAACAGCAGATGTTTTTTAATTAAGACATAACAAATACATAGTTGATATAAAATAAATCATCAATGGCAGTGATATAACTTTGTATCGTTCTAGTGTTATGAATAAATAAATAATAAAAAAACAGAATTTAAAAACAGTTAATACATATAAGACACAACTAATATAGCTTGGATGAAACAAGAAAAATTATCTTATTTAGTAGGCCTTTTTCTCATTCATGGATATCACAGCCTTGTTCTCTCTAGCTCTAGCTTGTTCTCTCTATAACAGTACAATTAAAGAAAGATGTTTAATTATTTTTTTCGTCTAAATTCCTTGTAAGTTTGGTTCCAGAGTAATATTCCTTCATCGTTCCAAAGAGTTTCTTTTGAAAATTCAGTATCAATGACCAATAGTTCTGGCTTTATCGGATTTATGGGTTCCCATTTGATGAAGAATTCCTTGTTTATCCGCGGGATAGGGTTTCTGTAAAAAGCGTTTTAAATTAAGTTCAATCAAAATGTGTTGCCGTATACTACTTATTTTCTAAAGGGTCAAAAACGGAAATATAATAAAATAAAAATCCTTCTAATACATAGCAAACGAATTTTTAGTCCGCTTTCTGCCTTCAATTCCAACTATACCGAAACATTTCTTTGCAACGTTTGAAGTCAAACATAAAAGTTTCGGGCCTAACAAATTAAATCCACTACTAGCATGATCAAGTTAGCCACGAAAAAAGGGAAACAAAGAATCTTACTCGAATTTAGCGAAGTTTGTCCACATAGTTGTCATTTTGTGTATAACATTTTGTTCTAAAAACGACATAGGTAATGTTACTTCTGGTTTAAATAAATAAAATAGTTCATCAGCATGTGTTGCACCAGAATATCTCACAAAACCATAAAGCAACTTCAATAAATTCATCCAGCCATCACGTGCAAACTTATATACAAAGACAGGTTTATCCATATTTCTATTCAAAAGGTCAGCAGTAAATATCACAGGATAAACTATACCCGCGTCTCCTTCATATTTTGCTAATAAATCTAAAGCGCCTCTTGTATTTTCCAAATTTCCAAAATATACTTTTTTGAACTTCTGCGATGTCGTAATTTTATCTAACGCAGTTGGAAACTCCAAGTCTCTCGGTAAGGAATCAAAAACATTGAACTTGGATATAGTTGTATCATTTTCTTTTCCAACAAACATGAATCCTTCGGCGCTATTAAACCCCATCATTATAGGTACCTTATTAAAACTACCATTTCGTATTATATTATATGGGCTGTCTGTTATCATTTGCTCCCTGCCGTTTAAAACTGCTTCAATACATGGGACAAAAATATTTTCTGATAGAATTGTATCTCCTTCACGTCTGGGTACACGCGTTCCTAACAGTTCCATGATTGTTTTGTTCTTAAATATTTGCAAAACTTCATAAACGTCTTTTGGTTTATAACCCATTTGTTCGGCAAGTTTAAAGGCTGTTTTTATAGGCTCCAATTGCATGCTCCAGGGAGAAATAGCTGAACCACTTTGCATTATGGCTCTGTTAAATAAGTTTTTAGACATTGGTGACACGATATGATATAAAACTGACGCTGATCCAGCACTTTCTCCAAATAAAGTAATGTTATCAGGATCACCATTAAATTGTTTAATATTTTGCTTCACCCAACGAAGAGCTTCTACCTGGTCTTTCAGTCCCATGTTTCCAGGAGCTTCTTTGATACCTAAACATAGGAAGCCAAGCACTTCGAGTCTATAATTTAAAGTAACTAAAATAACGCCATTTTTGACGAGATATTCAGGTCCGTACAAAAATGGTGATCCAGATCCATCTCGGAAGCCTCCACCGTGGATATAAACCATAACGGGATAGGCTTTTCTATTTAAATCTAGAGGTGTGTAAACATTTAATGTAAGACAGTCTTCGTATCCGGTAATCCATGTTTTTGAGAATCTTTGTGCACATCTAATATTTTCATTTACCGCATCAAGTACTCCCTCCCACTTTGGAGCTGGTTGAGGATCCTGAAATAATTTATAATTTTATGTAGTGGAACATTAATTAATGTGCAATAAAATGTACGCAAATTATTTTGTGTTATAGTTACCTGGAACCTTTCCGTGATCAAAGCATATGGAATGCCATTGTAGCGAAGATGCGTGCCGTCTGTTGAGACGGTGCCACGCAGCAGACCAGAGGAAACGCTAATTATGGGCGTGAGCTGCTTTACGAGCTGTGCCAGCCACAACGAAGATAGTACAACCCAACGCCACTGCACTCCCATACTGCAAGCTACATATCACTGGGTTGGGAAGATTTATGGAAACTAGTTGCGTTATAACGTTTTTTTATGTAGTCACCCTGAAACACGTAATTGTTTAAAAGTTTATAATAAGAGGTAATTAAAAAAAGGAATAAAAACAAATTAGATGTTATAAAAATTAATGCACTATATCTTATTTAAACTCCACAAAAAAATTAAACTTAAGTTATTGTTTATTATTTTTAAGAAACAGTTGTTAGATAGATATATCGATATGTTCTAAACATGAGTTATAAGGCGATATAAAAAAATAGTATATTCGTTGTTCCTAGATGAATAATGATGTGACACCTCGTGTGAGTTGGTAAACAATTAAACATTAAACAATGCGTGTTGACATTTCTTTACGTCACCGAAACCGAGTTTTAATTAAATTCCAGAATATCTGATAAAACAGTCATAGTCATGGTATAAAATTTCTTCCCGGTTTCGCGAATGTTAACATCGTATTGTTATTCGTCAGTCACGTTGTTTAATTGGTTATCAAAACACTATTTATAGCAAACCTTAATTACTTACCGACTGGTTTTTATCACTATCAGCTAAATATTTAAGGTTTAGTATGGCTTGATATTCCTAAACTTAGTTATGCAATTAGTATTTATGTGTAATTGCAAATAACGACACCGCGTCTAGTTTCATCGGTGTCATAAATACGAAGAGTGAAGATATCTTTGACTGTACACGCTAAGAGAGAAATCACACAAACAACTTGGCTTTCTTATTGTGTACTTTAATGGTTAAGGAATAGAGATCTTATTCATTTGCTAATCCCACCAATACCCAGCCTGTTCCTCAAGTTACAGTTAAATATGAAAGTTGATTCTTCGAATATTCGTAATTGTCAAACAAGTGATTTTAATTCTCGCGCGTAATTTTTAATCTTGCGATTGCTATAATCTTGTAATTTAAACTAAATTGTTTGATTTGTATCCTAACATGTTTTTATTAAATAAACAAAAATAAATCGTTTTAAAGTAAGTTATGAAGCAGTATATAGTATGCTGCATGAACTAAAAAGCAATCTTTCTACTTTAAAATATTCGCATACAAAAGCACGCGCCTACTGTGTGCGAATAGCAAAGTCTCAGTTAATAGGATTTGTTCTATCTTGCTAAAGTATTTTCTTACTTTTGTAAATTATTCAAAGACCTATTCCAATGGATCACCATAGATTTTACAAAAATATTGTTAAATTATCTTATATTAATAATTTCGTAATGTTGCTCAATTAATTATTTGTATCTCTAATATAATACCTTGAACAACCGTGATTAACATGCGTCTTAGAGTTCAATGCTATATGTTTTTACGTAGTGATAAACATTATACAGTATAGTTTTATTGTGCCGTGAACACGTACGTATTCTTTACGTAACAATAAAATATACAATAATTTTATTACCTAATAAATCACTTCTAGTATGCGAAATATCAAAATAAACTGTATATAATAATCAAATCAAATGGTTAAAGATAAAGTGACAAGGTTGTGAATGATAACTTATAGTATTTGATAATGATAGGATGATATGATAAATTTAATACTCAGGTAAGTTGTCGTCTCTACAATATTTTTTGTGCATATAAGTCTCACAATGACGTGACTTTGATACTATGATAGTGTTTGATTAGCATAATTTTGAAAGTTTTTAGTTATAGCAAGTTACATATGTAGTCATATCCTCACTAACGCTCTCGTAACGTCGAGTCTAACTCAATTTCCTCTTGCACTGCGATGTCAATCATTAAATGACGTATTAGGTTCTGAGGTACTATGTCATTTTATATTTATCTTATGCAGCTGATACTTGGAACGCCACAGTTCAGTGGAGAAGTGAGTTTTTTTCAGTTCAGTGGATCAAAATGGGGTGGCGGTGGCTAGTGCTTTGGTCGCTGTGGCTGGCAGGGTTTGTGCGCCAGCCCACACTGCCTCTGCGTATTTCTTCGGGGATTTTGCGAGGATCTGTGTCCCCAGACGGCACGCATTTGCACTACAACGGCATACCTTACGCTTTAGTCACGCAGAGATTTCGTGTAAGTGCAGTTAATTTAAATATGCTTTGGTTTACGCGGGTACATTTTAATAAACCTTCTTTAAGCTTGGTTTATATCAAAAACATCCTTTATCGTTATTATATTCTTGCGTGTAAATTAATAAATAAATAAAATATATTAATGTGATTTTCTTACTGTATTCGCACTAAATGCATTTCGTAATGAATAAAAATCTAGATTTATTAACATAGTAAGTTATTTTTATAAAAAAAAACTAAAGTTAACAGTAATACTATTCCTAGTGTTTTATTTTAGTAAATACATAGGATTGCATTTTAAGCATGATTAATACTATATTTACTATAATAACCTGAAAGTGTTAACGTAACTCTTGCAGAAACCTGGTCCTGAACCTTCTTGGGACGGTATATTTGAAGCGATTAATGAAAATATTAGATGCCCACAAAGGATCGGTAAAACCCTTGTTGTTGGCCAGGAAGACTGCTTGACCCTTAACGTTAACACCCCACTTAACGTATATGCAGACTCCCTTTTACCAGTAATGATTTATATCCACGGAGGTGGATATTTCGACGGTTCCGGAAATAGCGTCCTATATGGACCCAATAATCTTATAAACAAAGGCGTCATTCTAGTCACCATAAATTATAGATTAAACATTCAAGGTTTTGTTTGTTTGGGTATCAAAGAAGCGCCCGGCAATGCTGGTATGAAAGATCAAGTAGCCGCCTTGCAATGGGTGCAGCGAAATATAAAAGCTTTTGGTGGAGACCCAGATAATGTTACTCTGTTCGGTGAAAGCGCTGGCTCCTCTTCGGTTTCGTTTCATATTCTTTCACCAATGTCAAAAGGTCTCTTTCATAGAGCTATATTACAAAGTGGATCATCTATATCACCTTGGACCTTACAATATCGACCTGTTTACATGACAAGCTTACTAACAAAAGTAATGCTTCATAACACCGAGAATGCTGTTGAGTTGTACAATATTTTAATGAATAAAACTGATGCAGAATTAATTGTCACAAGAGTTCCTAGAAAAGAAGGTAATACAATAATCTCAGAATTGCTTTATTCGCCTTGCGTAGAAGAAGAAATCAATGGTGAAGAGACATTTCTAATAGAACACCCTCATGATATATTGTCTAAGGGAAATTATAATAAAGTGCCAGTGATGATTGGCATGACCAGCAATGAAGGATATTTATTTGCAAATATGGAAAACGACACGGTAATACCTAAAATAGATGTAACAAAGTCTCTGCCTAAAGATTTATTAATAACATCGGATAAGGAGCGCTGTGAAGTGGGAAACACATTAAAAGAAATGTACAAGATCGATAGTAACATATCTTCGTCTAATTTTCTGAATCTAGCAAAGTTTTACGGGGAAGTTTTCTTTAGTTATTCAACAATACAAGAAACAGAGCTTTATTTAAAGACGAACAAGGAACCAGTATATAGTTATATTTTTAATTATAGTGGTAACAGAAATTTCCTAAAGAATTCACTTAGAGAACCGTTCTCTAGTGCTCCGGGAGCGACACACGCAGACGAACTATTTTATATCTTTAGTCAATATCTCATCCCCAATTTGTTTGAGAATCAGATGATTGAAAAGGTGACAACTATGTGGACTAATTTTGCGAAATACGGGTATGTTGAGTCTATTTTGCGGCATTTATTTTAAAAGATACAATTTGAGCAACCATTACATAAGTCATTAAATAAATAATACTGGAAATAATGTAATATTCTTACACAAGTAACAAGAGGAAAATGATTGCGAACAAAAAACAGCTCGCCTAAGGTCACTAACGTAAAACGTTACAGATGCTTAACTGCTGCTTAACCGACTTTGATGAAAATTTTAATGTGAGCGATGTTATGAAAATATAAGACTTACTATATTTAATTCAATTATTTATTAAACGTAATGTTTATTATTATTTACTATGATTAATAAACAGCGTTTCTATTCAAATCTTTGCTGCATATTAATTAAAAAAGTAAACATTTAAAAAGAACATTTTCTTTACATATCGGATTCTAATATACATGTATGTATATATATGTATGTATGCCTTTTTACAGAGACCCAACACCAGAAACGACAGAACTGCTTCCATTAAAATGGCAGCCATCTACGAAGGCTTCTCCACATTCGTTAGTAATCGATTCACAATTTAGTATAGTGCCAATGGGAACCAGTGAATCTATTAAATATTTAAGAAGAATTTATGCTAAGTACAGAAGAAAACAAACCCGTGATTTATAAATAAAAAACTGATAAAGTGAAATATTGTAGACACATATTTTATGGTATATGAATGTTTACGCTGAATGCCTTCCTGTGATTTATTAAATAATAATATATATTTGTTTTTTGCGATGTACAATACGAAAAGCTATTCTTTGTTTTGATAAATATAGTTAGTTTTCTAAATTTTCATTTTCTTCAACAGCAGTCTGTAAATGTTCGAAATGTTTCATGTGATTTTTTCTAGTTAATAGATTTTTTTAACATACTAAAAAAGGTGTTTAATACAAAATAAATCATGTTGTCGTTTTATTTGATAATAAATGTGATACATTTATCATAAAACCTAAATATTAATGCGGCAACTTGATATAAAAAATATTTTTTCTCTCATACATAATAACTAGGATAATTTGTAAAATAACATATTTAAGTAATCAGTCTTTCTCCGATAAAAACAAACAAGCATTATAGAAGTTTCACATAATAGAACAAATTCGTCTCACAAAATCTAAGGATATTGGCCCAAATCAGTGTCCCATCTATTCATTTGAAGGCGAAGGAGCCCGGCTGAGCCGTTATTGGGCCGCTGAATGGGACCCGCTCAATGACGGACTTAGCGAGTTTAATTTTCGCCTCTTTTGATGGATGACCGAGTTCTGAGCTGCCGTAAATAGAGCCACATTCTTAAGTCGTTTCATTTCACGCTGTATGCACTTCAATTGGAATTTTAGGAACTTATTTGACATGCCTACGTATGTTTGAACATATAACTTATCTAATTAAAATTAGCATTTTTTACCTAAAACGGGTATTGAAGTGAATTATTGACGTAATTGATACCAAAAAAGAATTATCTGTACAGCCTTGAGATTCTGTAACTCACTTCTCGAAATCTTTGCTTTGCCAAATCGTAAAATGACTGCTTTACGACTGATTTGAGCGCGACAGCCGCTGTAAAACCGCTGTGAGAGTTCGAAAAGTGAGTTACAGAATTGCAAGGCAGGTCTAATACATTTGTTTTATTGCGTTACGGTGGCATACGGTGACATGGTTAAAATCCCTAGCAATATAGTAATCTGTACACATTTTGTAAGGTTACGAGACCTTGTAAGTTTCCTAAACATAATTATTATATATTACAAACGGCTTTATCGATTTTATACTGGGTTAACAGTACCAAATCTACTATCTATTGCAGTATATTTAATTACCCAAAAGTTTAAATCACGCGGTAAATAACTGGTAGGTCGTACAGCATTAACAGGCGTGCACGGAGATACCCGGATATATCCGGATTATGTTAAACACTACTCGGCCCGGATTACTGGCATTTCCCCGGATTTACGGCGTTTTTCGATGCGTTCCCGGGATTTTAAGCTGCGTATTGAATAGTGCGGTTAATCTTTATGGGCCGCGGCTTATGTGCGAAGATGTATTGTGCTCGATTTTTAAATAAACTATTCCAATATTACGTGATTATTATTTAACGGATGAAATCAAATTATTATGAAAATGTTTCGTAAAGCTATTAATCAAAACGAGAGTGGCTTGTGATGTTAGTATAGTCAATATACATATATAGTAGGTATTATAAATAATCTTATTGCAATAAGTTTCCGTGAGTCACATTGAGTAATTAGGATTATAAAACTATTTAAAAAATACTATAATTATACTAAAATTATTATAATTTATAATAAGAAACATTTAAACTTAAATTAAGTCGATAGATTCTGAATTGTAAAGTATGCAATATAAAAATTATAGTAGTTTTTTATAACAATTGATAATTGTAAGGCCGGGCGTCCATAAATTATGTGAGGTGTTTTTTTGAATTTTCTGTACCTCCCTCCCCCCCTGGTGAGATGTCGTGAGATTTTATTCAACCCCCTCCCCCATCCCCCAATCTCACGTGAGATTTACAAAATGAGTCTTACGTAAACGCGTTGGATTGTTGTTGTAAAAAGAAAAAAAAATTGCTTCGTGCTTTTATTTACGACTAGTTAAGACTAGTTATCAATATTGCTGAGAGTTTAATTATATAACACAGAATTCGTAGTTTTGAGCTCGAAGAGCTTAAAAACAAAATAAGTGAAATGTTGAGCGTTTAGGTATGGAGGTAACGGGAAGTTGCAGGGATGGCCTTTAGGGTCAAACGTTTTCCTATTTTTTTTTTCAATCAGAAAAAAAATTGCGTGATGTTTGCTGAGAAAACGTATTTGACACGACCCCCCCCCCCCCCTAAACAACTCACGTAATTTATGGACGCCCCCTAATGATAAATGATGATGTAAATAATGATTCATTACAACTATTAGAAAATTAATAAGGTATAATTATTTGTCTCTTGTATTCTTGGGTAAATAATTATTAATAATACAGGAAATGTAAAGTAAAATTCTTAAAAAATTAACACGCAATTTCTTTTGCGAAAACAGCGACGCCCGAGTTCAAATTTTCACTTTCATTAATATTATCGTAAAGACTTTATTAAACCTATAAAATGTTCGCGAAGACCTAATTTTTCAATATTAAAAGTATAATAAGTATGAAATATTTTGCGAGAATTATTCCCTAACGAATTTAAATTAAAAATACCTGGGTCGTAATCATAATCTATTTGTTATTAAGGCAGATTTTTGTATTAATATGTTTTATTATAAATCCGGGGAAATAAATACAGATAACACAACTTTTTCTACAGCTGTGATACTTTTTGGCATTCAACACCTTTTGTCTTCAGTCATCGTGACCACGCACGCTGTAAAGCACGCGAAACGTCGGTTAAATTTAAAATTATGTAAAATAATTGTAAATTTATAATAAAACATAACTTCAAATCCGTTAAGAAAGTGATTTTCTATGTCTAAAAGTTATGTCAATAAAAGACAATACTAATTGTTGAAATTCGTAGTTCATATATTATAATTATAATATGCTCATTAAATAATAATCCAGTGGCGCTACAACCATATATGGGTCTTGGCTTCAGATGGTATCTGTCCTGGGATCGGAGGCAGGGTTCGAACCTAAGACCTCAGAACCGAGAATCATTAAAAATAAAAAACTAATAGTTATCCCAGCCTCAGGGATGTGAGTCGAAAATACACTAGACCAACACTGCTCTAGAGATATAGAAAATATAGATAGATATACAAATATACTTAGTTACCCCAGCCTATCTTAAAATTTTCATCAGTATGGCAACCCAACCTGAGATTGTCGTAAATTTTCCAAAACCCCCTCATAATGCATATGTTACTGAGGCTATTACGTGCATTAATGGTTACAGGCGACTTAACCCTTCGATAAACTAAAAACTGTGGGATTTATAGACCGACAGTAAGCTATGAATACTTTCAACAAATTTGCTCCTATGTCTGCGGCTTATAATATAAGCTGTGGCGATCTTCTATTGATGACTAAGATAAAAAAATACGTAGGTATATAAATATGTCAGGGAATGTTAGCGAGTGAAATGACCGTTGATTTTTATTGTTGCTTTGGGGGCTCGAATGGGGTCGAGGCGCCATCTTGACTTTTGACAGTTACAGAGTATCGAGCTATATATAAGAGCTGTGCTCGGCAAAACAGCCTGAGCTGAGCTGTAAAGGGACAAGGCCAACAGTGAGATTCCTTTAAGAAAAAAAGTTCTAATTGAGTATTCATTCTGGTGTTGAGAAGTTGGACCGAGTTGGGACTAGTAGATTGTAATTAAAAGTGAGATCAGTGCTTTCAACCCGCTGCTCACTGATCTAAGCTAAAGTGTTATTTGTACTTTGTAGAGTTAAAAGGATTCAAACTAAATTAAATATTGTACGATAATTATTCGTGTCTTTTGTGATCGCACTTTATGTTCACTTTTTTAAAAGATAAGATTATGAAGGATATGCCTTTAAATCAAATCAAATGAAATCCGGTTATATACGGTTATTCAATTTAGATGCTTCTTAGAGCATGCTTATGAATGTCAACAACGTTTACAAAATTCACGAAAGAGCAGGACTACGCCATCCGTTCGCAAAACTACCAGGAGGCCTTGTTCTGAGAAGAACGGGCAAGAAACTCAGCAAGTTTTGCCCTCCCTTTACATTACAATTATTCAAAGGAAAATGTCATAAACGATAAAGAGAAGAAAACCGATAAAAAAGAATTGTATACAATACTGACAGTTTCCTACATATAAGAAAAGATGACAGTGGCACACGTTATTTTATTTATAAATCCTAAAACGGAATTCGTTTAAAATTATTTAAAAGAAATTTGTTAAATATGTATTTGCAATTATTAAAAAAAAATAGATGTGTTGTACTGTTCTAGGTACATACTTTATTTTCTTGTTATATGTACTAACTAAATAGAAGGATGTTTTAAGTTCGTCGAATTTTATATTCTTACTATATTTTATTATTTTATTAACCAAGTTACAGAATCGCAAGGCAGCTCGTATTTTACGTGTTTGTTTCTTGTGTATCTGTTTGTGATATAATTATTCTCTTTATTTGGACCCCATCCCGTTTAAACTACCTGCAAAAATGTCCTTTTCATCCCATATTATTCACGCTATCTACCTGCTACTAAAACCATAATAAATATTACAATATGATATCTGGTGCTTACTCGGGCGAGATAGGACGAGTTACGGTCCAACGTTATCTCCTCTAGGCGGGTACAGCCCATGTGTTAAAATTGCTCTTTAAATATGGTTTACACTTTTGCCTAATCTTTATTGGGTCATATCACCCGTCTATTAATATTCTAAAGGTCTTTATATCTTGAAATAAACAAGGTCTAAACCTGTTTGGAGGTACTTATTGAAATATTGTAAGCAGATATTTTTATTTTATCTCTGTTGATCTACTATTTGTTTATGGGTTTCATTTTTAATGAGTGAATCGAATGGAAAACTATTTAGCTACAACACACGTTTGCGGAAGGACCATTGTTTACAAAAGGACATGGTTTAAAGTCCAAAAGGTGGAATAGGCACGTGGCTGGTATATTTGGGTGTCTGTTGTATGTATTTTAAGGTAAGTATCGTCTACCGGACCAGGACACAAATCCAGAACTTCGCCTTGCATCAAACAACAATTTTCGGTTCCATTTCTATGGAATGGCATAAATACGAGCGATCAATATGATCATAGATGCGTGGAGGTTAACAGCGTGCAGTAATTGATTGCGCCTGGACTGGAGTTGAGTCTAAAATAAACACAATAACTCGTATTTTCATATAAGGATTGAATTTTTTCTGTTCTCGTCTTCAGATTTCTCTATTTTTATAGTTATCCTTCTGTGCATAATACACCTTCGATTTTTGGGATTTAAAACTATGAGTTTGCTCGCTATGTTTCTATATAACATATGAGCAAGTGCCAAGTTTGTATTTAGATAGAAGAGTCCGTCGTTGCGCACCATCTAGGCAAATATCGAACACTGAAGATGTACTGAAACTACTAAATATACATTAGTACAAAGTAAATTTATCGTTACTCTATCGATTAAACTAAGCTTGGGACGAACGGTTATGTATAAAATATAAAACGCTTTTATTCAGTTAATTTGTATCCGGATAGAATCGGCTTCCAGTGAAGGTCTTGGGAGACGACCTCCAACGCTGTAGCAATTGCCAATTATGGCTGTTACGTAGACGTCTTTACCCTATTATCATATTATAAAAATGGTATTAAGATCACTGGTAAGCCCAACTTTAACATTATCATATACTATCTTATAATATTGACGTTATTAAGCGAGATATTTAATTAAAACAAATACAATTAGAACTAAACATATTCAATAAAGGTCCACAATTATCCGGTCAACTTAGGTTATTTAAGTTTAGTAGATAGGGCTGGCTAAAAATGGTACAGAATTGTAGAAATGAAATGACCATTAAATGGATAGGGGAAGAAGAAGAAGAGGGCGCTCTTAGCATGAAGCGAATAGAGATAAGGCCATAGATAGAGAGTTTTAGAAAAGGCTGGAGGAGGCCTTTACCCGTGAAACTACGATCAATGGTACTGGAGGAAGCTACGATAAGGACTAAGGAGTAATAAGAAATAAGTAGAAATATAATATATAAATTATTATCAAACATATTACTAAAACATACAAGGAAACAATTCTAAAAAGGGCAGCTGGTTCCACATAGTTTATTTATATTCTACGAATTAAATATATAAATATATATATATATATTTAATTTAATATATATATATCTTGTATCGTATTATCTTTAACGTATATTTATCGAAAAACTGTTACATAATAATTGTTAAATAAAAATATTTTCAGATTCAGAAAACTTTAATTGGCCGAACATTTGTTTAATATTAAAGTCAAAAAGGATTATATCATCATTTGTTCCTAATTAGAAAAAGGATTTTGGCATTTTTACGTCGTTTATTAAATTATTTAAAGTTAAAATTATCAAACATAATATATTATTAAGTAAATTTAGAATATAACACTGAGTAAACTAAAGAGCGTACTAGTTTTTAAAAGGCCGACAACGCACTCGCAAGCCCTCTGTCATTGAGAGTGTCCATGGACGGTATCACTTAACATCAGATAAGCCTCCTGCCCATTTGTTTGTTTAAAAAAATTAGGCTAAAAACAAAAATTAAAATTATGTGGTAACCCTACTGGCGGGTTAATTCACAGGGGAACCCTAATCATGCACATAATTAGTTGATTGCGAACCCATCGGATGGCACAAGTTTTGTAGTTACAAATTAATATGCTTTTAGGAATGGTTCAATTTGACTAACTTGAGAGAATAAAGTTTGCTTCAAATCTGTTGCGGTGGAGTGAGGTACTTTAAATTATCATTATTAATGAGAAACTGTGTAATTCGATTTTCAGGCTTTACTAATCTCTTACCGAAAATGTACTATTTAATTTAATAAGTTAATATCTATATATAATTTAACCATGGCGACAAAACAGTTTATGAATATACAACAAAAGTTGTGCTTTGTCCTAAAGTTTATTTTATGATTTTTCGGCGATACACAAAATACATATTTCAAAAGTATCACTTTGATGGCTGGAAGTCTTCCATGGTCCGCTTCACAAGACACTTTCTTTCGCAAATTAGCGAAATACTTCTACCTCAAAGGCCGGTAACGTAGTTGCGTAAAATGGGTGTCTATGGGCTGCGATGACTGTCCTTTTTGGGCGTCCTGTACACTTGTTTGCCTTCCTAAAAAAAACAAAAGAAAATAAGTGTTTTGGTATAAGATCAGGTGTATATAAACACACATACACACACCCCCATACAAATTTATTTCTGTAGTAATCTAGTTGATTTTTTTGTTTTTTTTTTCCTTTTTTTGAAAATTTATATTTTGTTTGTAATTTTTACTCATACTCGTATATCTACTTTTTTGTTATAACTCCGTATAACATAACATAACTCATACTAACGAATACCTTCTTAATTGTAATCGTTCATTTTAATTTAAATGATGAATGAAAATGAAAACCACAGATTAAAAAAAAAAATGTTTAATCGGTCTCTAAACAAAAGATAACTTTTTCATGACATATATATTTTTGTCTAATTACAGAAATATCGAAAGTGTATGCTTTAAAGTCATTATCGATTATTAACAAGCCCATACCTCATTGATTTCAGGTCTAAGTACGTCAAAAAATGTGTGATTCTGAAATATCCGATCTCGCAAAGTTCGCACTCTCGTTGCTGAATCTTACCCTAAAATAAGCTATCTTGCCGACGTTGCATTTTAGCATGTTTAGGTATTCATTTTTATTCAAAGGCCCTTCCCATTGTGTGGGTTTGTAGATGATATGAAAAGCATGAGAGTGTATGAGATGGAAGACAGATCTTTCCTATATATTGTCAATACGGCTGGTAATAATTTTATTAAAGAAAGATCGTTACAACGGATTTAACGCCGACGAAACGGACACGGCTCGTATCTAATATTTCGTCTATAATAATAATTCAACAACATAAACTACATAAAAACTTTATACTTTACCACAAATTTCCTAAAACCTCGTATAGATAGGCTATTTTCGGTGGTAGCGTCCATCACATGCAGGCTTCCGTTGCAAGACGGGGCATAAATAGTCAGGAATTATCTGCTGCGGACCATTGGCGATCAATTGAGTGAGACTCATTTCATCCAGCCTCGACAAACGTTCTCTTCGTAACATGCTTTGCCTCTTCGTGAGAAAATAGCAAATAGAATGGTCATTGTTTTAATAATACAACGGCAAATTCAAATAATTTAAAATCTAAAGTGCCGTTTTCTTATAAGTATTTTTTATTTCTTCCTATCGAAGCGATATTTAAGATATTTTTTTTCGAATCAAAATATTTTCGTTTGCTGTTTTTAGGTCATACGTTTTTAAATCAGTTTTTGAATCCTAGAGTTGTTAAATCTTTTAGTTTAAGAAAGGGTGGTGATGTCTATGAAAATTAGATACATTTAAAAGATTTACTCACTCATTGTTTCCATATACAAAATAACTTATAACATTTGTCAGCAATTGTATTCAAAATCAGGTTCAAACCCCCCAAAACTCGATTAGTGAAACACGTTTTCCTAATCGAATAGAACTCGACTTAGGTACAATCGGAATGCAATAGTCTAGATGATTTGTATAAATAAATCAAGTTTGTTACGATGGAGTAGGGAAGACCAATCGAATTAGTTCTGTCTTAGTTGATTACATGCTAGATGTACTGAGGACTATTGTTAGAACTCATGTAAATTGCTAGCTGTGTTAGCATAGTGGTTAAGCGTGCGATTCTGACTTGAACAGCTGTGAAATAATGGTGCTTTCTAAAAAAAACTGGCGCTACATTCTTTTAGGTCTACCTATGAGTAAGATTCATGTAGTATGTTAAGTGATATTGATAATTTGCGATATTTGTTTTAAAATAAGTGTTGTTTGATGATTTGCTATTTTAAAAAAGTACCGAGAGTTTTTTACGCCGGCTTTTTCTCTCGGCCCTCTGTCTTATTTGGTGATGAGTAGGGATGCCTACTTCAAATTTAATGACGTGGAATAAATGATACCTGTATCTTATGTTCCATAATAAACATATTTTATTTTATTTTTTTTTTCTAATAGGCGGTCTGCTTTCTGTGCCCGATTCAGTCAAAGGTGGGCTGGCTACCTCTCGATGTTTTTCTTCACCGTAGGAGCGTGTCTTAATGTAGACAGAAAGTCGTGCACAGCCGGGGTTTGAAGCTCTCTCTCTCAAGAGAGTCGCACGCTGATGCACGTACGAAAAACAGCGCGAGAAAATCGGCATAGATTTTGCTTGTGTTGGACGCAGAAGCGTTTTCACCCAAAGTTGGCAAGAGTCTATGAAGAAACAAATGCACAAATGTAAGGCAAACATATTTAATGGATCACAATGCCCCTGGACGAATGGATTTGTCCCTAGAGTGTAATAAAAAGCTACATTTAACAAATGTGGTTTTGGCACGATTTTTTCCCGATATTTCAACACAATTGCATGCTTTATGTAAATTAATAAAGATTAAAGTTGCAAAGTAATTAAGTTTATAAGTACTTCTGTGAAATGTTAAGGTTAAAGGTTCATGTTTAATATGGATACACTTTTAGTAGTTGCTACGATAAAAAGTTAATTTATGAAGGACTTAGAGAAAACGGCAAACAAATTAAACCGCGTGCGTTTGGTACCAAAGCACACAGCAATTCTAATAATTCTGAGACAATTTTAGAGGAGATTTTTTTCCTATTAGAGTTTAATCCGTGACGATGATTATTATCTATGTATTTATCTATAAACTTCTTTGATGGCTTGCCTAGAACAGAAGAGAGTGAACTGCATTCACTGAATACCCTTTCACATGTTAACTGTTAAGCTTAATCTATATATATAAATGAATTGCTGTTAGTGTCTCGCAAAAACTCGAAAATGATTGGACCGATTTGTCTTGGGTGTGTTTATTATCTTGAAATATGGAACTTCAGAATTTAAACGGTGGGAAACATAAATATTAAGTAAAGAAAAATACTAAAAACGACGATTGATTTTTCCAATAAAAACTGATCCTAGCTAGAAAATATTTGATGTCTTTCGTCTATTTAATAATCTATCTATTTAGAAATAAAAAAATGTCACTTGGTTGTCATGTATTTATACATGCCTTCAGACATTTGCGCTTCATAGCTGTTGTATGAGGTCCGATCTCTTTGGTCCGGTATAAAAAAAATCAGTTCTTACAAATATACATAGGTGATACGAAGTTCACCGGGTAAGTATATTGTAACTATACACAAAGGTAATGCGCGAGTCCTGTTAAGTCTAAAAGTGGGATTATATGTCTATGAACCCAAACAATTCTTTGGGTACTGTTTCTGTCTCTTATTACTCCATTAGGTAATAAGAGACAGGCATTAGGCACGCATTAATGTTTGTATAATTAGTAATTATTGGTCATGGTCATTTCGTTTTTAAAACTTAATTTTCTTATCAGATCGAGACGAAATACGGCGTATGTTGGGTTCTGAGAAGAGGAAGTTATGCTCGCATGCCACGTTAGATGTCTGGATGGAATAGAAAGTTCATAGAAATACTATTGTGGAATTATTTGAGGCTAATCACTTCGCAGAAAGTCTGCCTTGTTAAAGTTTCTTACAAATATACTAAAATTGATCCATGCTATAACGCTTTATTTCTGCTTAATAATTAGTATGTAAATATGTTTTGTAGAAGTTTAAAAAAATATTATTATTCTTTACTAAAAAATATTATTATTCTTTTAAAACGGGAATATGAAATGGTTTTCAGAAAACAAATGCACGCTGTAAAAAATTGAATTTGGAATTTCTCACCAATGCAAAGAGGAGATATTTGAACAAGTACGATAAAACGCCAATTTCGTATGTAAGGACATAATATTTGTGTGTTACAAATAAGTACATACTTTATTATTATTATTTAAAGGTACAAGACTTTCATGAAGAGGTATTAAGCTGTCTAATGCATTTAAATAAATATTTTTATGACCCCAGACAGGCAGTTGAATTTGTGAAAAATAAAAATAGAAAATTTATATCTATTGTTTGTACACTATTATTCAAACCTATATAGATTACACTAGCAGACTCGGCCAAGCGTTGCTGTGGCTAAGGTTTTGTACATAGTAGTAAACTATTCAAGGGAAACGGTAGAAGAACACCAGTCATGGGCACCACCATGCTTTTTTGGTGGTTATGCCATTAAATTGTAGCTTATGTGAAACGTTGGTACTTTCAACACAGCGCCATCTGTTAGAATTGCGACTGTCAAATAATATACAAATAATTTGCAATGAAATAATATTGCGGGTATAAATTAATATGTAAGCTACCCTATCTTTTAAGAAAGATCAAACTGCACACGGTGTGCAAATTTTATTGAAATCGGTTAAGTAGTTTAGGAGTCCATAGCGGACAAACAACGTGACCCGTTATTTATATATTAAATTAAGATTAAATGGCATTGAGGCTCTATCGACTGTGTCTTATATATGATCTCCGTCGCGTTAATTTCTAAGACGCCATCAATTTAATAGGTCCCTGACCCTAATCCGAAGTAACGATTTACGATTGTGTGCGTTCGATATTTCTTTATTGTGTCAAGCTGTTTTTAATATATTCACTTTCATTATGTAAATCGTTTAAAATCTGACATATAAATCACTTTACTTAATTAATATACTCATTTATTAACTGACGCATAATTAATGTATAATCCACATCGAACTATGTACTGAAAGTCTGCAACCCAAGGGGGAAAGTGTGCAACCCAAGTGTTCTCCAAGAACTGGGTTTCTTTGTACCTACCTATGGGATGTGTGCGACGGCGAAGGCCTAGGTTATTTGCGATACTAAGAGTCAGAACCAATCTGTTGCACAGATTGCCGTTATTAAAGACGTTGCACCTACTGAATGCTGTCACCAACACTATCGACATATTTATATGTTCGCAGAGTGTAGCGATATTGTATACAATATGTGTTTAATATAATTGAAGTAATACTTCTTTTGGCGCGTTAGGGAAAAATTATGAGAGAACATTTTTTTGATGTGCGTCACAAAAAACCGACACCCTGAATATCTGTTCAAACGTCGGTAAACCAGTCTGGGACGCTAGTTGGCGCTTGCTCTGTTTTATCGACAAGTTGCATGTCATGGCGTAGTGTGTTTCAGAGTCGTGTTTATTTAAACCACAATAATTATTTCTATACGAGAAAACCCGTTCCAATGTGATAAAAAACATAGTATTTGTTTTAAATTATCATGATTAGTACATATTATATCGTTTCGATTAGAATTGATCATTAAAAATGCAATCCGAAGAGGGAAACGTCCCTCTAAAGTGCTCGAAGAAAATGATTACGCCAAAGAAGTATAACTTCTTACGCGTGTACATAACATGTACACACGTTGTTTACTTTATTTTATTTTTCTCGACATTATCGTATTGGCATAGTATGTAAGGGTAATGTATGTATTTCTGTAATAAATAAATAAACATTATATTTTGGTTTCAATAGGTTATAGTTACATTTTTTAAAAGCACTATGTAACCGGGTAAACTTGATAACAGTAATAAAGTATGTTAATGCGTGGATAATTCCAGCTAATATCTAGGTTCTAGGGAGGCAACGGGGTGGAAGGTGAGTCCACAAATGACCCTTAATGCACACCATCTCCTGACAAAGGCTTATCCTTCAAAGGGTCTGCCACAAAAATCCTACAGTACAGTCGATATTTTAACATTTTGGTTCTGTATAATTGCTTTGTGGATTTGTCACATTAAAGTGGTTCTTGTTCACTTTTAATCTAATTGAAATATTTTGAAGTTATACTTATTTGGCGCGTTATGAAAAATTGATGAGAGTGAAATTTTACGATGCGCGCCCACCGTGACACAAAATTATCAGTATGAAGTTGCCCACTAACGAATTCTTTTTAAACCAGCCAGGCGCCGAGCGTGCGCGAGCGAGATGGGAATAACACAATCTACAAGTAAAAAGTAAAAAGAAATAGAATATGCGTGAAGTTAGCAGCTATGCCAAGAATTTTGAATGACCATAATGACCTTTGTAGTACCTTTTAAACAAATAAAGGAGTTTTAATTATTTTTTTTATATAAACAGATTTTGTTATGGGATTTTTGTAAATTACACGCCTAGAAAGTAGTATTAGAAAAAAAAAGGTTTTCACACATTTCCAAGTATTTTCTTTGTCTTACTTTCGCGTATTTCTTACACTTACAACTACTAATTAAAACTAACACTACGTATTACTTACTGTACAAAGTGGACACCCGTCAAAATTTTGGTACTGGGAAAATATTTTTGACAAATAAAATTACTGGTCCCTAATCGTGAGGTCCAGAGGGATTATTATAAGCGGTCTCATTACGAGCTATTTGCGATCCTCCCGCGGGATATCGAGGCCGATGTCCCAACCGCACCAACTATAACTGTTAAGTACTATACTTAATAATTTACGCTACATTTGAATAATTGACTTTGTCGGGTAATCAATAAAGAGAAGCGTCGTTTAAAGATATTTTATATTTAAACGTAAGAAAAAATTTAGTTTGCTGAAAATATTAGTTTAATTTTTCAAGAGACTAAAAAAACTCAAAAGAGAATTTACAATTTTTTTTATAAGTAGATAGGTATATACATCAAATTAAAAATAAATCGTAATATGATTAAATTTATAAGGATTGGTAAGTGCTATTAAATGATAAATATATAATATACCTGAATACTATAATTACCTGAAGATACTATTAAAAAATGGATCTAATTTTTTTTAGAATATGTGACTGGCAGACCACCAGACCTTGAGTAAAGGCCCTTACAAGACCCAGGCGCAGAGGCTTGCCGAAGACAGTAGAGAGTGAAGGAAGTTGTGCACCACCTTCAGAAATGAAGAGCACGTCTAAAGAAGAAGTTAAGATAGTTCAATTAAAAAAGGACTTTAGGGATTTCATTAGTTGTGCCTTACAGATTCGCGTTGGCAAGAAGCACGTCGTTCGGCGTTAATGCGGAAATATCGTGTTGGTGCACAATAACGGCTAAGAACAAAACGAACGGTTATTAAAAACGTTTCAATGATGTATCGCTGTAATTCAGAATGTTGCCGAAAGGAGTAGACGCTGTAGCACACTGGGAGCGATGCGATTGTATTTATGTAAGTATATTCAAAATGATATATGTTTATTATTACATATAAAACTGATAACATAATAATGGTAATCTGAAGACAAATGCAAAGTACCGTTAGAGTATAGTAAGAGTATAATAATCGCCAGCACGCTAGGCAATTTTTAATCGTATTTCTCTTCTATTGTAATTATATAATTTCATTTGTGTCTTTATTTATTTATAAGATGCAGGTTTAAAAAGTATAAACTGCAAACATAAAAACGCAAATAAATAATAAAAATAAATAGAAACTTAAAATCTTATATAAGAGCATTTTAAACTAAATAATGGTGAGTAGAAAAATTGTTATGAAATGTTTTTACTAATTTGTATTAGAATATTCAGGGGAGCATTTAAAGCAGCGGATTAGTGAGATGTAGTACGAATAAAAGGCTTTTGTTTCTAGTAACTCTAGGATTACAAGGAAATTAAAATATTTTACAATAAAGAACGAACAGAAAGGAATGTTAATACTACAAGGTAGCCACCAGTGTCAACATCAAACATATTTGTTGTTTAAAGGTTATTTTGTCATAAAGCGAAGGTAAAAGGTGTAAAATATGTACTAATTAACGACTAATTTTCAAGAAGCTTTATGAGGAATTTAATGTTTAAAAAACAGTGGAGCTACAACCTTTTTAGGTCTAGGCCTCAGATTTCTGTAGCTGTTTCATGATGATTTGTTAATCTAATAGGCAAGTAGGTGATCAGCCTACTGTGCCTGATACACCCCGTCGACTTTCTGGGTCTAAGGCAAGCGGATTTCCTCACGATGATTTCCTTCACCGTTCAAGCGAATGTTAAATCTGCATTTAGACAGAAAGTCCATTGGTGCACAGCCGGGGATCGAACCTACGACCTCAGGCATGAGACTCGTACGCTGAAGCCACTAGGCCAACAATTTGAATGTTTAATATGAAATATTTTAGCCAACACTGTAATGGACGACGAGACTAAATCTTCCCCCGAGGGCCGTTTTATTGGCTTGATTTATCGTTTTCTTAATAAATACGTCAGTGTTGCCCGATTGCTGAGGCTTTATTATTAATTGAAACGGATATTAATTGCGCGCCCTTACACATAAATTATTGCGAGTTCTTAACGTTAACTCCTATAGAAAATGGTTCGCAGAATTTTTTATATTCTTTACAAGTGGTCGAAGAAGCGAAATCTGCAATGTATGTTATTTTTAATGGAATAATAATTGAGTTCCTTGATTTTCAGTCCTATGTCCAAGTGGGTCAGAGGGCATCCAGCGTAGAAAACCAGCCTGAACGGTCCTGGGTGGCTCTCATAATTCCACCTTACGTAATTCTAGCTTCCTTCACCACTGCTTTATTGCCAGGTCTGTTTGGGGCGGCCACGTTTCCTTTTGCCTTGAGGCAGATCTTGCCGGGGAGGATCTTGAGGAGTCGAGGGCTTGATTGGCCCACTGAATTCTACTTTTGGCGTTTTATAAACCTATGGTTCAGATTTAATTTTGAACATCACCCAACTGCTGTGTAACTGTGTACTTTGTTCTAAATGTTCGCAATACACCAACAGTTCGCTAAAATAATATGATGTATGTGTGAATAGGTGTAAGTAGTATTTAAGATAATGTCTTTGAACAATAAATTAGATTTGAATATTGCTCTGTCTTATTCATTCCTCTCAAAGTGGCGAAGACTACTTCAAGCCTTAACTGGCAAGTACACCTATCAATTGGCACCTCATAACTCCCGTAGCTGATGATTAGAGATTCTCTCGTGCCAGCATCACGGTTTTTATTTTGGATCAGAAGATTTTGAAAGGAAGTTAACACTAGTCTAGCTCAAAATCTCAATAATATATAATGTTACCCCTTATAAAATTACATAGAAATTCCAAACAGCAAATAGACACTCAGTTTTGTCGCCCAGTCGCACAAATCCGTCGCATTCATAGAATGTGACCAGTTGTATTTTTATCTATTCAGGGTCCAATTGAGGCTCAAATTGCGCCATTCATCGTGCCCCTAATTGGACGGCGTCACGCCAGTACTGCCTTCGTTAATTCTTCCTTTTATTTATATCTAACAACTTTCCTGGTTTTAAAGGAATCAGACGAGAATTCATTCGAGCAGACATACGATGTGTATAATGTTTTTAAAGAAACGGAGTCTTTTATTTGCGGGTCACAGATAATAACTATATTCAACGTACTGATTTAAGGGTATAAATTGTCCGTTTAAGTAAAATAATAAAGAGGGGCTACAACATCAACATTGTCAAGCCAAGAGCAATGGTCTAGAGGCAATAAAGTGCTACTTTCATCCTTGAGGCCGTACCTGCCCTGCGATTCTGTAACTCACTTGTTGAACTCACGCAGGTCGAAAAGTGAGTTACAGAATCGCAGGGCTGAAGAACCCTTAGACCCAAAAAGTTCACGACGTGTGTTACGGAAGGCAGCCCACCTACTTGCTTAACTGATATCTGAGGTCAGAAGGTTGTGGTGACACAATTTTTTTTCATCTGTTTTACTAGGCCTGATACACGTCAATTTTCATTTAGACATCCCGATTTCAATTTGACGTTATCTATTACCGTAAGAGAAGTGTTAACTGCATAGAGATGTGATCCATTTTTGCACAACATTCAAACGTAAGAGTCGAGATGACGTTAGAGAGACGAGATGTTTTATGTTTAGCAATTATACACTGTTCTTATTTTAATCTGTATTAAATTTCAAGTTTTTTATGCCACAGATAAATAGGAAATATGAGCTGAGCGTATTTTTTTATCTGTTACGTGTACACAGCATAAACAATACGTATATCTCTCAATAACCCTTAGCATAATACCGTCAAATGCAATGTACATAACATCTCATAGCTTATGTAAATAGGATATAATTGGTAGATAATTGTAACAGATAACATAGGACAGCCTCATTTCTAATTAAGTAGGATTAATAGCTGCCTTTGACGCATTGCTCGCGCCTCAATTAAGATATCCACTTCAATATATAAATTAATTAGCGAACTGATGTGACATCGGTCATTCACCTTTCATGTATTATTGTTTATTAGTAGTTTGATGTTTTGAATTGAAACGAATTCTAATAATAATCCAGTGGCGCTACAATCCTAAATCTTCATTTACATCATCTTGGCCTCAGATTGCTAGATTCTTTGATCATTTTTATATCATAGACAAGTAGGTGATCAGCCTTCTGTCGTTGGTTTTTGGATTTGAGTCGTTTTCTTCAGGATGTTTTCCTTCACCGAACGAGTGTTAGGAAGGAAGGAATTATTAGGAACACGCAGGGCGTCCATTAGGGGATACCTACGACCCCAGGGATCACACGCTCAAGCCACCACTGCCATAAAACGTTAAAGTAACAATATTAGTTACAATTTAGTTTAACAAATTATTTTATTATAATAGATATGATTCTCATTCAAATAATAGCCAGGAGCCATTGGCAGAACTTTAAGATGCATACAGTCTTTTTTTATTTGCTATTGCTACTAAATAATTAATATCAAGTATAGATTACAATAAAAATATAAAGATAGATTGAAGGTATAATCACTATGGTAAAAATATCTCAAAAATTTTCAATGACCTGGAGATAACAACTGGGAAATAAAAAAATAAATCAAATCAGTGTATATGGCAAGAACAACAGAGTAAAAAGAAAAGACAAAAATAGAATTAAGCCATATTTAAACAAAGTTGAAATACAACTTAAGTGGAAATGTTCATACGAGAGTCGAAGGACAAGCAAAATATATAACTGTTTGCCAATCGATATAATAAGTTAAGGCTTTTTATTTTATATTTATTTTATCCTACAAAGACAAATAATTCTTTCTTCTTTACGTTCCAGTTACAAACTTGCAGACAACATGTAAATAGCTAGGATCAATCAGTGTTGAGGGCAATGCAGTGGAAAGCCAAGCAATTGTGTCATTATATCCAGTCGGGATCCGTCGGCGAATAAAATTATACGGAACCGTGGGAGCCGGCGAGTTTGTGCCTGCGCGGTTCCTTTGTTCAATACGGTACGGCTAATAAATATTAAGTCATATTCTCACGTTTTTTTTAAAAAAGCCCGTACTAATACTTTACGGATTAGTTTCCTGATAATTTGTTCATAAACATATTAAAACTATCAAGTTGCGTTCGTGTGTTTTGTCCATATACTTTGCAAATAAATACGCGTGATTAAATATTCTTTAACTAATTGTGGTTAACGACCGAATTGAAACTCAGTGGAACACTGAATTTTGAGATGTTAGACTAGTTAGTTATTATTTTTTGATTAGAGTTTTTATTGAACTATATAAAACTCGTTAAAACATTTCTTATATAAATACTACTACATACTAAATTACTCTTCTTACATAATTTCAATGCGTTATTATTCCTTATGACCAATGAAATAGTTTTATGTTCGAAGACATTTGAGAAAATGAAAAGAATTTCTGTTTTCACATGAGTATTTACATGGCCGAAAAATCATAAATGGTAGAGTATGTAATGGTATTTTTATAATGGTTTGATAAATTATTTGAAAATATATTTTAAATGTATTATTTACGCTAACAAACAAAGAATATAATACAAGGACCTTAAAATTATAGTAACACCTTTTTTATATGTTTGAAATTCCACGCGTTCCACCTCCACGACAGACCCTTCAAGACACTTTTTGCCGCGCACCACCCCCTTTACGTAACCAGCACCCATTTCAGATATTTCCAATCCGTTACCACTACCTTAAAGCTCGGCAACGCACTTGCAAATCTCCTGGTGTTGCTGGCGTCCATGAGCGGCGGTAAATACTTAACTTTAAGTTAAGTGTCTGTTCGTTTGCGAAACTTAAAGTTAAGTCCTGTCGCATAAAAAAATGTATTGCCTATTTTCAACACCAAGAATACTTTTATTTAAATATTAGTGAGTAGTTGTTTAATGTGCGTCTGCTATAATTGATTATATAAATATAATTGATAAAAATGGTGGGATGGAAACAAATTCGCGATAATGACTTGAATACAAAATGCCGCCGCTCGCTGCTAAATTATCAATGAAAGGTATTAAATGATTTTTATGGAGGCCATATTTTATGTTGGATCTACTCGGGAATTCAACAATTTATTCTACTTAATTATGCTTTTATAAGCGGGTTTAGAGAAAGGATAACTTTGTAAAAAATTGTTATATTTGTCAGCGATTACGATGTCAATGTATCAGTTTCGATATATATTAGTATGAACATAAACGCTCTGCTTTGAACGAGATTAAGAACATATATGTTGTTACGTATATATTTTTGTTCATAAGCAAGTATGTGGTCAGCTTTCTCTGTCTTCTAACTATATTTCCGACAAAAACCCAGCATTGATAACCAATAACACTGAATGCGATTGCTAAAAAAATTGTGTATCTAAAAAAACTTAACGGGTTACGATACAACGAATCACATATGTTATTGTGATAATTATAATATTTAAATGTATTTTATAAAAACTAATTGGAAATAATACTGTTTGTCTTTACCACAACTCTACATAATAATAAAATAAAGCAAAAGTTTCGTCCCAGTGCAAGACTATCCGTAACGCTGGCAGTATTTACCTTCTGTATTGCAAGACATAATATGTTTGGTGAAAGCACCAGCTCTGGGTTTATTGGCACTGTCTACCACGCGCCAACTTAAATCTTAGATTAGTGCGTTTAGCGGATGGGATTGCACCCCACGGGGTCTCAACTCCAATGTGAAAATCAAAAGATTTGTTATTATTAACGTCAAACCCCGTGAAAATCTATTGTGATAACGTATTCACCCAATAACATAAAAAACAGCCCTACTGCCCTGCGATTCTGTAACTCACTTTTCGAACTCACAGAGCGGAGTTCGCATCGGCGGTCGCTCTCGAATCAGTCGTGAAGCAGTCATTTTATGATTTGGCATTCTGAAAAGGTAAGAGCTTGTAGTTTATTGTTTATTTGAGAGCGACCGCCGATGCGAAAACCGCTGTGTGAGTTCGAAAAGTGAGTTACAGAATCGCAGGGCTGGTATCAAAATTTTAAAGTATTCAAATGTTTTGTAAAGGTAGTCGCGGTTTTCATTGTAATTGCTCATAAAAGTTACCACGTTAAGGGTAAAATTCTTTAGTAGGGTAAATTGTAAGCGTCAGTCTCTCAGATTGGTCACGGTGGATCGGTGCTGGCCCTTACTGGGCGCGGACGTGTGGTTCGATAGAAATTAGCATGAATAATGTATGCGCGCGCGCTCAGCGCCGAACCCTTCTGGAATTACTGGTTAGGGAGTCGGTGAGGTATGGATGCGCTATTATATTCCTTACTATAACTATATCTGTAGCAAGTTTTTCAAAAGTAAAGAATGAATAATTGAGAGGAGAATAATTAAAATCCTAAGATTTTGTTCTAGATGCCGGTGATATTTCGTTGAATTGATTCGTACAATGATGACAATTGACATTACTTTATTGTGTCAAAATAGTCATTCTTTTAAGTATACGTGATAAGTATAAGATGAAAGATGAACGAAACGAGGTGTGTTCACCATGGAAAGGACTAAAAAACCTTACACAAGATACCTGGAAAATTATTTGAAAGGGGTTTCTACTAAACCGACTACCTATATAATTTATTAGGTTTTGCATAAATCATAATAGTTAATAAATATAGGAAATTAATAAAAAAATATTTTATTAAGACACGTGTTCTCTCATCATCTCGATGGTTAAAGCTTAAAAAATTAAGTTTAATGTAGGAAAGTCCGATGATAGCAGATATCTCCGTGCTATTTATAAAATCGATCACCAAAAAACCTTATATAATATTTATTGCAAAAAATAAATATGCCATCTCCAAACATCCTAAGTGAACGTACCACGTAGTGAAACGCCCGAAGCAAACACTTAATTCCGTTATCATCTGGGTCTCGAAACTGTTTTCCCCCAGTTTTTTTGGTCGAATTCATTATTTTTACACTGAAGCACCTCTTGACACGGCCGCCTGATATGCATTTTATGGCAGGGTTACTGCTTACTGATAGGGACTGACGCCTATATTTCAGCTTGGTTCTTGTGTACGATAAATAACACTTAGTGGGTTTAGGCTTACAAAAAGTATAGTAATAGGACCCGACATACATTGTTCTGTATAAACGTTTTAATACAAAATTTAGTTGTAAATCTAATTCTAAAATATCATTTAAGAGTTTAATTACAAACACAAGCACAGAAGATTTATAATTAAAAACATATTAACCGATATTGATTAGGCTTGGTCAGTAAAGTTGGAATATTATATTTATTCTGAATCATTCTTTTAGTTTCCAGACATTCTCGATGGATAAGTGGAGAAACGATTTACGAAATCTATCATAGGTACTTGGATACACCTTTTTCATTGGTTAAAATTAGACATAACAACGTTAAGATTAATATATCTTTTATATTCGGGCTTTTTCCAGTTAGCTATTTATTTATTTATAAACAAGGCTAGTTATTTATTATGTACCTAGAAATGGTCTTCACATATAATTATCAAATCAATGTCATTTGTAATTATGAAAACAAAATATCGTAAAACCTACTTTAAAAAGGGTAACTACCTTTTGGAAGGGGCTACTAGAGTATTTTTTTTAAATATTTCTAACTTGTAATTTTTACTTTCAAAAGTGCCTTTTTAATATGCCTAATTTAAATAAATGATTTGACTTGACGTGACTATTCATGTACTAATTCAAGACTTTATGATTGTTAATTGAGCTTAATCAATCATCAAATAATCTATTTTAATATTCACAAAGCACATGATTGATTTCAAGGAATATAAAGGCATTCGTAATTAATAGCGCAAGAAGTTTACAGCTAAAGCTAATAAAAACTTAGCGTATGGCGAAAAGGTAATTAGCGGTAAGTTTATGTAGTTTCATAAAGTTCGCGTGGAGTCGGGTCGGAAAGTTAGTCGTAAAATGGGACCTAAAGTCTTTTACAGACCTACACATTACTTGACTTAATTAACATTTTATTGATTCCATTAGGGGCGAGTTTTGATCCGAGCTTTTAGTACTTTGGTTATCATAATATTTATTCTATTAAGACGTTTCTTCGGTGTTACGGGCACAGTTGTGGTATACTATTTCTTGCTTAATCACCTGAAACTCACAGAATTCATATATCGGTATTACCCACACTAGAGAGGCCCTGTGTTGTGGGTAACTAGAAAACAATTATTACGTGGTACATGTTAAAAGTATTAAATAAGCAATGATTATTTCGTCGGCAATCATATCTGGGACATCGTAGAATATGATTCTTATTGATATACGGTTTTTAAAATGCTTGTATAATTAAAATGATAATTGATTTATATCTTCGGTACTTTGGAAATGACCAGGATTTTTTTATATACAGTCGGGATTTGTACAAAGGACCTAAGGGAGGGTTAAGAGTGCGCCTGTGAGAACGCCTAAACTGGTTGGCCAACACAGCTCGTTTTTTTCTAAACACGATTAAATAAACAAATTAATGGCGTCACAACCTTTTTAGGCCAGGGTCTCAGATTTCTGTATCTTTTTCACGGCAAGTTGGTGATCAGCCTTCTGTGCCTGACGCACGCCCTCGACTTTTTGGGTCTAGCAAGCCAGTTTCCTCACGATGTTTTCTTCATCGTTCGAGCGAATGTTAAATGCGATCATAGAAAGAACCACAGCCGGGGATCGAACCTACGACCTCAGGGATGAGAGTCGCACGCTGAAGCCACCTAGCCAACACTGCTCTTCTACGCTCGATTGAGTATTATTATTAAAATGTTTATTATTTCTATGTCAGACGGTCGAGGATATATAGCTGAATGAGTGTTGTTGAGCCACGCCAAGGTTATATAAGATAGAAACAAAAGGGATCTATTTGAATGGATGGTGGAAGTCTTTGTGAAACTTTTGGTACCTTTGAGGCGGTCATTAAGGACTCGTTATTTTGCTTTTTTTCACTTTCTTTGTACTTTGTTCCAAGTTTGTTTAATTGTCGAAGTTGGTGACGGGGAAATTGTCGACGCTTTTTTTGACGGGCTGAGTTTAAACGGTCTCCCTAAACTTGAACATACATAGTGTTTACTTTATGTATGCTTACGGCTTGCTTAATTGTAACGAATATAGGACTGACTTCCTGTTGATTAATAATGTTTTATTAAAACATTTTTTTAATACAAACTGATTTTAGAAATAACCTACAGAGAGCTGTGGCTGTGTAAAAAAAACATTTTCTGGACTTAAACGTCCAGAACCCTTTCTAAACATAATCAGGAACTATCGTGTCTGCTTCGTGAACTCAAAATGTCGTGTTCAAAAAACTATATACACACCAGAGTGCTACGCTATTTTTTGTTTCCAAAAAATAAAGATCTCTATGCATGATATCTGAATATTTTATTTACATATTAGACTGATTTATGACATAACTTGGCCTGGGTTCGATTCGCGAAACGATAATCGTTATGGGTTGGTAGTTTATCCTTTAAAAATAACCTTGATTTTTATATTAATTATCAAAGAGTAGACCAAAAAATATATGTTCGTTGGAACATAACACCTATAATCAGACAGCGAAATTTGTATGTATATTCTTTGCAGGTGTAAATAGCGCTGGACTCTGTCCCTTCGGGCACATCTACTCAGTTAGCTCTTCAAAATTTCACCAGTTTAATCTCACAGAATGGCAATACACCGGCACTTAACAGTCCCGCTGGTTATGCTAAAAGTTTTATTCTAAACGCTACTTGATAAATGTTCAAAGTCCAATACTATGATATTTACGAGAGAATGTGAAAATATTATTACGTTTTTGTTTTAGCATACTTGAATACACTTAAATAATTGACTATGATAATGATGTATTAGAACAATACAATTAAATTCACTTGAAGAGGTTAGGAATGGGTGAAATATAAATTAGATTTTGATAATTAACAAAATCAAATTTACATTTTTATATCATGAGTTAATATTGTATGTTACTAAACGTCTCTGAATATTCTGTTGTATTATCGGTTGTCGTCTCGATACAGGCTAACATATAGACATACTGTTCTCAATGTCGTCACTCACGCGAGCGATATAACAATAAACAATGAACTGCCCACCAGCCCTGCGATTCTGTAACTCACTTGTCGATCTCACACAGCGGTTTTCCAGTCGGCGGTCGCTCTCAAATCAGTCGTGAAGCAGTCATTTTATGATTTCGCATTCTGATAAACAATAAACTGCAAGCTCCCACCTTTTTAGAATGCCAAATCATAAAATGACTGCTTGATGAGTGGCGCTACGACCTTGAAGGTCTATCCCACGGACTTCTGTATCAGCTCCGCGATCATTTGTTTTTAGTTATAGAAAAGTAGGTGCCTGACACGCCGTTGGCTTTATAGGTCCAAGTCATGCGATGTTCCACCGTACGTGTGAGGTTTTTCGCGCTCCGTACGTCCTCAGGGATGAGTTCCACGCTAAATCCACCCAATACTTCTCAAAGAGATTTATTATATCTATGAAAATACTTATCTATAGTGGTAAAAAACGCATGCACGCGTTTGCCTCTAGTACCGAAATGTAAAAATTAACTTACAAAGGCTATATAAGTTAGCTGAGTGTCCATTTCTATGTAGTGAGTTTCAATTTCCAGTTGAAAAGCGCGACAACAAAGCGATCGTTATCATCTATATACATTCTAAGAGGTTTTCACAACTTCTACGGCGAGTTGTATCGTAGTTGTTACTTTGTATTTACTTTAGAAGTTGTAATCAAGTCTCGTGCAAATAAACTATTAACAGGAATGAAGATATTTCGCTTCCACACACAATTTTGCCACGATCGCATCATGTTGATGTACTTCGTCGGAACATAGTTGATATATATGAGTTATAATTGAGATTTTAAAACACAATCATTTAAATATAAGTACATAATTCCTTAATTGATGATTATAAATATATAATAATGGTTTTTCTAATAGGCAATCAGTCTTACGTGCCTGACACACGCCGTCGACTTTTTCGGTCTAAGGCATGCCGGTTTCCCTTTCCCTTCACTTTACAAGGGAGTCTTAAATGCAAACATAGACAGAAACTACATTTTTGCAAAATCGAGTATCGAATCTCCGACCTCAGGGATGAGAGTCGCACGCTGACACTACTATGCCAACACTGTTCGTCTAACAATAGACTACTCAAAATCATATTAAACATTTCATTAATAGTATTAATAATAAATAATAGTTTTTTTAAACTATTATTTATTTTTTAGTTAAATTTTTTTAATTTTTTTTTTTCGGATTATTGCACTGTCATTGATCTCGTACATACATACAGGTGAAGCTAATATAAAGCGTGTAAAAATAGTATAGAAATGCACCTTTAGAATTCAATTATTAGTCCTTACTATACGTTATAACTATTTCGTTTATAATAACATTATTGCAAATAGCGATCCTGTTCTAGGGTACAGAGAAATAGTTAATTCAGAGGTGTTCGATATAGGTTGTAGGCACCTCACCAGGGAGCGTATAACGCTAATTGACAAGAGATAGAAGGCTCGCGATATTACGTGAAAGGAAAGTTGAAATGTGTCAGGGGAATGGCTGAGCTCAGTATAACTTCAATATACAATAATAGTGTTATAGATGAATTAATACATAACGTGTAAATGAAGGAAAAGGGCGAGGAAATGCTGCCAGTGTTAAAGGTACACAGGGACCAAACTTTTTAAATTTGTTTTAATTATCTTTTTATTAATTATTCATTTTGTTTATTATTATATTATGTAGGTTAAGAACATTTTAATACTACACAATTATTTTTTATAATTAAACTACGTGTAATCTATTATAATGCGTGTGCGCTAAAACTCTTTATTGCTAAATCACACTCAAGGAATGTGACCCCCAACTACTTTTTATACAATGCAAGTAATTGGGGTGTCTAATTCGAGTCATATTTTTCCTTCCGTATGATTCTCAAGTTTGAGGTCGTTCCTTTCCGATAAGCAAAACAATAATTAAAACGCAAAAATGTAATCGTGGTGTGCATCAAAAGAATGGAAAACTCGTAGTATGAATATGTGATTGCAATAAAACTAAATCAATAAAGGTAATGGTATAATAGTGTAGATAGTGTCGGAAACATTCTGTGAATATCGGGAATGTTCCGGCATGAAGACGTAACGTCCGAATGAAATAGTTAAGAAACTCCGGCGCGAACATCGAGACGCTACATCGCTACAACGTTTGCACTGTTGGTCGTTAAATTAGAACGATATCTTCAAAGTAATACTTTTTGTATGTATTTCGTATATTGTGTTATTACCGTAAAAGTAGTTATCGCTTTTCTGAATGTCGCTTATGTTGTTGAATGAATGATATATTGCCATCTCCCCAGCACCAGCTCCTTCCGCTTGACGGTATTCAATGAAGTACGGTTCGAATCGTCAACGACCAGTCATTTTCTGTGCGACTTGATCCCTTTGGTGTTGAGTAGAGATCTGGGGTCTCTCTGCATCTTCAAAATATAAAAATGGATTTAATCCAAGACAAACATAAAAATAATCTAAAATGGTACATTTAGGTAACAATTGGTACCTAAATGAAAGAAATTTGGCGTCTGAATGTCTGTAAAATAATGTCATGTAGTGTAGTCTAAATGGAAACTAGCGGGTAATATGTGAAGTTGGTTAACTATTGTAGGGAATAGCGGCGGGTGATCATCCCAACTCGATTTCAATATCAGTGGGAATGTTCTCAGACTCGAACTGAACGCCCTTCAGCGACGCACAACTAGATTATTGTGTTATCATTCGGTTTCAATGAAATCGTCAAATTACGGAAGGGAACTTACGTAGTAGTATATATAAGAAGGTTAATTGTGAAATAGATAAACTGAAATTTTCTAAACCTGAGTTGTTCGTATGAAAGTTAACGAAACAAATGGTAATATTTGTAATTTTTAGATATTTTTGCTTTTCCAGCCTCTTAAGAATTTGTACGCTCTTATCTTGAAGGAAGTCGAATTGGTTCTAAAATACTTCAGTGGGCCGGTACCACATAGAGATGGTAAGCGAAAAAACTGCCCTAAAAAGGCTCAGTTGTGGAACAACAGACGTGGAGGTGATGCGGATGGTATTTCGTATTCAGCCTAGACGTCCGATGATGAAACCCAGCTGCAGGGATTAAGTTAAACAAATGTTTAGAATAGAGAAGTTACTCTGAACACTGTGCATGGTAATTGCAGTAGAAGATGTAGATCATATATGGTACAAGCTAGAAACCGATTAAATTTATTATTTTAATTCATATTACCATAACAAAACTTGAAAAGTTTAATTATCGAACTCATCATTAAGCCTTGATCTTTGTAAGCGTTATTTATTGGGCAATCGATATCCCATTATACTAGTATGTTTGTGTGCAACGTATCAAGTATCAGAAACAAACGCAGTGATTGTAATTGGGTCACATCAGAGGGCGCAGTAAAGCGCGAACGCAGAATTAGGCCGCTCTTAGACGCAGAATCGTTGTAATGGCACGCCATTGCGATAACTTATCATGGACTTTCCCTATAAAAGCATAAACTTATAGTCATTAAATTCTTGAAAGTATCATGATTATTCATGAAAATCTGTTTAGTAATTGTTTTTAAGGCAATCAATGTTATTACAAAATTGTTAAATCAAAATTTTGGTTGAATACAGAGCTTTTAATTATATCATTTAATAGGTTACTTGCGTATTTATAGGTACACAATTTTTAAGTATATATATATATATATTATATATACAATTGTTTTGTTAACCGTTACCTATCTCGCAAATAAAAACATATACATAATTTTGTCTTGTATAATATTAATTAAATAAATAAATAACTTAGAAATAATAATAAAAGGCTTTATTATTATTTCTAAGTTATACTTCCTTAAACTACAAACCAATTTTGTTGCTGCTTAAAAGAACACAACCATCTTACATTCTCTCAGTCGTCCCAAACCTGTCAAAATATATCCAGTTCTAGTGCAGACTTGAGAAAACGGTTAAGTTGCAGAATCATATTTAATTGTATCTTTTTTAAATAGTATTGCCAAACAGATGGGTAATAAAGACCCTTACTTGGAATGGCCCAGTGGGAAGAAAAACAGAGGACGCCCATCAGAAACCTGGGAAGATGATGATGATAGCGGGTAAAGATTGAATAGTGGCGAAGATGAGAAACAAATGGCAGAATTTGGAGCAGGCTTTCACTCCGTCGGAGGTCACGTATTAAATACATCAATATCTTGTGGGCCCTTAGCCTCCTCGAGCAAATTTCGCCATCGCAATCTATTTCGTGCTTCTTGCGTCCAACTGGGAACAACTATTGCTTCGAGATCCTTGACAACTCCATAGCACAAACACAGCCTCAGTCTACCGGATTTTCTCTTGTCACCAGGTTGTGAGTTCAGTAAGAACCTTGGGGTTCTGATGTCCGCGATTTGCTGCACCAACAACTGCCACTGTTGCATTTAATAAGAATGGACGATGTTGGCGTCGTCTATGACATGAATATTAAATACAATAATAACATTAACTTAATATAACCCTTATTATTGTACTCCAATATTTTTATTTATTGCCAGCAAATTATTGAGTACATTAAATATTTACAAATATAATGTCTTATCAATATTAAGTTTACGTACACAAGTGTCCAATGTACGTTGATTAAACGAATTTACATGTCAATGGGCGCGTTACGACTACAGCTAAAGCGGTACAGCCGTTATCTGTGCGATTCACTCGCGGCAGCTGCGACTGGGAATTGGGTTAACTATTGCTTCTTACACTATTAACTCTATGCCTATTTGCTTTTCATGCAATGAACTCATACACACATAACAGTGACGCGGAATAACTAAGTCAGCGTTCAAGGAATGCATTTTATTACATCATTTAAAAGTTTTAATAGTATTTTTTAAGAGACAATAAAGTGATTTGAGTCATTTAAATAAGTTTACCTTAGTTCTAAGCGGTGGAAAAAATACGTTCACTGCCCTATGTTTTCCTAGTAGTGTGCTAATAGCGTGTTCAGGGCCCTTATCTGTATATTCCAAAAGCGATACTGATAGAAATTTCGATCCGAAGGATGTGTTTTTTTTTATTCCATCATCAACGTTACGGATATTGAGAGAACAACAGCGAACTTGCATAAAAAAACGTTGGGATCCCTGTAGCCATTGGAAGCTACAGAGTTAGGGCTCGAATCTTAGCGTGCATTTAGATATTCAATCATCACAATTAGGAAAATAGTCAATAGTTTGATTAAATGCTATGTTAGAATTGCCAAAATGATATTCTATAAATTGTGCATTTAATTTTTGTGAATGGTATTTGGTAAAAGCAAATATACATTATATCAGAACCGACTGAATGTATAGTGAACTTTTTCATCTTTAAAAAACCCCTTCCTTCATTTGTACAAAGATTCATTTTGCTCTTATACCTATACCACATATACACTTGTCGTAAAACCCTGCATAGAGATGGTAACGACATCTATTGTGTAGTACACAATATCGCATAACGTCCTCGTTTGCAATACACATTAGAGGCTCCCCTAAAATCTTCGATTCAAAGGACTAAATATATTGGCGTCGTAAACTAATGGAGAGCTTCCCCTTGTGCGAAGCAATAACTTTACCATACGTCCTAGTTGGCAAGCTAAATGTGAATATTTTATGTAAATAAAGATTATTTTTATCAACATAAATATAGGTTTTGATAAACGCTATCAGCGCAACTTAGCGATCCTATTTGGCGACGCAAAACACCTATTTGCGACGGTCAACGAAACAAAGTCAGAAATGTACTAAACCCAGACGTGCTCATTTACGATAGTTATAAATGATATATTTATCCGAATACCAATAAATATGTTTAATTACATAACATATGAAACCAATGATTATTTAGTCAATAACTATATAGAAATCTCAAGTTTATTATTTACAGCGCCATAAAAACGTAGAATACCCAAATGTTGTTTTGTGAATATTTCTAACAAATTACACTGCGTATTTTTGCTATATATGACACGACACAAAGTGGCTTTATGCATACTATAACCATTATATAGTTAAAGGACGCGGCTTCACTCGATAATTGGGGTCCCCTTTCATGTATAATGCTCAAGATTAGGAAACTATGCTATCAAAGAGATGCCGTAAGATCATCAATTCTATTGCCCTAATTGCTATTAAATTTGATATGGCTTTGTTGAATAGCTGGTACTGTTGTTATTAACTCTCCCAAAAGTGCGGTTAAGAATTTTAATTAAGTATAGAAGACACTAGTCCCCGTTTATCTGTTTGGAAACAACATTAATCATTATCAGCAAAGCATCCTAGGATTCTTCCAGCGGGCAATTAGCGCTAATAGTGCAAACGTCAGCAATTATAGTGAGCGACAGATTTACTAGCGATGCCGGCGCACGTAAATCAGCATGACGTCGAAGACTGATTTAGGAGGTGACGTTGATGCCATTCTTAATGAGTTTCACATTTTTGAATTGAGAACTTTTTTGATTACTTGTCAAGCTTATACTTGAATTAGAGCAAAGTGTGTGTTTTGTCCCTTTTGGATCAAGTGTAAAATAAGCTTTTATGCGTAAAAAGGATTTTAGGCTACAGAATTAGTTATTACGAACAATAATTATAATAATCTAATGTATGTACTACAGTACAATAAGGGGCAATAATGTACAGTGATTTTCCCTTTTGGACCAAATATAAAGTAAGCTTATTTTTGTAAAACAGATTTAAAGTAACTAAACTACATAGACAAAAAATAAGAATCTAAGGTATGTATTGTAGTACAATAAGGGGTTATAGTATCAAATTACCGATTTGAATTGAATTTGTTTTTGAAACGAATAATTATTTTATGATGAAACATGTATATACACATTGCTTCCATCTTATTGGAAGTTCATTAATGGGTTTAGGGATTATTGTTGGTCGGAAATATCTTGCCAAAATACACGAATTCCACTTGTGAAGCGGGCGGAAGTTTCATATACATAGTTATGTAATTAATGTTAAAGTCATTTTTGTTAAATTTAGAATATATTTTATAGCTGTTCATTAAACGTTTAAACAAAATATTATCTCTCTGATGTACAGAAACAAAACGTGTAACGTATACACAGTAATTACATTCTTTTGACCAATTAAAACGTTATTAAATACTCTTTAATACACCCATTAAATCTTCATTAGAGCATTTCGTTACATCTTAATAACGAACCTCCCTTATTACGCTTACTCACTATGCCTTAATACTAGCTTTGACTATGAAATCGTCTGTCTCTGATGTAAACGAGCCTTACTTCAATAGGAACCTAAATTCAATAGTTAAATGTAAATATTTACGACATTTCGGCAATATATGGCGCTTTTAGCACTTTAATACTTTATAATATCAAATATCTGTCAAGATCTGGTAGTCTCTCGATGATAACGGTTGATGCAAAGCAACCGTCGAGTTATGTAAAAAATATTTGGTACAATTTTTTTATAGAACAGGGGGCAAACGGGCAAAGGCCTATCTGATGTTAAATGATGGTTTAATGGTCTAGAAGACTCGCAAGTGCGTTGCCGGCTTGCTCTTATCTTGAATGACCATAAGTCGAATTGGTTCGGAAATATTACGGCACAAAGTGGTGGTGGCAAAAAGTGCGTAAAAAACACTCAGTCGTGGAATGATGGACGACAAGGTCATACGGGGGAATTTCGTATTCTGCTTCGACGTCCGATAAAGAATACAAGTTTTAATGTGATAACGAATCATAGGCAAATATATCAATCACAAGAGAAAAAACATCTATTCATTTACATATGAAAGAAATTACAATTAAATAAAACTCTTAAATACTTTTGTCAATCAAAAAACTAACCGTTACATGTAACAGAATCCTAATACTTAATACATAAACGTAATTGGATCGTGAAATAAACAACACTTTTTGTTATTTAAAATACGAATACATATCATCAAGTACATAATGTTGACGTAGTATTAGGTCCTTACATATGAATTTGGCGTTTGTATGGAAGGAACAAAAAGTTGATTTTTTTGAAATAGAATATATTTAATTAATCAAAGAATAAACCATTGCTATCTTTGCACTTTTGCCATCTTATAGGTAGTTCATTGATCCCTTTACTAAAAAAAACATTAAGATAAAATTTTCGAAAAAATCAATAAAATCCACCCATCTTTCAAGCTTGTGTAAAACAGCTTTTGTTTCTTATAAATAGAGTGCCGCAAAGAAAACAACAAAACTTAAAACGGGAAAATGAAACGAATCTTGGTTTTAAAAAACAAATGAACCAGTAAATAGCTGAAAAAAATAATTTGGAATTCCTAACCAAAGAGGAGATATTAAAGGTCAAAGGTTTTGCCCTTAGGACAAAACGTCAATTTCATATGTAAGGACCTAATATTTATATACTACAACCAAATTTTATCTACATCTATATAATATATAATTCCCATTAACGGTTTGACATTCAAAATGGCTGGATGGATTGTGACGTATGGCAAAGCGGTCCATCTTAAGTCTGCCAAATGAGGAACTACCTAAATGTACGACTTAACTTGTAAGTGTGTTATTTGCACAGTGAGTGGATCTCAATTCGTAGGAATTAATTTGGATTGTATGTTTTCGTTTTACAACTAAATTATATGTTAAAACTCTCATTAACGGAATCTTGGTTCCTGCCAAATTATGGTTAATTATATTTGAATTACACGTGTTATATCGAGGGTGTAAAATATGTGTCCTTCACAACCCCAATAAGTGTTAATAATGATGTATTTTGATTAAAACATTACGACTTAATAATTATTCTTGTACATACATTTTCGTATATTTATTATTAATAAAACTACTACTAGGTACTATATTTATTATTACTTTTAGTTTTAAGTTTTTACTTATTTACTCACGTATCTCTTCATCGTAACATAAATATAAACGAAACGAAAGAGTACATTAGTTAAAAAATGCAAAATTGATTTAGTATTTTTACTGTCTTTTTAGGAAGAAAAAGGGTATGACTCTGTCCTTCCACTCGATATTATAAGTTTATCAAATATTCAATGATTAAACAGTTTTTTTTTAAAGACAATTCACACCAATTGACCGAGTCCCATGCTAAGCTGATGAAGCTTGTGTTATGGGTACTAGGCAAGGGATATACATACATATTATAGATAGAGAGACATATAAATACATATTTAAACACCCAAGACCTAAGCACAACACCAAATGCTAATCACATCGATGTTCGTCTCAGCCGGGGATAGAAACCCGGGACCCATGGATTCGCAGTCAGGGGTACTAACCACTAGACCAATGAGTCATCACAGTATTGGCCTAGTTGTTTTAACGTGGGACTCTTATCCCTGGTGTTGTGGATGGTAGGTCGATCCCCAGCTGTGCACCAATGGACTTTGTCTTTGTGCGCATTTAACACCCGCTTGTACGGTGAGGGAAACCATCCTGAGGAAACACAGGCACAGAAAGTTGTTCGCCTGATTACGGAACAGATACAGAATCTAAGGCCCTGACTTAATGGTTGTAGCGCCATTGGTACATTTAATGTTTAATAAGATATTCAAAATACAGTACAAGTTCATGATTTAAATTACTTCAAAAATTTGTTGAATCCTTCAACAATCATACAAAATATACAATACAAAGTTAGGTTTCAACTGACATTAATTAGGTATTAAGCAACATAGTCCACGCCATTTTTGTGTAAGGACGTAAGAACACGTTTAGAAGCAAGGTTAATAACAGGTCATCATGTGAAATGACAGCTTAAGTATATCTTTTAAAACTGGACTACGATTGCAATGCGTGACTATTCTAATATATAGCAATGATTTATATTTTATCATTATTAATCTAGAAACACTTTCTCACTTCCTTTTAGTACGGGTACCACTTTTCTATATTAAGTTATTTAGGATAAATATACTTACAATGGGAATGAGTGTGGTAAATCTCGGCAATTTTGTTGTTCTAGATTACATTCAGGTATTGTTAAAAAATACAAGACAAATGACCCATGGGTGCTTTGAGTGAATGCATTAGAGAGCACAATATTAATGGAATACAAGGAAAAGTCTGTTATCTCTGCCTCTTTAATAAATATATAATTTGCTTTTACCACCTAAAAGGCAGAAGTAAAAATATTGAACACAGTCTCGGGCTAACTATGGAGTCGAGTAAAAAACTTCACGATTCAAACTTTATCAACTTGACAAAGTACAACTAGACGCCTAGAGCGTGGACAAACGATGTCATATTATACTGTTATAAATGTTACGTACTTTAGTCACTTGTTTTTACGTTTTACGCAATGTTGGTAATGGGCTCCAAGAAGGTATATTTATACTTAAAATACGGATAAACTGTAATATTTAATCAAACGCAATGTAATGACATAAAATATCACAGGATTTTTGATATTATATAAATACTTTTCTTCTTAAAAATATTATAAAATACTGACCCGGCAAACGCTGTTTTGCCATATTTATAATTTGTAGGTAACATTTTTTTAGTTCAATAAAAATAACTATCTACAATAATAAAAAATAGGGGTTGATCGTAGGGGGGTGAAAATGAGAGGTTGTATGTATTTTTGCAAAAAAAACAAAAAAATTGTCTAAAGAGTAAAAACAAATTTGGGGTGGACGCCCCTTAGGGGTTTGAATGATAGATAGTAGCCGATTCTCAGACTTACTGAATATGCATAAAAATTTCATAAGAATCGGTCAAGCCGTTTCGGAGGAGTATGAGCACGAACATTGTGACACGAGAATTTTATATACGTGTATTAGATGTGTGAATGATAATTGATTGACTTCTACGAAGATGCTACGTAACGTCGTAGCACAACTAACATGTGGGGTTTAGCTAAATTATGTCACCAATACTTTCCGTTTTTGATCACCTTATGTATAAATCAGATGATTATTATAATATAACGAAACATTTATCCTAATGACTATTGTGATTAGAGAATTGATTATTTGTAACACGATTACAGATTGGGTTTAAGAATGTTTTACGTTACGTAAACTGGCCTAAGAGTGATAAAGATAGAGCATCTAAATTGTTTATGTGTGATATTAAAATGGATGTATAACTTTAGTATAATAATGTGTTGGAGCGGAACTATGGACAGTTTCAAATTTCTTTCAAATAAAATCAACTATCAAGTGAAATCGACGAGCAAAGTGATTTAAAAACGGGCTTACAAGCTGAGCGGCTATATTTTAGACTTTGGATAGCAAATACAGATAAACTAGCCCAGCCGAACCCATATTTCCTTGAAGCGGACTATTTTTCTATTTTAGCCTATAAAATATATCTACTTGTATAAACTATAAGATATCGTGTGTTAAACATGATCTGTTGTATATAAAGGTTAACAGATATTTTTGTAAGTGAATCTATTAGCTTGAGCAGTGTTGGAATAATGGCTTCAGCGTGCGACTCTCATACCTGAGGTCGTAGTTTCGATCCCCGGCTGTGCACCAATGGACTTTCTCTCTATGTGCGCATTTAACATTTGCTCGAACGGTGAAGGAAAACATCGTGAGGAAACAAAGACACAAAACGTCGACGGCGTGTGTCAGGCACTGGAGGCTGATCACCTTCTTGCCTATTAGATTTAAAAATGATCATGAAACAGATTCAGAAATCTGAGGCCAACACCTAAAAAAGGTTGTAGCGCCACTGATTTATTTATTTTTTTTTCTTTTAGCTTGGTCATTATTTTATGAATATTGTATAACAGAAATTGATTATAATCGATTTAGAGAATACATTGCAAATCCAATTATTTATTGACAGATTCGCTCGGCCGGCTAGGAATGAAAAATTATTATCTGGCCGAACATAAAACGTCCTTATCAAAATAATTCCATCTGACAGCTGTCATCGAGCTTGGAAATCTAAAAAAGCGCGCGCTATTCGAATCAGGAATTCGAAATCCAGGTGTTTTATCGTCAACACGCTTCCCTCGACGAGAACAGTTCCGTTCGTTCAACAATTTTGCGAGCACGTGAGATCAAGCCAATGTACGTACGTGACTCGTTTTCGACATTCAACCAGATAATATGGACCCACCCCGCCTCCCGGGGCTCAAACATATCGGCCCGTTACCAGCGTTTAATAGCTGTTTTGAAGGCTCTTTTAAAATGGGCGGCGGTTACAAAAGTTAGAAGCGCTATGACGTTTGCTAAATGTTAAGAGGAAATTATCGAAAAGATTCGAGTTGGCGGTTCTTCTGAGATTCTCTGATGCGATTAGAGAGGTTTAATTAGATATATTGGTAGATTACACTTGGATACTTTGTCCCGCAAGCGGTTGCTTTTTGGTTTAACTTTATTGGAACTGACTTAAATTACTTTGAACTTTACAAGAATGTTTTAATATTGCTGGTCATACGATCGAATATATTTAGACTTGTGGTATAGGAGCGTTATTTCGTAATACTCTAATAAACTTGAGTTGTCAGGGCTGAAATAATATGATTGACTTGGCACATTTTCCTTTTTAGCTACCAATTATGTTTATAAATATATCTCAAATTACCCTTCAATTATTGTGTTTACTTTGAATACACAAATAAGAAAAAGGCAATATAAGATGAAAGCATATTAGAAAATGTTATTTCAATATTACTTCTAAAACAGTATGTTGAGCCTGAGCCTCAACTCGTACGGGATATTAGGCTATATTTCAACGTAATAAAACGTATTATTGTATGATGATTTTCGTTTAATGATCAATGAGTAAGGATGTATCACAAAAATATCCGTTACATAAGCAAACATGAATGTGACTTAACGAGCTACTGTGGAGGGACAGTCCCATGGAAATGAAGTTTATACTAAGCGATACTATTTTGAATCTATATTACTTTTTTTTTTATAGAACAGGGAGCAAACGGGCAGGAGGCTCACCTGATGTTAAGTGATACCGCCGCCCATGGACACTCTCAATGCCAGAGGGCTCGCGAGTGCGTTGCCGGCCTTTTAAGAATTGGTACGCTCTTTCTCTTTTCTTTTTTAACTTGTACATAAACATGACAAATGCAATTAATTATTTACTTTCATTGGAAACTAGCAGCCAAGATTTAAATGTACAGATTGACGATTGGACAGGTAATTAGTTTACAAAACCATCGATCGTCTATAACACGTCCATATATCAGTTACTATATAACAGATAGACTATATCAGTTCAGAATTCAGATGGTACCATCCCGTCAAAATGACATTAGGCGATGTAGTCAGCACGCAAATGTCCTTAAAAAAATATAATAACTTTAAGTATTTATAACATTACAGGTCTCTTCTTAAATTTAGCAATTCTCGCTGACATAAACATACTAAGTTATACGATACGATGTCTAAGGGTTAAGAAAAATCGTAGTCGGGGACTGTTGAGGCAAAGCCAGCAAGGGTGGCACCAATTACAGGCTGCGATAATATACGTCTAACGAACGATAGCTCGTAGAGGTAAACAATTTTCTGTTTACCGCTATCCGCTCGTTCCACGCTTGTTTTGCTTTTATTTACAATTATTGGTCATGTTTATTATTACTCGGGTTGGGGACCCGATCGATAACTATGTAAACTTACTTTGGTGTTACATTAATTTAACGTAAATATTCTCGTGGATTATCGTTGTAGAAGCATTGGAAGGAACTAACATTTTTGCGCATCAGATTAAACATTTGATCAACATAATGGATTTGCCTTGCACTATTTATTGAAAGTGATAATATTAATTAATTTCAATTCGTTTCCGTGACTTTTGACTGTTTATGCATTTGGGAATATGGCCTTCAAATTGTTGTGTTTTTACGATTTCATGTTTGTTTGGAGCTTGACACTATTTTATAATATTAGTATTCACGTAAACCCCCTTATTCATTAGAACTAAATAATTGCACCGTTTTAAGGAAGATCTCTTTTCTTGACAGCGTAAATACAAGTTGCCAGAAAGAGACGAGAGAGTACGTTAGTTATTTGAGTCTGATTAAGTATTGAAGAAACAGATTCCCAACTTAGCAATCCAAGCTTCTTTATAAAAAAAAAACAAACCCATCTTTGATTTAAAAAGACCTTCATCTTTTTAACAATTTTTATTAATCAACATAATTTTGTAATAAAGAAATTAAAAAATATTCTTTTCACATATATTTTTTTCAAGTATACAATGTCATAAACTAAAACGAAACATATAGTATTTTAGGGTAAATTAAAAACGATTGTTGTCGAATACAATGCTTACTAGCTATAATAACAAATGTTTGTGAAAATTAATAACCCATTGGATAAATATCCGCAGGGACCCGGTGGCGCAGCAATAAGAGTGAAATGTTAACGCGATCACCGGTTCGCTTCCGGGCTAGCAATGGAACACGCATTAGCCATTAGCATAGCTCTGACGATACTTCCGTTCTAGTGTGGTGCCTCCTCAATAATTTGGGTTATCGATATTATATTTAGTTCTTAAGAACCAATATAATTCATAGGTGCGTTTTCATTTCAAATAAAAATAGCTTTACAGATTGATTATACCTGTAGAATACGAAATAACATCCGTATCACCTCGACGTCTGATTTCACAACTGAGCGTTTAATAAGAGAGTTTTTGCCGCACAACACCACTATGTGGAACGAGCTGCCTCCTGAAGTATTTCCAAACCAATCCGACTTAGAGTCCTACAACAAAAGAGCGTTCCAATTATAGGCCAGCAACGCACTCGCGAGCCCTCTGGCTATGTGAGTGTCCATGGGCGGCGTATTACTTAACATCAGGTAAGCCTCGTGCCCGTTTAACAAAAATTGTTTTACAGATTGATTTACATTCTACAATATGAACACAATTTCAGCCCTATAAGATACTACGAAGGATACCGCAGGCTATAGTCATTCGTATTATTACGAATGAGTATAGCCTGTATAGCTATCAAGGTTGAAAATATCAATAGAAATAATAGGCAAGTAACCTAGATGCAGCTAGCACTTAGTAACGCTCAATACATTGTATTAAGGCGATATAATCGACTGTCACACCGAATGAAGCCTTATAAAATTTTGATGACTATCCGTTTGATATAAAGATGCATCCACATCATTGGCTCATATTAGCGTATTGTACCTATATATTGTTTTGTGTAATTTCCATTTTCTACTCTGAAGTCATACATAATAAATTCATTAAAATTCATTGTGGCTATTATGCTTATAAGTACTTTATTATCCTTTAATGATTTTGGAAAAACTTATCAAACTAGTTTTCAGTAGGTTAGAAATTAAATTTAAATGAATTATATAAAAATTGTTTACATTATTCAAACTGTAAACATTAAGACAAAACGGTGCGTTTCATTTGCGGTTCTAAAACCTGTCCAATGACAGACACGCAACATGATGCATCATTCCGTTTGACCAATCACAATTAATCGTAGCTATAGTGTCGTCTTTACCTGCATAGTTTAAGCCTAAGAAACAATAACGTTAGTGTGGACATATCTTCTTTTGCACAATTGCATTAAAGTAACACTTATATAAGTAATGACACCCTTTTATAGCTTATCATTGAATATACTACTAAAACAATGCGGGTTTGACTACATAATATGGCAAAGTATTAAAAAATAAACAGCAAAAAGAGTCTTTGCTCAAACTAAGGTTTTGTTCCCTTATGAGGAGAGACTTTTGGGTTCAAGTGCACAGGCAAATAAATATTTAAGTTCGCGCCAGATACCGGTGATTCCAGAGCAGGTGCTTTCCTCGCTCAACCAATAAGTATCTCAATACATCGAGGAAATGCTTAAAGCACTAAAGGTACCTTACCACAGGGATCAAACTTAACTAAACCAACTTGCTTATAAACGATAACAGCGAAAAAATATTACATTCTTACACTTTACATTTTACGATTTGGCATTCTGATGAGGAGGCTTGTAGTTTATTGTTTATCAGAATGCCAAATCGTAAAATGACTGCTTCACGACTAATACAAGCGCGACCGCCGCTGTGAAAACCGCTGTGAGAGTTCGAAAAGTGAGTTACAGAATCGGAAGGCTGGTCTAGATAATACTTTTCATCATATTGTACTCTGTTCACATAATGTAATTGTATAGTTTTCGTACTATTATATATCGATAATATTGTTTAATTACAGAACAACACTAGCAAGTAGGCACCCTCCCGATTGTTTTGTCACATTTCGCGTATTTCAGTGCCAGCCCAATTCAAGGGACAACTCCAAATTGAATGCACAATTACTTCCATACTCATTTATAAGTTTTATTTTAAAACTTATTATTTAATCAGCTTAGACTTTACTGAGAACCCTTTACTATATCCCATATATGTACATAATAATAATTTCAATAAAAATTCGATTAAACTTTTTTATTCAGCTTCCGTAACTAATATAGAACAATCTACGGCGAGGACCGAAAATTCGCTTCCACCCTTAAGTAGGGGTTGTTAGTGTGAGGCGGTGCAGAGTTATGTGTGAGCTGGGAACAGTTACTGATAGTCCCGAAGGTCTCGTGCTGACCGCACGTGATCTGTATGAACTGAGTGAACTGATCAATTATTTTTTCTATCCTGGAAGATTCTAGAGATATATGTAATAAGGATTCAAGTACGTGCAATCCTAATGTTTTGAGTACTTTATTATTTTTGGTATCGGTGTCAGATCAGTATCTATTTCGTGATCAAGCATTGTCTTAATAGGAATAAAAGTGCGATAATTTCACCATTTGAACGAAGTATGCCTTGTTGCTTCAGCGTGCTACTCCAATCCTTGAGATCGTAGGTTCCATTCCCGGCTGTGCACAGGCAATCGATTTTCTGTGTATGCACAAAGCATTTATAAATCGCTCGAACGGTGAAGAAAAACGTCGTGAGGAAACCGGTTTGCCGTAGACCCAAAAAGTCGACGGCGTGTGTCAAACACAGACGGCCTATTAGAATGACAAATCATCATGAAATTGATACAGAAATCTGGGACACAGACCTAAAAAGGTCTACTGGTAATTTGACCTTTAAATTACGCAGAAGTGATTTTTGGCTGAAGTGTGAATTGATTAGAAGCCCATAGATTCGACAATTTTACAGAAAGATTGACTATAATGTAATTCTAGCTTATCTATTATTTTGTCTATTAACTACACAAATATATAAGTAATGTTACAGTTTAAATGTTTCTTTAAAAAAGGTAAAAACCAAAACCAATGAACTATATAAAATTATAGTACAGCGATACAGCGAGGAAATACTGCCGGTCGCGGCGTTAGGTGTACTCTGCCAAAGGAACCAAATTTCTGTAAACTGATATATAATAAAACTATAATTATTTCTATAAATCACACATTTCATAGAGTCAAGCAAAAATCTCTTAAAATATTTTTCATATGTTGCAAGTTGTAAGAGACAGATTTCCGTATAAAACCAAAGGATAAACAGAAAACTTTGACATTTGTAGAGAGACACATCGTATTTGTCTTCATTATTATTGTAAACTATAATTCACAACTACTTTCCACGTGATATATTTTTATTTTACACTTTCCACTCACTGTAGGATGACCAAAATTTAACAAAGAGTTAAGTTAAAAGGTTTTTGTGAGAATTAAAGCACTTTATAATTATTAAGGAACTAAAATATGCTCAAATTTGTAAAACTATTGATCTATTCAATTTTAATAAAATTATAACATGTTCTATGATGATGTTAAGAGAAGTGTTAAATACAACTTCACGTAATAGGTAGTTTCAGAATTATAGCTTTAATTATAACGTCGAATATTCTAGACATTTAGCAAACTAATTAAGGCCTAAAAGTATTCATTTATTTTTGTTTGTAAAATTGTGGGACGAAAAAATGTGCTTCAAATAAGCGTAGACACTGATATTGATTTTTTACGGCTAGGTTTTGTAATTTTCGGTACTATGGCTATCTGAGACAATATTTTAATATGGCTACCCCCTCTCCAGCAAATAGAGTCTGGGGGTATCTTTGTAAAGCGTCACAAATCACAAGGCGGAATTCCTAAGTTACCGCGAAACGTACAATTCACAGAAATATGCTCCGTCCTTCCGCCTCTCGAGATACAGCTTTTCAAATGACTTAGCCGTTTGAATAGAGCTCTCGCAGACTTTTTGTCACTTTATTCATATTTCTATATTTTTCAAGGAAGTGTAAGTGATAAATGGTCCTGCTTATACGGACCTTAGAAATATAAGAATGATAAGAAAGTGCTGTAATTTAATTTATGAATCTAATATATGGATTACTTACAATAGTCTGTCAAAAATTAACAGTCCGAAGCAATTAAAGCTTAAACTATAATCTAGTGAACTGTCTATCTTATGTTGTTTTATTATATTCCTTTGTAAATTCACAACCAATGTAAAATAAGGTGAAATTTTACTACAAGCAAAACTGTTTATTACGGATCTCTTGAGTTAAGAGGCAGCTGAAAGTAACTTAGAGAAGTATCTTTAAATATATCTCTAAATAAGCACATCAGGTTTACATTAAAAAGTGTCTCACGTATGGTCATAATGAAATGCAGGTTCACTCGGTCCAAAGGAGGCGGGTAAAAGATACCCCGCGCCCTCATTACGGATAATTGTTGGGATTCGCTGACGTCATCGGGTACACCTTAAGCGGTATATATATTTATCCTCTTGTACGCTAGGAACACGTCAGTATAGGGATCATAAATTAAAAGTATTTGAATGTAGAATTATAGAACAGTTCTGAAGTTTTACGAGTTTTACAGCAAGGAGTAGAAAGCTTACTGCCTCACTTAAAGGCCGGCAAAGCAACCACTAAAATGGGTGGCCGTGGGCTGCGGTAACCACCGGCTGGCTGTTTGGCCTTGCGATTCTGTAACAATCAGATATTGGCATTCTGATAAGCAATAAACTACAATCTCGCTCCTTGAATTCCAGAATGCCAAATCGTAAAATGACTGCTTTACGACTGATTGAGCGCGACCGCCGCTGTAAAAACCGCTGTGAGAGTTCGAAAAGTGAGTTACAGAATGGCACGGTCGTAGGCTTGTTTGCACCCTATCCTATAAAAACAAAGTATGCTATCGCAAGATCTTAAATAAATTTTTGTTAAAGTGAATAAAAGCGGTTAAATATAATTTATTTTTAAATATTATATGAAAGTGGAAAAAAAATATTTTGTTTAAATACTAAAAGTTTTATGCATTTAATTTTGTCTAGTATTATATTCCTCTGAAAACTTCTCAGAAGTTGATTGGGCTGACCACATTTATATAGAAGATCTTTCTTTGTCCTACTCCTATTCCCACTAACAGACTTTACAATGACACAATAGTAATAGTTAAAAAAGAAATAACCGAACATGCATTAAATTTTCAATCCCACACGTAGCCGCCATAACACATACCTAAAATGAGAACTGAATGATTGCCAAAATATAAGTTGTTTCGGAGGGAGTCTATACAACAGATTGTCTACTGAGATACGGGAAATAGTAGCAGTGGACCTGTTCCTGCCTGCGAAAGTTTTTAGTAGATGGATTTTGATGCAGTAATATCGTTCGACGGCCGTTATTTTTATGACATGTATGTTTTATTTATTGAAGTTATACTTCTTTAGGCGCGTTATGAAAAATTTATGAGAGTGAAATTTTACGATGCGCGCGCACCGTGACACAAAATTCAGTATGGGCGCCGAGCGTGCGCGAGCGAGATGGGAATAAGACAATCTGCTTGTAGTATCTTTTAAACAAATAAAGCAGTTTTAATTATTTTTTCAAAGAAATTTAGCAATGCTTTTTCACAAAGACCTATTTATACTTAGTTAAAAGGTTATGAAACATACCTAGTTATTAAATTGAATTAATAATATAATATAATAATAATCATTATAAATTAATAATTGAATAATATACTAAATATTAAATATTGTTAAATTATTGACGCTTAATATTGATTATTAGTTATTTAATATTTAAAAAAAATAAAGAAAGCCAAAGAAGTATAACTTCTTACGCGCGTACATAAGTACACGCACCATTTTTTATTTATTTATTTATGCACCAACAAAGTAAACACTAATACAAGCAATGTAACACAAACACAAACACAAGCCAAGTGCTACCCCAATTATAGGCGCATACAACATTCTAAATTTCTATATGTACATTAAAAGAAGAAAAAATTTAGTTAAGATAAAATAAAATAAAAACATTACAAAACTAACTGAATTAATTGAATAACCCCCATAAAGTCCTAATGAGTAATCAGCTGAGCCGCTAACTTTTTGAAAATTGATGGGGAGTTTGAAAACAGATCTAATTGGGGGAATTCACGACCCCCCCATTGCGATCCAATACCACCATCAATTTCATTTCAATTAAATTATAATTAATTATTAATTAGTAAAGAAAAAAATTTTGAATGAGAATAAACTTCACTAAACCTAGATAAGATATATAGAACTAACGGAGCAAACAGACAAGAAACTCACCTGATGTTAAGTAATACCCCTGCCCATGGACACACTTAAGCGTCGCGAGAGCGTTGTCGGCCTTTAAGAATTGGTAAGCTCTTTTCTAAAACACTTAAAAGAATCCAGTTTTCCATTAAAAGTTATCCGAAACTTTTATTGTAATACTTGCGTACCTTGTTAAAGTAACGTTTAGCAAAAGTGTTAAAAGTAAGTTGTATTAAAATCCCCTATTGACCGTTCGGCATCGGCACAATTTACCCATCTCAAGCTGACAGCGGCCTGCAGACACCAGGGAGATGGCTCCACACAACAACAGGATACAGGAGAACAGTTGGATGTCAGAAAACTGTGGAGAGATAAAATTCTCATTTCTATAGCAAATTTCACTCTGGTCCTTTCTAACTTTCAATAGCGATAACCGTGCAATTTCTGTGTAGTTAATGTTCGTTATCCTAATGAAAGTGCAATAATATAACCAAGCTAAAAGTTTCTGGAATGATTAAAACAATTATTTCATTACCTACTTGAAATCAAGAATTTTTCAAAAACTGAAGAATATTTTTAAATTTACTATTACCGGAAATTCTACGTAATGTTACGCACATTACGTATGTATTAGATATAATCGTTGTAAAGCAAAATGTGTATATTGATTAGATTATGAATGTAAGTGTACTACACACTTACATTCATAATAATAATCTGAACCGCCGAATTAAAAACTAAGTAACATACAACTTTTATGTTAACAAAAATATATATAGTCCGACTTAATAGACTTTCCACTACCACGAGATCGCTATCTGCGAGTGAAAACGCGGGGCATTGCTAGTTAAAATACAACTACTATTTTACGTTTTAGTTAGAATATTATTTTATTACTTTGATTCTATTTTTCAATCCGTTTATTACATGGGATTTGACAACTGTGGATGTTTTCATTGAAGTTTTGGTGCGTTTCTTCTGATTCTACTCCCTACTTTATTCTAGAGTGGGCGACATGAGGGAACACGTTGGGAACACGGGACACGTCCTAACGATCAGAAACATATCACTCGACCCTTCTATTAAACTTGAATGAACGTTCTCGCGTAAATACTAAAATAAATCGTCTATTTTATAAATGTCAGTTGCCTGTATCTGACCACCAACAAGTTACAGTGTAACATTTTACAGACCTTGGCTTCGAGTTCTTTATCTGCTTAATTGATAAATTTTCTGCTTAAGCATAAATGTAGGTGATTAAATTTGATGATGTGCCTAGTGTGGAAGAGTATTTAGACCATAAGTTTTGACAAAAATTATAAAAAACTTAAGAGTGCTCGGTTTTTTTATAATGAATCAATCTGAATGTACCACTTTACTGTACCACTACAAATAAACTTATATTATATTACTATTATATAGCAGTTGTGTTGGCCTAGTGGCTTCAGCGGGGACTCTCATGCCTGAGGTCCTAGGCTCGATCCCCTTCTGTGCACCGATAGACTTTCAGTCTATGGGCACATTAACATTCGATCGAATGGTGAAGGAAAACTTTGCGGTTTCCACCGGCTTGAGTTAGATCAAAACGGTGTGTTAGACACAGGAGGCTGATCACCTACTTGCCTATTAAATTGACAAATGACCATGAAACAGATACAGAAGTCTAAGGCCTAGACCTAAAAAGTTTGTAGCGTCACTGATTTTTTAAGATGTTATTTTTATACACCTTTAGTAAGTATCTGACACGTAGATTTTATGGTTTGCCGAACTCTTTATGATTATGACAGTATTTTCTCTCCCTAGTTAATGCGCCATAGTAAAAATATCTATATACATATATAGGCAATGTACAAACGTATTTAGATTTAAAGCATTTTAAATTCCCACAATTTTTTCGGTAAAAATAAAATTCGTATTACTTTGTAAAATACAGTACAGCTTTATACAGGTTATTCGCATGTTTTAATAATATTTGAAACACGTAAACAAGAAACAGTCGATAAAGAAGTCCTCTATTTGAATGTATCAAAAATGATATTTACGTCTAACTATATGACGAGTACATCTCGAACAAGATTCGATTACTTTTCGGCTGCCTCCCGCGGCGAGCCCTATATTTTATTAACTGCTATAAAGAACCATGCACAATGACTTAAAAGTGTGTTATAAAGATTTTTCATATCTTATTGAAGCTTACTTCTAACATATGAAAATAGGTGCCTATTAATTTACTGAAATTAAATTAAACGGCGGCTACGCCCTCGCGAGCCGTCTGGCATTGTGATTGTCCATTGAGTGGTGAATGTAAAGGTATCACCTAACATCAAGTGAGCGTTTTGCCCGTTTGCCTCTTGTTCTATACAAAAAATAATAATAATATGGAGTAAGAAATACAACATTGGCACTTATTATATATAGTTTAAGCTAAAACCATTGTTTAAATTTTTTCTTGTATATTTGTTTACGATCTTTAACTTTAAGTGATGTAAGTATTGTTAGCTATAAGCAAAATAGGTTTTAGTGAAATTGAAACCAATAAACAAACTTATATTTTATAAAATGTTTGAAAGCGGATATCAAAGAAATAGTGCGAGGAGTCCCTCCGCGCGGAAGAAGTGAAAGTTCGTAATGTGGAAATGAAAATAGGAAGCATTCATTCTCGCTCTAGTCTTTTTCTATTCCCTCTCCCCAGGAGCGGTGAACGTTTAATGCAACCGTTTTGGAAGTCACATTAGAAGTTTCACTTCAAAAATTGTTTTAGAATAGGTTGCCTTTCTCAGTACTTAATGTACCTACTTCTAAGTGATGTTAATGTCAAACTGTTTATTTTTATTTTATTTCTATTTATTAGCGTTACGTGTTAGCGTATGTAGTACACGACAGTGAGTAGCTAAAGTGCTTTTTTTATAGAACAGGGAACGAACGGGCAAGTTCTGATGTTAAGTGATACTGTCCATGGACACTCACAACGCCAGGGGGCTTGCGAATGCGTTACCAAGGAGCACACAGCGGAAGAAAAATTAAAGCTTCACCAAGTGTACAGTCTCCTTATGTTTGCCGTCATTGCGTTACTTAATATTGAAATGATGAGGGATTTCATTTCGTTCTCATGTTACGCTCCTATTTATAAGTCATCTCGAAAACACGCTCAAACTGTCTCTCGCGTCGCGCAAATATTTCCTCGCTTTACGAGTTTGAGATTAAATTTTTAACGTTTCTATTGCTTTTAAAGATTTAATACTGTTTTGTATTAAAAGTAAACATAATATGTCCGAGTACTAATCTTTATGCTTATAAATGAGTGCTTTTGTATTTATGAACTGATTTAATTTTTTTTATTGTTTCTGTTAATCACACAATTTATAGGCAAATATAGGATGTAGTTGATGAAATATGAGCGTTATTGCCAGTTTTTACAGCGATCCACCACCAGCCACCCACTGAAGTATTACCGAACAAATTCGACTGAGCCACCCTTAAGAAAAGAGCGTACAAATTCCTAAAACACCGGCAACGCTCTCTCGAGCCCTCTGGTATCGAGAATGTTCGGCGGTATTACGTAACATCAGGGGAGCGTTCTGGCCGTTTGCCTTGTTCTATAAAAAAATGTAAGGAATGGCTAGACACATAACTCTTTCATTTCAACTTGTAACATACTCTTTCTCAGAAGATCATAGAGAAGGAACCACCAACCTTTGAGCCCCGAGATATTCAAATTGATAGTGCTAAAATATAAATATAAAAATGCATTATAATGTATAAGATTTGGGAACCTTTTTAAGTAAAACTTAATACTTAATTCCAAACACTTTTTTTTGGTTTTTTAATTACAAATTTGAATTTATTTTAAAATAAATTCAAATTTGTAATTTCTATATTAAAGTAAAGTAGCTTTCAGAAGTTAAAGTAATTATTTTCTTCATGTGACAATACTTCGAGTTTATTTTCTTAAAGAATCATGAAGTATGTTAAAGAAACTGAAAATGAAATGTCTTAACCGGATACGCGTCTTTACATAATTTATTTCCGTTAACGAAGTTTTGTCTCGCGTTAACTAATTTGTGTTTAAATATTAATAAAATATTTGTATGTAGTTCGTTTAAGGGCAGACATTGCGATACTAATATAAGCCCGTCAGGATAAGTATCGTGTTTCAGGAATCAATTCTGCGGGTCATTGCCACGGCCACACCGCTTCAGACAGCGAGGTGTAAGATTTCTTGAAGCTAATATGAATTTAATCCTATACCTAAAGATATACGTTCTTAATGCCTATAAAGATTGGTGTGAGAAAGAATCTTTCTAAATTAGGATCATAAATCCTAGTCTACGACTTGACATTTTTTTTGATAAATCATTATTCATACGATATTTTCGTATCAGAAGATTTGGAGTTAGAGAAAATTGCTACAATTGTTATGATTACAATATAATAAATTTCCATGCAAAATTTAATAATGGCTTTCACATTCTATGAAGCAACTTAAACTGGTGATGCTGCCACCCGTGGACACCAGCAAATGGAGCTACCGTTTGTGTTGCCGGCCCATTAGTAATTTGTAAATAGACATTAAAAGTTGTTCTTATTACCCTGCTTAAGGTCATTATGAATATCTACACTTGACTTGTCTTCGCTACTTCCATTTATGTCGAATTGCATTCAAAATTCAAATCTACATTACACATCTAATCACATATAATTATTTAACTAATGTAAACAAAATATTGTAAACCTATTTTAAAAGAGTAAGTGTGGAGTTTCTTGCCCATTCTTCTCCACGCGAAACTACCTTTTGGAAGGGGCAACTAGAATCTTCTTTGTATTTTGTTTGACGTTCAAAAATGCCATTTTAGGTGGTCTAATTGAAATAATGATTCGACTTTGACTTTTTGATACATACAGAAGGTGAAACGACTAATTCTACATTTAAGATATAAAACGTTAAAATGAGACCATTAGAGAATTAATAAAAAATACAAATCCTCGAAGACTAAGCCGAAGAAGACAGGAAAAATCCCGAAAGTATAAATTACAGACAGACCACGTCTTTAAGTCAAATGAGTCCTTTGAGAGAAACGTAAAAAAAAATCTAAAACGCAAGCCTTTGTCAGCGGTATGCTAAATTTTAAAGAACCCGAATCTTTATTGTACCTTAATGATCTTTTAAGATGGAGTTTAAGATTTAAACTGCACTGGAAAGCGAGAATTATAGACTTAAAACTACTTGAACAAATTTTTATTTCATAATGAGTTGATATTTTATAACGATGGCACGGTTTACTTAGAGAATAATTTAAAGTTATGATAATTTATATTCCCGGAGATGATGTGTGCATAATACAATATAGAAGAAAGCAGAATTTATGGTGTGTAAAGTCCCGGGGTTTCGGAGCTGTGTCTGGCATGTGGCTAGCACATTTTTGCGTCTGTTTTTTAATATTGTTTGATCAACTTAGACATGTATTATTATTTTCGTTGTAGCTTGTTCAATTTGCTAGAAATTATTGAGAGATCTTAACTGTGACGGAAGTACAGCAAACGAAAAAGAGGAAGACAATTTAGAAGGTGGATAGATCAAATTCAAGAAGCAGTAGGTTGTACATGGCAGAGAGTGGCACAGTGCAGAGAGGAAAGGGATTTGGAGGAGGTTTTTGCTAAAAAGAGCACACAGATACCCAAAAAAAAAGATTGAAATAGAAGCGTGTTTAAATTAAAAGGCTATTATTATTGTGAGATCTCTGTGTAAAAATATAATTTTATATAGAATTCAGAGAGGTAAATGTGGTTTTGTGAAATTTCGTAAACGTCTAGCATTTATTTTCCGATTATGTTTGTAAAATTACTTAAACTCCGTACTTTTATTTTGCAAGTTTTTCTTTTAACGCTTTTAGTTTACGGATCTAAAAAAACACGTTTTGTTTTCGAAACCCTCTCTAAGTGAAAAAATTTAAAAATTGGGCTGTTATTGATAAAACATTATTATAATGAAGCCATACGCAATACTGATAAGAGAACACGGGCGTTGCTCAAGTGTGAAGTGAAACATTTTAACGATAATTTCTGCGCACTCGAGTGACGAGATAACGATACCTCCAAATTTAAACACCCCATTAAGGAGATACTATGGAGAACACACTATGGGCGACATCTACTCTCAAGTTGTTTTTTTTTACAGCAATACAGAACTTCAATCAAAACTTTAACTTAATTATTTCAGGTACTTAGATGTTACGTATGTGCTCTTATGTTATAGAAAACATAAACATTTCATACATGCATTGTTCAGTCATTTTGTCTAGACATATTGTTTGGTTTTATAAATTTATACATTATTATTAATTTGGTAACGATGGTTTTAATGGTGTGTTTTTCGCAAGTAGTTGACAGTTGCGATTTCGTTTACACTTTACGTATAAGTAAATAGATTATTTGGAACATGCAATCTTTTTTCAAAGGCTAGTAAAAAAACCTGCTATTTTTTTCTTTTGTGTCTGACATACGGTGCCAACTTGGATCTAAGTCATGATGGTTTCCTTCACTGTACGAAGGCATGTTGCACATAGACAGAAACTCCAAAGGTCCACTGAACCTACGACATCGTGAATGAGAATGGCACGCTGCAATTCTAGGAAGGCCATCAATGATTATATAAAAATATTGGCACATACATTATTTAATACCATTGTCTCATTATAAAGTTGATGCGAAGACTGTGCCCATTTCACACGTGGCTGAACATCATAAGCGAAATACAACGTAATTTGATCAAAAAGTATTCACGAAAGCAACCATTGTGGAAGTCGCTCGCCTTTAGCGGTGTCTCGGATCTTCTTAGACACAACTTAAAGAAGTAATTAAGACTTTGTTAACTGGTTAAGGTTTTAATGAAGTATTGTTATAGTTTCATAGCGAGGACAGTCCAGATAATTACCCTTTTATTTATCAAACTATATCATTCTTATAGAATGTTTTACACCAATAACAACTGTCAGTGAAATATGTCAAGCAAATAAATGGAATTAAGACGATATAATTACCAAGAAATGTTCGTGAAATCAATTATTTAACACAATTTCCAGACGCAAGAGGAAAATTCAAACGGTGAAATTTTAATTGGTGTGTAAAGGTTTAAGACAGCTCGTGTTTACTTTAAAATTTAAATAAATGTTTAAGTAGTAAATACAAGAATATTAAGATAATAATAATAATAATTTAATCTTTGATCCGTCTACACCTCACCACGAGACAGTGGCGAGGCTGTCACCTGGCTGTGACAACTAAAAACAAAAGACGAAATGACGGCTCATTCCGTTTGGTTGACGTCATCTCTAAGATGGAGACGCAGGATGATATGTCATAATATGTCCATTTGCCCAATCACAATAAATAAATAATAGGGGCCTCATAGACTAGCGGTCTTATTAAGTGGCAGCTAGGTGAGGGGTACCGGGTTCGATTCCCGGTTCGAGGGCAAGTTTTAATTTAATTTAAATTTATTCTCGGCCTTTGGGAGGGTTGTGCGGTACCGGGCGAGTGCCTAAACCGTACATGGAGGACCTGGTCGAATTTCTAAAGACAAGCACGAATTATAAAAAATCCTATACTTGACGCTGGCTAATGCACAAATCGTGCCAGAGCCATAAAAAAAATAAAAAATAAATAAATAAAACTTTCGTGTGTGCTTCTTTCAGATGGCTAGAAAGTGTAAATTATGTATTAATAAAATTATTATTATTTTCTTTTTAATAATATGTATATTTCAAAAAAAAACACTTTTTTACCGGATTGCGTGGTCACGGTCACCGTAAAAACCACGCAATTGTAAAAATCTAAACGTCGGAATAATTTAAAATTATATAAAATAATTGTAAATTTATATTAATACATAACTTCAATCCGGTAAAAAAGTGTTTTCTTTAAATGTGTAAAAGTTTATCAATGACAATACTATGTATATTTTAGTAATTATATTTTAAGGTTGTACGAAAATATTTAATCATTTATTATAAAATCTAATGTAACTTCTATTCTACCTTAAATGACAAATTTCCATTATGTGTGGCAAAATAAAAGTTTCAATGGCTGTATATTTTGTTCAGGCTAGTAGGCTATGCTAGTATATAAAGTAGTACCCAATAGTGAACCCTCGTATAACCCTATGTCAATATTTCTGAACGAAAGGGTCCGTTACAGAGGTCTAATATTAACAAAGCCGACAGCTAATATTATTACGTTTATTGTATTAATTAAAAAATTTCTTATTACAACATTGAAATGAGTTCTTTTACGCTACTCCACGTTCTATTTGTAGAAATGTTCAATTAATTTTTTCTTTACGAGATTTCTCGTAGTTTCTTTTCGCAGTTCAAGGGAAATGTAATTTGTATTTAACATTAATTTCTAATTCCATAAAATTCTACCGATCAAAGAGTATTATGAAATACACTCGAAACAGTGTACTTTTTATGATCTGATATAGTTAATTAAATCGATGACGACATCATATGATTCAATGGTATTATATTCAAGCCAAAGTCTAAAGAAAATAAAACACGTTCTTATTTTTATACATAAGCCTGCAATACCCAAGTACTATCTGATAATCCAACATTTGAACTTACTAATTGGCTTCGTAGGTGAGTTCAATAACTTGGTTGCAATACAATACTGGAAAGTTCCAAATTTCCAAGTCGACCATCCCCTCTAAGGAAATTGATAAAGTTTTCCGATATAAGGAATTATTGAAACTTTTCTGAAGCACAACAAAATTCAATAAGTGACTGTCACTGATTGGAAACGGGGGAATTTTCACCTGAGGCCTAAGATATGAGTTTTTGGCGAATTTTTAATGTTATTTTCTGTGTGTGTTATGCAACAATCACTGTGTCAAAGTTTTCATTTAAGAGTACAATTAAGGAAATTAAGGAAAGTAATATGTATTCTATCGACATAGTAGTTCATTGATGCATTGTTTTTGACTTGACAACGTCTAATAAATCGATTGTGCTACATACACGTTAGTTATACGATCGTCCGTAGACTGACTTTAGAGACGACCAATCTTTTTTTATCTGTTACTAGTTCTCATTTGCCACAGGCTGGGGTTAGGCAAAGGTCGTTAGATGCGTAAAGGTAAAGTACAATACTTTGTCAAATGAAGTACCGAGTAGCGTTAATTAGTTAACCTATACCTTGACTACAATCTTTTCTTTAGTCGCTGTTGATAAAACTTGCAAGAGACTCTATTGCGACGCTAAAAACCGGTGAGAACAGATTGTCCTCTCCAGATGTTTTCTTGCTTACCACGACGCTCAGACATGAGCTACCGACTGAAGAGAGAGAGAAAACTTCTGTGTCAAAATATAAAACAAAAGAGGATACGAGAAATCGTTCCATGTCATTATGATTCGGACTACGTTTGGGCGCGATATATGTTTGGCCAATCAGAATTACGAACGCGGTATCCTTTCGTCTCTTGTTTTACATACTTCGCCATTGTCTCCTTTCCCTTGAGGCAAACCCCACACTTGACTTGTAAACGTTTACGATGTTTTCTAACAAGTAGCGTTTATGTTCAGCACTGGACGAGCTTTTTTACTTTACTCGTGGGTTTATAGCTTTCTTACTGCCGTGTAAAGCTGTTGCCGAGATCCCGTTATTGCCTCAACTTAAGCCTTTGTACTTAACTTACGTTTACTCTGGGAATTATAACGTTAATACCCCGTACACTCATTCCCGTCTAACTAAACAAGCAGTGGTATTTTATTTGTATCACTGTCATTGTATTCGCTGTTATTAATAAATCTTTATGTATCCCATGCTACGAGTATAAAAACATAATCAATTTTGTAACCAATTTTTAATTAATTTATTTTATAGAATAATATAATAAAATCATAAAATGTAACATAAGGAAAACCGCTGTGGTTTTTATAAATGCAACCATAGCAGTCTTGTTAAGGAACGCTACAAATGCATATAAAAGCAGATTTCAACTTTCTTTTTTTGGCTGGTTAACCTTAGGCTAGCTAATAACTGACTGGTTATTCTATTTATTAGTCGCAGAAGCAAAAACCTCAACGTTCTCTCGCCATATATTGTTTGATTTCAATCTACAGAGCCGACCTTACGTTACCGCTCGGGTCTGTACGTTACGCTCAACTTGGTTTTTTATGTCACCTCCAAAAACTTCTGAAAAATGATAATACAAAACCAAAAATCCTAGTGTGGGGGCTAGTGCACTTTCTCTTTTACTTTTTAGGTCCTACTCATAATGTGTAATACAGTTTCTTCTTCTCTTCTTTACATAAAATCTTTGCTATATGGGAATAATGATTGATGCCCAAAAACCTAGTAACAATATAAAAAATAACAATTGTAGTGAATGTCATTCATTAATATCGACATTATATTTTGTTGTTTCGAGTGCTATTCTGGATTGGTGCATAACTTAAAATGCCTGAGCAGATCTTCATAAATTGTAGCTTAATAACACGACAGCTTTCTAACAAAAATAATGTTAATCCTCTAAGATTAGCTACTACAACACAAACACACACAGAGGCACGTAAAACTTATACACAATTACAATTAGGTGAAAAATAAATACAATTTATAAATACTGAAGGTATTTTTGCTGTTTGTTGAAAACTATTCTTGTCATACTATTTATAAGTTGTTGCAAATTAGCACGACATTAGCATAACGTAGTTGAACATTTAAAGCATATAACGAAAGCTTTCCAAAGTCGTTTATTCAAATCCGGCGCAAACGGTTTGCGTGACGTCACCGCTTCCGCCACTTTAGCGAACGTGACGCAATTTTATATTAGCCCCCACGTGTTTACAATATTATTCAACGCCATGCGTGAATTTCATACGATTCCCGCTATTTGATGGGAGATCAGGCCCGCTTCAATCTTTCATACAAAAGACCCTACCTTAGAAAACATTCTTGCATTGCTCTTTTTGTCACCCTTATATAAAACAGTGATCTAGATTAATCGTTAAAATTTATATTTATGTATAAAGGATTGGGTGTGTGCAATTGTTTATTTACACTTTCAACATACATATACATACGGGTTACATAAGTTATTAGGCAATGGGTGACTATCGTTAACAAGCGATCACTTCAGAGCACCCTAGTATAGAATAAGAAATACCTTCTAAAGAACAAGAAGTGCATAAATAATTAACTTAAACTGCATGTAACACTAGACATATACTAACTAAACTAAAATCTAAAAAATTATAATAAAAGCTCATCTTAGGATTAACTATAATTAATATATAAAAGTAGCAACGAGGCAGAGAAGATGAATGCTTAAAAAGAGGATTCTTAAATAAATTTAAAAACTGAACCTAAGCTCGCTAAAATAACTTTTTTTATATAGAATAGGGGGGCAAACGATCCTACGCTACGCCCAAAAGGGTCAGTCATCGCAGCCCATGGACATCCATTTGTGTGTGATGCCGGCCGTTACTAAGAAGAGGAAGAAAGAGAAGAAAGAAAGAAGAAGAATAGGAGAAAAAGAGAAACACTTTTTTTTAACAATTCGAGGTCGTATTTTCCAGAGAAGACCCCCACCGGGAGTCACTGAAAAGAAAATTTCTTGTAAAGCGGACATGTCAACTTAGGAATAAAGTATAAATAATATAAATAATGAAAATATTAATTGCTATGTAATGAATGAGTGCAATGTAACAGTTGAAGAGAGTGCCTACGTCTGGCTATAATCTCGGGGCGTAACTCCGACTATTTAGGTAATTGCCACGATTATACAACTAAGAAAGCCTGAGTGAGCCTTCACAGCCTTGGCTGGTACAAATAGATAATATTGATATGTTATTAGAAAAATATTATTCAACTAGTAACATGCTCCGTATTATTATAATAAATATTAACACTTTGCACTTGCATTTATATAAGACAATTGCAAGTGTATATGCCACTGAAAGCAGTGTTCATAAGCAGTATGTATGTTTGTCTGTGCTGAACCTCGCGACGACAATTAGGTAGTGTTATTGCTTGCGTCGCATCCCTTACGTGTTGCCGACACGAAACTTAAGTTGTACGCACACTGGGACCTAAATAGCTAAGCTATAAATGATGATTTTGCCAAATATAATTTTTTCTTTCTTACATTACTTGCTGTACGGTTCCTGGGTCATCGTGGTGCTTTAAATAATGGAGGATTTTATTTTTACTCTATATTAACTGGCGTACAACAATAGAATGTAAGCAAAATAATGAAATTTTAATTGCTATGTCACGAATCAATGCAACGCAACAGTTGAAGAGAATGTCTCGTCTGGCTATTGAGGAAGCAAAATGTACATCCTTGGCTCGAGCATTTAAAATGCCTCAAAAAGAGAATTTACATGGTAACCAACATATGTAGCTATTTGAGTACAGTAAAATACGACGCTAAAAATAGTAATTACATTATTTGAGTTAAGACAATATTGCACTTGAACACTGTTAATATGTTAAATGCATATTAAACACAAACAAAAGAACTACGATTAATAAATACAACATTTAAAAGTTAAAGTTTAAACATTTCATTTAATTTTTTAATTTATATATATTTATATATTTTTATTTTTATTTTTATATTATTTTTTGTATTATTATTGTTATTTCTTTCTCGATTAATTATTTTATAAAAACTGTACATTTGTGTGTTGGAAATAAATTAGAATGATTTTCTATGAATTAAAAAAACTAACCTTTAGTAGTCGCCTCTGCAGCCCCTAGTCTTAACCATCACACGAACTACCATAACTATTAATATATAATAACAATAAGTAACATTCAGGTCTTGTACGGAAAACAAATAAAAAAAAATATTATTTAATCTTGGATCTTAATCTTCATTCTTCATTCACCTAAGAACATAAGCATCATTTAATACCTTAAATACCAATATGTCAATGACGACAATGGTTATAACCATTAGTTTAAAATTCAGCACATAATCTAGCAATATAGAAGATTTTTTATATTAAAAAAAAATAAAGTTATTAAACGGTATTTAGCCCGGTGCATATCAACCCGTATTCCCACGTGTGCAGAATCAGCTGTGTGAATTATGTCCGAGATTATTGCTTCTGTTTGCGCCCGACTGCGCTCCTGATCACATGCTGACACACCATCTTACCTCTGCACTACTAATTTACAATTTAATTGCACAACTTGTTCTTTCTTCTTTTGTTATTTTAAAATATAATTACTGTATGATAAAGACGCTTGGGGGGTAGGGGATTTGCAGGGACAGCTATCCTAGCCCTTCATAGAGAATTAAAAACACTACTACATAACGTTTTTATTAATGTACTGTCACGACCACGTAGAAGTTTTTACTTGTCTCCTCCTTGAAAACCAGTTGGCTACGCCTTTGATGATGTTTCTCTCAGCCAAAAGACATGGAATACTTTTAAGTTTTTCAGTCTTCTGATATAAGTTTGCTAACGAGCACATACTCTGATGATATTCTAATATACAAAGTACCTTAAGGCTATTTTAAATCGTATTGTAAAATATGTTAGAACATGAAGTGTAGGTCAGTGGGGGTGAAGGGAAAACAGCCATTAGTCGTTTGGGCAAAATTGATTAATCGAGCAAGGACAGAGGCGAGCTGGGACCGTAATAAATAAAAATAAAATATCGCCCGCCCAAATGCTAATTCCTTTTGGCTTACTCACTGTTCGATTATCTATACTTGATAATTTCTTAAAAATCACGGAGTGTTTTAGTTCTTATGCTAAAAGGTAAAATATCAATATGCAAGGTGCTTTTGATATGAGCAGATTAAAAGGTATTAAAAAATAAGGAGGTTCAAAGTACTTTTGTAAATAAACATGTACTCAAATAAATTTGGGTGTGTCTGTGATATGTGAATGCGTATTAAAAACATAAACTAATTAGTTTTTACATTACTTGGATTAATTTTATTAAAGCACAGATCGCATATAATTAAATTTTCTACACTTCAAGTTTCAATGTAATGTTCTAAAATATTCGACAATTACAGTGGACGTTATATTAAAAAAAAAAAATATTTCATTAAAAAAAATGATATAAAATAAGTAACGTAACTTGTAATTTAATAATCCCTAATTTAAAGCTTTGTCAGATTAGGTACCTGCTAGTTGTCTAACTTTGCTTTTTTTTTAACATTGATCTGACACTACACATAACAAGCTCTGGGTGACCCGTTCATTCTGTTGTATTCGTGAAGAATTCCAGTGAGAGTACAGTGAGTAAAACATATAATCCTAATTTCTTATCCCCATCTATGCGATGAAGGCGCAATGTATAGATAAACAGAATAACTGATATATTCGCAATGGCCGCACGAATGTGTGATTTATATTATTATGAATTATTTATTTAGTAATCTTTGTTTTATCGTTCTGCCCTGATTTATGGCTTGTTTTGCGATTATTGTAATGAGCCCTTATTTTATCATTAATTTGTAGTTGTTTATCTATGTAGAGGTCTCCGTGAGGTTGTAAGTTCTAACCCCCGAATGTGCACCCGTCAACTTTCTGTTCATGTGAGCAATAACTCTCGCTCGCGAAGGAAAACATTCTGCAAACTGGCATGCTTTAGACGCAACAAAAAGACGGCTTGTGTCAGCCACAGAACGATGATGACCCACTTGCCTGTTAAAAGAAATCACGAAACAGGTAAAGAAATCTGAGGCCCAGCCCTTAAATGGTTGTAGCGTCACTGATCTTTTTAATTAAATATCTATGTATGTACGAGAACACCCTTCCTTAGAACTCTGTTGTTATTCGTTTTCGATGACAGTATTTAAAAAACAAAAGACTAATATTTTATTTATGTCTTATATTACCTATAGGGACCTTACTATCACGCTATATTTTTTTAAGATCCTTAGAGGTAAAATATATAATGCGGAAATATTGGAAAGACTGGGGCTGCGTGTGCCAAATAACCACACTCGGCGGGGTAAGCGGTCGCAATTGCTGGCAGTGCCTCGGGCGCGGACGAACTTGCTCAGAGAAGCACCATTTACGCGTGTTTTGCGCACCCTAAATACTATTGCTTGTGAGACTGATATATTTAGTTGCACACTGGCTGAATTCACAAGAATTTCATTATTTATAATTAGTTATAAAATGGTTTAGGTTTTTAAGTTTTTACTTGTTATGTTATATTATGTTTTAAGTTAGTTTTCTATTGTATTAGTATATTATCTGTATTTATGTTTTTAGCTATGTATATGTATTTCAGGCTATATTTTTGTATAATTTTTTGAGGTTGTTTTATTTATTTTGTATCCTTGTATCCCTACAATTAAGTAATTGTAGGGATACAAAATAAATTAATACCGTTGTCTCCTGCGTTTTAATATTTCGAAAACTATACATTAATAGTCATATACTTTGACAAATGGTACGGATACTGCACTATGTGGGAATAGATGTATGGGTGTACCAAAATAATTTCCCAGCCCGCAAAGACATTAAAAATACCTTACCTATTACGCGGTTTAATCGTACATTTTGTATAATTAGAAATTATTAAATACACGAAGGTAAATGAACATTAAAAGATATAATCCAAGATTATTCAATCCTAATCCTAAATTCAAATAAAATAAATCCTAATTAAATCCTTTAATCCTAATAATCCAATAGTATTGCTAGTAACAGCAAGTGTTATTTTATTGTGTAAGCAACATTAATCAAATAAATATTTTTCTTTCTATCGAATTACTCATCTCTGGTGCAATTGACATAGGCAAAGGCGGCCTTATCGCTTTCGAGCTATCTCTTCCAGGCAACCACTGTGAGAAAAAAATAGATAAGGTAAGCAAGAAGTGCAAATATACAAAAGACATGTAGACCAAACTAATAGAACAAAAGAAAGCAATTAAAACTTTTGTAAACAATGATCAGGATTAAAAAAAGGACACATTAAAAAAATTAAAGAAAATAATTTACTTACCACTAATCATTATAAGAATATCGAATCTGTAATATACTCGTATGTCAACTTATTGAAATTTACAAGAATCCACATAGTATTTGTTTCCATCGGGTTAAAAAATCGGTTGATTCATTACTAGCAAAGATTACTACTGTCAAACTTACAAAATTGAACAAATATGGCTTTTTTGAACACTGGGCAAGGCTATCATTATATTTATTCAGTTCAGTTTGGTTGTGGTTGGTGGTTCTAGCGTGGCTCATCCATCACCGTTGTGTACACATTCTGAACAAACACACCCACATATATGCAGTTTGGGAAAGGGGTTTATTGTCTAGGGAATACTTGAAGAAATGATAACAATTTTAAATGGAATACTTAAATTTTCTGGTGCTGTAAACGTGGAATGTAGGAATTTTTCAAATGTATGTTAACGCGTCATAATAACGTATAATTACACGCGTTATATTTATTTGTACGTTCCAAAACAACATACATACATAGGAAAATAATATTAAAAGTTAATTCTGCTATTCTGTTATTATTATTAGAAAATAAATTGGATTATTTCGTAAAGTTTTTCTCGATACTAAAATACGAAAGAAAAAAATACGATAAAACGATAGATGTTCCGCCTTATTTTGTTTATTTTAACGTTACGTTCGTTTATTTCAGCCTGTCGACGTCTCCAGATATTTCCCGATTTTAATATTTTTATCCTTACTACAAACAAAGGCAGTATTTTTGTACTTTGTAGTAGTTCTTTTCACCTTGCAGAAGAACAATTACATTTATTTCATCCGGATGAAGTCGCGAGACAATAGTTCCATAAAAATGGATTTAAGAACACCGAGGGTGTGAAATCCAATAGAGGATGAACATCTAAGTGTCTGGCAACATCGAGGCAGACATTATTAATAATTAAATCGTGCGGATTTATAGCATCGTAATTCATGTGTTATGGGCTCGTAAAATGTTGTCTAAAAACGCACATGTGTACTACAAAATATTAAAAGTCAATGACTGTGTGTTTAGTTCTACAACGAATATTAAAATGTTAACTAGTTTTTGAGTAGGTATATTAAGTCATCAATTTGTATGTAACAATAGACTATTATTATTCATATTATTTTTAGTTTCCTCGGAAATCGAATCTTTGTGAATGTTGTGTCTGTTTATCAAAAGCAAAGACACGCAATAAATTTTCAATCTAAAAGTACTACATATTTGTTAATGTTCTGAACCACAACTAACCTCTAAAGTGGTAAAAAAGGGATTTATGGAAGCAGTTTTCAATCTTTATAAAAGCTACCTTTACAAATAAATTAGTAGACACTTCATAGTTCGTATTTCTAACAGTAAGACTGACATATAAATATCTAATAAAATACGTTGGTAATCAATATTTCTTACGTTACACAGGGAGAATGTTTATGATTGAAGAATTTAATTAAAAACAAATATGCATATCTTTTCCATTTTTAATGTTATTATTGATAAATAAATCGTTTTAAACATTATTAAGCGACACTAAGGTTGATAATTTGAAAAGGTCTTGTTAAGAAACACGATTCACGACTTCCAATAATATAAATCTTTCATAGCTTAATTGAAATATTAATCTCCAATATTTATTGCAACAAATCTATAATTACTCCAATGTTAATCGTGTCTCAATATTATTGTGTCTTAATTTAAAGGAAATATATAACAACACTGATTTTAACCATAGATATGGTAGTCAACACATAAATAGTTTTGTGTCAATCAATATATATATATATATATATGTATATCTAATATATATTGCAAGTCATATTGTGTTTTTTTTTAAATTAGATGATTTATTCAAAGCTATAGAGATATAGTAGAGAGTGGCATAGACAGAAATGGCGGGATTTGGAGGGGGCCTTTACCAAAAAGGGCAGATTCCTGGGAATTAATGGGATAGAAATATAAATGTATTTAAATGTTGAGTATCTGCTTTTATTATTAACTAGCGGTCTCCACAAACGTTGTCCTGCGTGATATTTCAATTAGGATATTAAACGAAGTATGAAAGTACCGACTGCAGCACCATCTGCCGGGCTGATTTGTGAATCTAAACCATCCAGGGCTCCACCCAAACACATACTTTTAATGTATCTTTTAAGTTAGGTCAAACTGCACACGGTGTGCAAATTTGATTGAAGTCGGTTAAGTAGTTTAGGAGTCCATAGCGGACAAACAACGTGACGCGTAATTTATATTATATATTAAGATGTAAGTGTAACGGCAAAAATTTAGTTTTGTCAACTTCAAAGTGCTTGATTAAGGTTAGTATTTAAACATTGATTAATGTGTTAATCATTTAATCCACACTCTTAAATCTAGTTATTAATAGTATTTGTATATAGATGTCATCATATGAATGTAACATGTATCTGGAGAATTTGCTACATACAAAAATTAAATGAATATGGCGTAAATGTAAAATAAACAACTCAAATTCAGAATTATGCATATTTACAAAGTACTATAAATATTTACCTAGACAGTAGTTCAGTCATGTCATCACGTCGATGCAAGATTAAATGGGATCAGTTTCCGCTACCAGAGAGCAGAAATGCTATGACAGCTCTCAATAAATCTGTCATGAGAAGATACGAGTACGGAGAAATGGTATTCAAATATTAACCTGCATAATTAAGGATTATGTTTTCCTAGTACGAGAAGAAATTTTAGAAAGTATTCAATTTAAGGATTATAGGGAATTAGATACTATTAGATAAAAAAAATACTATAAGATTTCCGGTGTCAACATTGATGATGATAGAAATAAATGATATCACTATGACTTGCTATTCTCCTTCCAAAGAAATTTTATCTTCGAATAATTAACTGAGACTGTTTGTTTGTCTTTTCTAATAGGCGCTGATTAAGATGATAAAAAAGATTGTTTCGAGTCCCGATTATCTAATTAGTGCAGACTTCCTGTCTATCATTCAATTCAAATTCGCTATCCACAGATATTTTGAAGAGGAAAATGATTAGTTTACGCTACGCGTGTTCAACTTCCGGGTTACATATGAATCTGTTGTACTAAAGTTATATTTATTCATATTTACAATCAAGTATATAGTATTTACAACTTTCTTAACCTACAAAGTAATAATAAAACTATTAAAAAGAAAATCAAAACAAATTTAAAAATTTTGGTCCCTGTGGCAGTCTACCTTTAACGCTGGCAGCATTTCCTCGCTGTACTGCGATACTTATTCATTGAGCGAGAAAAGTACCAGCTTTGGGGTCACCGGTACTATCTACTAGGCGCCAACTTAAATCTTTAATAGGCGCCGGTGCACTAGAACCCCACGGCCTAAGAGTCTCTACTCCAAAAGAAACAAAATCGAAGTTGGAGGAAAGACTTTTTATATTTGTGCCTGTTATTATTTTCTGCTCTTATACCTAAAAGCGGAATTGCCGTAGTCTGTGCGTAGTGGCGAGTAGCAATAAAATATACATTTATTGAAGTTATACTTCTTTAGGCGCGTTATGAAAAATTTATGAGAGTGAAATTTTACGATGCGCGCGCACCTGTGACACAAAATTGTTAGTGTGATTATAGCGTGCGCGAGCGAGATAGGAATAAGACAATCTACAAGTAAAAAGAAATAGAATATGAGTGAAGTTCGAAGATCGCAAATTTTGAATGACCATATTCCATAATGACATTTGTCATTTACCTTTTAAACAAATAAAGGAGTTTTAATTATTTTTTCAAAGAAATTTAGCAATGCTTTTTCACAAAGACCTATTGTTACTTAGTTAAAAGGTTATGAACCATACCTAGTTATTAAATTGAATGAATAATATAATAAAATAATAATTAGTATTAATATTAATTGATAATTGAATAATATACTAAATATTAAATATTATTTAATTATTACCGTTAAATATTTATTATTATTTATTTAATATTTAAAAAAAATAGAGAAAGCCAAAGAAGTATAACTTCTTACGCGCGTACATAAGTACACGCACCCTTTTTTTTTCATAATACTGGTCTTTGCCAACTTCACAAAAGCCAAATAAGTATTATAGGAAAAAGTCTTAAATTGAAAAATCTAGGTCTACCGTCATCGCAGTGCCTGTTCCTTCACTCAACACCAGATTGAGTGAAAATAAACTTAATCGTTCATTGTTCTATGACAGCACTCTGTAAGCACTCTGCCATGAGTTTTCGGTACATGCTCGTCTCAATTAAGACGGCATCGGTGACTTGGGTGCGTTATTCAATAAGCGATGTTATAATCGATGTCTGAAACACGGGACCATTACGTCCCTAATGGCCCAGCAACACGCTCTATTAACCATAGGATTATTGTGTCATGCTGATTATAGCGATCTAGGGGACTTGGTACAACCGATTACACTATCGCTTAAAGAACATTATACCTATAGATGTATTTCATATGAAAGTGTTTAAATTTCATATGACATAAACCTCCTGTAGGTAGTAGAATTACTAGAGCCATATATCGAGGTATGCCTTATCAACATTATATTCTTATTTCCTTACTGAAATGCAAAATGTGATAACATTATAATTCTAACTAGTTGTACTACATTACAACTAGTTAGAATTATAATGTTATCACAAAAACACAAAATCCTGTATGTAATGTACATAAGCAATAAGAAATTCCAATGGCAACTTCAACCATTTTAGTCTGGGCTTCAGATTTCTGTATCTGTCTCGCAAGATATTTATTATATAGATATTTTAGGCAAGAAGGTGATCATCCTGTTGTGCGTGACACACGACTTTTTGGGTCTAAGGCATGTCGCTTTCCTCACGATGTTCTCCTACATTGTACGAGTGTTAAATGCGGACATAGACAGAACATCCATTGGTGCACAGCCGAAGTTCAACATACTACCTAATGTCCCACTAGGCCAACACTACTCATTTCTAAGCAAAACCTAAAGCTTTAGTTTTGTTGTAAATGTCCCTTGTAAAAAATTTGATCAATAAAAACTATTTTCGCTAGAACAATTTTATCTATTTCTTACATAAAAATTATAAACAACACAGTAGCCGACTGTACGTCCGTAGAACGGTCATTACACGATATTAGCCATTATCGTGTGCCTCTCCCACTTTACAAAATAATCATTTACCTATATTACGTTATGTCTTATTACGATATCAATCTACATTTAATTATAATTTCTTATTATATATAGTAATAGATTTAGATACTAATCGTATAAATCTTGTTTGTAAAAGTTACTTTAGCTATTCCACACCTGCCCTGCGATTCTGTAACTCACTTTTCGAACTCACACAGCGGTTTTCGCATCGGCGGTCGCTCTCAAATCAGTCGTGAAGCAGTCATTTTATGATTTGGCATTCTGATAAACAATAAACTACAAGCTCCCACCTTTTCACCTGTATAGTGACCTCTAACAAAATCCATACAGACTACCTACAGTCCCCTACTATTCGATATAGTAAAATAATAGTTATGCAATACAATTATAAAACCAAACACGATCAGTTGTGATTCACAATGTTTATGTGAAAGGTTTCGAATAAACAAAGGTCGCAATCGCTGAAATTTCCGGAATCAAATCAATGTTTGTCATTCAATATGTGTCAAGTGAGCAATAGTACAGATCGTCATGATGAAATCCAAAATCCACTTTTTATCATATTTGAATACTACATTGACTAAATATTACGACTACATAAAAAAATCCATGTGTTTTTAAAATCAAATTAATCAGTCGGTAAAGTGACGGATTTGAAAGACGCTCATAGGAGCATGTGATGTTTCAAAACAAACCCTTTTGTTTCCTTGTATGCCAATTTTCATAATAACAGAATATGAATTAAAAAAGTTATGACAAAAAAACTGACATGATTATATTATTTTGAATAGCGGTGCTGTAAAGTTTACTATTTGTCAGATCCGTCACTATTCTACGACTATAAACGAAATATCGTTATATTGCTGGTAATAAAAGCCCTTGAGTTAGTAAAATGATATAAACATATTAAATAAACATGGAATTAGCAGCTGAACAGGACGCGAAGGTCACAGCTGGCGTCGTGATTTCACAGACATGACATAATCCACCATCTGCCCGATACTCATTAATTTGTATTAGATTTGATTGCGAATGCCACTCGAAAATATTTTATGATTGAATATGAATATCTTTAAATATATAACCATTTCCAGGCTGATTCTGTCTTGAACTATTCTCTATTGAACCTGCCTATTATGTATCTTAATGTGTGTACATACATACGCAAGAGAAGTTACTATTCCATAACTCTCATGGTCTGGGAGCAAGCAGGACAACTTCGTATCCAGAAGCTGTCCTGCGAAGCTGTTTAAACACCGTCTACTGCCTAACATTGGTAGCATCATTAATGCTCTTTCTCTTCTTTAATCAGATACTACTACAGCAATGAATCGAAGAAGGTTGCATTCTTTTGTTTTAAAAATCAAGACTGATTTTGCGGCCTTAAAGAAAGTAATAGTCCGTTGTTTAGTTGTTTTTATCACGAAATAACTGATTATATGATTTTTTATAATAAAGCCTCAATGGATAAAGATTGAAGACGATCAGTGTTGGCCTAGTGGCTTCAGCGTGCGACTCTCATACCTGAGGTCGTAGGTTCGATCCCCGGCTGTGCACCAATGGACTTTCTTTCTATATGCGCATTTAACATTTGAAAACATCGTGAGGAAACCGACATGTCTTAGACCCAAAAAGTCGAGGGCGTGTGTCAGGTAGGTAGGTACTGGAGCCTATTAGATTTAATAATGATCATGAAACAGATTCAGAAATCTGAAGCGAAGACCTAAAGAGGTCATACTGATTTATTTTATTTTATGGATGAAGATTTAAAGACACAACATTATACTGCAGTTGGATAAATAAATCCCAAACAATGAAACCACATTAAGTCCATACAAAAACAATCCGACGTCTGATAAATACGCCAAAAACCATTTAAAAAGAGCAGGCGGAGAGAAACAGCAAAAACTCTACTATTTCGGCATTGCAACGAGATGAATTTAAAATTAATGATATTCAGGCGAGAGGAGCCGCGGGGCGAGCCGGGCTAGCTATAAATCAGTCCCCGGGACGGCCGGGACCGCCTTAACGCTGCACTCGCAGACATACACACATTTTATATATAGCTAGAGGAAAATATGCTCCTTTGGTATACTAGACAATGTACTAGCTTTTATTTCTGGCTTTATTAACTCAGATTGGAGTTTCTAATCAGATTTAATTCAGACTGTTGGGTTATTTGCGTTATATGAATCTACATATTATATTCTGGATTACCTGTTTTTAGAATCAAGACCGTATATAACCAACAACCAACCTTGGAGTTCAGATACCTCTCATTATAGTTCTTCGCGAATAAACATTACTTATATATTATTATATAGAGCTTGACATATTCGGTAGTGGGCTGATCAATTTAAAAAAAACATTGTTATGTACCTATCTGATACCTAATCCACTGTTTCGGACTAAAACTGGAGTTTTTATTGTATTTTTATTATTTTAATTTTTTGTAACATTTATGTTTACCATAATTGTCATATATTTTAGAAAAGATAGCTTGTAAAATATACTGTAAATATTATAATAAATTAAATACATATATAGGAATGGCACTAGAGCCATTGATCACATTCTCGGGAATACCGCATAAATGTGACTGTCTGTGCCAAACTACTGGGAATAAGGTTACACCCATGTATGTGTATTCCCCATATCTATAATATAACATCGAAAACCGAGCGAAAAACTAAAAAACCCCTGACAGTGTAACCGTCACGGAATCGTTGAACTAGTTTTATATTTGAGCCGTGACACGGCAGTGAAAAACGTGGCAATTTTCAAAAAGCGACACGGAAACTTTTCGTGTAGCCGAGCGAACAAAACAAATGAGCTTTTACACACTGCGCAAAGCATCGCGACAAACGTTTACCATACAACACCCAACACTTATCTAAATTACAATTAGTATTTAAAAATACGTTTTCGAGGTGTACACGTGGAATTGTGCTTACTGAGTGCTGTCATAACCTACCTGTTACAAGAATTAAAAATGAAACATATGTCGAAGCCGCGAGCTCGATACAAACTCAAACTCAAAATATCTTTATTCATATATATATATATATATTTATATATTTTTTTTGACAATTCACACCAATTGACCTAGTCCCATGCTAAGCTGGTGACGCTTGTGTTATGGATACTAGGCAACGGATATACAAACATATTATAGATAGATATACATATAAATACTTATTTAAAACACCCAAGACCTAAGCACAACACCAAATGCTCATCACACCGTTGTTTGTCTCAGCCGGGGATCGAACCCGGGACCCATGGATTCGCAGTCAGGGGTACTAACCACTAGACCAATGAGCCGTCATATAGGTATACAAGTACACTTATGAACGTCAAAAAGAAGATAAATTAATTGTAAATTTACTACCAGTTCGCAAGTCAATTGGGTCATTCCTTTAATTAGGTCTATTAACTTGTGACAGTATTTTTCGATTGTTAATCATACAAGACAAAGCGTTTTATCATTGCGTCTCAGAGCATAGGCGGTTAGGTCAACTGAAGTCTATCATAAACTGTCCGAATCGCGTCGGCTCTCATCACTCAACGTCTGCTGGCATTACGTGCTGCCATGTCACCGTCGTCACCACTACACGGATTAGCTAAATTAAAAACTCTTAGTTAAATTTTAAATTTGCGGTAGGGGCTAAGAAAGTTGAGGAAAAGGAAGGAGCAAGCACGTGTTCCTACTGTGATAATAGGTTAGAACGGAGCTCAAAATCGCATATTTTTTATTCGTTTCACATAATACTGTAAAGCAAGAAGCAGATCGATTCAAAAGCTGAAAATTATAGCTTACCTTATGAAACAGATAAATAATATTCGAAAATTAATAAGAAAAGTTAATTTGCAAATATATTAATAATATTTTTATACTATTATTTGGCTATCAATAATAATAAAAATATTATAAAAATCATTGCGTTTAATTTAATTTCCTTTTTATTCAGGCATTTAGCGATTCCATCATTCCGCCGAGTTTCATTTGAATAGAAACTCAAAAACGGACCAAACCAAACTGGAAAATTCACAGCATATTGAACAAACATTGTGAAAACTTTTGCCATTTCCCGTCCCGGCCCTCGCATTATTTCCAAAATAAACAAACGAAAACGTCCACCGTTTCTAATTATTATTTAGGACGTAACTTTACGAAACTTGAGCGATAACCATCTACGAGGCGTTATGGAATTTTTGGGCTTTATTGAACGGACTTTAATGAACCGTATTAACTGAGTTTAAACTTTATTTTGACGTAAACGAGAAACGACCGCGCTGGATATTGTGCGTGATTCAAAAGGCGGTAGGTGCTGGCCAAAAATGTTACTACTTCGTGTCAGTATCATATCGGAGGGTAAAACAATTTTAAACTTACTGTGATATTTATTTCAAACACACAAATATACAGTATTTACAATATTCTTAACCTACATAGTAATAATAATGAAAAACTGTAAAAAAAAATTAAATAGAAAAACCAATTTAAAATGTTCCTGTGGCAATGCGGGTAGCATTTCCTCGCTGTATTGCGATACTTATTGGTTGAGCGAGGTAAGCACCAGTTCTGGGGTCACTGGTACTATCTACTAGGCACCAACTACATACGCTTACTATGATTCGATTTTAAATGTACTTGTATTCACGATTTGTAGACAAATTTTCCAACATTGAGATCTAAAATGACTTACTTACTTAAGTAGTATTGTGCTAAATATGTTGATGATTCCTTTAAAACACCTTATGATACCAAAATGAATAGTAGTACCTACTCAACGATTCGTTGCCTATTGTTATATGTATATAACCTTTAGAATGTAAGTACAAAATGTAATTGTTTTTGAGGCAAATTATTTGATTTTTTAAAAAATTATTTATTAGCCAATTTTTTTAAATTCATTTATTGTTTTCTAACAACAAAGGCAATATTTAGTAGCTTGCAAAAGTATGGAATGTTCTAGCATATCAATAGAGGCTTTATAGGCAATTCAATGCCTTAAGAGTAAATAAATAACTCTTTAAAACGTCGTGCCATATTAGTTCATATCTTAAATAAAAATGTTAGTATGAATTTAAAATTTTAAATAACTTTTTAATCTCAGGCAATCCTTTTAGCGAAACACTTAAGAAATATTACACTTATCCCTGTTAAATTTTAGAGTTAAGTAAAATATATCGTAGTTATTCTTTTGACAGGCTGTGATGAATGAGTCTAGCTGATTGTATGGTGTTGCGACCATACATACTGATTCACTTAACTTATTACTTGGTGAAAACAGACAACTATGAAATTTTATTATTATTACTATGCATTTATTTCTGACACCCAGTATAATATAACACTTGTTTAAATTACATAACCTAACTTAATCTAATACATCAGATGTGCCGGTTTTGGTGTTTAGTGTGCCTCTGCCAGCTTCCATTATTGTCTAATGTTAACTCTTCTTGTCCAAGTTGTGCCTCCAATTCTCTCTTTATATCGTCTGCCCATCTCTATCTTTGTCCTCCTCTTTTCCTTTTTCCATCTAGTGGTTGCCACTCTTTAATAATTTTAATCAATTTCAAAGAAAAAGAAAAATACGGAGTTAATAAGATTTAAATATTAAACGAATAGAGACTTTGGGTCATTAAGCGTACCTACTAATTTTTTATACCCGGCCTATATACTTACATATGTCCGGTAACGCGTTCGCGAGCCATAACAGTGCGTGTGTGTGTGTGTGTAGGCGGTGTCACTTAACATCACATAAACCTTTTGACCCCAGTGTCTGAAAATATAAAGGTTTAAAAGGGAGAATATATATCACATATTTTTACCCTAATAAATCTCATAGTGGCTGCTATCAAATTATGACTTATAGTAAAAATGACAAGAATCTTTATGTCATAAGAATTCCGCAAAAATATCACCATCGTCGTTTATCAGGCGAGTCGGTCTGTTTAAATGATCAAATCGTCACATCCGGTGGCGGGCAAACTTCCAACATGGCGACCGGAAATTGTCATTGCGATGTATTTAATGAATCGAAATGGAAAAAATGTGTTGCGATTTTCCTCGGTGGAATTGGCGGATCCTATATATAATATTTTTTATGATAATGAAAAATGGTTTCATGCTTTCAGCAATTGGCTGGATTAGATTGAAATGATATTTTGAAATAAATACTCTATAGATGAGTTAGTTTAAACTCTCCACAGGTTATTTTATAACTTTTCGCAATTATTGTTTCTCCGGGACTCGAAGCATCCGGGTTGTCAGCGAATGGGCCTTATATCTCATAGAAACTATTTTTTTTTAAATTAACCTCTATAGAACTCACCAAAATTGAAAAAATTACGTTATAATTGAAAATGTACAATATCTATAAATTTATGTCTACTATAGACACAATAGTAGATAATTGTGAATCTGTACTGTATACGAAAACATGCATTATATTTTGAGAATGCTTCCACGATTTGTAATGTAGTTAGTATATTCATATAATCTTAAAGCCCATTTCCCATTTTTTTAAATATTCAGCATCCAGACATCTTGCTTTTTGTGTCACTTGGCTTATCCAAGACGCATTTTGAATTTGATTACCTTTTTGATTATACTTCTTAGTTACGCCCCCAATGTTATAATTTCTTAGTGAGTGTTTGTGCATTTTGTGAACTATAAAGGCAAAGGTAGTATATTACCAGTCTAACCTCTCTTATTGTTCCCATACTAATTTACTCCTTATATGTGTGCCCCTTCAGGACTAAGGAGGAAAAAGGAGAAGAGGTAGCCCAAAAAAAGGCGGATAGAGGTAATAGAAGCGGTAGCAGGAAACGAATGGAGAAAGAGAGCCATAGACAGAGTCAGTTGGAAAAAGCTGGAGGAGGCCTTTACCCGTGAAGGGGTTCCGATCGACGGTCTCGATCGAGATTCTCGATTGTGGAGATTTTTTTTTATAAAAATGTGAAATAATCTTAGCTGTGTATTATAATTTGTTTTTGTCATGATTGGAAATAAAACGGGCTTTATTATTATTTTTTATTATTATATGTGTGCCTTTCTTCATGATAAGGTTATATCGCGGCGAGGTATGTACCTACTCAGGGTTTATTAATTTCAGACAAAATTGTGTCAACGGCCACCGAACCGTAATTTGTGGTACATATTTTTTGGTACCAAATGGTTTGGACCAAATGGAAACCATTATAGTTCCGAATCTAATCCTGGTTTCCCGAGCACGGCGTTAGTACTAAGCCAAATAGGATGTATTACAGATGTTATGACCTGTCAATCATATTTAAAATAACTCAACTAAAATTTTAAATTAATCAAGGTTATCCGAATGTTATTCAAGTAATATATAGAACACAAAGGGCGTGTACTAATATAATTATAGTCGAATTAAACTGATAACTTAAATGGATTAACCCGCCACAAACATAAAGATGTTTAATCACTGTAATTTAATGACATTTTGTGTAAAAGGCGAGGACACGCGAACGTCATGAAAAATGTCAAATTGCTAAAAGGAGTTATAATAGCGAAGCGTTTTTGAAATTTGTTAGATTGGTTCAGTGTTTCTTTACGCTGAGATCATGACTTTGAATGTTTGTGAATCAATGAATTTGTATTCCAATGAGGTCGTATGTTAAAAAATAAGATTAGATACGTTCTACGTTGTTCTAAAATATACGTCATACATATATATGGAACATATAATGGTCATCGAGGTAGAATCTAAATTCTACCCGTATCACCTCTACATCCGTCGTTTCAAACTAAACCCTTTTTAAGGAACTTTTTGGCGCGCACTACCACTATGTAGAATCAGCAGCCCATTGAAGTATTTTCAAACCAATTCGAATTTGGGTTTTTCAAGATGAGAGCGTTCCATTTCCTAAAGGGCTGGCGACGCACTTCTGATCCTTCTGGCACTCTGAGGGTCCTGGGAGCGGCGGCCTCCTGCCCGGTTGCCCCTATAAATAAAAACAGCGGACTAACGTGTAAGACGTTACTAAGTAATATCCTTTTAACCCTAACAACACCATACTCTTTAAGAATTGAAAAGCAAATTGGACAATTAGTTCGGAAATACTGGAGCTATCATTATCTATCTACAAATTATACTATAATTACGTATTGTACTGTATATACTGGAAGTACGGTACATTATGGTACGATTTATTAAAATGTAGAAATCCTGAAAATATTGCTACGGACTATGAAAATAAAATTCAGTCAGACCAAAAGAATGTGAAAATTCAACATTTTTTAACTCCTGACACGCTTCATACATTTATCATTGTAAAAAATGTCATTTCAAAACCATTACATCACTACTAATTTCTATTTGAAGTGTTACATTTGGGATTAATTTGGCACAAAGGAATTTCAGCTTTAACTCTAATAAATAGAGCTGAATTCAGAGTGTGTTGTGGGTGTCATTGATGTATGTAAAACTATCTGAAGCTTTGAGACAAGAATTAAGTATTATATAACATTTGGTGTAATGAATAACGACTGTGGAGTGACATAAAGGGGTTTGGGAGCACTATAATTGGACATTGGTGTCATAGATTGTTTAAGAGCGTAATTAAAGGAGCTTCTTGTAATTAAAGGGTTGACGCCTATCGTAATATTGTGTAATCATTAAGAGGTATCGATAATTTAACGAATAAATGAAATGTTCGTATATTATCAGTACTAAAACTGCAATTATGACATTATGTATTGTTTCATTGTTTTTTATGCACAAGCTAACTAGGTCTAGTCGGGTTGGTCTTGTCACACACACCTAGATCAAATCCATGACGTACTAGTGACAGGTCACAAGCATAGCATAACCAACCCATAAGCGTGTGTGGTGAATGTCATGAATTGCGAGAGAGGTGTGTCGGGACTGTAGCAAGTAGAGAGCCGTGGTCTCTGCCTACACCTTGGTGACTTGGGGAAAAAGGCGTGAGTGTTGATTGTATATTCCATATAAAATATAATATGATTATAAAACTTTACGCAATATATTCCTTTGCAATATTGCGTCGTAGGCAAATGAATCACAACAAAACTACGAAACCTATTTGTTAACTTTACATTTCGGCTATAAAGTTTGTATGATTGAGTCATCGTCATTATTTCACTAAATACGTACAACACCAGATTCTTTCTAAATGACTCACATATCATTTCTATTACTGCCATAGGTGATGCATTTCATCCAAATATAATTTTAGAAAAACACACTTTAAGTAATGGTAATAAGATGTGTTTTTCTATACACTGTTTAAATGATTGAATGAGGTAGCGATGTATTCTTTGATCAGTTAATAAATTAGAATAGTGGACAAGTTTGAAGAGTTATAGATGTTGGATTGTCACCTTAGGCTTAGACGTATGACAAGGCGTTTAATACAGAAATTTTCTAATCATCATCTTTACCCACTCTTTAATCTTAAACATATATGTATATAATATTTATTTAGGAAAAAGTAATTCTAAACTTTGTAGAGGAAGGATGGTGCACAGTTACTCCAAGCCAGGACCAATCATACCAATGAATGGCCGACACAAAGTTCCCAGACGCTAAGGTTAAATGTTTTCTTAGCAGCTGAAATAATTTCGTTAGCGCGTTTCACGGTATGACGTCATCACGGGGTCGCTATGTTATACCTTAATTTTAATTATTAATCAGCTTGTTCAATATTTTATAAGCAATTAATAAAGCAGTTTTGCAAGAGATGTCCTTAACTTTTTTATAGCGCTTGGTCCTTCAATTTGACTAGTCCCAAAGTGCCTATAGCCTCCTTAGTCCGCTGTTAACGAGCCCCAAATTATAATAAACTATTTATTTGATTAAATCGATGGATTTGGACTTAAATAAAGACAACGTGGTAATCATCTCCTCGTTGGTCTTACGTTTATTAATAAGTATTTGGGTTATGTCAAAAACGACCGAAAGTGATACTGGATAGATAGAAAGATAGATACAGTGCCATACACTTATTTGGCCGGTAAGAGCGTCGTTTTCATAGATATGAGTAATGCCAGTAAATAAAAGGGAATAATTTGAAGGCATGAAGGCTAACTTAATAATTAATTGGATTGTCGTAATAAAATAGTAATGTAAGGCTTAAAATAACGTGACACAAACTTAGGAACACCTGATATGATAGGTTTTGTTACCTGTACTATTAATATAATATATTTTAAGATACCTAGCAATCAGAACCATTCGATAATGAAAACTTTGCGATTGTAATAAATAATGCAAGGAATAAAAATAAATACCTTTTTGTTGGATTTTTATTAATTGTTGGTAGATAGTATTGTTATTTATTGTACGCACCACATTCACACTGACATTTCAAAATGGCGACGGTAGTCCCAAATTCAGTCGCCAGCCAAGGAAAGTATGTAGCGCTGATACGTTTTGGGTCACAGAGTGTGTAAAAAACAATTTTTGTTCTCTAGTATATAACAGTACAATTTCACATCAGTAGCGTGTCAATCATACATACAAATAAAAAGTCCGAATGTGTGAAGCTCAATATTTATTCTGACAGTATGACGCGTTGTGACTAATCGTCCCAAATATTCAAGATACTTGTCAAAACAAATGATCTGGCTCGGAATCCGAGTTACAAATGATACACAAAAGTAATAATCTTTTGTCCAAACCGATGTCTATGATTTATGTTACTACGTGCTATTAAAACTTTACCATTGTAAGTCACCGCTTTTAAATATATATATCTATATGGAGCTGGTATTTTAGGAAAAAGTTATTTATTTCCAACACTCATAATAATAATAATTAAAAATTAATAAATAGAAAATTAAAACAAATTTAAAAAGTTCGGTCACTGTGGCCGTGTATCTGCTGGCAGCATTTCCTCTCTGTATTGCGATACTTATTCTTTTAGGAAAATAGATTTGAAAAACGTCCTAATTATATGACATAGTACAAACATTGTGTTGCTACGAAAACGAAGATATTTAAAATTACATTTGGTCAAGCAATTTCATATCTTCAGTCTAAGTCGAGTGACAGTGTATATCTAGACTTAATGTAAAAAGAATATACCCTTGGTTGAATTTTTAATAATGAATATGGAATAGCTTCACAGTTTCTATAAGAAATTTACAGATATCGTGAAATCTAGTAGTGATGCTCACTAAAAACATTAAAGTTATGGTTAATTTTGAAGATTTTTCAAGTGATAACTTCTTATGGGTGGATAAACAGCTTCGTTACGTAACGCGTTACGGCACCAGTCTGTCTATCTTACCCTTATCTCACGCATACGGCAGTTGTAGGCAGGCTCCACCTTGTCACTCTAACCCGCAGCGCTAGCCGTATTTCGGACAGAGTCTTTCCTCTCTCTCTACTCAGTGTTTAGTGTGCGTTAGACACTTACTATTGACAGTAAGCATATGAACTTTTAAAAACGGTAATAGTTTGACTATTATCGTTTTTGAAAGTGATTATAAAAAATATGATGAATGAAACCGAAAATGATCATCGAAACATTACAGAATTAAACAGTTCAACTTAGATTAGTTTAAGTATTTACTCCTGTCGGGCGTCCCGAGATGCACACATTTTTATGGGCTTAACTGCTCTATATAGATCCTAGATCTAATTGCGCAAGATTCAGTAGCGCATCGTGTATTGGTCGACACATGGCAATATTACTATGCTACACGATTTACATCTTTATTAGCTAAGCATCGTTTAAAAAACATATCTATACATTGCTGGGTTGGATCACTCTGTGAGATTAATAATACAGAGAAACAGCGATGTATGTACAGACACTGATTATTATCAAGTAATTATAGGTAGGTTACTGCACAATGGGCCCTTTCATTTAAACTACGCACTATATTGGTTATTTCGTCATTTAGTTTAATGTCTTTATAAGTCTTCGTTTACACTGGTTCAAAGGTTTTATGGTTAGGTCAAAGATTATATGAGGTCAGTTATATCACATTTGTCATCAGCTCCAATTATATTATACGTATTTTAAAATACTAATGAAATTGGAATTATTATAGTAGGAATTTAAAAAAATTTCTTGGCGGTACTGGGACAGAATCACTTTTCGACAGGCGTGACCCCACCCACTAACGTCAAACGAATTTGAATGAAAATGGTCACGTGACAAAGCGTGAGCTAATGTCATTCCCATACAAATTGGTTGTGTTGTGGGGCACGCCTGTCGAAAATGATTTCTTCTCAAGCCCCTGGACGAGTAAACTCTTTACTGAGGGAAAAGTACAATAACGACAATGTCTCTCTTTGCTCTGAATTATTAAAAGGCGAAATATTTTCGCAACATTCATGATGAATGTGAAGTTGCGCGATTATTTTAAATATATGATGAGAATTCTCTCATTATCATTGATATACACATGCACATATTCCATCACCAGTAACAGACATAACTAGAAATTGTTGTATATAATGTACCAAATACTCAACAAGACTGTCATTAGGCCTGTGTTAAACTGGAATGCGATGTCAAAAATGTCATACATCAAGTTAGGAGCAGTTTTTCATTATTTTTCGGTTTCCAATGAGCTCAGAGCTAAAGGGATTATATACATTTATATATTCACGCCTTTTTTCCGCAAGGAAACCACCACGGATCTCTACTTGCTACGGGCCTGACCGTACCTCTCTCGCTTCATCCACTTTCATGCTCATTCACCATGCTTGCTCGTCGGTTATGGGAACTTTGACTTGTCCCTTCTCTATCACGAATTTGGTCCAGGTACACACCTGGTCACACTACAAGGTCTACCCAATCTGACATTACCATCCATAGTTGCCCTGTTTATACTCCGATTCTCATTAAATGCTCAATATGGCTAATTTGGTATAAAATTATGTTAATATTGTGGTCGAATAGGTTTTCCTATAATACAATTAACTAAATTATTATTTTCGTCAACCTCATCTCATTGTACCAAATTGTATTAAAAGCACTAATGTGAACTCGGGTTTAGGTAATGTCGTAATAAGATTATGGCTTTAATTTGGAACACATAATATGAGTTAAGATTCTGTTAAGCGATTTAATGCCTAACACGGTACTAGTTATATATACAGTTATCATTTAAAAAGGAATAAAATTAAATAAAGATGTGTAAACGATCTTACTAATCCAGTCTTCAGCTCCAGACCTAAATTTAAACATAAATAAAATTGAATTTTAACAGTTATTATTAGTTAGTCTAACGTTTACCAACAGCAAAAGTATGTTGAAAAACTACTTTTATATGCATTTGTCGCGTTTCTAAACAAGATTGCTATGGTTACATTTATACAAACCACAGAGGTTTTCTAATGTGCATATTACGAGTATATTATATTATTCTGTAAAATAAATAGATTTAAAAAACTCTTAATATAAAATTACAGAGATAAAAGTAACATATGGGTTTGTTGTTTGTTTGGGTCTTCAACGTATATATGCCTACCTGTAGCCGTGCAGAGCTAGCATAGTAAAAAATATATGTATAAACAATAAAAAGCTATAAACGGGGCAGTAACATTAAAAAATAAAATAGAACTAAATATTTATACCTTGTTTCATGCTCTCCTACTTCTTTCAAGCGTATTTTAAAATCGTTGTTGCATGTACTATAAATTGCTGTTTACATATTCGTGCCTATTATTGTTGTTAATTTACTTTTTAGTTGTATTCGATTAGATTCCATTACAAAGTGCTCAGGGGAATAGTCAATGTTCCCTGGTACATGACGACCTCCATGGGCTAGTGAGGAGATTGAAAAGGACAAAGCTATTCGAATTAGTGTGGGTACACGTCAGTTTTAAATGCTAAACAGTAGTAAGTGGATAAAATTAGTACAGAAGAACAGAGTGTCTTCCCCTTAATAGAGACTGTAAGTAGTGTTATTGGACACTAGTTATGTTAAATATCCTTTTTAGTAAATAAGGTTACTTTTACTTATTACACTTAAGTTAGGCTAGATCGTTATGATAAATTGTGTCTTTGTTCAGAGACAATTTATTAAAAAAAAAATTATAACTTATATTCTTAAATTGCTTAATAATTTATCTGTTTCATTGATTACTTTATTTACTAGATTAGTATTTATTTTACATTAGATTAAACATTAGGTTTCATAAATAATCCACAAATGTATCCCGCAAATAATCAATAACTATATTTTACTGTAATTACCGTAATTTGAGCATTTCGCACCCGGAACTTGTAGCCACCGCAATGCTATTAATTTAGCCTAACAGATGGATATCTATCACTAACACTTGTTGTAAGCATCGGATCTCCTTTCAATTTACTTTATATAGAGGAAAGAAAACATTTTAACCCTAGATCACTAAACTTTTTTTTTTCAAACTCTGTCACTAAACATTAGTCCTACAAACTAACAAAATAAAACCGCAATATTTATCAAAACTAGAGTATTTATTTAGAAAAAGTCTACTTAAAATATGGAATGTCTTTTAAATTACCACATAATAAAACAAAAGGTTAAAAAAAATTATTCTTGGCAGTCGGCACACACTGGAACCGTATGTTCCCCGCAAATCGCCGTCTTGCAGCGGCTGCAAACATATTTAGTCATCCTGTGTTTTTTGTAAGGACAAAAAGAACATATTTTACGCTTATTTTGTTGCGCTTGAGAGGTACTAGGAGTAGCATCTTCAATTTTTAAAATATCTTTAATACTAGCTTTTATATCCCTCCTCAAAGTGACAGTGTTATACCGCTCTCGTAACCATGGCTCTATGAGCTTATCGGCTAAACTTTGGACGAAACTCCTACGTCTCATTGGTTTTTGCCGTTCTCTGACCATGTTCGACACATAGATGACATATGAATTAATTAGGCACAGGTTCAAGACATTATAAAACACGCATTGAGGCCATCTATTGGTTTTGCGATTGACACATATAGCTGAGCACATTTGGTCGACAGTGTCGACAGCACCTTTGGTACTATTATAAAAATGTATAATTTCAGGCTTTTTCGAAGTGGAGTTAATGTCTGGCTGACTGTGTACTGTCGAAAGAAGAAATACTGTCTTGTTAGATTTTGGTTTATACGAGACCAGAGTCTTCTCACCATCAAATGCAAACATCGAAGTATGAATCTTTCTTGATTTTTTGTTTTTCATCTCAGGTGGAATCTCTCGCTTATTACTACGTATTGTCCCAACAAGTGTGAGTTTATACGGGTCCTGAAGTAATTCTGAAGCAAGTGGCACTGAAGTGAACCAGTTGTCCATCGTAATATTTCTGTTTGTCCCATAGACAGGCTCACAGAGTTGTTTCACAAAATGTGTGGCAAGAGGCATATTATCGCAATTGGTTCCTTTACCCAAATAAGGCGTAGCATTGTATACGTACTTTGAATTAGAATCTGCAACCATTACAAACACTCCAAAGAATCATCATCAGAATCTAGGATTCTGTTTCTGTTACGGCTTCTCCGGGAAACATTTAGATCTTCATCAGAAGAACTCGACGAATCATCTTCAATTTCGTCGGTATCCTCGACTAAGTCCTCCTCTAAGTTGTCATCAGGTTCGGAGTCCGAAGGCACACCAGATGGTCCAAAAAATGGTGAATCGTCATCGTCATTATCTGACTCGTTCAAAATCTGCAATATTTTATCTTGATCTCGTATCAAATCCATCTGTAACAGAAAATACTGCTAAAACAAAATGTTCAAAATCTCATAAAAAATAAAAAATGATAATAAGTTCATAAAATAAATATTGCTCGTAGTATCACACATATTTATTATTCATTTACATTAATCAGTAATTAGTTATTATAGATAAAATCGTAAATAAAAAGAAATATTTCATAACTTACCTTTCTTCACTTTTGTGGCGCAATTACTAAACATTAGCCTGAGAGACTACTATTGCGTAATATCTCCGGAAGTAGGAAGCGTGCGTACGCAATGCGAGTTCACGGGTCACTGATTGGCCGAATTAGGAAGGTACTGAGCGGCTGAGGGGGGTGCGGTAACGGGAACATACATAAACAGCGAATGCGTCAGAGTCGTGTAGCCTGTGAGACTAATGTTTAGTGATCTAGGGTTAAAGGTGTATTTTTTAACCGAATACACTACAAAACCTTTAATCTTTTTTAATTCAAGCATCTCCCTCCGTGGACCGATCTGTATGAAGATCAGATGAGAAGTGTCAAATGATGACCTTCATATCAAATAATAAGAAATCTTCACACCCTGTAAATCTTTCACGGTCCGCTTGCAAGACTTCTTTTGTGAACTAGTGAACTGTTCGAATCGACTCCCGTCTTCCTTGAAAGCTACGACCTCCAATTGTGTAAAAAAAGAATATACTCCTCCATAAAAGGCCGTCAACGCTCTCACTAAAACTGGGGTCCATGGGCTGCGAGGACTGCCCTATTTGAGCGTCCCGGAGACTCGTATACCTACTCGTAAAAAATCAGGTAAGAACTCCCACATATTATAACACCAAAACCTTCCACTTCAAAGTATTATACGGTAGTGTTACACAATCTTAGGGAAGGTGATTAAATAGTTTAATTGGCATGGCGTAGCTTTTTTTTTACAGCATGGTGCTAGATAAAAAAACAAAGCCGGGATAAATCTTTCGGAAGATACAGCCTTTAAATTTTTTGAATAAATTAAAAATAATATTATAATCATACGCCTTGGTATATTTAAATAAAAAATCATGTGACGTTATTATTATTATAAGATTGTAAATAATAGAGTTCAGTCCCAACACACGTTTAATCTTTTGAGTGATTTCTATTCTCATTGTTAATACTAACTGAGCATTGTTGTACAACATAGTTGTAACTATATACTGACCGATGAATTTACTACAGATGTAATGGCATATATGAAAGAATATTAGCGATCGAAATTATTATAATACTAGCGGACCCGACAGACGTTGTCCTGTCTTAACTATGAATATTGATTTCAAATTGGTATAATTAACTAAAAAATATTTCAGAAACAAAGTGTTTATTATTCTAATGCTTTATGTTAAACAACATTCTTTGTTTGTTTTTCTGGCTCGCATATATTATATTATATTATCAATATAATAACTCCGATCGAAGCATCGCATTAAGCATTTTAGACGATATTCATTTTTCTTACATCCTCTTTGACGATATTTGCAGTACGCATTCTGTCAATGTTATGTCAAACGCCATAATGTTACATGAAAAAGTTCGAATTCTATGGTGGTTAAGTATTGTTAAATTTTCTAATTTTCCGCGCAATTTTTTTTTCTTTTATAAGAACCTTCTCCTGACAATTACAGACTCAACAAAAAAAAATCAGACAAATCGGTCAAGCCGTTTTCATGTTATGTCGTGACAACGGAAAACGGGTTTAATTTTTATATATATAGATTACAAGGAGGTGTAGAAGCAATATTTAATAACTCTTAAGATTTGACTCCCAGTAGGACCCTAAAGGAAATAATAATTTACTGAAATGGATTTACCCGGTGCACTATCGGGAGATTGCGACACTTTTGTTACTTCTCTTAACATAAAGGTATTTTACAAGAAGCTTTTCAGTTTAGACATACAAAAAAACTATTTGATATGTTGAATATTTTGACTTCCGGTATAACTAAAAGAAAATAAAAATTTAAAAAGACGCAGATACCCACCCCATGCACTATCACATGGTATGACTTGTTTTTGTTGCTCAAACATAAAAAACAAAGATCACTAAAGCACCAAAAAGTCCACTTAGGTGTTCAAAGTTGGTGCTTGAAGGGCCATACCACAGTATGAGTCGTGAAGCTAAACAGTTATGATAAAAATAAGAAGTAAAATCAATACAAAAATCTATTTTATAGCATATAGATATAACATGTAACTATTTATGGAGCCAAGCAATTACACTCCAAATTATCCAAAAAATACCTTTTAATACCTTTGCTCTAACAATTACGGGCCACTGTCTCCTTAATAAACATCTCTTTGTCCTTAGCGCGTCAAACAGTCCCTTGTACAGAGGCTGTTTCAGCACAGAGGAATCAGGCACCCACGTAGTCCTGGAACGCGTGGCTGTGGTTTCCCAACGAACAGACATCCTCAGGGCTCTTAGGTCGCTTCGCGGAGCCTACGAAAGTGCCCAGGAAACTTCAGAGTTTCTGGAAGGAGCTAGGCTGGCTTAATTAGCCAGGACTATAAGTCCTGTGCCCAAATGTGCTTCTATGTGCGGATAAAAAAATAAAGATACTTGACACGGCAAGTATTCTTTACAGACCGGTCCAGTACTTGCTGGATGGATCACCATCCCTTCTTTTGAGCGCATGGGCGATGGCAGATGGTGAGGATTTAGTGAGCGCCTGCGGGTTCTTTTGCCGTCGCGGGTGTGCCTCGGGACAAAAGCTCCCTGGTCCTTTCCGCCTCTTCTTTGATTTTCATGACTGCCTTGCAGAAATTAAAATGAGTTCACACTACCTTATGCTTTCTATAACTAAACACAACAAATCTATATTCTTATAGATGTACACATTCAATACCGACGCGAAGTCAGAGTGATAATTTAGATTTATAAAAGAAAATCTAAAAACTTTCAAGTAGCGAGTCTGAGTGTCCTTCGCCAGAAAGTTTATATCCACTCATAACTCCTAACTCAATGTTTCAGCTTCCAATAATTCGTATTTTCAATTAAATATCTTTATTATTTTATTATATTATTACTTAACAAGACTTCGAGTGGTTATGCGTGCAACTCTCAATAGTAGCCATTGTACTGTAGTGAGTAGTACCAAGAACATCAGTCTTAGTGGAATAGTTCTAAGTGCGATTCTCAATCTTACTGTGTACGTTTATTTCGTATTAACACTTACTCTTACAGAATATCATTGACCAAAAGCGACGCTGTGTATCAAAAGGCTGCTGAAAATAATACGTCAATTACATAAGTTGTTAACAGAAATAAGAGTAGTAATTAAACTTTAGCAGTGGCTTTAACGTGCGACTCTCATCTCATGAGGGCGTAGGTTCGATCCTCGGCTCTGCACCAATGTACTTTCATTCTATGTGCGCATTTAACATTCGCTCGAACGGTGAAGGAAAACATCGTGAGGAAACCGGCTTACCTTAGACCCAAACAGGCGAAGGCGTGTATCAGGCACAGGGGGCTGATCACCTACTTGCCTAATAGATTAACAAAAACATTATCATGCAACAGTTCCAGAAATGTGAGGCCTAAAAACGTTGTAGCGCCACTGATTTACTTACTTTACTTTTTTAATCATACTATGTATGTAGTTACAAATGCTATTTTGTTAATATCTATACGAACATACTTAATACCTACGACAATATGAAAACACGTATTAAGTGCTTTTATCGTAATGTAATTTCGAATTTTTATTTATACGACAAATAACTAAAGATGTAATAGTCCGTATTTCTTTTATTTTAAAACACATCTCAATAAGAAAAAAAGGAGAGTTACAAGATAAAGCGCCCTACAACATAATAAAAAGATGGTCGAAATAAAACATTTAATTTCTAGAAAAAAAATACGTCAATTACAAACGTTACATTTACTGTACTTGTCGTCATTATGCGATGACATCTCAAAAAAGATATAGCGGAGATATGGCCAAAAATATGCTTCTTTTACTTTTCGTTGGCGTGAAATGCCTAAGCGAGGGGTACCGGGTTCGATTCCCGGTTCGAGGGCAAGGTTAAATTTAATTTAAATTTGTTCTCGGCCTTTGGAGGGTTGTGCGGTACCGGGCGAGTGCCTAAACCGTACATGGAGGACACGGTCGAATTTCTAAGGCAAAAAGAACGAATTATAAAAATCCTATACTTGACGCTGGCTAATGCACAAATCGTGCCAGAGCCATAATAATTTTTTTTTTTAAAAATGCCTAAACGTCAATTGTAATTTGCGTAATTAAATATAGAACAAGTAACCAAGGACTTACTAAGTAACTTTAAGCTCAAGTGATGTCTTTAGATGCCAGTAATTATGAGTTTGAAACATCATAACAATTACGCACGGAGCCCACATTGACAAGAGATAATGGCCTTTCCGTGTTATTACACATCCGAACGGCTAATTATTTCTTTGCAGACACCAACTCTTGTCGTTTACCCAATCAAAGGCGTATATTAAGCCTTATTGCTTTACAATAAGGGTGATATCGGCGTATTTGGAGACGTAAAAATAATTATATCCGAGAAAGTTGCAAGAAAGGTAATTAGAACAATGCTGTTCGGGACATCAATGATATATTATGGGAAACTTTTCGACATATTACGGATAAGGGAAGAAATGTAAAAGTTTCTGGCGGAACACCGAGGACTGAAACAAAAACTGTGTTGTCATAATGTACCATTAATCATTATTATTTTAATAAGGTGGCAATGGTTGGGGCATATAGCTAGATGTACAGATAAAAGATGGACTTTAAAGACAACTATATGAAAAGGACAAAGGGGAAGAAGGAAAAGAGGGCGTTAGAAAAGGGCGGATTTTTTTTAGAACAGGGGAAATCGGGCAGGGGGCACACCTGATGGTAAGTGATAGATACTCTAAATGCCAGAGGGCTCGCGAGTGCGTTGCCGGCCTCTTAAGAATTGGTACGCTGAAGGACCCCAAGTCGATATAGAAGCATTAGCAGGAAGCGAATGGAGAAAGGAAGCCATGGATAGAGATTCATATTTGGAAAAAGCTGTATGTATGTATGTATGTATGTGTGTGTTCTTTACCCGTGAAGGGGTTCCGATCAATGGCACTGAAGTAAGCTAGGATAAGGAACGAAAAAAAAAATGTTTTAACTGTATTTTAATAAGATATGAAGAACAAATGACAATTTACATTTACTTTAATTAGAAGGTCTAACAAAAAATTATTACAGATTTAATTTGTATAGATTGCAAACAAATTACTTAGAACTAGTAAGTATAATTAATATTTACCAATTCCGTTATAAAACTATTCAACACATTCAAAACCGCTATCGTTATGTTGATGTTGACATTGGCATGTGTCAACTTCAACCTCCACAGTATGACATGACACTAAAGAAAATAAAAACATCAATTTCTCCAACTTCTATAAATATAACATTTTTCTAAACAATGTGAAAAGAAACTGTCATCACCGACACCAACCACAGATTCTTTAATCTAGAAATGCCCTAGTATCGCGAAAACCAAAGACAATATTCTCAATTAAAAATCGAACGTTTCATTAAAACTATGCTTAACTACGTATATGTACAACTATACAACATTCGTTTACATTAACAGCTTCAATTCTTTAATAGTGATTCCATCGCGACCCTAAGGACGAGGGTAAGGGGTTAAAAGAGAGGGGCGCTCCCCCCTACCTTGGAGGGAGCGTCGTTAAAGTAATTACAATACAGGTGGTGCAACGACAGTGTTCCTAAACTTGCGTCGCACTTACTTTGAATCGCTTAGAATTCGCGGCGCGATTTACAGACTGTAGCGAGTATAACCTTCAGTTAACTTCGATAGGACTTTAACGGCTGTAAACATGACGTTACATTATATTTCCTGATTGAAAAAAAAAACCTTTCGTGAATAAATTTTAATACATAGGTACCTACGTAGAACATAAGAAGAGAGTGTGTTACTAGTACTGCCAAATAGGCCAGTTGTTTTGTCTGGTTACTTTGGGCCAAAGTTATGTAATTTTTATTTTATAAATTTCCCAATATCCCCGACTCTTGTCTCAAATAGTTATGGACGATTTCTCATGATAAATATTCTTAGTGATGAATTGTGCTGGTCTTAAATTACCTGTTAGTATTACACACGATGGGCTGGACGGGGCTGGCTGTGGGCCGGACACATTACCCACGGCTGTGATGACAGATGGGTCAAAAAGACCCATACTTGGAATGGCCAAGTGTCAAGAAAGAAGCGAGGACGCCCACCAGAAACCTGGACAGATGAAATAAAATAAATATGTAACTGGGAAAGATTGGACAATAATAGCGAAGATGAGAGACAAATGGAGAATGTGCAGGAAGACTTCACTTCGTTGGAGGTCGTGTACTAATATTAAATATAATAACATAAACCTTATGTAATCCTTATTGTACTCGAATATAGGTATTTTATTTATTTATTACATAAGCTAGGCTGTACTTAACAATGATATCTCAGTCAAGACACAACATATTAATTTTTTTTCTAATAGTGGTCATGTCTGCGTTCTATTCACAGTAATCTTTATCGCGTATGTAATAGAGATCAAATTCCAATCACGAATTAGTACCTAATGTCACTTGTGTCACACATATAGTGAAAAACAAAAAAAAATATCTAAAAATTAAAACAAAATAATTCAGGACTACCCTTAACATTTAGGGGGATGAAAAATAGATATTGTCCGATTCTCAGACATACCCAATATGCACACAAAATTTCATGAGAATTGGTCAAGCCGTTTCGGAGGACACAATAAACACCGCGACACGAGAATTTTATTTATTAGATAAATGAAATATTAAAAAATGGAAGACTATTTAATGGAATAAAACAAAATATTAAAAGTTCCTTCTTTGTAAGAACTATAACTCAAATAAAAATTGTTATGATTAAACGTCTAGTATGGTGAACAGTTTCTCACTTACACCACAAAGTTACAAAGCTAATATGAAAATTGTTGAACTAATAACACGGGCGAAGCACGAATGCAAGGTTTTTAATTGCTTTTAATATTCTTCAAAACATATTTATTGTGATGGCAACCTCGGATTCGCTTCTATGAAATTTAAAGTCCCTACGCTTATGTGAATACTTATAATTTTTATTAATTTTTTAGTGCTCTTCGTGAAATTGTGTTTCTTGCACCGTTCTGAACGTTACCATGACAACCAAAACAAGAGTGATACATTTCTTTAAATTTTTGCGCGATATAAAATTCCTTCTTTCTAACTCGTAATAAACACGCTTATTAAATCTCGAAAAAAATATATAATATAGTGTATAAATACATACTACAGTGTTGTTACAGTGGTTTTGGAATATTGTCTGGGAGTGTTCTTTAAACATATTGTATGATGTCACGCGATAATTCAAGGTCAAATGCGATAATTTAATTTCTAGTCTGTATAAATCATAATTATAAAATTATCAAATGTTGAGTAAGTATATTACGAAATTTCATCACCTTTGGTATCGACTCCGTGGCGCAACGGTAGCGCGTCTGACTCCAGATCAGAAGGTTGCGTGTTCAAATCACGTCGGGGTCAAACTTCTTTTCTATTTTTGATCATTTTGCTATTTTTTACTATCACGGTGCAATAAAAAGACCCGAATATAATCACCCGCACATCGCTCAAGATTTAAGATTAAGTTTTTGCTACATTTTGAAGCTTACGTGTTACAGGTAATACGAACTTTTTACAGACTTTATGCTAAAAGTCTTTTATGTTAAAAGTTAACCAATAAGTTGATAAGGTAAAAGCCTTTTTCAATATCAAATTATCATTATAAATTACCAAACGGATAGTTGCAAAATCAGTTACTTACAAAATGTCCTATTTATAAACGTTCTATAAACCCTAAAATCTAAATTGTTAAATAATGTTTTGTTCATTTTTGTATTTTATGTGAGACTGATAAGGCTAATTCGTTTAAAGCGATTTAATCTAATTATTTCGGTAAGTTGCTGAAGTATTTATCAATCAATCCCTTAATATTTTTATTATTAGATATTTTTTTTACCATTGAAAAAAGTAGTAAGTTTTAAAATGACCCAATAAACTTATCTACAACATGGACATACTAAGTAGCAATAGCAGTCCCCGGGCGAAAGAGCGATTGCTTCATCCATCACACATTGAAGGCTCCGATACTGGCCGACGTATTTTTGGGACGACATTGTGTTTACCTTCTACCTTTTTACAACAACGCAAAAGATTTTTCCCTATATGTACTTTCACTACTAAAAATAAAAATAAAAATTATTAAAAAAAGATGTACATAACTACATTAAATATATTTATATTTTTAGGGAATTTACTATTAAGTTTGTTATGGAAGAGTTGGGAACCCTGACACAAGTATTGTTTTTACTTAAAAGGGTTCCCAAATCTTATAATGAATTGTTGTCAAATGAATAAACACATTTTTTTTACTACTGGGCATTGAGACAAAATCCTTTTCTTTTTTTAAAACGGGCAGTTGTTGCCTATTTTAGTAGGTGAGTTGCCGGCCTTTGAGGGAAGTGTACCTATGCTCTTTTAAACAGTTGCATTTCGTATCTCAGGGAAGATTCCTACCGGGAGTCGATTCCACAGTTCGCTAGTTAACACCAAACGAATTTGTATAGGAATGACATTAGCTCAAGCTGTGTCACGTGATCATAGCGTTGCGCTAAATATATGTACTTTCGTACCCTATTTCGGATTCGGAACACCGCTGGTCACCCACGTGCAAAGGCATTGTGCCTTTAAAGATATTATTTATGAAACAGATGCAGTTATCTGTGGTTATTATCCAAATTCAGACTGTATTTTACTAAATCCAGACTCTAGTTGTCATCACTCTTTATTATTTATCTGTGAAAACTAGAAACTTAACAAAAGAAGTCTTTGACATTTGCTTCCTGTCATCTTCGTAGACCTTCTTCTGTAATCCAAGAGATCTATGTATTCCTGTAATACTACGCGATAAAAAGAAAAATATAAGCTGCAACTATAGAAAAGTTCGCCAAGAAGGTTTTATTGAAAGAGTTCTATACAAAATCAAGTTGGAGAGAAAAGTATGTACATGTTATTTGTTGAGTGAACACCGGATACAGCTTAAGAAATTAACTGAACACGGCTCAAGTCCTCGTTATAACTTCGCCTTATCGCGACTTTCGCGTTTTATCTTGTTCCCTACTTTCAAACATAGTTTCATTTCATGTTAATATTATGTTCATATCTTTATTTAATTATGTCAAATGTATTATATTCTGCAAGTTAATAAATAAAAAAAACTTCTTTTCATAATAACACGAAATAAAAAATTCTCACAACGCTTAAAAAATCTTAGAATTATAAGACATTAATAATTATTGTCACTGAAGTCCGATTTTAATACAGTTACACACACACACACACACACCAAACGCGTTCTCTCTGTAATATTATTGTTGAGTCTGTAAAAATTGGCGTTTAGATTTACAAACTATTTTGTAGATATAATATTTGTGTAAGGTTTTTGAATAAATAATTATAAGGCTATATATTATCTAGTCCTGATTTTATTTAATATATCGCGTATATATTAAATAAAATCAGTACTAGATAACCTAAATACTGCAATAGGAGTATTAATCTAAACGCTTGATTATGAGACTAACGTGTAGGACACAAAAAATAAATACCGACCCTTAAAGAAATCTCCTGAAACGCCAGTTTGAAAACAGAATTGACAAAATTATGTAAACATGATGCAAGTTACCAAGAGTAATTCGCAGCTGAAAACGGATCGCGTGACTCATTATGATGCGTCACCGCAGTAAGCGGACCACGGCAGGGCTACCTATCTTTGTACAGGTAAGGTGATTTTATTATTAATAAATAAAAAAATATTACTCGGACAACGAAATACGAATATGAAATTCCACCCGTAACACCTTGACGTCAGTCGTGCCACAATTGAGCGTTTTTTAAGGCAGTATTGCACCACCACCACCAGGCTGTGTACCAATGGAATTTCGGTGAAGGAAAACATCGTGAGGAAACCGACTAGTCTTAGACCCAAAATGTCGACGGCGTGTGTCAGGCACAGGAGGCTGATCACCTACTTGCCTATTAGATTGAAAAATGATCTTGAACCAGATTTAGAAGTCTAAGGCCCAGATATAAAGAGGTTGTAGTGCCACTGATTTATTTATTTTATTTTATTGCACCACCACTATGTGGAACCAGCTGCCCACTGAAGTATTTCCAATCCAATTCGAATTAGAGCATTTCAAGCAAAGCCCTCTGTCTGCGGTATCACTTAACATCAGGTGATCCTACTGTTTCCCCTGTTATTAAAAAAAATTACTTCGCCTTATTCTTATACCTATTTTTTATTAACTTCTAACGCGTGTAATATAAGTAAGTACACACACGTTTTTTTTTAATTAGAATACTCTTAGCAACCCTAGTCTCACGCACTATCGCTCGTCATCTACGTTTCTCAAATCGAATAGTTTACATCTTCGTCACCTCAATGTACTGACATAAAACATACCTCGACTTCGATTTGTATGCGTCAAAATGAACGCTTCTATAATAATTCAATGCATTTAGATTGTTTTGTTAGGTTACTAAATATACTCCCAATGGGCATGCTTTTTTTTGTTGATTCTTCAATAATATGACAAATCTATAGAAAATTAATTGTACATAATGCCCTTTTTCTTTTTCATTTCTTCTGTTTATTATTGTCCCTTTCACTGTTTGTGTCTTATGTACTTTGCACTTCTTGCGCTCACCTTATCTAAAAAAAACTTACAGTCTTCTGGAATAGATCGCTCGAAAGCGATAAGACTGCCAGTTGCCCGTCTTTTTATTTAATTATACCGTATTAAGAAAAGAGCGTACCAATTCTTAAAAGTCCGGCAACGCACTCGCGATACCTCTGGCATTGAGATAGTCCATGGGCGGCGGTATCACTTAACACCAGGTGAGCCTCCTGCCCCCTGTTTTATAAAAAAATGTATTGCAACAAAGTGTAAATAAAAAAATATAATGGGATAATTACAAAAACATGATGCAAGGGACCGGTAATAAGCGATTGCTTTAGGCAATTTGAATAAAGCAAAAACCAGTGGCGCCACAAGATGTGGTCAGGTCAGAAGAATTAAGAAAGTCTTTCTTCTATGCGTGACGTTCCGGTTTCCTTATGTCTCACCGTCTGAGCAAGTTCTAATAGGACAACTAGTTAAGTGAATTAGCTACATAAAAATTCAATAGAGTAATTTCTTAGTACGATACAATGGAATAGATTTACGAATTAATACAGAAAGTAGAGGTCAAAAACCTTTGGTGTAAAACCGTGTTGTGTTCTATTCGCTGAAAATGCTGTTTATAATTTATTTCGTAATTCTACAGCTAACACAAATTGTGTATAAAAAGACAAGTTAACTAAAGATATAGCCAAAGATAGAATACCTACATCATATTTACAAAAGGATCAAACAAATGTGTAAATACAAAAACAATAAATTATTCAATACATTTAACTAAGTAATACCCAATTCGGCTGTATTGTGTGATGGTGTGAAAGTGAGGGTAGGTACGCGACGGTGTGTATGTGGGGTGTGCTCATGATGCTGGTGATTTAGCGCTATGGATATAATCCTTTTAATAATATTCTGCCTTATACAAGTCAAGGCTTAAATATTGGTCGTTGTATGTTGTTTGTACCTTGTATTGTACTTTTAGCAAGAAGGTTCATTAAAATTTGCATTTTTTAACGTTTCTAGGATATGAGAATATTATGAATTTTATATGTGAGTTACCTAGTTGCGTGTTGTTATCACTATAATGTACATGCGTGAACCTATTTCGCTATGCCCACTGCTGGTAGAGGCTGAATCATAATTCCATTTTTAAATGTGTAATGATTGCAGCATATTTGACGATTAAAGGGAGTGACGGACAGTTTCTTGCAAGGTGTACCGTAGAGTATTCAGAAAATATTTTTGGGTTGATCTCTCCTCGTTCTATCACCGTACGAGCCGCATTATCTAAAAATTGAAGCTCTTCGACACGGGGCTTCACAAGAAATTTTCTTTTGAGAACTGAACTGTGGAGTCGAGGTGGGGGTCTTCTCTGGAAGATACGCTCTCTAACTGTTTAAAAAAAGAGTATACCTACTCCTCCCTCAAAGCCTGGCAATGACCCCACTAAAATGTTTGTCTATGTGATATAAAAATTATATTATGCACTTGATTCGAAAATTAGCAAATGATTATCAGATTTTTGATGGTCATACGTCACATTTGGTAATTAATAAATGATATTTTGTGGAAAATTTTAAACTATCCAGTTTCATTATGCATTTTCTATTTACAATTGAATTGAATACATAAATCTATTAAGGCAAGTGTATTCGTAATGTAATCAAATTACCACCGCGATACCATCGGGTGACCATCAGCCATCAGGATGTACACGCTGCCTACTCTACTGTTCACTTGAGTTTAGGCTGTGTATTAACCATTTCCATATTTTTTATTGTTATAGGTAAGCCTAAGAGATGTTAAATTAATGTGTTCAGTGTCAAATAATAATAAGAGAAATGTTTTTGATTCGTATCATGCTTATTCACCAAAAGGCGATAAAATAAAAGTCTAAGAAAATTAAAGGCTTTTTCGTAGGTACTTACTTACTTTACAGGAAAAAAACTTGAGTTTTAAAAAAAAACATGTGTGCAATTCACACGCGGTAGAAGTCAAACCTTCAAAAATTTTGGTTTCAAGATAATGAGACGAATGTAATTTTAATATCAATCTTTAATTTTTGATAAAAACTAAAATAATTATAGTTTGAAAGTCGAGTAAAAAGAGACACAAATTGCACACAATTGACACTAATTTAAAGTTAATACTATAAAATTCTTCCTATCTCATTTTCTCCCATTTTAAATCTTATAAATTAATGTATCTGTCTCTTTTTACTGTAGCTTTTTCGTTTCATCGACTTTCAAAAAATTCAAAACGATGGTAAAGAAGTGCAGTAATAAAATTATTTAGCAAAAGCTAATATTCTAGTAAAAAGTTTTTAGAGTATCTCATAGTAGAAGACCCAGAAAAGCCTAAAATCACTGTTGCGTAACATAGAGTCAAAGCAAAGCCAACAAAAAAATTGATTTTCATATTACAAATCTTACTTGTTAAATAAAAATATTTAGTACCAAGAATCGCACCATGACTATTATGCCTTAACAAGAATCAACATTTTACACTATTTCGTAATTTTATACGCAATTAAACGTTCCTATTGTCCCGGATAAAAACAATCGGAACCATCTCAATTTTATTTCTAACCCCGACATTATGAGCTCTATTACAATACAATAAGGCTGAGGATTGTCTATCATCTTAAAGTCATTGGATTCGAAAACTATAAGCACATAGTTGAGTGACCTCTAAAGTTAGTAACGCCGCGTGAATACATTAATTACAGACCAATCGTTTGGTGTTATGTTGATGATGTGTTGGCGCTACCCAACCGAGACGAAAAATCGTACTATGATTTTTATCAGGGCTGTCATCACAGACTATGTCGTGTCATAATATTGATAACCAAACATTATCTATGATAAAGACATTGTACCTGCTATTTGTGTTAGCAGAGATAATATTATCTTATGTCAATCATAAGTCATAACAGATATATCTAGTAATTAATATGCGTAAAATCGTTTAAAAATATAGACGCAGATAAAGCAAATAGGAAATTATTACAGCAGACGTGAATAACCTTCGCACGGATGGACATATTCCAACAAATGATACATTCCATTTACAAAAATACAAAATCACAATACGCCCGGCTAAAATCGTTTGATAATAATTATTACGACTTGATTGACATAAATACGTAGATCATTGATTACGTTAGTTTAATGGATAAATCTTTCTATTAATAAAAATATTGTTTTCTATTTCAAACTTATTCCAGTTTTTTATTAATATATTACAAAAAAATATAAATAAATCAAAGCAAAACTGTATATGTTGACTTTTTTAAAAGGACATTGACATGTCAATGCCATTACCTCGGTGTCTATATCCAAATAACAGGTCCTAATTGCTACGAGTGGTATATATTTAATAGAAAGGAATAGATATGAGCTTTCTTTAGAAGAATTTTGGATATTGAAACCAGGTGTAATTCGGTTTATTTGTTTTGCCAGTCCACATTCAGTTATATTATGAATAAGAACTTCTACTAAAATAAACTATAGCCCCTATAGCGAATTTGTAATTATTCTCAAATAAAATCTTTGTAATCAATCAGAATTCTATCCTCCAGCCTCTGTCCATGGCCTTCTGGATCCGCTCTTGTCTCAGTAGTAGCTCAGTAGAGCATTGACGAAACGTACTACGGAAGTATCTACGAGGTCATCGTACAGGTCAAATATTTTAAGAAGGTAAACAGCAAAATAGTTTGAATATATAGAGTATTAGTGTTGTAGGATAATAATTAACTATTAACTCAGTTCACGCATGTTAACAGCCTTGGCAATTTCCTTTAATAACGTCATGTAAAGAATTTTAATGCAGAAATAAGTTTATTTACTTTTAATGGTTCGTAATCAATTGAGTTTAGGTTACTTTGCACACGGTTTTTATTTTATTTATTTATTTATATGTTCACGCCTATTTCCAGAAAGGGTAGGAGATACCACGAATCTCCCACTTGATTCGGTCCTAAGATAACTCTCTCGCTTCTTCCATTTTCATGATACTCACCATGGTGTTTCTTCGCTGTGGGTACTTTTATCATTATTATTATTTACATGTTTAGTTAAGTTATAGTAACGTGTTTTTTTTGTTAATTAATTATGCACTTCTTTTACTTTACCCTCTGTAGGTGTTTCTTTTTTACTCATCCATATTAGGGATGCCTGGAAGAAATCGCTTGGTAGCGATAAGTCCGCCCGTTGCGTTTTTGTTTTTTATATGTATGATTTTGTATATTATGGTAACGAAGTGTAAATAAATAAATATTAGTATTCAAAGTTAGTACAATAGTTGTGTTCACATTATGTTGTTTTGATAATTTGAAGAAGATAGAAAAATTTACATATTGATTTTAATCATTTAATCATGCTACATACGTATCAGATTTCTGAATCTGTTTCATGATCAGTTTTCAATCTCATAGACAAGTAGGTGATCAGCCTCCAGTGCCTGACACACGCCGTCGAATTTTTGGGTCTAAGACATGTCGGTTTCCCCACGATATTTCCTTCATCGTTCGAGCGAATGTTAAATGCGGACATAGAAATAAACCCATTGATGCACAGCCGGGGAACGAACCTACGACCTCAGGGATGAGAGTCGCACGGTGAAGCCACTAGGCGAACACTGTTCATATTTCTTAGTTACCAGTAACAATTATTACCAGTCACAGTATTACAGTCCTATTCTACCTTATTAAAAAATATAAAATATAAAAAAATATAAAAATGTCGTCGATGACCTGCCTTAAACGGACGTGAAAGTTCAAGCATCAAATTATGTTATTAAGCAAGCGATAAGTTTAAATATCACCAAATAACTCAGCGCCCGCGGCTAACACGGCAAGATGTACAATTGTACATCGCAGTTACTACTTTTTAATCGCTCTAAACATTATAATCATTTAACGTATATTATAAGTTATACAAAAATAAAACCAACGTTATATTTTTTTATAGAACAGGGGGATACGGACAGAAAGCTTATCCGATGTTAAGTGGCACTCTCAATGCGAGAGGACTGCCTGTGCATGTATCACCGGATCCGTAGCGTTTTGATGGAGGACGCCCAAAGCAGGATTCTCCACCGCGAGCTCGTGTGGTACCCCCTTGGGGTAGTTTCTGTTTGGACGAGTACAATAAGGCGAACCTATTGCATCACCACGCCGGTTTTCTGAGAGATAGTGGTACTGCCCAGTTGTGTCGCCTGCCCTTTTGGCTGAACCCCAAAAGGCAACAGCATGGCACTCCCACTAGGAAGGGGGTGACTGATTGCACTGATGGACTGGGCGATACGTCGGCGTCACGTCCTGACGCCGAAGAAAAAGTATTTTTTTTATCTATTTAATTTAACATTACTGAAAAACAAAGAATTAAATGTATACGTATACTCATATCTCAAAAACTGCTGAACTGATTTTGATGAGACTTAGACTGAATGTGATTTAATTCCGAAATATTTGTAGACAAAGATTTAAACACTTATTGGACATTAATTAAAAAACATATTCAATAATAATCCTTTTCCTCTTTTTTTGCATTCGGTTAAAAATTTCCTACTAAATCGTAATAATACGTCATAAGTAGGTATTTTGTGATGAAAGTTGTGCTAATAATTTGGTAATTCGTTTAAGTGTGTCATGTGCAGATTCTAGTATCACGTATCAAACAGCTGATCTGTCACCTGCCCCAGGTGTCCACAAGTGTGTGGGGAAGACGGGGTCAGATGCGACATGCAAAAATATTAATATCCATGTCAATACAAAATCATAATTACTCATTATTTAATAATTACTTAAATAATGTTCTAACTTTAGCCTAAGGATACCTGTTACAACTGGGACTTGCGGACGTGTCACCGGCCTTGGAATGGTACGGTTTTCTTAAAGGAATTAATCATTTTATTACTAACACCAAGTGATAAAATCAAATTAATCAAAATGAACGTATCTTTAAATATCCACAATGATGATTTTAGTTTAAAAATAATATGCAGAGAGATTTTAGCTTAGCAAAAACCAATTTGTTTAACAAGAGCATTATGCGCTAAAATTAGATTGTGATAATTTCCAGTCCGCAATTTCACATATAAATTTTAATAAGTACAGCAATCTGAACAAAGAACAAATTGAATTAGATAAGAGAAACAACAGTTCATACGAGATTAATCTAGTTTAGAGCGGCAGGTGGTTTTGACGAGTATCTCGCTGGTAGCGAGTAACGAACTCTGTGATAAATACACGCTATTATTTAGCTTTCTGAATATTTTACTAACGTTTTGGTAACAGGAGACAAATTATTTCATATTTAGCTAGATGTTTTTACATTATATTGGTTATTTTATCAAAGCATTAAAAACTCCGTCATTTATTAATACTAGTACTTACTATTACAATGCTATTAAATTTGATTTTTTTTTTCTGTTTTCAGGCCTCAAGAGAATGCTGGATATAAATTTTGCACTAACGAAGAGGCCGAAACTGAAGCCTCGCAAAATTGTATGATCGCTATAATCGTTGTATCGCTCTTAATGATATAATCAAAAAAATAGTTTTCTATGTCAGCCTACTAACTTTTCAGCCCACTGGTTATAGTATTGACGAATATTGTCTTATACACTACTGTACTTATGCTTAAATTGATACTGAATATAATTGGTATTAAGTGTTCGTGTAATGAAAGGTAATTATGACCTAATTATGTTATATTTCATAAAAATCAGTGGCACTGCATGATCATGTTTTTATAATAGGCAAATACGTGATCAGTCTTCTGTGCTTGGCATATGTAATGGGTTCGAACCGACGAGCACAGGAGGAAAATTTTAATTTAATTTTGTTTAAACTAATTTATATTTAAGTAATTAAAAACATGCAGTAAGCTAATGCCAACATATAAAAGGAATATAACGTAACTTTATTTTTTAGAAAACAATGAGAGAAGAGATTTTATTACTTCTGCAAATGTATTTATATTTCCATCACGCATGTGAAATTGTGAAAACAAGATATAGATATAAAGATGAAGCAACTAGCCCCATTTGCCCCAACAACCACCGGCAGTGCGTAGCCGCACGCGCATCGTGTCGTCCAATCACATTCCAAGAACCCACCAGTCAGCTGACTCTTTCAAAAATGGAATTTCATTTTATCAATGGGATTTTTGGTTCATAACTGTATTGCCAATGCCAAATAGAATAATAACGATTTTGTATTGTATGTCAAAGGAAATAAGGTGTATATTTGTGAAAATAGAATGCAATATGCATAGAATTGCCGTCAGCTGACTATGGAATTCCGTTATTCAATGAGATGTTTCACATTTCTAATGAAAATACATACAATATCTTTCTTATATGGTATTTGTATGGAATAACACATGCACAAAGGGTTGGGACCGAATCTATCACCAGCCAGCTGAGATGGCAGTTGACGACAAATACGCCTACAGATTTATCACCAACGTTAAAAAATCCCATTGGAGCAGATTTCCATGCGTGCTTTGCGTAGTTGGGTATGTTTTTTTAGTTATGAACTTTTAAGATATGTTATCGAATATCGACTACAGTCTATCTACCTACCTTTGTTGATGATACGAAGACTATTAAAACATATGTTTACTCAATCTTGGTTTTATCAGTTTAATTTTATAAGGTATGTATTCGTCGAAATACATAAGTTTTTTACTTAGATTATATTCAGTTAAATTACGTAACCCACCCCATTGGGTGGGTCCAATTGTTTTGGAAATACTTCATTAAGCATTTCCAAAACAATTGGACTTAGGGTCCTTTAAGAAAAGAGCATACCAATACCAAGGCCGGTAACACACTTGCCATTGAGAGTGCCCATGGGCGGTGGTATCACTTAACATCATGATAACCTTCTGCCCCTGTTCTATAAAAACAATAACTGTATTTTAATAATTTGTAAATACATAGTGTTAATTAAATTATTAAAAATACAATAAGTTAAGAAGAGTAGACTCTGATTTTTAATTCGGTAGAATTCTGACAGCTTATTTATTATTGCCTTCAAATGAGTCGAATTTGTCACTATTTTAGTAGCAACACTTATACAATGTCAGAAATCTACGGAATGTAAAATCCGAGTATGATATGTTTGGTTTTTGTTATTTGATACATAAATATTTCACGAAGCCGTAGGTCAAAGGTGCAAAGCCCGTGAATCGAATAGTCAACAAACAAATCTTGAAGCCATTTAAAGTACAGGCGAGTAGAACTACAGATATTAGAGTACACTCGCAAGCAAGTGCTAAGAGCCGTAGTCGTTAACGCGCGCCCCCGGGCGCCTTACAACACAACCTTACAACTGTTGTACATCGCTTCTTTTTTTCTATCATTTTACGTTATGGCAATTTTTTTTATTGAAATTGAAAAAAAAAATGACTGAAAAGTTATTTAGTAATAAATAATATACAAATCTGTATATAGTGGACTCGGAAATTAATAAATAATTATAAGGATTTATTGATAAACAAGATTACTTCTTGATTCAAGGGTAATTTTGTATTAAGATAAATGTAATTTTGTATTATATAAATTTATTATTTAAATAATTAAAAAAGCCGCAATGTAACGTCAAGTACAGCGAATGAGTGAACAATTTTTGCTTGCAGTCGTTTTGTGTTATTTCGCGTGGATGCGTTTGTTAACGGCGGATCCCGAGACGCGAGGGCCCTTCAGATTCATGTCAATGCGTTCGGTACACTCGCGCACATAATGCAAGTACTGTCAAGTGCATATTCGATCTATCTAAACACAAATTTGTATACATGGTAAACTAACTCAGTAGAGTTGGCAAGCTCAAATACTGTTCAATTCACTAGCCTTTTGCAACCAGATGCCCATCTGGTTGGACTGCTATATTCAACCAATCAACATTGACAACTAAGATATGCATGTATGCGTAAAACACCTGTCTCTATAAAAATATAATAATTAAATATTTTATCCACCATAAGGTAATCAAGACCCGAAAGCGAGGTCTGTGTCGAAAATCTAAAAGTAAAAATACAACAACGAAATCTTTTATTTTAACATAAAAATATTATTTTACAATTATTAAAATATTTAACATTCATAAATACCGGACGTTTCGAGTGATTTACAGCCTATATGGTTACGGGTGACAGTTCCTGGGTATACAATCTGAAAGCTTTATTTTCATTAAAAAGCTTCAGTTACTTTTAATATTAATGTTTTAATATATAAAACGTGTTATACTCTTTGTTTTACTGTTTTTTTGGCGCTAACCTAGCTATTAAATTTTTTTATAACAGGGGGCAAACGGGCAGGAGGCTCATCTGATATCATCATGCCAGAGGGCTCGCGAGTGCGTTGCCAGCCTATTAGGAATTGATATCCTCTTCTCTCCAAGGACCCTCAGGTCTAATGCCGGTCTAGTCACGATGTTTTCCTTCACCGTAAGTGTGAGATGCGCACATAGAGAGTTCATTGGTGCCGCGGATCGAACTTGCGACCGCAGGGATAAGAGTCGCACGTTGAAACCACTAGGCCAACACTGCTTGGTCAGTCTTATCGTTTAAGAGTTTTTACTTTTGTTAGAGTATCAAGGAATATTTCGCAAGATTTATTACTTATAAAAATCTTTCGTGTCATATAAAACTCACACAAATTAATAGCATAATATAATAATTTTTGCAGTTTCAAATCAGATAATTAGGCATTTTCATCGAATGCCAAATTAACAATGTCGATAAGCGATGCGTAGCAAATTAGTAGTATGTTCAATTACTTAGTAACCACTCTAATAGTGGCATCAATTAGTTACTATGTGTACAATCAACTAGCAAAAAGATCTTGTATGCGAACTACAACTAATTTTAGCAATAATAGTGTACAATCTGTGTATTCAGACTATGTACCCGAGTACATAAGTAAATACACAACATATTGAATGATCCCTTGGCTACAAGGCAAATTGTCAATGGTTTTGGTACAGTTGTCGACATAATGTCAATACATCACACGATGACAACCTGCATGTTAAGGAGGGTATTGTGTTAGACAGGGTACAGGCGAGTACACAATACAATTTATATTAATTACAATCACGTTAAAATATTGCATTAAAAGTGGACGTCTCAAGTAAATAGCAATAATTCAATAAAATATTATTTGGTTTTCTTTCGATTAAATTTTACGTAAAGGCGTTCTTTAATCTAAAAAATGGGAGAATGTGATAGCCGTGCCGGTGTAAGACGGTTGCGCAATGCACATCTTGCATAAACTTATACTTCACAGCATTTAGTAGCCAAAAAACACTAGTTAAATTTATCATATATGTATAAATATTTTTTTTAATGAAAATAGAGTTGATACAGATACTAACAGAGAGATAGTCCGTGAATTCTATTGTTGGAGACTTTAAAGTATTATTAACGCAAGTTAGGTTTTAAATGCGTGACCGCTAAAACATAGTACTTGTAAAAACAACGCGATCGCTCTGTAATAACCTTTACAGTGTTATTACAGAGCGATCTTTAATCCAAAGTATATAAAAGGTTATAATCGCAAAAGCTATGTAATCAATTTGATTAATTAAACGAAAAGAGCAATATAACAGAAATCCAGCCAAAAGCCGTATCGCAGGAACATAGAGCGTACCGGATATTGGCTCGGCTCAGCAATCACTCATTTCCGGTTTTCCATTCCCCAATAATTCCCTCTGCTTGTCTGTTTGTTTTAGTGTTTACTTGCTATGTTCATATGGCATACAGTACAACTATAGTCCATTCGGAGGTAGGCGATCGATACACCATTGTTTATTAATCTTGCCTCAGGCTACTGTGATGAATTCAAATAATATGGCAACATCCATGTTTTAATGCATGTTTAGTTTTATAAGGAAAGCCTACAGTAACAATAGAAGGAAGCGTAGATATTTATTTAACACTTCGCTACAAAAATCAGTACAAATTATAATGATTTAATAATAAGAAGGGCAACGCAAATCGCTTTCAAGCGATCTCTTCATCCATCTAAGAAAAAAATAAAACAGAGGAAAGAACAAAACTAAATAAGGACGTATTTATCATGATAATTTTAAATTCTGATAGGGATATGGACAAGTAATACTACAAGTAGATTTAAAAGAAGAAAGAGAATGAGTTAAGCGGATAGATAAGGAACTGGTCCTTTAGGACTTAAGTAGGTAAGTAAGAGTTATGTAATGGGGTTTGTAAGAATCGGAACAGCATATTATGCTGTAGCTATGAGCAGTGAGCATACATTAATTTAATATCGTTTTTGAGATTAGAATGGAATAGTTTTAGGATTGAAGAGGATGGTAGACAAGAGAGGGAGAACGTAAGCATCACCCCGCTGATGAATGGGTAACCAGCCAATCCGCCTTCGGAACGCAAAGATATGGTTGTATTTTCTTAGGCTAAATATGAAACTGATGAGAAATTTTGGCGGCTACACACTTTATTAAGTGATTCCTCATTTAGATCAGAAGAGGTGCCCTGCGATTCTGTAATTCACTTTTCCAACTCACACAGGGGTTTTCGCATCGGCGGTCGCTCTCAAATCAGTCGTGAAGCAGTCATTTTATGATTTGGCATTCTGATAAACAATAAACTACAATCTCCCACCTTTTCAGAATGCCAAATCATAAAATGACTGCTTCTGCTGCTGAAGTAAATTAGTATACAGAAGACCGTGTATAAACGGAAGGTTAAATTTACTAATTAAATAACATAATTTTGTTAATTAATAAATCAAAACTACGCTTATTATATTTACGATTACGCAGGTGATATCTATGATATTAAAACCAGCTGTACAACACCTGCAAAGGTCAAAAATGTGTTGTGATTTCCCAAATAACGTAGGATTTAAATGATTTACACCTGCTTCGTATCCTCATACATTAATAATAATTAAATAACGTATTTACTAATGTAAAGGCCAACTTTTTTGTGAATAATTTATTTATTTGCAAATGACACAAAAAAATAGCCGATAATGAGTCAAAATACTCTTCAATCGGCAGCTCATGTCTGAGCGTGATAGTCAGTAAGAAAGCCTCTGGAGCGGACTATCTGTTTCCACCTGTTTCTGCCCAGCGCTTCTCTTATGACAGTGTACAGTTATGACGATGAGTCTTAACTGTACTTCCCTGCGATTCTGAAACTCACTTTTCGAACTCACACAGCGTTTTTACTTTTTCGAATCGGCGGTCGCTCTCAAATCAGTCGTGAAGCAGTCATTTAATGATTTGGCATTCTGAAAAGGTAGGGACCTTGTAGTTTATTGTTTATCAGAATGCCAAATCATAAAACGCCTGCTTCACGACTGATTTGAGAGCGACCGCCAATGCGAAAACCGCTGTGTGAGTTCGAAAAGTGAGTTACAGAATGGCAGGGCTGTACTGTCATACTATATCAACTTTCTTTTTTTATCTTACAGTCCATCTGGTTGGTGAACGGCCACGTGATTTTTTGCCTTTTGTGTTATCAACCGCGACCAGTTTATCCAAGTTCTCATCGCCCCTGCGTCAAAATTTACAACAATAAAAAAAACACTAACATATTCTTTGACTTATTACTGTGGTACATAAACGTATCTGCCGATTCTATGTATTCATTGACAAAACAAAATACGTAATCATTAAAAACAAAGTGGGGACTAGCTTAAAATTAACGAGATATTTTTCAACGAGAAATTATAAACGTTAAAAAGTAATTTTCCTTGTATCCAATATTGTCTCTTGGGTCAAAGCTCTATGGCTGTTGAATAGCCCGGCACAGAATACTTTTTGTTTCTCTCTCCGTGAATTGAAAAACCTCTTAATTAACGTCAAAAACGTGCTTCAACTAGAGCATAGAGATGGCCGTAATGAGTTTTAATTTCGTCACAAAACAAGTATCCGCTAAACGTAAACAGTAAAAAACAACATAATCTGGTTGACTCTCACAAATCACGAGGGCTTCGACCTTACACCACGAGTAGGGTAAGTGGATAGCATTCATGGCTATACTAATATATTTTATACGTGTTTGTTTCATTTTGCAAACTAAAATATAGTATTTAAAATCGTATATATTTCATTAAAATCTATCAAAAAATATTTTTAAAATGGTAACATAACATTATTATATATATAAGAAATCTATATATATAAAAATGAAACCCGTTTTCCGTTGTCACGACATAACATGAAAACGGCTTGACCGATTTGTCTGATTTTTTTTATATAATATTCCTTGAAGTATGAGGATGGTTCTTACGGACAGAAAAATTTAAAAAAATGAGTGAAAAAGTCTAAAAACAATTTTTCTATATTCCCATACAAAATATTCGTAATAATACTTAAAAGTCAATTTGAACTTTAATACCATATTCATAGAGTTCAAGTGTTAGTGGAGGGGTTCCGGGAAGCTAAATTTTTATTTTTGACATAATGTATTTGTTGTCAGATCAACTTTCTTTTTTTATCTTACTAGCTAGACCGGTGTCCCGAATAGCAGAATAAGTATTTTAAACAAATAAAGAATAGACTGTTAGGCGGTACGATGTTCGCCAGGCCTGCTAGTATATTATAAAAATAGCAACACGTTGCTGTTTTTTTATGTTTGTAAATTTGGTGTGATTACAGCATAACTGTAAATATAATAAACAATAAAAGGGTGAAATGAATCCAAATGGTAATTTGTTATGATTTCCCCACACCAGTTTAATTATGGTACTACTATTTGTCTTAATTGTAATAATTTATTATTAGTATTTATTTCCAACACACAAATATACAATATTAACAATTTTCTTAACCTTTATAGTAATAATAATTTATTTATTTATTTATTTATTTGTAAACCTACAGCTAACATAAATTATATACAATTACAAACAGTTACATTAAAAATATAGCCAAATATGGAATACATAATAATACAATTAACTACAAAATGGTTCAAGAATTTATAAAAGGAAACAAACAAATAAAAACTATACAATACGTTTATCTAAGTGGTACCTAATTTGGTTGTGTTGTATGATGGTGTAAAAGTGAGGGTAAGTACGTGAAGGTGTGTATGTGGGGTATGCTCATGATGCAGGTGGTTTTGCGCTATGGATATTCTTAATACTTCTTTTAATCATATTCCGCGACAGCTTAAACAGGTCGAGGCTTAAACAGGTCGAGGCTTAAATATTGGTCGTTGTATGTCCGTAATAATAATTAAAAATGTATAAATAGTAAATTAAAACTAATTTTAAAAGTTTGGTCTTTGTGGAAGTGTACCTTTAACGCTGGCAACGTTTGCTCGGTGTATTGCGATACTTATTCGTTGAGCAAAATAATTACTTATTTCTAGGTAAAACATTACATAACATGAAAAGGTTTTCTAGAACCTATATATTCATTAAACTACGTAAGCCATTTAATTTAGTGGACAAAAGGGCACACTTAACAAGTCAACGCTTCTGAGAAAATTACTAACTTAAATAATTAACTGAGAATATAAAACTAAACAGTGACAAAAGTTCGTCCACTACAAGCTTAAGAGAAAATACTGACGAAAACGAAAGATTGATTAAATTATTTCTTTGAAGGTAAATCTTAAGCCTACAAGACACTGAGAAACTTTCTTTTTGAGTAATTATTTCTTGAAAAGACGAAGCGAAGCCTAGTCTCAAACTTTGAGATTCAAACTCAAATTATAATTGCGAATTTAGGACTCGTCTCTCTTTAAACATGCCCAAGATATCTTCATTTAAAATTTAAGTGTACATAAAAGCGATAAAAGGACCCGCGGAAAGTTTACGACTAATGAGTAACGTTTCTTAAAATGTTTCTTTGTTTCAGTTTACTGTGTAATAATTTAGTATTCCAAACTGATACCAGAAAATTAAAGCTATTTATTAACTTAATTAGGTATTTATATATACAATTACAACAGCCGATGACGTTGTTATTCAAAATGGACGTACAATAGATTCAGCCGGGACCTTTAATTTTGAACAAAATAACCGGTATGTTGTTTTAAACGATGTCGTATATATATACAGTCAAAGCCGTTTAGGATTTTTCGTTTTAGCTTGGCCTAGTAGCTTCTGCGTGCGATACTCATCCCTATCCCAGGTCGTAAGTTCGATCCCCGGACACCAACGGACCAAGGAAAATATGGTTAGACACAGAAGGTTTATTACTTACTTGCCTATTAGAAATGATCACTTAACAGATACAGAAATTTCAGGCCCAGATCTTAAAGTTTAAGCGCCATTGGTGTATATATTATGTTAATCGAAAATCTTATGGTAATGTAATAGGGCGTTTTACCTTAAACAATATGATATTCGACCTATTTCTGTGCACATGTCTCGCTACTGTGTGAATAGAAAAAAGATGGGATTACGATATACACGTAACATATTGTGGGCCGTTAATTTGGCGTCGTCCGTAAACAATTTTGTATACATTTGGACTGACTGGGTTTTATAACTTCTACTGTTAGGGAATCGATTTATTTATAAGACAGTTGGTGCTTTCCACAAAGAATTAGTATCGCAATACAGCGAGAAAATTAACATTAAACACCACAAACTTTTTAAATTTGTTTTATTTAACTTTTAATTATTATTATTACTACTATGTAAAGTTAATGCTGAGCCAGGGCCAGTTACAACCACAACACACACATATTACACACTTGAAATGAATCTTTATCCTTTTTTTTCAAAAATTTTGTAATTTTTGTAATTGTTCTTTTTATGATTATTATTTATTATTTGGTGTGTTTCTGTGTGTGTGTTCCGTTAGTAATAAATGTTACGTCTATCTCTATGACTAAGAATATTGTAAATATTGTTTATTTGCGTGGTGAATGAAATTATTATTATAGAGAAATTATGATTAATTTCTCGTAACAGGTGCGTTTTGTTAAGGGATTTGTAATTTGGCTTATTCTTTAACTGAGCGTTTTTTGAAGCAGTTTTTCCCGCGCACCACCATGTCCAGCTGCCCACTGAAGTATTTCCAAATCAATTCGACTTAGGGTCGCCCATAGACAATCTCAATGTCAGAGGGCTCGCGAGTGCGTTGCCGGCCTTTTCAAAATTGGTACGCATATTGAAGAACCCTAAGTATGTACTTCAATGTGATAGTTTATTTAATGATTGCGAGAGTCCCCAAAACTCTTAAAAAGCTTGAGCGTGCATATCTCGAGCTTAAGGTCGGGCGTTCGAAACACGACTGGTTACCGGACATTTCTTTCTAAGCGCGCTTCTAGTACGGTGAAGGTAAACATCTTAAGGAAACCAGCATGCCTTAGACCGGCGTGTGCCAGGTACGTAAAGCTGATCTGATCATGAAACAGAAGTTTGAGGCCCAGACCTAAAACCTTGTAGCGTCACTGGTTATCTTCCGTCCTATATCTGATAATGGTTTAAAATATTTTCCGAGGCAAGCAAGATTTACCTATTCTAAAGAACTATTAGATACATATAACAAATTGATTTATGATTACAAATCCACTGCGGTAAATAATAGTTGCGAAACGCTAACGAATGTAAGCACAATACAGAGTTAATAAGGTGCAGGTTGGGGAGATAGCGGGAATGACTCAATACTACTAATACAGTACTGACTGATAAACAGAAATATCAGCATTGGTTCGCAGGGACTAATTTTATAATGAGATACTCAGTACTCATAACGTATATTTATTTCCAAAATAAATTCTTATATACCCCCTGTCATATACATAATTTATATATTAAAAAATTGAATTATTCACTTAAGCAATTTAATTAACTAATAATTAACCAAACAATAAGTAGAATTATATATGTATACATTTTCAAAATATAACGAAAAATTTGAATTCAAATTACTTACAAATAATTTAAATAAAGATTTTTATATATTATTTTAGTGAGATCCTTGCGCTTGATGCTTGCTGCTCAGAGATTTTATATTGGGTTCCAATTTGGTCAGCTTTAGTCTGAAGCTGGATATAACTGGAATTTGTAGGGTCTCACCAGGTGCCTGTTTAGAAAATAGAAATACCCTAGGGATACCTTTACAGTTTGCACATTGTATAGCATTAAACGGGGAAATAGACTCGGCGTAAAGATAACCATCGTGGATTGTTTTATAGTACAGACTGCTAGAACGTGCGTTACCGGACGTGGACAAGGGTTAATTATTATTTAATATTTATTTTATATCAATTCCAAGATGATACTTAACAAAAAGTTTAGCACTGCTGCGACTCCAAATAAAAGCGTACGAATTTCTAAAAGGCCGGTAACTCAAGTGAGTACCTGCTAGCTGTCTGTCCTATAACACTATCCACGATGGTTCTCTTTTCTATCCAAGATGGAAGGCTGGTGACCTGTTTCAAGACTTCTAAAGTATTATTGGCCTATCACAAAGACAGTATTATGATCCAATCTTGTGTATAGGAAAATCAATAAGCTTTTATTATTGTTGTAAGCGCCATCTATAAAGGACCGAAATCAATTTTAACTTAATATGTTGTAGTAGGCCCCTAGCGCAGTGTAGACCGGGTTAAGCATACGAACTATAAGGTCCTGAGTTTAAACCATGATGTTCTTAGAATGTGCGTATTTAACAAAAAAGCATCCTACTTGCCTATTTACAAAAAATACGAGAGAGAAACATATCTAACGCCAACCAAGGGTCGTAGCGAAACTGGTTTAAAAAAAAAAAGGAATTATGGGCGTATAAGCCTGATCGCCTCTTGCCTTTAACATAATGATATCTTAAATAAATTGCGATGAATTTGCGGTCGGTACTAAGTTATTATTAACTTGATAAATGGTGACCGATTCGTCTCGGTCCCAGAGTCTCGACTCATCGAGATCTTATCCTGAACTGAACTTTTTGTTACTTCCACAATATTTCCATAATCTAAGCGTAATATTTGGTAAAAATCCCTTACTACATGTTAAAAATTCTTAACCATAAAGTGGACTTAAAATAGGTATATTTTTTCAGTTGAGAATTGAATTAACAAATTAAACAAACTTTTATGTTGTTTTTTTTTTAATCAACGAATCAATATTTCTTATATTATTAATTATATTCTTTTCTCCCACTTTGATTTTGTTCCCTTTCGAGTAAATACTCTTGGACCGTGGTGTTCAAGTGCACAAGCGCTAATTAAAGATTTAAGTAGGCATCTGGTAGATAGTACCGGTGACCTCAGAGCTGGTGCTTTCCTCGCTTAATGCTGAATTTCCTCGCTGTATTGCGATACTTATTTTTTAAAGGTACACTGCCACAGGAACCCAACTATGCAATTCAATTTTTTATCCATTTATTAATGTTGAATTATTATTACAAAGGTTAAGAATATTAGAAGTAAAGTTAAAGTTGATAAGGTCTCAAAAAAGCTTCCACAAATATTCGAAATCTATGCAAAGCTGGGCGAGGAAGTGAATGTTGTAATCGGAAATTTTTAAAAAGTACTTCAAGTTAAAAAAGCGAATACGTCTTTATCACATTTAGTTATCTATAAAAGCGATTTAAAATGACATTTGCACGCCTCCATTAATTGGCAAAATATTACGAAAATGTTTAAATTAAGTTACAACGTTTGTCTGTTTGCACCTGGTTGCTATCTCGTATTCATTTTGCGTAATAATTTGTTTTCAATTATCAATGAATTATGCGTTTCCGATAAATCGGCGAGCTGAATATAGATGATTTCAATATTTTTATACGAGATAACTGTCAGTTATTTTTTTATTCAGCCATGAATTAAACAGGCTTATGAATAAAATAAATAGATAAAAGTTTAAATAACTTTTTGAACGGATTTAAAAACTAATTAATTTTTTACGTAACTAACTTAAGTGTCTCATTATAATGTAACTAAATATACATTTTTTATTAACATAATTATTTCTTCATACAAATAAAACACTTTATTTTGTTCTAGATATATACGACTTATGGAATAAAATACATATATAAAGACACGTGCCTGTTCAATGTCGGTGGTGGAAACGCATCCCTCTGCGGTACGAATGTTATAATCACCCCACACCAGGGTATACCCATATAAAACCATCGAATACTTATACCGTAGGCCTATATCGGGGCCTACGATTTTGCAATTTTCATTTTGCCTCCTCAAACAAAGCAAGTGCAATTCAAGAAAGGTATACCATACCAATACTGATATCTAATATATGGTTCTAAAGACTTATTCCAAAGATATAAACATTATTGCGCTAATTATGCCTCTATAACCCCGTCGTTAAATCCCACAGACCAAGATTTAATTACATAACAGTAACATTAACATCACAGAGGGTATAAAACAGGCTAAATACTAACTAATTAAGGCACTTAATAGAATTACTGTATGTATATTAAATGTGGATTATCTGGGATTAATACGTCGGCCTGCAATTACAGCCAAATGGCACAGTAAAATCGATACAATAAAACTTAAAACGAACGCAGGACGAATAGCTATTGTGTATACTTGTAATATGTGTTGCGATATTTGTAACTTTCTTTTATAGCGTTAAGTATAGCCGAGACTTATTTATTTAATATGAAGGTTAGTACTGTACCTCAACTTACATATTAAAACAGGCTTTGCACCTTAAACATGATCTGCATCTTCTACCGCATTTACCAAGTGGAGTGTTCAGAGGAGTTGTTCGGTTTAATACCTGTAGCCTAGTTTCATTATCGGACTTCAAGGCAAAATACAAAATACCATCCGTATCACCTCGACGTCCGTCGTTCCACAACTGAGCGTTTTCTTAGGCAGTTTTTGCCGCGCACCACCACTATGCGAAACCAGCTGCCCACTGAAGTATTTCCGAACGAATTCGATTTAGGGTCCTTCAAGAAAAGAGCGTACCAATTCTTAAAAGGCCGGCAACGCACTTGCGAGCCTTCTGGCAATGTGAGTGGCCATGGGTGGCGGTATCACTTAACATCAGGTAAGACTCCTGCCGGTTTGGCTCCTTTTACATTAAAAAAACAACAACAAGAATTAGACTCCTTAAGAGAACTAAACCTTTTGAATTAATAAACCTAGTATCGCGATTATAAGTGCCAGTGCGGGATCTCGGACACACGAACCTAGTGGCAAAACACATTATAGAACACTACTGTTAATGAATATTACCTTAGTTTCAACTATTCACTAGTATTGTAGAAACTTAACTTAAAATTACTTATTAGCCATAATTATTGTATAGGCTAGATTGTTTTATGTAAAGTCGCACTCTCTTTTGTGAACTGACCACATGGCAGTCTCGGTCAAAATGCGTCTGTATGCATCAAGGGCCTGGTGTTCAAGACATACTCAAGGAAATTATGCTGTTAGTTGTAGCACCCTAAATTATTTTCTATCTATTAATTGGATCGCCGTTTAGCGTTAAAGAATATAGCGTAATGTGGTACTAATTTGAGTCTCACTGCTACTTGGTTCTGGTCGTAGTTCTGACTCTGCATCTCAGAAGGCTTCGAAGTTCGCATTCTATCAGGACTCGTTCAGCTAAAGATTCATGAATACCATATTAAATTATTAGGCCTAATAGATTTGAACTCCAATGAAGAAGGCATATTCAGTGTAGGTTTAGACTTTAGAACATTTTCTCGCGAAAACTGACGTTTCAAAAGATTGTTTAATTACCGCGACTGTGTGTGTGTAATCTGTGGCAATGGTATTGACTTGTTAATGTTGATTTAATGGTAATTATTCTGGATGAATTATTTTAACGAGCCTTTCGTGAATTTTTACATTTAAGCTCCGCTATCGCGAAATTAAGTGGGAATGTTACGTCATTTAACATTACGAGTACAATATTTAATAAAACTTCTTAATTAGACTAATTACTTCACATTTATTTTTAAACAAATTTTTTTTTAAGAATTATTAATGTTACATTCACAGATTAAGGAGTACATTAATATGTAGGTAATGAGCCCATATATATGTATAACAAAAATAGCGAGATGCTTTTGCTGGATTTGAAATCAACATAAGACTTTTTAGTAGTTATTCGTAAGCTGCCCTGCGATTCTGTAACTCACTTTTCGAACTCACACAGCGGTTTTCGCATCGGCGGTCGCTCTCAAATCAGTCGTGAAGCAGTCATTTTATGATTTGGCATTCTGAAAAGGTGGGAGCTTGTAGTTTGTTGTTTATCAGAATGTCAAATCATATGACTGCTTCACGACTGATTTGAGAACGACCGCCGATGCGAAAACCGCTGTGTGAGTTACAGAATCGCAGGGCAGTACTTGTGAATAAACCATTTGTTTTTGATTGTTATGTTTAGGGATAAATATAGATTACCAATGAAACTTAGATGATGCTGTACTAGTTCGGTGAATTAATTAGGTAAATTTATATCGTATGTTTATTGGCAAAATGACATATTCAAGGAAATACTAAAGCGGAAAATAGTATGACGGAATCAAACTAATAAAATTTTTGCAGAGAATATATTTAATACCACGATAACGAATTATGCTGAGTAATATACCTCTCCTTAGCACAGTCAGGTAAATTTACCTGATTTGTAGAGGCGAGCGCAAAGTGCAGTGAAAATAATTAGCATAATAATAAGGCTTAAGACGCAGTGCCGGGGAATGGAGGTATTAAATAGCAGGTAGACTCTGAAAGGATATCTGTGCGGATATGACGCAGGGTATTCAGACTAAAATCAAATCATTCGTGTCTCACATAGATTAAATAAAAATAGGTGTGGTACATATTTTGGTTACTTAATTTTTTCTACATGGATTTGCTTTTATAAGTATCCTAGCAGAGAGTTTCACATTTAACTTGACATTTTTGTAGTCACTTACTCTACCTATATTTTTATATAACTTTACGGCTTAGTTTCTCACCATAAATAATAATATAGGCAGGCAATGTTCGAACGCTTTGTACTGGTTTAAAACTGGTTGGTGACACAATTTGACATTAGTTTGTCCCAGACTAGTGAGGGTGAAAGATACTAGCCATGTTTTGGTGTGATCCTCCAAACCTCAGATAAAGTTCAAATTAAAACTACGTACCACTAAAAACACGAATATATATGTATATATTATAACAGTTATGTACTTTAAACATTGTACATGAACTCAGCTCGACAATTAAGAGATTTGTTTTTCAAAATGTGAAAAGAGACACAAACAAACCTTGAAAGGTTCGTACTGTAAATTTAATTCATAATATATATTGTATAGTAGTATAAAATCTCTACCTGATCTAACCGAATATGTAAATCATTATTATTCACGACTGCTAATTTAATATTAAATCCCTTAGGACATACAATAAAAGAACCATATCTACCTTACACAATCTTTGGTAAACCAACGGATGGTAGGTACAAGTGGTTGGACGGGACGGGTCCTTTTTTGTTCGCATCCCGTGTGTGCGCGTTTATTTACACTATGAGTTATATGTGTGCGTGAATTATGCACATGTGTGCGTGATCAGCTGATGTAACAGCTGTGTTCACGGGAGATTTGTGGAATAATAATAGCTGGTTTTTGAAACGCTTCGTGGGTTCGATGATTTATGCATTCCAGAGATTGCTATTTCACATATATAAGGCTTTTAAAATGCGGCGTTAAGGGGTTTTTTTAGTTGCAGCTAAATTGCTATGTTAAAATAGTTTAAAACATATAAATAAAATAAAATAAAAATAAAAAGCCTTTTATTTCCCAATATAGTTAAATAATAAGGTCATTTCTTTATGTGGTTTTAAAAATAAATATGTGGTAAATATATAAGTGTCGCTTTAATGCTTAAATCAATAAACTGATTTTGATAACAATACCTATTTACCTTTATTTTATATAATAGGTTTCAAACTAAGTTCATTACAATAAAATAAGGGTAATTAGAACAACGTCTAAATTATTACGGAAAAGAAATATGCTTTTAATAACGCATGTAAGTAATTAGTAATTTAGTAAATTTTCTTTAATTTCACAAAACAAATGTTCAGTTGCAACATGAGATTTCAAATAAGTTGATAGGCTTAAGATAATGTACCTTAATAAGTAATGAGTTCTTATATTTCATGTCAGACGAATTATTATCCTTGAGAAGTAAGTGTCTGCTTACTGAAACGAAAATGACCTAAACAATATACACATTCCAAACTAAGATAAATCCCCTAATACCTTCTATACGAGAAGCTAAAACCTTCGTAGTATCAAAATATCCATACAATTACTGCATCCGATATGTATACGTCAGTCAGGTCACAATTAGAACGCACCTTGCCTCCCAGCGAGCTTTTCAAAAAGGAACGCTCGAAAAATAAAACAACTACACCCACACATACACACTCCCCCATTGCAGCCACATTGCTAACATAAGTACGGGACGGTTGCAAGCAAATTCCACCCTTAACGTGATTGTTTGCTATGTGTTTTCAATAAGTTTTGACATACAAATAACTCACAACTCAAATATGGTTTTATACATTTGTTAATAACTCTTTCTTAACCTTTAGATTGCGAATTTGAAACACTATTTTCCTTCTATTATTTATACCTTATATGGAGTCTAATCATTAGTGGAAGAAATTACCAAGGTTGTATATCGCTTGACGTTACCGCATAATTTATAGATTGTTTTGTGTTTATTATTGACCTCTTGTACTTTTTGTGGAACCCTCATTACTTGAATCCGTGTGTGCGAGTCAGCTGATCGTGTATGTGTGAGATGTGTTTGTGTTAACGTCATTATGGCAATACAATAAACCTATTGAAGTATTAAGTACGTAATTTATTTCGAAAATCCCTACCAATGTTAAATAAAAGCCTTGGTATTCATAAATAAACATAGATGAATATTAGTAATCGAAATAAGTAGACTTATGATAAAATATAAAGTATTCTAATAAAATTATAATTATTAACAAATCAACAATTTTTTATGAAGATTAGACTAGGTACTGAATTGTTAAAACAGTGAGCATCTTTTGTTTTAATATATATTTCGTGGCTGAATTGGTAGATGGCTTATGGCGCAGAGGTCTTTGGTTTAGGTTTGGTTTGCCGGGTAGATCATTTTTGCTTCGAACTGGAAGGACGTAGAAGATCTATTTGCACTTGCCTGCATTAAATAATACTAGCTGACCGGACAAAAGTTGTTTTGCTTATATTATTTGTAGAAATATTATTTTAGTTCAATAAAACTATCTTAAAAAATAGGGGTTGATCGTAGAGGGGTGAAAATTAAGGATTGTCTGTATTTTGTATGTTGTATCTTAAGAAAATAAAAACAAAAAAAAGTCTAAAATTTTTTGTTGTTGTTGATACTCCTTGTCACTTAGGGGTTTGAAAGATAGGTAGGTAGAAGCCGATTCTCAGACTTACTGATTATGCATACAAAATTTCATAAGAATCAGTCGAGCCGTTTCGGAGGAGTATGGGAACGAACATTATGACACGAGAATTTTATATGTATAGAGATATCATTAATAATAATATTAATTTTTCATGACTCTCTCTTCAGTCGGTAGCTCGTGAACTGTGAAAGGCCACGTGATCTTGTGCCTTCTCTGTTACCAACCATGATCCATTTTTCCAAGTTCTCATAATTTCTGCGCATTGTATGGCCGAAATAAGATATAATTATCTCTTCACTAAACCCTAAGTAAGTGGACTTTATGAAATTAATGTTTATTTTAAAAATCATTGTTGTGTCAATATTTTTAACAGCCTTAACTATTACGTAAAAGGCAATTTAGGAACGGTTTTAGATCTAACATAATTTTCTTCCCTAATAATAGCCCACCCCATGAAATCTCAAGTCCCACGCACTCATGCGCAGCATACATGTGTGTGTATCCCGTGTCAGGTAGCATCAGCTGTTCGCCCATATGACTTCAAGGACGCCCGCAGCGCCAGTTTTTTACTCCAATACTTGGAAAGTTGGAAACGTGTTCTTTTTGTATGGTGTCTATATATTTATATGGAGTTAATCATCACGATAATGTAAATGGGTCCGGTTATAAATTACGCTCTGAAATGTCGGATAAATATTGCAGCTTGGTACTAGGCATGGCTAGGCTAGGCTAATACTAACTTTACAAAATTCAAAGAGAATCTTTAAGATCAGTTACGTTAAATAGACAATAATATTGTGATTCTTTTATTTCCTTTGCAAATTATATCTTGACTATGTTCTAAGCAAGGACCAAAATATCGAACTTTTATTTTAATATTTATTATAATGAATAGTTTTGCTATGTAATGTAAATTATATATACAATTCTACAGAGGGCCTGTACAACTACATCCGTTTGAAACCAAGATAGCTTAATATTAATCAGTGACCAGTCTTTGCAAAAAATAATGTTGCTTTCCGCTGCTGAGAGCTTTCAAAATCGGTTCAGTAGTTTACTTAAGTTTTCAAATGTTTCCTCTTTATATTGCTATAAAGTAACTTTGAGCAGTCCCTAAATTTAATTGACCGTGTCCAGACTTTAGTGTACTACCATTTAACACATTCGTATAGAACAAACGTTTGTATGTGTAAGCCACCCTTATCATAATAGAATGGGCGACTCCAAGCGTGAACAACGAAGATAGATGGAATAGGAAACAATACACACCTTGTTTCACTGATTCTTCTGGGTTTTACCCTAATATTATAAATGATTCTTCGTTTGTTTCTTATATAAAATGTGCGTGAGCTTTCAATTTTCAAGCAATATTATCATTCGAATTTTTTTATTTATCAATTATGTAATTTTCGCGGTTTATGCGAAGCTAATAATTTTAAGTATTACCTACTTAAAAACTACTATTGTTTTTAGTTTTTTACTGCTGTACTGGACTGTAATGCTTCGGTCATCGGCAAAACGTCCTGGAATGGAGGTCGAAGACCAGTCGCTGAAACGTCGGACGGCCTCCCACTAAGTGGACCGATGACTAGTACTGGAAATTTAAAGGAGAGGCCTATATCCAGCAGTGGATTTTAACAGGCTAAAATGAGATCGAACGAAAACTTCTTAAAACTTGTAACTTTACAAGTATGTATTTTGTTTCTGAAATTAGACTGTCCTGCATCGCTTGTATGTTTTTGTACAATCCAAAATAACCTTTATTATAACTAAAATCTTTTACATCCCCGTATTTTCTCTAGAAACACAAAGATAAAACAGAATCGATGGTACGTTTAAGACACTATCGATTTGCTATCAAAAGGATTCGTGAACCTAGAACATACTAAAGCAAACCAGTCTTATGTACAGTTAAGTAAATAATACCAAACTACATAAGCATCTTCAATGGCTGGGCAGAAGATTGACGGCTCAATATGCATCAGTTGAAGTCAAGTTATACAAAGCGTGGTCGTTAAACAAATCTCCTATATCTTTGCCACGTGTTTTTTATATATGGTGTTCTTATATTACACCAAAAAGATATGGATACGAATGGATAATTATGAGGCGGTGTTTCATTTACGGATACGAAAATTACATAGTTAAGAAGTTATTAAGGCTCTTTAAAAACTACTCAGTGCACCCTGTATTTTGTCACGTGTATATTTCTATACACTGTAATTACATCGAGGTCATTCACATTGTATTGTAACTCTTGCAATATCTCGGAGGGTTCTATTCATTACGTTGAATGAAACCTAAAACTCGTAATAAAAGATTTCAGTTCAAGTGGGTCAAAGAATAAAGTAAGTCAAAAATATTATTCAAGTTGTGATAAGTGCTGGTGGGGTTGTGTAACTTTATTTGTATAGGATTAATTTGGGGTTTGACTCGCGCTGTGTGGCTGTGGTTATATATATTATGTTTCTGTATTGGCAAATAGGTAAAACTTAAAACAAATTGTGTCGCTGCGAATCAAATCTATTCGCGTTATCATATAAACATAATTACATTCCGCTATGTGGATTTTTTTGTTAATGCATAAGTAAAAAATATGTACATATCGAAACAACTTGTATCAAAAAACCAATATAATATCGAATGTGTTATCGGCCTTTGTCGGTTTTTTTCACCCAAATCACAATATCATTTTAATATACAGATATATTCAAACATAAACGTATATTCTGCATTAAATGAATGATATATTTCGTTATTAATAAAGTCCCGATCGGCTATAGGGTCGAAATATATAAACTTCCGTGTTAATAATATAGCAATTTGAACATATCATTTACCAAATGTATTTTATAAAGATTAATGATTTGGTCCTATTTTTAATATAATACACACGAATACTTAAGATTTGGCTGAACTGAAGATATCCCTTGTAAGCAAAAACACATCAGGTAGTTCCGAGAATTTTTTGACCGTTACTGAGAAATAGTTTCGATATGTATCATGTCAGAGTATAAAAGCACTGTGATCAGCAATTTCTTCAAATACATTTGCCCTGTTAATTTATTGAAAGTAATACTTATTATTGTAAATATAATACAAAATAATTTTTCAAGATTAAAAACAGTTAAATTATGACTATTAAATTATTATTATTAAAAGGTTGAGGTAAATGATAGCATTTCTTTAATTGACCTACTTTAATGTCACTTATAACTCAAAACAAGTTATTACGGTAATTAGTGTTTTAATTTGGTAAATTTTTAAAATTAAATAAATATTGACCGGCTTCATAAATCCTCCTCGATCACAATGCGACGCGATTGATTATTCTTTTTATTTATTTGAGCTATTACCTCTGCTCTGTAGTCTCTTTTTCATGTATGCCCGATCAACTTGTGTCAGACTGAAGAATGACAATTAAAAATGGAAAGAAGTTCCTAGCCAAGGACGTATTTTATTCTTAAGACGAAAGCAGTACGGAAGCCAACAATTTAGCCAGTATTACCCAAGATGGCCCGCTTAGCAAGATAGCTAATAGAAACGGACAGTAACAAACTGGCAGTAAATTGTGAGACAAACAAACGGATAGCCTGCATTGTGGACTGCACTAATTCACAATTAATGTGCACTTTAAAATGGCTAAGATACAGTTTAATCCGGCTAAGGGGACGGCTAATTAAATTCACTTGCAATGAAACTTATCTGACGACGGCATTTTGCCCACTAAAATGGGTACTCCCCATTTTATATCGTGACTATTAATGAGTTGTGTCTTTTGGGGATCTTGTATTCTCAAGATTTTATGAGGCGTGTAGGAAGTGCGTTTCGTGGTTAAAGCTTCTTTGAATGACAACTTGGGTAAGTGAAGTAAGTAACGGTTAACGATATTTATTTCTTATTAAGAACATTACATTAAAATTCACTTACAAGAAAAAATATACTATTACATTAAGCTGGCTTATCAATTAATTGAGCAGTGTAAAGCTTTTAATCCCGATGAAAAAGCTTAAGCGTAAATAAGATATATAATACTTTTGTACCATTTCTAAAATTATTTATGATTGCTTTACGAATTTAACGATTTCAGGTAAAATATTATGTCACTATTCTCTTGAATAAACCTAAATAATCCCTCCATATTTGTTCAGAAGTGGACATGGTACTTCATTATCAAAAGGATGTTTGCTGTTTTCGAACATTGACTAACTTTGTAAAGCTCCGTGAGCAAAGCTTTATTCTAAAAATAGAACTCGAAGCGCACGTAATGAACTCAATTATCATAGACAATACAAACATGCAATTAAGCGCTAGAGTTGACGATAAATTAAGGTGGTTGCAGCTAATACGGTTAGTACGCGAACATGCACGAACATACGAACACACATATAAACGTACAGACTCAACAAGCCCGCTCGAGTTTTACTCGAGACATCAAGTGAACGAATTACGAATGGATGGACGTTCGATTTATTATTGTTTTATTTTATTAAATAATCTAAATTCCTTTATACAATTCTTACAACTTTTTTGCAACTCTTTTCATCTTTGAAGAAGTAATTGTATGCAATTTTAACATCGATTTTAATTGTATAGTTATAAGTAATGTGCCAAAAGCGGTGTTCAAGAAAGATTTAGATTACTACTCGTATATTTAATTTTGTTTAAATATTTGCTGCTTCGTAACTAAACCGACGACTTAAAGTTAAACGCACTGTATATACTTGATAACTGATACCTTGATAGTTATTTTATTAAGAAAAAAAAATATTATTATATACGTACGCCGGGATATATTTATAAATATAGGTATGTTTGGTTATTAAACCACTATAGGTTTGGCCATGTAGAAACATGGAGGCCTTGTCGTACGTACATACCTGGACTAAATAAAAGTACCCATTACCGACGAGCATGGATGGTGAATGTCATGAAGGTGGATGAAGTGAGACAGGTATGACAGGAACGTAGCAAGGAGATCCATGGTCCTACCTACCCCTACCTTCCTACCCCTTCGGGAAAAAGGCGTGATAATATAAAGACATATATCAATATATATGTGCAAAGTATCTGGCTACATACATAAATACTTATGTAATTGTTGAATTAATTAAGTAATTGAGGTCCATGCTTTTCTAATAATGTATAACAAATTTCGAATGAATACAGCAAAGTATTCTTAATTTAAAATATTCCCCGCATCCACTTATTCCTACGCTCGTATCCGAAGCCGCGACAGTAGTGTTTGTCCCGGAATTTCCCGCTCCCCCAATTAATTACCCCGGCTGTTCCCTCGACGATTTAACTTGTAAACGAGTGCATACTTACCAACGGATTGCATCGTGATACGTCTACGCATTTCCGTGCCATACCAACGTCGAAAGAAGGGATTTTTTTTAATTACCAAAGGGTGAAACCTTGAAATTTTGAGCACGATTTTGAGGGACGTCCCCATCTCATTAATTTTGAGGTTGTGTAATTTTGTTTTATTGTTTGTTGGAGCGTGGGGATGAATACAGCACTCTGGGATTTAATTTCGTCTGAGTGTGCTTAAGTAGTTTTTTAATGTCATTAAGCGATGAAGCGGAAATTATTTGAGAAGTCTACATGGAAATAATTAAGTTTAGGGCAAGAGGCAGACAGATAATAATAATCACCCGTAGCAATCCCTTTATAAGCCTTAGCCTCATTGGAACTTATTCTTTGATTAGTGTTAACCTGTCTATGTGTAGTACTGTATCCAAAGCATTTTAATTGCTTAACTATCTTATATGAACAATTAGTAATATCATTAATGTACTCCCACATGATAGTATAAAGTTTACATTCACAATACAATATCGTAATAGATATTTTATTACGAAATAATATTACGATATTATTATTATAAACCTTTCAAACTTCATTGGACATTGAAATGGTCTTTCGACACTTTGTTACCGACGCATTCTGAGTTTTTTTGGAAATTTAACGCAGAGATCCAGAAAGTCTAGAAAAACTCATGACTGGCAGAGCACCAGACCTCGAGGCCGATCTCCTACTCGCTGGACCGATCAAGTAAAGACCATTACGGGTCTTACCATCACCCAGGTGCAAAGGCTTGCCGAAGACAGGGGAGAGTGGAGGATGTTGTACGGCGCTATTAATACGACCTTTAGAAATTAAAAGTGCAACTGAATGAATGAGGGACGTGTAAATTGCAAAGTGATGTCAGTGACTTGATGTGGAATTACGAAAAAATACTTCACGGCCGTTTCCTATGTGTTTATTAAATGAAATAAACACATGTATAATTCTCATCGGTTTTATTCATATAGTATCCCTCTAGGGACTTGTAGGGCGTGTGTGCATCATTAATAATGATTTAAAGGAAGTAGGTGATCAGTTCTGTGCCTGCAATTAGTTTAACAGGAACTGAACACTTCACTCTATTTTGTTAGCAAACATTGGCACAGTAGTGTATGTTGTTATAACATTGAACCAAAATCGTTACAGGCGATTAGAAAAGAGTTACATCCGTTATAATTAAAAAATTGCCTCAGAATTCTGTATCTATTTCATAATCATCATTTATCAATCTAATAGGCAAGTAGGTGATCAACCTCCTGTGCCTGACACACGCCATTGTCTTGTTTTTACGAGTAGGTCTAATCGGTTTCTTCACGATGTTTTCCTTCAACGTTATTATCCGCTATAATGAATGATAAATACGCACACACATAAAATAAATAAAAAGATCATTGCTGCACAGCCGAGGATCGAATCTATCTCAGGGATGAGACCCCAACTGAAACCACTAGGCGAACATTGCTCATACAAAAATTGCATAACTCAAGTCAATGAAAATAAAACGTTCTCAAATAAAATAGTTACGCTAACCATAAGATACGGACCACAGAGACCCAAGTAACGATTATAGGCATTTTTCCGAGACAGCTGCTTGCAGTAAACAGTATTCCGGCAGCTCGTGCAAATGACCGGATAATAATGACAAACGATGTTGTATTATGGCGTGTCATGCTCGAATTTTCGGGATGAAATTGCTTGGAACCGCGTCGATATGGTTATAATTACATGTTTAATGAGAAAGTTAGTGGATACTTTGTACATATTTCGTTGCACGAACACGTGTTAACGTACAAACGAAGGAGTGTCAAAAGAATTAAGACGTCCCGTTTGACCGATTTCGTTGTCAGCCAGTTCAGGTTCCAGATCCAGCAAGTTTGGGTCGTATGGATTTATTTATTTACCTGTGAAGAGGTTCCTATCAATGGTACTGAAGGAAGCTGGGTTATTAGGACAAGAAATGTATTTATCAAATCTAAGCTGTATATTTGGATATTAATCGGGCTTCAATTATTATTATTGAATTACAGTTTTTCACGAGGTTTTGCTTTGTGGACACAAAAAGGCAAAAATTACGTTATAAAAACACTTAAGAACTTATCAAGTACATCTTTAGAGTAAAAGTATGCAAATTCCCAAATTGTTTGTCTCTCAAATGTAGACAATATAAGCTCCAACAATAAAAGCTTAACACGTTCACTGCGTAACAGGCCGATATCAGCCTGCCGCGGTATTTCCGCTGGTGCGGACGAAGAAATCTATGTCCCTCTCGCTGGTGCGTAACGATTATCTCAGGTGTTTGTAAAAATTCGACAGGGACAAATATATATTTCATCTTGCGGTCAAAATTGTAGGTTTTCCCCATCAAAACATAACGGCAAGCTTTTATCGACCTACCACGCACTGACGCTGCTTTGCATCCACTGAGTGCGGCAGTGGGCCTATTTCAGCCCGCCCACCCAACAGGCAGCTGGCGACCCGATACTGCACAGAGCGCGCGCCCGGCCAATTAGTGTTGTACTATCTAACGTAGCGTTCGATATAATCAACGATGGCAAGCAATACAAGAAAAGTACAAATTTTGGAAAATAGAGTAATTCTCCTTGCAGTTATTGACAGTGATAGTGACAGCAGTGAAGAAATATTTTCCACTAAGAAAAATAAAAAGTATTTCTGTTTCCAAGACAGGCATACATAAGTCATTAAATACATTTTCAGTTCTTTTACGATAATTCTGTTTTATTTTCGATATCCCCTTATTTCTCTGTCCCATCACTACTAAAAATATAATCTAGTGCGGTTCGGGTCGATATCGGCCTGCCGCTTTTCCTGCTTTATTTCTCATTTCCTGTTTGCCAGATCCCGGGGCGAATCAAACCTAAGGAAGTTGGGTTCAAGGTCATTCTAACAATATAAAAAAAAACATTATACATTATGTTTCCACAAAGTTATAGCAATTTAATCTATCCTAGTGCTGTTGGGTCTAGAAAGACCTGCCACGCACCGGCAGAAATATCATTGGGGGCGCATTTTGGCCCGCCGCCGCACCTGATTGAGAATTATGATTTTACTTGCCGCAGTGAACGTGTTAACAAATGTTTTCACAATAAATAATGAAGTTATATACTCAAAATTTACACTGCAATCATTGTATTAAAATCCCTTATATAAATAATTTTTAACGATCATAATTAAAGAATCTACACATTTATACATACTATTGTTCTACTTGATACTATTACTATGTGGAGTCTGCCTAATGAAGTATTTCCGAACCAATTTGACTTAGAACTAATTCAAAAAAGGCCGGTAACGCACTCGCGAACCCTCTGGCATTGTGAGCCTATGACTTCGAGTTATGCAATTTTGATAGGCCTAGTGGCATCAGCTCGGGAGTCTCATCCCTGAGATCGTAGGTTCGATCCCCGGCTGTGCATCAATGGTTTTTTTTTCAATGGTCTTTCTGTCTATGTGCGCATTTTACGTTTGTTCTAACGGGCGGTAACGTAACGATAACGATAACGGTGATGGAAAGGATCGTGAGGAAACCGATTAGACCTAAAAAAAGACGATGGCGTGTGTCAGGCACAGGAGGTTGATCACTTAACATCAGATGTGCCGACTGCCCGTTTTCCCCTGTTCTATAAAAAAAATTTCTTTATTAATTTCAAGTAGATATGCACTACAATGTGTGAATATTTGGGAACCCTTTTAAGTAAGAAATACCTGTGTCACTATTTTTTTTAGGTACAGCCTATTATCAAACGGGAGCGCTCTGTGTGTTTTTAAAATTAGACTCAGAACATACAGCTTCCTAATGGAAAGTAGTTGGCTGCGATGATACAGCTCTTCCGATGGGAATCTGTATGGCCGGAATAACATCACCTTTAAAAGAGCCCTATGTCCCCGCTCTAATTCAAGAAATTTTGTTTTGTTAGCCGCTCCCCATGTATTCTTAGTTTATTGAGGAGATATTCACGAGAGTATGTCCACTTTCAGTACAGTTGTAAATCTGCGCATCAATAAAATATATGTTAATTTGAGTACAATAATCTCAGTACTAATAACGTGTGAGCGTAATCCGAGAAACGAATCGGCACTAAATTATACGCATTCACCTCTGACACGTCGCTAATAAAGCCGTATATACACGATATATACAGGCGTTGCCACACAAATTAATCAAAGAGAAATATTCATGCCGACACATGCCATGAAATGATAATGAACCCCTATTGGTGAAGTGCAAGTGATAGGCGATAGCGGTGTCAAATTAAGACGAGGAGATACATTTTTAGCTTGTAAACAGTTTTAAGACGTATTTCTGACGCATCCACTAATCTACAACGTCAAAGATCTTTTAAATTATCGAGAGAGTACTAGGCAAATACTATGCTAGGTACTGTTTAATTGAAGTTGTTACTAAGAAGTAACTGCTCAATTGACCGCTTTAAAATATTGGATATTGAAAGATATAGTCGGTCGGATTTGCGATATTTGATTTAAAATAAGCGATGTTTGATGCTTAGCTATTTTAAAAGAGTACCGAGAGTTTTTTTCGCCTACACCCACTGTCTTCTTTGCCGATGAGTAGGGATGCCTACAAATTCAAATTTAATGACGTGGAATAAGTGATACATGCATCTTATGTTCCATAATAAACATATTTTATTTTATTTTTTTCTTTACATAAAATATGTCTTGTAAACATTTGTCGCAAAAACGAAAGTTAAAAAACAGAAATAAACTTCAAATGATAGAAATGTAGCTATCGCTTATAACTTGGAGAGGCGAGGCCGCGCTTGGGACTAGATACAGGACCCGTAAAACAATATGGTTTACATCGGAATGCCTTTGTCTGCAAGAACAATTAGTATAGAGAAATAGCTCTGACCTGGTCAACAATGTTACAATAATTTCGGCTACAAAATAACCGGATTAAAAACAAAAATAAGAAATACTTATTGGCTATATCTGGTAGCGCAACTCTTCAATGATATGTTTCTAAAGGCAGGACTTTTTGTCAAAGGGGAATTATAGTTTGACATAATATGACACGGATATACTTAACGCACTTATTGTTGAAAACCTTTGACATAAAATGGCTGGAATAAACTGTAATTTGTTATAGTTTTTAATTTCACCCAAAATTACCAGTTTTCTGAGTTCTACTTTAAGGTGTTATCCCAAAATTTTTAAAGGGATTACATACTTAAACTGGATACGTATTAAGCTGTAAGAAGTTACCTATAAATCACTGCCGTGTAATTCTTTCAAGGGGTTGGTGATTAAATTTTTAAACGCAAGGTGCCTTTATAGAGTGGGCGCTTATTTAGACCATACATTTGACACCGCTACTAAATACTTAACTTATTATTATGACATTATAAAAATTAATATGACCTTTGCATGCCTATTTATATATGGCTGATTGGGCGGATTTTTATAGTTAATCTATCTAATTGTACCACTATCTTAGCAAATAAACGATAACATTTCATTTTATTTGCAAATTATTTTTCCATGTCAGTCTTTGTTTAAATATCCAAAATAAAACCTTAGTTTGCAAGGCATTGGAAATAAGCCTGACTAACAGAACACCCCTGCGATATCTCAAAGAGTCTCTAAATGATATTAGAATTTTTAAAATAATTTTACAAAAGCACATCATTTTCTAATATCTTGAATGGGTATAAAATCAATTTCAAATAATGTTTGTTGGAACTGAGCTTTGTTCAGATTTAATAGATTAAAGGTATGAGCTTTTTATCCGATACACGTTTGCAAACGAAAACGAAGAGTTTTCATTAAATGGCAGATAAAGCGTCTAAGACGAAGTGTGAAATTAATATCTCTCGACTTGTGAATTGTACGTAATAATGTTTGTAATCCTGACTGATTAGTAACACGAGTGCTGGTACTTGATCTTCTAGATGAATGTGATATTGAATATTCACATCCTCTGAGGAAGCGAGCTCTGTTAATCTTGAGACTTAAATATAATATTGCAGTTAAATGCTAAAAGAAATTCATTTTTAAAAATCATGTTTGTTTACTTGCAAAGTTAGGTTTGTGGTATAAGAGGTTCTTCTTAAATACATTTCATATTTCTGGGTGTGTAATGTTTAAATAATACGTACGAATACAAGCTTTTAAAATATATGATATTTTACATTTATGTGAACATAATTTACTAATATTTCAGTAGTAATCTAAATATAATTTTTGAAGTGAAAACTTCTTTAGCGGCGTTATACACTGGAATGGGAAAAAAATGTTAAACTCGCGTCAGGACACGTGACCTGATCGATAATTCGTAAGACGGATGGAGAGTAGACAGCTGGCGCGGCGTATCGAAAGTAATATAAATTGACGTGTTTGTGTACGATAGCGCAATAAATAAATATTGTATTCTACCATATAAATGATAGTACTTTTATACTGATAATTAAAGCAATTCGTGCAAAATTATTCCCTAACCATTTCAAAATATCACTTCTGCCGGCACTCCCGGAGTGCAACCCGTCGTTTTTTTTTTTATATTACAGAATCGGTTTTCTGGTAAGTAATCTGTCGTTACTATGATCACTAACTTAGGTGGTTTATTTCTTTAAATTCCCATAAATTATAGCCACTTTATGTTTAAACAATTATATATTTAATTATACATAAATATTTTATTTTACTTTTATTTTATCAGCTATGGTCAAAGCAAACCTTTTCAGCGCTGTATACGCTTAACGTGTTACTTAAAGCGCTGGCATAACAGATTTTACTGGTCCACTAGCGCTCCACGTCGTTCTAAAGCACCCTTAAAGGTTATAAAGTATTTAATTATAGTACGCGTTCAGAATGTAATGGTGCACAATCCAAGTGTCTCGAGTAATTGAAAATGGCTGTCACACCTGCCGGCGCTACTTGCGAGTTTAGACGCAATTTGCATTAGTTACAATTTTGATGAGACTTGTATTTGATTTAAGATGCCGTTAAGCTGACGTTACCTACGCCATTTAAATAATTGTATTTATTAAATCTGTCCTTAGAAAAATTTAAAAAAAAGAGACCTAGTGGACGCAGCCCAACTCGATGGACCGACCGCTATACAACCTGGCCACTAAGCTCTCAGACGTCATTCCGGCCGAGATATGCTCGCCAAAACAGACCAAGATAAGCTGTCAGGCCCTTCAGGTCACCAGCGAGAATCCAGTATAATAAAAAAAAAATGCGTGCATACAAAGTCAGAAGTGAATTGTTCATATTTTAACAAATCTAAAACTTTAGATTTCCGAGACTTAGAGGGGGGAAAAAGGAAGATATGTTAGGTATTTAATGAATTTAATTGTCGTTAAAATATTAAGTGTCGAAAATTAATACAAATTATAAATTTATTTCGACAATAAAAACACGTGGCATTTTAATTACTAAAATTATTTTGCATAAAATATAAAATTAATATTTTATAAATTCTTTTTACAAAATTTAATTTCAAAAAAACTTTCTTTACTTTTTTTTTTTTCTTCACCAAAAACGCTGCACATCTTCGTGACGCTAATAAAGTAAAAATTTAACCTTCATAGCCTAAAGAAGTTTCACTTCAAAAATATAATTTTCCACGCCATTCACATAGCTGTAGGTAATCATGGGAGCAGCAGTGCAGTTCTGACACTGGTCTTGAGCATCACGACGTTCAGCAGTGAGCTTGCGGTAGGAGGAGGAGGATGAAAAATTTCCACTGCCAACATCCACGTGGTTTTTTAAAAAACGCTACGTGACCACATCCCACGATTAGATTACACACAATAACAAAACGATACTTAAATATAACGCAATGCACTTCTATAAGAATATAAAAATGTTCCGCTGTTAATTAATCAAGCCTTTTAAGGCCGTAAAAAGGCAAAAGACCTGTCCTGCCCTGCGATTCTGTAACTCACTTTTCTAACACACAGCGGTTTTCGCATCGGCGGTCGCTCTGAAATCAGTCGTGAAGCAGTAATTATATGATTTGGCATTCTGATAAAGAAAAGAAGAAAATAAGAAAAGTGAGTTACAGAATCGCAGGGCTGTACCTCAAATACGAGATGTGAGTATATTAAATAACTATCAATAATTATGTTTTCTTTGTACTTATGCAGTTTTGTTTTGTTCGGCGTGGATATATTTTTATCGCATGACACGTATGATACGTATACGTTTTCAACGAATGAGTTCTTCAGCCAAACATCATACCACCAACGTTACTATTATATAGATATTGGTTTTACAACTACGTAAGCCTCCTTAGAGAGAGTAGAGACACAGGCCCTACAGGAAGATAGTCTGTTACACTATAGAATTTGGCCAAGATTATTTTCATATATTTCTAGCCATAGAACAATCAAGAATATAATGGATATAGAAGAAACTATTGTGGTTTCTGTTAATTAATCACGATCACCACGGTTCAGAATTGACGTTCGGACTTTGCAAGTGACTCGTGTATCATACAGGCTGTACCGATGTCAAAATTCATCACTTCCATATTTGTTATCAGAGATGCTGGAAGTCGGTCCACGCTAAGTGCTAGAAATCGGCGACCTGGGCAGACTGAGCTGCGTCATCAAAAATATGGATGAATGTTTAAAATACAAATAAATCTTCAATTACTACTACGCTAAATAAATACACTTTAAAACAAAAATTTCATACTACTTTTGAACTTGAAATTACTAAATATAAATATTTTTATATAATTTCGGACTGAATACTTTATTATATTTTTGATGGTTAACAGATAATTTTCTTTATACCAAAAGAAACTTCTACATAAGTTCCAAATTAGCTATGTATTACTTATTGGTAGGATAAACACTATTCGTCACATACAGTCCATCATAAGTTATGACTCCTATGAAGTGACAAATAGCACAATAATTTATCTTCCAAATAATTTATGTGTTGCATAGCTATTTGGTACTTTATCCATACATTGTGAACCCTTAGTCTCGACTTTAAGTCTCACACTGAGATTCGCACCTAAACTTGTCAAGACGACTGAATAGATTTCATATTTACAAAAACATTTTGGCGAACGAATTAGAAATACATAGTATACCAGTCGTGTTTACATTTTATTTCAACAAAATAGTTTAGGCTTTGTGCAAACTGAACTAGAGTATCATTTAAATTCTCAATATTTGTATTTCACAAATATTCAAAGCCACGAGCGACATTATTTCCACTATATTTTTTCAACGCTGTATTGAATTATTACTGAAAAATTCAATGACTACAGTAATCAAACATACCTGATGAAAAAATTATTTATTTTTCATACATTTTTATTGAAAAAGCATACGAGTTTCCCCGGTCAAAAGCAATTCATTCTGTTTGAAAAATTCTTACTTCATTAGTGCATTACAAGCTACGTAAAACTGAACCAATATATGTAGGCCTCTCATACCACTCGAAGCCTTTAGAAATCACGCCTCCGTAAAACGACGGTAGAGGTCAGTCACGGATGGTTTGGCTTTGACGACTTTACGACCTAACGTATTATTTCAACAATTTCCCGCGATTTTGTGATCGATTTTCATTCGGCTTCGTTTCAAAGCAGGATTATTGCGTTTAACACGAGTTCTATGAAATATTTTTCATTTAATAGGAGTTACCTACCAATAATACTTCAAATCATAGAAATGAGCACGATATAATATATGTTATTGAGATTATATTAAAATACTTTTGTGTCTTTATTAATATGTTTTCTTTAACAGTTTAAAATCCTTTCAATTTTAAAGAAACTTTTTACAGGATTAAAGTTATGTATTATTATAAATTTACAATTATTTAAAATAATTTTAAATTTATCCGACGTCTCGCGTGCTTTACAGCGTGCGTGGTCACGGTGACTGAAGACAAAAGGTGTTGGATGTCAAAATGTATCACAGCTGTAGAGAAAGAAAAAAGTTTTTGCTTTAAATGTGTAAAGATTATGTTAATCAAAGACAATCCTTTCAAATCCTACACAATCTTTTACCGGGAATCAAATTTAGCTATTCGCCATATGTTGTACTAGGTAGGCCGAAACATCCGAAATTTCTTTTGTTTTACATGATAATGATTAAGATTTAAAAAATCTACACCATGTATGAAATATCGATATTAAGCCAGTTTCCTGATTTCCTTATTTCCTTCAGCGCGTGAGACAGCGTTAACAGCCAACATCCATTGTGTCATTGGTACGTAGGTTTCGAAGAGCTCAGGGTTGAGAATCGCACGTTAAACCAATAGTAATCCTTCATAACACGATATCATAACAATGAATAAATATAGGCCTTTATTTGATCATTACAATACAAGTTTACGCAAACTAAAGATAGTTTACGTTGCGTTCATTTATTACTACGTGTTTATCTTCGGCAAGGATAATAGAAATACGAGAACTGCGCACAAGTCATGTTTGTAAAATTTCCTTCCCACTACTATTGGAATACGAATTTTATGCGTTCGTTATAATTTTTTTTTATTTTTAACATTGTAGATTTATTAAAAAAATTGTGCCTTAAAGGTGGCTTTATAGCGTAGGATATATTTAGGCATAAGTTTGGTGAACAATTAAATAACTTAATTGTTCTTATTATTACGACATTATGATAATTAATATGGCATACCTGTTTATATATATATTATTGTGCGGTTTCTTTAAAAAATGTAAATGTACCACTTTTTTGAAAATTATTATTATTAGTATATACCCTTACGTTATAATGGTTTATAAGGACGTTGTTACAATTTAAAGTAATATAAGCATAAATAAGTGTAAATTCATGTTTCTCAAATGAGGATTTAGACGCAGAGTTAATATTTACTGCAATTTGAAAATATCATAAATTCAGCTAAAAAATGTGAAGATAGGAAGGTGCTGCTTACCTAATGGGAGGATCCTCGGCCAGTCTAACCACTGACGGCCCAAGAGAAGAGGTCCAGATATTCTTAGAGGTCGGTATAACTTTGTCAGCGCGATACAGGGTATGACGACATCGTAGAAGCCGTCACTGTTCCACGAACGTTATAACAAAAATATAGGTTACTTTTTACTATAACTAAAAGATAGAACCATTGAAAGACTAATATCAAGGTAATTATTTGACAAATGACATAGGTAGATTTTATTCTTAGTGAAAATTTTAATCGAATTTTCCTATATTTTTATGAGAAATCATAGTAGTGGTTTTAAACTTTGCTATTGATACTTGGCTTTCAATAATAAATCTATTGTTTTATGATTTGCGTCTTAATCATAAGCCGTACTTTGATTTGCTTTGTTTTGACGTACAGTTCGAACAAATTTAATTTTACGCGCATTTTATATCTATGTAGGTGTTATTTGTGAAATATTTTTGTTACACGTGCAGCATGTTTACGAGTGTTGTATCTACTATTAATATTTCTAGGAATTTTCCAAAAATATTTTCCTCAAATATTTGTAATGTATAATCTTAACTTATACACCTCATCCACACAAAATATTTAGCTAGATTAGATTTTTTCATACAAAGTCCCAAAATCTGTAGTTACATAGTCGTCAAGTCTATTTCAATTTGTAAAATTTTACATTTTAAAACGTTACTTTTAATTTAAGGTATTGGGACATTACGCCGAATCCGTATCGATTTCCCCCATTAATATTCCAGGCTTTGTAAAAATAAACGAATTTGGCAGCAAAACCCTTGACGCGTCGCGTGAAAATCCGATAGGGCGGGATTAGGCCCCGTCCTAACCACATTTTGTTTTCACTTTTTTAACATGTTTCACACGCGTGGTTTTAGAAGTTTTTAACGTTTTTGGGTCCACCAGAAATTTCATTTTAATATTATCTTTACATTAATAATGAGCTAGTCTAGTGGTTAACCTTTAACCCTTGGCGTGCGTTTAATGGCACGAATGGGTGATGATGTGTTTAACATACACTTGTTTGTATTTCCATACATTGTTTTCTGAAGATGATGAGACCCATACAGGGTTTTTGTTACGTCTTAGTTAATAAGGTAAGTATCACTGTAGAATGATAACCTCGTATGTCAAAAAAGCATTATGTCATTTAACTGTTATAATCATGAAGTAAGGACCTATTTATGTTATCAATAAATAAGTCATTTTTACCATCTAAAACTATGGATACACATAATAATATTTTAACGAACAATTGAATGAAAATTTTTTTTCGTTTCCGTAATGTTTGGTTCTTTATAAATAATTAATATAATTATTATGCTATACAAACGGTGGTAGTGGTGACATTTTTCTTTGAAATTAAACGCAAATGATTAACATTTAATGGATTATCAATTCTAAATAAATATTTAATCTTTGGAGCAACATTCAAAAGCAATAATTGTGAATTTCTATAAGGAAGTCTTTTAATCTACTACAACTTTTATTCGAAGCAAGTTGTGGTAAGTATTCCATAATATTCTTTAGAAGCTACGGCGAGCCCAAGATTATAATTTAGCCGTATTTCTGTTTAGGCGATAGTATAGTGAGTCATAAGCATAATCGGTAATAGCACGAAACGGTATTATCCTAGTCTAATTTCGCGATAAACCGCATATTAGGAAGCTTGGTGCAAGGCATAAACTTGCTCTGTATCTGAAACAATGATTACATGAGTAAGTGTATAGGATCTTTTTCTCGGTTGCTCATCTGTTGATCTCGGCCTCTGAATGCCATACGATTTGTTTGCAAGAATAAACGTCAACATTTACGATATCTACACAAGATTTGGGATTTTATACCTTCGTTTTAGCCTATTGACATCCACTGCTGCATATAGGCCTCTCCTTCATCTGTCCACCTAGCGGGACGCCGACTGGTCCTCGGCCTCCATTCCAGGACCTTTTTGCTCTATCAGCCATCCATTCGGGCAATGTGTGTAACAACATTTGCTTAAGATTTTCAAACTGAAGTTAAATGTGTGTGAATGAAACAGATTTCAAAAGCTTAAAATGTTTATTTGGTCTTACAAATAAAATCTCCGATGAGTCACGCCTATAGTTATACGCTACTCGCTGCCGCTACCGCCCATGCTTTGAGTGGTACAAGTAACGGTATTTCAGTTAGCCATATAGGTTTATCGTCACGTATGGCAGAGCCTTATCAGCCCCGGGCTCAATGTGGGCCAAAGATTTCTACGATTGGCTAATCTTGACTTAGAAAGCGTTCTCTTGCTTATGAATATTTCGTTTCCCTGCTTTTGCGACAATTTTTTAAATACATTTAATGGATACTTACCTAAGTTTAATAGAAACTTACCTGAGTCCAGCAGTTAGTCTTATATATGTCACCGAAATATATTTATAAATTTGCGACGTCTCGTGGTTAATTTATAAACTAACGGATATCCATTCGTAAGATTCTAAATGCGCGTGAGTTCGGTAAGTTTATCAATTTGCGAAAATGAGGGCGTAAAACAATATAATTTATCTCTCGTTTAGAATCCTACGATTTTGTTATACTCCGGTCGATGGCTGGCCATGCGTCATACTCGTGAACGGGTGCTACTTGTGGTGACTGGTCGTACTTGAATTCGTGTATGCGGTGATATTAGATATTTTTACTATGTATTTGGGTATTGATCCCACGAAAATGTAAGTGCGTGCTCCTATTTCACCATGCCTCCTGCTGATAGAGAACAAATCTTTGTTTTAAATTATTTTATTATTATTTATTATTTAAGTTGACATGTGGAACATGGTGTAATGGGTGCAGCTCCTTACAAACATTTTGTAAAACAAAAAACTTGGCGATTAAAAAGAGTGGCGGAGAGTTTATTGCCAGTTCTTCTCTTCCGTTCTACGCCCTTGATGTTAGAACTGGCAGTAAATGTAAAATTAGAAGCATTTAAGGCATATTTTTTTTGACGTTCATAAGTGTTACGTATTAAAAAAAATATATATATAAATAAATGATTTTTTACTTTGACTATACTGCTCCGACTATATATATAAAATATTAATATAGTGTAAAGAGGTAAAATGTTTTATTTTAATTATTTCGGAGTTTAGTTTCGCTTAAAGGGAGGCAAATCTCGGTACCTACGTGAAGTAATTGCCTCAATGATTCATATAGCGCGTTCCGCCGCTGTACTTACACCTGGCACTCGGTTTTGGTTACCGATATCACCAGGTCCTTATAATGTCTCACTTCCGGTTTAGGCTTGGCTTTTAGAAAATATCTGCTCAAACTTATTGTTCTTTTTACTTTAAGTAATATCTATATATGTCACAAAGTCAAAGTCAAAAATCATTTATTTATATACGTAACACAATGTACACTTATGAACGTCAAAAAAGAAATATACCTTAAATGCTTCTAATTTTACATTTACTGCCAGTTATCAAATCAAGGGCGTAGAACGGGAGAGAAGAACTGGCAATAAACTCTCTGCCACTCTTTTTAATCGCCATTTTTTGTTTTACAAAATGTTTGTAAGGAGCTGCACCCATTACACCATGTCCCATGATACATATTTAAAAAAAAAAATTCAAGAAAAGGTACTTTAGATTACCAAACAATATTCGTACAAGACCTTAACCTTTAAGACCTTACTACCAGTTCATAAATCAAGGGCGAATACCTAGGAGAACTGAGAAGAAACTCTCCGCCACTCTTTTTAATCACCAAAAATGAAAACCACAGTTTAAACGTTAGAAATAAAAATAATGATTGTATTAAATATATGTAAGTTTTTGAAGCATTATATTCGTATACATATACGTTTAAGCGATAATCGTCACGAGGTTAGTAAATAATATCATAGCGAAGTGAATCACGTTTCAAAACATAATATTACCAGTAAATCGAATTTGACTATCGATTCTATTGTTAGTAAGTTTGTTTTTGTTGATTAAAAAAACCTGACTACCCCGTCTTGTGTAAACAGACAACACTCAACAAGCGCTTGCGAGGCAAATAAATATTTGATCCTGTAATAGGTCGATACCAGTTAGTGTTGGGCCACGGGATATGCCATATTATCTGCAAAGCAGAAACAGTAGCCAGAAATAATACTTCACTTTTATAATGATACGAGAGTGATAAGGACAAAACGTTATAAATTTATTACAAATAGTTCTGGGCCTCATATATCTGTTTTGCGGTCATTTGTTTTTTTGTAGGAGGAAAGTAGGTAAACCTTCTCTGCCTGACAGACGCCATCGTCTCTTTAGGTCTAAGGCATGCATGAGGAAACCGTTCCTCACGATGTTTTGCTTTACGGTACGAACAAGAGTTAAATGCGCACATATACAGAAGTCTATTGGTCCACAGCCGGGGTTCAAACCTACAATGATGAGGGTCGCAAGCTGAAGCCACTAAGCTACTGCTCAATATAAAGAGGTTACAAATTTTCACAAAATCGTAGTCTAATACTAAACATAATATGTTTCTCGTTTTTACTCAAATTGTTTTCACTGAAGATAAAAATTTCAACAGTAAACCATCGCGACTTTAGTGGCTCCAACAAACCAACAAACTATCGGGCTAGGCGGGCAGAGCGTAATTACACACTTTTCGCCTCAAGGCGTTCATAAAGATACCCTCTTAATATTTAATCTTTAATTTATACCGACGCTATAGTCAAATAGGCGTTTGTTAAATCAGTGGTTGGATTTCATTATACACAACAAGAAAATAAAACTTTAAAATAATAATTACATTTACGATCATAAGCAATAAAGAATTGGAGTGAACAAAAATATAACTATTGAATGCGTATTTACATACAGTATATAAGTCAAACATTAATTTATCATCAAGTCTCGTATAAAACTAAATTAAATAACTGACTAAATTTTAAATTTACATTTGTGCAAATTTGACGAAAAGAAAATTGTATTTTGGGTCAATATTCAAATTTCGAACGACACTGTAAGTTCGTTTTGAATAGTCTAAAGCATTTCTATCTTGTATTTCATACTGTTTTATAGGTACGAACCTCTGTGCATTAATATTTCGCTTATTTAAAATAACACAATACATTTGAATGCAACGCAATAAAAATATGCAAATAGAAGCGGACTCGACGCCATTTCATTTAATTGCTTTCCACAAACTCGTTGTTAAAGTAACGCAATTTCACCAATTAGGATACAGCCATTCCCACGCCCACAACTCAACTAACACCGTTTTTCTAAATAAGATAAATCTCTGTAAAGGTAATTTGGTCTACTTAGATGTGAATTTAATTAAAGGAAGTTTTTAAAAGAAAACTACAACCTAGATTTAAAAAAGATACTCAAAATACGAACTGACCATATCAGGCCGGAAACTAAGAACAACTGAAATGGAAATGTGCCGTTTTGCAAAGTGTACATATAAGAGATGGAACGCCGAAGCTGGTCGAGACCTCCAGGAAAAAGAAACATAGGAAGATCACAGAGGAAATGGATGAAGGAAGCAAAGAACAGATCCAATGGAAAGTTCAGGAGAACTCTTTTACCTAAAAGAGGACCATACAACACGAAGTAATGGAAAAACCAATAACTAAGTGTCATTTTTAATAGTATGGGATTAAAGTGGCTTTATTATTATTATTGTAGATGTGTATTTATTTGACACAAACAAACGTACCAAAGAATACAACAAATTCGTGTCTATGTCGATTCACAGATGTGTTTTTAAGGAACCATACCGCGTACGACCATCGTGGTGAACCTGTCCTAAGAGAAACGTTCGAAAAAAACAAAATAAAAATGGCGCTACAACCTTTTATGTCTGGACCTATGTTATCTGTTGTTTTTTTAATAGGCAGCCAGCAGCAGGAGAACAGCCTTCTGTACCAGAATTTTTTGAGTCTAAGGTATATACCCCGTTTTCTTCACCATGTTTCCCTTTACTATACGAATGTTAAATGCGTGTTAAGAAAGAAATTCCATTGGTGGGCAGTCGAGATTCGAACGCACGACCTCAGGGTTAAGAGGTGCACGCTGAAGACACTAGGCCAACACTTCTTAAGCAGTCTTTACGAAAATGACAATTTTTAAGAAGCTGAAAATGTTCTTAATAATGTTCTTCGTCCTAATGTTCTTCGTTCTAATGTTCTTCACTTGTATAGGGGCGAGGATACCATTTACCATCAAGTGACTCATGTTCCCTCTTATTCTAAAAAAAATACCCTCCATTGCACATCAAAACAAACAATGAATATTTAGTAAGTCCATGAGTAGTCCTGGTGAAAAAAATGGTTAAGGTTTTTGAGAAGTTTACTAATACTCAAAAGATGCAAATGTGTCTTTCATAGTTAAGTTATAAGAATACTGGTTAATAAAAATCGTTTATTATATCGGGATTTACTAAAGCGCGGCAGATTAATATATAGGGGGATACCTTGTACCCGGTTAAGTACCTCCACAAAATATGAGGCCCATATATAAGGCCGCACGTGAAGGAGACAGGATCAGTTTAGTAAAAAAAAATTGACCATCAGAAAATCCCGAGCGCGTAAGATTAAGGTAGGGTGAGTTAATTACATCCTAAAAAGTGTATATTCCACTAATCTGACAATTTGAGAGTGACGGAAAAAAAGTGGAGGGCAACAAAGTTGTAAAAAAAAAACGTCTTCCGACATTCTCGAGCGTAGCTAATTTTTTTTTTATTTTGAAGGAAATAATTCAAGAATAATGAAAAATATATAATCTGACGATTTCCGCAAGCCGAAATAACAAAAATTCGTCGATAAAGTTAAATCCGTGCAGCTGCGTGATGCCTACATTTCCTTAAACCGATCGGAATCTACTAAACGGCGTTCTAAATATTTCCCTCAAAATTACATTTCCTGTGAATTTGAACCGATTCGGACCGATAGATTTTGAGAAATTTTTAAAAATTTAAAAAAATAAGAAATATTTTTTTTTAAAGTGGTTTCTTTATCGATCAACTTCAAAAACTAATCCGCCTTTGAGCTTGAAAAACCACGTCGATCGCCACCAAGCTGGTCAAAAGCGGTTGATTCGTTCGAGAGATATCGTACACGAAAGAAACCCGAAAAAGTGTTTTTTCGGGATTACTCCGAAATTTGTGGTTCGATCAATTAAAATTAGAGATAGAGATAGAGAGAGAGAATACTTATGAATACTTATGAGAATGATAAAACTGCGTCGAATGCCGCCAACCGCGTGAAAATTGCTTGATCCATTCAAAAGTTATTGCGGTTTGAAAAGTCCAAAAATAGTGTTCTATTAAACTTCTATCAGACTTTCGAGCTGGGAGAGCTCAAATGCATAGAAATGTTATTTCTTTGAACTCAGCGAGCTCAAAATATCAATTTTAAGCGCCCAGGAATGGAATTAGCGGGAAGTTGCAGGGATGGCCCTTTAGGTGAACCGTTTTTCTATTATTTTTTTGTCAGATCAGGCGAATCCCTCTAGATAATCGTCAGATTATGAAACAGTACGTTTAGAACATAAAGATGAACCACATATATCTTAATCTGACGCACTTGAGTATTTCAAAATTGCGATTCTTTTTTGCAAATTAAGAAAATGGCTGTGGGTTTGCGTCCCATCGAAATCGTCAGATTAGTGAATGAGAGCTTTTTTTTGGTGCACTTAACACTCACTTAGAAAATCTGACGCGCTCGATATTTTATTTTTTTTAATTTTCAACCCTTAAATACAACCACCCGCATCATGCAAACGATCAGATTAACATACGTACATTATTAAAAATACGTAGGGCATAGATGCTATCAATATCTGACGCGCTCGAGGATGTCCATGCAACAGTTTTTTTTACATATTTAACTATCTATAGCCGCTTCCCCCACCGATGAAAAGGAATTTATCATATAACATTTTTTTCATCTTTTTATCTAAGCTTTGCATCCCAATAGGTCTCTACGACGCTCGAGTAAATCCCCATTTAGCATCGTGGGCTCCCCTACCATTAAAAAACCTTGATTTTTATAGAACATAAACAAATGGTCAGGAGATTCGTCTGATGTTTAATGATACAAATGGACACACACACCTTTAAAGAATTGGTACGCTCTTTTCTGGAAGGGAATTGAAGCGTCTACAAGCTAGAAGTAAATTGGCTGCGTAAAATGATTGAATATAACTAAGTCTGACAAACAAAACCGTATGTTCTAATAAGGCAGAAGGGCATTAAATTTAAGCTTTAATGTGAGATTTGTTGTAACAAGATCTCTTGGGGACTCTCCCTTCACTTTGCCCTTCACTTTGTAAGGATTCACTTTTTTGAAACATAATGCTTAAGCCTTTCGTACGAAATTATTGTTTTATCCGTATTAGGGCCGGTTTCGAACAGCACAGCATATCAATTTAGTCATATTAAATGAATTATTATACTACGTATGTGTCCCATACGGGCCACTCTCTCCGTAATAAACATCTCGTTTTCCTAGGCGCGACAGACAGTCCCTTCTGCAGAGGCTGTTTCAGCTCAGAGGAATCAGTCACCCATGTAGTCCTGGAATGGAATATGTATGAAACCTGGAGCAATGTTAGTAGCTAAGTGTGCCGGCTCCAATAGATTTTTCTATCTATGAAATTACGAGCTGATTCGTTGGAATATTGTGAGGAAACTAGTACGGACCCAATAATGAAGGTTCTTTTTTGATTAAAAGCGTGACCAAGTATTGTAAAGGTCATAAATTATATGATAGTAAAATGAAAACCATAATTATAGCGAAATTGAGGCGTGGTGACAGGTTCGACAGATATGGGTGAATGTCACGGCATCACTCTATATTGTGTCAACTTGAACAAATACAGGGAAGAAAACTTCTTAATTTTAAAAGTAACAAAATTAACATGATTACATGTTATAAATAAGAAAATTCGTGTTTAACGAATCGTGTATGTTATCTTTTTTTTATAAACGAACTAAACCAGCCTAAGGGCCGCCAAAAAATGCAGTCATCGCAGCTCATTTTAGTGGGTGCGCTGCCGGCCTTTGAAGGTGGAGTACAGTCTTATTTTAAACAATTTTAGGTGGTATCTCCAAGGGAAGACCCCACCGGGAGTCGTTTCCACAGTTGGCTAGTTTGCAAAAGAAAATGTTTTGTGAAGCGAACCGTGTAAGACTTCCAGCCATCAAGGTGATGCGGATGATATTTATTATTCTATACAAATCGTAATTGCTACGAGTCGTCTCTACGATAAAGAACTTTCAATAGAACATACCTACGAATTACGGATGGTATCTTGGCTATAGAACTCAGACGTGATTTAATCAAAGTGTACTCAGGAAATCATTTATTCGCGAATGTGAGACGTCTATCCGAAGTGAAAGAATTTGGAAGTGATATTATTGTATAGGTTATGGCAAAACGATGGTCTAAGCTTTCATGTATTTTTAGTAATGGTAATATAAACTAAAGTTCATCCCAAATATTTTTTTTATAGAACAGAGCAGTATACGGGTCGGTGAGCCTTCACCTGATGTTAGGTGAATTCAAAAGTGAGTTCAATGCCAGACGGCTCGCGAATTTTTGGTGTTTTTTCTTGACTAATTCTTTAACATCGCAACTTTTAACTTTTGTGATTGGTACACACCATAGTATTCGTTTTTAAGGTTGCCCATTAATAATCAAAGAAAACAAAAAACGGTTTTACTGTCTCACTCCCTTTATTTTGAAAACTTATAAAAATTTACCCTAAATAAAAACAGTGACACAAATGACAAAGTCCTTTGTTTTCGTATTCACACAAGGGAATGACATTAAAAAGTTTAATAGTTAATTTTTGGGTCAGGTTGTTATTCCCTCGGAAATTGACGTGAAAATGGGTTTTCTTTGGTAACTTTCAACTGATTTTTCGCAGTTGTCGCGAGCCTAAAAGATATTATCAATTTTACGCCTAAATTTCTTGAAACTATTATTTGTAGCGTACTTATACGAACATTCTCAATGATTATAAATTATATTAATCATTTTAATGATATATACTTAAAAAAAAAAATATTGTTGTCATTGGGTTAGTGCACGTTAGGTTTAAACTTTAACTGCTAAACAGTGAGAGAAAAAATAGAACACAAGAACAGAGTGTCTTCCCTTTAATAGAGACCGTAAGTTGTGTTATTGGACACTTTCTTATGTTAAATATCCCTTTTAGTAAATCAGGTTAGACTTAAATTACTTATTAGTCCTTAATTAGGCTAGATCTTAATGTTCCTGATGTCTTAGTTAAGACACATGTATTGAAAAATAAAAATAAAATTGGATTTTTTTAATAAATTGTCTCTTCGCTGAGACGTCATTGAACATTCAATCAAATCAAATGAAAATCATTTATTCAAATAGGTAACATAATGTACACTTATGAATGTCAAAAAAGAAATATATAAAAATGCTTCTAATTTTACATTTACTGCCAGTTCTCAAATCAAGGGTGTTGAACGGAAAAGAAAAACTGGCAATAAACTCTCCGCCACTCTTTTTAATCACCAAGTTTTTTATGTTACACAATGTTTGTTTTTTTTTGTTTCGTTAGCTGCAACCATTTATTATTATGACCTAGTCTAACTTATTAGTTAGTTAATTTACTATATTTAAGCGATTATTACGCGAGCACTGTATATAAATAATAAATATGCGTAGTGTAATTAGTTCGCAATTATATTCGCTAAAGAAATTATGTTAAAATGATACATAATTTGTGTATTTACATTCAAAACGTTGGAGTGATATGTATAGTTATTATTAAAGAAATATGTTTTTGTAGCCAGTTTTAAATAATCTATGCCATTAAATCCTCTGAAAGCGGTTTAGCATATTTTTACGGAAAGCCGTAATGGCTTCGAGCTCGGGACTAAAAATGTGAATTGCGACTTTTTCATCCATTCGCTCGTAATTAGCAACAAAAGGATAAAACAAACAACATGTTTTAAAAGCTTTAGACCAGCCCTGCGATTCTGTAACTCACTTTTCGAACTCACACAGCGGTTTTCACAGCGGCGGTCGAGCTTAAATCAGTCGTAAAGCAGTCATTTTACGATTTGGCATTCTGATAAACAAAAACTACAAGGAGGGACCTTATGAGTGAGTGAGTGAGTTCGAAAAGTGAGTTACAGAATCGCAGGGCTGGATGTCTCAACGAAATATACATTGCTTAGCTTCTTATTGGTCCTTAATGTATTTATAGAATTATTTAAAAAATGAGGGACCATGACACATATATTATAAGTCACGTCAGATAACTATTTATTTATTTCAAAACGATATATTAATATATAATTATGTAAAATTATTTTTTTTTGAAATTAATAAATAAATTAATAAATTTTCGAGTACAATGCTCGAACACCTAGTTACTGTTGTCTATCAAATATATTAAGTTAAAACTTCATTCACGATTTGTATAGGAAAGGACCCGAGAGTAAAAAATACATACAAAACTATGCTTTTAGCGCGGGCAAATGTGAGAGCTACGGAGAGTGCCCCCAGAGGCGATGAGTCCGGTAATTCCACTGTCTTTTTTTAAATTTTCCAACGCTTTAAATTGATGTAGTACCTCACTACAATTTCACTATGTCGTTTATGATATATTTATTATTTTTAACGGTCAAAAATCTAATTTGATAATTAATATATCAAACAAAATTAATTGGCACCGTATAGATATTGTATCATGCATTGTATTGAATATATTGACCTGAAATGTTTCATTTAAGCATTTTCATTGCAGGTATAACAACTAAATACCCAACCAAACATTCTACACCAATATATATTTTAGTACTGACATTGATTTCTTTTTTTTGTAACACGTTAACATCCTATAAGTTGATTATGGTTCACAGTAGGAAATAAACTAGATTTCGCAGAAACTATCGCTCGCAGCATAACGTACAAAAACCATTGCTGATTCGTTCTGATTTCTTCGTAAAACATTTATCTATGAATGCCGTGAAGTTAGCACGGCTTCAAAAAACCCTCTTTGATGAGGCGTATTCAATATCGCTAACGTAGTCGGCTAAATGAACTATTTACAGTGATTGACGATCATATAAATTATTTCTCTTTGAATGATGTTTTTGAATGATGCTATTGAATGTGAAATATTATTGAATCGCCATTTTTTAAGTAGACCAAATTAGGATAAAAAGTATTAATTATATTTACAGGAATATTTAATGCTGTCATTTTAGTGGACGCAAAACAAATTAACATGCTTAGTTCAGTCTAAGTTACCTTGTCTTGGGCACATTGCCTATTCAAACTGCATAAAGAATTTCAACTCCTGGAGTTAGAGGCTAAAACTACTAATATATAACAATTGTAATTTTTTTTGTTCTTATTTCGATATTTTACCGTTTTTTGTTGTTGTATGCATTGGTCCTCCAAAGTAGTAGTACTCATCATATGATTAATCTACAACTATTTACAAATATAGGATTTTGCAGGACTCTAACTACACACATAGTAAAAACTCATAAACTACCGAACGGATTTTTGTACGGTTACCAATAGAGACAAGACACGATATATTTGAGTGAAGTTGGGACGCATTATATTCTTGAATGCGTATAAAGAATCGCGACTTATAATAACAAAATCGTTATAATTGAACATTGTTATCCGACATTTAAATTTGTAAAATGGATCAGAGCGTATAGCATTCGCAACAGCCTCCAAGGTATGTTGTATGTAATTAAATACACAAAGGGAATCAATATTGTTCCAGTGAATTTTTCTGAAATTGCCCGCGAATATTTGCTCGTAAAACAGTGCGCACTCGAAAACCGTTGTACATTTCAAAATACGCCAGATTTTGTTTCACATACACTATATGTGCAAAAACAGAGTTCAGGTAGCGTTAAATTCTGTACATTTCCTTTTATTAAAGTATTTCAATATGTTTCACTTGCAACAGAATTGTAAATCAGGGTTGAATCACATGAGGCGAACTGTTTCGACGCCGACAAAGGGTGAATTTTGTTTTCGCTATTGAGCTACAAAAAACATTTTTGGTGTTTTCACATTTTTTCCGGCAGAACAAGGCTTTGTGGCTGTAGGGTTGATCCGTAGAATGGTTATTGCAATGAACATGTCTTTTAATTATAAATCTAATTGTTGTCATTATTTGACGACTCATTGGTCTAGTGGTTAGTACCTCTGACTGCGAATCCATGGGTCCCGGGTTCGATCCCCGGCTGAGACGAACATCGATGTGATGAGCATTTGGTGTTGTGCTTAGGTCTTGGATGTTTAAATATGTATTTATATGTCTATCTATCTATTATATGTATGTATATCCGTTGCCTAGTACCCATAACACAAGCCTCACCAGCTTAGCATGGGACTCGGTCAATTGGTGTGAATTGTCTTTAAAAAAAAATTTATGACATTTTATTTCAATGTTAACGGTTGCAGTTCCTTACAATTTCCTACAAAATCAAAAACTTGGTTGGATTGGATTTACTTATTATTAAGAGTTGCGGAAAGTTTCTTGCCAGTTCTCTCCCGCCCTACGAGGTTGAATTGGTTAATGGTAGGTAGTGCTAATTTAGGCCTTCCAAGTTTTTTAAATATTGCCAGTCATCGTGTACATCGTGGATATTAATACATTTTTATTTTATTATAACAAGGAATATATTTGAGGGGCCTTTTGTGAGAGAGTTGTACACATTTACAACATTAATGCAGTATGATTGTATAATCACACAGCACGGCATTACATGCTTGCGGTGCCAACATATTTTTCTGTACTTACCTAGCTTGCGTGAGTAATATATATATAGACATAGACATAGACATAGACATAACATTTATTACAAACGAAAACACACACACATAAACACACAAAATAACAATGCTTAAAGAAAAAAAATAAAATAAGACATCAAAAACAATAAAAATTAAAAATTAAAATTAAAAAATTCCCTTTTGCCATAAACTTTATAAATACATAAACAGGTTTATATAAATACATATCTTTTTAAATGTATGTCCAGAACTGTAATAAAATAATATTGATAATTAGGTTCAATATATATTATTTGAGCTTCTATTTAGCCCAAATAATATTTTGAGCGACCATTAGATAATTAATTACATATATGTAACAGTTCGGTATTTATGTTAAAACATCATAAAATACAATTCTGGTATAATATATGTTTGGTATTAAAAAATATTAATTATAAATTAAATAAGATTGGCAGCCCTACGACGGATCCGGGCATTAACTATCCCGACCTGTCCATGCCGCTATTCACATAAGCTATTTTACTCTCATTTAACTCTAACGACTACGACACGATACAACTAGAGCTTTACCTGTGGAACAATTGCGAGTACGACTATATTCTTATGTTACTAAACAGTCTACATACTAATCAAAATCATTTATAATTTTCCTATTCCTCTATTACCTGTTCTTCCACTAATTTCCATCTCAAGTTTTACAGCCTTTGTGGCTTAGTGATGAACGCTTCGGATTATGTTCAATTACCGGCGAAAAACTACGTTTACTGCTTTGCCCAACTTGGGTAATTTCGTACTTGTCTTAGAATATTAAATGTTTCCATGCCCTAACTCAATGCTGCGAAAACCTCTAATGTTTTATTTATTATAAATTTATTCTAGATCCAAATATTGTTACATTACATAACACAAAAGAAGAGTAATACACAAAAGTTATGGTATTTATGATAGCAAAGTTGAGTTAACGATTTTAATGTACACGACATATCGCGGGGTATAAATGAAACCAATGTTGTATTCAATGAAAAAACGAACATTTAAAACTAGCCACGGGGCATATTTGAATAGTTGCACCGTTCAGGACCTCGGGCGCTCACCAAAAATATGTATTTCAAATTTCTATATACTCTGGCAGGGAATTCATATGAACTTTCATTTGCTATTAATACATAATGGCTGAAACTTTCCCGATGCTTTAGACCACAGTTTTTCTTTCATTATGAGTTCGGTAATGTTAAATGAGTTCGCGTGAATTAGTCGAGATTCATTATTCTACGTACCGTAACTTTCCAGTGAAATGTTTGATTAGTTTTATTTGATGTTACTTGATCCTAATTTACCGTTTCAAAGGATTATTTGTACTCTTTGATAATTAAAACGAATTTCCCAACGGTTTTTAGTTTACGTACAAACATATTTAGTTATGTTGCGTATATAATATTAAGAGGAGCAGTGTTGGACTTCCTTTAGTGTACGACTTCCCTGAGGCCGTAGGTTCATCCCCGCAGCGATGGACTTTCTATGTGCGCATTGACCACTCGTTACGAAGGAAAACATCGAAATGGCTTAGACTCAAAAAGTCGAAGGTATGTCAGGCACAGAAGGCTGTTTATCTAGTTCACTATTAGAAAAAACAGATGGTCACAAAACAGATACAGAAAGCAGAGGCCAGACCTAAATGGTTGAAGCGCGTGAATGGTTGAAAATGGGAAGTAATTAAAAGATCCTATAATTCGGTCACACGTATACGTCAGTATAACCGTTTCACCGCACATATAATTGTAGTATGAATATAGTACTAAATACAACGAGGAGCTTACTCAGATCTCACAACAGGTATTTGTAGCTGCAATCTGGCTTACAGTGTGCTGTTACAAAGGTGCACTAGTATTACGTGAACCAACTGAGCGTTAAGCTATGAGCTTTTGAAGAATTCGTGAATTAAATAATACGCCTCCGTTGGACGCACACTATCCGCGAAGAAAATCGTTATTCAATATGTTTAAGATAATGTACACACGTTTTGTGTGTTGTTGTGTGTGTTTATTTCTATGATTCTTCACTAGTGAATTTCAGTGTGAGCAGTAGCGATTTTTGGGCAAGCATTTTTTTTATACATTCTTAGACGGAGGAATATTTACGATATACATAGAATGGTTAATATAAACATAAACAAAGTTGGTTTAAAACGAATTTGTATTAAACCAATTTTGGATTTTCTATTATAAGCGGCTTAGAATTGGTAAAGATAGATACATTTTTAATAAAGCTTTGAATGACAAGTCAAAGGATGTGAGAAACTGGTAGGCAGCATTACACATTGCCGTGGAGATAAGTACTTCATTGAGCGTTAATACTTTATCAATAATGTGGTGCTTCTGCTGTACTTAGGCCTTAATTTTTTTTAAAGCAAAACGAAATAAATATTGTTCAATAATTACTTCCTTTTAAGCAATCCAATCATAGTTCTGTACATTCTCCCCTTTTTGGTGACTGAGTATGATGTTCTCAGCACAGATGACGACAACATTTTCATCTCTCTGGATGGTCCAGCTCAGTCTATTACATTTATTCAGGTGATAAAACTGTTAGTACTACAATATCATCTGTGATCAATAATACAGTAAAAGTAATTAATAGGTTATAGAGGCTCCATTAGATATGAAAAACGAAGAACAGGTCATTTTAAAACAAAAGGCACTCTACGTCACAATAAAAATTATCCATTTTCAACGTAAGATCATCAAAAGGCAATTAGAAATAATGCATTGAGAAAAATAAAAAAATAAAATAAAAGAGAAATTGTAAATTATGGAGCAGGCTTTTACCCTAAAAGGGGACATACCATACTAGACCGCGAAAAAAACTAAATAAAATTTTTACACACAAATAATACTCATATTAAGAAATATTAACTAACCAATTTTTGTATGAATTCATTAATAAATAAATAGAGGCGTATCACGATATCATGTTCCTTTTTTAATATCGTTGTAACGCTCCACAATAAGGTTCTCTAGACACAAGCTTTGTCGACCTTGCCTAAACAGTATTTCGTATTCCCACATTCACAGACTTTTTCGCGTATTTTGCTCCAACTATGTATAAAAGAAGCGTCAAACTGGTTATCTAAATAAAAGTTATTATATTTTACATCACGATGCATATTATGATTATATCTCGTTGCATTTCATTACGCTCATAATTGTCTACGTTACATCCTCATACGACAGTTAATGTATCTAATAAAACTGAAAACGTTTAGATAGCATCTATGTGTCTTCCTGATGCCCTTGAGGTTATGTTTACATATCATTAGTAACTACTAGCGACCCGCTGCAGACTCACACAGAGAATAGAGCATTATTCCAATAAATGTAATCTTTATATCAAATACAATGCAATTAAAACCTTCGAATACATAAATAATATATAGACGTTTTATCGTGAGACAGGCGTTCGAAGAACATTCTTTTATAGTATGATACATAGTTGTATTATTTAATAAATATATTTTCTATACCCACTTATACATTAGAGTATGCGTTAAACGAAAGCGATTTAAGTGACTACAAGAACTATTAATCGAACAGTACATCAAGGTCACTTTTTGTCTTTCTTTATTATTCTTGTATTTATCTTCCAGTACAGGTAAGTGCTAATTCGTGAAGCGAGTTTATGGGCGGTGGTGCCAATACGAGTGTGCGTTTGTTCCATGTTCTATAATTTTTATTAGGAGTACACGGAACGAGTATGCACCCTTAACCTCATTATAAAAGTATGTTATACACTAGAGTTTAGTTGTCCCTTGGAGAGGGAGATGCACATTACTGCGCCGGCACCACAAAGTTAGAGAAACAGAGCATATTAAAAAGAAAAAATAAATCGCCGTCAACTTTTTGGGTCTAAGACATGTCGGTTTCTTCACAATGTTTTCCTTCATCGTTCGAGCGAATGTTTAATGCGCACATATAAAGAAAGTCCGTTGGTGCACAGCCGAGGTTTGAACCTACGACCTCAGGGATGGGAGTTGCACGCTGAAGCTAATAGGCCAACACTGCTCTCAACTCACTCTCTGTCAATATCTATATATTTTTTTATTTTTTTGTAATTGATTTTTTGGTAACCCGCTTGTCACCTTTCATTGTGGCACACTACAGAGCCGGTCAACAGTATTGTAGTGCTGATTTCAATACGGGCACACTGGTAATAATTGATTAGTCTGTGATTTCGTTAATCAATTATACCTCGACCACTACATTTGGGGCTTACTATGCCTACATTATACCTATATGGTAAGCACAGATTAAACAAAAAGCGGTAGACTAGCTTGGTTTTCCCTATTTTACCGTTTTTGAGTGTGTTAATTTCATAATCATAACCACTCAACTTTCCAGTAATGAGGCATATAGCATAGACCTTTTTAATACACTATTTATTTCAGAAAATCCAGGACCTCCGGTGTTATCTCTGAATTAACCAAAAGCGTGACGAACGTGACTTAGGTGCTTTTTATCTTCGTTAAAAGCGTGAAAAAAGCGTACTACAATGTTGGAGTTAGTTTATAAAGTCCCATAATCCACCATGCGGCGGATTGTCTCTCTCCCTAAAATATGGCGAGGGGGCCGATGGCTGGCCATGCGTCATGCTCGTGAACGGGTGCTGCTTGTGGTGACTGGTCGTACTTGAATTCTTGTATGCGGTGATGTTGGTTATTTCGACTGTGTTTGCGTGTTGTTCCCACGAGAATGTAAGTGCGTGCTCCTATTTCACCATGCCTTCTGCTGATTGAAGACAAATCTTTGTTTTTAATTTATGTTATTATTATTAATTACTTAAAATGTCACATGAGACATGGTGTAATGGTCGCAGCTCCTTACAAACATTTTGTAAAACTGTTTGTAACCTTTTTTATGAGTCAAAAGACCTTTGTGAATCAAAAAAGAAAGATAGGTAAACCTAACGTGGATTTTTTAGTCAATCGGTTTGCTATAATGACTATAATATTTATCGACCTCAACCACAAGGCTTTACACTTTATGATCAGTTTCAAATACATTTTAGTTAACATTCTAGTGTCGTTAGCCAAACAGTTAAAATGCTAAAACATGATTTTCGTTAGCAAACTTGAAAATCATATCTCGACAATGTTCTGCATACTCACAGTATTTTGACATAAGGCTATATATAATTTATGTAAGGAATTAATAATTTTGAATCCATAATAAATATGTAAATAGGATTTTTGAAGTGAAACTTCTTTAGGCGCATGAGGGTAAAATTTAAAAAAAACGTCACGAAGATATGCAGCTTTTTTGTCGAAGAAAAGAGAGAATGAGGTGAATTACCTTATAGAAATTCTATTTATAAAATTAAATTACGTATAAAGAATTTATGAAATATTAGTATATACTGCCCGTTGCCTTATAACTTTTGTAACATGTTTTTTTTTTGTATTATTGTTATGTGTATGTTTGTAAGGTAATAAAGCATAAATAAATAAATAAATAAATAAATATTTTATATTTTATGCAAAATAATTTATTGAAATCTCAAATGACGAATTGTAATTTAAAATGCCACATTGTTGAAGAAATAAATCTATATATATAAAAATGAAACCCGTTTTCCGTTGTCACGACATAACATGAAAACTGCTTGACCGATTTGTCTAATTCTTTTTTTATAATATTCCTTGAAGTACGAGGATGGTTCTTACGGAGAGAAAAATTAAAAAATTGAGTGAAAAAGTCTAAAAACAACACTTTTCTATATTCCCATACAAAATATTCGTAATAATATTTAAAGGCAATTTGAACTTTAATACCATGTCATAAAGTTCAAGTGTTAGTGGAGCGGTTCCGGGAAGGTAAATTTTTATTTTTTGACATAATGTATTTGTTGTATTATCAACTTTCTTTTTTTTATCTTACTAGCTAGACCAGTGTACCGAATAGCAGAATAAGTATTTAAAAAAAATAAAGAATCGACTGTTAGGCGGTACGATGTGCGCCAGGCCAGCTAGTAAAAAAATAAAATTTATTATTTGTATTAATTTTCGACACTCAATATTTTAATGACAATTAAATTCCTAACATATCTTCCTATTTTTTTCCCTCTCAGTCTCGGAAATCGAAAGTTTTAGATTTGTATAAATATGAACAAGAGTTAAACATTAGTTTGCCAAAGAAGTTTCACTTCTGACATGCACGCACGCACTTTTTTATTAAAATTGTTTTGTTTTTAAAAGACGTTTTATAATGATGAGCTTTAGGTAAAGATTTAAAAAACATTGATTAATATTTAGTCTGCTCATGGGTCTGTGGAAAGTCGTAATACTGTCATAACCCTAAACCCCGAAGGGCATAAAGTCTGGTACAAGCCCATAAATACAGTACTATTATTGCTATTGTAATATGATTAGGTGGCAGCCTCGACCTGCAATATTGTTCGTATGTTTAGCGTACCTAAGCTTTACCGACATAACTTTCATCGTTTTATACCATTTTCATTTTCAGATTATCCACAATCACAAAATAATTAGACAATGGTTATCGGTCGAAATCTATTCGATTCGATATAAATTTTATTAACCTATATTTGATATACGAAAAGCATGACAAATGGGCGAGCCATAAATAATAGATAAAGAAAACAAATAAATATCTAAAGCCCAGTACTTAGAAAGGACTCTGAATTTCACCCTTGGTCTCAGGAACTGAGTCTCGTACGTCAAAAATCCATTAGACGTTATCATCTCACCCCCATCCAATTAATAACGTTGCGTGGTTACCACTGTGGCTAATCATCAATCAGTTGTCCAGGTCATCGATAACCGGTGCCTGAGACAGATCCTGTGAAACTTCCGGCCTGAAAAGATTTGTATATATCATAAGCAATTACAGGAACGCCACCAGATCTCACGTCGCAAGTGGAGATGGAACGGACACACTCAACTAAGAGAGCCCAACCACATGTCCAAACAGGCACTAGATTGGACTCCTCAAGTAAAAAGGAAACTAAACAATTCTGGCGACGCTTACTTGTGGCTGACACGGGTCGACGTGGACCGAAGTTAAGTGCTCGGCTCAAGAAAGAACGTGACGGCAAAGCATTATACACGCCCTCTGCCTTTGGGAATATATGAAGATAAGTCAACTGAATAACAGATTTCGATATATGACTCTTTACAACATTAACATTAGTTCAATATGTCAAAATCCAAACGAATTTTAATTGGCATAAAAAAAATTTGCTCGTGTTAAGTATATCCTTAGTACGCTTGCACTTTCACAAATTAAAACACGATTAAACACGTGTATCAAAGTACTGACGTTAATACAAATGCGTATTGATATGAATAAGTGGAGATAACGGACACCTGGCCTCAACGGAAACAACGCTATCATCACGTTTCGTTACGGAAGCCTTTGATTTTGAATCAGAAATATAACAAAAAGAGTTAGGCTTTTCGAAATTATTACTCTTATAATTTGCGAATGTAGATATAAAACCAAAATGAACTTTTACATAAAACTTTAAAATATTTAGCAAAATAAGCTACTGTTAGATTACTCCAAAGCGGTGTATTTGCATTTCATAGAAAACAATACATACACAGAAAAAAACATTAAACAATAATAAATTAAAATATTTACAAAAAAGACTATTTAACTATACAGTACTAGCAAACTCGGCGAACTCCGTTTCGCCACCAGATGGCTTCGTTTTATGTAACATTTCGTTTGGTGATCCCGGTTTTCTGTTGAAATTTTTCCTGAATTTGCTATAAACCTCATGGGGCCCGAGACCTTTCCAACGAATGCAAAACCATGGAAATCGGTTCGTGCGTTCTGGAGTTATAGCGTCAGGAAGGAAAACCCAACTTATTTTTATATAGTAGAAGATAGGAACTGACATGAAGCATTTGTCAGTTCACTCAACGGACAATTAAAAACCTCTGCTAATATATGATTATTGCGCAAACATCACACGAAAATATACAAAGGCAGTGTATAGTGTAAGTATATACTGTATAGTATAATGTATATGTAGCGTAAGTACGGTGCTCTTATGAAGATAGTTTTTGTGAAGAAACCCGAAAGTCATACACCCAAAAGTCAATGACGTGTATCATAAGAAGGGTGTGGTAATTTGTAACACTAAGATAAAAGAACAGACAATTAAACTGTTACGACGGTAGATGGCGCAGTGGAAGCTGAATCGCTTTGTGACAACTACCCGCAAACTTATCATAACATTAAATTTGATAGCTATGAATGACTCGAATTTTTAAATGAAAATAAAAGTTTATCGTAAAGTAAATCGGGTGGAATTATGTTCTTTGAAATTAAATGTTCAAAGAACATAATTCCACCCGATTTACGACACTTCTGGCGGCACCAGCACCTTACGAAATCAGATGCCATCCTAGGTATTTCAACAGTTGCGACTTGCCGGCATCGCACTTGCTCCTGGTGGCGCAAGTATCCTTGGGAGGCGAAAAACATTTAATACTGCCTGTGTCTTTAAAAAAATTGTAGATAACTCTACAATTGGCGCTCTCTAATTACGATTAGACGATAGGTTTACTTCTTTAGTACTTACAAAAGAAGCGTTGAGGTAATTTTGCTAACTATTATAGTAAATTTGCGGAGTTTGACCCGGAAAATGAATCACAATGCGCTGTAAAATTCAAGAAATTGTATCATCCGGCTTGACACCTATAAATGCCAAAAAAGCATAAATTACAGTAATACCTCTTTAAACGCGACAGCAGAATGCGCAATACACACTTGTATGAAATATTTTGTGTCGATCGTAAAAATTATATTCGGAATGCTTTGCCCGAATCGCATTTATTTATTCTTTGAACTTAACTTTTATGGACGGGACGTTACCATATGGAAATGATTAAAGAAATTATAAATCAACACTTACTTTTTGTTTGCAGTGTATTTAATTACTAAATAAGAAGGCATGTCTCACGAATGTTTATCAGAGCATCAATGTTCTGAATAAAAGATTTAAAAGTTGTATTATCGGACATAAAGAATTACTAAAATAAAATACAGCCCATGTTAATGCAATTGGCAATATGCTTTGCTAAGTGCAAAGCATATGCATGCATCTTTTGAGAGGTAGAACAGACTGCATGGTCTTGCTTCCGTCATTGCTTAGGAGGTGCCTGAAAAGTATTTCAGATCCCAGAGGCATACCCAGCTGTCTGAGTGGAGCACACGAACTGTCGCCGATTCTACATATGTTTTTGCTACTTAACCGCTTTGCACCAGAACGGGATATAATTGCGACGTATTTGGGAAGACTGATAAACAAATGTAAGATGTATTTGTTTTTTAGATAGTTATCTAATTTATTAGTAGTTTAAAGTAATAGTTAATATGTATATTATAATAAAATAAATACTGAAGTAAATTTATTTATCAACGCTCTCGCTAAAATGGCTGTGGGCTGCGATGGTTGGCTATCCTTAGGCTCGTTGACCCCTTATTCTAAATAAGAATAAAAAAATAAGACAAAAATGTAATATAATAATAATTTTTTACCATGTTTGAAAAGAAAATAAAAAAAAAAATTATCTTACTCAATTTGCTTTTTACTTCGATGAAATATACTAATATTTTCAAATAAACGCAATTATAAGACTTTTAGTCAATTAATTCTTATGGCTTCTAATCACTATAAAAATTGTGTACATTTTAAATAGTATACATAGCCCATCATAAGAACTGAATCAAACAAATTGCACTCTCTTAACTTAAGTATTATTTCGTCTCTTCTATGACATCATTTTTAGACTGTTATACAAAGAGACAGATGAATACTATAGTACTGTACCAAATCGTAACTAATAAAACGTTGGCATTCGACAGATTCAATTTTCATAAATAGGGGATTACAATGACTTTTTAGCTCATTGTTTTTGTAGAACCTTCGAGATCATAAATACTGAATAAATCTAATTGCACTCTCTTAGCTTAAGCATTATTTCGTCTCTTTCTATTAAATTGTGTTTACATTGTCATGAAAAGAGATAGATGAGTTCTTAAGTACTGTACCAAATCGTAACTTATTTTAATAAGTTATCTTCTAGAAATTTCGAGATCATTAAATAACTTTTAAATATTTCTTGTGCTACATTTAAAGTAGTTACGTGCCTACCTAATCATTATTGTATATATATAACCAACCCAACCCACTTTTATAAAAATAAAAACAGCTTAGAGCGGATTGTGGGGATTCGGCAAATCCCATAGACAATAATAATAAACAAAATGTAAGCTGTCTGCTTCCTTTTCTACCTAGTTGGGAATGTACGCTGTATTTGAAGTATACAATTTTATTAAAATGTTAGTTATTAAAATGCTTACACGTTTTCAAAGACAATTTTAAATTTATTAAGTCTCGGGCTCATTCCGTTCATGCAGGTTTATTGTGGTTTTAATTCAAATTTAATATCATTTATTTATTTAGGTTACACAATGTACACTTATGAAAGTCAATAAATAAATACATATTAAATGCTTCAAATTTTACATTTACTGCCAGTTCTCAAATAAAGGGCGTAGAACGGACGAGAAGAACTGGCAATAAACTCTCCGCCACTCTTCTTAATCGCCAAGTTTTTTGTTTTATAACATGTTTGTAAGGAACTGCAACTATTACACCATGTTCCACATGACATCTTTAAGTTATAAATAATAAAATAAAAAACAAAGATGTGTCCTCTATCAGCAGTAGGCATGGTGAAATAAAAGCAGGCACTTACATTCTCGTTGGAACAACACGCAAACACATAGTAATAATAACTAACAATTCTTCACTCATCTATACAAGCACAACTATGCGGATTCAAACTTATGTATTCTGACAAACATTTTTACTATTGAGTTACGTACATAAACTATATCAGTTGATAGCAAACTAAGTGCAGTGTCCGGTTGCCCAGCGACTATCATCTGTCGTAGATGTGCCCCAAATGTCACCAATCGACTATGCGCATTTAAATGCGGCATTCGCTCGTAACGAAAAGATATATAGGAAATCGACAAGCCATAGACCCAAAGTCGAGGGCGTGTGTTTTTTTTGATGAGCTAATAAGCTCAAAAAATGTACAGGAGTGAGTTAGAGATGCGAAGGAAGAAATGGCTATTTGATACATAATTCAACGGCGTGTGTAAGGCACTAATCGATCAGACACTTACCTTACTTAAAAAAACAAATCATTACGAAAAAGATACAGAAATTTGAGGCGAAGGCCAAGAGTTGTAGCGCTACAGGTTTAATTAAAACTTAAGTACTTCGTAATATCAATTTTATCACTCCTCCTTTACTGTGCAAAGTATCCTGCTATGGAATTCCCTACCTATTGATATTAGACGAGCTCAGTCCTTAAATTTATTAAAGAAGCTGTTTTTTGATCATTTTCTATCTGCCACGTAATTAGCTCTGCTGATATGTATTAATTATTGTGACTCTGTTAACCTTTTGATTGTATTTTAAATTTTTTTTTCTACATACTTTTATTTATTATTATTTTTTTTTATCTTTAGATTTTACTTTATTTTATTTTAGATATAGTTACGTGTTATTTTGAGTTTTTTTGTAAATAATTTTTGCATTACTTTTACTCTACCCTCTGTAGGTGTTTCTTTTTCATTGTTCTACATTATGGTTGCCGGGAAGAAATCGCTTGTTAGCGATAAGGCCGCCCGTTGCCTTATAACTTTTGTAACCTGTTTTTTTTTTAATTTTTAATTATATTATATTTTTTATTAATATATTTTTTTTTAATAAATAAATATCAGTATAGAATGGAGCGTGGGTAGCGTGCCTTACAAATTTTGATATTTTAGATTCTAATATTTTAATTTTTTTTTAAACTGAAAAAAGAAAGGATGCCCATCAGAAACATGGGAAAATGAAATAAAAGAGATAGCAGGAAATTATTGGTAATAGTAGTGAAGATGAAAGACAAATGTATGAATTTGGATAAACCCTTCACTCCGTCGTAGGTCGTGTACTAATATTAAGTATAATAACATAGTATATGTAATCTTTATTATAGTAGTCAAATATAGGTTTTATTTTTATAGAATTATTTATTAATTTAATTAGAATTTATAATTGCTAAAATAATGGTCTTATTGTGTCGAAATAATGTCTCCAAGCTGAGGTCCTGTTTATTTAGTTATTCCCTTACCTTTATAACTATAAATTGTTGTTAAATGTGCTCAAATAAGTATACAGGATTTTATCTTTAAATGTTCCTAGATTGAGAGTATTCGTGTCCGCACCCGTAGGCCTACAAGTATTATTACATATACAACTAATATGTTGTCCTTACATTTATTACTTTTAATTTTCTATGAATATATATAGAAAATGTGCTAATAGTCGTAAAATCTGTATGCGGGCTTAAGATAATGCCTGACATAATTCTATTATGTGATTTTAAATATAATATATTGTTGCATGTGGTATTTCACATACCAAATATCAGTGAAGATATATTGTATGGTGTATTAGGCTTCGCATTTTTGCACTTCCTCACAAATCCTGTTACATTTATGTTATCTATTATTAGATTTCATTAATAGTGATGATTTTTATGTTTGATTGATGTTTTGTAATTTCTTCATGAGAGAACAAACTAAAGTAACTGAGATAACTAAACCTAGAGTTACTAATATGTATATTCTCGTCATCACCAATGGTAGTCTGTACTACCATTTAACTGTTTAAATTGCATTTCTGAAAGTTATTATTAGTTGGTCCCACCCATTTTTTCTTATAACTCTGATCTTTGACTCCAATGAATCTTTTGGGAAACCTTAGAACAATCTCCTAATGTTATGGTATGGCCGTAGTAGATATTCATCGTTAAACCACGCGGTATAAAACATAAATCAAACGTAAACAAAATTGATGATGTCAAAGAACAAGTAATTTCTTTAAGACAAGACAATTTTGATTACTAAAAATATTAATCAAAATTTTCATAACAGCTAATAAGCATGAAAAATAGCAACTTTAATTACAAATGCATCCAAATTTTCAACATTGCTCTCAACAGTTTCCGAAAATTGCGATCAAGAGCCGTCTTAATTGCGAAGCGAATTTCAATTCAATGATACTTTTCATTTCTATTTGATATTTATATTTTTTGAGCATTAAGTATGCTAACTTTGCACGATCCAAAGGATAAAAAATTTCTTTATTTTTCAATATTATAACGAGTTGGTCCGGGGATTCGTTAGCTTAGAATTAGGCTTTTTTATTGAGATTTTTCTGCAGTATGATAAAATATACTTTAATTTAAGATAGATATTTAATAATCAGGTAGAATGCACAAACCTTTTAACTAAATTTAAATTCCGTGTACCCTCTAGATACCCCAAGCATACTATCATTCCATTTGTCCCTCCTTCCCGAAGAACGCGTTTGGGCGAAATGACCGATATCCAGATTGAGCATTCTGATAAACAAGCTAGGTCTGGTCTGGTATACATAGTTGCTCCCCTCACAGCTTCCCAGGGATATCTCTCCACTTTGTTCGTTAGCTTACCTTACCGCAGCTGTTATCAGGAGACCTGTGACTATTCTGACTTGGTTTCATCAGCGGTTTGTTGATCTGCCCCTCTGTCTTTTGGCATCTACCCTGCCGATAGCAATCAGCTTTTTCAGGTTCAGGTTCGTGTGATTAGAACTTTTCTATAGTATGTACCTATGTCGTTATTTTGTCGGAATTTTGGGTTGATCCAGGTATGGGTTAGTTTTTATAGCGGTCTTGTATACGAAGAATCTTATTTTATTATTATCTTATATAAGTATATTTGAAAGTTATGTAATTACCCCAAGCAATTACCACAAGCGTATCGTGAGCAAAGATCAAACGGGTATAAAAATAATCCCACATGTAAGTTTCGGCTAATTCTTGTTGTGTCGTAATTGCAAGATGGCCGACATCCACAACTTTCATACAGTTAATGCTCCTAACTTTCCTCTATAAGTTATTTGAGCTGTTATTGTTTTTCTTGTTGTGCCATAGGGTGGTGTAAACAGTTGGTGTATTAACTATTCGAGATAATCATATTTCGGTTTAGGAACATAATCGTTTGATCACATTTAAAATATTTTCCATTAAGCATAAAGTTTTTGTAAATTTTACGTCATGGTTGAATTGATACGCTAGACCCAAATATACCAATTTACAATTTATATGTCGCAGCAAGTTTTTAAATAATTAGACTTCGATGTGATTAAATTATAATAACAATGGCAGCTGGCAGAAACGCCATGGCTCCGACATTAATAATAATGACTATGAAATTACTATTACTACCATCAAGTGATATTGGCAAATCCAATAAACCAAAAGTATTACGAGCTCTATGACATATAATGACAATGGCAGCCAATACCAGCGCCATTGCTCCGACATATATACTATGTAAGTGTTTAGTAATATGACAGATAAATTGTACCCTGTGGCTTCATTTCATACGTAAAATAATTTCTGCATCTCTAAAAGTTAAGTGAACTTTAAAAGTCCTTACTGTTTGTTCTTATCCTGTGGTCGAGTTAACATTAGTCGCTGCTCAATGTAGCGTATTTTCTTATGTCCTGTAATTTCCACATGTGTGTTTTTCGGTGGCATTATGACAGTATGAATTAATGAGATGTTTTCGTCTTAGTGGTTATTATTATAACCAAAAACTGTGGATGGTTAACTTAACAAATATTGTGACATGTATTTACAATATACTTAAGCTACACAATAATAATAAAAATGCATAAATAGAAAACTAAAATAAATTAAAAAAGCTTGGTCTCTGTGGCAGTGTATCATTAATGGCAGCATTTCCTCGCTGTATTGCGATACTTATTCGTTGAAGAGAGCACCAGCTACTACGTACAAGGCGCCAACCTAAATCTTCAATTAGCCTGTGCACATGAACCCCTCAACAAAAATAGATCAGTGCGCTACAACCTTTTTAGATCTGTCTTATTATTTCTGTATCTGTTTCATGATCATTCGTTAATCTAATAGGCAAGTAGGTGAACAGCCTCCTGTGCCTACTGCCTGATGTACGCCGCCTTTTTTTAGGTCTACCTAAGGCAAGCCGGTTTCCTCACGATGTATTCCTTCATGTTTCGAGCAAATGTTAATATCATACAAATACCAATGCGATATACTACGCTATTATCTATATTATAAACACCGGCTTCGGCCGGGTTTTTAACACACCTAGTTAAGAATCGCATACAACCACCACATAAACTGTTTCTTAATTAATAAATTCTCTAATTTTTAAACGAAATTATGTCTAATGTGAACCACAAACGAAACTTAATTAAATCGTCGTTATTATCACATGAAGAAATTTAATCGCGTCTTCAAACACAATTATTACAAAACAAGTAAAAGGAGGTGAGGCGGTCTCACTGCGAGCAGTTTCTTTCAAACAAAACGTTAATTATCTGATTTATTAAACAATATATACAGGACGCAACACTTAATAATATTTTTCCTTAATTATTTTCATTCAGGATCCTGCAAGAAAAGAGCGTAAATAAATAAATCGTTTATTTGGAAAGACAGTGGTACATTTAGATCTCACTTAGATCATTTAGATAAAAATCCGCACAATCAGCCATATACAATTTGTCCATGGGCGGCGGTATGACTTAACATCAGGCTAGACCCGTTGATGCTTTTAGATTAAAAAAAAAATCTTTCAGTTTTTAGAAGTCGTTTAGATTGATACAAATAGTGTATAAAACATGTCTTCAACTTTCGTCTCAATATAGTTTTCAACATAGCTTTATATACATATCTGCGATCAACAATGCCAAGGTTACATGGAATCGATTAAATGTAATCGAATTAACTCGATTGAAGGACCGCTGATCGATATCTTTCTGACCCTCAAGTCCGAAACTTCCCGACATGTTGGTCATTAGGAACCGAAATCTCCGAGATCTTAAATATCGGATGATATTAATCTATATTGATGAACTCGGCTATGGCATTTTAAGGGGCGTGGTGGTGTCAGTTTAAAAATCTAATAGTACTACTTGCTATATGATTATTATAGTATTATTACATTTTCTTTTACGAATTAGCGAACTGTGGAATCCATGGGGTGGGGTCTTCCCTGGGAGTTACAGCCTCCAACTGTTTAAAAAAGAGAAAAGAGGCTCAAAAAATTGTTGCTAATAGAAGGGCGCAACAAAAGTTTTTAATTTTGTAAAAAAATTTTTTTTACAAAATTAAAATTATGTTTAACGTATTTCAAAATATGGATTTATACCTACTCAGTTAGACCTATGAAATACACACGAAAAGGGCCAAGCAGTTTCACAGGATTTTAGTATTAAATTCTCGTGTTGTGGCGAGAGAATTTAGTTTAATAGATTTAATATGTTCTTATGAGCTTAAAGCATTTTCTGATTCTATATATATATATATATTATCACTTAATAAGTTCAAAACTCTCGTTTATCATACATTAAATCAATAAGGTTTTTATGAATTTCACGATTATTTATGGCAGCTCTGCCTTACAAACAATTTGTATGACTCAAAACTTGGCGATAAAAAGAGTGGCGGAGAGTTTCTTGCCAGTTCTTTTCGCCCGCTCTACGCCCTTGACTTGCGAACTGGTAGTTAATGTAAATTTAGTATCAATTTAATATCTTTTCTGTTGACGTTCATAAGTGTACTTACCTATATGAATAAAGTTATTTTGAGTTTGAATTTGTGTTTGAGTTAGCAATAACTGACTAAACAGATCTGGAACCGAACTGGACCTGAACACTTAGGATCGCACGGAACTAATACTTATTGAGATCGGTCAATATCGGTATTGAAAGTTACAGAGTACCATCTCTGGGAGTAAAGACAACATCGCTTTTCGACAAGCGTGACCCATTAAACGAATTTGTATGGGGATGACATTAGCTCTGTCACGTGATCATTTTCAAATAAATTCCTTTGCGGTAGCGGGTCAAGCTTATTGTTTAGTGATTTTGTCCAGCCTCTGTTCCACAATCAGCATATAACTTTTATTATAAATCTAGCTGTCACCGCGAACTTAGATTCACCTCCATATATTTTACCTAACCTACGAAAAAGAATACTGGTTTATGAGCAATTTTTTTCTTCATCAAAACCACCCTCAGTATTGAAAGACGACCGACTTCCAGTTTTGCGCTTAGCTACATATTTTGCAATTCTTTTTAATTTATAAAGATAATATTCGCAGCTATATTCGGCTCTTGCTTCTCGAGGTATCATGCTGATTTTCCATAAACATTATGTATTATATGTGGTCGAGTTTTCTTTTACAAAATTTGCTGATATTCAGTTTGGTACGAAACCAATAGAAACTTTTCCGACTTATTTTCCCCGCATAAGTGGGGCGGAAACATATTTTTAAGAAAATACTCATGTAAGTGCCTGTTAAGTCAATGTTCAACGGAGCGTTTGTAAAAAAAATCACATAATAAGACGCACCGCGCGGTGAGATAAGTGCGGTCATATTGTACGGATAGAAAATAAAGGAAACTTTCACTTTATACAATTTACGTGATCCGATAATCACGTTTATATGTCTCTTCATTGTGTTTTTATTATCCAAAAGCAGAACTTTGGCCACAATCCCACCTTATGTTAAGTTAGATGCGACCTATTGGAGGACACGCATGTCCAGCAGATGCTTATATAACCGCCGCTTGAATGAACCAATATTAAACTGTCATGGGAAGATGGAAGGGGCCAAGTAGGTTCTTTGCTGTTTATACAAGAAACGACGATCCAAATCGTGCAGTGCGGAAGCAGGGAGCGTCAACAACGAAGGAGTGAAATAGCGTGCTTCTAACAAGCGTTGCTTGTAGGGGATAACGGAAAGAGGTTGTGTAGTTCCAGGAAACATTCTCTGGAGTGCAATCTATAGAAGACTGAAATGCAGGCCCCTGAACGACGACGGTCAAGACTTGATAATTTTTTGTTATTGATTATTATATGTATTATGTATTTTTGGACTTCTTGCTTACCTTATCTAATTTAATTTTTTGTTGTTTTTAATAAATTAACAACTTTTTTCTCTAACCGTACAAAACATTGCGAGTCCCCGCTGACCATATAAGGGTGATCTAAAATAAGATATGTACGGTCAACCCCCGACCTGGGGTTGTAACTTACGAAAAAATGGTCGTAAGATTCGTTGCTGACGGTACATTAAGTTCAGATACCGTATGATAATATTTTTAGAGAAAATTCTAATATTATATTATTTTCCGAACGATATATAAGAAAACAATATATTATATAAAACACCATCTTTATTTTGATTAAAAAATATTGGTTGTTTGTAAAGTAGGTTTACGATCGAGATGTTTACGTGATAACGTCTTATTTGTATTTGAGAGTATGGCTGAGTTGTTATAAGCGTGCCCTGTGTTAGTTTTTGGAACCTCAGAGTAAAAAACGCAGCGTTGGCCTAATGGCTTAAGCATGCAACTCTTATCCCTGAGATCGTCTACACTTGCTCGTACAGCATAAGGAAACCTCATGATGTTTTTCTTCGAAACCAGCATATCTCAAACCCAAAAAGAATGAAATGAACCGAGAACCCATGATGTAAATGATGGCAGAAGGCTGATCACCTACTTCTGTATGAAATGAAAATTATCGAAGAAACGGATGCAATGTAATGCCAAAACCCATATAGGGTTGATTTTGAAAAATTAAAAAGATTTTTTCTTTGTCACACTTATGTCACTTTACAAATTAATCAACATCTATAGCAAACTAGCAAACTCGGCGAACTCCGTTTCGCCACCAGATGGCTTCGTTTTACATAACATTTCGTTTGGTGATCCCGCTTTTCTGTTGAAACTTTTCCTGAATTTTCTTGCTATAAACCTCACGGAGCCCGAGACCTTTCCAACGAATGCAAAACTGTGGAAATCGGTTCGTGCGTTCTGGAGTTATAGCGTCAGGAAGGAAAACCCGACTTATTTTTATATAGTAGAATTAAGGCTAATATAGAAATAATTTAATTTGAATTTTGTTTTTTTTTGTATCCATATTTAGTGTCTAGTCTATAAATAAATAAATGTTTATTAAATTACTCTAAAATATTAAGCTTTGAAGCGACAAAAAATTTGTTTTTTCTATAATTAATTTAATTGTTAATTAAAACACGGAACAGTGAAATGATTCGTTTTTCAAAACGACGAACATTTATTTTATAAGGGTCATATTAAATAACAAAACTTTGTTTTTGTTTATATCGCATCTTTTGTTATTCTTTTTTTTTAATTTTACCAGATCACTGTTTACATAAGTTTTAATTGCTTTGTTTTATTTTTTTTGTCTAAATAACTTTGTCTTATTTATTTTTGCACATCTTGCTTATCTTATCTAGTTTACTACTGTTTTTCCCACAGTGGTTGCCTGGAAGAGATCGCTCGAAAGCGATAAGTCCGCCAGTTGCCCTCCTTTTCATTTAATTATGTCAGTTGTATTATAATATCTCTGCAAAAAAGTGTTAATTAATGTACGTAAAGAATTTATTTTTTCTAAATTAACTCTCACTTGTTTTTTTCTTTTGTAGATATATCATATCTACTAGTAAACATATTATGACGTTTAATTAAAGGTATGTAGCTTATTCATATGACAAATATAATGTGGCTGATACAATCAAATCAGGAAAAGTCATAAAACACATGCTTTATATAAAATGATAAGCAGAAGCAAACATAAACCGCTGAAATAAATATAAGGCTCTATAGACGGGAAATCGTGACTTGACGCTTAGAATAGTGATGTGAATATATCGATAAATTACAGATTCAGTCTCGTGACATATATATTCAAAAATATTTTAGAAAGAAGTTTACAAATATTTCCTAATTCGGATACTAAGTAATTTTGAGTTGAAAATTACATTTTTCATTTTTTATTTTAGTAATTACTTGTTTATATAATGTAACATTTTATAGACTACAACTTTCAAACTTTTATAGTTATAACGAATGTAGAACCTAATTTAGGGGCCTTGTGCTTTATTTTTTTGTATAGAACAGGTGGCAATCTGGCAGATGGCTCACCTGATGTTCAGTGATACCGCCGCCCAGGGACACTCTCAATGACAGAGGACTCGCAAGTGCGTTGTCGGCTTTTTAAAAATTGGTTCGTTCTTTTCTTGAAGGAAATTTAATTTAATTTTACCACGGAGGTAAATTAAACATGTAGATATTAATGAACAATTAATGACTTGCTCTTATTAAGATTATTTAAAATATCGACATTGACAGACGAACAACACTAAAGCTTAAAGCTATCAAATCGTGTCCATACATTAAGAGCATTCATAGCTCGCTAATGCAATTCATTGTACAAGACTTCTTACAACGACCACAGTTAGTTGACCTCCCACCCCCTCCTCATATCTCAGCTGCACCGAGAAGCAAGGGGATGCTTAAGGAAAATAGCAGCTCAAGTTATATTTGCCACGATCATCCCTCGAATACAATCGACCGGTTTAACTTGAGCTATATGTTAGATGCATCAGTTTGACAATGCACAACAGTGATGGATCAGTGTATGGTGGTCTTGTCAATCAAGTACACTGTACAATCTTAAGGATTTGCTTTGATTTACGCGAGCCTACTTAAAGTATTGAAGAGATTTTTATGTCCATATATTCTTGTACCTGTCTTCAGGTTACATAGCGTGCATAAGTAAAAGTGAGATACGTGAGCAGTGGCGGTTAAAAAAGGACGTAATGACCAGGAAACAAATAAAACTCCGTGACATTGACCATGCAAAGGACGAGCATGCATGGTCAATGTCACGTAAAAAACACACGAGTATAAGGTCGAGAATCACTCTCTTTTTTTTAAATATATACTTTTGCATTACGTATATTCAAACGGGCAGGAGGTTACCTGATGTTAAGTCATACCACCGCCCATGCCGCCCATGGACATTCCCATTGCCAGAAGGCTCGCCAGCTCGTTTCCGGCCTTTTAACGTAAGATTAAGAGACTTAGCGCTTAGTATGATGTAATGTATACCGCCTCTATTCTTGGAAAAGTCTGATTAAATAAATTAATATAATAAAGTCTATTTATTCCTTAATAACTATTACATATATTAAACAATCAATCAATCAGCATATACAATTTAAAATATTGAATTAAATTGTGACTAATATTTGAAAACATAAGGTTTTTAGTTTTTTTCTTAATAACTATATTCTGTAATATGTATTTTGGCACTTCTTGCCTACCTTACTAATTTAATACATATTTTCTTCTCACAGTGGTTGCCTGGAACAGATCGCTTGAAATCGATAAGGCCGCCAGTTGCCTTCCGTTTCAAATGAAACAACGTAATTAAATATTATGTTCAATTTTATATTGTAATGCAACGAAGTGTTACTAAGGCAAGTAGGTGATCAGCCTGCAGTGCCTGACACACACCGTCGACTTATTGGGTCTAAGACATGTCGGTTTTCTCAAGATGTTTCCTTCACTGTTCGAGCAAACGGTAAATGCGCACATAGAAAGAAATTCCTTAGGTGCACAGCCGGGGATCGAACCTACAACCTCAGGTATAAGAGTCGCACGCTGAAGCCACTAGGCCAACACTGCACACTGCCAACACTGCACTGCTAATGCTCGAAGACCATGTTCCTAGAATAAAAAAATTAGTATACTAGTAGTATTATAAAATAGGCGCATGGTGTTAACAAAAACAATGCAGCAGATTAATAAATTATTATGTAGATATATGGTGCTCACATATTTACATTATAAAATTTAAATGTATGTGATAAGAATGATTCCTTACATTATGACTATGAACCTTCTTGCCTTCCTACACCGAAAAATAGTCCATCAAAGCAGTTTTACATAACAAACAATTGGCTATTAAATTCAAATAAAAGGTCAAAAAACTAGTTAATGTGTTACGGAGGTATTCGCATTCATACAGATACAAATCTCTCGTTGTATGTTAAACATTATCTTTCAATTGTGGCCTTAACATTGTTGTACACAATGGCTTGCGCAAGAGTTGATCAGATTTTGCTGCGAAGGCTTATTCTATAGGCCTATTCATAATACGAAATTTGATTTATTTCTTTCAATTTAGAATATATAGAGAACAATAAGAATTATTTTTCACTGTTTATCTTACTCCGTAGCGATAAAATAAGCAACTCGCTTCTTTTCTCTGTTTCTCTAAGCAATAAAAGTTCCGATGGCTGGTTCCAATGTATACTTAGAATTCAAGTCCCCAATTGACTATAAACGCTCTAAGATAAATACCAGAAATAGCTTATATTTCAAAATGCAATAAACCAAATTTAGGATGTCTCTCTATTGTTGGTTGCTCATGTCTTCTTCTTTTTAAAACAGAACAGAACAGAACAGAGAATGGCAAATGGTGTAGGACAGAGAAAAACAAACGGCTAGGAGGCTCGTCTGATCTTAAGAGACACCGCTGCCTTTGAACACATTTGCCATTCTCTGTTCTGTTCTGTTCTGTTTTAAAAAGAAGAAGACATGAGTTTAGGCACAGCCGGATTTATAAAAATTGGTACTCTCTTATCTTAAAGGAGACTTAGTGGAATTGGTTCGGAAATACTTCAGGCCAATACTTCGGGCCGCTCTTTCAAGATAATGGTGCGCAGCAAGAAGTGCCTTAAAGAACGCTCAGTTGTGGAACGGCGGACGTCAAGGTGATATGGGTGGAATTTCGTATTTTGCTTCGATATCTGATGATGAGACACAGCCGCAGATATTAATCTGAAAAATTCTTTATAAAAGTCTCGATGGTATAAACTGTAGGAGTCGCAGAGAGGGTACGCAACGCCAAGTGATCAAGCCACTCAGATAAAGTTTAAGATCCAAACCTTAATTCATATCTTCGGTCACTATATCGTCTTTAGCTCTATCAACTTTAGTATACAGATTTTTTAAAAACGGTTTTATAAAAATAATAATTTATGAAGATATTTATAAAACATTGTTTGTATATATTTGTGTACATTTATTACAATACACTTTTCGCAAGTCTAGAACCAGCTGTATTAAACTTAATAGTCTCAAAATAAACCTCTTGAGGATACAAAAAATAAGACGAATAACTCTATTTTCTATTCGATACATCAGCGTCAGTTTTAGAGTATTCCCCTATAATAAAATAAAGATTATGCAAAAATCGGTAATGGAATCACTCAATCGAACTAATGCTTCGATGAATAGTACAGTGATTTATTATATTGTGGATAAGAAAAATGACTAAAACACAATAAGTTGTTTAGGAGACACGACACGATAACGCAATCTTTAATAGAGCGATTGAAGCAAATGTGAACATTATTATTTTTTTAAATAATAATTTAACAAAATAAGTTTTGGATAGGCTGAGTTATCTGATGCTTGGTCCTTATCAAATTATTTATTTTGTGATTAAAGCTAGGAGATCCCGATTAAGGGCGCAAATTAATTAGGGTAGCAAAATTCATGATTTCACCCGCGCGTCTCCTTCCGCTCGATCTAGTGCTCAAACGTACAGATACAGGCAAACATCTGAACAAATGTCTTGCCTGCGCAGAAGCGGTTTTTAGGTATCACTTGTCGGTGGTGCGCGGCGGCGGGAGAGTGACATGTCGATCGCGTGATTGGTAAACCAGTTGACATTTGTGTCCCGTGATGCGTAAACTTTCCCCCACTCCCTTGTTTAATGCTCAAGAAATGTGCCGGTATATGTATGCCTATTTGCGTCAGATGAGACGGACGATTCAGTGTTTCGCGGAACAAAAATGAAGTATTTAAATAACTCGTAAAATATAAAATATCAAATAAAATGTCTAACAGGTCTCGGCCAAACTAATGTGCTGTAGTTCAATTCTTTTATGGATCCATAATACGCCATGATGGAATAAAAATGAAAAAAGGAAGGGAAAAGAATGGAGAGACTTGATTTTGTTTTTTCTTGTATCGAGTAATTTATAGTATAATGTGTTTTGTAATTAGAGTCAACCAATAATTGTATAGTGAAGAGTGAAAACATTTTTATTGCTTTTAATTCAAGCATCACATATTTAGACAAAATCAAATCTACGATGAGTGATTTTGGTTAGTGCCCGCTCTTAACACCGTCTTGTATCCCTTTGTGGCTTCAACTGCCGTCAGGGTTGCCATCTGAATCGCTTCGTGGTAATGTCGCTTGCACCACACGGGGTTCACGTTCACTATGACGGGTTTGCCATAAAGGTTGTATAGCTGATAGCTCATAAATACATCTGGCTATAAAAGACAAATAAAACTTTTATTGGACTATTAGCACGTGTTTGACATAGAGTTTTGTAATAATCGATTTACTTTATTATTATTACTATATTTTTTTTTTCAAACATCTAAATAAATTTTATCTATTTCATTTATAATCCATATATTCACTCTATACGGGTTACGACATTATGAAGTCATAATTGATTCAACATTGATAATGATCTAGTTATAACAAACGTGTACTTTATTCCGTTATATCATGATCTGGCATTTTAAATAAATAGGCAACGTTGCGCTTAATCATAGCTTAAGTCAGTCATTACTCAACAATATAACGTATTATAAGTATAAGTAAATATAACACTTGATTACAAAAAAAAATAAAACTTACTAAAATAATTAAAATAAAACAATTATAATCGTTTATAGCTCGTATATTGCAGGTGTTGAGTAACGTGGGATCACAAAAGCGTTGGGCTGACAACATCCTTAAGGTTTCTGGGAAGAAATGGTAGGAAGGAAAGAACAGATCTAAATGGAAAGTTCAGCAAGAGGTCTTAACCCAAAGCATTCCATACTGCAGAATACAAAGTTACAGAAATAACTATCACTGACGTAGACTAAGTGTATAATAACAAAACTAACATCTTATTTGTATTTGTGTGTGTGTGTGTGTCTAGTATGGAATGAAAGTGACCTTATTACTATTACTAAGTTTTAAGATTTTTTTTTCTTTCAAGCGTACCTTTACGTTCTATGCCATTTAAGATGTTATGTTATGTTTGTTAGTAACTGTTTTTACATGATTGATAACATTATCTTAGGTAATATTAAAAAAGTGTATTTATTCAAATGATGTTACATTAACGTACGATCGTTACTATTTATTATCTACAGATTACATACAGCAAATATAGACACAAAATTATGATTCATAAAATTGTATTATTAATTTATAAGTCGGACAATGTTTCATCGAACAAAATTTAATACCTAACCTATCTAATCCTTATCCACATTCTACATACTTGTTTCAGGGGACCTGCAAAAAAGGAAATAATAGGAGAATTTATGCTACCCATGTAGAGCTAAAAAGTACTTACGGTTTTTATCATGTTTGGTAATTGCGAACAAATAAATAGATTAGGCCAATTTTCCAAAGTCGTATGATATAAACGGATGTTTTGATAAAAACGTAAGCTCCCTGGCAGATTATCGTCTGCGTAGCTTCTTGCCTGATTCAGATTTATGCTTTGAAAAGGAACGAGCCTTCTATTATTATTTATTACACATTATCCACATGCCTCGCGATTACTGACGATAATGATACCTACGCACGATATTCTTCATACTTCAATCTAATGGGTGTGTACCTGGCTTAGTGGTTAGACGTGAAAGGTACTGGGTTTTTCAATAAACAAATAACAAGCTTAATTATTCTCATACATCTATATAAGAACTAAATACACTATCATATACACATCTATATATAAGAACTAACTAAACTATAAGAACTAAATCGCATTTACACAATATATTAATCAGCTAATAAAATGCTATAAGTAAAATACTGTAGAAATAATTGGTTTACGCATGCGGATCCCATAGGTCGTTGAATTGAATTCCGACTGTACACAAATGAACCTTAGACCCAAGAACAGTTAACGTCGTGAGTCAGGCATAAAAGGCTGAGTAGTACCAACCAAGGGCGGCAATTTTTGAAATGTTGTAATTGCCAAATGTACAGAGTGCCTACGGCAGTCTCTGGAACGTTTAGGAAATTCCTACATTGTATGAGAACCTGTGCGAGTACTTGGCTCAAATATAAACCATATTATTGTACCGGAAATAAGAAATCTAAGATTCGTAATAATATATAATAAACCTTACGATATCATTACATATAAAAATAATTTCCATATAAATTTTATATCTAAATATAGAAATGCGCTGCATTTCTCCCGCTTGGATTTCGTGCATTTTGGCCCTCTTTAACCTCTTCAATTATCATATTTCAGTCAATTTACATTGACCATAATAGTGCAGACACCTAAACCTCCACTCCACTCTCCAGTAAAAAAATCCATCCAGTAGCTTTTAAGAGCAGCCAGCAGTGTGTGCCTAGTGGCTTTAGACTGATCACCTACTTGTCTATTAGATTGACAAATAATGACACATATACATAAGTCTGAGGCCAAAAGATATTGTAGCGCCACTGATTTATTTCATTTTTTAGCTTTGAAGATTATCGCGTATACATATGCGGCCCGAAGACTTAATTTTCTTAATTTGTAACGATAGAATAACACAAACTAAAGAAGATGGTGATCAGTGGGCTAAATAAAACCCCATACTCAATCAACAGCCATAACCCATCTTTTCGTAGACAGTCTCGTAGTAGTACATTTGTATGATTAATGTATGTATGTTTCCCTCAGTAATCTAAATGTTAAACTGTAGGCCGCTCATAACTCTAGCCGGCTCATTTATCACAGCGAGACAAGTGTATGACCGCGCCAATTTACTTTGAAGCGTTTCAGACGCTAATGTGGTGAAACCTTTTTGTTTTAACTTCATAACTAATATTTCTTAACAAATTAAGTGAAGTTCGTCAAATAGTTTTAACAAGAATATCGAACTCGTACAAAAAGGCAAAAGTTTATTACTTTGTTTATAAGGGAGTTGAAATTGTATTATATTGCGTTAAAAACAAAACACTAACAGGAAGGGCACTACATGAAATAATAAAAAAATTAATATCTTTGTTTGTTTTATTTTGAAGTTCTTTGTAGAAACGTGCCTTGTTTATCACTGGGAATACGTACGGGGTATGTTGGACTCGACTCACTCCAGGCACTCTGCCACTCAGAGAACCGGGTGAGCTATACCCACTAAATCACCTCGGCATCAACACGACCGCGTCAAAGAGGCCCTCGGGGTCGCATTCTATTGACATGTGACATTCCCAATAAACCTAATAATTATTCAAATTTCAAATAACATTGTTCACGTAGGCAATCTCTTTAACAGTCTAGATAATTGATAATTGAAATGTACGCAATATTCCGTGTCGGTAAATTGCAGTGATCACTTACAGCGTACTCAAATGGAAATGCAGAAACTCTACAATAAAATCAGAATATGCAACTTTAAACGAATTGAAAAGCTTTCAAGACCCGAGGGCATTCACCTGTGTTCCAAAGGAAATATCACACATGAAATTGCATACTTTAGGAGAGTAAAAACCACAATACGTTTGGTTGAAATTAACCCTCGTCGTCAAACTAAAGTAATGTATGCAAGGCTGCAGGGTTAAACCAGTAAGTTATATGATAACAGTTCATTATTATAACAGGTGCAACTGCGGTCCGGCAGGCCCCGGGCGAACCGTCCATTTTGGATGTGGTTTAAGATATGGGTTAGGTGTGTTGCAGCTAGTTTTGGAATTATGGCGAACTATTAACTGGTCAATTCGAAAAAAATATTTAGCCATACATAAAACATATTGTTTGTTGAAAGTTGAATGACTTTGTAAAATAACAGAATAATAATAAATTTTAAGCTAGTGAAACAGGTTTTTTTTATAGAACAGGGGTCAAACGGGCTCGCCTGATGTTAAGGGAAACCGCCGCCTATGGATACTCTCAATGCCAGAGGCTTCGCAATTGCGTTGCCGGTCTTTTAAGAATTGATTAGCTATTTTCTTGATCTTGGTTAGTTCAAAATATTTTATTTAGCATTGAAGATTACAATAAATCTAATGTTTAATTATTAAAATAATGCACCAATCAGTTTATTAAAATCACATTTTTAATAAAACTTACTGTTGGCCTAGTGGCCTGAGCGTTTCACTCATATCTAAGGTCATAGGTTTGACCCACGGGTAAGCACCAATAAACGTCTCTGCCTATGTGCGCATTTTACACTCGCTCGTACTTTGAAGGAAAACATCGTGAGAAAACCGGCTTGACTTAAACTAGATGGCGTGTGTCAGGCACAGAAGGCCAAACCAAGGGTTTTTTTTTATTCCTATTGTATCCTCGCTAGTACAAGGAATTCTCAGGTTCATTTGGAACCGGCATACCCCATTCCATTATTTCCAAATTTGGGGTTTAATTTTACCTGCAACACAATATCCGCGGGCCCCTGCTCAATAATTAGGTATTAATTATAGTATTGTTTGAGCATTTATTAATTGTGAATTGATTGTTTATTTGCATTTAAACATGTTCAGTCGCTTGTTAACGTTTATTTCTTACGATATAATTACAGTGAAGCTGACTTGTGGCTTTACAATCGATGGTATTTCTGTCGTTGGTAGTTTAGTATGATACTAACCGTATCGAGTAATCCCGTACAGTACTTTAAAGGTTTATTAAGCAATTACGTAAAGAACGGTCGTAAATTTAATTAATTTATATAGATAAAATCTCAAATATAAATTTCATGCAAATACATAGGGTCTAGGCTCCGAATATGATTGTGTCCCATTCGGTGTCGAGACCCTTGGTCCGTGGGGTCCTAACACTATAAGGCTTTAAGGAAATAACAAAGAGGTTAGTCGACATCACAGGAGACCGAAGAGCTGGCAGACCTCTGACAAAGAATTAGTCTTGCTATTCAATTACGCTGCCAGTATCTTCGGAACCTTGGCTAAAGTGACTCCTATTAATAATATATTTTAGTTATTATATTGTAAGGTTAGTTATTGCTTTTTGTCAGCATACAAAAATACATACAACCCCTAATTTTTTATTAGTGTAGATAGTTATTTTTATTGAACTAAAAATTTTTTTCCTATAAATAATATACGTTTGCCGGGTCAGCTAGTAAACTATAAATAACATCATCTATGTTACAGTAAATAACGAGGGCCGTTAATCCTCTATTAACATACGCCAACGAAACATAAGCAGCAAGGTCTAGTTGTTAGGCGCGTTGCTCTGAATCCTCTGAACCCTAAGGCAGTGCGTTTAAATCACGGATCTGAACTAATGGATATTTGTAATAACTAGCTACTTACTGATATAAGCGAACCAATTTGACTTAGAATCCATGAAGAAAAGAGCGTACCATTTCTTAAAAGGCCGGCAACGCACTTGCGAGCCTTTTGGCAATGTGAGTGTCTATGGTAGGCGGGTGAGCCTCCTGCCGTCTGCCTCCTATTGCATAAAAAATGAAGCACTTGCTGCGGTAAAGCAGGACTCAAAAATCGACACCACAGACACAGGATAATTATCACTTCCTTGTGTAATACGAAAAAAATAGTAGCGGCAACATTTAATTTAAAAAAAAATTATTACATTGCATGCTACATTTAAATATTTTTTTAATAAAAATAATAATATCTATGGTAGACTCCAAAAGGAAATAAAGGGCTTACTTTTAATGTCTTTCTTTGAAAGGAAATTGCAAAAACTCATAAGTTAAATACACAGTACGCGGTTCAGTGTCCTTATCGATTTACTAATTAAACAATAATTACCCAAATGAACGTTTAAACTGACGCGGACTTTACTGTTTTAAGGTAATTTGTACCCGAGCGGTTTTATGCTCTTAAGGGTACTTACTTTACTATGACCTTACGTAATATTTAAAAAAAATATTATTTCCGTTAATGTTAATTCTTCCGTTATTATGGACTGTAATATCTGGAGCCTATTTGAATTCTGTTTAAGCTTAGTACAACTGCTACTGTTTCTTAGGTAAAACTATAGGTCCTATTCCTGTTACAAGGTACAGTTGATTGACCCCGTGGAAATTTTTTCTGTGTTCGAGTCTATTACAGTGTAATTTATCAGTCCTTCAGCAGCGGCGAATCTAAGATACAGTTTATAATACAAAAAATTAAATATGTCCGCTTCGTGTGTAAATCGCCTATAAATAACAAAAAATCTCAATACAGAGGATGTGGGTTGTTTGAAGTGATTCAGCTCCAACCAAATTGCATTCGGAAGATTTATCTTAAGATCGGCCTTTCTTTTAATCGTGCAGTATTTTGATGGCTTTTGAAATACCTTGAGTGTTAAGATAATAAGAGCAGGTGTTGTTGATCGACAGCCATAATTTTTATATTTTCGCGTTCGAAATTTGAAAAGGATTTTATTAAGATTGGTTGTTATATAATACTAGCTGACCGGGCAAACGTCGTTTTGCCATGTATATCATTTATAATAAAAAATAGGGGTTGATCGTAGAGGGGTGAAAATTAGGGGTTGTATGTATTTTTTGATGCTGTATCATAAAATAATTGAAATTAAAATTTTTGTCTAAAAAATAAAATTAAAAATTTAGGGGTGGACTACCCCTAACATTTAGGGGGATGAAAAATAGATGTTGGCCGATTCTCATAGATACCGGATAAGCACAAAAAAATTCATCAAAATCGGTCAAGCCGTTTCGGAGGAGTATGGCAACGAAAACTGTGACACGAGAATTTTATATATTAGATGTATGTCCCATGTAATTATTTATATAACTACTAGCAGACCGGCCAAGCGTTGCTGTGGCTAAGGTTTTAGTTATATTACGTATACATAGTAGTAACCTATTCAAGGAAAACGGTAGGAGAATACTAGTCATGGAGACCGCCATGCATTTTTGGTGGTAATGCCATTAAAACTATCAAATAATAAATAAATATTTTGCAATAAAATAATATTGCGGGTATCATATCCTTTCTTTTAAGTTAGATCAAACTGCACACGGTGTGCAAATTTGATTGATATCGGTTCGGTAGTTTAGGAGTCCATAGCGGACAGACAACGTGACACGTTATTTATATATATTAAGATGAGGCAATTAATAATTACTGTAACCGTGTTATGGGACAAGGGACAGATACATTATTCGACTGATTCCACGCCTTTTAATAAAAGTAAGTACGACACTGTGTACCTACGTAATAACCTACCTAATAAATGATTATTTGTAATTGAGACAGTGTAATTGATATACATTTAATAATGTATGATATGATATATACGATATAAATAATATAAGAATTGATTTTGACTAATTATGTAAAATTCCTTAAGACAAATTTGCGAACCTATTGTACCACCTTGTACCATATTCTTGCAATAAATAAATTATTATTATTACGCGAAAATATCTTGCTTCATTACAAATGAAACTAAAGATGTTTAGTGTGGCCATAGACGGACTGCATTTTGCAGTAAAGACCGACTAGCTTATGGCTAAGCTACACGTTAGTTAATGTTCTCTTAAATATCATATACTTATATATTAAGAAGTGTTCCTCTTATGTTATTTTAAACTGCCAATTTTCTAACATTTTAACCCGAATTTAAACCCAAAACCTCGCGATCAGCTGAATTGCTGAATGTTTGAGCGTTAATAAATGCGAATGAGAAATTGTTCTGCTATTTTCAAATTAGGAATATCTTAAGTGAAAACGACTTGGTGTCACAGATAATTACATTACGAAAGTGAATTAAACGGAATAAAAATAGTACATTCCGAGATATGATCAGCACCTGCTACACATCTGCATCTTGCACTTTTACTTCACAATTAAAGAAATAGGTACAACAGTTGGTACTTTTATTTAGTAAGGTATTTCATTAAATAAGATTAAACGTTAAATTGTTTAGTAATAATTATTAAAGCTGTGAAGTAAGAATTAACAAACTACCGGGAAATTCTGTTCAAATTATACCGGTTTGTTTTATGTTTCGTATATATTGTTTATCTATGTAATCTATTTTAGCTTTGTACATTATCAAAGTGTTTTTTTTTTTGGAGGAAAGCTAGTCCTGATCTACTCTGTAACTCCCTAAAATAGCAATTCAGATCATGAAAGTTCGAAGTAGTTCTCTTTATATCCGTGGCGCTGATGTCGCAACCATGGAAAAACTTGAAAAAGATCAGGAACGCTGTCGGTAATTGGAGTAACTGGACAGAACTGGACCCTGCAATGTACAAATAAGACTATCAAATGTGTTTTTAAGCTGTGTAGGGTTTGATAACCATGGAATCCCGGTCTTCTAATTAACAATAGTGATACGCTGTCGGTATCACTATAGTTAATTAGTGTAACTGGACCTTGCATTGAAACACTGTCAAATGTATTAAGCTGTGTATGGTGTAATAGGCAACCCCAGATTTCAGGTATCTATATGTGGTAGAACAAAAAAAATACAATAATTATTGTAATTTAGATATTTTCGTTGTAATCTTTCGTTTTCATAGTAATTTAAATTGTTGTAATCACTGTATTTGGTATATATAGGCTGTAAATAAAAATGCTTTTTAATGCGAAAGTTATATTGAATGATTAATAATAATCGTTGATGATGTACATGATAACATTTTTTTCTACAGATTAATCCAATTCGGTAAATATTTAAAATTATAATATCACATTCAAGACAATACATACACATAAAAAACAACACAACAATAAACAGTCATAAATAAACATATTTACAAAAAGAGTAACTGTATGTTACAGTATAGCAACTGACATAACGAAATAATACCAAATAAACAGTTTAATTTTTAAATATCCATAATTGTTCAGTATAGCTAGGAATTGTTAAGTTTATTTCCAATTGTATAAATAACTTTCTACGAAATAATAAGGTGAAATTCGATAAATTTCTTGCCATACAGAGAGAACGTTATACATTATTAATTGGGTACATTTAATGATTAAGTAAAATGGGGCAACTTTATAGGTCAATATATGAAAAATATTTTAATAAATAAACGTATTGGCAATAAAAGTTACCGTTAGTACATCTATCCACAGAAAGCGAAGAGCTAAAATATTTAGCTAATAAAATCGTGGGCGGAGATGCGTATAAAGTGTAGTTATAGATTTATAACTACACTACTACTACGAGTGTTTTTTTATCATTCATATGAGACAACAAAGTGTTGAGATACAAGTGTGTAACATATTATATATTTTAATGTTATTCAAGTTCTGAAGTTCTTCCATAAGATTCCCGACGTCTTCATAACTGTCCAACCAGCCAGAAACCCATTGAAGTATTTCCGAAATAATTGGAAAGACTTCAATTGGTTTCTTAGGATCCTTAAAGAAAAGAGCGTACCGGTTCTTAAAAGACCAGCAACTTGTGAGTCTCCCTTAACATCAGATGAGTCACACACATTTTACACACGCCACATATTATTATTTATAGATATACCAAAGGTGCTACAACCTTTTAGGTCTGGGCCTCCGAATTCGTATCTGTTCCGTGATTATTTCTAATAGGCAAGTAGGTGATCAACCTTCTGTGACACACACCGTGGACTTTTATGGATCTAAGGTACGCCAGTTTCCTCACGAAGTTTCCTTCACCTTACGAACGAGTGTTAAATCAAACCTATGACCCCAAGGATGAGAGTCGCACGTAGAAACCATTTGGCTAACACTGCTCTAACACAGCATATATCTTAATATATATATGTATATAATATATATATAATATATATGTGACTGAACTCCTCCTAAACAACTGGACCAATTTTGATGAAATTTTTTGTGTGTCTTCAAGGGGATCTGGGAATGGTTTAGATTCACAAATCAGCCCGACAGATGGCGCTGCAGTCGGTACTTTCATACTTTGTTTAATATTTTAATCGGTTGAAATATCATGCAGGACAACGTCTGTGGGGTCCACTAGTCTACTATATAAAAATAAGTCGGGTTTTTCTTCCTGACGCTATAACTCCAGAACGCACGAACCGATTTCCACGGTTTTGCATTCGTTGGAAAGGTCTCGGGCTCCGTGAGGTTTATAGCGAAGAAAATTCAGGAAAAATTTCAACAGAAAAGCGGGATCACCAAACGAAATGTTACATAAAACGAAGCCATCTGGTGGCGAAACGGAGTTCGCCGAGTTTGCTAGTTAGATATACTAAAATACATATTATTAGGACCGTTATTAAATATAGGTATACATTTTTCGCTTATAGTAGAATTACTTAACTTGAAAATATGACTAAACTTAATGAAACCTGAAGACTTTGAAATAGATTGCGCTGAAGAATTGTTAAATTAATTATATTTTTACTAAAAGAGCTGAGAAACCAGACTTTACCTAAATATTAATCGATTACTTGAGTTTAATTTGTATAAATTAATATGTAGGCTGATATTATTTAAAATTAAAAAAAAATGGCGAGGAATATCTCCAATATCGCATATAGTGGCGAGTGGGGGTACGTCGCGTCGTATCGCTCATCTTCCTGTGTGTAATAGCTTTCTTTTCTGACAAATAACAAGTGATCACATCAACTATGGAAATGCTTTCTACGTACACGGGTATAGGGCAGCTGCACATAATAACTTTTATTAGAAAGCATCTGCTTCATAAAAATATGTTCCAGTTACATTTTTAATATGAAATATTAATAAAAACACATTAAAAATCGCCTGTCTAAAAAGCTGCAATGGTACAAATGAAAAATCATTATGTTAACATGTTGGGCATAAGTGTTATGTATTTTTTCAATTATATTTTTTTTTATGTAGAACAGGCGGCCGACGGGCATGAGGCTCATCTGATGTTAAGTGATACCGCCGCCCATTGACACTCTCAATGCTACATTGCGTTGCCGGCATTTTAAGAATAAATCGTTACATTTCGGCCAATTTACCTAAAAAGTATAATGGATGGAAAAACTAATTCTTTACCAGGACATCCACTATAGGAGGATATCGTATAAATGCCGTTCGGTTATTTAAATGTATTCCGTTTAAACGGCCGGGTTAATTTCATAGTAATGTATTATTATTGTTATTAAAATAAAATTAGCAGTGTTAGCCTAGTAGCTTCAGCGTGCGACTCTCATACCTGAGGTCACAGTTTTGATCCCCGGCTATGAACTTTCTTTCTATGTGCGCATGTAACATTTGCTCGAACGGTGAAGGAAAACATCGTGAGGAAACCGACATGTCTTAGACCCAAAAAGTCGACAGCGTGTGTCAAGCACTGGAGGCAGCTTGCCTATTAGATTTAAAAATGATAATGAAACAGATTCAGAAATCTGAGGCCAAGACCTAGAGGTTGTAGCGCCACTGATTTATTTTATTAAAATAAAATACGCGTAATCGACTGTTTGTATTTCGGTAATATTGATGATGGATGGATTGGTACGAGGATCCTTTGTATCAGTATATTTATAGGAATACCAATTTTTCTAAGTCTAGGCGTGGTCTCATGACCTGAGTGATTACTCTACGTAAGCCGAGATCAGAAATGTATTCAATGCATTAAAAGATTATTGGATCAACGAAGACTTTTGTTGAAGACTGTTTTAATTCATTTAGAAGGTGAATGGGTGGATTATGCTAACGCCGTCTGAAGATAGTTTTAAAGTATACTTTAAGTTAAATCATTTGTTCGTTTCTATTATGAATTCACTAGAAATGTCAAATGCAATGCTAAAATTGTGGTCTTCTGCAAAAGAAAATTCATTTCAACCCGCATTTAGAGGTTTTTTAGGCGATTTTAATAAACATAAAGGCATTTGTACGCTAAGCGCCTTCCTACATTTTAAGAGAAGACAATAATAAAGGATATCACAAAAGTTTTAGTATAATTATTATTAGTTATATTTTAAATTAATCATAATCATCATTATCATCCCTTTCTTTGACTCTCATCCCTTGGGTAGTAGGTTCGATTACCGGCGGTGCCCCAACGGACTTTCTATGTGCGTATTTAATAGTCGTTCGTACGGTGAAGGAAAACATCGTAAGGAAATCGGCGTTAGACCCAAAAAGTGTGTGTGTCTGGCACAGAAGGGTCTGAGGCCCAGACCTAAAAGGTTGTAGCACCTATTACATAGAAATATTATTTATAACATTGACGTTTTACAACGATCATTTGATGAAAAGAGCGTACTAATTCTTAAGGCCGGCAACGCGCTCGCGAGACCTCTGGTATTGAGTTATGAGGACATGGGCAGCGGTATAACTTAACATCAGGTGGCTCACCATTGCCCTCTGTTCTATAAAAATCCAATGTTTATCATTATGCCAATCAATGTTTTACCATTTTCATGGTATGGTCAATATATTATGGAGGGGCCAATAATTAGTGATCAAATCGTAAAACAGGTGCATTTGCATTTCATTCACCGATAGTGGCCTTATTAATTTTAACCGACTTCAAAAAAAGAAGCATTTTCTCATTTCGTATATATAATATATATATTATCATGTGTTCGTGGAAAACTTCGTCGTTTATGATGTACTGTAATTTGATGTTTTTTTTTGGAAAGGAGATATCCGAGGGTTGTACCATGATAAGCAAACTGATGATGGCATTATAGTGTAACCAAGGGGAACCTTCGAAAATTTAATAAAAATCAAAAGATTATCCTTCTTGATCATGATGAAAAATGGTCCTTCGAAGTTCGGTTAATACAAACGGTCGGAAAAATACAATAAAAATACCAGTAATTTATGATAAGCAGAATTAAGAATTACCAGCGGAATTACTAAAACAGCGGATTAGGTATGAGATAAGCACTTGCTAAGGCACTGTTTAGAGCTTGCACAATTCAACTATAATATGTTTATATAGATATGGTTATACTATTTCAAGATCAAAAAGAAACAATGTTTAATAAATTCCCACGTTGGACTATACAACACATTTCCCTTTAAATAGACCTCAATTTAAGAGTATTACGTAACGAACACAAAAGTGATCCCCCACACAAAAATGTGCCCAACCCGTTCGGGAAAGATTCACGATTCAGTCCACGCGAGTGAATCACAAAAAGTTGAAGTGATATCAAATAATAAATTAATGCACAGATGCGTCCATTGTGCCGCTGACGTTTTGGGGATCTCGACTTGTTTATACGGTTAATGGGTCACGACTGGACAGGGGAACGGGGATCGTGAAGCTTATTTATTTTCTATAGGTCCATATACAATATAATTAAGGCTATTAAAGACATTAATTTCAGCATACATGCCAAACAATAATTATATATTTACTTACATACTAATCTATTAAAAAAAATATATTTTAATATTAAAAACACCTTATTTGGATTAATTAATATTGCTTTGAAACTGTTACGAAAGATGGCGCAGTTAGGTTTTAGTAGGTCCATTGTACCTCACGCGTCGCGTCAGTTTTAAAAGTTTGGGACTTCCAAATGGATATCCCAACAATAAAAAAAAAACAGGACTGTTACTTTAAATTGTTGTGTAATTTTAAGTGTTCTTAACTAAGGTGATCCAAATTCTCGAGAATTCAAAATATTTAAAAACACTTGCTAAGAATGGTTCTAACCTTTATGAGAAACACTGCTCATTTTTATTAAAACGAAACTTAGCCTTTGGTGCCCAAAAGAGTTTCGTCACTTAAGCCTAATTAAATAGGGTACGATAATATTAATTACCAAATTTTACCCGAAACTTCGCTGAATTGATTGCTACTGTCACCAAGGTCTAGTTCAATTATCTGTCTTTTTATATGCGAGATTTTCTTTCCATACACAGCTCGAACAGCTCCCACCATCAAAAATGAAATAGATTAAATATTTTAGTTTACACTACACATATCTCCTTTACTATAGAACGTTATGAGGACTTTATTATGGTGCCTCATCATTTTGGAGTTTTATTTTACAAATTATTTTTTATGGTGGATACCAACAAGAATACAAATACAGGTTCACATGCATGACATTTCTGAGATTCACTTAGAAATAATATAGATAGTTTATTATGAGTTTTTCAAACTATTATCTCTATTCCGCGTTGTGACTTGGGTCTTTGGTTATGTATGGATAAGCTATACTCGAATGTTTAATAAGCTATATGTTTAGGTATGAAAGTCTTGAAGTCGAGTCAAACAGTCCAGCAACTACATCAAATCAAAATTTATGTAATCATATTAAATGATGAACGTCAAAATTTAAAAAATCTACACAGGTGGAACGATGAAATGGAATTTTGTTTTATTTGTATTGTAAGCGAAAAGCATAGAAAATATATTCCAAATAATATTTTTATCAAAATGCTTAAGAATACAATTAAAATAGCAAAATTCAAAGCTTTACATTTGGCTGAAAAGAAATATGAAATTCATACAGCCTTATTATTTCACTTATTTACATAAGCAGTTTTGTAATGTTATTCAAATTTAACAGCGCGAACATCGCTGCACACGTGTATTATATTTAAAATTCTGCCCATGCCAAAGATTAATTGTTCTTCAGATGTATTAATGATACATTAACGCTTAAACTAGCTGATTACTTTAGGTATAATTCCAAAAGGGTTCAAAGTCTACTATCTACTCTTCTTAAAAAAAATCTACTTTTTTGATGTCCAGGAACCGGATTTTTAATATGTAATCAGTAAAATTTTGTAAGTATTACTAATTAAATAAAAAAGTACGTCTTGGGACGCCCGTCAGAAGTGATAAGTTAAACTAATCTAGGTAGTTCAACTTACTTTAATTCTGGAATGTTCCGAAGATCATCTTCTGCTTCAATCATCATATTTTTACTTTTTTTAATAATCATTTTCAAAAACGGTGATAGTTTGAGCTAATATGCTCACTGTCAACAGTAATTGTCTAAAACTGAGTAAAGAGAGGGGGAAAGCGTTCGTCCGAAATACGGCTAACGCTGCGTTTTAGAGAGAAAGAGAAAGTCCTACCGCTGCCGTATGCGTAGAAAGAGAGGCTTGACTAGGTACCGTAACGCGTTACGTAACAAAGCGGTTTACCCTCCCGTAAGAAGTTATCACTTCAATAAAACATCGTTTACGAATATAAAGAAATTAATTTCATTATTTCAGCACCCGAACCAATGTGTTTTGCATCTAAAAATATTTTTACTCATAAAACAAGTGATCCTTTATAAATAACAACACCATTTAAATGTGAATACAAATTATATCAACTATTCAATTATTTAGTTTGTGTGGGAACTATTTAAAATATTTCATACATATATTACAAACATACGGGCAAGCCAAAACATGGGACCTGGAACAACAGTACCTAATCATGGATTTTTGTATGGTTTTATGTATCACATCTGTTGGATCTATAACTATTCTATGGCCAACCCTTTGCTCGTAAATATAGTGTGATTTGCATAAGAAATGCGGCACACACTACGCTACTGAATATATTAACAGTCACTTCTGTACTTTTTCTACTCATCTATGTAATCTTTTATTTAAACCGACCATTTTGTTATTTTATGATTTTGGTTTTCCTACGCCTTTTTTTTCACTTGTGTATAAGGTATTCAATTGTTTTAGGCATAGTTTTAATCTCGTCACACAATAGATATAAATGATAAATGTAGTCACAGTAATAGAAGCCACTTTCTGACGAATATACGATGGTTCTAGTATGATGGTAGCAAAATAATTGTATAAGAAAACAGTGTAATAGGCGCAGTAATATATTCCCCGTTAGGGGTTTATGCTTCTAACAATCACAATTGAATTCTTTACACTAATAATTAACAGCTTGATATCTGGCTGATCAATTTAAAAAAAAGCTTTGTTAAGAAAAAAATACTAGTAAAAACTAAAATTGGAAGTGTAATATTTTTGTAAAAGTTTTGTTCACCATAATTGTCTTATTGACGTGATAACGTCTTTAAAATCGTTTTAGTCCGGTGACATGTTCAGAAACTTGTGTCACACCAAAACCTCACGAGCGCGATCGCAGGTATAACGAGAGAGAGATGGACCGATCTCCCGTCTCATCTCACTCTAGCGGCATACAAACGAATGGAGATTTTCTCGTGCGGTTAAGTTTTCGTTGAATGTTTAAAGTAAACTTGTCATTTTACACCCGAAATTTATCATCAAAAGTGTGAATAAAACGATAGATGTAATTTAAAATTTGAAACAATTGTTATCTTCATTAATTCCTTACTTCCCAAAAACTTCTATCACCAATAAGACGTATCACGTAAACATCTCGATCGTAAACCTACTTTACAAACAACCAATTTTTTTTTTTTTTTTAGAATAGATAGCTTGTAGCATCCAGCAAAAAAATCATTATATAATAATGGTGTAGTTTATAAATAAAATATTTTTTTTTTAAATTATCACTTTTTAATCATTATTATGTATACTGAGTTGATAATATTTTAAATACTGTGTTTTGTGTGTTGGTAATAATCAAAATAAAATAAATAAGTAAAATAGCTTTTGATCATACTGAAAAACATTTAACTTATTTCGTTACGAAAATGACTTTTTAATGAGCACTTTTCTCTTGAAGTCCTTAGAGGGATATAAACTGCCAAGAGAACATAATTTTATAAAAATACACGTGCACTTAATACATTGGGCAATCACAAGTTTTCTCATTTTAGCCCGGAACTCTAGGAGTTAACTTATTCCCTCGTATCTAGAAATCTTCAGGGACTCCACAAACACGTCCGCACATAATCGGATTACGTTCACAGCGTTGAAGTCTCTAACAATTAATCTCTTCACAAACTGCATTAAGTAGTTTCTTGATCTTTAAGTGTCACTTTTACAGTTTATAAAAATAATTATTAATACAATTTTATACAACAAAATATACCCTTTTATATTTTAATATATAAATTTAACTTATTGAGTTACGAAAGTGTTGAGAGGAAATGAACACATTATATGTATAACAAAATGGCTACCCACCATAGTATCTCCACCACCTATGGTACGGATATTGTACAATATTTGAATACGAAAATGGAGTAATCTATAACTGTAAAAAAATACGCTTAGGTCTTCCAATTTTTGCTCCTGTTTCTATGTGAGTGTGAAATGAAATAGTGAGTATGTGAGTGTGGCGTGGGCAAGCCCATATCTTTTTTATAAACATATTTCTTACTTATTAGTAATTCATTTATTTATAAGAACATAGCTTAAAATGTTACATTCCATGCGAGTGAATGTGTGAAGACCCAACAGTAAAGTAAGTCGCACGCATACGATGCCATCTAAATTTCGTCTATTTTTATCTAAATTAAAAATCTGAGACATGTTTCTTAGGTTATGGAAATTTGACAGAATTTGTAATTCTACGGTGAACTCGACTCTTAACATTTCTTTTATATTAAATTGAAGATTGCATTGCACAGTTGTATAACCGCATTTTATAAATGTATTATACCGACTTTAAAAAATACCAACGGGTTGGTTGTTAATTCGACTTATAAATTTATTTTAATATTTGTGAATATTCAAGCATACCACCGTCGGTGGACTGATTTGGATTTCTGAAACATTTGGAGTCGATTTTTCAGGTAAATACCAGTTTAGTTGTGATTCGTCACATCAAAACCTAAAAAAAACAGTTTCAAATTAACTCATAATGCTTGTGCATCTATTTTGATGATTTTGATGCATCACACTAAGGAAGAAGTTTTTGTCAATTCAACTCCAGCCATGCGATTCTGTTAATCCGTGAATTCACCTCGCACTAACAAAGCTCCCTTCGTCACTCACGTCAGTTTTGGAATCTCATGGTATTCTGTTAAGCAATTTCATATTACGTCTTGACAAGCGGAGGAAGCCTCTAGTTTATTGTTTATCAGAATGCCAAATCGTGTAAAATTACTGCTTCACGACTGATTTGAGCGCGACCGCCATGTGCTAAAACCGCTATGAGAGTTCGATAAGTGAGTTACAGATCGCAAGGCTGTAGACCTAAATGGAATTTAAGTATTTCATATACACCATATATTTTACCTAATATATATTCTATACAAATAAATCGTAGAAAACATATTTGATAGTTCGATGCCCATTTTCGAAAGGACTATAAAGTAACATCGTCCAAAGACCTCTAGCGTAGTAAATACGAGGATATTGGTCTGATTTCTTGTAAGCATTGAAATAGTTTCTGGAATTATCTATAATCACCAACATTTTACCCTGAAAATTTTATATTGACTCAAAGTAGTACTGCTACTCAAAATACCAACTGCTTTTTATTGTAAAATTTTACTATTGAAAAAGTGTACTTACCGAATCTCTCTTATTTATACTGCAATTGTATTAACTCTATAAACGCAAACTTAAAATAACTTTATTCATATAGGTAAACAAGTACACTTATGAACGTCAGAAAAGAAGCTAAATTAATTCTAAATTTACATATACTACAAGTTCGCAAGTCAAGCAATGCTTATGTTAATATTTATTTATTGACACTTCGTTGCAGAAACATAATACAATAATTGACATAATTAAATGAAAAGGAGGAGAACTGGCGGCCTTATCGCTTTCGAGCGATCTCTTTCAGGCAACCAATGTGAAAACAAAATAGATAAGGTAAGCAAATATTCTTTCTTAAAATAATAAACGAATAGTTTAGTGAGCGTTATTCTCGCCATGTCTATTGAATAAAATGCTATCCGAATTTCGGCATATCCGAAATGTTGTCACGTCAGCTCTGCGAGGGAAATCAACAAAAGTAGGGGCGTAATCTGAAGGAATAGGTGTAATGTGATTGTCCTCCATTAAACTGATTTATATGGAATCATTGTGAACCCGTGTGAAAGATGATGCCCTTACGTTTTGTTTTCGTGATCGCAATATCACAGTACAAGGGCTAAACGTTGTAGCCTATTCCGGCTTAGCGGGACGTATTTTGCTAAGGGACACTTTGAAATTCTAAAAAAAGAATTTTTGATTTCCTTCCAATCGTTTCGAGGTTAACGGTTCGTGTCAAACACGCAAATCTTTCGTCTTTAAAAAAACCGTTTTAGTTCAGATACTTTACATTTAAATACATTGGTATTTCTGTCATCTATTCATTCCTAGGTGCCCTTTTTGGGCAAACTCCCCCTCCAAATCCCGTTGTTTCTGTCCGCACTATGCCATGTATCTGCTGTTTTCTTAATCTTTTCTAAATTGTCTTCCTCTTTTGCGTTTATTGTACCTTGGTATATGCACTATAGATCGCTAGTTCAGAACTGATATTTAATTCCCGAGTAGTTCAATATTAATTATAAATTCTTCATTGCTGACTTGAAGACTATCTACATATATAAGTATATAAGAAGAAACTATCTACATATACAAGTATATAAGTTTTGAAAGACGAGAAGTACGAAAATGCAAGTTACTAATTAATTTTTGGCTAACTTAGTGCAACGTCCACTAGCGTATTAAATAAACTCATAGTTGCAGACGATGAAGTAATTTTGTTAATATCTTGTAAGCGTTAGATTAATATGCATTTATTTTATGTGTTTGGATATTAAATAACGAATTTAATATGCAAATTGGCTTGGTTATAATTTACGCCACACAATTTTGTTGTGTTGTCTGAACATATTGTCATTTGTAAATTAGTTGTACATTTTATTAGACGTCCTGGTGGACCGAAAAACTAAGTCCATGAGTATATATATATATATATATATATATATATATATATATAATAATTTTATTTATTCAGCTATTATACGCAAGACTATAAATAGAGATTTCCTCTCTATTATATTTATAATATCAGAAAGAGAAAGAGAAACAAAATAGTAATGCCGTCATAGATACGATGTGCTGTACGTCGAAATCCAATACATTTTTGACATACAGGAGTACACTTAGTACTGTCTTGTTTTTTAATCTTATCCAAAGAGTCCGAAGTACTGTGCAAGCCATATATATGAGCTGAAAAAAGGCTCCGTGTGCAGCCATCTTGATTTTTTAGGAAACTTCATTTTCACCTTTGCAAGGTGCTGCTTACACACACTGGAAGGACTGTGAAGACTTTGTTCCGTTTTAAATGATATAGAACATTTGGATCAAACTTTAACCTTTAAATGAAGCGCATAGTAAAAGCCACCTAACAACAAGTGAGTCACGCGCAATTATTCATCGTCGCACGCGCATCGCTATCGCTGACTCACTGCTGTGCTTATTTATTACATTTTTATTTCCTTTTTACTGCTTTACTAGTTTTACGGTTTAATAATTTAAGTACAAGCTCTCTTTGAGAAAGGCGATAATTTTTTAATGAAATATTACGTGTACGAACGCAGAACACAAAAATATACTTTTTGGCCCACGCTGTACTAACATATGCCATGTTTGGACTTGAATATATTTGTTAGGTTAATATACCCCCTGTGTCTGAGTGCCCACTGTGTATCGAACGACCTGGGTTCGATTCTCGGCGAATTATATAAAGATTTGAGTTGGTTTATTATATCAAACATTTTTGTGCCTGATCATGTCACTCAAAACCACTATAGTTAGAAGGTTTCAAAATTACTTTTTTCTACTTTAATTAGAGAAAGATAATTTTATATGATTTTCTTTTCTATATTAAAATAATGATGACCTGTTCAAATACTTCCGCAGCCTTAAGGGGCTGATATATATTGCATATTTTTATTTAATATAATATACCTAAATAAAAAGTTTCCTCATACATAAGTGTATGTGATCCCAACCCTTTAACTTTATTTTACCTTAAGAATATTGTAAATACTCTATATTAGTGTTTTATTAATATAAAATATCATTTATACATATTATACCATAATATATAATATTTATTTTTAATATTCATACTAAATTTAAACGTAGAGAACACATCAAAACACTTACTGGATTAAAAGAAAATTGTTTTATTTTGTACTCCTACCGCCAACAAAAATTACATATAAGAAAAATAATTTTACGGCGGAAATATTATGGCGATATCTGTATCGCCAAAGATGGAAAGCATATTTGTTTTAAAATTTTAAATACATTTAACTAAGTAATACCTACCTAATACGGCTGTGTTATTAAGCTATGGATATTCTTAATACCTACTTAAGCATATTCTGCGATAGCTTAAACAAGTCGAGGGTTATATAGCTATATCTTAAATATGTTAATAAAGCGTTGATGTTGAATATAAGTCTCGCTAACAGTACTTTAGTATTAACTAAATTATAAGTGCAGAGTAAGAGGAATCGCCTTGGGTTAAAGTTAGCATGATATTGAGTAAAGTAAGAGTATTGTGCATAGAAACGTGTCGTAACTCGTAACTCAGCTGTGATCGGGCAAATTGAATTCGATACCTCTTTACAACACACGATAATTTAAATGTGTATCCAATACGTATTATGCGACACTGGTATTGAAAATACGTAAATAGCTAGTGGGCGGAATTCTTTATCTATTGATTTAAGGAAGATTTGAATTTAGAACACTTTCGCGAAATGTAAAAGCTAATGAAATATAGCCAACTCACATCACATTACTATAAAAGGGAACTAGTTAAAATAATCATTTGTAAATAATCAATTGATATGCATTAATAAAAGTACTCTGTTTAAATATGAGCGCAAAGGAATTATACTTTTTCTGGAAATTATTCAGTCCAGGCTACAGATATGTAAGAAGAGTACTAAGTACTTTTAAGACGTATCTAATATCGTAAAGTTATCGCCCAGTGTAAAGGAACTCAAAACCGGTTTATATTAGCACATGGCAGTGGCCGAGCAAACCCGCGACACTCGGGCTTAAGCTTTGACCGAGCTTTCCGTTCAACTAGAGCTTTGAACTTTTAATCCTTCGCTTAGAAATGGAAAAAGTCAGATAAATGAATCGAGGAATACTTTTTGTCGGCGTTAAGTATATAATGGCCTATTTGTAGAAAAGTAAAAAGTTAAGTAATAACAAATAGAGCGAGGAAGTTATTTTAAAATGTTTGCGTTTACTCGCCGGTATTGAAACTGTAATATGTTACAAGTTTTTCTCAAGTCGATTTGGTAATGGTTGGAGACCTGAACGTCATGTGATTTAATCAAATAACCTTTAAACAAAAATAATTTAATCAATTATATAATGTACACTTATGACTTGTCATGAAATACATATTAATGCTTCTAATTTTACATTTACTGCCAGTTCTCAAATCAAGGGCGTAGAACGGGAGAGAAGAAATGGCAATAAACTCTCCGCCACTCTTTTTAATCGCCATTTTTTTTGTTTTACAAAATGTTTGTAAGGAGCTGTAACCATTACATCATGTCCCATGTGACATTTTAAGTAATTAATAATAATAACATAAATTAAAAACAAAGATTTGTCCTCTATCAGCAGAAGGCATGTTGAAATAGGAGCACGCACTTACATTCTCGTGGGAACATCACGCAAACACATAGTCGAAATAACCAACATCACCGCATACACGAATTCAAGTACGACCAGTCACCCACCACAAGCAGCACCCGTTCACGAGCATGACGCATGGCCAGTCATCGGCCTTTATTCTTAGCTACCTATGGACTGTAAGAGTTATGATTTAAAGCAAATTCTGGAATATTTTAAATTTTTACGACTTCATAAATTTATACTATAATGCGATAATCAATACATTATTACACTAGACAAAACGTATTAAAATCAGGAAGGCCAGCTATAGTCTAAATCGTTACAACGCCAAATAACGCTTATCGGAATCAAACGATATAGGTGTCTAACAGATTGAGAAGATTGAATTAGTCTGATTGAGTTAGTCTTAAGTGCTAAAGAGTGGTAAGTGAATAAATATCACATAACAACAGAGTATCTTCCCTTTAATAGAGATTGTGAGTAGTGTTATTGGAGACTTTCTTATGTTAAATATCCTTTTTAGTAAATTAGGTTAGACTTAAATTACTTATTACGTACGTAACATAGGGTACGTTAGGCTAAATCGTAATGTTCCATAATGTCTAAGTGAAGTGACAATGTATCTAGTGGCTTAAAAATAAAAATAAAATACTAACATACAATATAATGTAAACATAACATACATAATGAGCAGTGTTGGCCTAGTGGCTTCAGCGTGCGACTCTCATCCCTGAGGTCGTAGGTTCGATCCCCGGCAGTGCACTAATGGAAATTATTTCCATGTGCGCACTTAACATTCGCTCGAACGCTGAAGGAAAACATCGTGAGGAAACCGGCTTGCCTTAGATGCAAAAAGTCGACGGCCTGCGGGACAGGAGGCTGATCACCTACTTGGCTATTAGATTAACAAATGATCATGAAATAGATACAGAAATCTGAGGCCCAGACCTAAAAAGGTTGTAGCGCCACTAATTTCTTTTTTTTTGTCTAGGAAGATCATCTATATCACAAGGAAGCTATGACCGTTCCTGACGTAATAATAACCACTTGGTAAGTATACTAGTATCGGCCTCGAGTAATCAGTCAATCGTTTTCAAATTTGTTTACAACAGTTGTACCACAAAGAACGGTTCTGTGTGGTACAACTGTCAATACATAATTCATACTAATATAATAAGTCCTGAATACGTATCTGGTTATAATGTCTCCTTACCAGGAAGAAAGGCACACAATATTGTCAGCCGTAAGGATTTAGACTGATGCTGATTGATACCTTACCTCACAATAGTTCTTAAACACGCACTAAACACTCACTAAAAAATTCTAAAAAGTGGACGTAACTATTACCATTAACAAGAAGTATATATTAAAATGCATCTAACCCGAGTAAATCTCAACAAAGACTAATCAAAAAATGTGAGGATCGGCCGAGTAAAAATATTTGGGATCACTCTCATAAAACTTTTAAATCAAAATTATGTAGTTCGAACAACAGTTTACTAATTGTGATAATTCCTTGATTAAGATTCAATATAAATACAACCATAACCCTTCTATTAAACAGCGAAGTTGGTTAAAAACAAAACTACAAGATCACAAAACAAAACAAGAGTCTCCAGTCTACGCTACAGGGAGACTTGTTACACTTAAAAAGGCTTTAATGCTGTGAATTTAACTCGTACAACACAGCAATAAGGTTTAGATTCCTGTAAATAATTGATATATTAACTTTGTCACCAAGGCGAAGGACTTGTAGATTTATTTGTATGTTTTGAAGTTGTATTTTAGGGTATTCGGTTCGATTTCCGGAATGATTCGTTTGATGAATAAGGTTTCGTATTAATTATTTGAGTATTTGTACTCAATTCATATAAGTTCGGTGGTATTACAATTGCAAATATGTATAACATTTCCAATTTCAATTTGTATTTCTATGTAATACGTTTTGTTTGTCATAGGTTCATCAACATGTTTAGTGGCTATTTTCGTACAACTTAGTATAAATGAATCTTGTCTACTTGAGTAACGATATTCAAACAAAACAATAACGATTTCAAATTTTTTTTTGTATTCTTTACATTAGACATTATAGTATGACCTTGTTTGCATGTATTTTTAAGTATTATGACATACCTTAACTCAATTCCTTTTTAATATATTTTGTCTTTTGTTGAAGACGCATAAATTTGAAAATAATAGAAATAAAAAATAAGGCCTTTTTGACAATTGACCTACTGATTAAATTGTTTTTCCTTAACTTCACGTGTGATGCGTATTGTGAAACTCTTACGGACTCAAGACGGACCTCCTACTAAAATTCATAAGTCGTACAACCTTTTTTAGGTCTGAGCCTCAGATTTCTGTATCTGTTTCATGATCATATTTTGTCAATCTTATAGACAAGTAGGTGATCAGCCTCCTGTGTCCTGTTAGGGTCTAATACAAGCCGGTTCCTAACGATGTTTTCTTTCACCGTCACAAGCAAATGTTATGTGCGCACATAGACGGAGAGTCCATTGGTCCAGCCGGAGATCGAACCTACGACCTCAGGGATTATAAATTTAATACAAAATAAATAAAAATGTGTTGCTTATGTTATCTCATATGTACTATAAACCAATATTTTTAAGATTGCTGTGACTTTACTGGCCTCAGACTGTTCAATAGTAATTTCGACGGAAGTCGCCTCAAAGTCATAAGGACCCGGACTCTCTGAGAGAAAGCGGTATTTTAGACAAAAAATAACTTTAAATAAGGGAAAATATGTTTATACATAACTTTAAAATGATGCGACAAACTCTGGAACTTAATAGACAATTAATTTAACATTTTTATGAATGAAATAGAATAGTTAAAAGCCAGATACACACATATCATTTGTAATAAGCCATAAACTTCATTAAGCGATACGGTTAGTGCAAAATGAATTCACATGATATGAATAAAACAATAAACAAATGACAAACGCAGGTCCGGAAACAATATGGCCGTCGATTTATTTTACCTTCTAATATCCGGTTGAATGACAGACATATTAATATTTCCTATTTGTCGATAGATTTACTATTGATATAAATATATACAACCGTTTCACTGCGGAATTACTCGTAAACTGTCTTTTATAATTATTATTTGTATAGACTTATGAAAAAAAAAATCAGTGGCGCTACAACCTTGTTAAGTCTGGGCCTCAGATTTTTGTATCTGTAATCATGATCATTTGTCAATCTGATAGGCAAGTAGGTGATCAGCCTCCTGTGCCTGACACACGCCGTCGACTTTTTGCGTTGAAAGTAAGCCGGTTTCCTCACGATGTTTTCCTTCACCGTTCGATGAATGAAATGTTAAATGTGTACATTGGTGCACAGCCGGGGCGCAAACCTACGACCTCAGAAATGAGAGTCGCACGCTGAAGCTACTAGGCCAACACTTGTCCGCACATACTTATGATCCTTATTCTATTAATCAATTTTTTGAAAAATCCTTGTGCTTTTTGTTGAAAAATAAAACCATCTTTAAAAATTCTGATATATGCATATATAATGCAGCGTATAAAATATATTTAACTATTAAAATACTAACAACAAACTCATCACTTTAAAAATAGAAGAAAATATTGAAACTTTTAAACAGAAATAAACGGACGCTGTGAACGACAATATAGCTTTAAAAGCTCTTCTGTAAATGACATAAAATTCACCACAACAGTAGGCTTTATCAATTATACAACGCTGTGACTGTTAAGTGCATTACCTATGCCTGGGGCCGTACAAAGGGTTGTCGTATGTCCCTTTGTGCAGCAATCATATTCAAAACCAGACTGGTTTCGCAAATTTATTTCATTTTTACATTACGTATTGTATTGACGTCCGCCAGCGGCGACTGTAGATAATGTATGGTTTTTAGTAGCAGTTTTTCACGGGTGTATGTAAGTGTTTTTCTTTCATTGTATAAAGTTGCATGAAAAGAACAATCTTACACTTGAGACATCACTTCTGCGTTAGATGATGCCTGCTGCTAAGATTGTGAAATAATATCAAGGACGACTTACTTTTTATGATATTTGAATATTGTATGTTGCAAAACCAAAAATGAGCCTTGGGCTATAGTTTCTGGCCAAGGTCTTCTTCTACACTTTCCATCGCAAAATAATCTTTCACTAAGAATCGCACCCGGGACATTCGAAATAAATTTTACGTGCTACCAGTTAAGCCACGAAAGCTCCAAAAGATAAAGTTTGAGCCATTAAGAAATTATCTACTTATTAAACTTTGTTCATTTATTACACGGCCCATCCTGGCTGAACAGTTATTTATTAAATATTTTGCAAAAAAATAGCCTTTGTTACTCCGGGATAATGTTTTCAAAAAGAAGTTTGAAAATCGTTCAAGTAGTTTTGATTCATCAAATAAAATTACAAATCTTATTTATTTCGAATATTAGGACGAAAGCTTTTATGAGACTTCGTTCAGCTTCTACGTTTCTACGAATACGATGTTGAGTTTGTTTGAAAATGAAACTCGGTTCGCTCCGCGTCGCAGTAGATTTTTCGCTGTTTAAGTTTAAAAGTGTAAAGTTATAAAATAGGATTCCGCAAGGACACGAGGGTGGCGATCAAGTGCAGTCGACAAAAGTTACCGGCTGAGCAACTTGGGGCAACTTTTGTGAGCAACTTGTCCTGACTTGTCTATTCCTTGTTACTTGTTTCAAACTGCATTTGTTTTGATCTTGAAACTTTCAATATTGAAGATTCTTGTATTTTTAAGGCATATGCACTATTTGGCACGCTTTCGTGGTGAACATCATTTCAACCAATATTGTTACTTAATATAGAATTTATTCTTCTTTTAAAATTGCTACTGCGTACTTCAAATTATGACTTTATATTTTCAGTTAAATAAAAGATAATTAAAGATTAATTAGTTTATTGTCTTTAATTACATTGTCGTTTGTTAAAGGTTTAATTTCAGTTTTCTTTTGATCTATTAATGTACTTATGTTTTCTGATTCATATATTTTGTTTATCAATGTTATATGTTCTAGCTATGTGTATTGTATGCAGGTTTTCTTTTATAATATAGGCATGTGTAAGCTGTAAGATTAGTAATAAATAAATTCTTAATTATAAATGTACTTAGAGCCTGTGCGGAAAGAAAAATGCAGCAAAGTTTACGCGGACTAATATAATCATTTATTCACAACAATTATTAAGAATCTAAATAATTCTTTGACTGACTGTCGAATTCTAATGACGTAACATTATTATAAAAAAATTGTTTACTACAATTTCGTAAGATTCGGAAAAAGAGGGTAGGTTTAGTTCGATATAAATCTCACGTCTTGTAAAGAAATATTACTCAACCATAGTTAATAGTTTATAAGAAGTTAAATGTTAAAACCGAAATAGCGTTGAAAAATAGGACATCAAAGGTCTTCAGAACTCGTCTAGGATCGTAAAGAAAGCTATAAAACAGAAATAATAACAAAACTATTGACCGCTTGTTATTTCACTGTTTATAAGATTTATAGCACTTCCATTAATATCTGTCTCCTCCCTGGCTTAGTGGTTATTACCATGAGTTATATGTTGTGGTATAACCCGGGGGTACTGGTTTCAATTCCAGTTGAAAAGTGAGCAGGTTAATATACTTGACCTAGTAAAAATATAAATATCGATGTCTGTCATTTCAGTGGTGTTTGTTTTGCCCAAATCTATGTATTCATTATGATAATTTTGGTATAGATAGATAAAAATCTGGATGTTACAAGTTAGTAGATCACAAAGCTTTAGCAAGTTTGATCATGATTACCTAATGTTAAGTAATACCGCCGCCCATGGATTACATTGCCAGAAGGCTCCCAAGTGCGTTGCCGGCCTTTTAAGAATTGGTACGCTCTTTTCTAGGACCTTAAGTCGAGTGGGAAGGTAATTCCACATAGTGGCGGTGCACGGGAAAAACTGCCTTAAGAAACGTTCAGTTGTATAACGACGGTATTTGTATTTCTTATTCTGTCTTGATGTCTGATGATGAAACTCAGCTACAGGTATTAATCCGAACAACTACTCTGAACAGTTTATTTTATTGTAACTTAAGGAGTAATAGAATACTTGTCTTATATTATGAAGGACAATGTTACGGGTGGTGTTAAGTAAATAACAGTAAATATATCAGTAAATTAACCCACAAATGTTACTGAAGTGAAGGATATATACTATATATATTTCTTAATATAAACTAAAAGTTTCGTTGTATAAAATAGATTTTGATATTCAAGTATTTATTTAATAATAATTTTTAATTATGATTTGGTAAGAAAAACCTTCGTTTCATTGTAACTAACATATTTATAACGAAAGAAATCAAAGTACCCATAAAGCAACTTTCGATTTAACTAGGTTAATGGTGTTTTTAACGCTGAAACTTAACTCTTAAAGTTTGTTTTAAAACACCTTTCCGGACAAAGATTATTTAAATTATAGGTGCGATGATGGATGGTGCGTAATAAAGGGTTATCAATGATTTTGGTTTTCCAGCCTTTTTTACGATCAATTATAGTGGAGTTTTGAAATTGAATGGGATTTTTTAATCTCTTACTAATACAAGAGTATAAACGTGAATTTAATTATTAATTAATTACATCATTAAAAACAATATATTTAACCCCTTTTGTATTAAAAGACACAAAATATTAGTTCAATACTTGATTGGCCTTGAAAAATCCATTTTAAATGTTTTCGCAACTCTCAAGGCATGTATAAAAGCCCCAGCTATGCAATATTATTGCCGTTATCAATGTGACAAACAGTCCAGTATTGTTATGTCTTTTAAACAAATACCTTAGTATTAGAAGAAGTAAAAAACTGTCTTAACGTCGGCACTTAAATAACACAGGGTATATATCATAAAACCTGCTAATTTACAAATTTATACTTACCATCAATAATTTCTTGAACTTGGAACACAGCGAATGAGGAAAATAGTTACATCCTTTTATTTATAATCTAGTAATTCTATAAAATGAATAATCTATGTAAAGCGTAGCCAACCCGGTGTTACACTCAAGCTTATCGGACAGAAGCTCATTGGCCGAGCTTTCGATGACAAATTGGTGATTAGGGCCTATTTCACAAGCATTTGTTAATTCACTGATAACGCTGCCCTTTTTATTGCTTTCAAACAGATATAAGAAGTTAAGTGCTCGCTTTGTTGCGTTATGAATTATTACTTGGACATTAAAATATTGACTTACGTTCAAGTGCCTTTAGTACAATGTACGGAACGATTTTGAGAAAGAGTTTTACGCTCTGACGGACGGAGTTTTTAGTATTGGAGAAACCAGAGATTTTGGGTTCAATTAACAAAAGGCCGAGGGCCTTGTCTTACGTATAAACGTTAAATGAACTGTGAATTTTGGACACAGTTATTAGTTTTTAAACTGAAGTTGTTACTAAGCTAACTATAGACTAGGTACTAAAAAATTATACAGGAAAAATTTGTGTTTTGTAACGAATTCAAAAATGACTGGAGTTTCACAATCCGGGATTGATCATTGACTGTTCACACATAAACAATTATTCTGAGTCTCAATAGTGTCTGCGTATGCGAATCCTGTTCGATGAACTTTTGAAACGCTCACCCACTATAAACCCATAGAGGCATACATTTGGTTGATTGTTTAAATTCCCCTTATATACAAGATAACTATTAAGCTCTTTTGTTTGTTTATGGCCAAAAGAGTTTTGCTCACCTTAACTTATAAGCGGCTGTCCAAATCAATATGGATTAAAGTTAAAATCCGGAAGTAATAAGTAGGTAATTTACTTCCGACTTTGGTACTAATAATATAAAATGGGCGTTATCTTAAGGGCCAAGATGCCCCTTTTTATGGCTATATAGAATGTTATGTTCATTCAAAATTAACTGGTAATACCAACGACTAAATGGACTTTGGTGCCCTTTTCTAGGCCTGAAATTTTTGTATCAGTTTCATAATCATTTGTTTTTTTCTAATAGGCAAGTAGGTGATCAACCTTCTGTGCCCGACACATGCCGTTAACTGTTGGAGTGAAGGCATGCTGGTTTTCTCACGATGTCGTCGTTCACTGTACGAACGAAATCCGCACATAGATAGAAACTTAATTGGTGCACAGCCGGGGTTCGAACCTACAATCTTAGGAATGAAGAGCTGCTAGGCCAACTCTGCCTGTATAATTTATATAAGATCATGCCGTCATATATAAATTAAAGTATTATTGTCTTCAGTTAAAGAAATCTAAAACCATTTTATTAATATAACTGTATATTGTTATGTTTTAATATGACTCACTAATGGGTATTACCAAAAGCACAATAGTATCAAGTAACCTTGGGTCTATTCCTTGGGGAAGTTCGGGAATATTTATCACCCCTCAAATAATTTCAGCCCCTGTATGGCTGATGACAGGCGTCAAATTAGTTGAATTGGACGTTGACTAGATTTTACCTTGATTAATAGTTAACGAAAAATATTTAAATCCACGTTGAATTTTTAATACAAAATGAAATTGGATTCCAACTCCTTAGGATTACTTTGGATTTATACAATTTTGAATATCCAATATATGCAAATCAAAGTTATTTGTTTCATGATTTACTATGTTTACTTAATACTATTGCAGTAGAAAAATTTATAAAAATAAAACTAAGAACATAATATCACAAATAAACATAACAACATTTTTACAACATATTAAATATATATGACACATAGATGCCGGTTTCCTCTCGACGTTTTTCTTCCTCAGGGATGAGAATCACACGCTGAAGCTACTAGGCCAACGCTGCTTTGCAAACCTGCGTCATGTCTCCTGTGTTAAACCTGGATTAGTACACATAGATGGCATGTTTGTATCTATGTAAGAAGTAATTTCAAAAACTGCTAAAGGAAATCCTTTAAGAATTAGATAAAACTACATTTTCCCGTGTAGCAACCAACTGCTAAGTAAAATCAAAGTATGTAAAACATATTTGCTAACTTATATAAATGACACTAAACAAAATGCTAAAAGTACTTACAAAATTAAATACGACCTGGTTATACATATCAGATAAAATACAAAATTAATTGCCATGTTACCTAATTACTGAATGTGCTTAAGCCTGTATAAAAAAATAAAATTCATAGCTTAAACAATCCCATCCGAACCTTAAAAATTAATTCATGCAAATGACCAACTTTTGAAAACATAGGTGATGCTATCAACATTATCCTAAACTTAAAATTATTCACGCAATTTCAAACCGTATCAACTAACAATAAGGATTGAAATACTTCGACAATGGCACAAAATAACCCTCAAAATGCCAAGTGTACTCGTATATTTTTTAAAGTAATTAATTCCGCCGTAATGGCTTTTTAACGCCGTTGTTTCATTAGTGTTTTCTGCTTCGAACTCTTTTTGATATAATTTTTTATAGAAGAGAAAATGAGTTTTCGGATCATTTTACGGCAACCAATGTATGCGCTATTTGAATTATTTCAAAACCGTTTATAGCATACGAGTCGCAGATATTTGGCATGCCCCAAAACGTTAACTTTCTTGATAAAACATAAACGTTTCTATTTTTGAAGCTAGATAATTTCCTAGCAATGCTTATCTACCTAGATTAAGCAAATTAGTTTCACCTAGATCCATTTTTCATTACAAATCACTTTATAATAAATGAGGATTATATTTTACTATATGAGGATTTTTTGCCGCTCTGTAGAACCATCTGCCCACTGAAGTATTTCCGAACCAATTCGACTTAGAATCCTTCAAGAAAAGAGCGTACCATTTCTTGAAAGGCCGGCAACGCACTTGCGAGCCTTCTGGTAATGTGAGTGTCCATGGGCGGCGGTATCACTTAAGATCAGGTGAGCCTCCTGTCCGTTTGCTTCCTATTACATTATAAAAAAAATATTTTCGTTGTAGATTTACACTAGACGGACCACAACACGGAAATATAAAGAATTTTCGATAAGATTCTATAAGATTAATTCAGGTTTAACGCAGTAGACATGACGCAGGTTTGGAAAGCAGTGTTGGCCTAGTGGCTTCAGTGTGTGACTCTCATCCCTGAGGAAGTATGTTCGATCCCCGGCTATACATCAATGCACTCTGTCTATGTGCGCATCTAAAACTCGTTTTTACGCTGAAGAAAAACATCGTGAGGAAACCGGCATGTCACAAATATAACACTCGACGACATGTGTCAGACAAGGCTGATCAGCTACTTCAGCATACTTTTCTATGAAATAAAAATATAGGGTTGTTGCACCATTTTATTATTATTATTACTTCTTAGCTTTCAAAGCAGCTTTACTGGTTTTAATACCAAAAACGACCAAAGTCCCTCATCTGATATATCTTTTCCGTGATCCTTGACGTTTAAACTATGCGATATTGTGACCTATATGAAGCGGTTAAAAGTGAATCAAAAGTTATAAACTGGCCAATTAAGACGAATACAAAACGGTTACCATATTATGAAACATGATACCGTGTAGGCGATGTATATATGAATTTATTAATACTAATCAAGCAATCTTTAATACGCGTTTTATTCATACAAAAGTACGAGTATAATGTACTTAACAACTTATTAAAAAGCAGTCTTAGGGTGTTTAAACTTGGGTAAGATTGAAAGTATGAAACTCTATGCGAAAATAGAATACGTTTTAGACATACGGTTGTCATTCAGGATTAGATTTAGTGACGAGACTTAGCGCTATTGTCTTAGAATCTTAAACTGACTTAGAATCTTCTCTACTTTATAGATATGAATAATATAATATTTGATAATCTGGTCTATCTAGACAAAGCAAATAGTTGGGTAGGTAGAAAAACACGTGATTTTTTAAGTTGGTTATATATAGATATAAATAAGGATTATGATTACTTTTACTAGAGTGAACTAAAAATAGAATAAATAAAATAGGTTGAATAGATAGGCCCAGTGTGGTAAAGTAAATGACGTTTTAAACACACATTTATTTACAAAAGCGCGTGTAAAGTCTACTAAACTACGTATTATGAAACTCTCCAATCGTGTTTTGATTTTTCAATTACAAAATATTGTTCTATAATTTAATAACCCTTTCATTTCCTGACCATGGTACACGGGACCTCGACGTTCATAATTTTATAACAATGAAAGCGCTCTTTAGAAAAATGCCGACATAATTACTTAATTATTTATTCGACGATAAATTGAAAACACACCATCAATCAATGCCAACACTTTACCATAAGGCTTTACATCCGTATTTTCTTTATTTTAACGTCCTATTTACATCTATTATACTAGCTAATGTCCACAATTTTGCGTGGTTAAAGTGGCTATGGTATGGTGTTAAAGTGAAAATGAATAATGTGTGAATTTTTTAAGATTAAGGTTCAGATTTAAATATTTTATGAAATTAGATAATAAAATAAGTATTTTATTAATAATATTTGCATCTTGATTTTTCACAGATTTATATAAAAGTATTTATCTAAAATTACATAAATTAATTGCGTTTTTTAATGTTGCAAATGCATACTGCTTGTCCGTAATAAGAGACGTATTGATAACATAAGTGTGCCGTAGATGCGTAGTTAAAACAAATTGAAATTTGGAAGTAATTTTAATAAGATGCATGAACAAATGGTTAAAACTATAGTTACATACAAACAATCAAAGTTAATTATACTTTTCACGGTGCTCTGGCACAAGTTAACACGTCAGTGTACGATATTTACAATTTAGATAACGCACGGTCTGTGAGACCGTTATACTAATTGTTTGGGCCACGCGAGCCCTGTCGCATTTTCGGGTTAAATAAGTGTGTAAGGACTATCAAGATTTTTGAAGGTTTCATTATAAATATTTATGCTTCCTCGAGTGGTAATGATATAGAGTTTGTGGTTATTATAGTGTGTATTGTAACAATATTCCGGCATCATATATCATTTTGGTAAATTAAGCATTCGTAAATTATCTGGGTTATATTAAAGAAAGGTTTGTCAATGGACATTACAATAAAATCATACATCAACAAACTAAAATAACAATAATAATTAATTCTACTTTAACAGGTAAATAGCATGCTTTTACTAAATAACTATAAATAAATAAAAAACGAGAATGATAATGATAACATATTGAAACATTTGGATTATCTCAGATACTCCCACAAACCATCAAATAGTTTCAAACAGAAATAATTTTTTCATACGATTGAAATGAACAATTGAATAATAAACTTTTTAATTAAAAGAACATGCGTATATAATATGACGAACATTTGTTGCCTATTATTTAACAGATTATGTCAAATTTTAGTTAAGAGTTAGCCGTTAGATCTGCCCTGCGATTCTGTAACTCACTTTTCGAACTCACACAGCGGTTTTCGCATCGGCGGTTGCCCTCAAATCAGTCGTGAAGCAGTCATTTTATGATTTGGCATTCTGAAAAGGTGGGAGCTTGTAGTTTATTGATTATCAGAATGCCAAATCATAAAATCACTGCTTCACGACTGATTTCAAAGCGACCGAGATCTAACGGCTATCTTTTAACAAAATTTTTACATAATCTGTTAAATAAGGGGCAACATATGTTGTTCTACAACTATTTATTTACTATTCTAAAAACGTAAAGTCGGCTTCTGATTGTCCTCACAATTTTCAGAAACTTATTAGTGAAAGCAGCAAAAAATCCGATACAAAAATAAGTAAACAGGCAATCTAAAGGACACAATAGGCAATAAATTAACGCACCTTTGGGTCTTTGTGGACGTGACCTAAACACAAAAGGGGCCAATCCTTACCTAATCAAATCTCAGTTAAACCGAAACGGGAATATTGGATCTCAGCGGTGTACAGTGAAGAGCTCTCTTGATAATGGGACTGGTCGATATAAAATATCCGTTATCTCAAAATACCAAACTCTAACGTAGGTACTCCAAAATAGTTAAAAATCTTACAAATTGATTTAAAGAGCAAGTCACCAGGATCAAGTTGATCAGGAATTAATGTCAAGTTTGTCAGATTTTTTATAAATTATACCTACTTGCTATTTATACTATGTAATGTCATATAATTATATATTTTTTAATGAATGTTAAAATATAATAATTGTTTATTGTTTCGGTACTCGTGTTATTTGTATATTTCTATTGAATAAAAGAAAGTAAAGTGTCAATAGACAATTTGAATTTTTGTTACAAATTAAACAGTCGTTACGGAAAGATGCACGGTGCTCTGTGAAATTTTGGATTTAGCGCGTAAATGCTGCCCATACATTCAATTCATGTAGTTTTATCTATGCTTATAATGTAAGACAGAAACCTCTACTAGCATAGTCTGTGTATGTCGTGTTCGAAAACCACAGACTATTGTTACTAATGTATTTATATCAGTGTGCAGACTATAGTACCAGAAGATTTTACATTTTTTTATTACGAATCTAAACCACAGTTATTCGCCGAGGTGTTGTCGTTATGGCTGCATAACGATTATAAAAAAGGGTCTATTATCGGTCGATGACAGGAACAATGTAGCGGAAATGAGATTCGATCTGCACTACAATATAATACCCCAATGTTGTATTACTATTAATTATTCATACAACTGTGTTTTATATACAAAATATACATACATATATATTACGTATTCAGATAATTATTGAATCATATAATTTCGTATTTTTCAAATGTAATATTTATAAATTAAATTTTATTTTGGAATTATTTTATATACTATGTAGCAATAATGAAACGTTTGACTTTAAATAAAAAATAATAGCTTTCATTTTAACTTATTTTAATTAATTGTTTTTTTTAATCGCTCAGCATGTAAGCATTAAAAGCTTCGCTGTATTTTGAGATGATAGCATTGACTGTACTATGCCACTAGGACAAAACCTTTTCTGAATTTTCTAATGTTTTATTTTATTCTTCTTGTATAGGATAGACAGATAATGAGAAAAATATTTAATACATTTTAATTACAAAAACCGTTTGAAACATCATACTCGCTTTGTCTTAATTATGAAATTTTCAAACAGGGATTACCCGAACATTTTCAAACTTTACCGTCACATCGAAGGAAACATCAGAGATTGTGATGTTCCTAAATCCATATTAAAATGTAATTGTGTTATTATGAATAGACGTTAACGGATCTTTTAAGAACATCAAACGTTTCACAAATCTGAGCAATACTCAACTCGCAGTCATTACTAATTCCCTTTACAGATGCTAATTATTTTGCCCAAGAAATTTTCCCTATGAATAAAACAGCCTATTTTGATGTTCAATTAAGGTATTTAAAGCTATGTTACACACAACGTCAGTTCAACATAGCAATAATGATCGAATCATACATTTGGCTTTGTTAAGAAAAAAGAGGTTGCGTGTACTTCTGTACGCGCGTAAGAAGTTATACGTCTTTGGCATTATTAAAAATAGTTTTTGATTGCATGCAAATAATTAATTACAATTAAATAATCAAAGACTGGAAAAGGAGTCATTATAGTCAATAAAGTTCAGTTTACATTTGAAAAATTAATAAATAAATATTTATTATTATTCTCTTACATTAAGTGTAACATAAATTCTATTATTATTTGAATATTGTTTTTAAATTATGTCCAATGCCGTAGCATCTTCCGTGGGCAACTTCATTCAGTTAATTTTGTGTCACGGTGCGCGCGCATCGTAAAATTTCACTCTCATCAATTTTTCATAACGCGCCTAAAGAAGTATAACTTCAATAATAATAGCCTTTTATTTCAGATACTTTTACACATAAACACATTTTTATTTCTATTATCTCATTCTTGTTAGGTATCTGTGTGGCCTTTTTTGGCAAAGGCCTCCTCGAAATATCCATTCCTGTGTGAACTTTGCCACTCTCTGCCATGTACGACATGCTGTTTCCTAAATTTGATCTCTCCACCTTCTAAATTGTCTGCTCCTTATGCGTTTATTGTACCTTGGGCACCAGCTTCTTGCTCCACTTTTCTGTTCCTCTTGCCCCGCCTATTTCCAGTTAAGTTTATTTATTTTTACATACATTTTTACATAACATCTGTTACCTTAGTTGTTCTTCTTAATGATGTATTCTTTATTTTGACATTATTAGGCTGTTGTTAATTATTTATTAGCTATGGTAAACCAATAAGCGGTTTGAATAAAATAATCTGTGGCGCTACAAGATTTGCTCGCAGGTTTCTGTATCTGTATTATTTATTTTTTTGGCAATTCATAAACAGTCTTCTGTAACTGACAGATGTAAATTTATAGATCATAAGATTCATAAGTGTACCGTGTTCCATTACCTTAATTTGAAGAAATTATTTTAGTTAACACCGGTTCGTTAAAAATTCAGTAGTAGTTTCATATACAATTTATTAGTCAATTACCTTCGAGGCACAAAGAAAATCCATCCTATATATTATGTACGTATGAAAATTATATTTTGTAAGTAAGATCGAGCCTTATGTCGATTTAAAATGAATGGCTGAATGAATCACCGAATTCTTCGGGGATTCGCAAATTGACAAACGGCAAGATGGATGCCGTTAAGTGGCTGTTGTGAATATCTCGTTATTAACAATTTTCTTTTGCGAAAATCAGCGATTTGATTTTCATGGGGAAAAGGAAATGATTTGCTGGAATTTTCACTAATTCGCTTACAGTTAGAAAATAAACAATTTGCTTTAAGTAGATAAGTTTGTAGCTGGATTTAAGAATAGTGTACATTGCTTCACGAAGTTCTTGCGATTCAGAAATTTAGCACCTAGTAGAGAATGGACTCAAGGAGATACTCCTTTGTCTACTGTTCTATAAAAATGCTATACACTGTTTGTTTCCCTATTAAATAAAATTTCAGTTTATTTAAAATTTTATGGCTTATACATCGCAGCTATAGGTTAAAACCAATTTTCAACCATATGCAGATATCGCATCATTTTGTGCTTTGGTCACACAATGCGTAGGGGTGACGAGGACCTAGAGAAGTTCATCATGATTGGCAACACCGAAGGCATAAGATCGCGTGGACGATCACATCGCAGATAAATTAAATTAAGTATCGCAGTATCTATACCTTCAGTTTTCTAATGAAGCTAATAATAACTAAATAGGTAACGACTGAAATTAAGTATCCAAATTGCAGAGTAATAATGTTTCTCAACGCGTTCTTGATCCGTCTAAACTTAAATGATGCTATTGTTTGTTACTGTAAGTAACAAACGAATTGAAATTGTTGTCATATATTTGTCTTTTGTCTCTTCTATAAAAGACGTATCAATTAATAAGTATTATTCAGAGTCCAGATTAAGGGCTAAGTATAAAAAACCAGTACGGTTTTTATATAGGCTAAGAAGGAAAGGTTTTCACTACGGAAGGGACTTTAAATGATGGACTCGAAAATAGCATTTAGACTAATTATTACCTCCTTTAGTCTAGATGACTGTATTGAGATATTAGTCTCGTTTTTACTTTAAAATGTAAAGTTCGTTTCAACCTGTCAACGTCGCCTGCTGGACAGACCCTTCCCCTAAATTGTAATGCGACTGGTTCCCCGCGCTCTGCAACTACAAATTGTAGTCGAATTTGTATATTTTTGATATGTTGGTTCTTGTACATATACCATATTAATGTTATAAACTTAAGCTTAATATACTAACATAGTATTGCATGAATAGCATAGTGATGTAACTATTATCGTATCACAAACACTCGGCTCCAATTGTAACACTTACACTACATAGTGTCGCAGACGGTTGGCGCGTTATTGCGATTTCTATTGCTAGACAAATAAACAGACACCTCTGTTTGGTGACATTTCTGCGTCGTCTCCCAAGTCTTGTGTCAATATTTGGTGAGCTCACCTCATTTCTTGAGGCTAGTGATGTTATTATATCGATAACTTACATATATTAGTTAGGTCATTAAAAAAAGTTAATTTTATTTCACATTGTATGATTAAGGAAAGTCAGTCGTACATTTAAATATACAATACTTGAGGTTCTAAATAGTTGCATTAGCTATGTAATTTAGATTCGCGTATTGAACAGATAACTGCTGGTTTAATTGTAGATTTAACCTGTTTTGGTTAAAATCGAGGCTGTTTCGCAAATTTAGTCCTAATTAGCATAACCATTAACGTTCGCACATGCGTATTGTGACCGGTTTTCGAAAGTGAATCAATTCATTTAACTAAGCCTAGATTTTAAATGGATCGAACGAGAAAATACACTTAAATCTAGTGATAATATGAAAGTTTGTGCAGTAAAAGCTTCAGTTCATGTAATTGTAGCTTCGCTCATTTTGATTGAATATCTAATAGAATAATTGAAAAATGATTATCCTCCAACTTCAATTTTGTTGTCTTCGGGGTAGAGGCCATAGGATTCAAGTGTACAGGCGCTAATTAAAGAGTTAAGTTGGCGCCTGGTAGACGGAAGCAGTGATCCCAGAGCTGGTGCTTTCCTCGCTCAACGAATAAGTATCGCGATACAGCGAGGAAATGCTGACAGCTTTAATGGTACAATGCTACAGGGACAGAACTTTTTAAACTTGTTTTATTTTCCTATTTATTATTTTTATTATTACTATGTAGGTTAAGAAAATTATAAATACTGTATATTTGATTGTTATGTTGAGTTACATGGATATTATAATTATTGCGGCAAAGTAATACTTTGTTTTCAAATATGAAAACATTTAACGCTCTTACTTGGTTATCATATTTCATAAAAATCATCTACTAGAATCAATCCTAATACAATTCTATGGATAAAATAAAATTTATCGATAAAACTAAACCAACCCTAAATATCTTAGGAATTATAAAATTCTCCCCTTCCTCATGTACAGATTCGAGTCAAAAGTAAATATGGTGATATTCAGATCGCTCCAAATATTATATGTTGTCACAAACAATATTATGTTGTTACAGCCCCACTTACCTACTTAAGCTGAAATGTTTGCACACCCCCTCAACACGATTGCATACTTCCTTAAGGCAAAACCGCTGTTTTGTTTACAATTAAAGACAGGACTCACTGTATTATTGAATGATAAGAGATACTGTATAGTATAGTAACGATCTCATCATCCAAATCACATAATTGCCAAGGTGGTGATGACCAGTGTTGGCTTCAGCGTACGACTCTCATTCTTGAGGTCATAGATAACTCCGGCTTTGCACAAATGGGCTTTCTTTGTATTAAAAAATACAAATGGCCACGAAATAGAAATCTGGAGGATACTGGTTTTTAACCGCCAAAAGAAGGTATACTTCTTTAGGCGCGTTAGGGAAAACTGATGAGAGTAATTTCTTATGACGCCCACGCACACCGTCCCAAAAAACTGACAACCGGAAGTTAGCTATATTCAACATTTTAGTTTTTTTGAAGTTATACTTCTTTTGGCGCGTTAGGGAATGATGAAAGTTTTCTATTGTTAGTGTCGTTTATTTCTACAAACGTAGAATAAAGGGTTAGAAAAAGAAACAGAAAATACGTAGAATTTAGGGTTGCCTGGAAGAAACCGCTTGTTAGCGATAAGGCCGCCCGTTGCCTAGTAACTCATGTAACCTACTTACTTTTTGTTTTTTTTTCTATATGTATAATTATGTATATTACGGCAATGTAGTATTTGGAAAATATTTTTTACCTTGTTACGCCAAAGAAGTATAACTTCTAACGCGTGTACATAAGTACACACACGTTTTTTGATGAAGCCAGCTTCTTCTACACTGTGTTCTGCACTGCTCTGCCGGCCTGTTGCGTCTAAACTGGTATTTGGCGCAAAGATTTGCCTTAGAGCCTCAGGCCTTACTTATTTAGTTTTAAAATTATTAATTTCAATAAGAATCTCTCTCTCATTACTTAAAAAGTCTACTTCAAACTTAATAGTGGTAATATATTTGAAATCAAATTTAGTCTAGAATCTTTGTAGTTTATCGTTTAATATTGAGGCAATTATTTTACAAAGATTCCTTTTTCACCATGTTCCAATATGCCAGCTGACCATCAGCCTGTGTCGCACCTTTTCGGGGTAATATCTGAGCAGATATCCTAATTAAGGAGACAAGACATGGGCGGGATATTGCGACCTTTCAATAATGAACCACGCGTTAAGATGTAAGATGTAGCGAAAAAATCCATATCCTTAGTTTTTTGACTCCCTTATGCTATATTAGGAGATACGTGACGCGTAACGAACTGATTCCGAGAGCTAAGGATATATACAATTTCTCGACTTTAGCCACTGGAGCATTCGGCCAGGCAGTGGTAAGACTGTTAATAATAATTATTTATTTATTGCAAGAATATGGTGCAAAATGTTAAGGTGATACAATCGTAAATCGTTCGCATATTCTGCCATACACGATGGCGCGCAAATTTGTCTTAATTTGTTTGAGGATCCTTTAGGTTGGAGGTCCTTGAAAGGGACTCTTTTTAATAATATATTTTATTTATTATATCTTAAGATTAGTTACTGTTTTTATGATATTAGAGTGATATAATTCACTTGATTCATTCATTGTAAGGTGATATGTTAGTATTGGTTAGTAACCATAAGCACATTTTGAAGCAAAACCAATGAAATCTAAATAGTGTTTTGGTTGAACGAAAAAAGTAATGAAATCAAAGTTTTAAAACACGCTAAAAATTTTAAATAATAAAATATTTTTCCTTCCTTCCTATATTCAGTTATTAATCTGTATTAAGGCGAAAACTCTGCATTATAAATAATATTTCCGCTTATAAATTGTACCAGATTGGGGCGGACAAAAGAAAATATTTGGAAATTAAATCGTCACAGACGATGTAATTGCGGGAGGTTGCCGCGCGGGTTCGAGGGATTGCAACATTAACTGGTAAGAGGAAAATTGTCTTATTATACAAGAAGTCCTATATTAATGAAATTCAGGAAATTATTATTTAACGCTTAATGTTATTGCCGTAGTGAATTTCATAGTAACACATTTACACACAGTTTCATGGTGACTTTTTCTTTAGAATTCACTTCCTGTCCTTCTTCCCTTCCTTTAAATTTTGACTGTACAAGTGTTCATATCGTATCCAAACAACAAATTCAAATTTAATGACGTGGAATAAGTGATACATGTATCTTATGTTCCTTAATAAACATATTTTATTTTTTATTTTTATTTTATTTTATCTCTAACATAGTTTAGAAATTATAGTGATTCAAGATCTGGGCCTCATATGTCTCTCTATTTATTTCTTTTGTTTATTTTTCTTTCTAACAGGTTTAGAAAAAGGAAGGAGACCTTATGTGTCAGTCACACGTAGGCAGATTACGAAATTCCACCCGTATCACCACGACGTCCGCTGCTCCACAACCGAGCGTTTTACAAGGCAGTTTTTGCCACGCACCACCGTTTTGTGGAACCAGCTGCCCACTGAAGTATTTCCGAACCAATTCGACTTAGGGTTTTCAAGAAAAGAGCGTACCAATTCTTAAAAGTCAGGCAACGCACTCGCGAGCCCTCTGCATTGAGAGTGTCCATGGGCGGCGGTATCACTTACCATCAGGTGAGCCTCCTGCCCGTCTATAAAATAAAAAATCGATTTTTAGAGTCTAAAGCATGTCGGTTTCCTCACGATGTTATGTTATGTGCACGGCCAGGCTTCGAACCTACGACCTCAGGGATAAAAGTCGCAAGCTGAAGCCACTTCAATACTGCTCAGTAAGCAAACAATAAAAATTCACTAGTATTACTATTCAATTTACGTCAGTTATTATGGAGTCATTAACTTTGTTTATTATAATTGAATTGTAATATCAATATTTTAATTAATATAATTGTAATAGCAAAGATTTTGCTTTAAACAGCATATTATTAATTCCACTTATTAGCTGCTTTATATGTATATAACATATTAAAAGTTATAACAGAGGTTTTTGTTACTCAGTATAATGAGGTAACAAGGAAGTTTTGTCATTAAAATTAGATTGAAGGAAAACTTCTACGGGAAAAGAAACAAAACGATAAATAATTAACTTTGGACGAAAGCAAATAAGTGCCTACAAGTAGGGCTGGTAGTATTGTCATATACAAGAATTAATGTAACATTTATTAATATACACACAAAAACAATCCACGGTCATAGTAATCATAACAAACAAATATACAATTTTCTTAACCTTAAACATAGTAATAATAAAAATTAATAAAAAGAAAATTCAAATATCGCTCGCTGTTTTGCGATACTTATACCTTGAGCGCCGATGCGAAAACCGCTGTGTGAGTTCGAAAAGTGAGTTACAGAATCGCAGGGCTGGGGTTACCGGAACTATCTACCAGGCGCCAATTTAAATCATAATCCATGATAATGCAATCTTAAACACTCGCCTTATTATAACTCGCAGATAAATTTAGTACGATTATATATTTGTTATTAGGCTACCATCCTTGTTTAAAAGGACAGGGTAAAAGTACCCATAATCGACGAGTATTTTTTTTTTCTAGAGCCAAAGGGCCAGGAGGCTCATCTGATGATAAACAATGCCAGTGGGCTAGCTAGAGCTGGAGCTCTTTTCTTGAAGGACCTAAGTCAAGTTGGCTCGGAAATACTTCAGTGAGCAGCTGGTTCCACATAGTGGTAGTGCGCCGCAAAAACTGCTTTAATGATCGCTCAGTTCAATCGGTCGTCGAGGTGATACGGGTAGGGGTACGGGGGGCATGGTGACTGTCATGAAAGCATGAAAGTGGATGAAGCAAGAGACGAGAGATCCGTGGTCTCCGCCTACCCCTCTGGTAGAAATAACATAGTAATCATGGTAAGAAACAAACTAAATTTTATCGATGTTTTACTATAATTTATGAAAACGTATGAATGAAGAATTTGAAAATGGAATGTTTCACTTTTCAACAGAACTGTCAAAGCTTCGTGAAGGATTCGGCTAAGCTCTATAGCTAACCCTATGGGTTAGTAAAAATCCACTAATCCGGTAGAACGGTGGTTGTTTTATGCGCGAATTGAATTCTTGTGCGAACTTTGCTCATAAATAACCGTTGAACACGAGGGGAGAAATTAAATAACACCTTTATTTTTGGCAAATACTACGGCCGAGGTTTTGAATGTGTGAAAGAAAAAGAGAAATATACTTACAATCACGAAGTTATTTACCGAAATTTGATATATGAACTCAAGAGAATACGACAAAAATTCGTGTATCTTTAAGATTAGAGTCTAGCGGAGCTGGTGTTGTGGTGGGATTCTCAACCCTGGTGGAGCTCGAGCTTGATCGGCCCTTTGCATCAATGGATTTATCTGTTGTATGCCTGTTATCGTTTATGTGGTGAAAATATTATAAGTGCATTGACTCGTGTTGGAGTAATTTCTACTTGGAAGCCCTATACAATGATAAAGATAAATACAAGCAGAAATCTGTAGCCAGGACTAGTAAAATGATTAAGTCACGGCGGAGCATCAATGGACTTTAATTTCTGTGAGTGGTTGTTGTTGTTGTGTAGCGTGATTTTTGAAATAATACTTCTTTTGGCACGTTAAGCGGTCTACAGACCAAAGCCGCTGACCCGGCGGCACAGCCCGGCGGCTTAGTGCCGGCGGGTTAACACGGCGGCTTCAGAATGTCTAAGCCGAACGACTTTGCCGGCGGCAAAGCCGGCGGCACGACAGCCGCGGCATGTGGTGTTCTAGTAATTGCCAAATAGTCGTAGAGATTGGACGTGTGTGTTTCGAATAATTCAGAAGTAGTATTTTCAGATTGACATGGAGGAGGACGATAACAGTGATTTAATAATAGCAGTTTGTGGAGTTATTATCGGTGGATCCCTCAACACACGAAAGTGTTGGGTTAGGCCAAGTTTAATGAGTCGCAATAAATACAGTACTTGTCAAAGATTAAGTGATTTAAAGGAAGACGACTTGGTTCTATACAAACCCATTTCTTTTAAGACTTTCCTGTCATTAACCAGTACCGACTTTGAATATTTACTGAATATTGTTGGACACAAAATAGCTAAACAAGACACAAATTACAGAAAAGCAGTTTCACCAGTGGAAAGATTGTCAATAACGTTAAAATACCTAAGTTCAGGAAATTCTTTTAGTAGCCTGTGCGACGTCTTTAAAGTATCTCCTCAACTAATTTCAAGCATTATTCCTGAAGTATGTGATGCTTTAGTTGAAGGACTTCCACATTATGTGAAAATTCCAAGGAGTCAGGAAGGATGGAGAGAAATTGCAGATGAATATTTAAAAAGATGGCAAATACCCAATTGTCTTGGGTCAATGGATGGGAAACATATAAAACTTCAATGTCCCCCAAAAAGTGGAAGTGATTATATAAACTATAAAAAATATTTCAGTATTGTACTCTTTGCTTTAGTAGATGCTGATTACAACTTTTTGTATGCTAATGTGGGATGTCAGGGTCGGATTTCAGATGGTGGGGTTTTTAATAATTCAGCATTACGTCGATTGTTAAATGATAATGAATTGAATATACCACATAAAACCCCTTTACCCGGAAGGAATCTACCAATACCGTATTTTTTTTTGGGTGAAATTTAGTGATTTGTAGGCAAACCATTTACTATGATAAATATCATCAGTACCCGCACCAGACTTATTTGAATTATCTTCTTTTTTTTTCTCTCGGTAATAATGACTAGTTAAATTTTTTATCTTTCTCTCGATTTCCGGAACATCGGTAGCAAATTCACTGGCAATTTCATTAAATGCGTCGTAACGCTTTGGCCGGCTTTTGTAGTCACGGTTTTTTGGGTTCCATAATATTTCTTTTAAATGATAGAGGTCTATTAGTTTTATAACTGTTGCATCGTCCCACTCCATATTGGTTAGTTGAAAAATAAAGTGCCGACACTTCACAACAACAGAGAATGTATAAGTGATACGTCACTACTCTATGAAAGCCGGCGGGCAACTGACTGAGTGAGTAGAGAGGGATGCCGTCGGCATCGGCATGCTGCCCCGCCGGCTTGCCCGCGCGGGCGCAAGCCGGCGGCATGATTGTATAAAATAAGGCCGGCGGGTTGGGCCGGCGATCCGTGCCGCCGGGTCAGCGGCTTTGGTGTGTAGACCGCTTTAGAGAAAAATGATGAGAGTAAAATTAAACGATGCGCGCGCACACCGTCACAAAATACCGACACCCTGAAGTTATCTATAGTCAACATTTTAGCTTTTTCTATTGTTAGTGTAGTTTTTTTTACAAACGTAGAATAAAATTTTTGAAAAGATTTTTATAGTTTTACGCCAAAGAAGTATAACTTCTAACGCGTGTACGCGTACACATATGTATGAGTACACACACGTATTTTTTACGTATTAATAGTTTTTCTTATTAAAAAAATTTATTCTATATTTAAACAATTCTCTTTTTATTCTATAATAAGCGGCTTAAATATAAGAGCCCTTCAACTTTGATTTTGTTCTCTTTGGAGTAGAGGCTCTTAGGCCGTGTGGTTCAAGTTCACAGGCGCTAATTAAAGATTTAAGTTTGCCCCTGGTACCGGTGACCCCAGTTCTGGTGCTTTACTCGCTCAAAGAATAAGTACTAATACAGTGAGGAAATTAGAGAATTATGACTGAATAAATTCCAAACAATCGTTAAACGTAAATTTATTAATCAATAAAGCTTTTTATACATTTGACGATTATTTAAGTGATCCCAATCATAGGGACTGGTTTGCTCCACATCAAACAATTTGTAAGACTTAAAACTTGGCGATTAAAAATAGGGGCGGTGAGTTTCTTGCCAGTTCTTCTTGCCCGCTCTACACCCTTGAATTGCGAACTGGTAGTTAATGTAAATTTAGAATCAATTTAACATCTTTTCTGTTGACGTTCATAAGTGTACTTGGTTACCGATATGAATAAAGTTATTTTGAGTTTGAGTTGAAATGAAATGCTACCAGCAATAAAAGTACACTGGCACAGCGAGCAAAATTATTAAATTTTGCACAACACAGGGAATATGATAAATATTCTATGGAAATCTCATACAAATCAAAACTAATGGAGAGGCATTTCTGTGAAAGCGTTGCGTTATCACGACCCCCTCAAATTTTCCATACAATTTAATTTCTTGGAAAAATGCTACGTGATAACTCAGCAGAATCTTAATTTGAATCATCGGCCCATACGAGCACGATTCGAGAACGTGGATTTAGGCGGTGTGTATACGAACGATTGGTAACTAGATTACAACTAGATAATCAAAAACCACGCTTTTAATTTTCCGGCACTCACGAGCCCTCTGACATTGAGAGTGTTTACCTAACATGAGGTGAGCCTTCGCCCCCTGTTCTATTAAAAAAACTGTTTTATGAGACACTTGGCACCCGAAACCTGTAACCCTGGAGGTGTGTTGCCGGCGTTTAAATTTAACTATATTACTAATAATAATAAAGGCAGTTTATGAAATATATTTATTAAGTGGTAGTAATTAAAATCAGCTATGTATACAAAGATACATTATTAATTTTAATATAAGTATATATTTTTAACTGTGGCCTTATTTCTCTTCGTGTTTAAATAAGAATAATAAAAAAACGGTTCACGTTTAGCCCACCTTAGATAACGCATAATTTTGATAACAAAATTAGATCGTTCCTAAGCAGATTCGTCTGCGTAAAAGCATTCGTGGTATGCCGTGATAACACTTACTAGAAATCATTATCTCTATTTTATATGCAAATACATTTTATAAGACTAAATATTAGCTTATTGTACTCACCTCTTAGTGTTACAGGCGATTCGGGGAATTTTGCTTGTGGTACAAGAAATATATATAGAAAATTCTTAAAGTATAACATTTTTATAACGCAAATTATTAACATAGCTCGACGCTTAGAGGGCTTTTCATTTTTTGTCGAGAAAATTACACTGTAACAAAATGTGTCATAAAAACCGATAAAAAATACTATGTAGTAATAAACGTATGAAAATGAATCAGTGAAATACAATATAGTAGTAATTAGTTCATTTTTTGTAAACGGAAAATGAACCATCAATTGCTATATATTTGTTCGCAGCGTGAGGCCCACGCCTCCAATAGGGGGCAAATTGATTGATGGGGGGGGGGGGGGGCAATTCGAAAATGGACTTGACGTTTTTCAGTTTCTTAGGTGAGCAATTTAATTTTTCATATTAAGAATTATGTGTGTTACATTGCATAATAATTTTAGAAAGGCTATAAGGGGGTATGGCACAAAACATAAACACAACAAAACACTGCATTAGGATATGTCTGACGGACGTGAGTACTGCTGAAGGACCACAAAGTATATCTACAATATTAAGTGGTTTATTTATATACTACAGTCACGTGATACTTCATTTAGTAAAGAAAAAGAATTTTTTAAATTACCTGTAACATGTGATAGACGATGCATTCCATACAAAACGTGTAATCATTGAAGAATTTCACGAAACAATTTGCTATAGGATTTATAAGATTGCAATACTATCATTTCTGAGTTTCTAAAGTATTAGATCATCAATAATAGTAGGTATATTCGTAAGAATCACAAAATATTCTGGAAGTACTTTGTGTCTTAAATATAATTGAAAGCTTGTAGCTTTTATGTTAAGAATATTAAATGTTTTTTTCTTTGCGTCACTCTATTGAAAAAACATGAAATATCGCGTTATTTACAAGTACGATTTCCACCGTGGCACCAGTGCTGCAGAAACGGCTCGAAGGATTAACCATGTGTATGGAGGCGGTATTATTAATTAATTAATTCGTGCGGATTTCGTATATCGGGTATATTAAAAAAAACTTATAGGTAGATTTTCCAGAAGTCCAGAAAACTTTCCATAGGGCAGCGACATATATGCCTTTAATTATATTCTCAATGAGCTTGAGCGACAAAGCCGATGTAATTACTGTTCACTGGAAATCGAAAACCAAAATACGCAGATCGCGTATTTTTGTAATTAATTTGATTATAAAACATAATTTTCAGGCTTCATTAAAGTCCTAAATGAATCCAAAGTTAATTTTATTCGTGGAAAAATCTGATCACTTTGCCAAATATATTTATGAAAGGAAACGAGTTTTATTTTCAGTTCTCTTGAAATAAATCTTAATTTGACATTTGATTGATAGATTCAAATTGTATTTTGGAGAGTCGGGACTTCTCATTGATAAAATACTGCCAAGAGCTTCAAGGAATGTCACACTTGTTACTAATATTATAAATATTTTGGATTTTAAAATATCTTGTTTCGATATACATATTAATATGTATATACTGATATTATGTGATAGTTCGTTTGCATTGAATTAGCTCCAAAATTACAGGACTTATTATTATTATTATTTATTTATTGAAAATAAACACATCGTACATAATACTATATTCTAGCACTTCAAAGGGGGAACGCTGCCAGTATCTTCGGAACCTTGCCTAAAGGGACTCCTTTTAATGATATATTTTAGTTTATGTTAAGTTTCGTTATTTACTTCAATGTATATTATTTTCGATATATATATACTATATTAACATAATACATCCACCTCCGGACAAGTACTAATTAGAAAAAATATTCTAAAATTCAGTTTTATACAAGACATACTTATGTACAAACTCATATTATAAACTTTTTATATGTTTCTCATATAATTTATATAATAGGTACCTACTTCGAAGAATTTAAATAAAATCTAACCCAAAAGTTTCTCTCTTGTAACTTCTATTCCAAACAAAACTTCTAGTTGTAGTAATAGTAGGTAGTCATATTAGCAAAAAATGCAACATATTTTTTATAAAGAAAAGCGTGGGGCGCTTTTGTAATTATTTAAGTATAACTTTAGCAACACTTCTTTAGAAGATTAAAAAAGCCGGTGCCGCTGTAACCGTTTAATATCTAAGCCTCAGATTGTATTGGTTTCGTAATCATTTGCTTTTCTATTAGACAAGTAAGTGGTCAGCCTTATGTACCTGACACTCCGTTCATATATTGGCATCGTAAGGCATGCCTTGCTTTATTTCATCGTTTGAGCGAGTATTAAATGCGTACATAGACAGAACAGTCCATAGGAATCCAACCTACGACCTCAGGGATGAGAGTCGCATGCTGAAGTCCCGCGAAATTATACCATTATATACATAAATCCTAGAGATAGAGTGCTTTTATTGTTGAATAGAAGAAATTATTTTTTCTAAAAATGGTTTTTAAAAATAGATTTTTGTGATCCTTATCATGGTATTATAATCATTATCTACATTAGCCGCTATTCTCACAGTCGGTTAAATTGTCTGCACATTAACAACGCCTAATTTAATTACAAGATCAATATTAATGAATCGTAAACACAAAACAAACGAACAGACATAAGTTTGAACTTCGCACGGTCTCATAGACATCGAACTACACGCCGATATGACCCTTAACTTGAAAGAGAATATGGCTGCTTTTTCAGTGAACATTATATTTGACAGGTCAAAACTACGTAATTGGAGGACTATAAATGAAAATATAAATCTTTATTGACTTCTAGCATGTACATTAATTGTACTAAATAAATTTAACAAAATCAACCGATTTTAAATTAACGACTTTAAAATTATTCACCTAGATACCCTAACCATATCTCACAAACAACTAACCCGAATTTTATGAAACATTACCTGTTGACTAGGAATATTTGTACCTGAAATAAAGCAATGGTCATGAACGAACGTGGACAAACACACAAATATATATACTTACAATTTAGCACACGTGCTTGGAACCCTAAACATATCAGAAATTGCATTCTTTTTTTGAAGCCAATAAAAACCTTTAGGTTATGAACTACTTAGTGATACAATATGTAATCTGAGTAGACGTACGAAAACAAACCAATCGATCCTTTGGTTACATCTCAGATATCACGAATTCCTTATTTAAATTACTAAAACAGTTATGTTTTAACCAAGTTCAGAACAATTTTTTTTGTCAAAATGTGTTAAAACACCCTGCGAAAATGACGTGTCTATTCTTTAATTATCTGGTCTGTTTTTGTGTCAGAAAAGATTACGTAAACTGCTTTAAATTAATTAGAATTTTAATTATTGTAATATTGCTAAATAAAAAAAAGAATCAGCTGTTACTCTTCTCTGTGCAGATGTACGTTTTACCGACCTCATTTTATCTATACCTTTTCTGTATTTTAGCCGATATTTATGTACAGGCCATAAGGGGCCAGAACTTATCTCACTTAAATACAGACGGACCACTATTTATTTTAGATAAAATTGATTGTAAGTAGGTTTTACTAATATTTGTTAATTATTTGGGTTAGATATATTAATTGGCATATTTGATATTGTTTATTCAACCTAATATTCCTAGTGTCAGATTATTATTACTAATAGCAATACTCAATCTATATTTCGGCTTGGAAGTTGTAAAACATTAGAGAATCTTTTGAGTGAGACAATAATAGAAATTCAACTACTTAGTAAAGGACTTTTAGTATGGCGATAATTAAATCTTTACATATTACTTAAGAATACGATAATCTCTTTACTGAACAATCTATGAGAAAGACTTGTATTATAAGATTATTATTGAATAGGTAACAAAATCTTGCAAATATAAACGAGGACGAAGCTGCGGAAGAAAGTTAGTTGAACCTAAAATAATATCAAACATATATAAACATATAAACATAACATATAAGCGTTTGGTGAAATAAAAAATAATATATGTTAACTTGTGTTCTCTTCTCATCATTTTAATATTCATTCTAATTTAATGTAAGCGGAGACTGTATTGATGCACTGAACCGGTTACAATGCGAAAGGGATAGCAATATAAATACGAATAAACGAAAGAGATAGATGTTGACCTATCTAATATTGTTCGACTTTCTTACGTTTGGTTTTGTATAACTTTCAATGATAACTTTAAGATGGCACTAAAATGTTATTATATGAATAAATTTTAGTACAAGGAACACGCTTTAAAATAACTAGGCTTGTGTGATTTTTTCTTTGATATTTTGAATGTTTGATAACTTTTGTTTGGCCGGAAAGCGAACCTAAACCATTCCATTGTTTATATAAAAATCTATTAGTCTAAAGTGTAACTGTAATTTAATGGGCGAATTACTTAAGCTTAAGTAACATTAAAACAACTCTGAGACCTTACTTAACCCAAATAAAATGTAGGTCTCATTTCCTAGTTCTAACTCCAAAGCAATAGTCATAATGTTTTGAAACATATCATATAACCAGTTTGTATTGACTCACTTCTGGTCAAGGGTGATGCTTCGTCGACAAAATTCGTTCACTAATCATTGCTTGATTCGTCATTTTAAACTACATATACGTATATACATTTTGTTAGGGTATTTCTGTTTTATTTATTGATTTATTTTGTAAACCTACAGCTAACATAAATTATATACAATAACAAACAGTTACATTAAAAATATAGCCAAATATGGAATACATAATAATACATTTAACTACAAAATGGTTCAAGAATTTATAAAAGGAAACAAACAAATAAAAACTATTCAATACGTTTATCTAAGTGGTACCTACCTAATTTGGTTGTGTTGTATGATGGTGTAAAAGTGAGGGTAAGTACGTGAAGGTGTTTTCGTGTCTTACTAGCTGGATATTTATTTTTTTATCTTTATTATCCTTTTGTAGAAACGCACGCAAAACTCTATGGAGCAGCATAGTTAAATGTTCTATAAAAAAATCATATTAAAGCGAAACGAAGTTCGCAGCCAGCATTTAATAAATATATTGTATCGCGGACTTTTTTGTACTACTAAATGTAGTAGGTACTTTGCTCTATTGTCAGTTTTTTCCACACCTTGAATTATATAATCGATTCATACTAAATTTTTGTAAAAATTCTATAGTCTATGGCAGTGATTCCCAACCTACTTGTGCCATACCCTACCTTAGCGTTTCTAAGAGCATAATTTTTGATACAATAAAACTGAATTGTTCACTTGAAAAAGTTAAATGATAGTAAGATATTACTAGGAAATCCTTAACGAAACACAGAAAGTACATTTTCATAACATTCCAAATAATTTTAATGAACTTTTGAATAGCCCCCTTAACAGTCAAAGTGCCCACATGTGGGGCGTGGGCCCGACGTTGGGAAACACTGGACTATGCTCAAATAATCAATGAAACAGAAGTATAGTATACTAGACTTTATACGTATATACCAATTTAAATGTTTTTTGAAAGAACAATGTAAAAACGGCTTTTTAAAAATATTTAAAGAGGAATGGGCGGTATACAATTTTAATATATAATTTATTACTCTAAACATAATTATGTGATAGAATAATAGATATATAGAATATAAAATTACAAGTAGTTTATATGCTTTCTATCAGATCTGTAGATACATTATGACTAATAACAAGAATCGTATGACATGTACTGTTGTGTCAGCAATTTTTGTATGACGGTGATTCAACTTTAATCAATAGCATATGTTTTAAAAAACCAGTGGCGCTACAACCTTTTAGGTCTAAGCCTCAAAATTTTTGTTTTGTGGTTATTTGCTTTTTCTAATATGCACTTGCATATTATTTATTTATTTATTTAATAACAGCACTATGGCCAAACTTAGACTAAAAACAATAAACAATACAATAAAAACAATAAAATACAATAAAGATTTACAATACAGGGTAGCATTACCCTCTTATCCCCTCCAGGTACACTCTGAAAGCACAGTATACCACCATTTGCACCCCATTATGCACTTTTTGAGTCTAAGGTTTCATTCATAGAATATGTGCAGTGCCTCTTCAAGGACCAAAATTACTCATTTGGGATTGGTACATCCACCAATACCTTTTTCATTTAGTTCACATGCAGTATTTATAATTCTATTGGTTTAGTACAATTATTTAAAATTATATCTGAAATAGCGGGTGAATTTTAGTTTATATTCCATTTATGTTAGTTTTCCCGGCTAGACATTAATTTTACGGCAAGAAGGTCCAGGTAATCGGTCCAGTAATTTTTGATTATTCGTTACGAACATATACAAATCTTTGTTATCTTCATATATATAAATTACGTGTCACGTTGTTTGTCCGCGATGGACTCCTAAACTACCGAACCTATATCAATCAAATTTGCACATCGTGTGTAGTTTGATCCAACTTAAAAGATAGGATAGCTTACATCTCAATTTATACCCGCAATATTATTTTATTGCAAAATATTTATTTATTATTTGATAGTCACAATTCTAACAGATGGCGTTGTGTTTTAAGTACCAACGTTTCACATATTTAATGGCACAACTACCAAAAAAGCATGGTGGTCCCCATGACTGGTGTTCTCCTACCGTTTCCCTTGAATAGTTTGCTACTATGTAATATAACAAAATCCTTAGCCACAGCAAAGCTTGGCCGATCTGCTAGTTTATTATAAATATATAGTTTTTAAAAGTGAAGATTTTATTTTTAAGTCAAAAATCAAAATAGCATAGCCCTATGAGTCGTTTACAAACACATAAAAATACCTGAAACCAAATCGAACAGCGATCGAATTGAATAAATATAAAATATTCGTTCGGTATTTCGTTCAGAGCGCAGCTGAAAATCAATCTTTTCACGTGGAATAAAATTCCTGGTAATTACTGAGTCGGGCCTTTAGTGGAATTTCAAATATTTCGATCGCCCATTTGCTATTACCCTTTGTTTGGCAATACCCTAAAAGGGGCATAAAATAACAATACAAATACGAACTGAAACACGACAGAGTAAATGTAAATCTATGATTATAATTGAAAACTTATTTAATCTCTATCGTCAATAGCTAATATAAGAACTCTTTCGATGGCAATTGTTGTTTTTATTAAAAAGAAAAAGAATATTCTATTCTCTATGAATACGATGCTGTTTTGTTTTAAGTATTCGCGTAGGATAGATTGACGCAATATGGACCTATGTATGTATAAATAGTTATTATTGTAAATGTTAGACAAACATCTTCATTATTACTGTTTAATTTCAATTTATGAATCACTGGAGTCTAAGAACTAGATATATTCGGAATTGTATTAAGGATTTATTCGCCATTTTGAGATGTCAAGTATTTATAAACATGTTCTATTTAGATTTCTTACGTTATGGTTTTTGATAATTAGAAAATTAAGTTAAATAACCTATTCGATGGAAATCGAGGAAATTCGATTTTTAAGTTCCATATTTAATTGTAAAACTACTTAAATACTTTGACCGTTTAAGTCGTAAATTGTTAGATCAGCTGTCAGTAATTTTAATAAAAAAATTGCTAACGTACACCTGAATGTCATTCGTACGTATGCGGGCGGAACTGAGAAATAATACAACCCAAGTACGAATATTAAAAAAAATATAAGTAAAAGGGTGAGTGTAAAATACATTTTATTTTGAAAATTTCATTTAATGTGGTTCAGCCGTTTATTATTCGAACCATGTACTTTAATTTAGTAAATGTCTATTTTAGAAAACATCCTATAAAACGTTTAATACAATATCATAATTATATTATACCATAATTCCGAAAGGAATGAAACACCTACTTCTGCTTTTGAAGTCTGTTAAATAGTGGAGTGTTGTTCGAGGTATTTAGGTAGGTACTTCTACATAACACAGGTATGAACAGTATCAAATTTCTGTCAGTAGTTTTATCGTCATGAAAATCAGGAACAAAACTCTTTAAATATAGTATCTAAATACTTATTATTTTATACATACTATATTCCACAGTTTTGTCATAACACAAGTCTGATATTTTGATAGTCTGATGTCAGCTGTGCAAAATGTGTGTGTACTGTAGCTTATAAATTATGTCCAATATTCAAGATTAGATAATGTATTGGTTTGATTACACTTTTCTCTAAGATCACAATTTTATTCAATTTAATAACCTTACGCCGTAAAGACAAGAAAGTGGGTGGAATATCGAAATTTTATCTAATAGGTACGTTCTAACATAATTTATGTTATCTAACCTATTATTGTTAAAAATGGAAAAATTATCGTAGCACTGTCCGACCTGTGATCTATTTGATTTATAATCTATTTCGAAATGTTTTGCAACATACAACTCATGTTTAAATCGGAAAATATAAAATTGTTATAAGATGCATATCGTGCGATCGGTGTCATTGCTCTCTCAACGTAAATATCGTGCATTCAAGAGCACACACCGCGCTCGACTGAGGCGGGGGTTGTGGGGTGCAGGGGGAGCGGGTCGCGGGGCGCGGTGAGCGAGGGCCGGCGAACAGCTGAGCGTGTATATTGACAGCACTCTGCATGTTGCCGAGTAGTTAGTAAGATCTCTGTCATCGCGGAGTACGCACGTAGCCGCAAACGTTATGCGACTTACGCCGCTTGCTAACTAAACGTACGTGGTTCACAGAAATTATGAGTTTTGGACTGATCGCCGGCAAAATAGACAGCGGCAGATTATTGGTTCTATACCGAAAATTAAGAATAGTGTCTAGATATTGGGAAGTCTTCGGCGATATTCCTGCCGCGAGGCTCCCGAAACAGAGGCTACTTTTTGGACTATAAAAGTTTTTAAGTTTTTTTTTACAGACACAATATAATAGTATTAGTGTTAAGTGCAATAGGTGAACTGTGTTGTGTTGTTTCTATTTGAGGATTTTATTTTTTTTCGGATTTCCAAAATGGTTCCTCAGCAAATTATTATTTCGGATGTGAGGTCTATATCACCCACTCCGAGTGGAGTTCCCATCTTCGGGTCTCAATTAGTTGACAAAAATTCGTCGACACCCTACACTGATGCCACTCAGGTAAGCTAAGTGAATTCAAATTTTATATTGCAAAAAATAACGAACTAATTTGCGTCGATTAGGGTCAACCGTCAATTTGTAACGAATTTTTTTTTTTAAATATCGTTTTGTGATTAAAATAAATGAACTAAAAATGTGATTAATAATAAATATACTAAAACAATTTAATCCGAAATCGATATGTACAAACATATATTTTATAATGAAATCTTAGTGAATTTGTCTCAACAATAATATGGTGCAATCAATTTTTTTTCGTATTATTGTCGAAATTTAAAAATAATAACGATTTTTTAATGTTTTTTAAAAGATTCTCATAAAATTTGAAAAATTTAATTTTCTAAAAATGACATTAAAATATTTTTCTTATATTTAGAAGATACTTGAAATATAAATTAATATTAGAATACAAACACCGAATTAAACATTCTATAGGAAATAGTTACCTCGTAAAATTCTGCGTAGTTTAAAATTTTCTCACCATAGGCAGTTAACAATAATAAATTTAAACTTGATTTTCTGAAGAAAAAAAAAGTGTGCACGAACGTAATATATTCCTAGATAAATGATAAAATACTACACGTGAAATATTGTTATCACTTCGCCATAAATACAAAAATTGTAAACATGTTTTGAACATTGGAAATGCGTTATATTTTTGTAGTTACACTTACAAATGACTGTTAAATTAATCAACGGTTTAATATCATTATACTTAAAATTCAAATAAGTTAAAAATATTGATAGATAAAATTGGTGCAACTTTAGTTCCATAAAGTTTTTTAGTACATAATAATAATAATTCACTACACTCACAGAATAACGAGCAAATTATTACTGCTAATATGTCTAAATAAAAAAGACTTAACTACCGGTTATGTGTATTATTGGCAGTCTTAAATAAAAATGCTTTTAAAATTAATACAGCTAATCACATTAAGTAATTAATTAACTGGTCTATAAATAATAACTGGTAGGAAATACAAGTGAAAGTATTAAGGATTTATAGTTATTTACAACACCTAGGCTTTCAGGTTAAAACTTTCAAATGCGATAAAATAAATTCCTATTTTGCGTGCGTTGATAACATTGCCAACGGAATTTTATTTAATTTATTATTATTTAAGAAAATTTTGGCATAACCTTTGCGTGATTATTATAATTAAAGCTAGTTTTTGGTAGCATTTGAAAAAATTATGTTTGCTTAGATGCAAATGTTTTTATTTGTGACATCATAATATCAATAATACATATTTGTGCCGTGGTAATTGTGATAATAATTTATGAAGTACTAATGTCATCATATCACGCTGCCAATGTGACTTAGGTCTTGTGACGTCACTAGTCTAGTCTATTACATGAGAATACGTCATTACAAACAGTAAACTATTAAAATAATCTTAAATACAATTAATATTTGATTAAGTTACTCGTCTCAATGTGTCCATTAGTGGGTACTAATAAATATACGCTCGTAAACAATGATAAAAGGCACAAATAAATATCTTCCAAGGTCTGAAAGTTGTTGTCTCTTAAAAGGTCGAACGCTTCAGAAGTGCGCAAAGTAAACGAAAGATTCGATTGCAAAAATCGACCCAACTACCGGCAATCTCCGACGCCAAACACAATTTTTTCGTATTATCGCATTTGATACACTCGATCACGCGATGTCGGATAAAGTTATAGCAGTCATAACAATCGATAAAATGAAATTATTCGACTCGATTTTATTGCAGAGATCGAGCGAAATACGTAAAATGCGCCAGCGAACCCCAGAGTGCATTAACATTTCAATGTCAACTCGTAATATTTTTAGTCATCCTCTTTGCGTGTTTGCGTGGCCTTTCATGTTCACACACATTCAAAATAATCGTTCACTACTAGGAAATGTTAATCTCAGGTCGTTCGCGCCGGCGGATTTAACAAAACATTAAAAGTTAATACGCATTATTTCATGCTCAATTTTCCTACTGATTTTGACAGATCGTTGTTATTGTTACCTCTATCACGACGTCGTCTCAGCGGATTTCAGAAATAGCAGCCGGCTCTGCCATTATACTGTCACCATGTAAAATAATAATTTGTGCCGGGGCCTTTGACCCCAGTTAACCAGCCATAAATTACAATACCGTATTAAAACTTTACAAGCGCAAATCGTGTCTGCAATATAAGGAAACGATTAATTAGGATTGTATCATTGTAATATAATATTTATACAATTGCTTTTGTAATTAAAACAGTTACAAGAGTCACGAGATCATAATTGTATGCAAAAACGTTGATAATAGCTGTCAATAACATCAATTGAGAAATTAATACAAAAAAATAGCGTAGTTTGTTACCTTTACGGAAAAAATAATTCTTGGACTGTAATCCGTACAGAAGGGTATCGAAAGTTTTTTGTTATGTTTTTTATTCGCTATGTATCCGAGGCAGGTATACCGAGTAGCAACCAGATCTATTCTCAAGGTTGAACCGAACGGCAACATTTATGAGTTGTTTGTGAGTAACATTCACCGATTGTTAAGGATCTGAACTATCCACGACCGCTTTTAATTTAGTTTAAACACTTCCTTGAAATAAAAGGCACGACCGAAGTTAGCTTTTTCTTCGTGCCTGTCTGCTATAATGTCGATTACAACTTCCACTCACGAAACTCTAGGTCCTGATATTTAGGGAATTCTCATTAGCTTGCTTTAAGTTTTTTGATTGTACCTAAACAGGGCGATAACATCGTACTTGACTTTCTAACGATCAATTTGTGTATTCAAAGGTACGGCTTTAATTCTGAATACTGGATAAGCGTTAATTGAAGATATAAAATTTATGGATTAAGAAATTTCCGCAGTTTAAAGTAACGAGACATTTTCATGAGTTAAATTGAAATTTGAATGAAGCGCCGGCACGGTAAGACAATAAATTAAACGTTTAAGGCTGGACGCTTTCAAAATCAATTTTGTGTGAATCCTTTCCTCAAGTTTATCGCTTAAGTAAGCAAATTTATGTACCCTAATGCGCTGTTGGCAGCACTGGAAATCAACGTTTGATTGTAAAATACGTGGCCATGTCGGCGTATGCAATTTGCTCTACACTTGTGGGTGGCGTTTTAATGGTGCCATTATAGTAGAGAATGGCGTTTGTTGCACAAGAATTACCTTCGCGTATAGACATTTTACCTGGATGTTTGCTTCGAATCTTAATATAATCATTACTGAACATTACTGAAATTGTTCGTTAAAAGAGCATTAGATAACTTCTTATCTTAAACCCACAATATCAACTTGTACAACAACGGTGACATGTGAAAACAGAAAGTCCAGCAAATAGCAATAAATTCGCCTTGGTCACGTTGACGCCGACTGAAAATTGCAACGAGCAACTTCCACACGAAACACCAAAACTGAACCATATATCTTTCAATTTCACATAAGCTTGTGCCCGCTGGTTGATTGTAAACACGACGGATTTTAGCGAATCATGTTTCGAATCGCTTAATTTATTTACTTTAGAGTTTTAATACATCGAATACACCAAATCCTGACGGTAATAAAATAAACATCGCGCTTTCTGACTGTAATAGGTGAAAATTGTTTCAGCGTAACGGACTGTCATTAGCTGTGTCATTAGGGTGAATCATTTTGAACAGGAAAATCCATTGTCATATGGCACTTTTCCACTAAACCTATCATCACATATTTAAAGCTTTAGTTTAGTCAAATGTAACGAAACGTACAATAGTTTTTAAAACTCGTATTGGGGTTTATCTAATGACCCTCTTGTATAGCAGGAAATGAAACCCGATCGAGTAAGTAAATAAATTAGGACTCTCTTAACTCAATGTACGATTCAGTAGCAACACGCTTTCGCTTATTAATGTCCCGTGTCTGATTATCTTCAGTTTAGCGAACCAATTAACTTTGGACGTCGAAATTGAATCGGGATTGAGCTTCATTAATGTCTGCTCTGTGCTCTATTAGATCTCTTTCATTTGAGCTGCGTCGACTAAATGCTACATTGTATTAGCGAATCCAGTGTGGAAAACGGTAAATAAATCAATGATTAACTATGGGAGCTTGTAAAATTTTGTTTCGAATTGTAATGTCTTTACAGCTATGATTATTGGGAGGCAATAAACGGAATGAGGCCATCAGACGCTCGGTAGAGCCAAAACTTAATACGACGTGGTGTTTACTCCTTTCGAAACACTATCAAGAACACTCCATTTCGATTTGTTGATTATACTGGCGCAGATAATTTTCTGTGCGATGTGTATTTGTACCCGACCGTTAACTCGGAAATTATTACGTTAATCTATACTACGGACCGAGAAAAATAGCCTTTATCCTCATACTGCCTGATTAGGTGTTTTACTGAGGCTTGTTTATTGTAGAAGTTTGATTGGAAAGTAATGGAAGGTCTAGGGACTCACATTATTGGTGTTTTCTTATGTTTCGTTGTTAAAGAAGTTTGGTTGATTTGAATTTTTTATCACAAGTTTCTTGCTGACCTTAAATCTATTCCGCATTTGTAATTAGATTTATAGTTGTAATGGAGAGTTTGTTTTTCCTTAATCTACCATATTTGGTTCGGGTTGTCTTGTTGTCCATACATTAATGTAAACAACTTTAAATTTCGTAATAATTTACTCAATTTCAAATAATAAAACTATGACCTTTATATATTGTAATAGTTTTATAATAAATAATTGTAAATACAATTTGCAATCAGAAATCTTTTCTTAAGTGAAATAACAAAACTTTTGGTTTAATACGGTTTGAATTTGCGCCTTAGAAAATTAAAAACTTAGGGTTGGAAAATGTTTTAAAGAAGGCACTTTAGACTTGATAATTAACGGAGACAGACAATCATTGGTAATTGTCCATTCACGTTTAATTCTGCCCGACGGAACATCGAAAACCATAAAGTTTACGACGCTTTCAAATTGCAGGACGCTCGCCTTAACTTTCGAAAAAGAAATTTTTAAAACTAGAATTTCTCTGAGCTTCGAGTTATTTTACTTTATTACTCCCTTCCTTATCAGCTGTCCCGGTTTACGGCGTAATTAATTTGCTTATACGACATGGTAAGACTGATATTTTTTCCTCTAAGTGACCGAGCTTAATTCTGTTAACTTTATTATCAAGCAAATTAACTATAATTATGTTTCGTAGACTAATAAGGCCAAAATACAGCTCGGGACTCAACGTTTTATTTCTTTTTTATTGTACAACGACAGAGATTTGTTAAGCTTTAAGTTTCACAATCATGACCCCTAACGTAATGCAAGAGAACCTATTATGGGTTGGAAATTCAACTCTATAGTTGTTGGTGTATTGGCAATGACCTTTAGAACTTTAATTTCGTTCAGCTGTAACCGGTTGGTCTACGAGAGACTTGTTTCTATGCTGTTAAATCGATCTAATCTCATGTATTTCATGTTACCGTATTATTAGATTTAACTACATATTGCTCGGAATAATCGAAACTCATTTGACTGTACGTGAAATTATTCGTGTATAGTAAACGTTCTCTCGATTTGTCTAGCGATCTTTTTAAAGTTTTGCTGTTATACTTTTTTTTCTAAACATAACGAACCTCCGCAGCGAGCGAAATCTCAAAAACTTTCCGTGCTCTGAAAACTTTTCCACTGATATTCACTCGCTCCGGTAATCGTGTTAGCCGTTTAACTTGTGGACAGATCCTTTTATACAATTAGCTTCTTATTCAATTGGAAAAAAACTTGCGTTTAGCAAAGTTTGACTGGCAAAAGGTTGTCCTCGGAACTTTTTCTATTATTCAGAAATGGCGTATAAAAAGAATTAGATAACTCCACGCCGTGATTCACTGCGGAATAAAATATTAGCTCCGCTGTCATCATAGATCGACAAAATTGAATTTTAAGTTTCTCACATGTTCCATAGTCAAATGCGACATTCAAATATACGAAAACAAGTATTTGAAGTAAAATACCCTTTATATTTCGGTCAGGTACAGACTTAAAAGAAAGTCAATACAAAATTCTTTGCACCTGGCTCCGGTAGCGTGTTGGGAGTTAAGCATTCCTGTTTAACTTAAAATTTAAACACATTGCAACTAACTACGAAAAATCCGCGCAATTCCCGCGAGACTGGTTCCGTCCATATTTCACGAACTCGGTAATACACTGGAGGATTTGCCGGCGGAGAGTACCTAATCCTTACTTATTAGTTTTAGCAAAGCGCTTTGGACTTCTCCGTTCTCTTTATCAGTAGGAGCTTTTACGTAAATTGTATATTATTCGCTCCAAAAACAACGGCTGTAGCGGCGTTACTGGATGTATCGTTTGCAAATAAGTTACTACCGTTGAATATATTTAATTTCCAATGGAACCCCAAGTTTGAGTGCGGTACTTGGATGATTTACATCGCGAGTAGCGTGACTTCGAGAACGAAGCGAATCCCTCGAATGCCAGTGAAATTAATCACCCGCTTCGAATTTCCCCTTCCGAGCCACGTTCACTCGAAATTCCCTTGAAAAAGAAACGCTTTTTTACACAAAGCAGATAAGTCCGACATCTGGTTAAGTTTTACAGCTGACTTCAACTTTAAACGTTTTGGATGAAATACGTAATCTATACTGAAAGTTTTTTAATTATTCGAATATCTCATATATTGTAAAATACATATATATAAAATAAAAATAAATCAGTGGCGCTACAACCTTTTTAGCTCTGGGCCTCAGACTTCTGAATCTGCATCATCATCATCAGGCAAGTAGGTGATCAGCCTTTCATTCCTGATACACGCCATCGACTTTTTGGGTCTAAGGCGAGCCTGTTTCCTCACGATGTTTTCCTTCACCGTTCGTGCGAATGTTAAATGCGCACATAGAAAGTCCATTGGTGCACAGCCGAGATCGACCCTACGACCTAAGGGATGTTCATCACTATTGTAAAATATATACCTTACTATATATATAGCTGGAGTTCATATGGTCAGGGCTTTTTGGTGACCAAAGCAACATCCTTTTCAGTTCTAATATAGAAAAGTTATACATGTTTTGAAATTGTAAATTGAATAAAGAACTGTGTATATAATTGTTTATAATGCATATCTAAAGTAGTCTCATTAAACATGCAAGAAAATCTCAGTAAGGATAGATTGAAAAATTAATAATTCAAACATGGTAAATTGTTTTGCAGCGCTTAAAGTTACTTGGTTAATTCCTCTGGATAAATCTTTAATGTAATCCAATTTATTTCTCGGTTAGCTCAAAAATAAACCTTCGGAACTTGGATAAAGTTTCTAATTGACCGATTGAGAAAGAAAATAAAGGATTAGCTACTGAAATAATATTGTTTCCATCAGCGGCTTACAGATCTGAAGTAATCTTTCGAGACACAAACAAAAACTGTCAATATTCATTTACGAAGAATATCTTCACCTGTTTTTCTACGAGTCTCAAAAAATAAGAATAGCAAGAATCGTCGAGCAAGATAATATTTCTTCACGTCATTATGCAAAGTATGGCATACCTAAAAAAGTTTATATCAACTAATATATGTACCTTATCTTCTTTCAAATTGGTATATTCCGAAACTTGTTTCCATTTTAATGAATACAATCAGTTCCAGTGATTAAAGAACACACTTCTACACATAGATAAATTATGTTGTTTGTATTTGAATATTCATTTTTAATTACTTCGCTCATTAGCACTGGATTTGTGTTATCTATTTCGGGACTTAAAGGGCAATTTGTTAGACTTTTTATGTCCCCTATTTACTTAGGGAGGAAGCAGATGTAATTGTATTATTTGCTCTTAATTTGCGTCATGTTTCAGCTATTTAAATCGTTATTTGCGGATATAATAGGCGGTTCAAATAAGCTATTATTAACCGAAACTAAATTATCTAATAACATATTTTTATTATAGCTAGACTTATTTAAGAATTGTTAAGCAAAGGTGCATTTGATATATGGCTATAGGGGCACTATTGGGTACCAATAGCTCCCCAAAGAACTCAAGAAAATATCCATCAATATCGACGTCATTCAAAAGTTATGGAAGACACATAAAAACAAAATTGAGAACATCCTTTTAGGAAGAGTAATAAAATTTCCTTTCGCTTGTGTAAGTGAAATGCTCGAGATTTATATTTGATTTAAGAATACATGCTTTACTTTTCAGTTGTGATTTTAAAACTGTTTTTATAAACTGATTAAAATCTTAAGATTTGAATTAATCAAGAAGTACCACTGCGCGCTGCTCTTCGCACCGTCAAGTTACTAAAAAACAATACAATTCGGATACCGTATTACCGTTTTAAAGCCCGTACAAACTAAAGCATATGCATTTAAAATATCCAACGTACAGGCAGTTTCCAAATACATTTAATATTTACGTGACAACATATTTATTACCAGTTCGAATTAATTAAGGCGGGTATGAATAAAAATAAAACCTAAAAATCGTTTTTGCCATCCGAAAATGCGAGCTTCAGAAATAAAAATGCATCCGTTTTATCGTATGCTTAGTGTCACCTTAATCAAGCTGACGTTCCTATTAAATCAATAACTTAACCGGTCTCAGACCGGATAAGGATCTACATCTCGGGTATTTTAAGATTTATATTTAATTTTGAGAGATGCATAAATTTAATAAATTCGAGTTCAGAAAAAAAATAAAAAAATATCGTTAAAGAGATTATGCTGTATAGTTCGCAATCAAAAGATAACCCCGATAAGTGTGATAAGTAAATTTACATAAATTGGGTTTTTTTAGTTTTAAACAAATATTAATTGCCTTTAGAATCAGTCGCAACTGAACGTTTATTATGTTTCATGATAAAAAAACTATTTAAAAATATTTTTAATTAATTAAAATAATGAGGTTTTTCGGTAACATGGAGCAGTTAGAAAAGGCAAAATTTGAATAGCCTGTTAATTTATTTCCGCGTCAGTTAACTAAATTTTGGGCAACTTTTGAATGTCGTTTGTATAAAGCCAACTCGAGTGAGGCTCATATTTTAAAACCGAAAATTCATTCCACTCCGCGTTGAGAAATGACTTTTAAACGTTTAAAAAAAGTAAATGTTGAATTCACGAGCAAACTCGGAGATATGTAGATCAGATGCTGACGATTTATGAAGAAAGCCGAGCGAAATATGGCTCCGTCTCGACAGACACATTCAAACTTTTTTTACCGTCTCCCCCTTTTTTGATGAAAGATGCAAATAGATGTGACGAGAGCGTTTGTACCTGATGAATTGAAAGTTCTTTTCGAAATGCTCGAGGTAATTTTATGTCGTCTGCCGTTCTCCTGCATATTCATTCAGCACATAAAAATTGAATTAAATTTCTTTCAAATCACTTTTTCAATAGAAATTTGAAACTTGCATACTACTTACTTCGTATGTGTCGGTAGATTTTAAATGTTTATCATCGTAGTTATGTGTGTCTTTTAATATAATAAACACACTTTCTCATAAATGTATAACCAATGGAATAACTTAGCCATCGATTAAGAATTACGATTGAACCGTTTGAAGTTAATTAAGACTGGCAAGATTTAATTAAGTTGCAGCCATAATCTGCGAAGCCAGTAAGCCATCAAGATACGGTAAATCGAATAGTTCAGAAAGTTAGTCGTTACTGGTAATACCAATATTTGCTAGCCTCCCCCGGGATCTGTCTACGTTTCGGTGAACAAACATTTTCCGACACACTCTTTGAATACATCCTTCGTTCCGCTCCGGAGAGCCATAATAGTGTTAAGTTTGTGGTAATATTTTGTTTGATTTTATGATAATGCTCTGCATGACAAATATTTAAGCTTTTAAAATGCTGAACCATTCTGAGACGCTTATTATATTTATTACTTTTAATATCTACTTCAACTTCTATTCGAAGTTTATGTAGTGTACTCGATCGAGATCTTGGATGAAAATATAAAACATTTTGAGAGCGAGTGAGCTGACGCCATAAAGATCCTTTTCAAGATAGTTACGGCATAAAATATAGGATAGTTTCTCATCTATAATACATTTGAAGTGATCTGTAATGAAATTCATCGGCATTACGATCGCTTAAATGAACGTAAAGTGCTCACTCCATCCTCCGTCGTTACGAGCGCACACGTAGTTTTTATTAAGCGCATGTGAGCTATAAATTTTACATTTACAGCGTTGAAAACTCGACCACTTTGTTGGTAGGCTATAAAAAGTTCAATTCGTAACAAAGTACAGGATCGCTTTAGCCGAATCGCATCTGCGTCCGTTTTCCTACAAACTTATTGATTGGCTGCATCTGGCGAATCGTTCGCGTATGCTAGACGTATACGTCATTTCACATCAAAATATTCGAGTGGAATCGAAACTGTCCCAAGGGGCTGGCAACTTTTCCATTCGAGATTCGAACTCCGACTTCGAGATTCGTTTTGAATATCAACTGCGTTCCGTTCTTTATCGTCGCTCCCGTTTCCTGGCACGAGTCACGCAAGATGATAACGCTAATCAGTGTTGATTGTGTCGTTGCGAATAGTTCGAACAGGTCACTTGACGGTCCCGAGGGGAGCTGCTGAATAAAATAGTGTGAGATAACATCGGTATCTACTTCGTAATTCGACTCATTTCCCACACCGGATTGCGTGGATAACAAAAGTTCTGACTTCTCTTGGAAATTAAAGAAACGGCCCTCTTGTCGAGTGGCGTTCCGATACCTTTGATCAAACAAGCAAACTCGAAATTAACTCGAAAACAAAGACAGTTGTGAGTATTTGTTCGAGTCGAGTTACTTATTCAAAGTTTAATTAAGAAGAGCGTTTGAAGATTGAATATTTATTACTTGCGTTTAATTAAATCGGCTAAAAGTGATATCAAGTAAATCATCGCTCACGTATCCCTTCGTAATAGCGTCATTACAGTAATTGGTTCGGTACCTTCCCCATTGATGGCTTCAATTTCTTTTTCGATCTTTCCCCTATTGTTGACTCCGAGTCAGCATATCAAACAATTTACTTACGTCGTCTATGATTTCTTTTATCCTTCTCTCGGAATCCCTCGTTCCGTAGATGAGAAGATATTGAATTTTGAAACATAAGGTTTCTTTTTTCGCCCGCCATGATCCGAGCGTATTTACAGTACACTGTGTAAACATAAAGAAGCGAGTGGCCTATTCAGTAAATTGGTGTGCCGCTTTTGGCGAAATTCGTTTAGAGATTAAAAGGAATCAGGCGTTCTTAAAACATTTTCAGAGACAAGAGGCATTAAGAAATAAACCTATACAGTAATGCTCTTTACATAATGCGTTTATAATTATATGCTTATGTGTTTCTTGGTTCGTGACAGTTACGGGTAAGCCGTTGTGATCACGATAATGGCTTTCTGACCGTGCTCAAACGAGAATCGAATGGAGACCAGCTGAGTGGGTAATGAAGCTGGCGATGATGATGCTTATTATGTATGTAATTAAATCCGTAGTGTTAAATGTCCGTGCGTAATTAGCGGTGCGGAGGCGATTCGGGCTCGCTGCTCGATCGATTGCACGGTTAAACCGGAATAAAATGTAATTATTTGAACAAGCTTAGCTCGATTTCGCTCTACTTAGCATAAGTATAACGAGTGACAATCCTAAAACTTAAATTATACTTATTACAGTCGTTTCCTTCTGTATAATTTCATTTTAACAAGGTTAATTTCATAGTAACTGCTTGCCTACAGCGTTTCAAACAACGTTACTCCTCCTAAACACCATTTATGCGGCATATTAGATGATAGGTAAAGCGTGACACATCCAAAATACTTCACATGTTTCGAGGAGTGGGGCTATATACATTACCGGAATAACAGATTTGATCGTAATTTGTTCTGACAGATTTAATAACTTTAAATTTGAAGCAAGAAGTCGCGTTACCAATAAGATACTCTTAGAAAGATTGTGAAGAGGCTTATAACGGATAAGTCTGCGCCCTATTAGGGATTACACAGACCTATGGAGTAGCATTTGTAAGATCGCAACATGGATACCACGAGTTCAATGATCTAACTAATATTGTGAAACTGAATTTTTTTATAGTTATATTCAAAAGCTGCAATATCCATGAGAAAGAGGTTGTTCATACTGATCCGCAGACGGAAGCTAGTTAAAATAAAAGGCTTATTTTTGTAATTAAGATTCACTGGTGCTTTAAAAGTAGGTTAATGTTTACGCCTTAAGCGTGATTCCGGTCACGGCTAAATAGTTGTACTAATATTGATGCGTCTCAATATTGCTTTCATCCTGTGGGTGGGTCGAGGGTGCTAATTGCCTGGGAAGAGCAACGATTTTTCGAAATACATAAACTGGCTATTTCATTCTTATACTAAAAAGTATTTATTAATAAACGTACTACAATAGGTTTGTTTGTCCCGCTTATATAATTACAAAGTGACTCAAGAGCGATAAGGACCTCTATATATATGGAAAATTTTAAGTACAACGATAGGACGTCTTTAGAATCGGTAGTAAACAGTATCTTAGGAATTATAAAATAAAGAATAATGCTTGTTTGTGGACTAATATCACGCGCATGGTAATATTAAAGTAATCATGTTCTAGTTAAGTCGAACGCAAGTTTCCCATGCAAGATGCAGTGGTTAGATCCGTTAGGGCAAGTATAGTGCTTTATGAGTTACGGAAAATTATGCGTTTTTTGTTCCCAGCGAGTATAATGTCAGTATAATTATATCAGCTGCTTGCAACTGCTATTTTCCAGGTATATCGAATGCAATGTGTTCTAAGTATTTTATCGGATTACTTAAGCAACTTTGTCTTTGCTGGATCGGTGAAATTATGCCCGTCTGGTTTGGTACTTGTTAATACTCGTGTGTGCGTTATCTTAATATTCATATACATAACTCATACCATAACAAATAGTGTAACACTTTAATATAGCTATAGCTAAATCAATTATTTTAATTTTTGTATCTAATACGATTATATCTAGAGATTTACTGCTTTCGTTAGCAGCTTCAGAGATCATCAGTTTCTTAACATAATGTACGAATTCAGCGAGGAAATTGTATGTTATTTAAAATTGATATAACTATGTCTCTGTATTAAATATTTATTACACCAATACGAATGTAATGTGTTCAGAAACATTCGAATTTATGTTCTGATTACATTTACGTGTTACTATTGCGTGGCTCGTACACGTGGAGTCTATATTTATTTCTAGCCTAGAAATTTTGGATAATAGTTTCGTTACTCGTATGAATTATCGTGATTGACAGAGCTTTTACGGTGAAAATATATGTATTATACCTTAGTAAGTGCTATGATTACGGTTGATATTTAAAGCTTTACAAGATATAATGATTTTCACTATAACACAGAAGAGATTCATTTATATAAAGCATTTTATACTTACATTAATTTAAGTTTAAGAAAGTTAACTGAATCATAGTTGAGTCGTTGCCCTTTAATTTTACTAATGCATTTCGCTATTTTATTCCTATGGGTCCAGAAAAATGTCACAAAGACACATTAAGTTGTCATTTATAGTACATTAACCTGTTGCAAAATTTAGGTTCAGTCTGAAATATGTATTTTTAGTAATAATCACTCTAATACTAATAACTAGGGAGGTACATACATTAGTTTGCGTCTGTTTCATTGATTTCTTTTAAAGTATACAATTTAGTTCAAACTTGCGTGCGCAATAATATTGTAAACCGGACAATAAAACCTGTCCGTTCTATGGCTTAGAGTTAACTTTAAATACAGTATAAACTTAGAGCTAGTACTTTTGATTTATCGCTTTATTAATTAATAAGCTAAGTGGTATAGAAAGAAGGAATATATGTCTCTATTAATAAGTTTGTTTACAACTTGGCGTACGTGCAAATGTTGATAGACGCTGAGACGCCAATAGTTTATTGCGTACATGCGACACTTAGAGATATAGTAAAATATCTAGTGGAGTGGATTACATCTGAAGTCCTGTAATCGCAGCATACGTTTTGGCTTAAGCTTAACCTTTTCCGTCTCCCAAACTGAAGTTTTCTGCGATAAATCCATTGAGCGGACGCATTCTACTGAACAGAATACCTACATACATTTTTGTTTTGCTCGTTAGAAGTTGCATTTAAATCGATTAAAAATATACAATAAGTCTTAGAACCAAATCAAACAATTGAAGATGTGTATCACTAAAACAAATTACTCAAATTTCAACATTAACAAACCCTTCTATAGATTCCATTAATCATATATCAATGTATATCTGTAATATACTTAACAATATTTGCTATAGAAATTGTCTTAATAGTTTACTTAGAATATAATGTAATGGCGTCTTGCTTATAATATTTTATGTAAATAAGTAGTTTAATATAATACAAAATGGACTTTAAACATTTCTTGTGTGTATTATAGATTGGTCATAAGTCGTTATTATGTGTACCTACTAGTAGTAACCCTAAATCACCCGTTGACATATTTATAATCTTAAAATAGTGACTACGCAGTGCCCCACTGACCCAAATTATTGTAAATAGTATTTTTAATAAATTTGCATTCAATACAGGATTCCAGAATATTGATATGAGTCATAATGAATTAATTATAACTTTCATGTGTTATTTAACCGTGTTGAGGCATCAGTTTCACTAAAATTTACTTAACAATAAATAAGTAATCTTAACTTTAGTACTTTTGAGCGCAATCACATATTTTTATTTTATTTATTTAAAAAAACACAATCCTGTCCTACAGGTGACCTTAATCGACAAGAACGCATAACCAATTAAACAAAATTATACACGAATCACAACAAACAATAGATTAATTCCAAAAAAGATTACAATTAAATAATACAAAACACTACTACAAATAAATATAAAAGAACTTTTGTCAGTTCACTCGACGGGCAATAAAAAAAAGTGCGTTAACCTTTGTAATCCGTAACTAAAGTAATACAGCGAATATGTAAAGGTGTGATCTATTAATGAAATTAACACTTTAAAGCCGGTACAGTGGTTATCGGACTGCGTACGAACAGAGACTTGAAACATATGAAACAAATGCAAGACTATAATAATCAATGCTACGTTATGGGCCACAACGTTTCATCAAGCCTATATCGTGGCGAAAGCCATAGGTTCGTTCCAAACAAGTTTAATAACTTTTAAAACTGCATTCTTTCCCTAGGATACTGATTCTACAAAAATTAATAACTAAAAAATTTCGACCTTCGACCATTCTGGGGCACCATTATTGAACCCATAAGCACTATTACCAAGCATAGATACTATATATACATATAATGCATAATAACAGTTGTATCTGTTACATCATTACACGCGCAGCACTGCGCCGGTATTAATAAACGAGCACGTGTTAGATAGACGTTCACGTTTGTTGGGGCCAGGGCATGCGCATGGGCGGAAGCGGGTGACACTGAACGGATTTCATCAGGTTTTCAGTCATTTAGTAGATATTCTATCGCTGAACGTGAAGGACTCTAAATGTACAATCAAGAAGTTTTATTAAAATAATGTAATATACGACTATTTGGTTTAGAACAAGTTGTATCGGTGATTTCAGTTGTTTTCATATTCTTGAATGGACTTCATCTAAAGTATTATACAAAAAGTACGAAATAAAATGCTTAAGATTTATGGTTTTAGACGCTTAACTGCATACTTACACCATACCGTTAAAGACACGAACCAACTGTAATACAATATCTATTAACTAGAGATAGTAATATAAGCACAACTGAATGTGTAAGAAGGTTAAGGTTAAAATAGAGATTCCTAGACACAGAAGCATAGACAAAATATATACTCACTGAATTAAATTAGGCATTAGGAGATCGAAGTTAGAAAAAGAACTAACGAACAGTTTTTTTTCAATGTTGTTATCCAAGTCCCGATATTACGATTCCATATACCTATAAGTGTTTGCGAAGTAAGCGTGTGGTCCTCACCGCTATCAGCAAGTCCCTTATCTTCAAGTGCTGGTCCTTCACGAGGCCAAAGGCCTGCTATTGTAACGAGATAATTTTATTGACTCTGACAACTCCTTGATTGGACACTCATTTAATCAGCTCAAATATCGCTCGTATTGTCGAGTGCACAGATTTGGAACGAATACTAGTATCGGAGTCCTGCTGATACGCAATTTGCTTGTCCTGGATGAAATATAGCGAGTGACTTCCGTTCAGAGATACCTCTATATTTTAATGTATTTATATGATTAAAAGAGAATATAATAACAATCAACGTAGAAGTTAAATGCAATCTTCTTTTGTTTTTAAGTATGGATTACAAACTATCACTAAACCTATGTTCTATATATATATATATAATATAATTAAAGATTTTTGTTATCGTTTCAGTTTTGAAGCAATAAACAATTCGACTGTTATGGAACATGGGAACCCTTAGAAATAATATTTATCAACATAATTAACAACGACGAATATCAAATTGATTTGACTTATTATTGAAATAGGCCGCAATGTTTGATAATGGCCTCTCTAATATTTACATATTCTGATAACGTTTCGTTCTAATTTCATATTTGATAACTTTATAATTAACGTTTGTATGTATTTTAAGTAAATTTATAACCAATATTAAATAGTCCACCTAGTAAATTTTTGCGTCTAATTTCAGCTAGGAATTCCGCGAATAGGATTATGGACCTTATTTGTTAACACGCTTAAACACTAGACTCACTGTGGGAATCAAATCGTAATAATTTATAATTTATGTAAGATGTAATATTAAACGTACGTATTATGAGGAGCTGATAAACGTAATACGTCAGTGATTCGTCAACGTAACATTGACGTTTCTTTGCCACGATAAAATATGAAACAATCCCGAAACAAACCAAATCAAACTGTACGGTAAAATTTTCTAGAATTAACATGTGAAATGAAAGTAGAAATGGCATTAAACACTTCATTTGATCGTATCAAAGTAGCGTAATGTATTTGAGGCGCGCGCGCATTGCATGGTGCAAATATTTTTGGAACTCGACACGTGTGTATCGGAACGTGTATCGACGATGTTCATTGCGTGTTAGGTGCAATGTATGTATTTTTATAACCGAATACAACGCAATGTAGTGATAGATTTGTTTGCGCCTGCGCACGTGTTTACTTTCGATGATAGTACGCAGTACGTTATCAATGTTTGTTGCGCAATTCTCATGGTTTTGCGATTGTTACATAGTAAATATTGTTATAATATAATCGTATTTGTTATTTCCTTATATATTAAATTCTAAATAAGAATTCAACTAAAGGTTTATAATCAATGCTCATTACTTTGATCTCTATATATTATTATATTATTTATGGGAAAAGTATCTAATAACACTTCTTGACCGCCATGATTTGTGGTATTCCTGATTGTAATTCCTATATGGTAGCATCAATAAAAACAAACAATTAATTAGCAATCATTTACCGTCCAATCACTGTCCAATTTGCCCTGATCTAATCCATCGTATGAGATATAACCTGATCAGTTGTTTACAATAAATACATAATTCATACAAACGGGTTATATTTAACATAGCGATACGATCTAAGCATTGTCAGGTTTTTTAACTAACAAGATAAGCATCCTCAGGTTTTCTTTGCGTTTTTTTAACATGACGTTTAATTCTAGTTAATTCTGCTTAGCTACTGATAAGCAAAAAAACTTTTTGTACGTTTTGCATAACATATTTTTGTATATAATATATTCTCGACATGACATAACGCGGATCTTGAAGAAATATGTTTTAAGGTATTTTGTTATATATTGATTGTTGTATCTGCGCAGCGTAGTGTTTATATTTGTAGTGACAGAACAAACCAAGAAAATTTTGTCCATGTGTATTTAAATACAGTTTTTGATAGAGTAATAACAAAAAAGTAGCTCTAAACATTGACCTTATTCTATAAAATCTTAATAAGATACATCAGAATGGTTTTAGAAAGCTTTATTAATTAAATTAAATGTTATTGGAGACTGTAAGTTTTAAAACAAGTTATACTACAGTTGTTTATTGCAATAATTTATCAGAAACGCTTTAACACGTTCAATTGAAATACATGTGTCTGCAATTGTTTTAATCCAGTCCTCGCTTCTTGCAAATAGTTTCGAAACCTGTTCTCGGATACTACCGTTTGCATTCTGATAACTAAGATGTTATTTATTTATAGGATTATGATAAATGTAATGTTTTATTTCTCTTGACAATCGGTAAATATTAGATATGTATCATAGTAGTTTGTTTTCTTTATGTCGTTTCACGTTCATAAACAAATCTACGTGTATATGATTTATGTGCTTTATCATTGAATAGTAAAAATATATAAGTATAGCCATATAAATACACAAGTTTATACAGAATTATATATATATGTTACAGTTGAAGGCCTATTAATATCTATTAATACCAGTCAGTTACACCAAGTATTTGCAGAGAGATAAGCGCAAGGCAGGACGCTGCACAAATGTTTGTCCAAACAATATTTTCTCTAAGCCCCACTTGATGTCGACATCAAATTAAACAAGTTTCAAACCGACCGCTTTAAGAATTATCGCGATAACTCGTCGGTGTGATAAAGGACAATTTAATAGCTGTTTACGAAGAAGAGCGCATTAAAATTATTTATATTTATTATCTCTTGCCATATAATTTCAAAATGAGCTTAAAAAGTCAGTAAATTAAGTAAAGAAGTTAAGAACTCTATAAAATTATCGTTGTAGTGTACAGTGTACACATGAATATATAATTTATGTGCATCGCCTTCGTGTTAGTCAAAGCATATAACCAAGAGAGTTCATTTTCCCGTACAATAATACTTTAACGTTTGAAGGTACAGTAGGCTAATCACCTACTTCTATTTCACCCATTGAATAAACTGACGCAGAAATGTCTGTACCATAAATGGTTACGAGACTTTAGAATAGTATTTGCTTTATGATTCTTTTCTGACGAAGTACTAGTAACAGAAAAAAATCTTACGTTCTTTAAGTATGCTCATTCAAATATAGGTAAAAATACAGCTATAAGTGGTCGGAAGTGCCATAAAAACATCAGGTACATGGTCAAATAATGGCAGAAGAAAGGACCCCAAATTGTAGGTTTGCAAATCATACCACCTGACACCATTTGGACTTTTTGCATCTGAGTAATGAAAAAAACATCTGTTCAACAGTTGCGCATCATCTGTGCAAATATTCTGAATAGTTTTGATTGAAATAAGTAGATCATAGTAAATGTTGTAGAAGTATATGTTGTTTTAATAAATAACCAACATTCCACGACAAACAGATGTAAAAGCCAGATTGCTTTCCAACAACGATGAGGGCAAAGTGAGGTAGCAAAAAAAATATAAACCAACGAAAATGGTTTTTAAACGAAAACATAGTGGAGATAAGGCTGCGTTTTATTGTACCACAATATGGGGGCGAAAGAAAACACGAAAAAAACACCTCACGCTGCTAGGGTATCGTATTACAACAAAAACTGGCTCTTCGAATCGGAGAAATGAATATGTGACTATACGAATATTAAGTTTTCGAAACCAAAACCGTGAAAAAAGGTCGTTTTGTGGTTAGGGTAATGTTTATTCACTATCGCCAGTGTAATTGGAGTATCTTCTATGGCTTGAACATTACAATGAATGTTCTTAGTAGGTATGGGGACTGTTTGAATTTCGAATAAATTGTATTAGACTCTGTATTCTATGGGCAGTTTAGTGGCTCAAACGTATTCAAATTTTTATCGCCATATCTGACACAATCTAACAAATCTAACAAAATCTAACAAATACAAAGTAAAAACGACAAATTAGACTAGTCACTCCTAAACGTTTTACTGTAATAAAAATGACTATCAAAGTCAAGCTGCGTGGCACACAGCGATATGTATCTAATAGAATGATACATCATAACATCTGATATAAGTCTACCTGTCTTCATCAATAACATTTTTTGTACGATTTTGTCTTGTTTGATTGATGTCTGGAATACTTAAGAGACTCTTCCTGATGAATTTAAACGTGACACAGAACCGTAATTGTATTATCTTCGTCTGCCTTTGGAGCGAAACTCGAATCCCCTAAGTAACTTCGCTGACAGCAGGTAGTATTTGCGTACGTAAACCGACTCGATTCAAACCTCGCTATTAGGAAGATATTTTAAATTGCCAGGAGCTTGCATTCTTCCTCTTTTATGTATTAGACGATTTGTTTAGTACTATTCTTATTTCACCAATCTTTAAATAAACGAAATTATAGTAGTATTTAAGTATAGTTTATATAATGCCCGTTGGCCGGCTAATTGTAAATAAATAATTTAGTTCTTGGCGTCAAGTTACGCTTTCGTATTTTAAGCCATTTAAAACTCGTAATATTTTATTGGAATACACATCGAAATCAGTTTACAGATTTAAAAATATCTAAACGGATCGAGAGACCGAAAATAAAAAATCTCGGTCGGGCAATCTCGATAAAATTGTATAAGTAAGAGGATTAAAAGATTTATGTATAAACCTCTTCAAAGGAGAATTTCGGGTGCTTCTATTTTATTTTGTTCGTCTGTACGTGCTCGCGCATAACTTAGTCGATCGTTTTAGGGCATTTATTTAGACTTGTGTTTTTGTATTTGCGATTATAGCTGGATATGTTATAAATTTTGTCAGGTTAACCAATTAATTTACGAGAGACCATAAACAAATACGAACATTTATTGGTTAGGGTAATGTTTATTCACTATTGCCAGTGTAATTGAAGTATCTCCTATATCAACAAATGTTCTAAGCAAGTATACTGTTTGAATATCGAATAAATTGTATTAATCTCTCTATTTTATGGGCTCTAACTAATACAAAGTAAAAACGACAGCATTAGACAATTCACTTGTAGTTTCAAATTTGGAATTCGATATAACTGCGTCTTATGTATAATCTGTTCCGGTGTCTTTTTTATAATCTCACATTTCAATTCGAATACAGCAAAGTAACTCGATACTAATTTGAGTTACAATCACATGCTGTTTGGGCATGCGCGTGAGCACGATTCTGGCTGAGGTCACCTCGTGATCTTTCTACTTCAATCCTATCTGATTATTGCTTACTTACCTTAAAGGGTCAATAGTTTGGTAAGCCTTGGCTAAAACAAAGTAATATTTAATAAAATAGGGGACTACTGTTTTATTATTATTTTCGTACATACAAAATAGTCGATTTCTTTAAAAACAAACCCAACCCATAGTCTCTCATTATTTTAACCGGTTAATTAAGCAATTTAGTAAATATTAAAATAAGCTCTATATACATCAATTGAAATATTACGCTGACCTAGTATGAAATTAATTAACCGTTAACTAATCGTCGTTAATTAGAGACAATTTAAAGCTCGACTCTGAGTGAGTGTTATTATTTATGTAATCGGAGTATTTCTGCATTTTCTCTGCATTTATTAAAATAGCTAACATTATAGGGCATTAATAAATGGAAAGGAACACTTGGGAAACCAATTAAATGCAGTTTTATAATAGGATGTTGTTTCAATCTTATTTCCCTTGGTATAATTTTCAGACCAACGTGTGATTTAGGCCAACATATATATATTTCTCAAAATTATATCGACTGATACTTAACAAGAAAATAATATAAAAATCTTTGTTTCAGGTAATATAGACTGTTTCTAACATACGTAAGTAGTTTCAAAGTCAGTATTTTTAATGTAACAGTGGACAATCAGGCAGGAGGCTCATTCAATATTAAGTGATACCGCCGCGCCGCTCATATACACATTGCCATTAGTAGATACCAAGCCCACCAGACTTTAATCAACAAAACTTCTTTTTAGAAAATGGGAGATTTGAGATTCCTCTAGCTAGGCAGTAGCTTCTCGTCCACAGATCTGCCTGACTGCGTGTCTGATAGGCTACTATGTCCACAACATACATACATCCTATAAATAAAAAATAATGAAACGTATTTACAAATTAAACTCATCTGTTGTGTCTAACGACACTGAAATTAGTGTTAATGATTGATATTTAGTAAGAGGCGTTAAGTACTAATCTAGTTTTGTATCCTGTTCTTGTATTAGTTAAGTAGTAACATCCTCATTAATTTTATTTGCTCAGTTACTCACCTTAATTTTAATTATCTCTCTCTATTAAATTACCTATTTTTAGCCTCGTAGAATTGTACGTCTTGCTTTAATTAAAACTGAAGCCGTCGTAAAAATAGTGTACCGTGAAACGCACTTGCGACCCTTCTGGTCTGTGTCCATGGGCTTCGATTACCAAAGAAAAATAATGATTTCGGATTGGTAGCCAAGACATCCCCTTGTTTGAAAAGTAGTGTGACAACCCCTTACCGAATTACACGTTTATATGGTAGTGAATTTATTTCTAAATAAATCTATAATGCTTAGAAAATATATAGTAAATTCAACCCCGGTTTAGATGTCACAACTATTGAAAATATTTTTACGAAAATGTTTACCCTGGGTACAACAAAATTATAATTCACAGCGGAAACTCCGCAAGTATATTAGAAAATAATAAAACCCCTAACAAAGGCGTGCCCCAAATATAAACAAGCCAGTGTCATACTCAGACCGACCAATTTGAGTTCGTTATTTCACTTAGAACATTACTATTTGTTATTTCGATAAAGAAGTAATCTTCGATACTTTTTGAAACCGTAGTGTAGTATTTACAGATTTTTTAAGCGCGTAAAACGTTTAGCAAATAAAAATCGCGTGATCAATTACTTTTCAAATGCGAATGTAGATACATCAAACAACCGAACTGAAGTTACCTGTGTTAACAAGAACTATATACATGTAGGTATGTTGTAAGAAAATAACTCAAATTATATTATATAAATGAGAATTTATATTGAAATTGAAAGCTAATAAATTGAGCCGAAATGAAGTATCTACAAGGTTGAGATTTCAATTTAACAAATTATATACGCTGTGGGAATAACTTTCAGCTGTAATTTATTAACTCCTGATATTAATTTCTGGATCTTATAGAAATTCTTCGTATTACGACTTAAAATATATAACCTAGAAAGATAAAATGTAAATTGTATAAGAACTTATTATTTATTAATTAAAACCTATCTCTACATTTCATGTGCATATTACAAACGCAGTGACAGTTCAGTTTCGAGTGACTTGACTTTGACAATACTGTTTCACTGTCAACTGTCATTTACGTTCGATCCGAAAAACAGAACACTTAAATTAGCGATAACCGCGTGAGTATGTCCGATGTTTCACGTATTGACACGGTTAAGTGTATCTAAAGTATTTTCGTAGTGTCGCTTTCTATGAGCAAAAAGCAAAATTCAGAGAGACTTGAGTTATTCTGTCAAAAACGTATTCAATTTTCACTCACGGGACGCTCGCGCTTACACCTTCAGTGATTCAAAAAGAATATTGTAATTTTCTGCGATTGCGGACAGTATTTTTATTACGAACAGTTTATTTTAGAAGTAATTTTGATGATCGATTTTACGAAATAGATACGCTATTTGCAACATAATGAGATTAGGGGGAATCCTTTGTGAACTCCCCCTCTGTCATATCCACTGAGCCTCGATCACTTGACAAATTGAAACAAACTGAAAAGTTCCCCGAAACGTTCATTAATTCATTAATATTTGTATTTATCAAACGAGTTTGACGTTATTGATTTCTAAATTACTTTTGTAATTATCAAGTTTTATAGCTCGGAGTATTTATATACTATACAATGAAGCTGTAATGTAGCGCGGTTGCGCGTGGGTTTTACTGGAAACCCGCGATGCATTTGTTCCGACTTTATATAAGATGAATTTGTATGTTTAAAGAAATTAATTTTATTATGTTGTCATTACACAAAACCCATTCAACGAATTCGTTAGAAATTTTAAACTTGTAATAGTTAAAAGGCAATTTTATAAGATTTTAAAACTTATTTTTAAAAGTACGAAATATTCCTTCTAAGGGAGTTCTCAACCCCCAATTCATTTATTTGTAAACTTATTACCGAGTTAAAAGTTAAAATATTTTATATACAAAGTAAAATGATAAATACAAGAACCCTTTGAAATCCATTTTTTCCTCTAAATTATGTAGTATAATGAACCGGAGTGAGTTAGCATTAAGTATTCGCGATGTCTGCCTGTCGAGGCAGTTAAAATTTCACTCGGCTAAGCAAAATTTTCTGTCCGCTGCAAAAATCTTCCCCTTTTTAGGGCGAGGGAATTCTTGCATAAAATTTACATCGGGCGCTCCATACAAATTACCATTTCACTTCTTACTCTGATTAAATGCGGTAGAAAAAATATTGCTCGCCAAATGCTTGAGAAAATTCTCGGTTTTCGACTCATTAAAATTTATGTTTTTGTTTTTCGTATCGTCTGTTATTTCTAGATACTCCTTGGATAAACCATTTTAAAAACCACACTTTAAAACTACAGGTTCAGTCGCTACACTTTTATTTAAAAATCGCTAGTCGAATATAGGAATACAACTCACATTTTATACATAAATAAAATCTAAAATATAATTCTTCCACGACTTATGAAAAGCTCTCGAAACGTCAAGTTAAATAATGTAAAAAATAACAATTTTATCCGCAAAAATAGATATTTTAATTATTTATCAGTCGCTTAGCAGTTTTTCCATAACAATTAACAATTTCACCCTCAACCACTCGAAACGTTTGTCTCATGATATCGGTTGCCAGAAAATAGACACTTTAGAAACAACTGTTTTTTCCAAGTTGGCAACATCGAGACACTTTATAGCAACACTTTGCTGTAATCAAGGGGATCATTAGCTTGTAGATGTCTGCCAAATATTCTTCACCATGTTTCCGTGAAGAACTGTTATAGTTTGGGATAATCCTACCTGAATATCTAAAGGTGGCAAAAAATTAAAAATATATAAATGTTAAAACTAATATATATATATTAGTTTCGCACAACACCAGGGCTATGTGGAGTCTAGCTTTAGATCAATTTTGTCACAACCATATTTCTGTCATGAATAAAGTTTTGGTATTTTTAGTATAAAACACGACTTTATACTAATACTTAGGTGTTAGAGAATTATTACCTACATTTTAAAGAGTCCAAAAATGTTTTCTTATTAATACATAGATAATTTTTACAAGACTGTTTTGACTACGGCATATTGTGCTCAATTTGGGATGATAAGACAGATATGCTTTTAACAGTGATTATATATGAATTTAACAGTGTTTTAGAACTTTATCATGTGGAAATAAACCTGGCATTGATAGTGGGTGGTCCTAACCATTATACTTTGCAATGAACCCCAATAAAATTTTTATTGCCACAGAAACTCAATACATTTTAAACTCAATTTATATGAAGATCCTTATAGAAACAATAATTTTAATAAAAGACTTCAAAATGGTCGTCCAAGATGACAGCTGTACAAAACGATGGTGTATCTTGTCTGCGCCTGTCAGATAACTTTTTCGGCTGCCCATCCGTAGCCCGTGGCAGAATTTGCAAATTAATTTTGTAATTGAGTTCTTCGCGAGCCAGCAAAGTTAAACAAGACATGCAATCAATTTGAAGTTATTTTTAGGGAAAATATAATAATATAAATAATGTTTCGTCCTAATATAACAGTGTCGTTTTTTTATTTTATAATATACTAGTGGACCCCACAAACGTTGTCCTGCAAGATATTTCAAGCGATTAGGACATTAAACAAAGTATGAAAGTACCGACTGCAGCGCCATCTTCCGGGCTGATTCATAATCTAAACCATCCGGGGCTCCACCCAAACGCATACAAAAAATCATTCAAATCGGTCCAGCCGTTGAAGAGGAGTTCCGAGACATACACACGTACAGTAGAATTATATACATATATGTAAGCTATCCTATCTTTTAAGTTAGATCAAACTGCACACGGTGTGCAAATTTGATTGAAATCGGTTAAGAAGTTAAGGGAGTCCATAGCGGACAAACAACGTGACGCGTAACTTATATATGTTAAGATTTTGAAACGAATGCAATGCAAGCTATAATACACATACACACACATTACACATACATTATTAAACGAAATATACGTTTTTAATTAATTTTAATATAGGAACGACATCGGACTAAAAAGTTTAAATAATGCTTTATTAATACCAGCAAAAAAATATGCTTCGTCTAATTAGCTAAGTTATTTACATTCGGAAAGTACTTTAAAGATCACTCACTGACAAAAAACCTTTCCTCCCCCAATAATCAATTTAAGTTAGAAAACGTTGTTTTATGCCTTTATAACTGAGCCGAGTACTCCACAGTAATATAATACTCGTTTAAATAACCGTTTCAATATTCAAAGATTCATTTATCACGATAATTGACAGAAGGGGACTTAGAGCGATGCTCCCGACTGTTTTTATTTTATACTGTGCAAATATTTTATCATAATTTGATAATGGCTGAACAAATTTGTGACTGTTGTATTTAATCTGGTGAGTAATTAGGGACTTTTACAGATTGTAAAAAGATTTTAATAATCAGGAAAGTAGGTATGAAATGTATCATAATTATTTGACAACAATAAAATCCTGATAAACGTAATTAGTTTATGAAGGTTCACAAATCTTTAGAATAATATTTTTTATATTACAGAGGAGGAGGCTAAATTGACACTAACATTACTAGAAGGCTCGCAATTTTAAGAATTGGAACGCACTTTTCTTGAAGGACCCTAAGTAGTAGAATATTAAAGAACACACGCTGTAATACTTTTTACTACGAACAAAAGTTAAAATAACACAAATTTATTTATAATAACTATTTTGATGAATGACGATATTTTCAATTGTCAAAACTGCAAACAAATCACGTTAAATGATTGATAAAATATCTACCAACTTTGGAAACCTTTTGATCAATTGTAAAGAATATGTTTATACATTACGTTTCATTACAACGAACACAACCTACTTTAAAGATGTTTCAATGAACAACATTTGTCAAACTTTAACCTAAACTCAATTTAATCATTATTACAACTATCATTAATCATTAACCGGCGATTCATAATAAATCATTGTCTAATGATATCTGTCTCGGCTGAATATGAGCGGATTTCCTTGACAAATTATTTTTCCGCTTGGAATCGTGTGACAAGAAGGGCTCCATGCCATTATATATATTTCATGTGGACAGCGCCTTTATTGTAATAATTTTCATTGGAATATTTTAGTATTTACTCAAATTTATTTAATAAATAACTATTGAACAGTGTTTTTATAATGAAAGAGCTGGAATACCTCAAACGAAAACGGCATAAACTAAAAGTTAGTCTAAATACAAAAAATACATTGCCCAAACAAAATATAATTATTTATGTGGGAGTACAAGACATCGGAGTTATCTAACTTAAAGAACAGAGTAGGCAATTAAGTCATCTTAACGTCACTGTATAAGCTTCCTATAAAAATAATAGCGTTATAAAAAAGCTTATAAGTTATTAAATAAATAGACCCTCTGATCAGTGACTTGGACCTCTAAAAGACCCTAAACCGAGCACAGAAGCGGCCTTAACGACACCGCTATCTCCGCTTAGAATAGCAGCGGTGGATTTTCTTGACAAATTACTTTTCCTTGTTTACGGAGGGGTGTATTCCCGTATCTGTATCGGCTAAGTTTCCAGTCATTTGGGAGCGATTTTTATTAACTTGAGGCCTTCTTGGAGGTTTTAGACGGCGGAAGTTGTGCGTTTTTTCGTTTAACGTCGCGAGGTTTTATGGCGTAATGTTCCGTTTTATCCTTCGTTTTAATACACATTCGTGGATTGAAGTTTAAAATTACCGCGAATATAAATTTACAGTTGTGTGGTGTTTTTTTAATCGACTTCGAAGCGGTGACTTAATATTTTAGTAGCTTTTTATGTATGTATTGATTTTAATAAAATGTTTTACACTTTGGATTTTGTTTTTTACGGTTTGATTTAGATCAATTTTAATGTAGCAATAAATGTCTTTATTTTACGTAAATTAAAATTAAATTAAAGTTCATATAAATTAGGCGATTTGATATATAGCTGTATAAGCTAAAAACGTCATAACAGTGGCAACACTTAATTGAGAAACAAATAAAATATTCATAGTATTGAAGAGTGCGATAAAATGTTTGCACGCAGATTAACGCAACCCCGACCTAGTACAGATAGTCGAAGGTCCTCACCTAATGTTACGAAAATGTCTCTTTGACCTTTGCAAATGGGTTTGCTGTCCATATATAACGTAGTATTGTAATGATATACTTTATTGGGAACTCAAAAGTTATAAGACCTCATATCCCAGTCTCCTGACGTAGTGAGAATTGCATTTGAAGAGCCTGTCACTACCTCGTTACGTAAAAACTTTAAGTTTAAGTTAAAAAGTCTAAGTGCATTGAGCAGCTTTGTCTTAGAGATACATCTAAACCTTCAGTCACTCTTTTGGGTCTGGGCCTCAGAAATCTAAATTTGTTTCATGATCATCAATCTAATAGAGGCAAGTAGGTGATCAGCCTACTGTACTGTACCTGACACACGCTGTCGACTTTTTGGGTCTAAGACATGTCGGTTTCCTCACGATGTTTTCCTTCACCGTTCGAGCGAATGTTAAAAGCGCACATAGAAAGAAAGTTCATAGGTGGTGGACATGGACTTCAGGCATGAGAGTCGCACGCTGAAGCCACTAGGCCAACACCCTTTCAAAACAGAATTTAAATATAAGAGCCATAAAGAAACTGTTTTTATAGACTTAATAAAAACTAAATTAGTCAAATCGTAAAGACCTTTATGGAATGGTGTTTGCTGATTCAGGCTCAGTCTCAAAGAGAAAGCTTAGCTTAGAAGGTAGAAAAGGCTGGTCGGCGACAGATTGTGCCTAATATTGATTGGAGAATATTTTTTTAAGCGTCTTTCTTTCCTAAAATTATCTTTTTGCGAGAGCTTGACTCGATAATTTTGTTTTCACGAAAATCCGATTATAAAGAATAATACTTCATTGTCACAATATGACACTTTCAACTGATTTTGACATCAATAAATACAAAATTAATGTTGGCTTATGTTCAGTAGTAGGTCATATTAACTAATAAAGCACATTTATGCTAAATTCGTTTACCACGGGTTGTATTAAGGTTCATTATTGTATAAACGTTTGAGACGTGGGTGTGAGATTTCGAAAAGGATTGCGAAACAGAAAGGGCCTATTTATCTTAAAGTTAGGTATCTAAGTTTTAGTCATAGTCATAAATTGATGGATATCGCTATATGCCTAGATTGACATTATCTTGAACCTAGTTCTGAGAAATCACTTTAATCTTATTTAATGGTTATTGTGAGAAACATTAAAATAATGTTTTAGATAATACAACGCTGTAAATTATTTATAAATAATTGTAGTTTTATTATTTTTGCTTTTGCTTTGCATACTTAATTGTTTAATTATGTTTTTTTCTTGAAGTTTTCCATACATGAAAAACATGCTTTGATTAAAGCTTAATATTACTAGTTATCAGATGCTTTTGTGACGTCATTTTCGAAATAATTTTATTTTTGAAATCAAAAATTCGATACACCAACCGCTGCAAAACTAGCCACGATTCATCCGATAAGTAATCTAAACCATTCGTTGAATATCAGTCTAGACTGCAGGTCTAACATTTCAGTAATATGATAATATGAAAGTTATAAATGTCCGCGGTCGACTGAAACCGCAATTAATTTAGCGATTATCACCGGAGCCGATAATGCATTATGTTAATACGATAAAACCATTTTATTTTGCCCTCCAATATATAAAATTGTAATAAAATTGCGGATTTTGATCTGGTTTTTAAATTTAATAAGTAGTGACCTTTTAAATGCGTTTATGTAAAAGTATTGAGTGTATAAAATATTAAGCTGTTGTATTGGATTTACGGAAGGAGGATGGAAAAAGATGTATAGGACGACAAAAGAAAAGATGGACATATGACATCATAGAACTAACGGGGAAAAACTGGATGTATGTTTCTCAAGGCAAAGAAAAATGGGAAAATATGGAGGAGGTTTTTACCATACAAAAACTAGACCACAAAAAAAGATAAGCTTTTAAAAAAATTAAAACTTATACTAACACTAGTATTAAGGAATGTAAACAAACCAATTGTTGTATAGATTAATAACAATAATTGGATTTACAAAAATAGTTACAGATAACTTCAAATTCTAAACCAGTTCGTAAGCTTTGAAATACTAAGTTGGCCATAGTTCGTTTGTTTTCTTACCAACACGACTTTATTGTTAGTTTAAACCACTTTAAGTTTATATGTTTTAGTATCTTATTGACTAGAATTGTAAACTAATTATTGCAAAAAATCATAAATAATTTTACTTATGACGTTGTCAAGTGTTGTCAAATATTGAAGTTTTTATTTATGATGAAAGATCTAGAGAAAGTCATGGAGATACAGTCCCATATGTTCGTATTAATATTAATTTATGCAAATAAGAAACAAGTTTAAGCGTCGTAAAATTGATTTGTCAAGAACTGGTTGGCGCCAAGCAACACCATATTAAGGAAAATTGCCTTTTTATGATTTATAGTAGATTTCCGTATTTTATTATACAAATTTCCTGTTTATAAATCGATATTTCTCACGTAATAAATTTGTCTAAATGATACAGCATATTTGATATTTATATAAAAAAAGGATTAAAATTACTTTTCACCATCCATTAAAAATTACTTTTTAGTGCACCCAAATTACTACAGGAAGATTATTTAAATGAATTAAACCTATTTTATTAAAACATGTAAAAAAATAAACAATCAACAAGCACACACATCTTGGCATACAAAGTATATTTGTTCACCAAAACAATTAATGTTATCCTCCCTTGATTTGAATCTTAGACATTATAAAGCATGAACAGTAATGTTTTGATAGACTGTTAGTTTTTTATTTTAAAATGTATTGAGAGGTGAATGGAGGCAAGGTCAACGCGGATACATAGAGCACAATCTCACGTAATGATACCTCCATTGCGAAACTCACTCAAGGCTCACTTTTTCTACGATATTATCGGCCTTTGTGTTCATATCCTAGCATTGAAATGAAATCAAGTTAGAATCACAGAAAAGTGTATTAAACAGTTAGCTTGTTCGTTCTTATTAATATTTTTGATATTAAAAGTTATCGGACGAGGTGTAAAATATTTTGACACTGGAAATTTAAAATAGACCTTTTGCACTTGAAGACATTAGATCTCATCTTCTACCATAATTAAATAGCATAATATTCAAATAAAATTAGTTAAATACAAAGTAGGTCTCGGTACATAAATTTGTCGGAATCCAAAATAGATTTTTACTGGTACATTTATTTTTCTTTACAGACAATTAAAATGTATAGAGCAATTAATTATAGTTTAGCATAAATTTATATGTTAATAACGTTGAACGTGTATTATTTATAATTAAATAAAGAATTAATATTACATTAGTGGAGGTCGTGCTATATAATTACAATAGAATAAAATATAATTATACACATTAAGGTTTCGGGTATATTGTTCACACATAAAATGCTGGTTATGTTTAGACTTATAATTTATAGATTAGCAGACCTGAAACAAAGTTTATTGCGGATGTTAATTTAGTCATTAGGAGTTCTGATTGTTATTACTATAGGCTAAATATGTTTCCAATTAATATCTTTGTAAAGAGTATTATAATTGTAGCTAGCGAACTTACTTAAGTTCGAGCATTGTTGGCCTAGTGGCGTTAGCGGTCTCTCAACCTTGGTTCGATTCCTGACTGTGCACAAATGAACTATCCAAGTGTTCGCTCGCACGGTGATAGGAAACAACGTGAGGACGGCATGTCTCAACCGGTAGGCCCAACTTACAAGTCTATGTTTTTAATATGAAGTCTTTAGAATTGTGAACTCTAAGGGTGAGATTTAGAAACGTTACGTATGGTTGTCAGTCTTAGCGCTAATGTTTATCTCGATGTAAAACAAAGAAATGAATTCAAAAATAATCTGAATCGAAGCGGCGGAAGTCTAGTAAAAATTTGCTTTACTTTAGGAATATTTTTCAAGCTCATTTTTCCTGATTTTCCCCGAGGCATTTTCTCATATTACCGTATCAAATATATCAATTTTATATGAGGGTAACTGGGAGAATGTAAAGTACAATCAAATTCAATAAAATGATTGAGTACAAAGGAAGCACATGGGTGCTCGACCGGTTGCCATGGCGACCGAGTCAAGCCTTCATTCCAATATCAATGAGCCCGGTGAATGTTAAGAATAAAACAGGTATAAGGGATTGGGAAGAGCGGTATTGCTCGAAAAAAATATTTCATACAGTTCGTTTTAAGCTTTCAACATACCAAAAAGGTATAATTCTTATAACGTTATGTGGGTAAGCCAGGTCCAACTCCAACTTCTTAATATAAATTAAATAACTAATTAATAAACGTGTTAATAAGCATACCAATAAAACTAATTTCCCAACGGTTATGTGAAACATAATTGCGGCCTAACACTTAATAGATCTTAATCCACATTTCAACATAACGTGACGACTAAATTTGCTGTAATTATCACCATTGTTCCATCAACACCGACCAAATTATGTATACCTCTAATATTCTAGTTCAACTTAATAGCGCACCTGCATTTTTATTTAGAAGCTTATCCCCAAAAACGCCAAAGTATACACGCAAGATGTTTATCTATACAATGGTTATACGGTCCGGTTTCGAAATGAGATTTAAGTGAAGCCTTGGGTATCAGGTAGCACCTTTGTACAAGCGAAGCGATTTTAATAGCGTTTTATCTTACAGCAAAGCAAACAAAATATAGTGATTATAAAGTGGCCCTTAATGTTTTGTTATAAAATAATGAACTATAATAGTAAAGTGAGTTCCGGTTCTATTGTGGCATTGAAAATGCATTTTTTGCGATCAACTTTCTATGGTCGGTATTTCTGAAACAGTGAGGGTGATGCGTGAAAAATTGTTATATTTTATAGCTTTTGTGATGACTGAAATAATTTATGTTACTTCAAGGATATGTGATCATTTTAAAGAAGGAATAAAAGCACTTCTTATATTTACGAGTACGTTGAAACGGAATGAAGTTTAACAACCAGTTGTATTTATTGTATTAAAAGATGGACTAAAATTTTTATGTCTTTTAAACTTTTATTGCGTTTTTAATGTGTCACATTTAAGTAACTTATTTTTATTTTAACGATCTCCACGTCTTATTAATGTTTGTTTTGACAAACTATTTTTGAGAAAGATATGTGATATTAACGTGTCGTTACATGTATGAAATGCTTATCTCTTGATCTTCAATGAATAATGTTTAAGATTATTGCGTTCTTTTCGACTTTATCCAAGATTATTCATAATATTGTGATTAAGAGGTATCTTTATCACTAATACCCTTAACTAGAGTTTAAATCATTAAATTCAGTATTTTTTTCTGTTATTTTTAAACAGAAATTAGAAATCAAACAATTTGGTGTTGATTTGTTGTAAAACACAGACTTAGAATCCAAGACTATTCGTAATATTGTGATTAAGAGGTATCTTTATCACTAATTAACTTAACTAGTCTACATTAGTTTTTCTGTTACTTTAAAACAGAAATTAGAAATCAAACAATTTGATGTTGATTTGTTGTAAAACATAGACTTAACCATATGTAGCATTGTATACGTTGCCATGGCAACAAGTTGTGGTGTGGTAAACACAAATAAATGGTTGACACGACCTTATTAATATATAAAATCGCTTCTCGTTCGCTTATGCAATAAATATAGGGTTATAATCGAGCGTGTTATTTATAATGAAGATCTAAGGAATATGGCCTCATGAAATAGATGTTATTATGTGAATCATATGTTATTATCGCCTTGATTTTAATTAACATTTACACCTTAATAATTACATTTTATGTACATTGCTGACTTAATTATGGTTCGATTAGTTTCGGTATGGAAGTTTGTGGCCTCCACCTATTTCTTAAGATATCACCATTTAATATACTGATTACTTACGTAGTGTAATAGTTCACTTAATGGTATATAACCAAAAGTGTCATTTGTTCAATTCTCGGCGGAATTATAATTGTTACCGATTGGTAGGAAATAAAGATTGCCAAAGAGAATTTAAGAATTTTGAAAGTATTTTTTATTTAAATGTTTTATTAATTCAATTAACTGTACATCATAATTAATAATAAGGTCAAGATTAGATTGCAACCTTCTTCCACTCCAATCACGTTAGTCTCAAAATAATGAGACGCATCGCCCACGTGCGACCAGATATGGTCTTGCCGTATATGGACAGGGTTAAATTACGATATAAATTTATAATTTTGTAATTTAATTAGTTAACTTCAGCGTCGTGAGTTTTATTTAAATCGTAATGAAACGATTTTTCATCATGTCTTAAACTTTATATAAGGAATTGAATTACGTTCTAGTAGTCTTCGTTTTTGTAGTTAGGTACCTAAACAAAAACCACGATTTTATGTGTTTCCTTATTCTCCCAGATAATATTAAATGTATGTTAAAGATTTCATTCAATTACATAATCGTTGGTCTGTTTTCCGTATGTGTAAAATTTTTATGATTTCTAATATAGCAAAGAAAAGGAAAGGTTATATATCATCCCCTTTGTTCGGTGAACATAACGTTGTGGCTTTGTTTTTAATATTGTCGTAAATTTGGCCACATTTGGCTCGAAGAGAATTTTTGTATCCGGTTAATGTGTCCTCGAAGGTTAATTTTGTTGATATAGAACGGATTTAGGGCATAATTTTACATGAATGTTTTATTTCTTATTTCAAAAAGGTTTTCATTTATAGTTCGTAGGGAACACTGACTGTTCTGATTCATGTATAATTTCAATAGTATTTTTTTTAACAATCTACGCTTTAAATAAAAAAGGTTAAATTTATTTTATTACTAGGTAAATAACTATAAAACTGTTATACTTTTTAATGAAATACTATATTATGTTTGTATGCTTATATGTATATATGCATCGGTTTCTATACCAAAAAACGATACGTAAATTCGTAATTTCCTGAAGTATTGTAGTAGTATTACTCCTAGATATAAATTAAGCTTTAAACTCACCTATCAAAATATTTTTGTTCGGGAGCCGCCTTTAACTAGTAACTAATAATGCGTGATCATATATAAAGAGAAACTCATATGTCTAGCAAAGATCTTGGGAACTATATGAAAGATAATATTCAAAACAATTTCGTCCAATATACGTTATATTTTATTCAGTAACATCATATTTAATGCTGGCAACTTTGAACGGCTTTGGGGAAATTCCGGGTAATATTTGGGGTAAAATATAGCCTGGTTATGTGGTTATGTGAATGGTTATGTTTGGAGTTTTCTTTGTGTTCGTAATATAGGGTAAGATTGCGTTTAGAATATTGTTTTTTGTGTGAGTTATAATAAAATGTAAATGGAAGGAAAATATTAGACGCCGATGGGTTGCTTAGCGACTGTGTTTTCGATTATATGAATCTACAATCGTGTTTGGCTATGATTCGGAACCAAAACGTTTTGCTCAAAAAATCCTTACAAATTTGTTATTGTCAACAATACTGCCTGGAAGCTTATGCCTGCTCAGAGTTTTATGGCGACAAATATACTTCTGTATCTATACGTCTATCTCTTAGTTCTGTCTAGACAGAATAACGCTTGTAGAGACTTAAAATTGATTATAAATTGACGTGCATTTATTATATTTATTCTTTGTGTTATCAGTCGGAATATCGTATAAAAACGCTAATACATGTATTAATACGACACAATTATGACGTAATAAATCGAGTTGAACGTCCGGCCAAATTTTCACACATCTCCATCAAAACCCAGATATTGACATGTAAAAAAATGATAATATTATGTATTTGTATACATAATTCATAGTTTGCCGGCCATATGGACGTATGTGAATGAGTTCTATTCATATATTCCGATATACATTTTTATGTGTCCGTAAGTTGAGGAATAGATCAACGGTCAGTTCCATACGCTTACTATACGGAAACATATTCAGGTTTTGTTCGTGAAATGCCTTTGTAGTGTTTACTAAATATTATATCTTATGTACAAGTGTGAATTTATATTTACAATATATTTTTTTTACAGGTAAGCGCATTTACCAACAATGGTAAGATCTTGTTATAAGAAAAATAGAAATTTATCGTCCCAAAATGTCTTGAATCAAATTTGAATACATACGTAAAATTCAAATGCTTCAATTAATTCGGCTCATCTAAAAACATAGGTTTTTAAATAATACGGCCGAGTCAATGCCCTCATTATCAACTTCGCAATAATATATAGGACAAATTTGCAAGCCGTGCTATGACTGATTTCGTCATATTTACGTCAGATAAACTATCGGTGAATCATTATTTTATTTTATGATTTAATAGGACCCTTGACTATCATTTAATTACTCTATTAGTGGATCAATAAATTTGTAGTGCCTATATTGATATCATTACCTATCTTAACGATAGATAAGTAACTATAAATAGCACTATCGCACAGTGCAAATAGAATATACTGTATAATCATTTTTAAAAATGAAAAAGATTCTAAATTTAAATAATCTCTAAATTCTTAATGATTTTTTAAAAGCTATCTAGAATCTGTAGTGCTTTAGAAGTCTCAGCTCTTTGAGATTAGCCTGTATCGAGTGATTCCTCAGAGCGGTGTGACTCTTTGGTTGAGGAGGTTACATACAGGTCGTTAAACTGTCGGAGGACGTATATTGACTTTTGTTTTTACATTTACAATATTCCGTATGAGATTAGCATAACTGAATAAACTGTTACGCTTACAAAATGTGGTCAAATATCGGGTCTATAGTGATGTTATTTAGTGCTATGAATTGTCTTCTTTTACGCTTTAATTTTTATTACTCATCGCTCTTTCGTCTTCGTAGGTCAGTGATTTCGTATTTCATATCGATATACGATGAACATTAGGCATATAGTATTATTACTAGGGTGCTTAGTAATTGTGCTAATATATTAAAAAATATCTTTGACACATTATACATATATATGGTATCCATTACATTCATTAGGTTTAAATATAAATAAATTTCATTCTAAACCGGAAATCGATTAATTTGCGCCATTAAAATTTTAAACACTATAAAATTACCCAAACGTAAAGAAAGATACCGTTGTATGAAAATGAGAAAAAATTAAGGTTGAACGTCCCAAAGGTTGAGCAGACAGGGCCTGAAGGTTGTTTACCTGATACCTGAATCAGGGCTGCGTCTCAGACGAGGCTTTGTGATGATATTTATTGGTTTGAAAGGGGCATGACCCTAACTTGGCGTTTTACTTAATTTTGGGGGTTTCTTCAAAAGGAAATTGATTATTTCATGTTTTATAAATTTAGCAGGTCGTATAGTAATTTAATACTTCGTTCATCAAGAGGTAATGTTACTTATAGTTAATCATTTTAAGCTATAAATTAAAGTATATCTGTTCCCAGGATGAATTTAAATTATGAATTATCCGGGCATTACATTTCTCAGCTTCTTTAATTATAAAATTATTATTATCTATCGATTTATACAGATTTCTGTACCATACATCCAATATTATGTTAAATGCAGGTTGCAATTAAAACTTATTTGTGTCTGAGTAGTAGAGAGTTTTTGCTTGAGTAGGTAACTATCTTAGTTTGTACATCCGAGATTGATTTAAGAAAAGGTTTCGAGGACATATTAGACCATTGCACCAACTGACCTGTTATGAACTGGAAAATTGTTGATGTCCAGTATATATAATGAACTGTAGTTATCTGACATTAGATGATTAAATTTTATACAATTGAAGCAAAATTGCACCCGTAATGAGCGGTCACAAAAACTGCGTGTAATGAACTCGGCTATCGGCAGGACATTGACATAGACTAACTTTACCGTTTGTGAATTAATTTGAAAAACAACCTTAAATGGGACTTTTGCAATTAAAAAATACAAGTTCACTCTGTTCCGATCAAGATAAAACATACAATCTTTTGGTTTAACAGTTACCAATCGTCAGATACCTTAGTTAGCTATTACTGAGTAGGTGATGAGACACAGAAATGTGTTTGCTGGTTCAAGTGTAAGTTAACTTTTTACGAAACATTTATAAGTCACTAATACGGTAAAATTAAGCTTAAACGTATTGTTACATAACAAAAAGACGTATTAGGCATAAAATTCATCTTATAACGGCGTAGTCTTAAATGTACGATTTAAAAAAATAATTCAATATTCGTAGTAATATAATATAATACAAAATGTGTTGTAAAGGCCGACGAACTCATTAATGTCAGACGTAAATATTGCGATTGTTCGCAACTACTGTGTTATTTTTATCAATATATTTTAGCTGATATAAAACCGCTGTTCTAATCACATTTATTTTTATAAATAGGTCAGTTTTTCGTGATTATTTTTAAATATTAAAATAAATCAACGGCGCTACAACCTTTTTAGGTCTGGGCCTCTCATTTCTGTATCATTTGTTAATCTGATAGGCCTTCTGTGCCTGATGCACGCCGTCGACTTTTAAGGTCTAAGGCAAGCCGGTTTCCTCATAATGTTTTCCCTCACCGTTCGAGCGAATGTTAAATGCGCACATAGAAAGAAAGTCCATTGGTGCACAGCCGCGGATCCAACCTACGACCTCGAGATGAGAGTCGCACACTGAAGCCACATAAATATTAGCATTAATATAATTGCTCGTATGTTTATGTGTTTTCGTTGGCACATTCCGATTGTATCATTTTTATTTTCCTTACCAAGGCCACAAGCAATAGCTGCCCGTTGCCTTTCCAATTGCTAATTTTCCTGAATATATTGTTTTAATATGCAAAGTATTATATAAATAATTTCGATACAAATTTAATTAAGTAAGATATTGTCTATCTAAAAACGGTATATATATAGCAAATAAATACTAGTATCAATGAATATTTGTAGTGCCGTATAAAAATATTTAATAAAGTAATTACATCATTTGATGTGATTTTTCGAGTCGCTTAAAAAGTCTTCTGAAACTCTATAATAAGGTGCGATTTAAGCCTGGAGAAAAATGGCAGAAAGTGACATTTCAACGATAAAGCCTGGCTTAAACCATCCGTTAGTATTGACCGGGTGTTCGCGACGATAACCGTAGTTAATCTACGGCTTACTGGGCGGTTTATCCCACCCAAATTCGATACGTTTTTGATATTCTCTGATATAGTTTATATGTTTTGACACTAGGCTCTGACCTGGCTGGCTTTCAACTACAAATATTTCAAGATATACAAAATTATAATATTTAGTCAAGTTACCTAAAATTCGTCATAGTATGAATTATTTTGTATTATGTAAATAAGTAGAGTATGGAACGTAATTGAGTCGCAGGGCAGAAAAACTCCTTTCCACTAAAGCATTATTGTAAAAAGTAGGTACTCAATTCTGTTTAAGACATAGTTACCGGTGTGAATTACAAAAAGGTTCTATATTCAAAAAACTTATACATATTTAATCAACGCTTAAATTCTACCCCTAAGCCGTACATTTTACGCTAGAACTTCGCAGTTCACAGATTCTATTTTCTTTTTTCCATTGTTCGAAGCCACTTTGTTGAGTTCGCGTTGGATCGACTTCAAGTGAAGGCAAAATAATATAAGTTTAAAGAAAAAAGCAGACTGCAATGGTAACACAATATTGTTCTTAAACTATTTGTTTTAAACTTCGCTAGTTCGCTTTTTAACCAAGTTTTTGTAATGGATCCTTTTCATTGATATTATAGCTAATCGGATGAAGTTTTTTGAGTATATTTTTTCTGAAAATACCACCTCATATTTTATGTTATAATATGTAAGTATTAAAATATCTCTATATAGGTAATTATAACAAAATAATAAGCTGTTATCACATAACCCCGGGGTACTTTTGTATTTTAACCTGCATGAAGTATGGGCTCAGTGATTGGTGCACCCGTTAAAAAACCTATTTTGCGATAATTCGTGTTTTAATTAAATAACGTATATTATTTAACTTTTGCTCTATAAACCGAATGTGTTATAAAAATGTTAATAACAGTTAAAAATATATTATAAGAACTAGCAATAAATATGTAGATGTAAAGTAATTTCGTACAAAAGAAAACTGTCAAAGCATTAAAGTTGTTCTCGTAAAAGCACTTATGAATGGGGGACATAAATTTTTGCATCGTGAGCGTTCGGTCACGACTTAGCCGTTCTTTTGTATGTATGTAATGTCCATATTCGTAACGGTTCACTCGATTATCATATTATGGTATTAATGTGAATTATTTTTGGATTATATTTGACCAAAAAATTAAAGACTAGACTATGAAAGCATTCCGTATACAATGCAAATAGTTTTTAAATTTTCGAATATACTTTTAATTTATTAGTAGTTAGTCGTGGAGTTCCTCAACCAGAAAAATCAAATGAAGGCACAGGAGAATGATGAGAAGATCAGTAAAACAATTGATTGCTAAAAAAAACAGCGTCATTTCTATTATACAACGCATGTATAAGAAGATCCTTTAAACAAAACTTGTTTGCATACGAAAATTACAATAGCAATTTTTAATATTTTAAAACATTGAACACAAAATAACAAGTAACATTTTACGTGGGGAATTTCGAGGCAGACATTTTGACAGGCTGTAACGTCGTCTTGTCTGGATCTAACCAGACTTAGTCGAGCCGAGCTTAACGAATACAAAGTGAATTTTCATGAAAATCATTTTCCACTGACGTCCTGCGTCATTATCAATTTATAGTTTTTTGATACTAATAATGAATTACAATATGGATGGATATACACAAACACATAATAAAAGAAATGTTGGTAACCAATCAGACACAGGTATCCAGGAATTTATTCATAAGAACAATGTTTTTAATAATAGTAAATGTTTATTTTCTATCCATATTTATTAGGTTTAGTGTCTTAAAAACTATGTAAGACAAGGTAAGTAATTTTTGTTTAATTGTAAATTAATCTCCTTCTTAATATAAACCAAGTAAGTAGGTTACATAAAAAATACATATTAATGTCTGACTAAATTTGTATTCGTACTAAAGTTCTTATTTAATATTTCCTGAAGCTTTAAAGCTCACAGAATTAGCTCACTACGTAAAAATTGGTCCAGTCATAACAAGACAATAGAAGACTCAGTTACGCCAATAATACAAAATATAACAACCTTAATGGGAGTGTTTTACGGCTTCCTGCATTTGACGTAATATTGCATTAACCAATAAAATGTCATTCGGATTTCAACCATAGAGGGTTGTTAGAATATTAATTTCTCCTTGTTTGTTATGGTTTAAGAGTCCAGTTAACAAATTCAATTAAAAACAATTATTGCAATTGATCTTATAACAAGGAAATTAAATGTAATAACTATTGATTACGTATTTTAATATTTTTTTAATAACTGAGAAAACGGGCAGAATTGTTCAGTGCGTCTCGCAAGTGCGTTGCCGGCATGTAATGCCTATATCTGCATCTTCAATCTATATCAGTCCACAAACGGAAAATAAAAAACAAACATTTTTTGGTGAATACACAGTAAGTCAGAAAAAATTATATAAATAATTGTAAACAACGCTTATACACAGATTAATGCATTTGATGCACAGTTATCTTGTATTTTTTGTGTTAATAAGGTCAGGTAAGACGCATAAAAACCACAATTTATGTTTGTAAACATCGTGGAATTTTTTTACTTTTAATTACCTTAGAAACAGCTTAGTTGTTTGCTGGTATTTTAATTAATTCGTAGTGTGAGTGCGATATTCAAGTAATTTAGTTATCAAGTCACACATCTTCGTGTTTGTTGTTTGCCTAGAATTGCTTGTCAATTTAAATCTTGTATTTTATTTCATAAGCCAATGTATCAGTGTGGCAAGCTTTTTTAAATAATTTTCCTACTATTTTCTTATACCGACTTCTGACATTAGGGTCCATATGTTTCTGGAATTACAAAAACTAAAGATGAAGATTAATTGATTGTTGTTACCTCCTGATTGATAAATTGGCCTATGGTCTGACTAACAGTGAAGTCTGATTAAGCTTAAACTTTTTCAACTGTTTTACACATACAATATATGTCTCATATGTTCATTAATGTTAAATATTCGAACAAAATGCTAACGAGGTGAGATTGACTGTTATTCAAGTGTTAAGTTAGGACATAAGTGTGATAGTATATTACAATGTTAATTATGACTAAAGGGGGTATCGAGAGCAGTGTTGGCCTAGTGGCTTCAGCGTACGACTCTCATACCTAAGGTCGTAGGTTCGATCCCCGGCTGTGCACCAATGGAATTTCTTTCTATGTGCGTATTTAACATTTGCTCGAACGGTGAAGGAAAACATCGTGAGGAAACCGACATGTCTTAGACACAAAAAGTCGACGGCGTGTATCGGGCACTGGAGGCTGATCAACTATACTTGCCTATTAGATTTAAAACTGATCATGAAACAGATTCAGAAATCTGAGGTCAAGACCTAAAGAGGTTGTAGCGCCACTGATTGACTTTTAAAGAGGGAATCGGCTGCCGTCTACTCTAAAAAAGTTTTCAAAATTTTCTCGTCTCTCGACGCTCCTAATAGTTTGAGTATTTCATTATAATTAATTAATTATTATTAATTGTTATAAGTCGCAAAACTGATTGAATTTGTGTACCTATCGTATAATATTAATCGCTTCCGCTACTCGCTAATACTTTGACCTTAGCCTAAATTAATCTTAGTGTCGATCACTTCACGGTGATTTTAGTTTGATGAACCCGACTTAACAAAAGGCTTAAGAATTTTCAATTATGAACTAGAACTAGCCTCGTCTGAACGCTTACACCGTAACTTCTTACGAGTATTCAGTTTTCGTACCACGCTATTCCAAATTTGCGACTTCAGCGCTGCTATTGAAACAAACCGAAATTTGATTATGTTGCTAGATCGTAACCAAATGCACTTGAATCAGTATATATGTATATATATGTCGTGATGCCATTTACATATTGTGTGAATCAGTCCTAAACTGACTTTAACAGTTAGCCTTACTTTTGTAATACTGTATTCTAGAAGCCATATTAAGATTAAAAGAGAATAGTATAAACAAGTCCTTATTTGTTTTACTATATTATTATAAAAATATATTATCTCATAGTAGTATTTAATAATATAAATATGTCGTAGTTTTTTCAAAGCTTTTAATTCTTAACCACAAATAGTATTCGCTACACTATACATTGACAGTGGAATATTTCTCAAATGTATTTGTAAAGATAATATATGGTGCTATGACATCCGAGAAGCAATTTTGTTAAATTTTAATAAACCGTAGCACGTCTCAGGGTTTGAAAAATGAAATCTAGAAAACGCGTATACTCTTTAAGCTTAAAAAATATTTTTAAATCTATTGTGGAAATTCATTTTTCTGTTTCTAATGTTCCTGTAAGTATACTCAAATATGGTAAATATTTGAGTATACTTACCGAGTTTGTTGACGCAATATTTGTGTTTTTAGTAATTATCTAACGTTTCATGTTATCAGATAAATTATTTCTTATAATCAACTATATAAAGAACGAGCCATAATGTCTTTAACGACTGATTTCAGCAAGCATGGAGCTGTGAAAGAACTCTTAGCTTTATTTTAAATTGATGATATGATTTTGAGTAAGCTGATCTCGACATTCGTAATTCGCCGATAACCTGTCGGAAATAGAGTGTCCGACAGCGATGTAACTCAATCAAAGGTTAAGATCGCATTTTAATTAACATTGTTACCTATTGTGTACGCAACCACAGAGTAGACCAAAGTCGACTATAACGAGAAACAATAAATATCGCCCTGTCATAACGCCCTCTATACGCGCCATGGGATGTCGATTCAGTTTTGTCGCTTGATTTATTTGCCCGTCGGACGTTGGGTCCGAACGTTGTGTGCCCGGATTAACGTCCAGATTTCAGCATCAATTATTTTCCACTTCGGCATTGTTTGAAGAAATTATCGGTAGACAATGCCTATTTGAATATTTGTATGCATATCTTGGATTGAGGGCCAAAGATATTTGTTCGGCTATTGATCTAGACTGGACATCTAAATAAAAGCGCCACGATCTTCTTAGACCTCAGATTTCTGTACCTGTTTCAAGATAATTTCTCAATAGATATACCTAATAGGCAAGTACATACGCCGTCGACTTTTTGGGTCTAAGGCAAGCCGGTTTCCTCACGATGTTTTCGTTCACCGTTTGAGCGAATGTTAAATGCGCACATAGACAGAAGTCCATTGGTGCACAGCCGGGGATCGAACCTACGAGCTCAGTGATGAGAGTCGCACGCTTAAGCCACTAGGCCAACTAAATATAAATCGAAATAACTATCCGATACAGGTTTAAGCTTTACATACCCTTATAATTATTTTACTAAAGACTTGACTACGTTGGTAATAGCTTGGAATAGTAATGTTATATAAATAAAGTCTCGGTATATAAAAACAATTAAAATAAATGTTCAAACGAAAAGCAATGTCGAAATAATTTCACTACACCAAAAACACTTTCAATCCGTTTCGCCATACCTTTTAAAACAATTGAATAAGACTAAAAGACGCAACCGACATTTCGAGACGACTCGATCCGTTACCACAAGAATAATGGGCCCCATCAAACTCAATTCCGCACCAACAAGTAACCGCACAAATTAAATTCTAGTAATGCATCATTCAGAAATAAAACCGTTTCACAAAACTAACACTTGGGGAACGATTGAGAACATTGTGCTGTAAATATTGTTCAGTTGTAGCCCGAATTTGCTTAAGAACGTAAAAACTAGCACAATATAGATTAAACGATAAATGGATAGATTATATACGGTGTAGGGCTTAAAACAATGAATACATCATTTTGTTGCAAATTAATTGCGCTGGAGGCATCCGCAGTCGCTGCATGCTTTTGACTAAATCTCCGTAGTCAAATTATTCACTTTCGCAATCCAAGCAAAGCCGTACACCATTGTAGCTTCTCTCGTGTAATATTAAATTATAGTGGCCCAAGTAAAGCATTTCGAAATGGAAAATTGTATCCAGCTGTACGTTTTGTCAGAGCGCTCATAAATACAACTTTGTTGCCTTTGCGCGTTTATTTTCAATAAGTCCCTGATATAAAATTCCGTTTGCGGGATCTATTAATGGAGTTCGGGCGGGCGTATTTATGCAAACGATTTTGAATAGAAATAAAATTGTGATCCCAAATAGTCTAGACATATTAATGCGTTACCTTCCGTGTATGCGACGGCATAAATATCCTGTGTTTAGCGATGATAGCTGACTGAAAAAGGCGATACTAGAAATTGTGAAAAATTACTCGGAGACGCCGTATCGTGCTCTTGGGAGAATATATCATGACAAAACTCGCCAGAAGTGGACTAACGAAAAAGGTTGAAACAAATCATATGGAAATGATATTAGACTATGTTGCGAGGCGAAGAGTTAATAATTCACTGTAAAATCGTCGAGCTTGACAGCTGCTTGTATCTCCGATGGAACACGTTTAAGTAATTTTATAGAATACAATCGCAAAGAACAACAAAAAACAACAAACCAATACTTACTTTTAATTTATTCTCTCTCCGTTCGTGGGCTGGACGTCATTTCATTTTGCGCTAAAACAACACGTTTATGCTTTTATTTCTCCGCCGCGAGACTGAAAGATATTTTCGTTTAAAGAAGTTATGCTGTAGTCTCATTTTCAGGAGTCTTATGTAAGTTGATCCGTAAATTTGTTTGGCTTTCTTAAACAGTTAGTTATTTGTTTAAAGTTTCGGACAGGTCCGGAATGGCGGCGATAAGCGCCCGAACTTGTCTCGTTAGCTACGAATTTAAGTGAATTACACTTTTGCTTTAGGGCCCGTGTTTTTAACATAAGGATCCCGGCAGATCAAAGTTTCTTGCAACTTTGAATTATAATTCGAAATTGGCGAGCTGTAATAAAGGCTGTCTGTTGTTTACGTTCGCTATCAAATGGAGATAGCACGGCTTTACATCCCGGTCTTAAGTTAGTGTCATTGTTTTGTAACTTACAAGTCTAAGCGACATTTCACAACAGCGCTCGCTTTAACATTCATGAATATCATTAAACATCCCCTCCTGTTTTGAATATTGTGAACCTCTTTCTGAAGCGACTCAAGTTTTGTTTACGCTTATTGCTTTTAGGCGAGACGGGCTGTAATATTGAATACGCGGCAGTGTCGAGTGAGTCCCTCGGGAGTTAAACGAACAATCCTATCGACTGCAATGAGCATCTCAAAGCGGACCTCGATTGTAGCCGATGCAGTGTCGTATTTAAAAAGAAACAGGGAGTGGAATAGGCAAACAAAAGTTGGCTCGGGGCGGCGTTTCTCAAGTCGAATGAAGCAAGTTTTCTCTATACATTATTAAGTTGTGCTTGAGCTAGAGTTTTTAAGGCTATCGATACGAGCCGGCAGACCGCGAAACAGGCTCCGACCGGAATACTTGCCAAAGGACGACTATTTGTAAAATAAACTGGGCAACAGTTTGTCGTTTCAGAGACTTTTTATTGTTCCTTCTACATTAAAATATGTTTGATAAACGTTCGAATAATATAGAATATCTATGTTAACTAAACAAATGAATGCGGAAAAGATTAATGAACTTTTAAGTAGTAATTTTACGCAGAATTCAAACTAGTTATGGGACAAAAGTTTAGGGACAATAATCCTATGCGACAGTTTATGAATAATTACCGCTTCGACGGACCTTCATAACCGCTGGAATACTTTAAATATGAAGTTAATAAAGTCAGATATTCAAAGGTCCAAGCGGCGAGGGTCCTGAACAAATTGGCAGATCAACTCGATATTTGCGAAATACCTTGAACCCTTTGGGATAATTTTGACAAATAGTTGTTGGACTAATAAATTAGCGTTGAAACCGATAACTTTGGAAGTTTTGAATTGGAGATTGACCTAATGTTAAACGCGGAAGCAACGCTATAATTATTCATTATTTTAATAATATCTCGTCAATAGTAATTTTCCAACCTCTTGTTCTTCTATAAAAATAAATCAGTGGCGCTACAACCTCTTTAGGATATTGGCCTTAGATTTCTGAGTCTGTTCCATGATCATTTTTTAATCTAATAGGCATCTAGGTGATCAGCCTCCTGTGCCTGACACACGCCGTCAACTTTTTGGGTCTAAGACATGTCGGTTTCCTCACGATGTTTTCCTTCACCGTTCAAGCAAATGTTAAATGCGCACATAGAAAGAAATTGCACAGCCGGGATCGAACCTATGACCTCAGGTATAAGAGTCGCACGCTGAAGCCACTAGGCCAACACTGCTTGTTCTTCTATAATCTGCACTAAAATTACACCTAAGAGTATAAGGTATTTACATAATTAAGATCTTAACTATTTTACTTCTTAAACGTTGATAATATAATGTGGATAATTACTAAGTCTCCAAAGCTAATATCACAAGTATAAAAGATTCTGAGTTATCCCTGATCAGATAAGTTTGAAGTATGTTTGACACTGGAAACGTCTAAACCGCGTAGGGTAAGTGAAGTACGAGTACTTACTTTATCAACCACTTGAGTAATGAGATATTAATGTTATATTTTCATAAATGAAGATAAATTATACACTTATCTTTCGCACATTTATCGTTTGGTTCATTAACTTGTTTGATATTAAGTTGTTAATAGCAATATTAAATTCGAAGTACTAATTATAATGGAACAGAAAATTAAGCGATAGCGAAAGGTTCGAAAATTAAATATTAATATTTAATTTGTTTCAAAAACTCGTCATTACTATAAATAGATTTTGTTCTCTTCAGTGATAAAATATAGAAATCAAACAATAATATAAATATATATATATATAAACAAATTTACTTCGCCGGGACATCTTCGCTTTAATCAACAGTTAAACATACAAGGAAAAGCGTTGTAATTATCCTGCTTATCATTTAATTAATCAAAGTAAAGAATTGTAAGTTCAAGGAATTACTCTAAAACTGTGAATAATTTAATTCGTTTACGTGTTAATGTTTGCATGCAGATTGTATCATTCTGTTAGTTTTTATGTCAGTGTTATTCATGATATGAAATCATGTTGAATTATTTTAGTACGAGAAACTGGGGTTTAGAGTTATTGCGGGGTATAAGAAAGCTTAATAAACGAAGAAAATATATAATTTTTATTATTAAATAACCTGTATTTCGCATTATAGTAAAGGCCTATAGAGAAATACAAATGCGCTAAATTTGACCTTCTTTGACAAAAAGGTGTTTTCTTTGACATATGAGTGCGGGCTTAGCTAAATCTCGAATCTAAATCGTGACCCATAGGTAAGGTTGATGCAGTGACTTTTATTTGAAATTTATCACTAAATCTAGTACCAAATATCTAATAATAATAGGTTAAACCAAATATTATACAACAATAAGTTAACATACATGAAACCCTGAATTTATTTCCTTAAAAAGATGTTTAAATTTTGAAATAATCTGTTTACTTACATTGGATTAAAATAGAAACATATTTTTATTACAATTTAATTTTATATTATCTCATTTCTCACTTGCTACTTATCTTAAAGTCGTAAACGTAGCAAAACTACTAATGAGTGTGTAATTATTGTAAACAATGTTATTTGTACATCAACTTCGCATAAATCATTTTGACGTTTGATAAAAAAATAATGAATAATTTCAGTATATGTCGGAAATTATGTATGGCAAATCTCAATAGCGTCATTATTAAAAAAATAAACCTATATTTTACTTCATAGACAACAACATAGTATTAAGTGTTTATATTATAATTTATAATACTATCCCTTGGTAGGTCCGAGAACGCAAATTCAATATATTTCCGTATAATATGATAACACAAATTGAAAGTACGTTGTTGAGATTGGACGGTAATGTATGAAACACTCGCTCTACCTAATTATTAAGATTCAATCTGTGTATAGCGTGATCCCTTATGCAAATCGTTTTTTGCTTTTTTACTTGTTGGTTATCGCAGTTTTGCCTTGATTTTATAATTAACAGAGTGAAATCAAAAAATTTTTTGAATATAATACTGATTTCGGTTACCAACAGTACTTAACTTAGATAGATGTGGCAGATCTTTTGACTAATTAAAGAAAATTCCAATTATGTCATAAAAATATATATTAAAAAGTATTACATTTCATTTGTAGTCGGTTCTGACGTAAATCAAAAACTAAGTGAAGTTATATTTGTATATTTGCATGTTAATAGTTTTTGGAAATGGTTCAACTGTATTTTCCTTTTCGATATCATGATATCATGATATTTTTAACACTGGTTACTCGACATTCTATAGGAGAATGGCGTTGCATCTTTCGTGGATTACAAACTTGGGGAGAATTTACGACCAGCCTCGCTAGATATCTTATTTTATACTCTGATGAAGCAAATTTTTAGGCGCATCTTATTAGCCCCGGCTTAGGGAAAGCTGATGTAGAATTTACCGTAACTCACTGTAAAGAGCTTAAAGAAAACAAGTCACTTTTCCAAAATTAAGTTACGACATAAAATCACGTTCTTTTATCAGTAATAATCTTGATAAAACAAATAACTTTCTGCTTTTTAAAAAAATATATAAAAACTATAGGTAGTACGAAACTCGCCTATAGGTAAAAAAGGTCTGTACTTTTTGACTTTGTTTATAAGAAACATTCATCTCATTCAGGTTCAAATGTTTCCATTTAACAGAAGTTATATTGGAAGCACTTGCTTAATATTTAAAAAGGATGCTAAGTTTTTTGTTAAATATCTCTTGTGCAATCATTAAATAAATTATGTCACAACGGCACATACTCTTGTTAGCTTCAAAAGCGTGCTTTAATAAAATATAGAAAGCGTGTGTGGCTTAGTTTTTAGTAGATGATTTGGTGGTATTACAATTAAAATATTGAATTTTCTTCTACAATTACTTCTCAATATGGTTTGTCTGACAGCGTTACCAACGCTGAATTTGTAGTAAAAAAGCTTTGACTGTTAACTAAATTTCAAAAACACCGAACAAGGAGACTTTTGTCTTCTTATTTTTTTTCTGTGGTTGTAACTATATGTTAAGTCAAATAAACTAGTAATCATTTACAAGTCCGGCGGTCTGTTCCTAGCCTCCGCGCGCTACCCCTAGATAATGAATAAATCATTGAAGTTTGTGCAAGCTCTTACAGGCCAGCAGCAAGTCATTAAGGTATTGGGATTCCACAAGTTGCATCTGTCTCCTACAGTTTAACATGCGTAATAAATGGCTTTATAGTTAAAAACACTTTGTTGGTTTATTCTCGAAGTTTAATGTGAATTTTTAACGACTTACAACTTAATTGCGACATTGTTACATAGAACGGTATTTTGAATGTACTTCGACTTTAGTGCTTAAGTTTATAGAAGTTGTCTCTGGAATTGTTTGTTGAGTAAAGAGAAGAAAGGAAAAGGGCAGGTTTAAATTTTTGACTTATAAAGGCGTATTAATAAAACATATACTTTGGGTAAAGTTATTACTTCATATATAGCCAATAACCGGTAAAATACGAATTTAATTGCGTTCTAGGGATAGACATATAGTGGAAGGTAAGATCTGGAAAAGCTTATTTATCAAAAAATCGAAGATAAGTAATATGTATTGTATTGTTTACATCACACGATGCATTATATGATGAAGGAAGGACTTCTGATAATAACACCTAAAAATGGTTGTATAAAAACTAATAATTTTCATGATGAAAACGAACGTCAAGTTTAAAAGTAATACGATTTCTAAAGAAAAATGAAAATTCAATATCAATAAAGCTGCCAAAAATATCGCTATCGCGCAGTAATGCTACAATGAATCAACAAATATTGGGGTAGCATAAATGTATGGAGCACTCTTTAAATAAAATATTGTTGGAAATACCTGCATCACTAGAATCTAGATCTTTCAAATGCACATTTGAATGTTACCTTTGACACTAAAGGCTTTGAAAGTCCTTCAACGTTTGACAAATAGACTTCACAGACTTTGTTTATACTTTTTTTTAATTCGTCTGAGTAAGTGCAATTCTCAAGTTCGTGTTTTCGAATACCAGGCTGTGCACCTATAGATTTTTTTAGATAGACAAATACATAACTTAGAACTTTGTATTAGTCTTAAGTGCTAAACAGTGGTAAGTGAAATAAAATAATTGTACACAAGAACAGTGTCTTCCCCTTAATAGAGACTGTAAGTATTTTTATTGGACACTCTTATGTCAAATATCCTTTTTAGTAGAAGGATATTTAACATAGTAGTTTTATATAAATACAGTACAAACATGGGAAAACGAAAAATCGAAAGCGTATGTCAAATATGGAAGGTTTAATCATTTGTAAGCATATAAATAAAGATTAATTAAGTTAACTTGAAGACTGGTTTTTAAAGTTACAGTACTTAAGGAATGTGTAAAATTTTAGTCAAGAGTTCACGGACATAGTAAAATATACTATTTTCAATTTTATGAACATATAAAAAGATAATGCAGTCCGTCTGTCTTTTATGGGTCCGTCCACCGGCTCACGTCATTCGAGATGAGATTTTATTTCAAAACATAAAATATGTTTACAATATACAAGTTGACTATTTCATTTCGGATGTGTAAATAACTTTTTTAACGAGAAACTCTTTGTATATTTATGGTTTTAAAAACAATGATTTCTGTGTTTTTAATCTTAGAAGATTAAAAAATAGGCTTCATCCAACAATATTTTGTTCTTGGCATGGTAGGAAAAATCATGGAAAAACTTGCATATCTTTGAACCCTTCATTAAAGTTCTACCTTTAGTAGAAATAAATCAGTTGATAATCTTAGGGGTGATTCGTGCTTTAGATGCAGCATAAAAAATACATCCCTAAAAAGGTTCTATATAAAAGTAGTACGCGTAACAGTGTATAATCATAAAATGTATGAACTTTCGATAAGGTCAGCTAGGGTGATCTACGCACTACGATAGCATTCAATAAACATTGTGTGGCCAGCCATAAAAAATACCTATCACTAGTCAGAGCACACGGCCCTACGTGATCTGTGAGCTAAGTAGGACAGATATGCTTTGTATAAATTTTACCTTTTGTGACCAACGATTTTATACCTCCGTGAGTAAAATGGTGTGTATTGTAATGTAAAACTGTTAAATCTGAATATTTTTCGTAAAAAAATCAAATATTTATCTATTAACAACTTGTTATGTACATCACATACATCATCAGGTCTTAAAACGTGATTTTGTAACGTCAGATAAAATCGAGACTATATATAAAAATTAATTGCTCTTCGTTTGTCTCGCTAAAAATGTCTGGACCGATTTGGCTAATTATGATCTTGAAATATTGTGGAAGTTCAGGGAAGGTTTAACCGGTGGTAAACATAAATAATAAGTAAATAAAAATATTAAAAACGACAATTGAATTTTCCACTAAAACCTGTTTTTATCTGATAAATATTCGATGTCTTTTAAAAATAAAATATTGTCACTTGATTGTCATATAATTATAAGATGCCTTCAGAAATATGCGTTTCATAGCTATTGTACGAGTTCCGATCTCATTGGTTTGTTTTAGAAATTTAGGATTAGAACACAATCGTGATGATACGAATTTCAGTAACAAAAAAATGAGTTTCCAATAATTTTATTATTGATTTGCATTATAACAAAATAATTAAAAAATATGGGCATACCCGTGTTACATATTCTATGACAACCTTCATACAAGCCGCTCGTTTCGCATACATTACATACAGGAAATCACGAACCAGTCTACAACGATTTATCTTCCAAATTCATAAATTTTACTCTAAATGATACTTCGCTTCACATGTTCATACATGTTCCTACATGTTGGTCAATTCTATTTACTTAGGACGACCAAGTTTATGTAGTATGTTTTGAATGAACAATTAAATGTTTTATAGAGGTGTAATCGACTTCATTTACATGCGTTGAAACCCTCATTATGGTTACTAATGTATTTGAAAACGTTTTGGAAAATATAGTTTTTACCTACATTTTATTACAACGTACGTATAATATAGTGAGTAGGATTCTCAAGGATTCAAAAAAAAATTAAACAGTGATATTTAATTATATTTTTCTCTTTTGCAGGTAAACATCGATTCCAATTATCAACCGGTCCAGCTTATAAGGGTTTGACTTTTGTAAACACGTTCTCAGACTCAGAGTCGTTCATTAAGAGGTAGCAAAACAAATTCACCGCACATACAATTGGAAGCTAAAAAGATTCACTAGCCATTACGTTCTAACCATTTAAATTATAACAAATAATCTACAATTAAAGATAATGAACAACTGTGAAACCTACATATATAAGCTAACAACGTTCGCTAACAACTATATAATTAGTTGTTAACAAATCGATCGTTATAACGCAAAACCCCTACAACGCTATTTCCATATAACGCGGTATTTCTGACCTAAAACGCGGAGATTTCTCAAGTTATATTTCTGTAGGGTGAAATTTATAATGATTTGTCAAGTCAATAAGCTTTCACCTGCCTTTGCAGCTGTTTCAATTGTGTTGTTATAAACTAAATAACTTAATTAAATTCGTGTTCCTTTAAACTGTTCAAACAGTTTTACGAGAATACACCTACAATGCGATTTCCTATAACGAGGAAGAGCCGGACCGCGTTACTGTATATATAGTTAGTAGTTAGCGAAATAAAACCAATACTAAAAATATAGTTAAAAGTGAGTTAATATTAATTTGATCGGTTTCCCCAAAGCTTTACTTTCCTAAGTTAACGAGTTTCGAATGGCACATATTGAAGTTTGCGAGTTGGTCTGTTTGTTTTAAATTTTCCATCAGACTTCGCTGCTTTCTTTTTAAGTTTACAAATTGTTTCTAGAACTTTTATAGTACACTGCGTTTTTGCTAGTTTGATTAGGAAATGTAGTTAGTGAACAAGTAGTAATAAGAATCGTCGCAATGCAAAGAGATGTTTGGACCCTGAACGCCTGAGTTCTTAATAGTACTTTTGGCTTACGGGATGATTCATTAATCCTACAATACAACGCTTGCCACGATTGACAAACTCCTATTTTTTATATGTAACAGGAGGCAAACGGCATGGAGTTACCTGATGTTAATTGATACCGCCGCCCATGGACGCTTACATTGCCAGAAGCCTCGCAAATGCGTTGCCGGACTTTAAAGAATTGGTACGCTCTTTTCTTGAAGGACCCCAAGTCGAATTGGTTCGAAAATACTTTGAGTAATGTCAATAATTAATTTAAAGTTATATATTTTACTAGATTTTTCTATACGTAATTACTACGCGTAATTAAATACAGTGACAGGCATATACGAGTTAGTATGTCCCCAGACCAATTGAAGTGTTTTAAGGACTTCTTATTTTTGACCTTTTACACCAATTCCTTCAACATCAATATTAAAACTCAGTTCTGAATCTTTGCTTTAACCAAAAAAATGCCATATATACTTCAAAGCACGAAAGGTATAAACACACACTCAGTAAAAACGGAGAGCGACCTCAGGGCCTCTCAATGTGGGATTCTTAGTGTTTTTATTCTCCATTCTTCCACAGATTCTAGGGGTCTGTCTTTGGGAGTAATGCATTTAAATGCCTCGAATATAAAATTATTGCAGCCCTAGTATAAACGATTAAGGTCTAATAGATTGAGTTTCACCTCGGTGTAAGTGTTTAATGTAGATAATTGTAGTGTTGCAAGCTCTCCAGTGAAACTCGTTGTGGCCTAGTACTAAACCTGATCCTTACGCACTAATTTACTTATGAAAATTATAATTCATACCAGCTGAACTTTTGCCGAAGTTGAGCAATAAATTTGGTAGTTTTTCCATGGCGCTTAAAACTAAAATAAAAGCGCTAGATTGGGCGCTTTCTACTTTTCCATTCAATTCTTGCTCTTACATTAATGTGGTCGACAAAATTATATCTGGACTTATTATATTGAAAACAAATGAATGCTTTTTGTATGCGATCTTGGCGATGGCCTTTTAATTAAATTCTGCTGCACATTTCATAATCTCATTTTTTATATGAATTTGTGTGAATATTTTTTATCGTAACATAAAAAGCAATCAATAGCTGAGTCATAACAAAACAAACATACATTTTAACCTTTATTGGACTATATTTTTTGCGCACTGATATATTTGTAATTTGACAAAAACTAGACCTTCATTTCACCTCCGCTAGTGTTATATTACAAACGAGCTATTATTTGTGGCTTTTGGGCAAAAAACTGAATCATTACTGCTTCAGAACGTGATTCGAGACGGGTTGGGAGACTTGGTACGGTCAGCAGATTCTAACAAAGTATTTTTTGTATTGTATCTAAAAATATTTTCTATTCGCTTTTTTATTTGTTTGGTATAACAAAAATTAACATACAATCCGACAGGCTTATTTATTTAAATTTGGAACAAAAAGATCACAGTTTTGGATACACTGTCCAAATCTGCGAATCCTGTCCGATTTGCCGGATATTAATTTTAAAATGTAATAAATAATAGTATATTTATTTGCTTACAGTACTACATCCCACATAAAACAAATTATAAAAATGATATTTATAATATTTATGTTACTATTAAAACGCCCAGAGCGATGGCTAAGCTATAGCTTTTTATTACTTCAGATATATCGTGTATTCCTTTTGTATCATCGTGAAATCCTGTAACAGGCGAACACATTTCTGTTCCAATGACCTTTTTTGATATGTCATCAAAGTTTGTTTCACAAAAGAACCTACTTGGATGATGTCTATAATATTGAAAAATCTTATAAATTCGTATATACCAACCCTTCTTTCCACCTTTTCTACACATGGCGGTTTAAATAATAAATAATTTTATCCGGAAATATCTCCGTTAAATTTGAGGAAATCAGGAAAAATCACTAGCTAAGCGTCTTTTCCATTTTTCATTTAGGATTACTTATTAAAATTACACACATAAATCACAACATTAACGCATTAGGGACGTCGAGAAATAAACATGTTAGGTTGATACGATTATCAATCTTATTACCGCGGGTTTAGGTGCATAATTGTGTACGGTACCGGTTTCAAAATACAATGTACCAATAATCCTTCCCATAAAAGGATAGCACATTAATAATGGACTCGCATAGGTTTTTTACTACTTTCTGTGTTATCTGTGTTTTGTAGGCCACTTTGTAATACTTTTTAAAGCGTTAAAATACTACAGTCGATTATTATCTTACAAAATATTGAATAGAATAACGCAAGGTCTCGACTTGTTTATATTATTTAAAAAAATATCGTTCTGAAGAAAGGATCAAATATTGAATGCCCTGAAGTTCTATTTCAATATTTATAAATGACCAAAAATCGAATTCCTTCCCTCCCCTAATACCATCGCAAGACATTGCGTTTCAATTCAAGTTTGTAAAATATTTAAAAAATCATATTTTTCAGTCTTCGTGGCCTTTATAGATTAGAAATTACCAGACCAAAGACTTCTTCAATACTAAATGTGCTTAATGCTAAAACAAAACTTACATGTAAAAAAAATGCATTTAATGCTATTCACGTGTAACTATGTATTCTAAGCACGCCTTCACAAATCAACAAACAATAATATTCGATATTTGCATAAAAACATACACACATACATATCGCGTAGTTGTCATGCAGCCCGCGTGTAATAGACAAGAGAACGTATACGTTAACGGTGACCCCGAACACGTCAACAAGCAAACACGTGCTACTTTTAAGACACAAAAAATCTTTTCGACTAAATAAGTTAAATTTAGCCAATAATGTACAGCTCTTAACGTTAGCTTAGACTAAAGAATAAGTTCGTAAGAGTAGTAATACTTCATCCACCCTTAGTCCGGAATTCGATTAATTGTAAGTTGATTAGAGTTTAGGTAGGTTGATAAAAACATATGAATTAAACATTAAGTATCTAACACTATGCTGTATAATAATATTGATACAAAAAAAATGCAAAACAACGGCCCATATTGTGATGTCTTCCAGACAACCCCTTATAGTAACATTAGATCAGTATAAAAACTTTAAATTATACAGTAATTTATAACTGTACCATATACAGTAGCCTATGTGTGAATTTTACATTACATATCGTTAAGTGTCAGTTACCTGATAAGCCCACGGGCCGCTTCGATTTCAATGCTCCTTCGCACTGCCTTAAGGGGTGTCATGTTTAATTCATTGTTATAATGAATAACACATAGGCTCATGTTACCAACCAATGCCAAATCATCAACATATGTTTTATAAGTGGAAAACTAAACTGATCATAAAAATCATATATTAAGGTTATTACATCTGTATTTAATAACCTTTGTATATGATTTCATCTGATGTTTGTCGAAACTTAAATGATTACTGTTAATCATTTAAGTTTCGAAAAACATCCTAAGCTTACGTAGTTGTATGTTACAAATTATATATTTATAAATTTTGTATGTTTGAGGATAAAAGGTTTCTTATCTTAATTGGGCTGGAATTAGCTATTGACTTCAAGTAATATGAAGAACCATATTACGATAATTCAAGGGCAATACGAAATATTAAAACGTAGCAGACTTTCATGAAAATTATAATTTTCACTCAAAGATTGTTATAATTACAATATCCAACGAGTCAAATATAATTTCACACAAACAATTCAACTGAAAGGCGACTCAATAACGCCCAAGATGGCGGCTAAATTCCATTCTTTATTTTCAACGGACCCGATCAAATTGCTTCAGTAATAAGGCAGAGCTTTAATAAAATCTCCGGTCAACCGGAAACTAGATATATTTTGAGGGTTCAGTAGCCCGAAGCTGTAAGCTAAAATATGTGGAAAATGTCATTGCTTATAACACTAAACAGGTGATGTCGGTTTTGTTCACAAATTATTAAATATTTGCGGTTCTACTCAAGGTACAGCCAGATTACTCAATACTCAATCGCACTTGTTCTTGTACAAAAGCACACATTAAAAATACTTGTAGAAGCACTTATTCAGTTGAATTAACGAAGTTTCCGTTAAGGCTCGAGGGTGGATAAAGGACGTATTTCATTATCAGTTCAAAGGTAATGTCTAAGTCTTGTCTTATTACAAAATAAATTTAGCAGCTCTTAAGATAATTTAAATGTAGTGTTAAACGCAGTAATACCTCCTTTGAATGAGTGAAATATTAATGGCTATGTTGACAATCCCATTCTGACAAAGGCCCCGATTAGAGCCATTGTTGGAAGGCTCAGATGAGGCCCTTTGTTCGTGGGTAATGACAATAGATGAAATGAAACTTTTTGGAACCTTTGCAGTTATTGACAATGACTTGAGACGAAGGACCCGTGAAAAGGTTTCTCTGATTATTTTCCAAGTTTAAAGTCGCAAAATGTTAATTTTTCTGTTAAATTACAGAAGCTATGAAGCGTGTTCTGGGATTCATCTTTTATTTAAAACTTCATAAATAAATAAAAATGACTTGACGTCGCTTCTAATGGACATCCAAGTTCCACTTGTAAACATATAAACAGCAGACATTTTTTTATAAACCTACGACCACCAACTTGTCTAAGCAAAATTAAACCAAGGTTTAAATAAAATAAATTGACCACATATTATTTACAAAACTTACAATCGATCCTTCATTAGGATAATGACGTGATTTCACTTTATAAAATCTTTACATAATTACAGATTATAAACGTATTTCAATTACTACAGATAATGACTTCCTACTGCTAAAGAGGGCGCGGTCACTACTCACGCACTTATTATACATGATAATAACTATTTAATGTGATTGTTCATCGATTAGAAGGGCTTGGCTTCTCAAACATAAATTTTAGATGTATTATTATTAGTATATTATTTCTAGTGTCGATTTTCGTTCTGAATAAAAGATTAAAAAAAAAACAAAAAGAAAATTAGACGCAAAATCGTAAACCTCTACTTTCAGGTTATTTGAAATCCTTCTACAATTACATAAAACAAAAAAAAAGTACGTTCTCAATTCGTCAGTTCCATGATCGTAAGGATCTGATGCCTATCATCCTGGCGATATTAAACGGAACTTTTTTATCGGAACTTAAATCTATTTTAATATTTTTGTAGTGGGTTTTTTCTAAAATAACTGACCAAGAAGATAAACGATGTCTTGGTGCATTTTAAAGATTAAATAATAAATATTGCATCAACAAATGTTCCATGACATTTTCAATATTACAATAGTGTAGATTACGGTTCCAACAAATAACCTTTAGTTGATTATAAGGTAATAATCATTGTAGTGTTCAAGGTTCATCTTTGCATTGAGAAACACATGGCCGATTGTGAAATGTATCGAGGATAAATGATTAACTATCACGTACTCAGAGATGTTAATAATCGTTAACAGCTTAAGGCTTAATGAAGATTTTAAATTTACTAATCGGTCGCTGAGTTGCACTGTTTATTAGATATATATTATTAATATACTATTACTCTGAGATGTCTGAGCGGCGTGAGTGTACTGAATTATTAATACATTTGAGCCATACCTATGATTATTTAACAGATCAAATTATAACAATACCTACTCTAAGATATTTCAATACTAAAAATGGAAAAATTAAACAGATACCGCCCATGCGTTTAAACGATTAAAATTTGTTAGAAATAAGTATAGAAAGCCATCTGTATTTAGATTTAATTACACCTAATTCGAGTTTTGTTTTTTTATAATATAAAAAAAACAACGTTGTTGTTGGGGGGGGCAAACAAGCCTACGGTACGCCCATAGACACCCATTTTTAGTGGGTGAGTTGCCGGTCTTTGAGGGAGGAGTACAATCGAATTTTAAATAGTTGGAGGTCGTATCTCTCAGGGAAGACCCCACCGGGAGTCGATTCCACAGTTCGCTAGTTCGCAAAAGAAAATGCCTTCTGAAACGGACTGTGGAAGACTTCCAGCCATCAAGGTGATGTTGATGAAATTTTGATACGGCTCGTACGGTGTTGAAACGTTATCATAAGTTCCAATACTGATGAGGATAATATAAATTGTGTTTTTTTTTTTTTATGTATTTGCACACCTTTATCCGCCGTTCACGGTTATTGTGTGTTCGGTGTTCGGTTATGTCGTACAACCGTTCCATGGGGACATTAGTGCACTATGTTTGCTGTGTATATGTCCAATCTCAATACATGTACGAGATATTAAGATATATTCAAATGTTTATCCATGTTGAGTTTCAAGGTTAAGTTTTTATAGAGTTTGAACATAGATGGAGACTAGTTACGCTACGTACCATATACAAAAATTGTCTCGGTTCAGGAAATCTCAATTTGAGTGACCTTCCTGAGTATTTGTACACCATTAAAACGCCACACCCGACGCTGAATAATGGCTTTGAGCTGAGTGCATCGGTTTCCGTGTTAAAAGCACGTTTATTTTTCAATTCCGGCCGTTTCGCGAGTCGCCGAGGCCGCGATAAGGTTTTTTAAAGATGATTTACAACGACTTCCTTCGAGGAAACGAAGTTTATACATTTTTGGCAATTTATACGTGAAGGAATTTCGGGTGTCAATGTTTGATTTTAATCTGTAATGCTTAACGAAATAGATTATACTCTCGTTTTTTAAGTCAAAAATTTCGTCTTGTGATCTGAATATATGTTAAACTATATTACAGATCCTACAGCAATTTGGATTTGACTCTCGTGTGTAATGAAAAACATAAGTATGTTGTATATTGGGACCGAACCTTTTCGAACTAAACTTTGCGTTGTCTAGTGAATTTTGTAATATAGAATAAAATATGTACGAAGGAGGCGTTTTGTGGAAGAGACAAATTTTTGAATATGTTGCTTATTTTTAAATTTTATGTCTTCATGTCTGCTTAATTTCATAGCAGTATATATATCGGAAACTAAAAGTCTTGAGTGATTTGAATTAGGTTGATTCCAGCTTAGGAAACAGTCAAAGTTTAAACAAATTCGGTGCAGTTGAGATATTAGGACGCATTTCTAGAATATAGGTGAATAATGATGACAGATTAATACGAAATTATGTTTTGGTAAATACACGAAATTTTCCACTCAGATATCTTGATCTGGCAATAAACACAAAATAGTAAAAAAATACACGGCAACTATTTATACATTTACTAAATAACCAGATCGGTCGACACAGATTTATTGCTGCCATATTTATAAAAAATGGGTTATAACTTGTTAATTAAAGACTGGCGCTTGAATTATAATTGATTAACCGTCAGATAAAAATTAAATCCGACCTTAAATAAATTGCCACATGAATTTGTTAAAGGCAGATTTTAATTAAATAAATTTTATTCATTGGCTGACAGTTTTATTATGATTATGATTTAGATAAAAACTGTCATTTGATAATTCTATCATCAATAAACAACCTTAATTGCTTGCCCTGTGAAATTTTCATTGAAGTAATTGCTTGGGGTTGGATGAAAACGGCTTCGTGTGGCATGCCACTGTTAAAGGTACAATTAAGTAACTATCATCGTACTGAAAACCTCTTGTGTCACAAAAACATGTCATTATGACAATTATATATTGCATACATAATCACAATTCAATTGTTTTTTACTTTCGTCTTTGCTAGCAAGATTTGACCGTCGATTTAATCTAAAAAGGGCTTTCAATATGAAATTCACCTAACTAGTTTCGATGTAATTTTATGTTTAAAATGAATATATTCATGTAAGAGAAATTGAGATACCTATATAGAAAAATTACACAATTTTGTAGCTCTACTATTCAAACTCACTGAACCATTAATTAGCCTAATTATGGAATTAAAACATTAAATAGCCTTTTGGCTACACAGGAAGTGAGATCTTGCCCTTGTTGGTACGTGCGCTTGCGCTGCTTAAAATAGAAGGTTGTAGTCATATCGCCTCTAGCTCAGTTCCGCTACCAAAGATTAGGCTTTCCTTGAAGTTTATTTAATTAAGTAATTGTACAAAATTATCAAGTAGTATTTCTAAATAACAATGAATTATTGATTTATTTATCCTTTCAACAATCTACATAATAGTAGCTACCTATATATTAAAATAACAGTGAAATGAAAGCAGCAACTTTGTATGTAAATTTTAATAAACAGCTCGAACAGTTGAAATAATATGTCAGCTTGAAATCAAGTAATTTTGTTGCGAGGGGACGTCGATTTGCCGGTAAATAGTTCTTATCGTTCTACAAAATATAACTTCATTTGTAACCTTTTATAAGCTCCGAGTTTTTATGCTCCTTTTATTCAACTGTCCCTTCGCTATCCCCTTTTATGTCTTTCAGCTTTGAATGAAAATTGTTTATATTATCCTTTATATTCTTTTAAAGTTGAATACAAGAAACGCTCTCTAACAGATGCAGTCTTTCCATTTATTGAAACAGCCATTTGCATTTATGGAACTTAATGCTCGTTATGATAAATTGGTTCCAATCCAAGAAACAGTGATTGATGATTATATATACCTCAATACAGAATTGATGAAGGTTTAACATTGCCTAATACAGAAATCGTGATAATACTATCAATAATTTAAATTTGTTGACTGCACAAAAAACACTATCAGTTCACCTTGAAAGTCGCAGTGGGCGTACCGAACTTGATTTAGTCGCCATCTGACAAACCCTTTTTTGTCCTGAATATAAATAAGACGAGCAAAAAATACAAAGTCGAGTGAGATTTTTTCCTTGTCGTTTCCATTGGGACTGGGCCGAGTTTAGCGTAAGTAAGATTTGAATAATAAAAGAGATATTCGCTTATGGTCTTAGCGTGGCGTTGTTTTGCTCCTCTAGAAAGTTTTTCATTCTATGAAAATATGCTTCGAAATATCGCGGCATTGGAGTAAGGAAAATAAGATCAACATTATCCCATATCAACGTGTCCTCCACGCTTCCTATACGATTCGATAATGACTTCCTGCGTCCTTTAATATCCTCGTTAGATTCAATTCAATGTTTTATAACATTCGATCGAAACGCGGAAGCTACCGAGAGCTCTCCACGTACATTTACGCACCAGATAATTTGAAATAGAAATAAAATTGGGTCACGCATAACACGAACCAAACGTGAAATCGAATTAGTCAATTACGTATTCAATTGGTTGCGTTGGATATTTTCCTATGGTCTATTAGAATTTATTACGTTTTGACTTGTTTGTAATAATAGTAATAATTCCTATGATAACAGTATCATTAATAGTAAGGACGCAAACTTAATGGTGCCACGTCATGCATACTAATTCGGTAACCGGCTCTGGCAGAGCGCAGATCGGACATGCCTGAAATAATAATCACGTTCTCTACAATTTAACTGATAACACCGATTTTCTGTTTTAAACATAAATCTTCTTAATAGATTCGACTCCATCCATAGCAATTTAATAGCAGTTTTATTGTAACTTTTTAATTCAATGTAACGTTTTTTGTTCACAGACGAAAAAGAACAACCCCAACCACATCAAGAGGCCGATGAACGCGTTTATGGTGTGGTCTCAGATCGAGCGCAGAAAAATATGCGAACAAACACCGGATATGCACAACGCCGAAATATCAAAGAACTTGGGGCGCGTTTGGAAAACGTTGAATGACGAAGAGAGGCAACCGTTCATAGATGAGGCGGAGCGACTTAGACAGCTTCATATGCGAGAATATCCCGATTACAAGTATAGACCTCGCAAGAAGACCGCTAAGCCCGCCCCAAGAAATGGTGGTGTCACGAAGCCCAAACGCAAGCAGCGGGCTGACACAAATAACAACAGAGGAGTAACCAGGCGACGATCTCGGCCTACACCTGTAAGCGTCCCCATGATGCCTATGGACACACCAGCTCCTCCAGCCCTGCCCGCATCTCCGGCGGGGGCGCCCGACTCCCCTGAGTCGGCTTGTCTCTACGACGACAATTCTCGGCGCGAGCAGACAGACCTTACGGACCTGTATTCCATAACGGACCTGCTGCGCCTCCCGGCTGACTGTGAAGTCGACCTAGACGTGCTTACGGACATGGAGTCGTTCGAGACAGCCTCTTCCTCTTCGGGCTCGCACTTTGAGTTCTCTTGCACGCCGGACGTATCGGATATGCTCAGCGAGATCGGCGTGACGAGCGATTGGGACGAGACCGCGTTTTCGTCGTACCTCACGTCGTCTTAGAGTGGTGTGCGGGTCGCCTCGGCGGCTGGCCGGTACCACTGATCTCATTTCGAGCCGCCACACGGGGGCCGACGACGCGGCGACCGCTCGCCGCCCCGCCTAGAGAGTGCCTACATCCAATCGACGTGTCGACATTTGGATTCAATGTACAAAGTTATTTAATAAGGTTTCGAGTGTGAAATTTCGGTTCTAATGTCGATCGGCCGACGTGGCCGCTTTAACTTCGTTTTATCGTTTAGTTTATAAAACTAACTGTTGCAACTGGCGTCTGAAAACGCGGCGCCCGGTTTTAAAAAATAGGCTGTGAGTTGGTTTTTTAAACGTGTTGCTTTTATTGATTTTTTCTTTGAAAACAAATCGTCGGATAGATTTCCAAACGGCACGTCTCAGACGCATCTCAGTAAAAAATTCCGTCTAACTCTCCGTCGCCTGATTAGCAAGCCGCGGACAGATCGTTTGCGCATAGTCGTAGGGTCGTGTCGCGTTGTCGCGTCCGTATATTCTCTACGAGTACATTACTCGAGTTGGCTTCTTCAAACTAAGTTCGCGACTCCTTCCTATCTTACTTTATTTTATAACTTTTACACTGTAGATATCTTTTTATTTACGTTCAAACTAAACATAATATTATATCATTCGTAATAGAAAATTAAGACTAGGTTATAGTCATGTTTGTCTTACGTTTGTACGTAAGTTCACTTTATACTTTGATGCACGCATAGTGATAGTTTGGTTTATGATTTCACTGTCGGAAGCTGATCGGTATGCTATTCGTAAGAATTCGGAGTGCGGATCGTAGAGTGGATATAGAACATTGACTATATGTGGGAATGAGCCCTTGCCGCGTGAATGTTTTCTCTTTTTGAATCGAGCCATTCGCGCCCTGCTATTGACGGGTAGGTTTTTTACCGTCGCGCGCGTGACTTTTTTCAAATCCATTAAATAGATTCATGGCATTGGTATTGTGTAGGAGTTTGAGTCGATATGTCTTGCTATATTTACGTTAGGTTGCTTAAGATAGGGTTATGTGCGTTGGTAGGGTACGAAAGTTTGTCTAAAGATATGACGGCACCTCAGGATCGATGCGAAGGGACACTTCAACTTTCTAGTTCATTTCTTATGTCTTCATGCTTCACAAAGTCTATAGAAAGATACATATCAAAAGGGGGAATGTACTGTATCGCGGGTCGGTTATGATCGTAAGAACAAAACTATACTTCTGTCAAACTTAAATATTTTGCTGTTTCGAACTCTGTGATTTACTTTACGGAATTTCTAAATTTTAAGAATATTATAGTGGAGACTGATATCGCATAGATTAGTTTTAGCAGCGCTAGCTTCTCTATCTTTTTTAATTTTTAGAACTGGGCATAACTCTTGAATGTAAAACGAGACATATTTTTGATATTTCGCTTCACTGTGGTTATTCAGTCGCGAGACGTCGATTTCCATAGACTAGCGTCCAACAAAAGTATTTGTATTTTCGTAAACTGTCAATTCATTGGAAATTATGTCAGTTACTTGCATAATATTTACAACTTAGCCTCACTCATCTTAAGATATATTACACTCCGGTTACGCTATCTATAGTTTGATAACGAAATAGTGTGTTTAGATACTGTGTCCCTAATATAAAACCAAGGGATCCGTTGTGCTCTAATCATTAAAAACAAAATGCTTTACTTATATTATTATATTCTTATAAACATATTGTAAAAACTTCGAGTAATAATTAGTAAGTGTCTACGAAATCCAATTATTTTTAAAGATGCATAAAAATACGCGTTATCTATACATTGTATTGCAAATCTGTAATTTATACTGTCTACTGTGTGTTGTAGGGCAACATGATATATTATTTATACAATCGATACTTAAAGGATAAAAAAAAATTCGTGCCTAAGAAAATTTCGATTTCAAATGTATATTTTAGCGATGCTCAAGTATCTTTATAAGCAAGTAGTTTTGTAGAAGCTGTTAAAATCTGTGTAAAATTGTAACACTAAGATAATTTCGATTGCCAGATTTGCATTTGATATAATTTGCTACGTGTACGTAAGGGGTCGTCCAAGAATTACGTAAGCACTATTGGGGAAAGGGGGGGGTCTTTAATTTTCTTATCTTTTTCTGACAAGAAGGGGGGGGGGAGCGGGATAAGATGCAGTAAATCTGCTTACGTAATACTTGAACGGACCCCTATTACAATAGATTAACTAGGATTGTTTCCGTCAGTATCAGCACATCAATATTAAAAATCCATCGAGCAAATCTTTTCTACTCCATTTATTTAGAACATTTGAATGTATTTAATGCTCACATTTCAATTTATCCACATTCACGTTCTGTGTGCTTTATTTCACGAGTATTTTGAAACTTCGACAATAAAATTTTACTTGGGTATAAGTTCGGAACAGACTTACAAGAATTTCCGTTCGAGTACGTTTTGAATATACCTCAGCTTTACCACTGTCGTTTATTTTTATGGCTTCTTACGTGCTAAATTTTGCTTTAACTGCAAATTTGAATTCAACGATTCCAAGCAATAAATTTATAAGTGACACGAACGCTCAAATTAGTGTTAAAATCTTCTTTCTTATTAAAATTATAGCACGTTGTCCGCAAGGCGAGCATCGTTTTGTCAGTCAATCGTGGCCTCTTGCTGTGCTGTATATTTTGATTTGAGAGAAGACATAATTATTGACCCCTGAGTATTTATAAAACAACATCGAATTTAATATACGTAGCGCTTGTTGTGGTTCAATAATTGGACTTATCAGGGTTTGACGTTTCATTTTAAAATGTAGAGTAACTTCTTCAACGTTTTACCTATTACAAGGTAATATCCCAAGTTTCTTATTTTGCTTGAACATAGGCTTCTTATCGTAGTGGCTTCGGTCTTTCTACATATGTATGTAATAATGTAAATAAGTAAAAATTGTTTATATTGAAAAAGTCAAAATAAAGCGACACTGTGAGAAATATTAGATTATAAATATAGTATGCGTCTCAAAGAAATAAATATCATAGAGGACGTTGTAGTTGTTGTAGGTTTCGTATGTAATAAAGTATATTTATGAAAGAAATTGTTGTGTACTTCGAAAGCTGTCTATCTCTTTGTAACTATGTAAATCTTATTTGGATAACGATCCATCTAATGTGTTCTTCGTTCATTTTTCAATATAAGTTCCCTTCATTCTTCATTCTCGTTGCATATTTTTGTAAATGAATTTCTATCATAACATTTCTTCCTGTCTCTCAGCCTAAACTTGCACCGCTAATAGCAAAAATATAAAAAAAACCCTGATATGCTTAATTCATAACACAATATTATAATTTTGTTGTACGATCAATGGAGAATGAAGCTTTCGTTTTTCCTTACTGATTTTACATTAAACTACTTAATGCAAGTAGAATTTACAGAATTATATGTAATAAGCGTATATTATATGACATAATGTCTTGTAAATTCTTTAAAATGTTAGTGAATTATTCACAGAACTGAAAAAAAGGTTGAAATTATTCTCGTTATGTTGTTTGTGAAAATTGAACTATATCTGTATCATATTATGTATGTATTGTTGTTTTTATATAAGTATAAGCGTCTTCTATAGGGTTTTTAAAACTTTTCCACTTTGAGACACAACGAACCTTTCTGTTAGCACTTACTTAATCATAATTGGTGTCTATAATATAAAAAATATTAACCGATGTTTTGATACGTCATACAGTAGTGATTACCATAAAAAGTATCTTGTTGAAGTAGCTGTGTCATTAACTATTGGTAATATTAATTATATTGATAATATAATAACAAGATTCGCACAATGAAATCAAGGAACTAACATAGGTGTAACAATAATAGAAGTTAATGTTATTATTACGAGAAAATAAACAATTAACATAAGTGTGATAGTATTTGCGTTCCATGATTTCTTAATAGAGTAGTTACCCCCAAATATGTATCGACGCGTACATCTTTCGCTCCTCCTAGTTTACTAAAAACGAACAGATAAACAATAACCTTAGATCTATATTATCTGTATATTTTTAGTAGTCTATGGCTTCGATTGTATACGCGATAAAGGCTTTTAATTTTTGACATAATATTCCATTTATTTCTACTGTAAATAATTGTATTGAAACAAAAATTTTATAAAAAAAATGGTCCATTAAACTTTATCACGTAATTATAAGGTAGTGATATATTAGTAGTTGCATACGTATACCTTTTGGAGAATTGTGTGTGCTTATTGTTATTGAAAGTACCTAATGCCAAACGAATTTCTACTTTCGAAGCTAAAAAGCATGGCTTTAAACTTGAATTTGGACTGTAGTGTTGATTTCATCGTCACCTCTGTCTTTGTAAATAGTAAAGTAAGGCCACAATTTAATTTAGATTTCTGTCACACATTAGCTGTGTTCCGAAACTTTCTAGTCTTGATATTCGGGCAGACTTGTGTTCATGTAGATTCGTTCAGACTTTGCGGTGGCCTTTCCATAATTGATACCTGATTTTTATTAGATTTGTTTTTCAATTGATACCAAAAATAATCGATGCTGTTAGACACCGTTACCGATGGATCTCTATATTAAGTAGCACTAAACGAATATTGCTTTCGGCTGACCAAATAGTGGCAACTTGTTCTGTTGTCGGATTTTGTATTGGTTCTAAAATGTAAATAACTCATAAACGAAGCACAGTTCTTTTGAACCGGTGTGTAGCACCCTCTGGTGGGGCTTTTCGAAACTAAACTGGCAAATCGTTCTTTGTATGTTTAAGTTATTTTCGTAAAATTTGTGAACATCAGGCGTTGTATAAATTATTGTCTCGTATCTCTTTAGGTACTATTGCATATAATGTACGTAGTTTTTTAAAATGTTAAGTATGAAATAACATTACTGTAGTTATTTTAAGGCGATCGTGTACATTTTGTATCGTACTTTGTTTCAATAATAAATATATATTATTATATGGTAAAAAATAAATCATCCAGTTTATAAAAAATAACCCGAATTTTATTTTATCCCTTTTACATGTAAGTTATAATCATGATACAAAAAATTGCATATTGATATATATATATAGCAATCAGTAAGTATGAATCTAAGATTCAACTAGGGATACATGAAAAACAATTGGTATGCAGGGATAAATAAAATAATATCCACACAGAAAGCTCTATCAAATGTATATATTCTACTAAAATTCCTAGTTTTTATTAGGACAATTGGATAGCCTAGTGTACCAAGCGCAAGACACTATATAGACACAAGGTCCTCCTCAAGGAAGGAGGAACAAGCCGATGCGAGGTCAAGCACATAAACTCTTTACTACCAGATAATTGTCAAGTGTAAAATGTCACCGAGGTATTTAACTGATTATAAGAATGTAGGAAGTAGGTGTATGCTGTATATCTGGCAGTTGATATTACCAAATGAGTTTATAGATTTAAATACAAGAGTGGAATGAATTAATCGTAAAGAATACATTTTAATATGTCAATCAGATAACAACTTTAAGACGTTTGTCGATATTTATAAACTCAACTTAAACTCAAAAAATATATGGTGTACGATTCATTATTAAGGTTTCTCTTGATACACTATCTAGAAAAGTCCATTGCAGTACAGTTTCAAGAAGAGGAACCGAGGCATCTTTTAGTATGAAAATATTAGAGAATGTACCCCAAGTAATGCAAAGTTTGCATTTAGAAAATTTATTTAAGTAATTACGGAGATATGAAAGAGGTCATTTCCGTACTTTTAAAATTAATCGAAATTTGCTACATACAGAAATGATAAACAATCCTATTTCTTTATAGAACAGGTTGCAAACGGGTAGAAGGCTCTCCTAATGTTAAGTGATACCGCCGACCATGGACACCCAATGCCAAAGGGGTCGCAACTGCGTAGCGTTTTAAGAATTATTACGCTCTTTTCTTACGACCCTAAGTCGAATTGGTTCGGACAAACTTCAGTGGGTACCTGGTTCCACATAGTGGTGATGCGTGGAAAAAATACGTCTTAAATTACGCCCAGTTGTAGTACGACCGTCGTCAGGGTGATACGGATGGAATTTCGTATTCTGCCGGGTATACTCTCCATGATAAATGCGGTAGAAGATGCAGAGAGTCCCCACATCTCCACGCACCGCCAAGGGATCAATTTCCAACTAGAATTTGTAACTAAACCAATGTTATAATTATATATACTTCAAGTAAAACTATACAAAATTGTAATCCTAATTTCATACAAAAATGGCCATGAGCTAGCATCAAATGACTTTGGCAACTTCAAATATACAATTTCAAAAGCATTCAATTAAATTCATACATAAACGTACTATTATATTTTAATTGCATCCCTCTCCAACATAATTTGAGAGATACGTTCCGACCTTTTAATTTTTCTGTCCGTCAGACCGTTATTAAATAAAGCTATTCAGAATTCTGGGCAAAATTTGATGGCGTCATCAAAAATGAGTAATGAGTCGACTAATATACGGAAAGGGCATATAAAATTAAAGCGATAAATTTGAATAATAGTCTGCAAGGGACGGCCGAGGCACTCGAATCTTATTTGCGAGTTTGCTTAATTAAACGTCCTTTAGAAGGTCACTACGGGTACAGCGATGCCAGGGGAGGAGCGACCGAGCAAAGGAATCAGCGCTCCGGAGCCCCGATAAAAGAAATTACTAGTAAATAACACTCTCTTTAATCGGCAGCTAATGTTTGAACGTCATGGTCAGCAAGAAAGCATTTGGAGCGGAATATCTGTTTCCACCGGTTTCAGTCCAACGCCTCTCGCCTTATGACAGTGTATAGGACGATGAGTCCCTTGATCGTTCCATCTGTTTGGTGATCGACCACGTGATCTTTTGCCTTTTGTGTTACCAACCACGATCACTTTCTCCAAGTTCTCATCGCCTCTGCGCATTCTATGGCCGAAATAAGATACGATTCGCTGTCGGAATATGGTACACAGGCGTCCGAAATAACATTTTTATCAAATAAGTCACTATTTGTATTCAGCCCTTACCTCCGAGTGGTACAAACACTATATATTTGTATGTTATTTGATTCTACGTATAGGCAAGATGATAAGCATTCTGTATCATAGGTTTTTGAAGTCTAAGAAATGGCAATTTCCTCATGATGTTTTTTCTTTGTTGAAAAGAAAGAAGATCTATTGGTTCAACGTCAGAGCTGAAAGTCGTACTAGGCCAACACTGCTCACTTCCTAAAGTTACAGAATTTAAAGGTCCCTAAATCTAAATATACTTTGTTATAGCTTACAGCTTAGTAATTACTTTATGAATACAACTCTGTGTGAAATGGGTCTCATAGGTCCTAACAGAAAACTACGAAGGGTCGAATAATTGAGAAAGTTGAAATAGATAAACTCTGAAATTTCGAAATCAATGGCTTAAGTTGTTTTCATAATTGAATCCAACGATTTGCAAATACAGATTGTGTATTAAGCATAATGGCACGTTATAATTGATACAAATGTAAAATTTTTGTCTTAAAATTTTTTAAATTTATTTTCTGTTTCTAAATTGCTATTAACATTAATTATCTATTTCTTTTAATGCGTTTGCTTGGGGGCCCTGAGTTTAAAACAAATTGGATAAGTGTAACAGATACCTAAGTTAAAATGTAGACGTTTAAAACAGTGGCGCGATCTGTTCAGGGGTGGGCCTCAGGTTTCTGTATCTGTTTCAAGATCATTTGTCAAACTCAAACTCAAAATATCTTTATTCAAGTGGGTACCAAGTACACTTTTGAATCGTCAAGTTAAATAAATCGTAAATTTACATTTACTACTAGTTCGCAAGTCAAGGGCGTAGAGCGGGTGTAAGAAGAACTGGCAAGAAACTTTCCGCTACTCTAATCGCCAAGTATTGTCATAAAAATTGTTTGAACTGGAGCAAATCAATCCCAAGGATTAGGATCATTTAAGTAGTCCTCAAATTTATAAAAAGCTTTGTTGATTAATTTTCGTTTAACGAGGGCTTTGAATTTATTAAGTGATAATTCTCTAATTTCGCTTGGGAGTTTGTTGTAAAAACGAATACAATTTCCATATAAGGAGTGGTTTATCTTTTGTCAACCTCATAGGCAAGTAGGTGATCAGCCTCCTGTGCCTGACACACGCCGTCGACTTTTTGAGTGTAAGGCACGCTGGTTCCCACACGATGTGACGACGAGAGTCGCACGCTGAAGCTACTAGTCCAACACTGCACTGCTGAAGGTAACGTTTACGGTACTCATTAAAAAAGCAAGAGAAGAAATGGTAAGCAATTATTCCTTTGCCTGAAAGTCCTACTAGGTTGTTTTAAACGCTGGAATATTCCTTTCACTCAACATGTAAAAATCACGTGACCTGCAATCATATGGTCCTATTCCAAACGGTGTTATCATGCGTTATCAGTTGTGGCGGCAGACAAGCTGTCGCTGCGACATAGTCACCGCTATTTATATGTTATCTTGTTTGCTTTTCTATAAACTTGAAAATACCTACACTGAACTTGTATACAATAGATATGTATTTCCTACACTAGCGGTCTCTCTATAGGTGTGTTAAGCGCGTACCTACGCATTGATCATTTCTAGATGTTGGGTATTACCAGCCAGAAATAATTATTGTATGAGATGCATGGTAAGTTGCTGGCTAACCACTGAGTCATGGGTTTTTAACTCAAATGAACACAAGTAAAAATAAGTGGGATTATATTTGTTGAGTCCCGACGATGGTACTGCAAATCATGAAATAGCCAGATCGAAAAATATAATTTTCGTAATATTTTTTTAGGGAAATGTACCAAGTCACGTATCAGACAAATTCCTAAGTCGATTCCTGCAGCCATTGCATTGGTTTGTTAAGCAGTAGGCTAATTTCTTCATCAAAACTTTATCAAAAACACAGAAATATGTGTGTCCCATGCCTCATTTGGGACCTTTGAGACTTACAATATCCCAAAACTACATTCCAGGAATATAACCTAAAGTGTATATCTACATCCGGCCCTTGTCATAGCGTCAAAACATTAATAGAGAGAGACAAAAGTGTACTTGAGTTAAATTAATTTTTAAAAAATAGGAATAATAGGTATATTTAAATTGCAGAAATGTATTTGCGCAACCATTAATGACTACAGATAACGATAAGAGGCGGACGAAGATTTTATACTTATCACTCGATTAATAGTCGATGACAAACCTCTCAATGTGCAATGATCGATATTATATAAACGGGACTAAAGTGAAGTCCCGTTCAAACCCCGTACTCTTAGTTCATAAAAAAAAGTGTGTGTGTGTCAGCTACGACGCACGATTGGAGTTTACTCCTTACGAATGATAAAATGGCGATAATGTTCTGTGGCTGTCGACCATATTTTCATATTAAAGGTAATAAAACGTACCTACATCATCTATGCCCAAAAAGGATTTTCTTTCTGTGACCAAAGTTACCTTTATACTGACAGAAGAATAAGAATGAACAATCTTTTTAGTTTTAATTTCACTGACCATTACTATTGACAAAACTCTATGGCACACTAGACAATCTACTTTTACTTTTTACACCTGTCAACACTGACAATGTTGTAACGTGGCTGTCAAAACGTGAATTCAAAATAGAAAAGTCTGTGTAATGTATTCCATCTCATTCTTTTACACGTTCAATCCTATAGATATATATGTGTGTCTCGATCTACATAACACCTCAACTTTTCGTGTTACACATAACGCCTCAACTTTTCGTGTTACACTTGATTTTACTCCTCATAAAATTTCCGTACCGGGCCTTATAACCCAAATCGTTTCTTAAGGAGTAAACTCCAAAAATGTAATTGGGCCGTCTTAACTGACAAGAACTTCTAGTACTCAGAGATTCGGATGAGTAGGGAACCTGATTCTACTATATAACTTAATATTCTTACAGTAGTGCCCTTGTTGACATCTCCAGGAGCCGCACTGCATGATTTGGTTCTTATAAAAACAGCATAGCGGGGGGAGGCAAGAAGTTCCAATCTTCTAGACAGTATAATAAGGGTTCATATAAGCTGCTGTTGAACAGGCATCTCCTGGACTGGCGATGCCTGTTCATCGGCGATGTCTCTCTAATAGTCGTCCTCTAATAAGCCACATATGACTTAACATCAGGTGGGATTGTGGCCAAACGTCTGTTCAGTTCTGTATAAAAAAAGGCATTGAAAAAATTGCCTGACTCTCCTACACATAAAAACTATGCCTAATTTACCTACCGTCCTATTCTATTGTTATTTTATTACGGGACTCTCTCTTGCAGGGGTAATTTAAGTGAGACACAGTTATAATCCCGAAATGTATAATTAAAAAATGATACTTTATAGATTTTTTTATGTTGAAATGGGAATCAAAGCGGCGATAGCTACTGGTTATACAAGGTTTTTCAACACGCAGAATTCTTACCAGAGGAATTTCTTATTTATTACTATTTATACAGTCTTAGTACGAGTAAGTTACAGTACAGTTCTTTAAGTAAATCCTTCATTTACGCTTGTTTGGAACATGAAAGTTTCCGTGTAGTAGTTTAAAATTGGGTTGGGTTTTGGTCAATTCACCCAATCATTTGTTACATTATTCTTTTAGTATATCCGAGGTCGAAATGCATTTGCGCATTCTCCCCGTTGCAGGGGAATGTGGTACTCGCCCCACAACAGAATTTCTGTTATTGAGAGACTGGGTGAGCAATAAAAAATACATAAAGTTTGATGAGATTCAGATTCTGCATAAACATTATTATGTACTTGATACCCGTAATAACCTATTCAACAGACTTATTTTCTTATCAAAAGGAAGTCAGATTATTGCGATAAGTATCTAAATCAACAATTCATCATTATTTAGATATATTGAGCAAGAACTCAGATATTTAGAACTGAAATTATAATAAAAACTTCACTTTCAATTCGACTTGAACATATGAAAAACCGTGCAATGTGCATTGACGTATGTCGAACACGGATTTGGACTTTCGACGGACTAGAAAAATTTGTCTAAGAAACAAATGCAGGTACATAAACTAAGACCCATAGAGGGTTGTAGCTCTGGATTAGTATTAATGAATAGAAAACAAGAGCTATTTAATTCACCTACATTTTATTATCTACGTGACTTCATACACGTAATCGGCGGTGATTCTGGATTTGATTCTCCGCGAAATGGTAATTGTTTACTCACTTCCTTCCCTTCTAAATTGAAGAAATAGATGCTGACCCATTAGGGTTTATTACCCCATTGGGGACGGGACATCATACATACTTTATTTTTAAGAAGAAGTGAAAATATAAATATTTAGTTTACTGTAAGGGTCAAGTCTAGGAAAAGACGACACGGCCGTACCATCCTTTGCTCGAAACAGTTTAGGCCATTTTCGACCCCATAACTTCGTTGTGGATATAACTAGAAGCGTGACTCAATGTATGTCTTCAAAACGTAAAATATTTTTAATATTATTAAAGGTATGTATTGTTAAAGTATGTATAAGATATTGTTAGGATAGCTAATTACGTAATAACTTAAAACAGAAGGTCCCATAAGTAGGGACTGAATGGATCTTCCAACTTTTACGGTACAAGAACTGAGTTACGAGAGTTGTTTTTTTTTTACAAGTTATGTTTTTGATGGCATACTTAGTTCCTTACGAAACCGAGCGAACGTGTAATTATTTTTAATGTTAGTAAAATTATCCAAACGCTTATACGATGGAAAATTTTACATGAATCAAAATGATAGATATACGTCATAATATATTAGGTACGGACGGCGAACGAATGTCATGACCTAGACAACGTAAGGACATGGAAAAACCTTGATCTTGTCATAGCCCCGGTCATTGACCTTGGTCATGGTGACGTCACAGATAAATTATCGGTTTCACAATCGGAGAAATTTTACTTCCATTACATATCTGATAAGGAATTTAACGATTACGAAGCATTTTTTTTTAATAATTTCCTTAAACATGTTGAAATTTGAATAGTACCTACTCAAATTAATAGCTATGATATATTTACTAGAATTGCAATTTTTGTTGCAATTATTATTAGTTATGAATAATGAGCGTATCTAGATGAACAAAAGGTCTATCGTACCCAAGATTCCAGTTTGAACAATTTTTTTTAAGATCATCGATAGATAGATAGTCTTAAAATTTTTATTCCAATTTATATATCAAGGCTTCTTGAGAATTATCAAACCTGCCTGTGTGTAAACAAACTTTTTATTTATTCGTATACTGTGTCCCAGTTTACAGTACATACGATCTGTGATAATCTATAATACTATTATTTTCACGTTCCATTATTTTGTAATTTTACGTGTCTTAACACGTTTTTATCGTAACAGTGTCCTCTCTGCAATCATCATAACATTTATAGAAAACCACGTAAATGGTATGATTGTTCGGTCGAATCGAAGTCAGGAACAATGGAAAGAAGCGTACTAAAAATAAGGAACAAAAGTTATAGATGTCTTACATTATTCCCTAAAACAGAAGTGTTAATGGGCGGCGCATATGCACCAATAAAAGATGGACTTTAAAGAAAACGGATCAAGGGAGAGAAGGAGAAGATGGCGCCCTAGAAAAAGATGTATAGAAGATATAGTAGCGTTAGCAGGAAAGCCATAGAAAGGCAATTTTGAAAAATCTGGAGGAAGACTTTACATGTGAATGGGTTCCGATCAATGGTACTGATGGAATTACGATAACGAGTTTATTAATGTATATTGTTAACATTTCCAATATTAAAAATAAATGGCTTTATTATTATTCGTTAGATTCGAAACACGGCAGACTTGTTATCAAGCCCGATGCTCCAGGCGTCACCGCTAGTAACGATACCCACTTATGTAAAGATTCAGAGACACTTTGGTCTAAGTGTGACCGTCTGCCAAAATTTTGACACACTACAATCACGCTTCACCCTAGGTCTCGTCGCTGAATAATAAATCAGTGGTGCTACAACCTTTTTAGGTCTGGGCCTCAGATTTCTGTATCTGTTTCATGATCATTTTTCAATCTAATAGGCAAGTAGTTGATCAGCCTCCTGTACACGCCGTCGACTTTTTGGGTCTAAGGCACGCCGGTTTCCTCACCATGTTTTCCTTCACCGTTCGAGCGAATGTTAAATGCGCACGCACTTTCGTACTAACTGATGTGAAACTGATCTAAAATTAACGTGATTCATATGCACCTTTTCTTTTTCATGTGTAGTTTTTTTATATATTTCTGATTACTGTTTACATATGTTTTTATTGCTATGTTGTTCCATTAGTTTTGTCTAAATATGTCTTATGTGTTTTAGCACTTCTTGCCTACCTTATCCTATTTTGTTTTCTCACAGCGCTAATGCCTGGAAGAGATCGAAATCGACAAGGCCGCCAGTTGCCCTCCATTTGATTTAATTATATGAATTGTATTTCTGTATGCAAGTTCGAAGTGTTAATAAATAAATAAAAAGAAAGACCATTAGTGGACAACCGGCGATCGAACCTACGACCTCAGGGATGAGAATCGCACGCTGAAGCCACTAGGCCAATACTGCTCATCGTCTTTGAATACAGTAATAAAAAACTTAGTGTAAATATAATATAAATATGAAACATAATCGAATGTTAATAACAGTGTTATTACGAGCACCAATGACCTGGTTGTTCGTCCTATTTGGTTGTAATTAGACAATAACATTGAGTATGTAATGAGCCGCACGAATGTTAGATAAACGGACAAGGTTAATGCACTACGTATATTGTGAACTTGAGCCATTTGATCAAGATATAAACATGTGAATTATACTTCAAACTTATCAATAAGCCTGTATCATAATGTATGAAGTCCCAGAAGGGCACGAAACAGACATAGGTCTTTGTATGTTAAGCAAGCCGCACGCACTGATAAGTCAGTGTCGTGGCGTCGTAACTCCTAAACGAATGGACCGATTATACCGTTTTTGGTAGAAATATGATGGAGATGCTACTTAGGTGTTTCGAGGTTGCTAGCTGCATCAAAAGTAAAAGCATTATGAGTGTTTTCTTTAGTTTCAAACTTGCTGGTAATGACAAGGGCCATTGGGCCACTGGGCTTCTCTGATGATGGCGCCTGATTGCCCTAGGGGCTTAATTAAAACTTTTACTAGACTTCACGATAGTTTCTTTTAGTAAGGGAATGAGGGATTGGTTGATTTAATTGTTTTATGGTTTGATTATCCACTTTTTGCACTTTAGCCATCATATTTCTTTTTTTAGTTTTTTTTCATTACTAGGGTTGCCTGGAAGGGATCGCTGTTAGCGATAAGGCAGCCCGTTGCATCCCTTATAATTTTACGTTATTTGTTTTTCTTTGAATGTAACGAAGTGTAATAAAAACAAATCGAATAAAATAATATCTATTAGTGTACGGCTAAGACGAATTACAAGTCTTGCTCTCACCTCAACCTCTTCTAATTGTTATACTTTCATTCATTTGTCTCTTTCTATCAAATTGTGTTTACACTGTTCAAAAAGAAAGATCTGCGCTCTAGATAAGAGCATGAAAGTAAAATTATCATTTCTTCATAGGCATAGAATGAAAGAGAAGAAGTAAAATGAAACTCCACTACATACTTAATTTAATCGCAAAGGTTATGTTTTATAAGATACTTGTATCGAGGTGCAACTTAAACAGGCATTGGATTATAGACTCATGAAGCTACAGTTTGTCTTCATATGACAAATGCACTAAAAAATGATCCTAAGTCCACACTAAGGTGTAGTGCACATGCGCTTGAGTCACTGGCGTTACTTCCTACAAGTTATAATTCTGAGCCCAGCTAACTGGGTTAATCGCCGCTCTAAGGCCGGCCCTGTTTTTACATATTTTGTAATTATAACGAATTGCATTAGATAAACACATGATTTATTATTTTTATTATCGAAATTATGTATGAGTTTGTAATATAAGTTTTAGTTTGATGCTATATATTATTTATGTAACCATGTTTAACATACATGCCCCGTTTAACTCTTGCGTTTAAAAAAAATTGGTGTTTTAAATATAATATTTTTTTAAGATTTAAAATATTGTTTACGGGTCAGAATTGTGACCAATTATCTTTCCTTTACATTTGGATATAATCAAACCAACCCAACCCAACAAAATCAACATTACTTTATAATGTTAATTCTATAGTGTAAAAAATTTAAAGTGACGTTTATTATACATGTGTAATAATTTATTTGAGTCAGCGCATAGGAAAATGAAAAGCTTATGTTGTTCCAAACACACCTAATGACTGTATATAAAATTCTCGTGTTACAGTTTTCGTTGCCATACTCCTCCGAAACGGCTTGACCGATTCTGATCAAATTTTTTGTGCTTATCCGGTATCTATGAGAATCGGCCAACATCTATTTTTCATCCCCCTAAATGTTAGGCGTAGTCCACCCCTAAATTTTATTTTTTAGTTTTTAGACAAATTTTTTAATTTTTTTATGATACAGCATTAAAAAATACATACAACCCCTAATTTTCACCCCTCTACGATAAACCCCTATTTTTTATTATAAATGATAAACATGGCAAAACGACGTTTGCCGGATCAGCTAGTGGTATATATTTACCCATTTATAAACAGCTACAGGTAGTTACATAGTTTTCTAGATAATATTTTATTACGAAAATTATTGAAATTTTATGTTATTGACATATAATCTACTTTCTCCGGTAAATGACCGCTTATCAGAGATTATTGACAAGTTGTATATGTATTAATACAATCTCTTGTAATATCTCAATTTATCAATATTATCTTTGGCTCCAATAACATTGTTTTGATGGTAAAGGTTATTTATAAATATTTATACATTCACCAATTGTCCACAATCTTTAGGAATGAACTGTGCGAATGAACAAAAATGTTATGGTAGGTGACGAATACTTAAATGATCCTAATCCTTGGGATTGATTTGCTCCAGTTCAAACAATTTGTATGACAATACTTGGCGATTAAAAAGTGGCAGAAAGTTTCTTGCCAGTTCTTCTTACCCGCTCTACGCCCTTGACTTGCGAACTGGTAGTAAATGTAAATTTACAATTAATTTAACTACTTTTTGACAATCCATAAGTGTACTTGTTTAACTATATGAATAAAGATATTTTGAGTATGAGTTTGAGTTTGGGTTGAACTCGAAACCATTTCAAATACCTATAAATTGAACAAGGAATTCGTTTGGCTTTGGTTTATGTTGATATCTCTAGTTATCTAAATAACTAGCTGCCCCCGATAATTTCGTCTCACCTTAATATGACTTTTACAAAGTGTTCATTTTTAACTACATCCCAACATATGGAACATTTTGCTATGATGCCCAATATAAACTGTACGCTTTTACGAAATAAAAACCAAATGAAATTAGTTTTTTTTATAATTTTCCCATTTCTCTCTTCATAAAACCTTTATCAGAGTCCGAAGAATTAAAAAAAGAAAAATTCTTGAATTTATCATATAACAAGCAAAAGCAATTAGCTATTTAAGTAGCAGTTTTTAAAACAATTTTTTTCCACATCAACATATAATCATATCATCAAGGTTGTTAAAAATAAAACGACCTTCTCTATCTAGTGGTAAAGTCGTAAAAAATAGCCGTCAAAACAACATATAGTTCAATGTACTATTATCTATATACCATTGTCAAATGAACTCAATATCGAAACTATGCAAAATCGATCTTTCATATCGCCAAACCATCGGGAAGGGCATTACTATTTGTAATTTCTACGATTCGTAAATTAACTTCTAAATAATCGACCGGCTACAAAGATATTTAAACAGAAATCTACGATTCGTATAAATAACGATTGGTATTTATGGTTTAAAAACTAAGTTTGTCTTGTAATTTTTCATAACTGATTCTACAGAAATCACATACTTTTGAATGACAAAATGACAAATTCAATTTACTAACACAGAGATGTCGGAGTCAATGACTTGTGATATTACAACGTTATTATTGTCATTACAAACTTTAACCGCCATACTCACATACTACTAAATCATTAGATAGGCAAAATAGCTACAACAAATCTGCGACATACCTTTCCAGAACAAAAATTTCTCTCAAAACTAAGCCCAATCATGAATTGATCACTCGCGATCTAACGCTTATTTTCACGTATTTGATAACGGCGGGGGCAACAACCTCTTATCAGTGACCTTTCTAGCGTCCGATAGTACTGTGACCCGCACGTGGCGCGAATAATATCATAAATACTGTCCATTCGGCGTTTAAGCACTGTCTGCGTTTTCTTACAAAAAGTTTCATTAAAAGTGTAATAAATTGTAAATAAATGTTATTTGAAAGACCGTTGTAATATCAAAAGCTGCGAAGTATCAACAAATGTTGCAATAAAAACTATTTAAAAGATTAACGAATGACGATGTTTTTTTAAACCTAAATCAGTTATTTTAACATACTGATATAACTTTTTCAGTACAGCACTCTACAAATGAACACTATTTTTTATTTCAATAACATAAAACTCATGCAGTTATAAGGAATTAAGAAAAAAAAAAAATCAATTGCGCTACAACATTTTTAGGCCTGGGCCTCAGATTTCTGTATCCGTTTCATGATCATTTGGTAATTTAAAAGGCAAGTGGGCGATCAGCCTTCTGTGCCTGACGCTCGCCGTTGACTTTTTGGGTCTAAGGCAAGCCGGTTTCCTCACGATGTTTTCCTTCACCGTTCGAGCGAATGTAAAATGTCCATTGGTGCAGAGCCGAGGATCGAACCTACGACCTCAGGGATGAGAGTTGCACGCTGAAGCCACTAGGCCAACACTGCTCTATAAGGAATTAAGAGCTTGATATTTAATATAAAGGTCCACAAAACCAATAGGTTCTGTAAATGATTTTATAATGATATCAATGTCTTTAACCTTTCCATAGGTAATGGTTTCAAAAATGTTACCCTTTTCTCAAAACGTCGTCACGTCAGAGACCCTAATATTCCCGTTCTTCCGGGGTCTATAAATAGGACACGACACATGACCCTCTAAATAATTGAGACTCCATGGACCCAAGGTTTGTTTAAAGGGGATATCTTGAGTTCTTCGCCTGTCGAAACTAGACGATAATTCAAAATATTTACCCTTTTACCCTACGTTCGGTAAATACAATAAATGTAATGTTATCAAAAATGTAGTAATCCTTTAGTGTCACCATTACAAAGCACTAATAAACGAGGTTGACAAATTTCTGCCTTTGCTGGATCATTAATCTAATATATAAAATTCTCGTGTCACAGTTTTCGTTGCCATACTCCTCCGAAACGGCTTGACCGATTTTGATGAAATTTTTTGTGCTTATCCGGTACCTATGAGAATCGGCCAACATCTATTTTTCATCCCCCTAAATGTTAGGGGTAGTCCACCCCTAAATTTTATTATTTATTTTTGGACAAAATTTTTAATTTCTATTTTTCTATGATACAACATACAAAAATACATACAACCCCTAACTTTAACCCCTCTACGATCAATCCCTTTTTTTTATTATATGGCAAAACGACGTTTGCCGGATCAGCCAGTTTCAATATAAGTTGCACTTCGTAAATTTTTGCGTATGACATTCCTTTATCGTACGAGGTACACTACCTCGACGCCCATTAATTTTTATGCTAATTGAACAAAATTAATTATAAACTTTTGATATTGACAACTCAAACGATTCAATAATAATGTAATATCAATTACGCATAACATTTTGGAGACGTACACGCGTAGTTCGAACCCCACAGAGCCCGAAGGGCGCGAATGAATAAGTAAGTACTGTCAATCAAACTGAAGCGAGGCTTGGGCCAACGGAATAACATTTTCTTGGTGATTGTACAGACATGATTCGACTTTCAAGCCTTTTGGGTGTATATTTTTTCATCAGAGAAAGACGTTGGTTGAGTATTCGAAATTCAAAATGTATCATTCATTTTTAATAAACGTATTTAATATTTCTGTTCCACTCATTACAAAAATCCAAGTAAATTAAAATGACTGAGATTCTTATAATCAAGTCACTCACTCTGTACATTGAGTATCAACGAAATGTATCTGTCAGACGGTTACACAAACATAACCCAACGTCATGTCAGTACCGTTGTATATTGGTTATCACTCGATACATTATTCATTCACTTATTAATAACATCAATTTCTTTTAAATCCATAAAAGGAATTTGTTGATTTTAGTCCACGTCGACTCCTGGAGTCATTCTATTATTACTACTTGTAATAATTACGTAGACCCGAACGTAATATATATTTTTTTTAATATGATTGGACAATTCACACCAATTGACCTTGTCCCATGCTAATCTGGTGAAGCTTGTGTTATGGGTACTAGGCAACGGATATACATACATATTATAGATAGATAGACATATAAATACATGTTTAAACACCCAAGACCTACACCTACACACAACACCAAATGCTCATCACATCGATGTTTGTCACAGCCGAGGATCGAACCCGGGACCCATGGATTCGCAGTCAGGGGTACTAATCACTAGACCAATGAGCCGTCAAAATTATTATTACCATATTTATCGCAATTCTGTATAAAAGAGGTTTAATAGCTTTATTAATGAACACATGAATCACATGAAGTAATAAAAAAAAACATCTTAATATAGAAAAATCTTTCTAAAGTATTTAAACTTAGTTATAATTACAGACTTTAAGTGGAACTAAGATTTTATTTTATTTATTTATTAAACCGTATTACATATAGTATTGTTGTCTACAGTTTAGGGTACGATCTTGATATAAGTTTCCAAAAAGAGAAGAATCAAAGATACTATTAATTTAACAAATCTATAGAATGAATTGAAAGGCATCAAACCTCGACCCTCCTCCGACAACCTCGAAGCATGACTGAGATGTCGAAGAAAGAAAAGGGGACAACATTTGGCAAACATGATGTTCACGAATGTGCGACAGAAAAATGTTACAATTCCATTTATATTTATAACAATTCATGCTTGTTTCAGCCATTCATTTTAGTATCACAAATATAGAATACATATTTACAAGTAGAAATAGCATAAATCCTTAATATCATGAATGAACTTGATTTGGCAGAGTATGAATTATGAATATCTGATACATAAAAAGTTCTAATATGGCGTAAAAAGTAGAAGAAGGTTCACACGATGCGATATCGTTGGAGCAGTGTTTCCCTACCTTTTTGTGTCGTACACCACCTTAAAATTTCTAAAAGGCCCTCCTATGTAATATACACATTTATAATATTAAAATTACTTATTGAATTGTTCACTTAAGAAACGTTAATAATAGGTTTAAGGAAGAAATTTCTAGGAAATTTTTAACGAAACGCAATAAGTAGTTTTTTAAACATAATAAAAAACTGAAATTAAAATTCCAAATAATTTGAATGTATTTTTGAATTCCCCCTTCACAATCAAATTGCCCCCCTGTGGGGCATGGCCCCCACGTCAGGAAACACTACGTTGGATCGAATAAAGATCGAAGAAGATTTATTCGAATTTTAACTCTTTATATAAAGAACTGTTAACATTTATTACTAGCCTTATTATGAAAATACTTAAAAGTTGCTTTATCACCAGAATAGTATTAAACGAAGTTCATCAAGAAGTTTTTGAGACATTAATTGTGAGGATATCAAGACAACTGAATCAGTCGTATAGATATCATATAAACGTACAGTAACCTCTATACTTGGCTTCTTGAATAAAAATTTTACGATCAAACAGATTTCGTATAAGACCCGAGTTATTATGTTGGCACTGTCAAGTGTTATTAAGACTCCCTCGCTCTCAACATTCAGACGAATGTAATATATTACTTATATTTTCAAACAACTACCAACGACTGCAAATTTTCCCTTATTGTGAAGAACCTGACTTATAGAACTCAAGTTTACATCCAGGCTTCAGAAATAAACCAAAAGTGATGAAAGTATGAGCTACAGTTTATATTTGAATTCAGTCAGAGGTATGTTCTTTAGATTCTTGTCTTTGAAACATCTCCGAGAGTTGCCTATAGAAAACTTTTCATATGACATGTTAAGAAAATTCAGATTAGTTGTACAACCCGTCTAGCTGAAACGAACAAATAATCCTCTGGCGCAATCCTATATGTAGGTCTTGGCATCAGATTTCATTGCATCTTTAATTATGTGTTTTTTTGTTTTTGGTCACAATTTTTTTAGGAGAGAAAGAATTTCCTTCGCCGTATAAAAAAATGTTAAAACGAATAAAATAACAGTCCTTCCTTGCATTACCCTGAGTCAAAGACACTAGTCAGTTTGAATCTATAAGTACTGGGTATCGAGGTAATTTTATGTATAACTAGCTGGCCTGGCGAACATCGTACCGCCTAACAGTCGATTCTTTATTTTTGTTTAAATACTTATTCTGCTATTCGGGACACCGGTCTAGCTAGTAAGATAAAAAAGAAGCTTGATAAGACAACAAATTCATTATGTCAAAAATAAAAATTTACCTTCCCGGAACCCCTCCACTAACACTTGAACTCTATGATAAGCTATTAAAGTTCAAATTGACTTTTAAGTATTATTACGAATATTTTGTATGGGAATATAGAAAAGTTGTTTTTAGACGTTTTCACTCATTTTTTTAAATTTTTCTCTCCGTAAAAACCATCCTCGTACTTCAAGGAATATTATAAAAAAAAATCAGACAAATCGGTCAAGCCGTTTTCATGTTATTTCGTGACAACGGAAAACGGGTTACATTTTTATATATATAGATATAGACTATTTAAAAGTGATTGCTATAAGTGAGTTTTTTTATAAATTTAAAAAATTTATTCGTAGGCTGGGACGCAAACAAATTTTTGTTCACAATTAGTCTTAGGTGAATTTTAAAATATAATATATTAAAGTTTAATTTTATTTATATAAACGAAGTCCAAAAAATGTACCCCACATAAACAAGCCATATTGCAATCGCCAAACAATCCGGTCATTTATACGTGTTTCCTGCCAAAGCACATTCAGCAAAAGCAAAAAATCCACTCAAAGATCGACAAAAGCACTCAAACCGTCGTATATTTTAAACAATGCGAACCCATTCTCTTTTTTACGAGCGGCTCCGAACCCGGGACCTCGGGAGTTAATCAGGCGCAAACAGCTCAAATGTTTTTAATTAAGCTTCATTCATGAGGGTAAAACGTGAATTGAAGGTTCTACAGTCCGATTAAAACTAATCCCGTGACTACTTGTACATCATTTTCAAAGTATTTTATTTGTTCAAACATATTATATGGGTTTGGTGCATGTGTCATATTGCACATGGCCGTGGGCAAACAGCGAGACTGTTAATACTGAAATTTGTCATTAAAAAAAAGAATGTCATTGAAAGACAAACTTACACTATTAAAAATAAATAATTTAAAGATTAAAAATCCTCGGTTGGTATTTTATTCCTTTACTATGCCACAGCATTTATATGCAAGATCTTTGTCGAATTGATTTGATAGGTTTCGGGGCAAATGAGGACTGTATATTATTAGAGGGAATGTCTTCTTGCCCTTTTTTATTACATTAATTGGAGATTTATGCTTTTGTAATCTACGTGTAAGGATTTTAACACATACTTTAATAGGTACCAAAAATACATACTTTAATAACACGACGCAAACACAAGTGAGCAGACAAATCACTTTGAATGAAGAGCTTAGCGCCCATGGACATTTGCAACGCCGGGAGGCTTGCACTGTGACTATCCTTTGAGGTCAACTGACAAGTTTCACCATTCAATATACACTTTTTGATTATCAAATTTATAGATACATAAGAACTTTGAGCAAACTGCAAACGTGATACTACGCGTCTGTATGCATAGGCAAATTTATAGTCAACATGAATAAACGGTACCGAATAATAAATTTAAGAATTGGTACACTCTTATCTTGATGGACTCTTAGTCGCTAAACTGATATGGGCAGACGGTTCCACACAGTGATGATGCGCGGCAAAAAAGCTTCGAACACTTCATGATAAATCTGGTAGAAGGTGCAGTAGGTGTTAGGTTTTCTCGTTCGTCTCTTTTGCCCCAATATTATATTTAAAAAAAAACTGAATCTTTTCGAAATTCCTAATTATACACCCTGATCAAACGTTGCAAACTTTTGACTTTAGCATCTACTGGGGTCTATACAAATTAAGTCACAAATGCCAAAATGTTGGTTTGTATCTAAAATAAACCCTATTTCAATAGTGTATCTATTCAGATGTTCCATATTGTAACAATATTACTATAAATAACGGATTCACAAGAATGAATACATAATGTATATAAGGGATCCTCATATAAAATTGTCAGAGGCTTCATAAAGGTTTAAAAATGTTAACAGTCTACTAACTAACAGTGGTAAATAATGAAAACTTTGAGGCTTTATTAATATTTTATTTATTATTATAGAATAGAGGGGCAAACGAGCCTACGGGATATCCAAAAAGGGCAGTCATCGCAGTCCATATTTACTGGGTGCGTTGCCGGCCTTTGTGGGAGGAGTACACTCTTATTTTGAACTGTTGTAGGTCGTATCTCTCAGGGAAGTCGATTATAATAGAGGTTTTATGTAGTAGAGTAGTTTTTTTGTTGTCTAAAGGTAAGGTGATGATCGCACACCTTTTCTTTTGTTTATTCGTAAGGTTAAATTCTATTTTTATAAAAACTATACTTTGTCCTCATACACAAATAATCAAATTAATAAATAATATTTTAACTTCTAGTCTTTGTTAAACTAAGTTTTTGCATATTAATGTATCACTAGCTGTTCCCTGCCACGCTTCGCTGTGGCACATTGTGATTGAATGGTTGAGAAATGAGAAACAAAACAAAGAAATCATTTCATATAAGTTTAATTTTGCAATACTAGTGGAAAAAAATAATTAAAAAACAAAAAAAATAGATAAAAACAATTCTTGATGCAGATTATATATCATGCTAAAATTTCAGGTCTCTTTCCTCTTTAGGTCTTGGCCTCAGATTTGTGAATCTGATTCATAATCATTTTTAAATCTAATAGGCAAGTAGGTGATCAGCCTCCAGTGCCTGACACACGCCGTCGACTTTTTGGGTCTAAGTCCCCCAGTCTTCTATCTAGAAGACATGTCGGTTTCCTCACGATGTTTTCCTACACCGTTAGAGCAAATGTTAAATGCGCACATAGAAAGAAAGTCCATTGGTGCGCAGCCGGGGATCGAACCTACGACCTCAGGTATGAGAGTCGCACGCTGAAGCCACTAGGCCAACACTGCTTAATTACACAAACCAACATAACATTTATATAATATACATAATATAGAATTATGCAAAAAAAAGGAAAACAATTTCCCATCTAGATATACATAAACTGTGCCTCCATACTGCAATCCGCATTTCCGCGTACCATTTGTGTAATTAACGATTTTTACAAGCTGACGTAAAATATTTCGCTTTTTACTTTATACCGTGGAGTGGCTCGTCATTACGACAGCACTTGGATTAAATTTCATTTTAATGTTGTTTTACTGCAGATTTTCATATGTTTTATTTCCAATGATATATCATGGCTTTATTGCGACTGTAATTAATGGGCTTTCATATGAATGTCACTAGCTGATGCTGAACTTCGAAGTATTTGAATTTGGTACGTAAAAACCGCTACAGCAAGACGTGGTTCTCATAAACACAATTTAAGAAAGAGAGGGACTGCTTTTGTGGAATAAATAAGACCAAGTTTTATAAATAAAGTTATGAGCTTGGTGCTTTTAAAAAAAAGGCTGCTTGATCCGCTAAGCTTGGAGGATATTTCTACTGATTTTGCAACGATTTAACATATGTAAATTATTATTGATGATTAAAAGTAAATAGTAAGTGAATTTAGATACTTATTTTCAAAAAGTTGTTATTTAATTTTTTGTATAATATAAATAATGTCCACAACGCCCTGTACTCGTACAATCTTTTCGTATTTTGCTAGGTCAGAAATGGTATATTTATTAATAAAAAAATGAAACTTTGGATTTTTTTTTGTTATTAACTTTGTATATTATTATTACGATTAGTGGAACCTAAAAACAAACATCGAAACAGCGAAATAAGAAAACATACATATAAATATGTCCGCCTTACGCTCTAAAAAGAAAAGGAATTTGCTTTTCTTCCGTAAAGGAGCATCCGATAAGGCTGCAATTTAGTGCATAGTGCGACTTTGTGCACTAATACATTCTCAAAACAGCGTTCAATTGCAGTCTTCTATCTGGGGGACTTTTAGTAGCATTTTACATAACATTTATCTTTATTGGCGATCGCACCAAATAATGATTTGCTATGTCAATTGTTTGCGTTATTCAAGATACTTGTATATGTAAAAAGAGATAGTATATTTCTGTATGCTGCCATTCCTTTGCAACTCACACGCAGTCGATTATGATTTAAAATAATTCAAAATCCAATTAGTTTAGACCATGCTATATAGTTTGCTTTGATTCAAACTCGCAAAGCCTCAAAAAACGCAGCAATGATTGCTTATCACGGCTATGATGCCTCATTTCCGCTCTATGGTATCCTTTTATGGAGAAATTTGTTGGATGTGAATAAAGTTTTCATTACTCAGAAAAAAAATAGTTATTATTATGTGTGTTGGACCTGTTGTAAGCTGTAGACCATTTTGTTATTTTGACAGTATGCAGTTTATATATCTTGGTAGCAGTTGAGTGTAAAAAGTGACCAAAATTATTCAAAACATTTAGAAAAATGCAGCATCTACCAAGGGAGCTAACAGGGCTGTGGGGTCAGCATGTACCACAACGTATTAAAAAATTGTTGGGTTATGACTATCAAACTATTTAATCACCTTCCAAGAAGTGCCAAGTAATGCTTTCAAGGGGAAGGTGATTAGATTTTGAAAGGCATAACGACAGTATGACTTATAATGACATGCCTATTTTAATATGGCAGTTTGTGCGGCTTTTATAATAATTCAATCTGAATGTACCACTTGCTTTGCAAATAAAAGATTTATTATTTTACGGGAGTCATTCTTAGCGCTATATCTCACCCTGAAACTTACACTCAGATGTGCTAGATTCCTCTCCTATCCCATTGTCTGAATAACTATTAACATTGAAAAATCCCTTGGCACAGCCGGGGATCGAACGCACGAAGGGTTGAAAGTCGTTCCCACTAGGCTACCACAACACACACTGGTACTTTAGCTATGTAAAATATAAGAAAATCTGTATACTACTAATATATCTAAATCTATATAAAATCTATGTTATCTGAGATTTTATATAGAACACTTTTATGTACGGTCGGTCATTCTTAGCATTCTACCTCAAGTACTGTATCCAAGATAATATATTAGAATGTCTGTCTTGAAACTTTTATACTGCGGCCCGAGATTGGATTCCTTGCGTGTCGGAAGGACATTGAAAATATTTATTTACTCTTTGGAACATTCTATTTATTGGAAAACAAGCTAACTCCTTTGAAAGCATTCTGTTCGAATAATTGAAATATCAGTGCTTTTTTATTACATTTAAATATTAGGATACAAAAATAAACCATAAAAGTAACGGCTCCCTGGCTCAGTGGCGCTACAACCTCTTTAGGTCTTGGCCTCAGATTTCTAAATCTGTTTCATGAACATTTTTAAGTCTAATAGGAAAGGAGGTGATCAGCCTCCAGTGCCTGACACACGCCGTTTTTGGGTCTAACCCATATCAGTTTCCTGACTGAAATGCGCACATAGAAAGAAAGTCCATTGGTGCACAGCCGGCGATCGAACATACGACCTCAGGTATGAGAGTCGCCCGCTGAAGCCACTAGGCCAACACTGCTGGCCAACACAAAGGTTATGTACGTATACGTATATACGTACGTATATTGCATATTAACCGCGAATCAATTTCCCATGTAATGATGAATATTTCTAGTTGAATATGGGCAAATCATGGGTGATTAAAATTATGTTCAACGAAACAGGAATTAATACTTCAATTCACAATTATAAAATTAATACTTAGTACGAACTTAACCATGAAAGCGTTCACGCAGTTCATACGAAGTAGTGAACCTGGGCGTATTGAAATTGATTGATATATTAGGTTGGGGAAAAAGTCTTTTCGCATTATAGTATGTATGAACTTGTAATAAAATCTTTTTGGCTATACTATATGTATCTGGCTGGTTTTGTTATCAAGGAAAGTTGAGATTTTAAAGAAGATAATTCCAAAATCAAATTAGGATAATGACTGTTTTTTATTTATTTTTCGTACCGTCAAGATGAGTGAATCGAATGAAGAAATTCGATACATTTTAAAATTTTACTACAAAAAAGGTCAAAATGCAACACAAGCCGCGAATTTTTTTTGCGATGTTTATGGATCTAGTGCAGTGTCTGTGAGAGTAGCACAAATCTGGTTTAAGCGTTTTCAATCCGGAAATTTTGATGTCAAAGATCCAAGTCGCTCTGGTCGCCCTATGACAGATAAAATGGATGCAATTTTTGAAAAAGTGGAGCAAGATCGGCATATCAGTAGTTACGACGTAGCTGAAGAACGGGGAATTGACCACAAAACAGTTTTGGCGCATTTGAAAAAAACTGGGTACACAAAAAAGCTCAATACTTCGGTACCTCACGAGCTCACTGTAAGAAACCTAATGAACTGTGTACTCATTTTTTATTCTTTATTACGAATTAATGAAACCGAACCATTTTTGAAGAAGCTGATAACTGATGATGAAAAGTGGATCACGTACGACAAGAACGTGCGAAAAAGGTCGTGGTCAAAGGCCGGTCAGGCTTCACAGACTGTGGCGAAACCCGGGATAACTCGCAACAAGGTGATGCTGTGTGTGTGGTGGGATTGGAAGGGCATTATTCTTTATGAGCTGTTACCACCAGGCAGGACCCTCGATTCTGAACTCTACTGCTAACAACTGATGAGATTAAAGCAAGAAGTTGAGAGAAAGCGGCCGGAATTAATCACCAGAAGGGGTGTGGTTTTTCATCATGATTACGCTAGACCTCACACATCTTTGGCCACTCAGCAAAAACTAAGAGAGCTTGGCTGGGAGGTGATAATGCATCCGACGTATAGTCCTGACCTTGCACCTTCAGATTTCCACCTGTTTCAGTCTCTTCAGAATTCTTTAGGCAGTGTCAGGTTATCATCACGAGAGGACTGCCAAAACCAATTATCGCGGTATTTTGATCAGAAGCCCTAAAATTTCTATAGCAATGGGATCATGTCCCTACCTAAATAATGGCTAAAAGTTATCGAACAAAATGGTACCTACATACTTTAGTTAAATGTAAATAAACTATATTAAAAAATGTTTTGAATTTTCTTAAAAAATGCGAAGAAACTTTTTCCCCAACCTATTATATTGTTTGTTTTAAGATGCACGAGTTTTTGAAGTTACTGCTACTTTTTTTGGCGCGTTAGGGAAATATTATGAGAGTATTTTTTTACGATGGGCGCGACAACCGTCACAAAAAACCGACACCCTGAAGTAAGCATAGTCAACATTTTAAAATAAATACATTTTTTTATCATATTTAAATAAACTTTATTTAACTAGATAATGCGTTATAATAAATCTTTCAATGTATTAAATACCTTTTTTCTACTTTTAGTGTAGTTTTTTCTACAAACGTAGAATAAGGCGAAAATTTTAAAAATATTTTTATCTTGTTACGCCAAAGAAGTATAACATCTAACGCGTGTACACACACGTTTTAAAGTAACACATAAAATTGTGCACTATTTTTTAAAATATTTATTTGTGATTATACGAAAACAAAAACACACAGAACTTATTTCAGTTTTATTCCGGCAGACCCATTAACAAGGTTTCAAAATAAAACTACCCGCATAGTTTTGAAAAAAAAGCAACGTGCATAATTGAAAATGCCTAAAATAACGGCGTTGCGGGAATTTTTTCACGAGAGAAACTTTTAGCGAACAATTTCGAATATTCCTTGCGACTCATTTTACGTGGACAACGGACATTTTAACCGTGTTTTAGTTAATTAAAACTAGAGATATTGGATTCCTCTACCTTCCAATTAAACGACCACGTTTTTTGTCAGCGATATGAACGCCTTGCAATTTAGTAGGTAAGTCTATAGTAATTCTAGACGCAATACTAACAATACGGGAAGATGAATAATAATATAGGATTTATGTATGGAAGGCTTGAAAAACTAGACTTTAGGCGTATTTAAATCACTGTTTGAATATATGTGTAATTATACCAAATATATAAAATCTCACAGGACACTGTAATCTCTCTTCATACAGGTATAAAATGTATAGAACGTTAATTAATCTACTTAATTATGATACAGAGGCTTTAACTATAGTTATGGTTATAGAATCTTAGTTACAGCTTTTAAGGCCGGCAACGCACTTGCGAGCCTTCTGGAAATGTGAGTGACCATGCGCGTTTCGCGTGCTTTACAATGTTTAAAAGTTATGTCAATAAAAGACAATACTATGTAGCGCTAAGTTGCGTTGACAAGTTTTTTTTAATAAAATAAAATGAACTGCTGCATTTTAAATTTATAAGGTTTAATTAAAAGTAGTTTATAATTTTTTAATTCGCATATTCTACATTTTCTGTATTTTTAGCTCCATGATACCTTTTAGATTTTAGCTAGATTCGCTGCTTGTCCTGCTGAAGTTGCCGATTTCCAACATGAAAGAAACTGTTTGACTTCGAGCTTCTAAAAAATATAAACGTTAGTGACTTTTACATCATCTTTGACAGGGAATCATAGTTTGCGCTAAGAGTCGTTTCTGAATCTCAACCTAAAATCATTTAAGAACCACCTTATTCGAAATACAATGCATTCGTATTCACATTTAATTGGGTTAAAGCGACGAACTCCTCACACTAAAACTAAAATGTTGCATAAAACATTAAGGAAAAAATTATATATTTTACCTTAGATGTAATCGGATAATATAATTATTCTATCATATAATTAAATCTTTAGATACAGTAAACAGTTACAATTTATCTTTGATAGGTATATTGAAGTGGAGTCCTCCAAAGAAAGGTTCGTTGCCCGTTGATACGCTATTAACAATATATCTCTTATCCTTGATTCAACTCAAATAGACGAAAAAAGGTACACAATTGTAAAGAAATTCAGGAACAATAGACAATACTCGTATATTGGGATTAGACTGATAATAACATTATTGACAATTAAAAGTGTATTTAATTTACAACACAAAACAAACGAAGATGATTTATGGACACGTCCGTCGCGTCCAAGGACCCGAGTGGAAAAAGTATCATAATATTTTTTTCCTTTCAGTTCATTGAGGGCGTAATAACACAAACAAAATAGCTAAATATCACAAGTGCGTCTAGCCAAGCGACACGTCAAAGCAAAAGAGTATGTGAAATCATACGTGGCAAACAACCGTGTCAAATTATGCATTTCCCTCAACAAAATTAATAAAAAAGTATAAATCTCCTTAGAATACAGCGTGTATGTTCTCTACTTACAGAACAACAAACTATTCAAAAACTATATGTATTACAGCCGAATTTGAATAAATTTATACAATTTAAACAAGTCGATTTTATCTGCGATATCCACTGGTTCAGCAAAGCCAAAAAAAAGGTTCCAAAAGCATTGTTTTTGAACTCAATAATATTTTCAACATTAAAGCCGTGACTGAGAACACCAATTCTTTCTATGTGCAACTATAATTTACCAAAAATGGTCAATAAAAAAAGAAACCCAGTGCCGCTTCAACCCTGTTTTTCTAATAGGCAAGTAGAAGATCAGCTTTCTGTGCCTGATACCCACCGACGAGGAAGCAGGTCTAAGCCATGCCTGTCTCCTCTCAAAGCTTTCCTTCACTGTACGAGCTGAGGGGATAGCAGAAGCTACGGCTTCAGCGATGGGGGTCTCACGCTCACTAGGCAATCTGATCTGCTCAATATAATACATCAGATACATAAAGAGTTGCCACTGTATAATATTACTGCGATATCTAATGCCAGTTTAAAAGCCACTTAAAAGTACACAAATAGCGCATCAAGCAATTTAGCGTAAGTTAATACAATTGAAAGTTAAGATGTTCGGCCGATCCTTCTTAACTTTGAAACGACTTTATTAAAATTCAAACTCAACTTCTTAGCCTGTGAAGATTTAGGTCGAAAATACATGCGCGATTAATAACGGCATTGCCAGACCTTATAACAATAATATTGCTTTGTAGATTATTGTTTAGTTTTGTTGATGAAATTATAACAGATTAATAAAACTAAAATAAGATTTTTAATATCTTAACGTACAGAGTAATATCATGTGAATATCATCAAAATTTAGCTATGATTATTAATGCCGCTTAATCTTCTAACATTAAAGGAATTTATTTTATTTCTAGACGATGTCAAACAATTATGTACTACACTAATTTAGCATTAGAATCACGAAACTTATTTTCTTACACACAATTTAAACAAATTGATGCTTCTCGTTCTATTATTTTGTCTATTTTACTCTTGTGTGAAAATAAGTAAATGGAACAAATTATCTCTAATTATATGGAATACTAGCTGTACCCCGCCACGCTTCGCAGTGGCACGGCTGAGAAATGAGAAACAAAACAAAGAATACATTTCATATAAGTTCAATTTTGCAATACTTGTGGAAAAAAAACAAAATATTATCATGCTAAAATTTCAGCTCGATCGGTGCAGATCTTTTTGAGTTTTTGAAGCGTACACACACCAACATAACATTTTTATAGATATAGATAAATAGCGCGTCATGAAATCGTCGTTGTATAGACAGCTTTAAATGTAAAGTTAGTCAAGTTCTCGGTAGCGGCCTGTGTAATTTTAAAGTCCGTCGTTCTCCGAGTGTCTTTTTATGATTAAGAGACGATTGAAAATATTTTATCTTTTGTTGAAGCTCCGCTGACATAAAGTTAACTGCTAACTTAAAAGTTTGATACGTCATGCAAAAATTTCTCTCGCAACTTTGTCATGAACACTGAATCCACACAAAGTTAAGGCCAATTAAGACTTGGACAAAGGTTGCTACCACGAAATTTAAAAAAATGAGAATAGTGTTGGCCTAGTGGTTGGAGCGACCTCTCAACCGTTCGTTTGTACTTATTTCTATGTGCGCAACTAAAGCTCGGATAGTGAACCCACTTGAACCTACTTGAAGGGAGGTTGTAGCGCCACTATTTTTTCTCACATTGATACGTATTATTTATAATTGCTTAATAATGCAGTATAAAATCTTTTCACTTAGGGTAAAAAAAAAGTAAATATTTTAAATATGTATCAATATCGTTGTACACCGTTTTAAGCAACTTTATCACTGTCATGGGGCCGTTCAAATATTACCTAAGCAGACTTATTTCATTTTATTGCAAAAAATAAAATCTAAATACAAATTAAATATGTGTTTATTTATTATATACAATTCAATATAATGTGTAAGATTGTGAACCCTTTTAAGTAAAAAATACTTGTGTCAGGGTTGCTCTTAGCTCTTCCATGACAAACTTTATAGTAAATTCCATAACAATTTTGTATTTCAATATTTTTGTGTGGGTGCATGTGAGTATTGAGTGTAAATGTAGTTACACTCAGTTACAACGATAGATCTCAGAAACATCTCCAATGCTTCGTAAGGTGTGTTCATAAGCCAGTCCTTTTACCGCTTTTTACATTGTGGACGTTAAGCGGGTAGATATTTAGCAGCCTATTTAATTTATTATAGAATTCGTATGCGTATTGTATCTGTTCCGGTTATTATTAGTTACGGTAATAACACTGCTCCAAAGGACTGAAATTATTGGCAATATTATAATTTCATTTCGGATTTAATTCAGAGAACAGTCTTCATACCGATTTGAAAACAAAAAATCACAGATTGCACCACTCTACATCGAAAATAACTTCCGAACACAGATAAATAAACATATAGCAAAATCCTTTGTGAATCTATCGTTTGCATGTAGACACAGAATAGAATTCAAAACTGTAGAACTCTCGCAAAATATTACAATTCCATTCAGAATTCACACAATTCAGTGCTTAGCCTAGTCAATAGCGCTGTCGTAAAGCAAAAAGCGCCAATTGTTCACGATCACGCTTGGCATTGGTACACAGTGCACGGAATTTAGTGGTTCAATTTGGGACTTGACAATAAATAAAATCTTAATATAAGAAAGTAACTTTTAGGTCTTTTAGCTAATAAGTCTTCTTTTGATAAAATAGGTGATCGTTTATTTAAATCTAAACATAACAATCAAATATAAAGTATTTAAAATTTTCTTTAACCTACATACTTATAATAAAAATAATTAAAAAGAAAATTAAAACAAATTTAAAAAAGGTTTTCAGGTTCAGGTTTTCAAAAGAGAGCATTTCCTCGCTGTATTGCGATACTTATTCGTTGAGCGCGGAAAGCATAAGCACCAGCCACCAACTTAAATCTATAATTAGCGCATGTGCACGTGAACCTACGGCCCAAGAGTCTCTACTTCAAAGGCAATCGAAGTCTAAGGAGGACTCTTATATTTGAGCCATTTAGTCGCATCTCATGCCAAAGCCCGTCCCATCTTCCACGCCATCCATCCGGCCACTTGCCATCGTCTCTTGAGTCTAGCGATGCCTGTTGGCTCCAAAATGATATATATATTATATTTTAATTAGATAAAATTATTTATATTTATGTCTATTTTATATATGTATCATCAGAAAGCACATTTTCAACCGTGTCCAAATTACAATACTAAAGTACTTGAGTGGAAGCAAAGATAATTTAAAATAAATCCATAAATCTTATTCGGTTTATGATATTTATCTATCTCTATTAAAACGAACTAACTTTTATTCACAACTTCAGTAGTCATTCACCTCATTTATTAACGAACATTCTATTAATATAACAATTACTTAGTACATTTCTCTACTAAAATTTAGTTATCTGTAACACGACTTTCGAAAAGAAAATTTTCCATTTTCGCATGTATAACGAAATTTTCTCGCCTTCCGTTTGGATTCCGTACGTTCGGGTTGACGGGAGTTTGTTAGGGTGACTATTATATTCATTTATGCAAGATATTTTTACTATAGACATTTCATTATAACACTAAAACACTAGGAAGGTACTTCTAAATGAAAGTAAATTTGTAATATAATTATAGCTATATTTTAACACAGGCTTCCCTTACACCCACAAATACGTACACACACACTCACATCTTTCACGCATTCTCTCTCTCATTATTGTTAAGTCTGTTGATAGTTTAATTGGCTTTCGATTAAATATAAATAGCAAATCTTATTTAAAAGCTTCAAATATCACGCAAAGATATTCCTGCCACATCATTATTTTGTTGTATGTCCTAATATTATCCTTCATTAGAACTCTGAATATTCTAGTAATTCTGGTCGTGGTTCTCTGAAGGCACATGATGTAACTGTCGCTTCAATTCATATTTTCACGGCTATGACTTTACTGAAGAATAAGCTTCTTCGTTATAATTATACTTCTACTATATTATTTTATTGCATTTTATTCCCAATGCCATTATAGATAACGTCGAGTGATGTTAATAATGTATGTAATCATATCACATTTACTATCTAATAAAGAAGTTTTTATGTCAACAATAACACGTCAATCGTGTTTTTTCATAAATAAATATGTTTACGAAATCCATTTTTTTTAGTATCCAACTATTTTTGGATTTATCCCAAATGATGGTCACTATAACTTTCCGACGAATAGTTTCGCGGCTGTCAGACGGCTTTGAGGGGGATTTATTATTTTTATTATTGTTTCGAGAAATGCACGCCCGGACGAAGCCATGAAGGCCCTAATAAGCCATCTTTGTCTGTTTTTATTGAATTGAAGTGAGACGGAGGATTAGTGTTAATATCTTTTCACTTTTGTTAAAGAGTGTTATGAAAGAATTATGATTTATCATTGGCTTATTGAAATGGGAAAATGGAATCCAGTTATAACATTTCCGTTTTGAAATAGTCTTTATATAATAAAAATCATTTGAATTTAGAATGAAATATGGTCATCTGAAGGTTTATTTTCCTATCGCGATTCTGTGGGACTTAGTTCTGCCCAATACGAGGCAATTATTTGTATGTAAGACAATGATTTGTATCTTCATTAATTATCTTTATGGGACAGAATGGAAACCAGCAGGGGATTGATTTTCACACCTGAAATGCCAGGGGCTTAAGGTGTTGCAGGTCTTTGGGGGAATAGTTGATTTTTTTTTTCTTGAAGTCGTATAGATTCGACTCTTATCACATATTTACTTTTCCATTATATTTACTGAATACATATAAATATATAAAAGTTCTATTGTAACCCTCGATATGTTTTACCACACATTTTTAGACAAATATTATTCCTTCTCCGTTGTATAGCTTTGCGAAAGCCTTGTCTTACCAGGAATCGAAACCTGAACCTCAGTTCCGTGCTAAACGAATAATATTCATTACTATGAACACTTTCAGCGTCCTTCACATATGAAGTTCATTGAACGATATCTCAGCACAACACTTGCAGTGGTACATGTTACAAGCTTTTTTAATGAATATGTTTCTTCCATTATTATTTGTGTATATAAGTCGTACCAACAATTTATTTAGATGTTATTTACAAGATTTGTAACATGTATGTTGAAATGGACATGACATGACGGACTACATGCTTTCTTATTGACCATTATTTTTGCACTTTTCTAATATATACACATACATTTATAAAAAAGGGTGCGTGTACTTATGTACCCGCGTAAGAAGTTATACTTCTTTGGCATTATTAAAAATAGTTTTTGATTGCATGCAAATAATTAATTACAATTAAATAATCAAAGTCTGGAAAAGGAGTCATTATAGTCAATAAAGTTCAGTTTACATTTGAAAAATTAATTAAATAAATATTTATTATTATTCTCTTACATTAATTAAGTGTAATATAAATTCTATTATTATTCGAATGTTGTTTTTAAATTATGTTCTATACCGTAGCATCTTCCGTGGGCAACTTCATTCTGTTAATTTTGGGTCACGGTTCGCGCGCATCGTAAAATTTCACTCTCATCAATTTTTCATAACGCGCCTAAAGAAGTATAACTTCAAAAATTCGACGTTAAAATACAAGTCAATGAAATGGGAGAAAGTAAAGACAAGACAAGACACGCCGCAGAAGAGCGACGGCTAACATCTATTAATGGAGTGGCACCAAACGAAGAAGAAATGGGAGTAAATAAAATATCCGACCTTACCTATGAGTAAGAATAATAATTAATATACATATACTTAGTTTGTGATTTCAAATGAAACAGTTTTAAAACGAAATTATTGTTACGCTGCGGACAGTCAGAAATAGATTTCTGTTAAATAGTTTATGCTAAAAAAGACCTTATTTAGTTAAAACAGTTAAAAAGACTTTGAGATTTGATCGCGATCGCTTATGTATTGCGACGTTAAGAGCGTGTGATAGCGTCAGGGATTGCGATCAACTGTCAAGGCGCGAGCGCAGACACAGCGACGCACGATAACAATGTTTATGTTGCGTTTATAACCTTGCTTTATTTTTTCTACAATGGCTAATAATTTCAACATTTTTTTAACAGTGTAAAACAGATAAGTAGTGACGTATTAGTCGGTTCGATTCCCGGTAAAACAACTATTGTTTCAGGCTGAAAGGAAGCACCATATGGAAAGAACACCATATATGAGATACATGAAGAAATGCAAATATCATCGTTTTTAAAAGAAAATCTCAATCGTTCAAAATTGACTTGACAACTATTAACTACGTTTTTAGTTCACGGTTCACTTCACACCTTTAAAATGATTTTTTATGTCTTATTGTCTATGTCTAGAACATTGACAGGATTTTTCACCTTTAAAACTATTAAAGATTATCTTTTGAAGAAGTCTCTTTGTTAAACTATTTAGGATTTAAGGAAGTAGTTTACTTAGTGATACAAAAGCACCTCTTGAAGTGTACCGGAACGGGCTTTATAATTCAAGAAACAAAATACAATTAGGCGAGCAGAAGATCCCCTAACGAAATAATTCCGACATCTGATAAATATTCATGAAGATGCAATGTCCCAGGAGAGTCTAATTAAGGACTTTGTGGGGACTAGCAGACTTAATGTATGTGATCTTTAGGGCAACAATCAAAGACAGTATTAAAAATGATCGCCCATTTGTGAAAAAACTTTCGTTTTATGGACAAATAAACGTTTTACTTCCCATGTCTAAAGAAGGAAAGCTTTAATAATCCAGTCAAAAAATTAAAAACAGCAACCATTGATTGGAGTTAAGAAACAAGGTGTTAAAATTCATAATTTTTCAAATTAAAATCTGGAATGCAAATTGATGTATATAATATATCATTCATAGACTTGAGTATTTTGAAATTCATTTATATATAATATTAGAAGTACCTTTTCTAATTACCAAAATTACTGAACGAGGTCTGTATTCTTCCATCACTCGACTCTCTCACTCTCAACTCAAACAAGACCTAGTTGTATATAAGGGGTTAAGTTAGTTAAGTTGTATATATATAATATAAAACCACACATTTTTAGCTTTGATGCGAGCAATATGTAAAATTGAATAATACTTTAATAAAATAATCACGATCACTTTTGTATTGAAACCTTTATCAGCGCTCCGTGGACGTATTTGGAACTAAACGGAAGCACGAAAATTAAATTCAAATACGTATTCTATACAAATTGTGTGGAAAGTTGTGTTATAGTATCAATTGATGTACTGATCTAAGAAAAATATATGTAAATTAGAATTAGCAAAACCTTTCGTGAGTACACAGTGAAAGAATTCAAACACCAAGTGGAGACTCGATACAATTCTGCGAAGTAAATATAAAGATAACTTTCATCATTTGATAAGACATAATATGTCCTTTTCGATAATTCTTTATCAAATAAACTCAAATGACATATAATATTCACAACGATCCCTCCACAGTCTAGACATTACGCAATCCATTTATTTCTACGGACAATAACCTTAAAAGATTAATGAATTTAGTTTTTCACTAGCTATATTAATTGTATGCCAGAATAATTAACTAATTAAACAAAACACAAAAAAATTCTACTGTGCTGTATATTTATAGTATTAGATATGTATAATTTCCCCGTACTAGACTATCTAAGGTTAGTAATTCTTTTTTGGGAAAAGAGATACTCTTATTTAATAAAATCCCAGAGGCTCTTTTATCTCTGCCTTTAAATAAATTTAAGAAATGTATTAAAGAAAAGCTGTGTAAAAAGGCTTACTATAAAGTTAACGATAATCTAGTTGATAAAAGGGCCTGGGACTAGTGCTAGACAGGCTACTTTTAATTAATTTGCGATATTTGCTTTAAAATAAGTGTTGTTTGATGATTTGCTATTTTAAAAGAGTACCGAGAGTTTTTTACGTCGGCTTTTTCTCTCGGAGTACACCCTATCTTATTTTCCATAATAAATATTTTTTTATTTTTATTCATTACTTTACTAGTAGTTACTAATAGTAACAAAAAAAATCGCGAATTGGAAAATATATTACCCGATCTTCCTCTTCCTATTAAACATTTTGTCATTCCGTTTCGCATTATCTTCCTAGGTTCGACGAACGCTGCTATTCCTAGGATGTGTCCTAAGTTGGCTAATAAATTTCCCAGCTTACTCGTATTAAGTAGAGCTAGTAGAGTAAGTTTTGTGTAGAGCTATCTTTTCCAAAAAAAATCCAAAAGAAAGATTACTCATCATTTATAACTCTGTCTTTTTAGACCATATTTATATTTTGTAAGTATTCTGTTGTTTCTTGCCAGTTCTTCTTGCCCGCTCTACGCCCTTGACTTGCTAATTGGTAGTAAATGTAAATTTACAATTAATTCTTACTTATTTTTTGACGTTCATAAGTGTACTTGTTTACCTAAGACAGAGAACTTTCACCGCCTACCGGCATTTTCTGTTTGTCCACTATTTTATAAAAAAATTGACGACTCATCGGTCTAGTGGTTAGTACCCCTGACTGCGAATCCATGGGTCCCGGATTCGATCCCCGGCTAAGACGAACATCGATGTGATGAGCATTTGGTGTTGTGCTTTGGTCTTGGGTGTTTAAATATGTATTTATATGTCCTATCTATCTATAATATGTATCCGTTGCCTAGTACCCATAATACAAGCTTCACCAGCTTAGCATGGGACTAGGTCAATAGGTGTGAATTGTCTTTTAAAAAAAAATATGAGCTTTTACTTTCAGCATCATCAACCTCTTTTTAAGGTCCATTTTTGGTCGTAGGCCTTCTCCATCTTCTTCCAGTACGCTCTGCACTGGGTTTTCTACATCCACTGTGAGCTTACCTCCTTGACAATGTCATCAGTTCACCTAGGTACTTGGTGGGCGGACGCGCGGTCTTTGTTTTGCCGAGGTCTTCAAGGAGCATTTTACTATAATACCCGTTGACAAACCTCTTTTAAATAAAATGCAATGTATTTAATAAGAATGAAAAGAAAAAATCTGTAAGTTATGCATACATATATTTATGAACGTCGTTTCGTTGTAAAACTACTGCCCTGCATTTCTATGAGTTACTATTATAGTCTGTCTCAAATATATAACATCCATAAAAGTATAATCATTTTATAAAGGGTCTAAGTTTAATCATAGCACGTAGCTGCGTCGAAGCTAAGTTAATACAGCTAAAGGGAAGCCGGGACGAGGTACTAGTTAGCTATAAAGGAAATACCTTATCAAACAATAATTTTATTAGAAACAAATACAATTGACATATTTAATATTCTGCTTATTCCTTAAATTGTCTCGTTCGAGAGATACATCGACAACTACCTATTGTGCCTCGGGGAATTACAACTAGCTTTGCACATTGCTGGCTACAACGAATTAAATGAAAACCAACTTTATTTTAACTTGCAGAAAGTTTAAAACCAAACGCTTGGTGTGCGTCTTAGGCTAATCAAATTGCAAGCGAATTTGTTACATATCCTAATGGATTTAGATTGAAAACAGCGTAAGCTGTGGTTTCAGGTAGGCTGTTTTCGTGTTGATATATAATCGTCATTGGATAAGGGGTTGACCATTAATCGCAGGATGATAATATCGGTTTGGTAATCGCGAATTTCTAAACGACGGGTAAGCGTACGTTCGTGTCGATGGCCCTTTGAATGATAACGATGAATTGAAGTTTTGATAAGTTTCTCATTCGAGTGTTTCTGAGTGAATACCGCTATCTTATGAAGTGCTAACTTAACGGCTTTGAAATAAGTAAATTGATTTAGGCAACTTTGGCAATATTAAACGCTCTTAATGTCAAAATAGCTGCGTATGTGAGACGGTAATTTTTAACTAAATTATACTAATATAATCTTACTACAACTTGTGCAACTTTAATAATTAAAATCATACAATTATAATCTTACTGTAAAGAGAAATATTCTTAAATCTAAAGAATTGTATATTATGAAAAAACTTTTGCCTATAATATAACTATTTAAGTTTGTATGCATTTTTACTTCACAGCGATATATCACAATCTTCCCGCAAGTTGTTCATATTTTAACTGATATTTTAAAGTTTATTGAAACTTTCAACTTAAGCCTCTTAGAACTTGGGAAGTTCCAATCAAATTTCAGTCTAAGCTAATTGAACTTCGGGCAACTGAAAAAGCTCCCAACATTTAAGCTTGGTTAATAAGTTTTGAGCACTATATTTTAGAGGCTCTGCCAAATTTCCGCTTATACGAACTTAAAATATTTTCATAGACTAAAAATTTATTGGAATAGTACAAGAAAGTTTTATAATTCAGCAAAAATTATTCAGTAAAAAGTTTGGATAAATGCGATAATCTCCGGAACTATTAGTGCGAATAGAAAAATTATTTTTGTATAATCCATAACTACGACTGAGTTACGGCTGAAACGATAATTTTGCTACTGTTAATTTTACTTAGAAGTTAATCACTACAAAGAGATGATAGCCATTCTCTTAGATATTGTATAACAGTCTGCGTAAGGTATTATAGAACATGTACATACATACATAAATTACACTACACGTTTGCCACTTCTCGAAAAAAAATTAAGCTTCTAGCGAACATTTACAGGATAATTTAACAAAAATCAAAGTAAGGTATTGAAATTGTACTCGTAGATTAAATGTTTGCTAAACTCCTAAGGTTGGTACATGACAGTATTCTTATTGCTGGCATTTTGTCTATGATATTTATATTTTATTCTTTTAGTGCCATCTCCTTACAAAGGTGCTAACCTCGCTCAACAATCATCATGGCTACTTTAATTTTGGTTGCCCCGTTTTGTACAATAACTTGGTGCTACGACCAAACCACTGTCTAAGGTTCTTCAACCAAGACGTGCGGCCAGGTCTCCTTCTACCTATCGCTATGCCTTGTATCATTAGTTGAAGTTCGTAGTTTTTAGTGTAACGTAAGACGTGTCCGAAATATTCAAGTTTCCTTTTCTTAACCGTCATAAGCACTTATTTATTCTTCAGCTAATTGAGATAGTGATTGTTTTATACCATACCAAATACTTCTGCTAAGCAGAAATTTAATAGTCTAAATTTTAGGCACAAACTAGGCTCACAGAATAATATTTTAGAATAGTACATTACAGCGATTTATTGAAATCATTATTGAGATTGAATATAAAGCTAAAAGACGAATAGGTCGAAAGCACATAATCTCTCACGTGATTTAAACGTTATGATAAACAGCGTAACGCGATAAACAGTGTAAAGTGCAAGGACCCAAGTTCGACGTCCTGCGATGCAAATTGCATACCTGTTTTTTGTTTACTTTTAAAATATGAGTTGCGTTCTTAATTAGTCTGTCCACATGAGGGTAATCATTATAAATAATTTGTGGCTCGCTCATGTCTCTCCATAATGTTAACTTTTATAAGAACCATTCTAATAGCAATAGATATGAGAATTTTTAAATCTTATAAACAATGCTTTATCAATCATTGCCTAGATAAACAGCTCCGATGTCTCCTGCCAAATGTTGTATATAAAATGAGAATTAAAAGAAATTTTAAAATTTATTTTCATCCTTTTGTATTAAATATGTGTGAAAGTTTATAATATATGTTTATTTTTTTAAATAAACGTACAGTATTATATATTGCCTCGTTTTTACTTCCATAGCCGTAGAATATCAAATATGTATATCATAAACGTACTATATAGTTTGTTTAGGGATACCTTTATATATTTTTAATAGGTTACTAACTAAATTAATAAAAACATACTTTGTGAGTTTATTACGAATTCTTATTCTAACTAACAGTCTGTCCCGGCTTAGGCCTGCCGGACACTTACTTTTTAAAATATATTCACATCGGTAAAATAAATTCCGAAATCAGAAGCTTTTCAATTTATTGGTTACAAATATAGAGAAACATAAATATCCTCTTTATAATATTTATATTGTTACACAAACAAATATCACATATTAAATGACAAGATGTCGCATTGGAAAATATTAATAACGAAAACAAGCATTGATAACTATTTCAGGTAGCGTGTTATGTAAAATGGATTTTGTTGAAATAACGCTATGTACACTGTATAGTGTATACATTCGATTACGTGTGTGTTATCTATACCTAGAAAATACTACACCTATTAGCATCTATTACCATTAAATGGTTACCTAGTCATTAAATTATTTTTTTATGTAACAACGGAAAAACGGGCTCACCTGATATGTGTGTGTGATACCGCCGCCATGGACACTCACATTGCCAGAAAGCTTGCAAGACCGTTGCCGGCCTTTTAAGAATTGGTACGCTCTTTTTTTTTGAAGGACACTAATTGGCCCAGTGACCTTCAAGGCCCAGGCTGGGTTGAAGGTCATACACCGATGGGTATTTATTTTTCTATGCGCGTAATTGCACTTGTTTTGACGGCACAGGCAAACATCGTGAGGAAGCTGGCATGTTTTTATATTATTGATATTTCAGACAGGCTGATCACCTATTTGTCTGTAAAATAGAATGATTAAAGAAACTTAAGCTATTTGAGGATACGCATATGTTCTACTGGTTCATTTTCTCTTCAAGGGTTTAGTAAAAGTTAGAGAACTTAATTCAATTCCCAATTTTGGTATTTCGGGAACATGATTTAAAAAATACTTAAACTTCGAAATGTGATTTAAACCATAAGCTTTAAATGAACTTTATAATTTTCTACTGTCGAAAAGATTGTTCCTTGTTACGGTTATTTTGTATATGAGTGAATCCTGGTAAAAATTTAAAACGAAGTCTGCTAGTTCTAGTAAAAATCGCAACCCAAACAAAAACAAGACCCTTTGCCAAAACGTGTTTTGCGCGCGCGCAGGCTGTGGGCAGGTCACGAGCGAGTGTCGATGAACTAGCATATCCTAGCCCTTACACGCTCAAGTACTAAAACATTTTTAAATCAAGTTGTTTTGATTTTACTAACACATATTTAGATTATCGGCTACATGATTTGTGTGTGCTTAACATGAAAGCCTTGATCTTTAAATAAACCGATGGAACTAAGAAAAAAATTGCACCACTTTCATAAGCAGAAGATGGGACACAATATTAACTTTTTTTTTTTTAAAGACAATTCACACCAATTGACCTAGTCCCATGCTAAGCTGGTGAAGCTTGTGTTATGGGTACTAGGCAACGGATATACATACATATTATATAGATAGATAGACATATAAATACATATTTAAACACCCAAGACCTAAGAACAACACCAAATGCTCATCACATCGATGTTCGTCTCAGCCGGGGATCGAACCCGGGACCCATGGATTCGCAGTCAGGGGTACTAACCACTAGACCGATGAGTCGTCAATTTTTTTATAAAATAGTGGACAAACAGAAAATGCCGGTAGGCGGTGAAACCATTTACGAATTGGTAAAGATTTATAGTATTTTTGTGAACTTTCATAAGAGCTTTTTCTCGCGTAATGGCAACGTCATCTCGCTTTTCAACAAGCCAAAATTACAGCTGTTACGTGTGTAATTAGACCTACTTGAGACCCTTAGAATTTTAACAATACGTACAGGTCAACTTAAAATGGTAATTGCGATTTGTGCTAAATTTGTTTATTATTTTACTTACATTGTAATCCTATATAATCCTTAATATAGCCAAAGATGGAATACATAATATATACAAAAATGTTTAAACATTTACAAAATTTGTAGGTTTAATACGTATACATACTAGACTTACCTCAATATTTAATGTATTAAGAACCTAAAACTCACCTGTTTATCACTCTCCTAATAACTTGAGTATAAAGAAACGTTATAAAACATTGTGTACCTACTCCTAGGCCTATGATTATGGCCCATTGACCTGTCATCGCAAACATCTCGAATATTACGGAATAATATCTAAAGATCCATAACTTAATCAATATTTTATTTTATTTTATTAAAAAAGGTTTTAGGAAAAGGTTTCCTGTTAATTATTACACAACCGAACAATTTTTACTACGCTCCAGTCTTAATCGTGTACATAACAATAAAAAAGTACATTTGTAAAGTTCTCGAAACGTTTATCTAAATTTATTTTCTTTATTACTAGATTTATACGAATTTTACGCAAGCATATACTTCAAAGAACACCGAAAATGCGAGATAATCAAATTTGCATTTGAAATGAAATTTATCTTTCAGAAGCACAAGACCATAAATAGTTAAAAGTAATATTAAATAATTACAATGAGTAAAATGTGTTATCAAAAATCGTAATTATCTTATTTTAATGCAAATAACAGTTTTGCTCGCGGTGATGACCGCGGGGGTCGATGAACTGAAGGTCAGTAATTTTTATTGAGATGTAAGATAAGATCGAATAGGAATTATTGTGGAAACACAACTATTGCACTTGTAAAATAATAATTACCACAGGTGCGGACTATATCTTTTCTTGTTAAATAAATATAAATCAGTGGCGCTACAATCTTCTTAGGTCTGTGCCTCATATTTCTGTATCTCCTTAATGATCATTTGTCAATTGCCAAGTAGTTGATCAGCCTCCTGTGTCTGACACACCCCGTTGACTTTTTGGGTCTAAGGCAAGCCGGTTTCCTCGCGATGTTTTCCTTCACCGTTCCAGCGAATGTAAAATGCGCACATGCAAAGAAAGCCCATAGTTGCACTGCTGGGGTTCGAACCTACGACCACAATTATGAGAGTCATACGCTGAAGCCACTAGGTCACCTCTGCTACTTGTTAAATATCTACGAATTTCATTTTATACACCGAAAATGATAGGTTAATTCCGAATACATCATTGTTCGGTACTTACGTTTGATATTTACCTGCTTGTCAACAATGTTGATACTGAGTGACGAGTGACGAATAGTTTCACGTGTTCTTAACATTTGAGTGACGTTTCATTGCACATAATATTGCCATTTCCATACGTTATATAGAATAGCTAGTGCTAAGTGTTATGGTATGGTTTTGACTATATCAATACGTATCTTTTCCTGTTTACATATTATGTTTTTATTGATAATAAGTTGAATGCACATTGCATAGTTTCTCTCTGGATTTGGTCCCACTAGTAGAAGACTATTTTTTTTAAATCAAATAGTTGAAGTCTGGAGACCCGTAACTTTACAACGGGGGAACTACATATCTGCGTCTCTTTTTAATGATTTAAGCCCAAGCTGGTATGGCCACCAAGCAGAAGCAATTGTATTTCTCTAATCGAACCTATGATCTCCTAGGTTACATTGCGTATAACCTGAGTTAACTATGGAGGCCGTTTAATTACTTATTTGAATCTCCTCATTTAATATGTTTCGAACAATAAAATATGTCTCAATCTGACCCTGGTACTGAAGCTATAAACTCGACTGGCGCGTAATAAAACTAAACGCAGAAATATGTCTTACTCTGATGCAATCTATCACGGTCGTATTTACGATAAACGCTCGCAAACTGAATATTTTATTAAGCACTTCAAACGAGTGCTAATTGCTCGCTTTTATTATTCTAGCTTAGTTTATTCTGTTTAAAACCAACTAGTGTAAAGCTTTTAATGCGTAGTACTGCTTGCTTTTATGATTGCATGATTTTTCATTTCAACGTTTTCAAATCACTTTTTTCGACAAGTATATGATTCTAAAATTGTAATATTTTGAAATTCGAATTTGACAAAATTCAATATGTTGCGTTAATTACCATATCTATATTTCGCCTGTGCAGTTCAGTGGTAGAGGCGTATAAAAGAGGATTTAATAATAAAACTAAGATATTTTGCATATAATTTGAAGATAATAAATTTGCTTATGTCATACTAAATTCGGGTATTGTCTGTGACAACTGTCAGTACGAACACAACCAATAAGTTGAATGTCCTGTATGCACTGATAATCTAATCTAAAGTTTCGACATGTTCCCTCCAATATCTTGAATAATACGATATTATGGTTGAGGATAAATTATTGACAGTTTGCCGAAACACGCAATAATAAGAGTAATATATGTGTGCATGATATTAAAAAAAGGCCAGCCGTAATTACGAGAAAAATGGATCGATTAACATCATTATATATCAGTAAATTGTATGAACGAGTGTCCTTTTCACAGCACAGTGGTAGGAACGATAAAAATACCGAGATCAGTTCTTTCGCGACCACACAATTAAATATTTGGCGTTAACGAATTTATACGCGAGTTTATAACATTTGTTACATTACATTAAAGTGCTTTTCAGTAATCGTGGTTATCGGACACTCGTTTGCGTTTTATATAAATCTCAGTTTTTTAAATCCTATTCGAAAGAAAAAATATTATTGTAAGATTACTTGGGCGCTTTTCCTGTGTTGCGTATTAGATACCAATTTAGCAGGGAATACCGCCAGCAATAGATAAATATTAGTTGTAAAGAATAGTAATCGTAAATATATAAGACCTGTTTACTAATGCTGCATTTTAAGTTTGCTTAACAAAGCTCTAAATAGCTAATGTTTAATAGAAGGCTCCAACTAAATATATATGAATTAGGTGAGTTATATTATAGATAAAAATAAAATCTATAAGTACACAAACTTTTTAGGTCTGGGCCTCAGATTTCTACATCTATTTCATGGTATAGGCAGGTGATCAGACTGCTGTGCCTGTCATACGCCGTCCACTTTTTTGGTCTAAGGCAAGCCGGTTTCCTCACGATGTTTTCCTTCACCGTTCGAGCGAAAGATAAATGCGCATATAGAAAAAAAGTCCATTGGTGCAAAGCCGGGGATTAAAATGAAGTCCCGCTACGCTAAATTATAAAAAAATATTATTTTGTTTGATTTAATTAAATAAAATACATTTTTACCGATAGCAGGGTAGTGGTAAGCGAATATAACCGTTACTGTAACTCGGCTTTCTCTGCAACCATCCTCAGTTTACTTTGGCGACCTCCTTCCAGATCAATGTGTGGAGCATACATACAGTAGGTCGTATTAAAAAGAGCAGTTCATAAAGAGTGCTACTAGGTATTATTGAATGGTCATTGATGTGTAAACGTAGTCGAGCAGACACAAATAGTAGACCCGTAAGGTTTTGTTGGTTTCTACAAAAACACATTCGCGAAGATTTATCGCACCAATATCCCCCAGGGAAGCGTGCAGATAATGTTTTAAAAATTTATTAGAAAACTTTCTTGATTTATGATCCTGAATTAGAGATTTTGTTATCTTTTAAAAATATTCGATTCGATTTTGTTAAGCCTTGAACTTGCGACCCAGAGTCGCGTATTTTGTCGTACTCAGAGTCGTCCTGTATATAATGGTAGACTAATGATTAAAGATTTTTTTTAAGGGTGCGTTCAAGTATTACGTAACGATTTTTTTGTCATTTTGTAAAACGTTACGATGCGGGGCGGGGATTCAATTACACATTATTGTTAATATTATTTTCGACTTATACCACATAATAGTAACTCAATAATAAATGACTCTTCGTCACTAGGTGGTCACGAAACGTTTTACTATACTTGGGTACAGTACTGTACTGAAAACGTCACGGCGAATTACATGGGGAAGGGGGGGTCAATAATCGCCAAAAATTGCGTGACGTAATACTTGAACGCTCCCTAAGATCTTAATTTTTATAATTATAATTATAAAAATTAAGATTTTATACTAATAACTTATTTAATAATTACAAAATGATTCATGTTATTCTTAATTCCTAAATTGACCTTCCTTGACATCGTCATTTCCTTGTTAAATGAGTTTTTTCTAGATTCATGATTTACATTATACAAAATACTTTTTAATTGCCTGCATTTGAATTTAATAAATACATACGGCTGCCATAAATTATCATGACAGTATATCGACAGTCGACAATCCAACAAGAATACAATTTGTAAGATAAAATAATGATTAAAGTTGCGAAACGTTGCGTCACGAGTCGACTCCAGCATGATTAAACTTGCAAAAGCAAAATACAGTCAAGTAAAGGTTAGGTGAGGTTAGCGTTGTGATAGATTTTATCGATAATAATTTGTTTTAGTTATTATAACCGTTTAATGTCATTTAATGCAACTTTATCGGTACTTAGTTGGTTGCGAAACATGATACGATGCTTACGCAAAGATGGTTGGTAATAATTTGTAATTGTTGATGGTAATATGGGAAAATCCTATCCAGTGTTCAGAAAATGGTAAAATATAAATTCTCTATCATGATTGGCATTGTTTATTTTTAATTGATATGTACACTCTAAAATTACCTAGTATATATCCACTTGAAAGACGTTTAAGGTATTTTGATCGCTTATTATATTAACATGGGCATAAACTAAACTGAATTGACGTAACGCAAGTAAAACCGGGTTATGAATTTTGGAGTATAAAGTTTACAATAACTGGTCATATCACATGTTTTTTAATAATCAAAAGATATTTGCAAGAATATGTTAGAAAAATGTTATGGTAGTACAATCTATCTTTGCATATTCTGCCATACTACTATAGACTATTAAGTAAATTTTATAACTACATCATCACATTATTAAAATATATTATCACATTATCAAATTAATATTCATTGTAATGTTTCACTCAAATAATTCATAGAATTGTATGTTTTTTCCAAAATATATTAAGTCAATTATTAAGAACTAGTAGGAAGATAAAGATCTTATTATAAACCTTGATTGCCATATAAAAGTGTTATTCCTATACAATTCCAGATGCATTTTTGACAATTCCTTCCCATGTCTACTTCGGCAGTTGTCCATTCCCGTTACCTTAAAAATATTTATGTTTTTCTGCGCGTGTTTTTTAAGATAGTTTTATCGACAACGCTGTACAACACTAGTCCCTCGCAGCAACGATCATTGTCAATTGGTTCGTGACCAAAATATACGTATCCACTTATTATCTTAATAATTTTCTACACAATCGAACTGACTCACTTTTAGTGGATCGAAATTTACATAAATGGTCCATTTTTATGGCCTGTTATCATATTCAAAGAACTTGTGCTTTTTGCCCATTAGTTTTTATGAGTTTTTTTACTAAGTGTTGAAGTATGATTTTAATTTAAGACTAAAATATGCATATATGGTGGAAACATTTGTCGATTTCCATAACATCTGAAATTTTGTATTAATTTGAAAACACTTTTCAGATATTCATTCATATATTTTGTTAATGTGAAGACCACTACTTTTTTTTAAAGACGTTTCGTTTTTCTTAAAACCTTATTTTACCGTACGACACATTATATTCCTAGAACGTAAAATCTGTTGTAGGGTTCGAACGCAAACAGGTTGAGCTTTGCACGCTTAACAATGTCACTAACACTGGCCTATACAAAGTTCAACAAAAATATTCTGCAATTGATGAGCTAATATTAACTCTGTATCCCCAATAGTGCTTAACCAATGGTCGGACTGTATCAATTCTTCTATCTACTAGCAATATTAATTATTATTATCAAGCAATTATTTCTTCATAAAGCGGATTAATAATATTGCTGGAAGGACGTCGTCGAGAATAATCTACGCGAGCTCCAAGTGTCCAATTGGCAAGGCGCGTGGCAAGACTAGTTTTCTAGTTTCGGAAGCCAAGGTCTACTTGGGGTTGTTGCGCCAACGAAGTCAGGCGAATGAAAACATCGTGAACCACGACTTCTTTGACTACCCAAAACAAAAGACTGCTATAAAGCAAATTAAAAGAAACCATAGGTATGAAAACCGTGCTCAAGAGATGCGTGTAGCATCATTTTTTTATCGTAATACTAACGATGTAGCAAGAACCAAGTTATAGGTTCTTACTTGTTATAAACAACATGTTAAAATAGCAGCCTGATTAGAGACTTTTTATCCCAACGTACAAGAAATTTAATTTTAAATAAAGAGAATACTAACGACGCAATAAAATAAAATGTAGGCCTTATTCGTTCTGATAAAACAGACCGCAATCGTTTGCAATAAAAAATTACTCAATAATTACTCAGACTTATCATTCGATGCTCTTATGTGAGTCAGATGTGAATTACGTAAGCGTGTTATACATTGCTGGATTATTTTATATTCATTCCATGTGTTTTATATAAAACAAGCAGTGTATTTTTAGTTATTTAAAAAAATTGCTTGGGTATAAAACGCTGCGTGTTCGGACTTGTCGAAGGTGGCTAAGCTTTATTGCTTTTTTTTTGTTGACGTAATTATGTGTAATTTCATTTGTCTAATATATTGTAATTAATGCAAGGACTCGAAGGAATCGCGCTGCTTGAAATCAATTCGTCATTCAAATTATAAAAGGCTTGAAGGGTTTGCTTTTGATTTTACTAAGTGCTAACTGTCTTTTGTTCATGATAGGTCAATTTGGTGGTATATTGGAAGCTTCGTAATACAAAAGAATAAATTTATGGATTTCTATGATCACTTAATTATTATCTCGCTAGATTTGAATCTTGTTTCCCGTACTAGCTAGTTTAATAAATATTTACGCTAATGGGTATAAAATCACTAATACTTTGGACATTTAGTGGCCCATAAGCTAGTGTCTGACGGTTAAAGATATTTATTGTAAAATTTGTTGTAATGTTTCACTTTAATTTTTTATTACTCTTTAGTTTAAGGATTAGTAAAGATATAAGGAATTTAAAACGTGTACTGTGTAGCCCTTCAGGCAACTCTTAGGGGTTTTTGGTATTGTTCCAACTTTTAGTTTATTTCAATAAGAATAATAAAAAAGATATAACGTTCTTATATTCACGCGTAAATCCCGTAATAATAAATAATTGCGTGTTAATTTAATGAATTGTAACTTAATGTAAAAAATATACGAACACACCCAAACCAATATTTCTCGAAGGAAAAATTATCTCCAAGCAAATCAACACATATAATTAAAGTTGACTCATCGGTTCTGACTAAGAATTAATTAAAAAAGAATAAAATGGATGTGCCTTCTGTCTTTGGAATAGAGCTCAAAATTTCTCAACAAAAATATACCGTTAGGGATGAAAAGGTTTGCGATTGATAATTATTTAGGATTTTGTTTCTCTTAACTGTTATTTGTTAAGGCTTTGTTCAACAGACAATTATCGGATTGTAATTAACATACTCAATGTTGGTTGATTCTAAATTAAAGTTTTCGTAGAAGCTACAACAGTAAATTAAATTATTAATATTATATTTTATTTATAGATTAGTATATCCTTGTTTGAATTGTCACCTTTACCCTGAGATTAGATAAGAACTCCTCATTTTTTGTTATGTGTTGCTTTTCTTTTCCACGGTACACAACGGCGTCGAACGCACGAACCGAGGTCTGAAAAATGCACTAGACTATACACGACAATTTTTAAAAAAATTACTGTCTTTGCATTAATTTATTACCTTGAACTTTGTAAGCAATTGCGTTTGTCATACCCTTAAGGCAAGCTTCTTGATAAGGATGTAAAAATAAAAGAATCGAAGTCAGGTTGTATATCGGTTTATTGGCTAATGTAATGAAATCTTGGAGCTTGTATTTCTTATTTAAAATAGTATTACTTTTATTAAATTTTAACACTTTTGACCAGTGTTGTCCACCGTGGGGCCCGCAGGGGGGCAATCCTATTGTTAAGGGGCTATTCAAAACTTTGTTAAATTTATTTGAAATTTGAATTTCATTTTTTCATTATGTTTTGAAAATTAACTTACTGTTTTTCATTAACAATTTCCTAGTAATTTCTTCCTGAAACCTATCATTTAAGTTTCTTAAGTGAACAATTCAATTAGTTACTTATTGTAAAATTATGTATGTTGAATTTGGGTGGGGGGAATTTATAAGAATTTTAGAAAGGCTAAGATTATCATGACACAAAAAAGATTGGGAATCACTGCTCTAGAGAAACTTACATAAACATTTATAGTATTTTCTTCCAATGGGTGTCATGGGATTTGTCAAAATTCTGATTAAAAATTTGACTCTTTTACCGACCTTACCGACTGTCGGTAAGGTCGGTAAAGACTAACTACTGGATTGATGTGCAGTTTTTAACGCAATTTCTATCTGTGTAGTTGAAAAAAACGCTATTTTCAATAATTTATAATACCATTGTTTTACGCGAGTTACAGAGAGCCCCAGACTAAGCATTGAATAAGGAAAATACTTGACCACTGAAGCATGGGTGCAAAACAGACTGAACTCTAGAAGGAAACAGAGGAAACTTTAATGCTATAATCGCAAGTAAGTGTTTAGTTATGGTGTTGAATAGCGTCTATAGAACAAATTTGCCTAACGCACATATATAATTGTTTTTTTTAATAGGGAATAATATACGCATAATAATATTCCGTATTAATATATATTATTCTGTTCTGTACAACTTTCAACAACAGAAAGTATGAACGATGTGTCAATGCGCATTATTTACAAATTCAATGACACTGATAGTATGAAACGCATACGGGCGACCTTGGTGATAAACAGACGGAAACATAACGTGTAAATCCATAATTATGTTATTAATAGGAAAGTATTTCTGTATATTTTTATTTATTTGATTTTCCAAGAGAGATCTTGTTTATCAAATTATAAAAATGTATAATAATATAGTTTTTCAGGCATATGTTTTCATTTTAGAAGCAAATTAAGCATTTAATGTATAAAACAATTGTTCGTTTTCCGGACTATATGTCCTTGGAATGCGTTAACCACTAGGTAAGTTTAGAAGGCATATAATTAATTAATTTCTTATGTGTAATTTTTTTTATTTGAATTTATTTGTATTTAAATGTCAGTTAAATAAATAATATCTTTATGCTATTGCGTTTCATACATGCATAACGCCATCTATTGCTTTAAAAATAAATTAAATTATGAATTGAGACAAAAGTTATATATGATAAAAAATTCAATGAAACGTGCGTATTCTAAAACTCATCATAAGACAGAGATTTTGTGAAATCTCCAGTTTTTTTTTTTAATTTTATGGCCTGCTAACGAGACCGTCTTATTTGGGCGTTGATTTCCATTTATTTAGAATAGCATAATATTTTCACTTGTTTTTCAAATGTTTAATATGTTTATTCAAATCCACGGTAAAAGCTGCAGTTTGTAATACTAATTAGATAAAAAGCCTTTTATTTCAGATAATTTACATTTATATTTCTATCATCTCATTATTTTTAGATTTTTTTTTTTTTCTTTTTTTTAATAGAACGGGGGGCAAACGGGCAGGAGGCTCACCTGATGTTAAGTGATACCGCCGCCCATGGACACTCTCAATGCCAGAGGGCTCGCGAGTGCGTTGCCGGCCTTTTAAGAATAGGTACGCTCTTTTCTTGAAGGACCCTAAGTCGAATTGGTTCGGAAATACTTCAGTGGGCAGCTGGTTCCATATAGTGGTTGTGCGCGGCAAAAACTGCCTTGAAAAACGCTCAGTTGTGGAACGGCGGACGTCGAGGTGATACGGGTGGAATTTCGTATTCTGTCTCGACGTCCGATAATGAAATTCAGCTGCAGGTATTAATCCGAACAACTCCTCTGAACACTCTCCATGGTAAATGCGGTAGAAGATGCAGAGTGACCCCACATCTCTACGCAACGCCAAAGGATCAAGCCGCTCGGAGAGGGATTGGTCGTCGACGATTCGAACCGCTCTGCGTTGTATACGGTCAAGTGGAAGGAGCTGGTACTGGGGAGCCCCCGCCCAGAGGTGAGAGCAGTACTCCATGTGGGGCCGAATTTGCGCTTTATATAGTTGCATGCGGTGGCCCGGAGTGAAGTACCGCCTCGCCTTGCTGAGCACACCAAGCTTTTTGGAGGCTAATTTAGCCTTTCCCTCCAAGTGACCGCGAAACTGAACGTCGTTCGATATGTCAACGCCAAGTATTCCAATGCTGGCTGTGGCTTTAAGAAGAGTGTTTTCGAAAAGAGGAGTAGCGACAAAGGGTGTTTTTTTTTCTGTCTGTCTGTGTGCCCTTTTTTTGGCAAATGCCTCTTCCATATCCCACCATTTCTGTCTGCACTGTGCCGTTCTTTACCATGTACCACCTGCTGTTTCCTAAATCTGGTAGTTGGTAACAACAAAACACAATTTCACAGATACATAATAATGATAATAAAATATATTTTACAAATAATCTGTTGATCACAGCTTCGTTATATTTTAGCTATTATATCTTAAATCAAGCCCAGTCATGCTTAACATATTAAAACAATTATGGCGTACCGCCAGTATATAATTATGATATAAAATAATACAGTTTTCCAGAAAACTACATTACACAATCCGATACTATATAATTTATTGCTGGCACAATTTTTGCGAGAGTTTACTGCGAACGAAACGTGAATTTGAATTGGAATCAAACTAAATCTTGTTACAAACATCTTAATGGAAAGTTTCGCGGTTAAATATAATTACCATACTTTCTTAGATTGTATTTTATTGTTGTCTAACGATGCTTAGTAATGACAGGTCAAAAATTGATGACTGTTGACCAACATTCTCCTGAAAATCTTAACGGTATTTAAAAAAAAGATTTATCAACAGAACTGATGCGTACACTTACAAGTCTATGTAATTATTGTTCAAAACATTGTAAACTCTTACGTACATAATATCACCTTAGTAACGGTTTTTTGTCGTTACTCTCTCTAAAATTCTTTTAAAAATATTTTGCGTGGTTATAAATTATTTCTCTATTGCTTGTAATATTATTTTTCCTCCTGCATTCCTCAAATCTCCTACTACACAGTATCCCACTTCAAGTGGTTATGGGCCCAGCACGCTTCCACTGCGCGCGAACCTTTAAATATCAAATCGATATTATTATATCATAATCGTATCGTGTAATGTAAATATAACTCGGAGAGCGGTAATGCCAAGGGCACGGTTAGACGTTGTCAGATATAATGTGTATCAAACGTGGTATTTAGACTCGATTCGTGACTCCACCAACTTCACTATTGTTTATTTATGCGAACCGATATTATTAACGATTTTATGTGGGATATTACCTTCATCCAATCTAAATACTTTTTTGTATAAGATGATGAATGTTCTTCGCAATATTTACCGAAATCCCCCTACGTATGTATAATGTATATGTACTATATTTTATACAGTTTTTCCAATAAAGTGAATCCTGAGGAAAGCTTAGACGTACTCAAAATAGTACTGAAATATTTATAATATCTGTATTTTTATAGAAGTTTTGTTTGGATATGTAATGGGTGTGAGTCGCAAACAAGCATTTCATTTCATTTAACAAAGTCTATTTTATAGATATGTTTGTCAAACATTTATCCTGTAATTATTATTACTTTGGTAATAGAGTCTAAAGTATTTGCTTTGTGTCATGCTAACTAATCACGGGTCGTTAGTTCGACTACAAGTTATATTATAACAATTGTTTTAAATTGAATAAATTTATTTCCAACACACAAATATATAGAATTCACAATATTCGTAATAATAATAATTAAAAATTTGTTAAATAGAAAATTAAAACAAATATAAAAAGTTTGGTCCCTGTGGCAGTATACCTGCTGGCAGCAATTCCTTGCTATATTAGCTTTGGGGTCACCAGTACAATCTACCAGGCGCCAACTTAAATTTTTAATAAGCGCCTGTGCACTTGAACCTCATGGCCCAAGAGGCTCTACTCCAAAGGGAACAAAATTAATATTAAAGGATAGGATCTTAATAATTGTTATGTTTACAATCAAATCTTCAATTCAAATATACAACATCAAACAAAAATTATTAATTTACTATAAAAACCAGGCATTTATTATCCGCACCTCAAAGCCTGGCTGGATCCAATACATCCTTTAGAAAACGTCGCTCAAAAAGCCTGCCAAGTATAAAAAGATCAAAACCGTTGACAGGTGGAATAGGGAAAAGCGAGGCGGAATAGGAAAAAGTGGGAATAGGGGATTCCTGGGAAATTTCCTGAGCGTAAGATTTCTCGAGCAAACATCAAAGAGAGCGTTTCAAAGAATGTCGAGAATAATTTGTCATTTCGCGTTTTCACTCAAAAACGCACGGATGAAATGCTGATAATTCTGGGAATATGCTAATAATGATGGCCACTAGATGTGCGCTTTCACGATAGACGTCAATGTCAATGCCACAACCCTTAAATCCTGAATTTGAATTCTCAAATAAAAGAATAAATATTATTTTATAATGATTCAATGATTAAAAAATATTTTAATTGAATAGTGCAAATGTATTTATATAATTTCTGTTCGCATTGTATAATGTGTACTAGACTTATATTTAAAATATAAATCCTTTTTGCTATAACGTATTTTTTTTGTTTGTATAATTTTTTGCTATATAAACATCAAAATACGTTTTTTAAATTAAAGTAACCCGCTCTTTAGCTAAGTCTCAAGTAAAAATAGTAGTACTCGTATATAGTAAAATGAAGCTAACATGTTTAAGCAAACATAACGAACTTAAATACAGGGAATTAAGTTATAGCTTTTCGTCATACTACCATTACATATACCATATGGTATTTTGACAAAGCAATTCAATGATTTTTAATAACATTTTGACACGTAGCAGTTCTTTCTAGTTAATTTGTCTGCAGTCGCCCGTGTCATAGCCACAGTGGGCTTGGTCGCCAACTATTACTGACATTGTCAAGGTTGAGGTGACATGCCCCACGGGGACCCAAGGTCGGTCCCGGCCGTGCCAGCGATACTATTGAAAAGTGCTTGTCAAAAATGACGTTAATTTATTGGTTTACCCTTTGTTACAATGCGGTTGACCTGTCGTACTTGGGTCCAAAGTGAAGAATAAAATGTCGAATAGTACGTACTGGTTCCAATATGTCACTTTCAAGTATTGAAGAATTTTTTATCTGTTGTCTTACAATTTTGAAATATTAATATGATTGATATAATGTCAACCAATGTAGATATAAATCGATCAGGGTTAGTTAATGGTTTGAATTGTAAACCAGGTTTCATCGCTTCGATGCTCAATAATCCTATTGGCAGTGGGTAAGGTACAAGTACAGGCTTACAGCGGGTAAATCGCGATTAAAAATGTTTTATTGAAAATTAAATAAATAAATTCGTAAGCCTATGTCATGTATTACTAAATGCTTTAAGAATATTTAGTAATTTGCGTTAATAGAAAGCTATTTATTTACTTTAATGAATGCATTATACCATTATTGAAATTGATTCTCAATAAAAACACTATTTTGGAGGTATTTTAAGTCACGTTAATACGCGCAATACAGTTTCCAAGTTATAAAGATAACTATGTGACAGTAGTGACAGACCCATTTTTCTACAGCATGGTCATCTTATAAACATACTATGCACCTAGTTAATACGAGTTAGAGGAGTTCTTCGTCCTGACTACATCACCTAATGTCACTTATGATGGGTGCAATGTATGCACATCAATGTGCGTCATTATGACGCGACATACCCTTCTAAATGACATACCCTTCTGTCAAAAATAGTTTATAACGTTTTTAATAAAAGGTTATACAATGGGTAAATGAACGGGGTGCACCTAAACTCGCTTTATGCTCATGCCTTAAACCACATATAAAATATTACATGTAAGCCATTTTGAAACCTCTATATTAAATCTATATTCCCGGAATAATGACTGCATTTAAATTACTGAGAACGAATTAAATTTATTATACAGTATACGGATAGTATGTTTTTCATAGCAAAAAAATTGTTGCTAAACGATTCGTAAATCGTTACGCTTTGGCGCTCCATTTTTTTGCTTTTGAAGTGAATCATCACAATTGAATAAATTTTTTAACTTTACTGCGGTTATATGACTAACGTTTCCTTTGAACATGTTACAGATATTCTAGTAAATAAATGTGGAGAAAGGAAGGTGATGTTCTTCCGACGACATAAAGGGGGTATTCTGGACGAGTCTATACTGGCTATGTACTCGTATATATCGGGAAGGTCGGGAAGTCGCTAGCGCGTTTCAGCATGTAATCATCGCCATCGCTCTGAATGTAGCCATTGGTTGTAGTTATCGCTACAAAAACGATATCTACAAGCAATGGACTCACAACTGGCTGTAATAAAGCCAAAACATTCACTCCTGAAAAGCATTCGATTTATAAAAAAAGAGTGTGTACTTATGTATACGCGTTAGAAGTTACTTCTTTGGCGTATGGAAAAAAATAACTAAAATGCAGTAGTGATGAACGACAAATATTTAAATTAATCAAAAGATTTTCTTTAAATAAAAAAGGTTTTATTAACGTAAAAACACCGAAATAATATTCATTTATTCACACTGTTTAATTGTACTGTTACGAAACATAAAATAAATATAAAAATACTAGAATATACATACTGAATAGAATATACATAATGAACATAGTTATTATCGATTTTCATGTCACCTAGAACTAACTTTACGATGTAGAATTTAGGTGTCGGTGTGCGCGCGCATCGTAAAAATTCACTCTCATCATTTTTCTCCATCGCGCCAAAAGAAGTATAACTTCAAAAATAAAACTTCCACACTAGTAATCTTCAACACCATCCTAATGTTAGAAACGAGTGGGCAACATATTCGTGTAATAGGTGTACCCAAAATATATGCGTTAGTAGTAAGACAATAAAATGACGTATAATAACCATATTGACACAATAGTTGACAAGGCCTATAAGCAGCTTGGTTTTGTAAGACGTGTTAGTGAACATTTTCATGATGTCGACTGTTTGAAAGTGCTATACTATACGTACGTAAGAAGTATTCTCGAATATGGTTGCTCGGTTTGGTCACCTAGTTACACTGTACACAAAGAAAAAATTGAAAAGATCCAAAAAGACTTCATAAAATTTATCTCCTATAAGACTTACAATAAGTTTAATACATATAATGACGCGTGTGAACATTTTAAAATTAATACTTTAGACTCTCGACGAAAACAATATGATTTATTGCTACTACATGACATCATCTCAAATAAAATTAATTGTAGCTCCCTTCTAGAAAAATTGCCCTTCCTTGTTCCTGCCTACCAGACTCGTAATCGTGCTTTGTTCCATGTTCCTCACATTAACACTAACTATGCAAGGAACTCAGTTTTGTATCGCGCAGCCCGGACATACAACGACCAATATTTAAGCCTCGACCTGTTTAAGCTGTCGCGGAATATGATTAAAAGAAGTATTAAGAATATCCATAGCGCAAAACCACCTGCATCATGAGCATACCCCACATACACACCTTCACGTACTTACCCTCACTTTTACACCATCATACAACACAACCAAATTAGGTACCACTTAGATAAACGTATTGTATAGTTTTTATTTGTTTGTTTCCTTTTATAAATTCTTGAACCATTTTGTAGTTAATTGTATTATTATGTATTCCATATTTGGCTATATTTTTAATGTAACTGTTTGTAATTGTATATAATTTATGTTAGCTGTAGGTTTACAAATAAATAAATAAATAAATAAATAAATAAATAAGGTATGCCGCCATGAGTACCACTGTGCTATATTGTCGAGTTATACCACTGTAATACACCGCTGTATTGTAGTTTGAATGTCATCCTTAAGCCCAGTGCAGCGGCCTTGTCAGGAAGTGATTTTTAAATACAAGTTGTGATGAACGCGACTATTGAAGGTTAGAGGTGAATGTACTGCACAATATTGTATGTACTTATGCGATGCGATCTTCGCTTATACAAATTGACTGGATTTCAACATATGTAAATGAATTGAAAATAAATTCCTATTTTAAAGTCGAAGACGACTGCTAAGGGGCCGTTCACGTATTACGTAACTATAGGGGGGGGGGGGGTCTTTGATTTTCTTGTACCTTTAAGTAATTATGAAAAGTTTCATGTTTAAGCTGTGTAAAAAGGCTCACTATAAAATTGACGAATATCTAGTTGTTTAAAGGGGCCTGGGACTAGTGCTAGACAAGCTACTTCTAATTAATTTGCGATATTTGTTTCAAAATAAGTGTTGTTTGATGATTTGCTATTTTAAAAGAGTACCTACCGAGAGTTTTTTACGCCGGATTTTTCTCTCGGCCCACACACTCTGTCTTCTTTGCCGATGAGTAGGGATGCCTACAAATTCAAATTTAAGACGTGGAATAAGTGACACCTGTATCTTATGTTTCATAATAAATATATTTTTTTATTTTATAACTCCCCCAATAATGTTAGTAAGTTTACTTCAGATAGATAATTCTTCACGTTGTCTGAGCCTACCAGCCCTACCAGAAATTTAATTCAGGACAGTTAATACGGCATTTACGTTGCACAATTTTAGTTAAAATTATCAGTATGTTAGCCTATTAACTATTAATATAGTAAATGTATGTTTATAATCAAATATATATTTGATTAGCAGATGCATCAGAGATCACCGACCACTCGGCAGCTGCAAGGTGAAATTCGGAAATCACATGCGGTTAACGTATACGTCTAAGTAACGTAAACAGATCTTGTTTATCTCATTGCGATTACACGCGAAGTTATATTGAGGTGTGCCTGAGGTATCTACGTAGCTTTTGGCTTCTACTAACTAACCCAGGCTATTATTAAAACAATTAAATATGAATTTATTAAGCTACAATTTGATAATTAATAAATCTGAGTAACATTTCTTGAAATTAATTATAATTCATTTGAATCTTAACTATAAACTTACAAAATTTAAAAGCTTACAAAAAAATTACTTGATGTTAAATAACGTTTATATAATAACAGCGATACAATTAGGAAGATGACCATTTTTTTGATAACACTTTCATGTTTAAATCCATGGATAAAATGAGCCTTCATGTTCTCTAATGACCCATGATATATCCTTTAATACTTTCCTAAAATTTAAAGCCAATATAGGTCCGAGATAAAACAGAGCACGTCTTTCATAATACGTACGCACGGATAATCTAGAACATTAAACACCCATATATTTATTATAACCATAAATCAGTCTGCGTGTTCCGAGGTGCATCACACAAAGTGCACTGCACTTAAACACATATATATTATACCATTTGAGGTCTTATGTTTATGATTTAAAGGACTGTAGTCGAACATAGCTGAAATGTTACTTACGCCACTTTGTACGTGAGATTGTGTTTACGAACAATATTCTAGATTGCACTTTAACGCGTTCCCATAAATCACATTTTGCGATGTTGGAGCCGAAACTTGCTCGATTTCATAGCATTTTGCTTTCAATTTAAAATATACTTTATCTTATTGGCATAAGGTTTATTTTTAGTTGCTTTTGAAAATGGATTTAGGTTATTCTGTAGATGGATTTAGGAAAATTGACCTCAGCTGTACCGTCCCCGTAAATATTTGCGTCGGACGCGGTTCACGCCAGTAAAGGATTAGAGATGAAATGTCTGAATTTTAAAGACACGTTTAACCTTATCTGTGGCTGCTATAACGGACACACCCGAAATGGTTGGCATTAGCTTAAATTAAAGGGCTTCATTACCGCTAGTTAACTATATGTTTATTTCGAATAGATTTCTAATGTTATGGTTATGTTATCTATGGTATTATTAACGGTTAAAGGTTTAAGTTACCAGAGAGAATTTAATATCGTTATTATAATTTCATTGAAATTAAATATTAATTCTTTAAGTAGAGTAATGTTCAAGTATAAACCATCAAAAAAGTGTCGCAACTCAGTTCCCTACCGTAAAAAGTTACGAGATCAATGTTATCCAAGTCGGTTAATTTATTCAGTCCACTTCCGACCTTCTTTCTTACGTAGTTAGCTAACCTAACAATATCTTATACTGACCATAACACTATTAGAAACTTTTTAAATAAAAAGATTACGGTACTTGGATATGGCATGGAAACATAATCTAAATCCAGACTTCTAGTTTCGAGAAAAGTCGTGCTTTGTGCTCAAACAGATAATCTTTATATTTTATAACAACATATTTACTACTTAACGCTTAGATTTATTATTTACTTAATTATTTAAATTATTACTTTAAAGTAGGAAACATTGTGCAACTTTTAAACACGCTTATCTATTCACTAGAAAATTCCGCGCGCAAGCTACAGTTGTATTTCGAATTTCAATAGTTAAGAGTTATAGAGCTACGAGTATAAGCGTTATGCTCTTTATCTATGACCACATGCAAGTCAAATATAGAAACGTAGGGATCTTCCGCACTCTAGTGATGCCATATTTACCGACCTCTAAGTGCCCTCTAAATATAAACATAAATTCAGATTGAAGTTGTTTGAAATAGCCTTTATTGCTAAAATCGTTGCCAAGCCATTATCGACAGAATCGGGCGATTTTCATAAAATCAACATAAAATTATATATTTGGCAGCCGTTTTTGATATAATGTAATAAATACCTGTGGAATTGTGATTGCTCGTCTTGCACAATGTTCAACGGTTTCAGAAGCACCAACATAACAAAGTACGAGTGTGATATGATAAGCTGGTGTATACTGTATATGTTAGTAATATTATTTAATATAAAAACAGTCAAATAAATTATTAATATCAGAAGACAGACACTGTTTTTTGAAACGATTTACCTTTTAAGATATTTTAAGAAATTTAATTTAAAATACTAGAATAATTATGTAATGAGAAAAAGAATAATAATCAGTGTACTTATTTCTGTGTCTGATTCATGATCATTTGTCAATCTAGGCAAATAGGTGAACACTGAACAGCCTCCTATGCCTGACACACGCCGTCGACTTTTCGACGACGAGTCTAAGGCAAGCCCATTTCCTCACGATGTTTTCCTTCGCCGTTCAAGCAAAAATTGCGCACATACAAAGAAAGTCCAAGTGCACAGCCGGGTATCACACCTACGACCTCGGGGATGAGAGTCGTACGCTAAAACCACTACGCCAACACTGCTCTAAATGTAAAGAGAAACCGTTGGCTAATTTTAATAAACGATTGAGCTTTCTATAGAAAGATTGGAGATAATTGAGATGAATCGTTCAAAAAATTAAATTAAAGGCATTGAACCTAATGAATCACTTCGCTACTGGAATTGATAATAATTTATGATGTGACGATATTTCCCTGAAGTAACAGTGCGCCCACGGGCGGTCGATGATAAGATCTCAATGCGCAGTTTTTGTTAATTACATCTAAATGTATTAAGAATTTTTTGTCTCACATATTTGCCACTTAGTGCCCGCAATGTTTTTATGAAGATATAAATGTTTGCGTGGAAAACCCAAATCAGAGTGACCTTTCACTTGTGACAGATGAACAAAAGAAAATAATGAAAAAATCTTGTAGCCAATTTATCTAACGTTACGAAAAAACTGTTCTAGAATTCTAAATTCAAATCACTTAATCATAACACACTTCGCCAATCACCAACCGGAAGTAGTGTTTAAGGACAAATTCCGCCGTTTTGGTCCGGAGCCAAGTTCACGGCGATCTCTAGACGATCACGATAAATTGAACTAGGAATTTATTTACACTTTATTTTATTTTATTGTGACATATTGTGTAATTTTTTACGAAGACCACATTGATATTGATAATATACTATATAGATATCAGCTGTGTTTTTATCGTAAAAGTAACGTGCGTGTTCTTTTTTCAAAATAGCAGAGTTTTAGACTTATCTTGTCTCTAGTGTATGGTGGACTTATCTCTAGATAATAATACATCCAATACTAATTGGCGTATCTAGGGTTATTTTTCAGGGCCATCGTGTAAATTTCTTTGTCTAACCCTACATTGGAATTATTACTATATGTATATTTATTAACTCTATATAAAAGGATTTGAAGCAATAATCATTTTTGGATACCCTAACCGGCGACTTTCTTAATTAAAAACACTTCTAGATTTAGTTGGAGTATCCGAGAAAATGCTTACAGTTAAATGGCTTACAGCTGTGTATTTAATTCGTTCTCCGAATAGTCTGTATAGTTGTGTCAACGTAGTTCTAAAAGTCAAATACGCAATTATTTCGTGTTGATGACATTTCCGCTAGTGTCACCTGTAACTGAGGGCAAATTTCAATGTTTTCTTGATAAATACTTATTTTAAAAATGATGTTAATAGTAATTTACATTGAAGAACTGACTTTAGTTTTATTTTATCTTAACAACGTTCCACATTTCGTGTATGCCAATTCAACTTCTTCATCATTAATTGATTCCGTTAGATATACTTAAAATTTATTCAAGAAATTAATCAAAAATCCTTTTGAGTTCGCGATTTTGCAAACAAACGTCTCATATAAGTAAGCAATATTTTATTAGTCCCTACTTTGAAATTTAATAATATTTTATCATTCCTCTAAAATTTACTAGGTCTTGCAGTTTCACTCGAGTTACTTCCGCCGTTATATACTTACCACTAAGACTATACAGTATACAACAAAAAGAGTTATTTAATTCACAATCAATGTCGTCAAACCTATATTATACTCATACAAAAAATATATAATTTTTGTTTCGTTGTCGATTTTTGTACTCGAGACGTCTTGTGTATTGATGCGCACTTAGAATCTCCATTGGTGCACAGCCGGGAATCGAACTAGGCACTAGACTTACACTGCTTTTGCTTGGAATCGAATATGTTGATGCGATTCGCAATATAGGAACAGGATAAAAATTGTATATAATTACAAAACCGCAGGCAAATAGGACGAGTTAGCGTTTATCTATATTATTGTTATTTAGAAAAAGACTATTATGAACTAATCGGGAACCGAGCTATGAGCTAATGGCCGGCTGTAATTATTATTAGGGCCTCGCCACATTATGGTGTAACATTTTTAGACGTAATTTATTTTTCTTAAGGTGTATATTAACTAACCAAGTACATACTTTTTATTTTTTTACAACGAAATTTCCTTTGATTTTTTTAAAACTTTCAGTAAGTGATAGGAAAAATTGCTTAAAATTAGCGATATTTAGTTTGTTATGTATGTAGTTCGATATGTGATAAATCATGTAATTTCTAAAGCTCAGTTTCTAGCTGCCAAAATACGCATCATAACACGCGTACGGGAAAGTAATTGTGATACCCATACTACCGCCAGTATAAAATCATAAAGGCATATTTATCAAAAGCTTTAATTAACCGACTTAAAAAAAGGCAAATATTTGTATGAATGTGATATTGTTCAATTGGGATCAAATATTTGTGTATCTATTTACGTCTAATCCAGCAATTTTTTTCAAAAAAGGACATATCGCTGATCCTTTGATTTCAGGGTACAGTCAAAGTATAATCAAAATCGGTTCAACAATTACAGGATGACGGGTATCCACGAATGTATAATATAGGTCAATAATTGGCAGGTATTTGATCTAAATTACATATAAACCATATTAGAAAAGTAGGGAATGTCTTCCCACAATCACGCCACTATCTGATCATAATTATAATTATTAAAAGGTAATATAATTATAATGAATCATTAAGCATCTATGAGAACAGTAGCAGATGTGTCACGGCCCTTATAAGTGTGTGGTACAGAGATAATAGTGTAATGATTCATATAATTATTATAACCTACATAATAGCTGTGTAATAATTTAAGTATTATGTACTTATACTGTGATCTGTCAACAATTGTTCAATATATATAATGATATACGACCAATCATTATATAAAGATGTTCCTATAAAATAAATATAATTAAAAACTCGATGGAGCAAATTTAATATCTACATAAATTAATTGTGTACGAGCCAAGGCCGTACAATTTGCTCACTCAGGGTTTCTTAGTTTTATAAGCGTGGCGATTTCCTAAATCGTCGGAGTTACGCCCCGAGAGTATAGCCAGACCTAGGCACTCTCTGCAACTGTTACATTGCATTCATTCGTTACATAGCAATTAACATTTCATTATTTCGATTATATTCTATTATTGTACGCCAGTGGTTAATATAGAGTAACTAAAATCTATCTCTCTCTATAATTTAAAGCACCCCGATGACACACGAACCGTAAAAATTATATGTATTCGTTCCCACATAATGCGTTAAAAACTTATGCTTAATATTCTAATTACTTTGAAATTCAACATTTTATAGTATGTTCAATGGTAGAAATAAATAGGTAAATTTGAATGTCGAATGTGGTTTTATTGTAACTTGTCAATCACGACGTGTCGAAATAAATTTATCGTATCTTACTCATGTCCAGTACATGAGTAAGATACGATAAATAAGTATAAGTAATATATATAAGATAATAGAAACGTATATTATTATGTTAAACATAGCACATTGTACGAAAAATAGTGCGTCACACAAAATAGTGTCGTTATCGTATCCTTGACCGAGTATTCGGGATGTTGACCGGTCATTGGCACTGCGTACGCGCAATTCAACATCAGCTATTTACGAATTATGTTTATAATAGTTTGGTAGGTGAGGTCAATTTTTTGATAAAAATTGAACTGAAGATTAAAATAGTCTAAATTAATTCGACAACAAGAGAACACTTTTCTCCTTCCGAGTTTCATATCTGCTTTCGGTAAAAGGGTTAACTACCCTTATAAGTTTAATAATAATCAGAAAATACCTAAGAGTAGGAAAGATTTTGCGTTATCAAATAAGTCACCAAGTTTATCATTGTCCACGTTATTTTTAATTTAAGAATTAATTTTGTTTATGGGCTTGGCATTTAACTAATTTGATTTCACGTCTTTTTTAGAAATAAAAATTGCTGGCTGATGCTAAACTGAAAAAAAGTAGGGCTCCCCACGGGCGATGATACGCGAAACATCGAGGTAGTTATTAAAAACCCTTAGCCATTAACTGACCCTTTCCGAACTTTCATAAATAGATTACTTTTACCAGATTACATATTATTGTTAACAATTAATGTGTTTTTATAAGATTAGACACCATGCCGCGTTACTACGACAACGTTTATTTGACTTTGATAACGTCGCTACGGCACCTACCTAATCCAGCCTCCCGTCAACAGCAAGTAGGAGGTCGTTGACCTCGACCTCCTTTTGTAAACATAAATATTCATATCGCAAATACGGTAATTGTTTACAAATAGCGAGAATTACCATTCAAGCCTCCTCAAACGGTCTCTATACATAATAATCAGCGCATTTTATCAAGATAAATTGGACGACAAATCTTAGAAATCGTAGATAATCTCTATACATAGAACTAGTTAATCGTAGATTAAACTGAAGTACAGCTGCGTTTTTATTTTTATTATTACGTTATTAGTAGCTTATTTGTTACCATGGTTACCGAGGTGTTCTAAAAATTATAAATCCGTATAAAAAGTTAGTAAGCAAACGTAGTTTTTAAAATATTTCTTTCTTCAAACAAATAAAACTTACTAGAAAAAATTTAATTTTTATATTCGGTACGATTGTGCGTGAGTAAATGATATTATTATGTTAGTGATTATAAAAAATAAATTTCCATCATACGAATAGATTATGCCAAGTACATTAAATATAATAACAACCGTGATTTGTATTTATTAGGCAACGAAATATCACGTTAAAATACGGGACATTGAGGCCTATCGCAATTACTCGAAAATTATTCTTGCACAAGGTACAGTCACACACTGAATTGCGTTTTAGGTTTTGTACTTGGCAGTAAATCTTAACTCGAATGACAAGTACTCGATTCATTCAATGTGGTTACACCGTGCAAGTATCTTGAAATAAAATTTGACAGGGAAACGAAGTGCATTTGCGGCTGTACAGTGTACACTGTACAGAGAGATAGAGACGTTTGTCGGTTTCTTTAAATTTTTAAGATGAATTGTCTGTACACAAAGACACAATTTAACAGTACGATTACGAACAAACCTAGTTTACTAAAAAGGATATTTAATATAAGAAAGTGTCCAATAACACTACTTACAGTCTCTATTAAGGGGACGTCCTCTGTTCTTGTGTTCTATTTATTTTCACTTACCACTGTTTAGCACTTAAGATTAATGGTGCACTCACACTAATTCAGTAATTTGAATGGTTTTGTGTGGAATCAAATTGGCATTATCTTGCCCGTGATGTCAAGAAGTGGAATTGATGATAGTTTCTTTATATACACAAATTATCAATTAGTTTTATGCAGTTTCTGAGGAAGCAGCGCGGAAAATTATGTATATTGTACAGTGAACGGAATTTATTATATGAATATTATTGTTAGTAGATCAATAAAACTCTGAAAATATTAGAATATTAGAAAAGCACTTGTCACCTTGACTGTACAAAACAAATCGTCCATACATCAAATAGCATATTTAAATCAAGTATAATGACCGTCATCAGTGCGACCCGAGCAGATTGATTTGAGAATACTCATATAATTTGTATGAAACCAAATTGGTTATTCAATGAAACGGTTTCATTTTGGTAGCTTATTATTATATTACATTCGGAAATAAGTTTTTAGAGTAATTGTTTGTTTTTCTAGGAGCTACTAGCTGTTTGTTTATATAAAAGTTCGTTGGATAATGATAAAAAATTATTAAAAATTAGGGAGGCCGTATCGCATTTGTCGGCGAACTTTTTCAAACCTTTGTTTTGTAAGTACAAGTTAGTATGAAAATGTGATCCAGAAGATTGATTGACGGAGGTGTGAGAAGAAAATAAAAAATATAATTATAATTTTATCATCAAATTTTTTCACTCATGTTATAATTTTTATGCGAATGTTAATTAAATAGTCCTCTATATGCTGAATATAACAATGTATAAAGGATTCAGTAAATGCGGAAAAGTAAATATTTGCCGGAGAAACAATATTATTTTCGTTGAGGATGGGGAGTGCGCGCAATTTGTAGTCGATATGGGTCCGTCCATCAAAGACTATGATGTCACAGAAGCTTCGTAGAAACGTTTAATGCAAGCCAATTAAAACGAAATAGTTATAGTAATAAGATAATACATATATTTATAATTAGTGAGTTTGTAAAATAAAGTGTAGTATTAGGAAGCTAATTGTACATTTTTTATCTGTCATAATAAATTTACTCTAAATCGAATTCTAATAATGTTGTACCTACTAGCATCCGGCTACATATTCAAACCTTATTCAGGATTCACGTTCTGTTCTATTCTGTTTTGTTTTATTCTGTTAAATTCTATTCTTTTATGTTCTGTTCTATTCCATTATTGACAAGAACCGTAGAAAATTTCACCCGTTTTATGTTTATAGCGTTTATACAGGCATTGTATATTATGTTAGGATTCGTTGCTATCAGGTTTACAAATAATACCAACCTACAAATGTGAAAGTAAGGTCAATCATGTTTACTGTTTTAGACGTATTTGCTCTGCAATTAAAAACCACAAATTGTCGCGAGTATAGAAAGTGAATGCCCTTGGGTTTTAAAACCAATAGAACTCTTGGTGGACGCAGAAGGAGTAAGATAGAAAAACCACAGATAAGGTATAGAGTTTTACAATGTCTTTGGTGATATGCATCCGACACAATACGTCTACGTAATAATCTTTGTCGATACGTCATAAGTCGAGTCACGTAGGCTCTAGCGACCGCAAGCTTGGTTAGAGCGATGCATAAAAACTAAGCGAACTTTTGAAATTCAAATACATCAATATGTCTGCGTTATGTCTGACTGTATATTTCAGAGGATTTGAGGGTGTCTCTTTTGTTTGGTAAGTCAAAAAAGGGTCGGTAATCGCAGCGAACAAACCCAAAAACTAAAAGAAACAATCGACTTAATGCAAGATTTATCCAATGCACAGATATACATTTATCTCTGACTATAGAGTTTCCTTATCTGTCAAATGTCAGTTACCTTATAGTTTCAATATTTAAATTTTCTCAGAGTATTTATATCTAATTCTGTGTTGTAGGTTTAATGTACAACTATTACAAAATTTATCACACTACGTATTTATAATATGATCCAAACCGATTAAAAACCGTTATGAATGGAGCATGTTTTCAGTTTTAATTATTAATCACCAATAGAGCCATGTTGTTTATTGATTTGTTATTATTGATAACGCAGACTATGGCACAGTGGAGAGAGGATTGGCAGATCTTGGAGGAGGCCGTTTCCAAAAATGGCACCTCAGACACCTTAAAAAGAAAGTAAAAGTATCTGAAATAAAAGGTTTTTATTATTATCAGTAGAGCTATGATCAAGTTATTTGAGCCAAGGTCAAATAAACTGTTTAAATAATTTAATATCAATGTGTGGTTTGAAATAATTTAAATTTAACATTTTGCGAGGATAAACTTATCATCGAAACTTGCAATTAACATAAAATTATTTTTATTTTAAATAAAATTAAAATAACATAATACTGCTAACAAAAAGCAACAAATCTTAAACTAAAATATATGTAATATTAAAAGGAGTCCCTTTAGGCAAGGTTCCGAAGATACTGGCAGCGTTCCCCCTATGAATAGCTAGACTAATTCTAGCTGCCAGCTCATCGGTCTCCTGTGATGTCGACTAACCTCTTTGTTATTTCCTTAAAAAGCCTTATAGCGCTAGGACCCCACGGACCAAGGGTCTCGACACCGAATGGGACAAAATCATATTCGGAGCCCGTATTTGCATGCTTTCGCTTTTTCAGAGCCGCATTAATTTTGTGTGGTTATCAATGACATGACGTTGATGACGTGAATAAGTGATACCTGTATCTTGTATAATATTCAATAATAAACATATTTTATTTCATATATTTTACGCCAAGAATATTTAATAACGCATCAGCGGCCAAGTTAATATATAATTTTCCTTCCACATCAGGTGAGCTGCCACAGATCTAATAAAATTAATATAAGCATTTGCGTCTGCAATTTCTACGAAAGACGAATAAGGGTTAAATTCGCACTTGTCAAAAACGTCCCACTTTCGCGCCATAGTTGGCCACTCTACACACAAGAATTTGGAATGAAATGTCAATGCCAAACAAAATGGGACGAGAGTGAAAAATAGTCGCAAGCGTTTTGGGAATGACACGTATTTTTAATTAATGTTTAGGTTCGTGACTACTTCGGGGATATTTTTGTTTGATCTCTTTTGAAGGGCAGCCGGTAAGTCACTACGCTTCTCGAAAATTCTAAAGTCTTGGCTAAACAATTTCGTCTATGTAGTCGTGATCCGAAGCTATTTAATCTATTCGGGCTGAGTTTAAAAATAATTTTCTTATTAGATATAAGGTTGCTTTACTGTGCCTTTTACATATTCCTTTGAATGAGAATTAACTTAAAAAAGTTTGAGAAAATAATTGGTTTATTTTGTATATAGATAACAATAACATAGAAAAACAACAAAATCACTCGCTTCGTTGAGCCAATCTTTAAAATATTTCGTGGTTTTCATTCGTCTTTTAATAAAATTTAACATCGCATTTTATCTAATTACCTACAACACAGGGACTCCCTAGTGTAGGAACTAGCGATATACGAGTATGAACTTGACACAACCTTTTTGTCATGAACAAAGTTTTTATTATTATTAAATTATCGATAATTTAATACTATTGAAGCAATATAATTATTTATACATTGGTGCATCTTTTAAGTTTTTAATTATAAATAATTTCATAATTATTGTTTATATTTTTAAGTGTAGTAGTCGCTACTTATAGTGATATTAATTTGGAAAATATTACATCGCATTTATATTATATTAAGAATAAAACTAATTAACTAAATCAATTGTATGTTTTTAATTTATTATTTTCCTTATATTTTAACCATTATTTTTTTAATGATAATGTTTGACCTATTAAAATAATGAAGGTAAACAATTATTGCCGCAAGAACAATCATATTAATCACAATTAAGCGTTATAATAATATACCGCAGTCCGAAATAAGGTGTCTTGTTAACAAGAATTTAGTGAGGTGGGAGTTTGGGCAACGTAACGTTTTGTTCAGAATAACTAGAATTCTTAAGAAAAAGTGCCGAGGGACGGCGCTGAATTAAAAATTGATTTATCTCCTTTTAAGACATTGTTTAGAATATTCTTGGTACTAAACGCAGAACCAAGTTTAGATTAGATGTGCATCTAAATTATAAGATAGAAAAACCAAGCTCGAATGGTGAAGGGAACCAACGCGAAGAAACCAGACTTTTTTTATAGAACAGGGGGCAAACGGGCAGCAAGCTCATCTGATGTTAAGTGATGCCGCCTATCGACACTCTCAATGCCAGAAGGCTCGCCAGTGCGATGCCGGCCTTTTAAGAATTGGTACGCTCTTTTCTCGAAGGTCGAATTGGGTCGGAAATACTTCAGGAAGTACGCTCAGTTGTGGAACAATGGACGTGTAGATGATACGAATTGCTTTTGAGCATACTGTTTTTAGCATACTGTACAGTGTACAAATGATTTGTCATATAGGGACGAATAGGAAGGTAATTCCAAACTTCTGTCCAGTTCTGCGAATTAATCAAAGTTTATATTCTGTTAGTATATATCGAAATTATACTGGAATTAACAAATTATGTTTGTTTTGTAAGACACTAATTTATCTCACATTCTTAACATACTAATTAAAAAATGTGTGCGTGAACTACACGTAAGTAGTGAAACTTATATAAAACCTTTGTTGTACGCAGAGCCATAATTGGTTTGTTTAAAGTTTAGAGGTCCGAAACTATTTCTTTAAACACAGTAAATTTTGATACACTGCCTAGCATAGAATTTACAAATTAATTGCTGCAAATTACGATTAGCAAATTTCAAGGTGAAAATGTAATCCGTTGGCAAACTTCAAAGTCAAAAACATACTATATGTCATATTTTAACGCCGATAGAGAAGTTTGACTTCAAAAAGCAACATGGCGCGTAACGGAAAAATGTGACGCGTAACGCAAAAATGTTACACTAAATTTTTTCCAACCCCGATAAAGAAGTTTCACTTCAAAAATAGATAAATTACATAAATAACATTTAGCAAATCAGTAATTACCACAACAACAAATGACGCTATAGAATAAACTAACAAACATTACATATGAAAACTTATTCATTCTATTTCAGTCCTTATTAAAACCTATTTTTACCTGAATATAACTTGAAAACGTAACATGTAATTTGCATTGTAAGAAACAAAAGTGCATAAAGTCTTGCACTTAATAATTTAAACGTAAATTAATATCTGCGCTACCGTTTTTCAAATACAAATTTTATACATGGGAATCCGCACAGTTGGCCGAATGCAATTATCTATAACACGGCAAATTTAAACAGCTCTTTGACATCTAAATTATACTCGACATCCATCAAAATGGAGTTATATCTGCGGCCATTTTAAATCCGTCGCGTTATTTCGTTAAGCATTTTGAATATTTAATTTGATCGCAATTGTGTCATGTTGTGAAAGGTTGTTTGAATAGTATAGGATTTCATTCTGACATTTGGTGTTGATAAATTCCAAATTTAAATGGTTACGAAAAAATTTAATCTATACGGATCTATACGGAAATTAAATCTATAACTATTGGGTAATATAAATATTGGGTAGATAAATCTTTAATTCTGTTATTTTTTCTACTACTTTTACCATTACATTCTTCTTTTTTGCGTCTGAGGTGTAAACTATGATGAGCTATGGCCAGTTACAACGCACACACATTACACACTTAAAATGTACCTTATTCCTTTTCTTTACATATTTTTTTATATTTTTATATATGTACGACCGTACCAAGAAATTCCGTAACAAAAAAAACCTAACACACGATGACGTAATATAGGTGCGGCCAATACGCGTTAGAGTGAGACAAAATATATAGGCGTTTTCAAAATAAATAATTATAATTGCATAAGTTGATAAAAAATGCTATGCAATAGCTTTACCGCGGCAGTCCCCGAGTGCCACACATTTTTTTATTATTATTTTGTGTGTCATGTTACTAATGTGTATGTGTATGTTATGTGTATGTATATACCTACTATTATGTACGCATGCAAGATATTTTTGTACCTATTTGATCAGCTACCGACAACAGTGAATATTTAAACGACTGTACTCCATTAAAGCCAGTATTTTTGATGAGCTTAACTACTTAATATTGCTCGTTGTTTGGTCCGAGTTAAAAGCAGAATCGTCAAACAGATTTAACAACCCCTTCCATGTTTTAAGTGCTTCTGTTCTTGCAAACAGTTATTTAACCGATGGTCGAATTTGGGACCTATTCTCTATATATAACGTATATACTAGAGACTACTCAAAGCTGGATGTTGATGAAATGCATCCAGCACTTCAAATTTATTAGGCAATTAAAAAGAGTGGCGGAGAGTTTATTGCCAGTTCTTCTCTTCCGTTCTACGCCCTTGATTTGAGAACTGGCAGTAAACGTACAATAAGAAGCATTTAATGTATATTTCTTTTTTGACGTTTATAAGTGTACATTGTGTACTTATATGAATAAATTAAATAAAGTTTTGACTTTGACTATAAAATAACGTCAGGAAATGCTCTTACGCATATCTCTACGGCATTTTGCTAAATATGGGATTATGCGGGACTCAAATTTAATTAAACCTGACGGCTACCTTCAGATCGTCGCTGCCGCGGTCGTCGTCTTTATTTCTGGCAAAGCCTCTGAACCAACTTAGTTGGGCCCATTTTTGATTAAACTGATTTTGTATGTATTTCTTTTCATATACATATAAAATATGTGCTTTAATCAAAGAAATGTTTTTTGTTCTTTCTTTCGACATCAATTTTTTTTATTGATAAAGAGCTTGCCAATGCTCGTCACACTGATACATTGGTAAAAACAAACACACAATACAATTTTTAATGTAACAAGCACTTAAAAGCAAACATGTCATACATGTAGAGATCATACAAATATCAATCAAAACAATTATCAAACAAAACAAACATTACAAAAAAAAACAATTACTAATCGAAAAAAATTAAAATTATATAAAAGTATACGTATAAAGTAAAATTGTAAAATGCTGCATTGTGTGTATGGAAGACACACCGAGAAAGAAAATGTAATTTTCCTGGTCACACAAAGGCAATCGCATCAGATTGACAGTGAAAAGGAAACCTTTTTGGTGACAGTTTCTCATATCAATATATAAACTATATACAGGATCGAATTATGATTAAAATTTAACAGTGTATTGGCAAGTGCTAATTAATTTTAACAGGAATGTTTCATTTAAAATATTAATTACTATTAGTCGACGGTCACGGTAAACGTCCTAGTAGTTATCAAACCCCAGTAGTAGCCAGAACTTGGTAATATAATTTACATAAAATTGTGGATTATTCGAGTATTACCCTTTTCTTAGATAGAAAGATAGTAATTTATCTAACAGCCAACAAGATTTACATATTTCACTTAAATACTAAATTTAAAACATCTTCTATGACTTAGGTCTCCGCATGTACACACGTAGCGTGCTTAATGAGTAGCATTTTCTTGAGAGGCTTACTTATTTATTTATCGATTGTCTCTTTCGATTAAAGACCGACTAATTGATGGGCGAAGACCTTATTATTTATTCTGCCATCGTCACATGGTAACAGCTTTTACATTCGATACATTGAAACATCTGTATAATAAACCAGAAAAAAATATTAATTATATTAAAGGGTTCACTTTTTCCTATATTTAAAACTCATTTAACCTCACAGTAGATGAATATTAAAATGAATATTGTTCTGAAAACCGAAATTAGAACTTAAGGCGATATCTGTTCAAATATAGTACAATAAACATGTTTTTTAAAACAAATTTCTTCTTATTTCTTAATACATATCGGCGTGCGGATCAGCAATCAAAAATAGAAATAAAAATTATTTTCTGCTGATTATGAACGCGTGACCTCAGTGTTAAGAATCGCATGCTTACCCACTAGGCTAACAGTGCTTGTAAAAATATTGATAATAATTACTTTTAAATATCTCGTTAGAGCCATGACCGCGTTTATAAAATGCATGATTCCTCCTAAAATGTATTACAATTATTATTATTTTAATCTTTTGTTATCAAAATCTGCACATTCACCCTTGACACATAAACCTTGCTCCGATTAAGCGTTGTATAAATTAAAAATTCTAATAGATTATAAACCGATAATATCATGTATAAATAATAATTGCTGCATTCAAAAAGTAGGCATCAACACATATAACTTAAAAATCTGTCACAACAGTATAAATATATAATTAAAACGAAATGCAATGTGGTCCTTATGTATGCGTATACTCGTATATAGACTCTAGAATAGAATTCTAGAAATTGACCCCATACAAATAATTGTCTATTAATTTTCCGTATGCCTTGAATATCTTCGTAGCTAATTGGTTTTGTACTACGCACTATGGCGGTTCGATTCAAAGTCGAAGCTCAGATAATAAATACATTTGTAATTTAATTTCTGCCTCTAGTGATATATGGCTACCCGAATGGTCAATCCTCTTACATAGCGATTATGTTAAAATTTCACTGTTGGATCAAAGACGTATGCCGGAGTTCGTAATTGGCCTCAGGAATTCCCTCATGGGTCGTAAGCCTGGATTCCTTAAGTAGAATGCCTAGAGCTACCCCAGAGGGCCCTTTAAATACGCCTGAGTGCGCTAAAACAATATTTAAGCAAATAGCAAGGAAATATTAACTATATTCGGCCTATATATAGACCTATATCATAAATGCCTCCTGCTGATAGAGGAAAAATCTTTGTCTTAATTTATTTTATGATTATTAATTAGTTAAGACGTCATGTGGAACATGGTGTAATGGTTGCAGCTCCTTACAAACGTTGTGTAAAACAAACAACTTGGCGATTAAAAAGAGTCTCTTCCGTTTTACGCCCTTAATTTGAGAACTGCCTTGCGATTCTGTAACTCACTTTTTGAACTCACACAGCGGTTTTCAAGGAAGCGGTCGCGCTCAAATCAGTCGTAAAGCAGTCATTTTACGATTTGGCATTCTGATAAGGAGGGAGTTTGTAGTTTATTGTTTATCAGAAATTATGCAATTATATAAATATATCTATTGTTCGACTGGCAGTACATGTAAAATTAGAAGCATTAAATAAATGTATTTCTTTTTTGACGTTTATAAGTGTACATTGTTTACCTATATGAATAAATGATTTTGAATTTTATCACAAAACATATCAAAACTGGAAGTCGTGTGTTACTTTGTATAAGAGTTTAAGGCACTCGTAGGCTAAGCAGGCGTTCCCATACGTCAATACAATGAATAAAATCCTATGCTGATTTGCAAATGTACGGATACTTCCTTACATTGTTATGCTCTTGTAGAAAATTTAAATATACTGTTCGTTAAAAATATGCGCATACATTATAAATGACACATACCCATTACACGTATTTTCCGCGTAGTTTTTATAATTTTTTAACAACGCAGTTTTTTACGCGAATAGAATGGGAAATAGGAAAGTTTGTCACGCTCTCAGGACAATATGGACTAGACACATGAGGTCTATGTCTGTTGATTTTTTCAGGAAAGCAAGCAAGAAAATCTTGATCTTGACACCAAAGTGATAATCAAAAGAGCAAAAACTCAATTAATGTAAATAAAAATACATTCGATTATATCTGTTAGGAACATAACACGTGTGTTCTATGTCTATTATTTTTTTCAGGCAAGCAAGCAAGAAAATCGTCTTATCTTGATACCAAAGATATCAAAGGTGCAAAAAAACTCAATTAATGTAAATGAAAAATACATTCGATTATATCTGTTAGGAACATATCACGTGTGTTCTATGTCTATTATTTTTTTCAGGCAAGCAAGCAAGAAAATCGTATCTGTTGGGAACAAAACACGTGTGTTCTATGTCTATTATTTCTTTCAGGCAAGCAAGCAAGAAAATCGTATATCTGTTAGGAACATAACACGTGTGTTCTATTTCTATTATTTTTTTCAGGGACGCAAGCAAGAAAATCGTCTTATCTTGATACCAATAATATCAAAGGTGCAAAAAACTCAATTAATGTAAATGAAAAATACATTCGATTATATCTGTTAGGAACATATCACGTGTGTTCTATGTCTATTATTTTTTTCAGGCAAGCAAGCAAGAAAATCGTATCTGTTGGGAACAAAACACGTGTGTTCTATGTCTATTATTTCTTTCAGGCAAGCAAGCAAGAAAATCGTATATCTGTTAGGAACATAACACGTGTGTTCTATTTCTATTATTTTTTTCAGGGACGCAAGCAAGAAAATCGTCTTATCTTGATACCAATAATATCAAAGGTGCAAAAAACTCAATTAATGTAAATGAAAAATACATTCGATTATATCTGTTAGGAACATATCACGTGTGTTCTATGTCTATTATTTTTTTCAGGCAAGCAAGCAAGAAAATCGTATATCTGTTAGGAACATAACACGTGTGTTCCATTTCTATTATTTTTTTCAGGGACGCAAGCAAGAAAATCGTCTTATCTTGATACCAAAGATATCAAAGGTGCAAAAAACTCAATTAATGTAAATGAAAAATACATTCGATTATATCTGTTAGGAACATAGCACATGTGTTCTATGTCTGTTAATTTTTCAGAGAACCAGGCTACAAAATCTTCTACACTTGACACCAAACTGATAATAGAAAGTGTAAAAAAAATAATGTAAAAAAAAAAATCATTCACGTATATGAACGTTTTATCTGTTAGGAACATAAATACTTTGTATTAAAATGGATCTCAAATAAGGAAATCACCATAATGGCCAATTTAAAATAAACAGTCTTTTACAACTTTGTGTTGTGTGTTTACAATTTTACGGTTACATATACATTAAATAAAAACCTACTTTTCTTTCATAACTTGATAAAAAACATTATTTTATAACTTGATGCATTGCATTTAAAATAATATTACGGTTTGCAAAATTGCAAAGCGGCTTATGAAGTAATGAAATTCCTAATAGTGTATAACACTTGTATTTTTCAATGGCATTGGCAATGGGCTCAAAGACATGCGGGTGGGAATTCCAACGCTACTAATGTCATACACATTGCTATACAAAGCGAACAATTAACCGTGTACACACAAACGTTGAACGATTAATTAACATGACTATATATCCCTTCATTGAATTAGGCATTGGTCAAGGTCTAGGAGTACACGCCATTTTATTATTTTTGACAGAAAATCTTTGATGGTTTTATATATTATTTTTTTTTTTTATATTAACTTTGAAAGTGTTTACATAATATCATGCGTCTGTCTTTGTTGTACTGTGGTCGTGTGGAACATCAGCCCCATAGTATGAGAGTTATTACAGCACCCCCTTCATGGCAATACCTTTTAAGATTGGTCCTCAGATTTCTGTACCTGTTTCGTGGTCAGATTTTTTTGTAATGGGCTAGGTAGGTAGGTGACTTTATTATAAAATAGTGTACAAATAGTATATCTCCTACGTACATCACTATATTCAATAGACATTAACTACTGTGGCTGATTCGGTGCGGCCGGAGAACAATACTGGTTCAATTAGATTATACTTTAATTCGCGAGTTTTTTAACACATTTACTAATTCATTCGTGATAATTATTTTATGTTTTGCTAGTTACAAAACCTAGTATTATATATATATGTATTAATTCAGTTGATTTATAAACATTAACGTCCCATTATAATGCATAAAAGTATCGCGGCCTATCTGACGCGAACATTACAATCCGGAAACGTTTGCCAGTTAGTGCTACATGTTTTATGGTAATTTTATTGGCCACCAGAAAGCATTTCTTTGTACGATCAGGACGTTTCTCATCAATGGCAGTCAATTAGAGGGTTGTTCTGTACTTGTTAACGTCCTAGGATATAGTTGTTATGGGAGAGTAGCGGCACTACTAATAAGTATTAATTGCTTAATAAAATAGGATGTAAGTACAAATGGTATTTAAAGTGTTTCAAAGTTGTTATTTAAAGTCGTTTAGTCTAATAGAGCTATGACACATAGTTTTATTGGTGGGTCAGAGAGTCGCTGTCATGGATTTTTTTTATTTTTATTTATGTATTAGCCGGATACAAAGTCCATTGGCAGATCATGGATATTATTATGGTATTGCCAGTAAATAAAAAGTAACAATTATAAGGGGAATAGTTTGAAGTCATGCAGGCTAACTTAATAATATATTGAAATGTCGTAATAAAACAATGTACGTATATACTAGTATCTAGAAAACACAGTTAAATAAATATGACACAAACTTAGGAATAACAGATATGATAGGTTTTGTTACCTGTTATTTTAATATAATATCTTTTAAGGTCGAAAAATCGAAACCGTTCGATAATTAAAACTTTGCCATTGTAACTAATAAAGCAAGCAAAAATAAATATATTTTAGTTGGATTTTTATTAGATGTTAGTAAAATTATTTATTGTACGCACCAAGAAACTGACAATATCACTCTGACATTTCAAAATGGCGACGGTCGTACCAATTTCTGCCGCCCGGCAAGAAAAGTAAATGGTTCTGTACCATGGTTTTATCAAATAATATGTTATTATTATAATGCCAGCTTATGACAGATAGATAGAGGCAGACAGAGTTTTTTGTCACAAATTTCTAGTTTATTACGTGAATCCTATTTAAATGATATCTAATCATGCTTCCTTTCAGTTTTAAAAAGTGAAACTAAGAGCTGCTTATATTTTGCATATAAAAGTTAATTGCCATTATTATTACGTAAACTAATATATGGGCCTTAGATTTCCTTTGATCCTTTTTCATAGACACCTAGGTGATCAGCATTCATCGACTTCAGACGATTTTTGGTTCCTCACGATGTTTTTTGTGTTAGTTGTGCTCATAGACAGAAAGTCCATTGGTACATAGCCGGGTATCGAACCTATGGATGGGATGAAAGTCGCTTGCTGAAGCCACTAGGCCAACACTGATTTTGTTACGTCATTATAAATTAAACAAAATTAGTAGCATAGCCTCATTGGTCTAACGAATCTTTATTACGAACTTTTATTAAGTCAAAAATGAAAGTCACGGGAGTAATGGAAGATAAAAATTTAAGCGTCAAAAAGTTAACAGAAGCAAAAAATATAACCGCGAGCGATAATTTGTTTTAAATTAAATATTGACTGAGGGTCCTTAACCTTATTGTGTGCACATGTTATTATAACATTGTATTTCAACCTCGTTTCTGTTTTGTCATTTCACGTAATAATTGAAAAAAAATACTTATAAGCCAAAAGCGTTCATAATCCCCGAATATTTATTGCGATTACGTGAATTTTTATGTCAAAATTTAAGAAATTATTTCAGTTTTGGACTACAATATGTGAAATTTGTCATAAAGGTTATGTTAAAGTCAAATAAAGTAAAATATATGATATATAGATACTAAAAGAAATAGGGATTTATTTATTTTATTTTATTTATTAATACTTCCTTGCATATACATTTATATAGTACAATTGAAATAATTAAAAATAAAAGGAGGCAACTGGCGGCCTTATCGTTTTCGAGCGATCTCTTCCAGGCAACCACTGTGAGAGAAGAATTTTTTTTTATTAAATTACATAAACTAATAAAGGATACATAAAAAAAAATTATAATAATTTCCAGATTCAAACTGGAATACAAAACTCATTACAACTAATGTTTCGTGATAGTGAATTTTTAGTAACTGATATCAACGGAATTCTCGTAAAAAACCTTCTAATAAAACAAATAACACAATATTAAGCAGCAGTGCGCACGCGCAGCAAAAGGAAGTGCAGCGTTAAATTTGGAATAACGTAAACTGCGCGGCTGCCAAGGTTTCTACAAATGGCCATTCAGAGCACGAATGTTTAAAGCATCACTTTATTTTGATATTCCCTGTTCATGCGTGCTTCTGCGCATATTTTAGGTATATTTATTGGTTCGGATAATTGTGTTAAGTCTGGTAAAGTATGTAGCTAGTAATGTTATTCAAACGCTTCGTTAAATTCTTTTAGAATAAATACTACATTAGGCCCAGTCAATCATGCACAAAGATCGTGCTCAATCTACAATATTTAGACTTTGAATTAGACCTTTATTAGACTAGGAATGTATTCATGGTAGTAATGGCAGTGTAGGTTCAGCTACGACCAGTATTAGCTTTGTACTTTCGACCCTGAGGTCAAACGTTCAACCTTGCTGAAGACCATTCGATTTATAGACAAGCGCAATTAAAATATATCGTACGGTAATAGACTCGTAAGGAAATCCTCATGTATTAGATCCAAAAATCGACGTTCATAAAAATAACTATTCAATGATCCTTGAGCGTTTGATTTGAAACATTATGGTTTATTAGTTAGAGTGCAGTAAAACTCAATCAAAGGCAATCTGGGCAATTTCAAACGCGTGTAATTTGTATAAAATAATTTTTTTTAGTACAGTAGGGCCAACGAGTCTATGGGATGCCCAAAACATCGCAGACCCATTTTAGTGGGTCCGTCCATTGATAGAGGAGTAAAATCGTTCTATAAGTTTAAATTTTAAATTTCTTTATTCTATAAACGTTTTGTCACTGACAAAACAAATTAACAAGATTGTTATAAGGACAAACGTGACAAACGGACAATAAAAGTTTTATCTATGTAGATTAGCGCAAAATGATCGATGGCGCACAGGAAGTTTCGCAGACAAGTAAAAAAACCCTGCACTTTTCTGTTTTAAAGGGTTCCGTACATTATTTAAAGGCTTACCTCAACGACGGAAATGTTGGGGCGGAATTCAAAAAAGATCTACAGTTTGGTCCGCCATTTTCTTCAAAATTACTGAACTTACTATCGCTTAAATTAGACTTTTATTTAGATAAAAATACTGCCTGAATATGTATAAATGCTATAAATTATTATATTTGTTAAATCAGAACTATGTGGAACCAGCTACCCACTGAAGTATTTCCGAACCAATTCGACTTAGGGTCCTTCAAGAAAAGAGCGTACCAATTCTTAAAAGGACCGCACTCGCAAGCCCTCTGTCATTGAGACTGTCCATGGGCGGCGGTATCTCTTAACATCAGATGATGCCCCGTTTGCCCCCTGTTCTATCAAAAAAATATCATAAATGGTTTTTCTTACGAACTCTTCTCTATACTTCTACAAAATCTGAATATTTAAATTTTACTACAAATTAATTTAGTTATTGGACAATTATGGTCCGTATTCTGAAACTGTATCCAACCTGTAGCGACACCTACAATCTGTGCCTAAAAATCACTACGATGACGTCATATCTTAGCCACTTAGCCATCGGGGCCTTCAGGCCAGCCAGTCTCTGCTTAGACTGGTCGAGGATCCTTCCTTTAGATTGGAGAAACAGTTCTCAAAAAACCTTAAATTTGCTATTACAAAGATATTTGGTATAAATTGCGCTAAGAATTCATGATTTTATCTGTCACTGCATATATAACATTTCAATCACTACAAGGCACGTCAGACTTCGGAATCGTTTTCGAATTTTAATTTATTGTACATCAAGAGGAATTATTCAAAGCAGCCAGTATCACAGCGCACTTGATTTTTTTTGGTACGAGGCAAAAAATACGACGAACGTTTAAAGTGAATTTTCAAAATTTGTAACCCGCTTTCGCTTACACGTTCTGCCTCATAATAAATGCTATAGCGTATTTCCGAGCAGTTGTGGTAATGAATTAATTTAAACCGAAATTCAATTAAGTATTATCGGCAAACTTCTTGAGCATTAAGCAAGGGAGTGGGGGATAGTTTGCGTATCTGGGAACCAAACGTCAACTGATTTACCAATCACGCGATCGACACGTCACTCTCCCGCCGCCGCGCACCACCGGCCGCCGCCCCCCCCTCATAGTGATACCTAAAAATCGCTTCGGCGCAGGCAAGGACATTTGTTCAAGATGTTTGCCAGATTCTGTACCTATTTGTTTATTTTCACTTATATTTTACCTTTATAAATGTTTTGTTTAATGACACGGATGGCTTTTTCCGAAATCATTAGAACGAAGGGATCTCTGAAAAATGATTTCAACTTATTATCGTAACGACGTAAATTGCTGCAAGTGAAATGACCTCGAGACAGACGTACAAACAGACAAGTTTTATTAACACAGGGTGGCTGACCCGTCTCACGGCTTCAGGGATGCGCAGGAGACGATATTTTAATCTAAAATGCAGCTCCAAATAGGTGAAAAAATGAAAAAATGTTTTCTTTTTTGTCTGGTCGCATCGCATTGTTTTGCAGAAAAGTAAAAGTATTTTTTTTATTTACATATCATTATTAACTTATCTATGTTATGATTACCTCTGTACATTGGAACTAAAATATGTATATTGATCTTGCTGTTTATTATGTACAAAAAAAAAATGTGCTTTAAAAGAAACGTTAGTTATAGATAAGTAAAAAAGTGTTCACGGGCGGCGGTGATATTTAACATGAGGTAAACCTTCAGCCCGTTTGCATGTTTTATGAAAGACTTCTGACATTTAAAACCTGAAGATTACCACTATACAAACTAGAAATCTATCAATTACATTGTTACTATAATACTGATATAGCGTCCTCATCACAGAGCAATAGACAGTTATTACAAAGGTTTAAACAGTGATGGCCGAATATGAGTTATCTTTTTAATCATCTATTTATATTCATAAACTACGGTACGAATATTCCAAATAAGCAAAATGAGCACAAAAAAAGTATTTAAAATTTAATTATATTTAAATATACGAAATCCCACCCATATCACCTCGAAGTCCTCCGTTCCACAACTGAGCGTTTTTTAAGGTAGTTTTTGCCACGCACTATGTGGAACCAGCTGCCTACAAAGTATTTTCGAACCAATTTGAATTAGGATCCTTCAAGAAAAGAGCGTACCAATTCCTAAAAGGCCGGCAACGCTAGCCCTCTGGTATTGAGAGTGTCCATGGGCGACGGTGTCACTTCACTTCAGGTGAGCTTCCTGCCCGTTTGCCCCCTGCTTATAAAAATATGAATACTTTTCACATAACATGTTAACTCTATGTTCCTATGAGATCCGCTGTCAGTCTACTATGTTTTACGTTACATTAAAACTCCACGAAGCCATACACAAACGTTTTCGACAAAGTTTAATAAATTCAAAACAGGATAGGATAGGATTTTGTATATTTTGGAAATAACGTACGTAATATTCTCTGTCCCTTAAAATGAATAGAGGTGTATTCGCGCAATTTCAGCCATTAAACGAGAGAGCAGGCAATAACCCTGGGGAGTGGAAATGCGAAAGAGATTAATATCACACGCTCCCAGTACGGATTCCTCTGTGACGCATTGTATGACTGTTTACATCGAAAGATATACTTTAGTAGTTTCTAGTTCGTCTAGTCTATGTCAATATAGTGCATAGGCTTGGAACCTAGTCGATAAGGACGAAATCTCACCAAGCACCGTGAAAAACACTACATAACTGTGGCTGCATTTGTCTAAACTGCAGTTTAAGATGCCAAGATTACCATTTACATTTAATGTATAATATTCACTTGTTTTTACTTCTAAAAGTTGTATGTTTGCTTATTTATTTATAAGTTCTAAAACAACGTGTTTGCATAAAATTATACAACAAAATCTGACATCACAAATTTTACACATACACATAAATTATATTAGAACAAAAGCTAGCAAGGGAGAAAATATTCAACCAATCACAAAATAAAACTAAAACAAAAAATAACTATATCTAAAACTGAACTTTATCCTCATCAACCCCATGCTGTTCTGGAATAAATATGAGTTTAATAAAACTAAAATATATTGTATAAGTGCGTTCAAGTACTTTATTTACAAATTGGTCTATAGCTGCATACCTTAGTTATTTAAGCGATTTATCATTTGAATTACAAGACAAACGTAGAGAAACTTATCGGAAACACTACGACAATATGAAATATCAATATATATTATATATCTATCATATATATGAAATGTTACGTAAACTACGTACAATTTGATATTGATTAAATATTGAGTGTACCTATTTCTAAATATATCAATTGCTATTTAAAGAATTACGAATATAGAACATTTGTAGTATGAATACAAATTTGCTAGAAGAAATATTTAAGACATCGCTTTTACACAAAAAATACTTCTGTTTCTAACAATACTATTTATAAATTTGCTTGGAATTGATAAAATTAAGAAAACATAAAACTTATAAGTGTCAAATAATAGAACTGTGCTTAAGTTTTTTATTTTCACGAGAACCAACTAATTAGGGATAAAATAGATAGTTTGACTTACATCGGGAATATTACGTATTTTTAGTGGATGACAGGACTAACATGTATGCGTGTGACAGTTGAAAGTTTGCCAAAACGCTACCAACTCGTCGCATTAGCGCAACGGGTTGGATTCCACCGGCGATTCTTTACAAATATCACCATTTAAACCTTGTAAACATTAAGGGTAGATCATTATACTGAATTATTGGCACTTTTCCTCACGTTGTTAGGGATAGTGCCAACTCGGATCTTATCTTTATTTCCTTGGCCTAGTGTTATATATGGACAATGTTACCCACTTACTTCATGGGCATTGATTGTAATACGTTTTTAAGGAATTATGAGCTGCAAATTTCATCTCAAATAAATGAGGAAAAATCAACTCATTTTGAAACATTGTATAATACCTATTCATTTCGTCACGTAAGTCTGTTTTTCTAAAAAAATTAACTATTTATTCAGTTGCTACAATTATTGATTTAGAGTGGCTAACTAAATAATGTTCTTATTATTCTTGATTTCATTGTCAGTTTCGTTTCATTAGTATATTCATAGATTTTAATATGACTTAATAAAATTTTAAAACCAAAATTATTATGTGTTTTAAAGTAAAGTCCTTTAAAAGCTTTACTAGGGTTACAGGTTTAAGAAGAATACATTTCAAGACATAAAAACCTAGAATATGTACTTAAAACCTCCATAATAATAATAAAAATATACCAGATACAATAGTTTAAATAATGACTAAATAAAAACTGAAACTGTCTAAATTTTATCACAGCGCACAAAATGTAAGTTTTTTTTAATTGGGAAATCAATATACAGTACCCTGCGGCGCGGCGGAGCAATTTAAAAAGTTTCTGACGAGGATGGGATTCGAACCCACGCGTGCAGAGCACATTGGACTAAGTAGCAGTCCAACGCCTTAACCTCTCAGCCACTGAAAGGAATGCCAAAGGAATGTTGCCAACCACTGACAACTACCATCCTCGCCTAGGATATACTGTTACATCCTAAACCACACAGTCTATTTTCTTAGGTAGTAAACAAAGGCAGATAAATTAATATAAATAAACCTCTGCTCCAACCGGGAATCGAACCGCATACCCCTCACCTACCGGATCCTTAATAAGACCATTAGCCTATGAGGCCCTTGCACAAATTACCCTAACCTAATCGCATAGACCCGGTGGTGGACGCACACGGCACAGGCAATTATCTATGAAGAAAAAAGCGTACCAATTCTTGTAAGGCCGGCTACGCACTTTTGAGCCTTCTGGTAATGTGAGTGTCCACGGGTGGCGGGGCGGTATCACTTAACATCAGGTAAGCCTCATATTACATTTAAAAATAGACCAATTCGACTAAACATAACGAATACATATTTTAATAAAAACAGTTACAGACTTTAAGTAGTTATAATATCTCGTATAATCGTATAAATCGAGTTTGATTAATGTTGAAGAACTAAAAAATTAGATACACTAATAAGTTAGTCTGCAGGTAGCAGGGCAATGCACTGCAATTCGTCCATGAAGTATGTCAATGCGGTACCGTTGATTTGCAATTATGTCTCATCCTGCATCATAACGGTTGCATTGTGTTTGACGGACAAATCACTGTGAACTACTTTTTATGATTCTTGGAATTTGCGATAATTTTCAACAAATATTTGATGTCCGGAGAAAGGTATTTTTGCATTTGATAATGGACATTTTATTATTATATTTTTATACATTTTTACTCTTGTAAGAGACAATTTATATTTGGTTGTAAAAGCTATCATATTCTTTTAATATCTACTTATTTTACTGCGCGTGTCACTTACATATAAAAAACCTAGTTAGGCTTCAAGACTTCTTATAAAGGCAAGTAGGTGATAAATCTTATGTGCTTTTAATCTAGAGTTAATTAGTTTAGCCAGTATTTTTCTAATTATTTAAAATGTTGATAATATATTAAAAAATATATTTTTTGCCTGGAGTGGTTGCCTGGAAGAGATCACTCGAAAGCGTCTCCTTTTTATTTAATTATGTCAATTGTACTATATCAATGTATATGCAACGAAGTGTTAATAAATAAATAATAATAAATAAATATTTAATTATAACTTTATCGCTATTGTATACGCAAACAAATTTGTTAGCGACTCATGATTACAAAAATCTTTCTCGTTCTATCATTTTCCTTAGTAAATGTAATATTTGTAACTTTATAAAGTATTATTACGTATATATTCGCTTTAAATTAAAGCACGGTCACACAATTTCAATAAAGCAAATTTAGCCTAGATTTTCTAAACTGTTTACAAATAGCTACGGCGTAGGCGGGTCGTAGATACAGTGTAAATCTATTTTTCCCACAAAAGGCTTGAACAGACGAGACACAGTCTAGACAGCCCCACAGACGGTGACTTCCTACACCTACTCGATTACCTACACTAACTTTGTCCTTGGACACTCTTTACTTTCGGAATAAACTTCACTATGTACTTACATTAATATTAATAGAATTGTGAAGTATATATTTATTTACTTGCCGACGTCCTTAGAAGTAATAGGACTCAGGGTATTCAGTTTGTATTAAAAAGTTAATCACTGTAATTAAACTATGTATAATATTGCTATATTGAAAACAGTTACCGGGGCGAAATTTAACGAAATACCAGACAAACGTTTATCATTATCATTGGGCCTTTTCTTAAGCTTAACTGAATAGACAAATCCATAGAGTCCATAGAGTTGGAGCAAACGTGATTTTGTTTCTAAGTGCTTTTTTTGTTAATAGGGCAGTGGCATCGAAGTTAACTCGCTTTAATTTTATTGACAAAGACGTAACATATCATATTAACTAAGCTAATACAATTTACATTATGTCAATATAATTTACAACGTGGAGCCAATTATATCTGTTTGTTCAACAGTATTAGTGTGTGCTCAGTCCTATATATTGCCACAATCGATTCTTATCAACCTTCATACCAAAAAGTAAATAATTTAATACGAACAAAGTTTCGTTATTTGTTATATTTTAGTTTAAAAGCAATCAACTCTGTATTGAACTAGTAAACTATTTGCATGTCTTAGGTCATTGAGCCTCAGAATTTTGTATCTGTTTTTAATATTTTATTTCTAATAAGGAAGTCTGTGCCTGTCACACTCCGTCGATATTTTAGGTCCAAGCAGTTTTTATCGGATTTGGGAAGTTATATGCGCTCGTACAAAGTCATCAGCATAGCCGGCGTCCGAACCTACGATCTCAGGAATGAGTTCAAGCCTCAAGACCAACACTATTTTTAGCAACAATTTATCTTTCTATGAACACAAATATGTACCATTGAGAATTGTCTAGGACTATAGTCGTATTTTTAATAAGATGAAGTCAACTGACGTTTACGGTGTTGTCATTTTATAATGAAATAAAATTAGTGTTGTAACAAAGTGAATGATTGAAAAAACTCCTGAATTAATGATCGGTTATGCCACTAGTCACCACGCCGCGCTTTGTAATAAGCCGTTAAAAAACTGATTGTAGTTACATACTACTAGTACCTAACTTATATCAGAGCACTTTTATACAATTTTAAAATAGAAATAATATTATTTTATTGTTTGAAATGATTAACTATTTACACTCATTGTTCATTCATCTGATTGAACAAGAACTGAACGTATTACGATTACTTTAAATATGGCAACATTAATTTACAAAGTGACATTAGCTACTGTCAGTTGGCTTCGTCTAATTAAAAATACGACTATAGTTATTATAGCTTCAGTTCTTAGGATTATACGATACATACAAGTGATAAATCACACAGTTGCGCAGTTAAACAATTGCAGTAATAGTTGACGGTTCAGTGACCTCCAACACCTATTGCACTAGATTATATCAAATTATCTAATAATCAGCAATGAGACATATCTACGCAGTACGCTGTAATGGTGAACTTTACTCACATCAAATGGAGTCACTATAGCGTAATATTTTCAGGGTCTTTTATTGTTTTAATTAAACAATACTGAATTATTAGCGGCCTGTCCGGATTTTTTGAAATGAAACTTCTTTAGCTAGTTAGTAGTAATATTGCTAGTTCGCAGTATTGAGAGTCGTTTGATATGTCGGCTTTCAAATAAAACTTATAAGTTAAGTATATACGCTGAAATGGCTTATTTATGAGAGAATATACTTTCGATAAGTTTATTTTATAATTCCGAGTATACTGCGATATTGTTTTTAACATTCACTATCAATATTAATAAATGTAAGTGTCTGAGTAACTCAATGGGCACGCGGCTGATACTGCATCAGCTGTTTCGTGGATTATTTTTCTTTATTTGATGATCAGCTTGCCTAACACTAGCCTTCAATTCGTCAATTTTGGTGTAAGACGGTTTCCTCGTGATCAAGATTTGAATGCATATTAGAGATAAGAATTGTACTAAGTTCTTTTTGAAGTGAAACTTCTTTAGGCGCATGCGGGTAAATTTTTTACGGAACGTCACGAAGATGTGCAGCGTTTTTGTCGAAAAAAAGGGAGAGAGCGATTGAGACTTGAACACTGATAGTATTTTTAATACATATTAATATCATTTTTTGTAGGTTTTGTTTTTATATAGGGGCACAGAACCAAGACCATTTTTGTTACCATTTTTTGGTGGTATTTCTATATACATAACAACAGCTAATTTTATTTCTGGTTTTTAATTAGCCTTAGTATAGAAAGACTGGCAAAAATAAATTATGTGATTTGGGCTATTTACAAATTTACAAAGAAGTTTCACTTCTGACATGTGTACTTTGTACGCACGTACTTTTGTTTTAAATATACCTATATATTTTTTTATAAAAGCTAGCAGATAATGACGGCAAAAATATCGGCCAAATAGGGGGTTTCTTACTCTAGTAAGAGACAATTAATATTTGGTTGTAAGAGCTATCATATTACTCTATTATGTGCTTATTATACTGCGCGTGTCATTTACATATAAAAACCCCAGTTAGGCTTTAGCTGTTGGCCGCAGGTATCGATTTCCTATACCTTTGGGTTTATAGGCAAGTAGGTGATAAATATTCTGCGCTAATTCTAGACATAACTGGTTAATTTAGTCAGACAGTATGTTTCTAATAATTTAAAATGTTGCTTTATAAAAAAAGGGTGCGTGTACTTATGTACGCGCGTAAGAAGTTATACTTCTTTGGCTTTATTAAAAATAATTTTTGATTGCATGCAAATAATTAATTACAATTAAATAATGAAAGACTGGAAAAAGAGTCATTATAGACAATAAAGTTCAGTTTACATTTGAAAAATGAAATAAATAAATATTTATTATTATTCTCTTACATTAAGTGTAACATAAATTCTATTATTATTCGAATGTTGTTTTTAAATTATGTCCAATGCCGTAGCATCTTCCGTGGGTAACTTCATTTTGTTAATTTTGTGTGACAGTGCGCGCGCAAAATTTCACTCTCATAAATTTTTCATAACGCGCCTAAAAAGTATAACTTCAAAAATATTTCATTGTAACTTTATCGCTATGATTACAAAAATAACCAAGTTCTATACCTTAGTAACATTATAACATAACATTATTTATAATACGTGTAATATTTGTATTCTTACAAAGTTACATTTATTTACCATTGCTACAAATAAAACACGAGACCCGAAATATATGACAGAATTGTCATAGTTTACTATACTATATTATACTGCATATTTACTATACACACTCCAGTCTCCAAAGCGGGTTATTCGATTCTATACATACCGAATGGTCGTTAAAATTACCATTCTAAAATTAAAAATGCTTTTTAATAATTCGTAATAAGCCCAAATAAAAGCTTATTGAAGCTCCACTTTGCCGACCTCATAAAATCCAAAGCTGTATTGCTTACTCCACAATACGATCAAAAAGCAACTTGAATGTATTAAAAAATTCACGACCACTTAGCTTCGTAATAACATAAACTAGCTCGATATTTCAATATGTTTCAAGTTTCAAGTCATGGAGGGCCCTTCACAGAACAGACACCGAAATATAAACTACTACGCTTCGAAACTGAATTAAACTTTTTGCGTGTAAAATCAGCGACTGTCAAAGAGTAATTTTAACAAACAAAATGACCTTCGCAATTCCGAATGAAATCTCATTAGAATTTAGCTGTGTTTCCCTAACTTTTTAAATTCTTGATTAAGCTATTACTAACGGGAAAGTAGAATCATTATTACACGCTTTACATTAGCTTCACCTGTATGTATGTATGTAACCGACTCCTTCGGACTCGATTTTGACCCACTTTTAACGGACAAATTTAATTCAAACTTTGCGCACCTGTCAGAGATCGATGACAATGCAATAATCCGAAAAAAAAAAATTTTTTTTAACTAAAAACTAAAAAATAAATAATAGTTTAAAAAAACTAGAACACACGCTTTTTCACAATAATACCAGTCTTTTTTGTTCATTACCATTTTCAGCTTAAATTAGGAATTATTTTTCACTTTTTAGTTTGATGTGCTTTAAAAGCGTATGTTCTAGTTTTTTAAACTATTATTTATTTGTTGGAGAAATTCTTTCCCAAAACTATCAAAGCTTACGTTGACCTTTCGAAAATGGGTTTGCTATGTGTGTAGTGTGTGTGAAGTACATTTGAGGCACAACCTATGTTTAATAAAGTTTTAACTTGCAAGTTTGAGTTACACTGCCCAGTGTATCAGAATGCAGTTAGTCGAAATTAAATTCCTGTAAGCCGGACGCAGGCTACATCTAAAAATAAACAAAACAATTGAGCCACTACTGACAATTAATGAATCCTGCTAAACTGTTTTGATTAGTTGCCGAATTTAGTGAGTTTCATAGTGCTAGTGCTAAATACTAATCTTATACACTTATTCGTATATGAAATTTGCCTTTGACAGTATATCGACTAAGATCTTACAAAGATAATCAAAATATCATTAATTCGTATAGGTAGTAATGAAAGTCCGTAAAAAATGATACTTCTATATTTCCTGTCAGTTCCCAAAAGGGCGACACGGACAAGAAGAAGTTGCAAGTACATCGTAATTAGGTTTGTCAATATAATTTAATTAAATATTGTTTACAAATAATTATTTTCGTGCATAAGCACTAAAACCAGTTTATAATTTACTCGTAATTTTGTTAGTAGAACTATTGATATCAATTTTCGTGATATGATGACGTAAGCTACAACTTATTATTATAATTGTATATAGGAGTAGGTATGTAACGATTAAGCAGTTGTTTTATTAAATACTAATTATTATTTACCCAAATAGTAAATAGTATTTTTATTTACATATTTTCATCACTCGGCAATGGTGTTCCATGAATTCATGTGGTTGCGCATGCTCTTTAACCCCATAGAAATTAATTAAAACATGATGATCTGCGAAATGAATGAAAGAAGGTACAAATTTTTGGCAATAACCTTACCTTTTTTATATCGTTCTTTTTGACTTGTATGAAGTACACTTAGTACTTCGTACTTAGTACTTAGTAAGGAGGAGCATGGCTCTGAACCCCTTAAAAACTGATAATATTACATGCATGATGTGAATGATATTGTGTCAGTCAATTACATTAGGTTAGACTAGAAGATAATCGCTTTCGCCATAGACGGCTTACACTAGTGAGTATAATAATAATTAACAAAATGTCAATTTAGTTAATTAAATGACGATCTAATGAAAACCTCATTGCTCACAAGGTCTTGCAGACACGAGTATTAGGCAGCCTAGGACTGTGGGTATAACACACAGTAGACATAACAAATAGTTTGGCCATTGATACACTATTTTTATTAACAATAAATATTTTATTTCCTTATTTTTACTAAAACAACCGAAAAAATCTACAGAGTTCTGTCGTAGGAATTATTAAAAAAATAGTATAGTAACAATGGGAATGCTACCACTGATATATACTTTGCCTTACAAACACAAACAATTCACACATACGAAACACTCGCCACATACAGGGCGTAATTAATAAACAATTTTTAAATTGGGAGATATCGAAACAATTATAAGTCTAACCAAGCGTTTTAATATAAATCAAAAGGTAACGTTTTAGATTGCAAGGCATAATTTTTGCATTACCCTCAACAAATTAAAAAAAAGTTTTTACTTACCGAAACATAATAAATGGTAATTTTATAATTTTCAATATTATTGTAATTTTATTTTTGTAGATTTAGTTATTGAAAAAAAAAATATTTTTGTAGCTTTTTTCCTTACTAGTGTACCGTCTCCTTTAGTAGGGTGCCTGGAAGAGATCGCTTGTTAGCGATAATGCCGCCAATTACACCCTAATAATTTATGTTATTTGCTTTGATTTTAATGTAGCGAAGTTTTAATAATTAAAATAAACAAACAAAAACTACTTAATATAAATTACAGAATCTAAGTAAAAATAAAATCAGTATCAACCCTTTACTCGAACCATTTCTCGTTATCATAAAATTGTTAAGTAAAACCTGATTTCCGAGGTCGAGCAGCGTTAGGCTAGTGGCTGGCGATTCTCAATCCTTTTTTTTTTTTTTCGTGGGGAAATGCGTTACGCATACCCTCCCGCGGCATGGTTGACCTGGTGGGGAAGGGTTATGTGGGACTCGCTGTTGTCCATACCCACTAAAACCCCACGGCGCCACCAGCAATCGCCCGGGGCAGGACACGGTAACAGCGTAGCCTTGGGCGATTCTCAATCCTGAGGTAATGCCTTCGAATCCCGTTCCACCTATAAACGACTTATTTTAGCCACAGAAGGCAGATGGCCTTATGTGTATAAAGAAAAAATATCAAAAAACAGATACAAAATTCTGAGGCATAAATAAGGTAGCGCTACATTTTTTTAATATGAGACAAAATGAACAAATAATATACTTTAATAAATAAATAATCATCAAATATTAAATTCCACTAAGAACATTATTATAACAAGTTATTACAAAATAACTGGGTTGCTTCTATTTGAGGACGGGTAAACACATATTTTATTAAAAACGATTGCATTTCAGTGAGAAATGGCTCGTGTATAGGGTTGATACTGCTTTTATTTTTACTTAGTATATATACATTTCTATTAAGTAGCTATTGTTTGTATATTTCAATTATTTAAACTTCGTTACATTAAATTAAAAACAAATAACATAAGTTAGTAGGAATGTAACGTGCGGCATTATCGCTAACAAGCGATCTCTTCCAGGCAACCCTAAACCCTAGTAAGGAAAAACTACAAAAAATAATAATATACCTTTTTTTCAATAAATTAATCTACAAAGATAAAATTACAATAATATTGAAAATTATAAAGTTACCAAACTTAATGTAAAAAAAAATATACAAAAAACCTAAAAGCTAATCTGACGGTTCATGAATTACAAAAGTCAAAAGTAAGAAAATACATGAATTACAAAAGTCACTATTGAGCAGAATAGGATTTGGATTAGAAATGTGTATGTAGAAGACTTTTAAATTATATGGCGTCGGGTAGGGTATTCCACAACTTAATGATGGAGATCCTAAACGAATTGCCTAAAATGATGAGCTTATCTACAGTTTAATACTTTAATATATTTTAAAATAAGGTGCTACATGGTTTTATAGAAAGTCAGTTAAAAGCAGATGAGTTTTCTGTCCCTACTCATTATACTGAGAGTTCTGCTCAACTCAAACTCAAACTATCTTTATTCAAGTGGGTAACCAAGTACACTTTTGAATTGTCAAGTTAAATTAATTGTAAATTTAGTAGTAGTAAATGCTACCAGTTCGCAAATCAAGGGCGTAGAGCGGGTAAGAAGAACTGGCAAGAAACTTTCCGCCACTCTTTTCAATCGCCAAGTATTGTCATACAAATTGTTTGAACTGGAGCAAATTAATCCCAAGCAACAATTGTAGCAAGGTATTATGTATAATGTATACACTATGCTCACCTAACACAATTCTGTAAAATAAAATCTCTGATCTTATGAATATCGGTGTAAGGCTATTTTATATAAAGAGCCTTTACTACAATAACTATACATCGTAGCGTTAACGTGAGCACTACGGTATTACGTAAACAACGTATTGTGGATTTACAAACATTACCCCTGATTTAGTGAGTGCTAAATCAATGCATTTATCGATGTATTTGCATTTTACGCGATGTTCAGTTATACGCGAAAGGAAAGGATTTAAGGATATTGTCTAACGTAATTGATTTTTCATACGGAAACGGTGATAATATTACATTTTTATCGAGGCTATGCATGTGGGCATGGTAAAAAACTGAGTGAGTGTCGCGGTTAAGTGTGAAGTTAATTTAATAATGATTTTTTATTATTGATTATTTTTCCGACCCAAATATCGACCAATAGAATTGCACCATTCGACGTCACGTGGTACAACCTACATGGTATTATACTGATAATTTTTTGTGAAAATTTTCTCTGGTCGTTGTTCAAGAAAAGTATTAAGTAGTTGTTTTATTCATTATGAAATTCTTATTTGTTAACTGTACATTTCGGGAAATACCCGATAATTTTGAAGCTCTTGTGGTATTATAAGTGAATATACCTGAAAGCTAACCTTTTTTTGTTACCCGAGGTGGAAATCCATTTGCGCATCTCATACCCTCAAAAGGATGTAGGTACCAAACACCAGAATCTCTGCTATTCAGATACTGGGTGAGCAATACGCACTAAAACCTCTCACATTCGGGAGCCTCAACGGCGTAATTGCTTTTTTTTTTATAGAACAGGGGCAAACGGGCAGGAGGCTCACCTGATGTTAAGTGATACCGCCGCCCATGGACACTCTCAATGCCAGAGGGCATGTTACACTCGAATGTGCATATCTTCTCCTAGTTACTCCGCGTATTCTGACCCTAGGATTTGTCCTAGAGCGCTCACTTTCTCGTTCTGCTGTCTCCTTCTGTAGCATTACTTGCTCACAGAAGGATACCACTTTTTTGATGGAATGTCGCTGTTGGCCGTAAGGGACTTTACAGCTCATTCGGGCTTTTTTAGCAAGGGTAACTTGGCCGGAATGGGCGTTTTCCCGCGAATAGCACAAGGGCGTCTCCTGCGATACGCGGTCCCCGGCTTAGGCCGTCGCGGGTTACACTAGTTTTTCACTAGGTTTACCTGTCATTAAACAAAGATAATGACGTAGCTGCGGCCTTAAAGCTTACCTTCAAATATAATATTTTAACTTACACAATAATTATTATATTTGTTAGGGCTAGTTGATTTAGTTCTTAGGGTAGGAAATGAAACACTCCAATGATGACTTCATTAACTATAACTCACATATTATTTTTACGTAGACTCTCTAATTTCCAACTTGAACAAAGGAATTGCCTGTGCGCATGTGTTACAAGCTCTTTTATCCTCTAGTCCCCCCACTCAGACTCGACCATCCTACTTCGGGCAGTTATTCGAGTCAATTCGTAAATAACCGAACCAGTCAAATGTGTAATTATTGCACATGCGCACTTGTAGCAAAAGAATATGTTTCATAAAAATGTTTAGAATTTAATTAAATAAATATTAAAAGCTAACATATTTATGAATAACTTACGCATTAGATACATTAAATAATTTATGCTATTCAGTAAGAAGGTAGCTAAAAAGTTATTTTATGAAAGTGTTTTTAAATCGTTAATACTATAAAAGAATACATATTATTAAGCGCAGGTTAATACAGTTATAAACAGTCAAGTCTTTGAGTACTTGGCAGCTCAAAAAATACAAGCTGCGAACAGCAAAGCTACTCTGCAACACCGATGCCAATTTAAGATTGACTCAATTGGCTGGAATAAGCACTCTCACAATCACGAATCCAATAATTATGACGTCAACTAACGACGACCTCTAATTTAGCTGTTGTTATTTCAATATGATTTATTTCCTACAACTTCAATTGTAAAAATCGATTATACTAAAGATATCTCCAAATATATAATACATAGTATTTACAAAAAGGTTCAAACAAATGTGTAAATACAAAAGGAAATAATCAGTAAAAATTATTCAATATATTTAACTTATTAATACCTAATTCGGCTGTATCGTGTGATGGTGTGAAAGTCAGGGTATGTACGTGAGATTGTGTGTGTAAAGTGTGCTCATAATGCAGGTTATTTAGCACTATGGATATTCCAAATACTCTATTTCAGCATATTCCGCGATACCTTAAACAAGTCGAGGCTTAAATCGTTGTAATCATAGTTAAACATAAGTATGCTGTAGTAATTGTCTATATTTTTATAAAAAACTGTCACGCGAAGTGCTTATATACTTTGACTGTAGCGCATACATCGCAAGCTGTATTTATCCAAATATTTACAATAGTTTATTTACATTAACTATTAGTTATTACAGCAGTTTTTGCCGCGCTCCACCGCTATGTGGAACCAGCTGCCCACTGAAGTATTTCCGAAACAATTCGACTTAGGGTTCTTCGAGAAAAGAGCGTAGCAAAGGCCGGCAACGCACTTGCGAACCTTCTCGTAATGCGAGTGTCCACGGGCGGTGGAATCACTTAACATCAGCGCGGTGAGCCCCCTTTGGCTCCTATTACAGAAAAAAAATATTAGAAAGTCCATCTTGTGTCAATTGGTTCCAATGTTGTCTAACAATAGTTTGTTGTCTTCTGACTTATGACGTCATCAGCTCACCCTGGCCGTGGTTTCCGACACCTCAAGAAGGCCCGTTCCAGCGGATCGTTCGTATGTAAGTCCACCGTTGGTCAGCGAGAGATTTGGAATTATAGTTCTAAAATTCGGGATCTGGAATCTGAATAACACAAATATAGAGTAGTACTGCTGTTTTAAAATACAGCAGGTGTGTACAACAATATTGACATGATGCAGGAAAATAGCTTCATTTACGTCGTCTCACAGTAGCGTATCTGTCGCACTTAGGGGTTATTTACTGGCGATTTCAAATCATAAGTGCGGACGAAGCTTATAAAAGCTATATTTGGCGTGAAATTATTTTTTATGGGCCGCCTTTATCGTAACCATTATGGAGGATTTTGTTATAAATTGATGTCAAGAATTAATAAAGAAAAATGTTGATACTTATTACTATGTATCTTAAATATTGACATGCATATTTTGTATAAAAAATCGTTTAATATTTGCGAGTTTTATATAAATGTATAATTGATTTGGACGATTGTTGTCGATCGCAAAAATAAAATTCTGTAAAAATGTCACGACGAGGATGGGATTCGAACCCACGCGTGCAGAGCACATTGGATTAGCAGTCCAACGCCTTAACCTCTCGGCCACCTCGTCATGCAAGGCCACAGGTAATTTCTCAACAACGTTACATATAGGCATAGAATATATTAAGATCATGAAACAATGGCTTTATGTAACGGCCTTGATTTTGTAGTAGACTAATTGAGGCTTCATAGGGAAAATATGTCGCTCCAGCAATAGAACCTTTTTTCGCTACATTTACCGGGATATCTCACCAGTGACTGTGAACAATCGTGTCAATGTCTGGTATTTAACATAAATGATATAGTTTTTATTATTTTGGTTGAAGTAAATCCTTTTCACTATTGCTGCTGTTTGCTCTTTTGTTTGTCTTTGATCAACAAAGCCAAAAAAGTTTTAGTCTATTCTGGCTACGCTTTCCTCAAGAGTAACTTCTATTGTTTATATTTGGAAATAAACATGTTTTATTAATTGTCCCTTTACTGAGACATAATTGAATATAACGATCTAGCCTTAAGACTAATAAGTAATTTAATGTATTAGAGCAATTAAATAAAAAAACGCGCATAGATATACAGCCGAAGCTAAATTGTACATTGTACAACTATTTTCATTCCCGAACCAATTTGATTTAGGGTCATTCAAGAAAAGAGTGTACCAATTCTTAAAAGGCCGGCAACGCACTCCCGATGGGTGCTATCACTTAACATCAAGTGCCCGTTTGCCCCCTGTTCTATAAAAAACTCATGGTTAACTTTCCACTGCTCGCTAGTCTGTAGGAACACTCGAAAATTGTAGTACCAAAGTATTTGAAGAAGCGGGAAGGCTGACTTGGTTAGGAGTAACAATTTAGTTTTTTCTTTAAAATATTAAGTATCAATTGTCGTTTGTTTAACGTTTAATTTCAGTTTTCTTTTTTTTTGTCTATTAATGTAATTTTTTTTTCTCTTTCGTATATTTTGTTTATCAATGTAATTTGTTTTGGCTTTGTATATTGTCTAAGTTCTATGGATATGTGTTAGCTGTAAGATTATTAATAAATAAATATAGTACCGCGCAGTACTATAGTACTATATAATGAAGTGTATATATACCGCGTTGCCCCCTTTCCGCACGTTTACGGAAATGCCGAAACCGCCGATACCAAAATGTGTATAACCATAAATGTTCTCGAAACATTAAACATTATAAAGAAACGAGTTGTTTATTTACGAGCTACCGAGCCACGTGCGCCATTTGTTTGTCATTCCCGCTTTTTGTTGAGAATATTTTTACACGAATACTCGATTCGAAAACTGTCTTGACGGCTAAGAGGTAACTTATATTTTACAGTTTTATTTCAGGGATGACTGATTGAAGTTCTTGTAAAATCAAACAGTTTTTGATTTTATAAGGATTTTACAATTTAGTTACGACAAAGTAACGCATCGGATATTTTGAGTTTGGTAAAATGCGAGAACCTTCCTGACGCAAACTAGTAAGAACCCGAGATGGGTATTGCTTACCCAGTTGCTTCTGGTGTGGGTCACCAGAATCAGGTTCAACACAATTCCAACTAAGCAATCAAAAAAGGAGAAAAAGTTGTTGTTTTAAACTGCTTGCTCAGTGCAATCCGTTTCCAGTAATACAAAGATATTTTGATTAATTATTTAGGATGATTTTGATCTAAATAGTAGTTTGAATAAACGATTTAAAAAACGAATAATTCTAATTCGCAACATTTGGAAGGGCTATTTATGAGGCAATTAGATTCACAATAATTTTGATAGTGGCTACCGATTAGTGAAGTCGTAGGCAGACTCTAGTTTAAACAAGACAAAGCCTTAAACGAACTTAAATCCTTTATGAAGTTCTGAAGTGTCACCAAAGGGAAAGATATCCTTTGTCTTACTTTATTACGAAGTTTACGAGTTCCAAGCGACACAATTAAAAGTATTAAGACGTCATAATAAACTTACGGAAAATGCATTGTTATAAGCTGAATTTGTCAGTTTAATTGTCGATAAAATGTTATTTGTATGATAACAAATGTGTGTCATCTCGTAAGACGTTTTCGTAACAAAGAACGTGGGTCAGTGTGACGGAAGTAATTTTTCAAAATTGTGCTGCTTCAATTTGAAAATCCTTCAAAATTGAGGCGTTGAAATTGATATACAATAGAAATACTTCTTTGTTTGAAGGCTTTGTTTTAGTAAAACTGTAGGTACCTAAACATCGAAGGTGCCTTTTAATCGACTGTTATACATATCTGTTAAGATTCTGTATTATGTAATGTTTGTTAAATGCCTAGAAAACTAAAGGATTGTTTGGCCCTAACGCTTCAGTCGACTTTCATCCCTATGGTTGTAGTTACGAACCGTATGAACCTATAAACGTTCCGTCTATGTGCGCGTTTAACACTCGCTAGTACGGTGAAGTAAAACATTGACAGGTGTACTTTAGACTAGAAAGTCGAGGCCGTGCCTCAGTCACAGAAGCCTATGAGAAAAGAAACTATCAGAAAACAGATACAGAAATCTGAATCCCAGAACTAAAAGGATGTAGCGATATAGTTTTTCTTTCCTACTTCTTAGTACAATTTTGTCAGTCTTTTTTGTCATAGTCAACATATAAAGTATAATAGTGTATTGATAAATTTTTGTTCTTATAGTTGGAACTTTAAGACTCTTCTACTATTGTTATCATGGGGACTCTGGGGGTACTAGAACCGACCGAAAACAAGCGACGGTGAATTCCCCGTTCCGTTCGATAGACGCGCATCGCACATGATTTGATTGATATCAAAGATTCCAACATTATGATTGGATTTTTTTAATTTCAGATTTTTTTTTTAAATTAAAAATAATGCCTATTGTTTTCAGTGGGGACTGGGGGCCCTTTGTATCCATCGGGCCCTGAGCAGAAAAAAACATTTTTTTTAAGACAATTCACACCAATTGGCCTAGTCCCATGCTAAGCTGGTGAAGCTTGTGTTATGGGTACTAAGCAACGGATATACATACATATTAATATAGATAGACATATAAATACATATTTAAACACCCAAGACCTAAGCACAACACCAAAATGTTCATCACATCGATGTTCGTCTCAGCCGGGGATCGAACCCGGGGACCCATGAGTTCGCAGTCAGACCACTAGACCAATGAGTCGTTAAGTAGATCCGCCCCTGATAGTTATGGTTAGTTATTAGGAACAGTAGGGTTACCTAACACCCTGTTACATACATTTCAGCGTACACACAGAACCGAATGATTTGTAAATTACTCACCATACATCTAGTATTACACATCTTACAAATGTATAGTAATTTATTTAATTCAGTAGCAATTATTAACATTTACTAAGAATCGGCGGGTCTCAAAGGCTACTATTAATAAATACTGATCTGCGATTATATCGAGTACCAAATAACGTTGGTTGAAATCGTAGGTTTTTTAACTAACGCGGTGCGTTTGATGTTTGAAATGCCGTTTTGTTTTATTACTCGTAAATACGGGTGAATGCCACAGGTTTGTGCCATTCTGTACCTGTTATGACGAATTAATGGCGAATTTTTCTTGTGTTTGATGTGTTAGAAAAATATGAGGATATATCTAGTTAATTGGTTTTGATTTAGTAATTTGTTTTTTGTAATAAATACATATTAACGTACGTTATAAGCAAACAGTTTTAATTACGTAATGTAATTTTATAATTTTACTCAGAAATTTATATAGAATAATTAATCTTATTTCGATACCTGCAGCTGAGTTTCACCCGTATCCCCTGGACGTCCGTTGTCCACAACTGAGCGTTTTGAAGGCAGTTTTCCGCGCACTACCACCAAGTGGAACCAGCTACCAATCACGTATTTTCAAACCAATTTGAGTTAGGATCCTTCAAGAAAAGAGCGTACCAATTCTTAAAAGGCCGGCAACGGACTTGCGACCCTTCTTATAATGTGAGTGTCCATGGGATCACTTGACGTTGATTTAGCTGTTTGCTCCCTGTTATATAGAATAAAATTGTAGTGAAATATTACAAACAAATTTTCATTAAAGCTGTGAAATAAGGGAAATTTTGACTATTTTAATTTTACTAACAAACTTTGAAATTAAAAAAAAGTATTTTTATCTTACACATTTGCCTTTTTACTCTCATATTCAAGCTGTTGTTTTTATAAATATATTTTTATCTTATTATATTCACATATCAGGGATGTGGTATTATATTACTATCCTGAGCGCTTCATTAGGTTTTATTGTTACAATTAAATTACTTCTACATTCCGAATACATATCTATTACTATTCGTTTGTGTTTCTTTAGTTATGTTACCTATTAGTGTACGAAAAAAGTATATTCTTTAATTTGAATTATTTTTCATATGTCTTGTAAAATGTACCACTATATCAATAGAACGTAACAAAACCTGGAGCAAAGCGGAACAAACCCACCACAGAGTCATTATTTGGTCCTAAAGCGGGTTTATTTGTTGTGTAATAAACAATTTTTGGCTTCTGAAGAAGTCGTATACGGTGATCATAATTTTGATGTTTCTTTTAAATAGTGCATTGCTCTTAGGTGAATTAATGAGTTTAAAATTGCGGGTAATCATATATCATATTTTATGGCCTTTCAGAAACTGCCAGTGACGCCCTTCCGGTGTTTTAAATTTTATAGTACTTTGAAATGAGAATTCGATGTATTCAGTAGCTTACTGTTACACACTTTCGTATAATAACTTTCCAAAGTCAATTTAATTTAAGTTTTTTGAATTTAGAATTTAGTCTTGTGTCAATTGTATTTATTTAAGAAAGGTGAACGTCGTATCGCCTATATATTTATGTACACAATTTTTAAATCAGACAAAACAATCGGACTACATCTTATAGCTATGAAATACAAATTTCTGCAGGTAAATATAATATAATTATGACAGTTAAGTGATAATTTTTTCTTTCTAAAAAGACATCAAATATTTCCCAGCTAGGAACATTTTTTATTGAAAAATTCAATTGTCGTTTTTTCTATTTTTTCTTGACTTATTATTTATATTTCCCAACCATTCTCTCGTTTAAGCGAGACATACGAACATCGATTCATTTTTATATATAAAGATATACATAACGAAAATTTATGGTTTGTTGTTTTTTTTACTACATATTATTACAGTAAAATAAGTAAAAACTTTCATATGTTATTAAACAAATTTGGATTGGATTCTCCTAGATGGCTACAGATAATATATATTCCACTAGCGGACGCGACAGACGTTGTCCTGTACACACGTCTTACATACAAAAAAATCGAATAATGTAAATCATTCTCGACTCCACTTGAATTCATAAAAAAATTCATCAAAATCCGTCCAGCCTTTTAGGAGTTTAATTACGAACACAAGCACAGAAGATTTATATATGCAATATATACCAGCTGTTTATTTGCTGTATAGATAGATACCTGCAGTGCCATCTGCCGGGCTGATTTGTGACGCAAACGCATACAATAAAATGTATTCAAATCAGTGACATACACACGTACAGTAGAGTTTTATATTAAAAGATTAGCTATCTTATTTATATCTATAATCTTATACAGGTCAGTCTGTAGGGCCTGCATGCAATTCTTATTTCACCGGCAGACAAAACCTAAACTATGCAGTACGGACGCAATATCACTATTGAGAGATTGGTATATGCCAAAGGTAGTTGGTACTTGGTTACATAAATCGTATGCGTCATAATCTGTTTAAACCATTATTTTTAATCTAACGTAATAAATAAACGTACTATTTCCTCATTTCCCATCATATAATTACATAAATCTAGATTTTCCTGTTAACTGAAAATCTAGGAAAACCCTTGTATTTCCTTCATTATGGCGTATTCAGTCCATAATTTATGTAATCTATCAATCATGCGATGTCATTGTGACGTATCCATCATTTTTCCTAGAATTTGCCAAACGATTGTAACTTCCACTTACGTATAACGAAAGGTTAGCGTATACTAGGTGTGATCTGCGGTTCCACCCGCATTGAGTCAGTCATAGCACGATTTTCTTTATACATTAAAATGCAAAATATATTTGTTACACATATGTTCATCAGGAAAAACGTAGGCTTCTAACCGTGAAATAATTATTAAAATCAGACCTTTAGTTTCGAAGCCTATTGAATGAAAACAATCTATCAAATTTTTCCTCTTTAATATAAAATTTCATACATGTTTGAATATTGAAAATATTAAACATAATAATAATCTATAGCCTTATAGCGATACCTTCCAAGAAAAACGTGTTAAAAGAGAGTTAAGATAAAGTGCAAAAAAAGAAAAGAAGAAACAAAAGTGAAATAAAAACAGGTAATCTTTAAAATAAAATAAAATATGTTTATAAAGGAACATAAGATACATGTATCACCTATTCCACGTCCTTAAATTTGAATTTGTAGGCATCCCTACTCATTGGCAAAGAAGACAAGAGGGTGTAGACTGTAGGCCGAGAGAAAAAGCCGGAGTAAAAAACTCTCGGTACTCTTTTAAAATATCAAATCATCAAACAACACTTTATGTTAGATTCTACTTAGATATTCATTTCTTGATAAACCGTTCAAAAGGGTAATTTGCATTAATATTGAAATTAAGGGTTTCTATACATATATCAATAACTCACTATAAATGACAAATAACGAGGTTAAAAGCATTTACCCAATATAAATAACGTATGCTTATACGTAATTATAACAATAACGAATTAAAATATCTCAATAGAATCTCGCATATATTCAGAATAGCAGTCCGTATTTGTGTCTACATTTTTATTGAATTCCAATAAATTGTCTGTTTATTATTCACAGTATACACGAGCGGCATTTCAAAGAACTGCTCAAAGATTAATCAGACATTTTGAATCATATACGCTGTGCGTTCGTGCTTCAGTTGGAACCTCATATTATTACTATGACGGATTCGGTATCAAGCAAGCCTTTTCCTATTCTTTAGCGGTTCAATAGTTGAAACTTGAAAGTATTAAGGCCGTGTCTGCCACATAACCCTGAGGTCTTGCGTACACATAAGCGGAAGGAAAATGTCATAAGAAAAAAATTATCAAGGAATTACATATTTGATGACCAAACTTGGGCATGCAGCACCTGTTTTATTATATCTATAGCTCTTAGATCTACCAAGAAAATAAAAATGTAAGCGATCCATCACGTTTTATCTATAAACGAATTGGTCCATACCAAATTTAATAACACAATGGTCGAATTAAAGCGTGAAATCCTATTAACTCTTCTATTGCGAAAAACAATGTATGAATATACGATTTTACATGGGCTTCGTATTGATAAATGTGATAGTTGCTCCAGTTCCTCATAGGTCATATAACAATGGGTGAATCTTGTCTAATTTAACAAAAGTCGGTACAAGTTTTTCTATGTACCTACTCATGAATAATAAGATCAGACAGTTTTTGATTCTACTCTTATTGATTTGAATAAATGCTAGTTTCGGGGAAGAGAGTCATTAGCACACGCTAGCGGGGATGCTGATTTTAGGCGCAGAATCAACGAGCTGGTATTCTACGCTAGAATGTCCTCGGCCCCACCCATGGACCATGGATAAGTCAAATAAGTCAGGAACTAGGAGTAACAAAATTTTTGTAGTAAAAGCAAATGGCTTGTGAATAATATTATAAAATAATATTTCTGTTATGAATAATCTATGTCCTCAATAGAGCAGCTGTGGTCACTGAATTATTGGTAAATAATTCAATTTTGCATTTGATAATATAATTACCACAATGCTACATTTTCAGTATTCGTAACATAAACGTTACTATGTTATAAACAAAAGTTTTTTACGTTATATACTTCCGTTTTAGGGTATTTTTTAAACTTCAGAATGCACTTCAAATACGTATTAACTCAAGATATTTTCCAATGGGGATTAAAAAAATCCGACGATTACAAAACTTCTTTAAAGTATTGAAAAGTAATATGTTAAACGATATCTATGGTTGTGGGAGTTTATATTTTATAACGATTTATATTTACCCTAAGTATGATTTAACACATCTAAAAATTTTGCTTTTGAAGTAATTTCTGAAATATATTATAAGTATTGCGTAACTTTCATTATTATATCATTTATATGGTTCTTATGCAATATATAGCTGTAGGTGACTGTAAAAGTTTAGTAATTACTCAATTGATATATAATTAAAAAATACATATATAATTTATTCATGAATAAATTTAAATCCTTGATTTATATATTTTCGTTTAACACGTTTTAGAGTACGAAATACTTGGTTTACAAACTAATAAATAAGACTTCGCGAAGGTCAATGACTCTAACCGCGATTTCAATAGTAATACGGCCGATTTCATGCCCTAGCAATATACAAAGACTATGATAAATTACAAAAAAATCCCTTTGAAAATACAATTCAACGAATGCCTATAATTTTCCATAATAGGTACAAAGGCAAAGACCTGTTGAAAAATAAATCAAAATAAATAAGTTTGAATACACTTTGTAGTTGTATGCGCTCGAGTTTAATAGTCGTGATTACAGTGTCGTACACAACACTGCGCGTGTGTGAGTGTACTAAATCATTTGATGTTTTTAAACCAATTGAATTACTATTTTAAACGTTTAAAAGATTCTCGGTATTTTTAGTTTTCTGTGAGACCTTATTTAAAACCTTGTAATATAAAATACATGACCTATTTGGCATATACCAAAATTTTAATTGGATTGCTTTTAAAAGCATATTCAACATTGAAATGTATCTCGAAATATTTTTTCAGCTTGGCAACATTTCAGTATAAATAATTTCTTCCAGCTCATGAGGATACTTGTAATTTATATGGCCAAATTCGAATGAAATGATTAATAAAAGCGTTGTGTAATTTTTATTTTTAATCTGTATAAAAATTAAACATTCAAGTTATTGCAAATGTTATGTGAAAACAATACTTCAAATAGATTTAAATAAAATTCAATGATCAAATTAGTAAATCGCAGTACAATTACACATGTGTTGATGTAAACAAGTCGCACACACACGTACATTGTTGTGTTCGACATTGAGCGAGGTCATGGCTCCCGCGCGTGCGATTCGAATATGCGAATTATCAACTCGTGAGTTGGGCCTTGATTAGTAATAGGACTTTAACTTGTCTCTTTAACTGACTTTGACTGTCCATTTTCATTTAATTTCTGTTATATCTATACAATAGAATATCCATAATAAATGACATATCAAAAAACTAATTTTTCGATTAATTTCACTAGACAAATGAAACTTATCTAAACAGGAATCTTAACTCACAGGTTCTGTCAGATTTAACTGATTCTTAAGCTAACTTTAAATAGGTCCCAGAGAAAGTTAAAAAAAGTTTCATCACCCCATCTTTGTACCCCAAAAAGTGTTTCTTTAAATCAGCCATTAATTGTCAATAAATTCCGTATCTATGGTGCACTGTTCTTGATATGTAAATTTATTATCTAGCATTTGAATAGTTTCATGAATAAGTCCGAGTACACGTATATCAAGTTTTTTTTCAACATATATATATGTTAGAACTATTATCTTGATACAAAAATAATTATAAGAGAAATCATTTGTTTGTATATCGCCTAGTCCTTGGATAAATGCGGAGATGTAAGAACACTAAGTAGTTCTTAATTAACTAGACCTTAATAACAATTACGCCTGTCTCATTTTCAGGAAAATTTATGTTCATAACCTCACGACTCATTTCCTCGTTGCAAGGTCTTCCGTAAACGCATCAGTGACGAAAAACGTATGCAAATGAACTGTGACTGTCCTCCAAGGTCGCGCATTATGTTTGCCGAGTTCATTGGTTCAATATTTGTTAATTATTGTGTGATGAACCTTGGACAGTCAGTGATAAAAATAGCTAAATACTTATAATAAAATTTGACTTTTTTTTTAACAGTGTCAGTGGCTTAACCGTGCGTTTCTCATGACTGAAGTCGTAGATTCGATCCCCGGCTGTTCACCAATGGACTTTCTTTCTATGTGCGCATTTAGCATTCGCTCGGACCGTGATGGAAAACATCGTGAGGAAACCGGCTTGCCTATTATAGAAGACGACAATATTGACTAAAATAATACCTAACTTTGACTTAAATCTGAATAACAAATAAAGTATTATTAATCCTATTAATATTATAAACGCCAAAGTTTATAAGTATGGATGGATGTTTGTTACTCTTTCACGTAATTACTCTACTGAATGGATTTTAATGAAACTTAACATTAATGTAGCTTATACATCAGAATAACACATAGAAAAACAATTTATAAAGATATTGTGTGAATTTTCCAAAATATCAAGTATGTAAGACAAAATTTACCATCTGCGAGCTATTCTGGCGTGCGCTGCCAAAACCGCTAGTGTTACACATATGTAATATATGATGGAAATGTTTATCTTGAATAGTCCTATAAAAAGCCACCGACGCCCGGCGGGACCCGAACACGGGTAGACGCGTGAGGGAAGACAGTTTATAGGAGCATGCTGCAGTAGCGGCCTATAGGCCTATGATTAAGGCTCTGCAGTGCTTAGCTTGCTTACATCCCACGAAAATGTAAGTAAGTGCTCCTATTTCACCATGCCTCCCGCTGATAGAGGACAAATCTTTTTTTTAATTTATTTTAATATTAATTACTTAAGATGTCATGTGGAACATGGTGTAATGGTTGCAGCTCCTTACAAACATTGCGTAAAACAAAAAACTTGGCGATTTAAAAGAGTAGCGGATAGTTCCAGTTCCAGTTAGCCAGTTCTTCTCTTCTGTTCAACGCTCTTGATTTGAGAACTGGCAGTAAATGTAAAGTTAGAAGCATTTAATGTATTTTTTTTTGATGTTCATAAGTGTACATTGTGTTAGCTTTATAAATAAATGATTTTGATTTGGTTGAAGTTACCGTATATCTCATGTTACCAAATTTGTTCGTTAGTATTTGCGACTGTAACATCTCATATTTTTATATTTTGCTAATGCGACCCAAAAATTATTTATGTGATAAAATGTTAATGTCATAACGTTAGTTCGACACTAATCCTGCGTAGTGGCGAGCACAAGCTAGTAATAATTTTTTTTAATACTTAATAAGGGGCAAACGAGCCTGCGGGACAACCAAAAAGGGCAGTCATCGCAGCCCATAGCCACCCATTTTTAGTGGGTGCGTTGCCGCCCTTTGACGGAGGAGTACACTCGAATTTTGAATAGTTGGAGGTCATATCTCTCAGAGAAGACCCCCACCCGTAATCTATTCCCCAGTTCGCTAGTTCGCAATAGAAAATTCCTTCCACGGACTGTGGAAGACTAACATAAAAACGGAAACTACAAGGTCAAATAAGAAAAAGGTTATATAAAATACTTGTATGGTATAAATACCTAACTTATAACAACCAGTTTTGAGAAATTACCTTTTATAATGAACTTATTAAAGAATAATTCAACCACATTCCTATTTCGTTTTCAAAGTATTGTGACATTGATAGTACACGCATAATTTGTAGATAAAACACTAACGTCGGGTGGTAATCTAAAAAAGGTAATAAAATTAATTGAACCGATGGTTTATTGCTTCATGTTGAAGGTTAAACTGCTTCTGTTATATTGAGGTGCAGTTAATTGTAGTGGTTTCGACAATTAAAAAAAAAAAAAAATTCTTTTTGACGTTTTTATTGTCTCTATGGGCTGTTACGAGAGACAGATAACCTATTAAGGATGTATTTAAATGTAGGACTATTTTTAATTTAGATAAGTACAACGTACAGCTTTAAACGTTTTATGACGATGTATTCATTATTTATTTACAATTAGCTACAAGAAATACAGTACAATTAAAATATGTAAATTAATTATTAACGCTTTCGAGCGATCTCTTGTGGTTGTGTATCCCTTTTGTCAAACAAGGCGTTCTGTGTTCGAATAATATTATATTATATTTATTTCTCTATATAGACCATAATATTTTTGCATTAGGCCGACGATAATAATAATTGTTTAATAATCTAAATATATATTTTCCTGTCCTATTAAAAAGCCTTGACACGTGAAGCAGTGTTGGCCTAGTGGCTTCAGCGTGTGACTCTCATCCCTGAGGTCGTAGGTTAGGTAGGCTGTGCACAAATGTAGTTTCTGTCTATGTGCGCATTTAACATCATCGAACGGTGAAGGAACCAGCTTGCCTAAACCCAAAAAGTCGACAGCGTGTGTCAGGCACAGGAGGCTGATCACCTACTTGCATATTAGATTGAAAAATGATAATGAAACAGATATGGAAATCAGTAGCCCAGACCTGAAAACTGCCATGTCTTAGGGAAAAACGTTTTTCAATACAAATTAAGGATAGTAATAATAAAAAAACTTTGAGATATATAATAAAGAAGCACAATATATAATAAGACACTTCGCTGTTCTTTTTGAGCATAACTGTCCAAAAATGACCCCAGTGGATTTAATTTATCGCAATATAAAATATTAAAAACATTTATTGTATTCATTTGATTTTAATGCATGTACTAGGCGGGTGGCCTTTTCCATTGTTTATGAGAAGTCGGAAGAGTCAAGTTTTTCCGGTTCAATAAGTCGAAGTTTAATTACATAAAATTTTCCGATACCCGTGTAAAGTGTCATTAATTTTATATAACAACATTTTTCACCTTACATTTTATTTTTGACTCTTTATTTTAAGAGAATTATCACTGTCGCAATAGAGTAGTGTTTGTAGCGAGCGACTCTCATAGCTGAGGGCGTAGGTTCGAGCCCCGGCTATGCGCCTATAGATTGTCTTTCTATGTACGCATTTAACATTCGCTCGAACGGTGAAAACAACGCAAGGAAAACGGCTTGCCATAGACCGAAAACGTTGACGGCGTCTCCTACTTGTCTATTAGATTAACAAATGATCATGAAACAGATATAGAACTCTGAGGCGCAGACCTAAAAAGGTAGTAGCACCACTGATTTATTTATTTACCATTGACGCACGTGGCGTTATTTTCGATAAAGATATCTTTATTATATTCTTATTGCTTTCGAAATACAAAAAGTTTACATTTTAAGTAAGTGATATTTGTTATATATTTTTTTAGTAAGTGATAGTTTAACTATTGCATTCTTAGTCTACGACAAATATTGTTTTTACTTGTTTTTTAGTCACTGTTTACTTGTTTGTTTGTTTGTTGATCACTAGAATTTTGCGTTTGTACTGTGTTTGTTGATGCCATTGATTCATCACTTTTGTGACTTCTTCCCCTGAGATATCCTCGAAAGTGTGGCTTGGGCGGTCCATCTTCGATCTGTATACGTTGCAATATGTAAATCCCGCATCCATTTTAAATGTGAGGCATTCTATGAATATGAAGTGACCAGATCGGGAGACTAAAGTAATTGCGCCAAACTTGTGATGTCAGCCCACAGATTGATCCAGGCAATACTTTTGAACATACTCTGTTCATGGGCGTGTCTTAGAGACTGCCTTAAAAATCTACGAAACATGTGAGTACCCAAGGGCTCTGGAATAATGTATCATTTCATAAATATAAATAAAAAAGTGCCCTTAAGTACATTAAACACCATTGTATATTAACCCACCGAGCCTAGAACCGCATCTAATATACCGCTCTCTCAAGATTTCTCTTGAGACTCTGACTGATTGCGTAATCTTTTACTCGCCTAAAATGTGGCTGCGGGATGTTGCATTTAATCTTGAGAGACTATTTAAACTTTTACCAGCGACCTGGCACTCAGTAATACCAGAACTTCTCTTACATTTTAAGTGCCGTGGTATTACACGTTTGATTGGTAAACCTCGCGTTCTCAATCGATTTGTGCTGGTAGGTCAAGAGGCTGATAACCTACAGGTATGATCAATGTAAGAGAATCTTACTGAGTGGTCACGCAACTTCAATCTTTTATTTCTAATGACACCAGCCTTGCGATTCTGTTAAACAATAATTAAATATAATGATTAAACAATAAACTACAAGCTCCCTCCTTATCAGAATGCCAAATCATAAAATGACTGTTGCACGACTGATTTGAGCGCGATCACCGCTCAGAAAACCGCTGTGTGTTACAGAATCGCAAGGCTGATCAACAAATTCTGTGCTATAAAACAGTTCAATAAGAAGCCGTTTAACGAATTCATTTAACATTTAAATTAGAACTAAGCAAAGCTTTTAATACACGTTTCACGTTACAACTATAAATTATTATGCTGTGGTAAGCGGAATATTATATTGACAAAGTACAACTATCAAATCTAGTACACGCCGATCTCCGCTCCTCCATAACCATTCGAGCGAACATCAAAACAACAACATCTATATTTGAGTGAGTCAATTAAATCTGTTTATTCGCTGGCTAAATTGACTTCAGATAGAATCTCTGGCACAGAAGTCGCGATATCAAATATTACCAGCTGTCGAGTTGCATCATGATGTATGACATAACCGCTAATGCATCGATGCATATAATTCGATGTATCGATTACTTGGGGCGTCTTGCTGTCTGTAGTCACGTAGGTGTTAGGCAAGATACTCACTGAGTGAAGGTGAGACTAAATATCTAGATAAGTATTGCTATTAAGAATATAAGATATTGAAGATATAGTACCAAGAATACATGAATTAATAGGAATTACGTTACTAGTTTGTAATGTTCAACTCATAAACTTTTTAATATTTTTATTTATTTTTCTCCGTGGTGTAGTGGTTAAGGTAGATGGTGCAAATCGGATAAGTTTGTGAGACTTGTCTTTGACAAGCAATAGCTTCTTACCAGTTAACATATTGGATAATATTCATTATCTATTTACGATCTAAATGAATACGATTGAACTGAAAACCATATAAATTAGTATTCTTAAAATCATTACTATACAATCTTACATAGGAACAAACAATAGCAATGAAACCTAACTGTACACCTTAGAAAGGCAAATAGAATTGTTTTATATTATATAACTATTTCTAACAGAAAAGCAAAAAATATAAATTACTCCAAAACTTTGGAAAATATACCTCTTCAATACTTTGAGAGTGAGAGAGAGAGGTCTCTATCCAATATTCATATATATAAGGACAAAGACATCGCAAAACATTTATTTCACAGATAATTGCTAACAAACAGATTACAATTTGCTCATGCATAAAGTTATTAACTGTGGTTGTGTGTATAACCAACTTTACCTAGTGTAGATTTTTTCCAGCGATAAAGCAAACAGACGAGGAAAAACTATTGTTAATAAGAGTCCACTCTGCCCTCTAATTCGGAGAACTGATAATTCATATGCAATTATATTTAAATTATCGTATTATATGTGTTTGTCGTCACGTATTTATAAGTCATATATTGGATACATTTTGATATATCAATGTCATTTAAAATGTATTATATCTAATGGCATTATCGCTTCTAAAGCAGGAAAATATATTGAAGATATTGAAAATAGGCGGTCATCCTAAATAAACATCTTTTTGTCCTAGGCGCAACAGACAGCCCCTTGTGCAGAGGCTGTTTCAGCGCAGAGGAAACAGTCACCCACGTAGTCCTGGAATGCGAGGCTGTGGCTAATCAACGTGCAAAAATCCTCGGAACAGTGCGGTCGCTCCGGGAAGCCTGTGAAGTGCCCAGGAGACTTCTGTACTTCTGGAAGGAGCTAGGCTGGCTAAATTAGCCAGGACTTTAACGCACAACGGACCAATCAGGAGTCTAATTGCGGAAAAAGGAGTCCTACAACCCTAACCCTAACCTAGGCTGTCATACTGCTATAAGTAGTGTTTCAGACAATCCATACGTGAATAATCTAAGTAAAAAACTAGACTTATTATTAAAATTATATATAGGGTATAGAAAAAGTGCATGCGTACAAAAAACACATGTCAGTAGTGAAACTTCTTTGGCAAGCTAATTAAGTCTAGTTAATATTTATACAAATCTAAAACTTTAGATTTCCGAGACTTAGAGGGAGAGAAATAGGAAGATATGTTAGGAATTTAATGAATTTAATTGTCATTAAAATAATGAGTGTCGAAAATTAATACAAATTATAAATTTAATTTTTTTAATTTATGGCTTCGCTTCGATAGTAAAAACACATGACATTTTAATTTACAATTCGTCATATGAGATTTCAGTAAATTATTTTGAATAAAATATAAAATACTAATATTTCATAAATCCTTTTAAAAATTGAATTTCTATAAGGTAATTCGCCCTTCTCACTCTCAATCGGTGTCAATCGCTCTCTCCCTTTTCGTCGACAGAGACGCTGCACATCTTCGTGACGCATATGTAAAAAAATTGCCCTCATGCGTCTAAAGAACTTAGTACCATTCTTATCTCTGATATGCATTCAAATCTTGATCACGAGGAAACCGTCTTACACCAAAATTGACGAATTGAAGACTAGTATTAGGCAAGCTGATCATCATATAAGGGAAAATAATCCACGAAACAGATGCAGTATCAGCCGCGTGCCCATTGAGTAACTCAAAGACACTTACATTTATTAATATTGATAGTGAATGTTAAAAACAATATCGCAGTATACTCGGAGTTATAAAAATAAACTTATCGAAAGTATATTCTCTCACAAATAAGCCATTTCAGCGTATATACTTAACTTATAAGTTTTATTTGAAAGCCGACATATCAAACGACTCTCAATACTGCGAACTAGCAATATTACAATATTCGCCGTACGCCCTACTCAGTGTAGCAAAATATAGATGTTTGTTTAATTTTAATATTTATTTATTTCCTATTTTTACAGTAACTTAATACAAATACAATAGAAAACTAACGTAAAACATAATATAAACATAACAAGTAAAAACTTAAAAACCTAAACCATTTTATAACTAATTATAAATAATGAAATTCTTGTGAATTCAGCCAGTGTGCAACTAAATATATCCGTCTCACAAGCAATAGTGTTTAGGGTGCGCAAAACACGCGTAAATGGTGCTTTTCTAAGTTCGTCCGCGCCCGAGGCACTGCCAGCAATTGCGACAGCTTACTCCGCCGAGTGTGGTTATTTGGCACACGCAGCCCCAGTCTTTCCAACATTTCCGCTTTATAGATTATACCTCTAAGGATCTTAAAAAAATATACCGTGATAGTAAGGTCCCTCCTTACCTCTAACTTGTTGTATTCAACCATGCCCAAGACAAACAAAGTTGGATACATTATTGGGTAAAATGGGTACACTCCATACAACCTTATATATATCTCATAAATTTATTTTGAATTATTAGAGAATATTTTTTTTCTTGTGGGGCCCAAATCATAGAGTTACATTCCAAGTGGCTTCTAACAAGTGCATTATATAGCGCGTTATATTGTGGGTTAAACGGGTTATTTAGTGTTTTTTTTTAATTATAGAAGCCACTTAAATTTGGGTCTAAACTTAATAATAAACTTCTCTTCCACAAGACTTATAAATCTTGGTCGAATATCACATTGACTACGGTCTAACCAAATGCAACAACTTATTTAGATTCTACCCTCATTTAGTTTAATAAACAATAATCATATGACAAACAACTTAACCAATTTGTTAATAACACTGGAAGAAACTAGCGTTTAAGATACAAGTTTAAACGCTAGTGCTCATAGAATTATTTTTCGAAGTTAACCAAAATGAATAGTGTTAACTCAACGATTCGTTGCATATTGTATGTTTATAACCTTTAGAATGTAAGTACAAAATGTAATTGTTTTTACGAATGAGCAAATAAAGTTTTCATTTTGTAATTTTATTCATCAGTGACAAAATTCAACTATCGCTAGTCCCCATACTAGGGAGTCCCTGTGTTGTAGTTAATTAGATAACAATTATTTCATTTTTTTAAAGAAAAAGTAGTTTTAGTTTAATTTACATTAAGTATGTGTGAATGTATGAGTATGTGAATGGGTGTGTTTGCAGTATTTGAGAGTATATCTGAGAGTGGTGCGCTGTATATGTGTTAGTTTATTTTTATTTTTTATTTGTGTTTAATATGTAACATGCCTTATTCAAAAATTTATCGAAAGGTAGCATCTAGCAGCTTCAGTGCTATATTAAATAATTTCTAAGATTCTAGAACTGTTGCCACTAACCCAGCTGTTTATATAAAGTCTTAATTCATACTGAAATTGGCAGAAAATGACATATATAAAATATGAAATATATATGATATGTAAATAGCAAATATTAATTTGTGCTTTAATTATTTTAAGGTATAATATATTAATACAGACCTCTGTATTTGTTGTGCTCTATGGCTGGTATAAAGCCACAACAGAAGCTGCAGCACGTCGCTTGTCAAATTAGCGTCGATGCGATATCGCTTATTGCGCGAGCCTTCTATTTGCCTCTATAACCGAGGGTAAGTAACTGTACCTGTAGTTATTTTGTAGATGGGTAACTTGGAGCTCTCGACTTTGTTTCTGTATTTTACTTTAAATGTATTGGTTACCTTAGAGTATAATTTTAACCTGTCATGAATATTAAATATCATTGACTTGGAAAAGCGGAATGAAAAGTTTTAAACTTCGATTTGCAATTTTTGTGTGCCCGGGCATACATCCTCTGTCATTGTAATAAAAGGATCCGGCACAGCCCATCTTACAGTGATACAATATTAGTAGAATCTCCATAGTCTTACAATATAATAATAAACAAAACTAATTATTATTAGTATTCTTATCTTTGGAGTAAAGACTCTTGGGCTGTGGTGTTTAGTGCACAGGCGCTTATTAAAGATTTAAGTTGGAACCTGGTAGATAGTACCGGTGACCCCAGAGCTGGTGCTTTCCTCGCTCAACGAATAAGTTTCGCAATACAACAAGGAAATACAGCCAGCAACAAAGATACACTGCCACAGGGACCAATATGTTTAAATTTTCAATTTATCAATTTTTAATTATTATTATAATTACTATACAAGTTAGGAATCTTATTAATCTCATTAATATACTATAATAGTGCATTAAAAGTCACTTTAATGAATTCAAAGGAAATGCTTCCTTATCATGTTTTCAATAAATTTTTATTACCTTATGTTCTGCTATCAGTTGGTATTTTATTATCAATTCCATTACATTTGGCCCGTTATTGAATCTAAAATGTGTTAATTAAAATAATCAATTAACACAAAGACCATTTAATTTTTTATCGTTTTAGGGCATGTTTAACATTTAAACTTAACCATTAAACTGCAATAAAGGTGCAATTTGCACTTGCAATTAAAATTTATCAGAACGTTGCGTATAATTAAATCTATGTAAAGTATACGGGTAACATCTTTGTTCGAAAACAATTGGTTTAGTACAGAGTAATATGTGACCACAGAGATGGAAGAAACCTACTTTATCCCTACACACATGACTCCTAGATGATTTGATGATGAGCGCAAGGGCCAAAAATGGGGAAGTGAAGGAAGAATACCTAAGCCGACCTAGTGGGAGACCAGTAGTCCGGCCCAGGTAGCGCTGGATCCAGTGGCGTAACTATACCATCAGGAGGCCCGTGCCAAATCTTCTTTCGTGGTAAATCTTTTGATGGGGCCCTATCAGTAAAAAACATCCTCTTCTTCAACTTCTCAGTGTTATTTAAATAAACTTCGAGATTTTCAGCGTACTCAATTACACGTTGTACATATATGTCCAACTAATGGCCATATGCCTCCTCTCTTAGGCGGGAGGGATGGGATGGTCTTTAGTCCCCACTCTAGCCCAATGCTTATTGCAGACTTCACATTCATCCATAGAACTTAATATCTCTGAAATAAGGCAATTGCTGGGAAGTTGTACAGGACAGGTCCCAGAGCCAGCGGAGTGAATAAGGATCATAAAAAAATATCGAATGTCTCTAAATGTATACTTACTGCCAGTTGTCAAATCTATAACCGGCGAGAAGAACTGGCAAGAAGCCCTCTTTTTAATTTAAAAATTTATTCGTCTGTGTAGTTTTAAGGCCAGTCAGTACTTTCGAAAGTTTGGACTTACAATTGTAGCTACTGAAAATAGCTACAAAATGAGTTGAGAATTAATAAATCAGTATAGAAGTCATGAATTGTTTGAAGATTCAAGTATATAATGATAAGTTATATTTATGATTCCAATTTTACTTAGAAAAATAGTTACAGGTTCATGAAAGAAGTGCTTACTTTTCGATTTACTATTAGTTTTTGGAGTGATATCGCTGGACATCGTCATTACTAACTACTACTAACTTTTTAGAATTGGTAATTTTCTTACAGGACCCTAAGTCGAATTGGTTCGGGAATACTTCAGTGGGTACCTGGTTCCACATGTGCGCAGGAAAAGCTGCCTTAAAAAAGCTCAGTTGTGTAACGAGATTTATGTTAATTGTAATCTAATGTCCAAAGAAGTGTAAATAAAATAATATTAGAAGATATGAAAACATCACAAGGGTAATATAATATTTATTTGATACTTTAAAAATACGATTAATTATGAAAAACTCACGCTTAATACTCAATTTGAATACGAATGCCTTTAAGTGCCATGAAAGTCTCATTAATTTTGATTTCCAAACACCGATATAACGGAACGAAGCCCCTCCTCATTAAAACCAAATTAAAAATGTAAAAGGGGCTTAAATTAGTCTGAATTATCACTGTACTTACGCGATATAAAGTTATTTGATTTAATTTTGCTGAAAATAATTATATAAACTGAAAAATATATCGTTTAAATTTATATTTTGAATTTATAAAAAAATAAATAAATCAGTGGCGCTAAAACCTTTTTAGGTCTCAGATGTCTGAATCTGTTTCATGATCATTTTTAAATCTAATAGGCAAGTAGGTGATCAGCCTCCAGTGCCTGACACACGCCGTCGTCTTTTTGGGTCTAAGACATGTCGGTTTCCTCACGATGTTTTCCCTTCACCGTTCGAGCAAATGTTAAATGGGCACATTGAAAGAAATTTCATTCACAACCGGGGACCGAACCTACGACCTCAGGTATGAGAGTCGCACGCTGAAACCACATAAATTTTAACTGTGTTACTAGATTGGTGACATTCAATTCAACAAAGGGTTATTTATTTATAAGGTATTTATTAATTACATATAAAATACTCAATGGGGCAGATATATTTTGTTTTTATGAAACTTGTCTTTACTAATAGAATCTGTACATATGTACTCTATAGCAAGTGCGAAGTGGATTTCCGGCGTATAATTAAAAAGTAATTCGCGCCAACATGTTTTGAGGTAACAAAAGCACATAAATAATACCAAACTGTTGCATTTAATGCATTTGAAACAAAGAAATATAATGTACTAATTAATAAAGGCTGACAAGTATCGTAAAAATAGTTAAAAATAATAATAATGCGAAAAAAACTTTTTACTTATTACAAGCATATCTTAGCAACAGCATTCTAGTGGTTCGTTCGTAATTGCTCGGGTGTGCACATAAATTTGTATATTAAAAACACATAACATAGCTTTTACAAAGTTAAAAGAAAAACATTAGAAAACCGGCATATACCAAAATTAGACAGACGACCTGTCTCAAAAAGGAAAATTATCAATGAAAGGTTTTTTTTTAAATAAATGGCAAACGCGCTAGAGATTCATCTGATGTTTACTGATACACCAATCACTTAACATCAGATGAATCTAAACTCAGACACACTCACATTGAACTTGCTAGAAGACTCGCAAGTGCGTGACTGCCCCTTTAAGAATTCAAACCTTTTTTCTTTAAGTCGAAATGACTCGGAAATACCACGGTGGGTTTCACATAGTGGTGGTGCGCAATAAATGCCTTAAAAAAGCTTGGTTGTCAAAAGACATTAAGATACACTATTGTATATATAACATTCCTAACCTCAAAATGGAGTTTGAATCTATGTACCTAACTTTCGTAATAAGTACTAACTGATGTGAGACTGATCTTAAATTAAATTATCATGATTCATGAGCACTTATTGCTTTTTATTTTCCATTTATGCTTTATTAGTTTAGTTTGTTTTTGTTCCTGTTTAGTTTTTTTTTCTTAATGTAATATGTATTTTTGCACTTCTTGCCTACCTTATGTAATTTCATACATTTTTTCTTTTCTCACAGTGGTGCCTGGAAGAGATCCCTCGAAAGCGATAAGGCCGCCAGTTGCCCTCCTTTTCATTTAATTATGTTCAATTTTTATATTATAATGCAACGAAGTGTTAATAAATAATAATAAAAATACTACAATGCATTTATTTATAATAATAATCACGTCACTTAAAGCTTCAGCTATTTCGAAGCTACGTATAAATCTATACCCAGTGACCTGTATTGCACAATCATAAAAAAGTTTAGTAATAAATTCTCAAAAACTGCCGACTTTAAGTCCGCTATCAATTTAAACGCAACTTAAAGAGTTTATCCCGGAAACTTTATGCTAATAAGGCATACCCTGGCTTCTGCTTAACTTCGAACTTTAACAAAGTGCCGTTTAGCTCACTTGAATCACACTTAAACTTAATCATTGTTTCGAAGGACATATCAAAAATATTTAATTTTAATAGTTCTTACAAATTTTTGTTGGAGTTAAAACGAATAGAACCTCTTTCTGACACTATTCTAACATCTTCACCATAGAATAATGTTAGCTTGGTGAATACCGCGTTCGAATTCCTGCTTTGCACCGATGATTTCTTTCAATATTTGTTGGTACAGTACAGTTGGTATAAGCGAACCATTTAAAAAACCGGCCAAAAAATTATGACGATAGATGGAGGCTTCGAGCATTTATTCTAATTTGATGATTATTAAACCCCCTTTTATATTGTTTTTCTAAGCCTCGTGATGGTTAAAGCTCAAACACAAAACATGGTCAAAAAGAGCAAAGTTTCTCGCGTTCCTTTCATTGTAAGTTAATTTAAAGGCAATAAATGTGAACACAGAATTTTTTTTGTGAGGTTAATCGTTCATTAGTGTTCAATATAACACATATATAAGATATAGAATTTATACTTCTTTTGGCGCGTTAGGGAAAAATGATGATAGTGATATTTTATGATGCGAGCGCACCCAAAAAACCCACACTCGCACACCGTCACAAAAAAACCGACACCCTTAAATATGTAGAAACATTTTTATGTGATATTTAAATAAACTTTATTCAACTAGATAATGATAATAATAAAACTTTCAATGTATTAAATACCTTTTTACTATTGTTAGTGTAGTTTTTTCTACAAACGTAGAATAACGCGTAAAAATTGTATCTTGTTACGCCAAAGAAGTATAACTTCTAACGCCTGTACATAAGTACACACACGCATGTTTTTTTTGCGTGACATAACTATGATAACCTTAAATTAAATGGAGTATGAAATACTATCTCCTAACATAAACCATAGGAGTAGGTTTGTATTGCACGTTCCCTAATGATGGTAGCGCAGGTGCTTCGAACAATTTGCGTATGGTAATGCAGTCTGGCCGACCGCTTGTTTTGCTTATTGATTTATACCAGTGACAGACGTGCGAACTATCTTCATTGATCATCATAACACTGGTGCTTTTTCCTTTATAATCGTAGAAAACTTCAATGAATACTGCCCTGCGGTTCTGTAACTCACTTTTCGAACTCACACTGCGGTTTTCGCAGCGGCGGTCGCGCTCAAATCAGTCGTGAAGCAGTCATTTTACGATTTGGCATTCTGATAAACAATAAACTACAAGGAGGGACCTTACCGCTGAGTGAGTTCGAAAAGTGAGTTACAGAATCGCAGGGCTGGTCGTACAACATCGAATGCAATGTGTAAAAGTACAGGAGCAGCGTTGAACACACATTCAATTACAATAAAGTTAGAAGATAGTTTGTTATGAACAAAGTTATTATTAAATTGTTATTTTAATCAGCACCAGTAATTTTGAGAGAGCAGTGTTGGCCTAACGACTTGAGCGTGCGACTTTCATCCCAAAGTTTGTAGGTTATATGTTCATTATTTGCTATGTACGCATTGAACACTTGCGGTAAACGAAAACATTGTGAAGAAAGCGGCATAATTTGTTAAGTCGACGACATGCAGTAAAAAAAATCGGTTGTCTGTAAGTCGGTTTACTGACGATAGTTGAACGTGACAACGTCACGAATCGCTCACTCAAGTAGGAGAGAGACAGATGTCGAAAGCTGAAGAGGGCGGAGTCCGATTGTGCCTCTCTGTCGCTTCGCGCTCTCGCTTGCACTTCAAGACTTAAATGGAACGCCTCAGAGCGAGGTAACTCCGCATGAGTCATGTTTTTTCGTGCGTGCAGCCGGCTCCATCGAATTATAAGACGTTGTCACGTCAAAAAAAATATCGCGACACAGATAACAATTTTCTAATGCCTAGGGTTGTAGCGCCACCAGTTACCGGTAATTTGTAACTCCCAAAAGTGATAGCAAAGTCTGACCGCAATATTGAGATTTTGCTCAGCGCGATTCATTGGTTGCGGCATCAGCGGATAAGAGAATTGTATCGAAATTGCTCACAAAAAGGTCGGGATCTCTACTCTCGTACTCGTTGATGATTAGTATGGTATGCAGAACGACGTAAATTAGATTTCTATAACTACAAAATAAAGGTAATAAAGTTGGGTTAGATTTATGGATTATTTATTTTACTGCAATAAAGAGAGTACAGTATAAATGAGAGTTAACAAAAGATATCAGATTTTTTAAAATTAGTTTTTATAACTACTTATTAGTACGCTTAATAATAAGATTACATGTACACACAAAGTAAGACTTTATGAAACTTATGACATTAAAGTCGCCTCCCATATTTACTTATCAAAAGACTAGACAATTTTTATAACGTACTATACTAATCTAAAATCAATTATGCAGAGTAAGAAATCATACGTAAACAAAGTGCACTTTCAGAGCGAAAACTTTTTATCGAGCGGATTTAAAGATAGCAAAGGAAGGTATAAAAGGGAAAAATAGCTAAATAAGTAAAAGCAAACAGTGATGTAAGCTTTCGCCGCATTTACATGCAAATGAGGGTGGATGTATTATTTGTGCAGGGTGGACCTGGCTAGAGGGACCCGTATATTGCAGTTTTATAGCTGAGTCTCGGAAGAAACACCCTAAAATAGCTTGCGTGTTAAAAACCCTGTATATTATAGAACGGACTAAAGTTAATACCCTATTTGTTAGTCTGTTTTATGTGAAAGATACCGTTGCCATGACAACAAACGAAGGTATGAGGCGTGGAGTAAAATTATTTCAGTTTAAGTTACTATGGTTGTTGGTACTAGGCTTCACCAACACGTGAATGTTAGGGTATTCGACTTTTTGACACCACGAGTCTAGTGAGACGATTGAAAGGGACAAAACTAGTGCTAAATAGTGGTAAGTGGAAATAAATAGTACACAGAGTGTCTTCCAATTAAATAAGTAAGTAGTGTTATTGGACACTTTCTTATCTTAAATATTCTTTACAATTTAAAATACTTATTAGTCGAATGTTAGACTAGATAGAATGTTAAATTTTGCAGAGGCAATTTATAAAATAGTTACCATGATTATAGTTGTTTTTATATGGAACATTTATTGCAACCATGGTAACAAAGAAAGGAATTTTAAAAGGATATATGTAAAACTATACCTAGACGTTCTAAAAATTAACAATTTAATTTAAGACATTATAAAATCAGAAAGACTCTGTGACTGTACGAGTTGTATGAATCTTCTAATATCTAGACTAGACGTGGCTGAACCCTAAATCTATGCTTCTTTTTCACAGACTATTTGGCACGGAACGGTCACTCGGCGCCATTTTATTTTCACCGACTGTTTCGCTCCAGCTTTTATAGCTTTAAATTGAATATAGATGCATTTACATATTTAAATTAGAAAATTTACTGCACCACATCAGTATTGAATTACGAGCAATAACTTAATACGTAATACAGGAAGAAAGCCATGGAGTATTGAATAATTTTATTACTTCCACTTAGAATAAAATCAACAGAAGAATCAAAGTATCTAAAATTAGTATCTGTTTTAAATAGATATAAATTACCTTGTGGCCCCTGCTCTTCCGTAACTAATATGGTAATAAAGACGTTTATTGTCTGACTATTCGCGCATGTGTGTGTGAATGTATAATGAGTACATGATACAATAGACACATGTATATTAGATTAAGCCGTAATTGTTTATTCAAAAAAGAATGTCTACGAACAAAAATGCATTTAATTTAATAAAGCGTGCGACATGTTAATATGTAAACGTGTTAGGATCCATCTGCAAAGGTGAGAGAGAGTGTGAGAGAGAGAGAGAGATATAGATCCATATGCAAGAATTTTTGACCTCTAATAAATACTAAGGGTAAAGTGCAAAAAGTGCAAAACTAAATAAAAAATAAAATGACAGATAATAATGTAGACCTTTAAAATTTCAAAACCAAAATAAAAAAATTAAAAGCTAATCTCAATAGTCATGAATCACAATGCTAGATTCTAAAATATATGACAATAATAAATTTATACTTACAAAAATTAAATAAAAAAAATGTATAATTTAAAAGTCACGATTAAACATATGGAAAGGATATAAGGTGGCTATGGTGGTATAGGTTAAATAGAGGTGTTTTTATAGAAGAGATGATAAGAGTTTATCAAAAATCCCGGGAATCGAACTTATCCACTCCGTTTACAGTAGCAATCCTTTCACCGGGTATTTCCTATAACCTTACCTGTCTGAAGTATTTCTCCTGACGTTCTCTACATTTTTAACCCTTGGTAATTCCTATAGCGAAGGGAAAATTTAATTAATAGCTCATTAATATCACGGTCGGTGGAGGGTCAAAGAGAAAAGAAGAAATTTTAAAAGTTTCAATTCAGTGTTTTTACTTATAAAATTAGTTTAGATTTATGCCTTCTAATTAGAAGCCTACTAATTAGTATTGAGTCAAAAACTGATTTAGGAAAAGTCTTATTAATTACCTTAAGTACCTTATACACGTGCATCTCCAGATATACCCATTTCTCAAAATCAATCGCACCGATTTCTATGAAACTTTTCTTTTAATAAAAATGATCTTGGGAATCCGAGAAATTTGTGGACAAAAACACACTAAGAAATGTAGCACACGCGATTGGAAGCCTAAACAGATAATAATACTCAAACATTATAAAATTCCACCAATATCACATTTAGGTCAAATTAAATCCTATTTTGAATTCGGTTAAAAAGTTTTTCTTCAGATATTTAATATTATTTTACAATTGTTATTATCAATTTATAATCTGTGTTTAGTTAGTGGTGACGTACAATCCAGTACTTCAAGGTCAAGTATTAGTTTTTTTTCAATGCTATCAGCAAGTTCAAACACTTAGGACAATATAGGAAAATTATATAACCTCGAAATCGAAGATTAAGGCACAGAAGGATAATCTAGTTACCTGAAAATAATTTTGTAATGAAAGAAATACAGACACAGATGCCAAGGTCGTATTTATAGATTGGACGGGCACTGGGCAGAAAGATTGACATAATCTTGTATAACCCCTAGATGGGGCAGAGGGCGTCCACAGTGAGTTTCCATCAAGTTCTTGAGCCTTTTCACCTCGCTCCAAGTCTTTCCGGCTCTCTTTGCCTCATCTGCAACTATTCGGCGCCAGGTTTACCTGGGACGGCCACGCTTCGGTCAGAAGATAGATAAAATTGCTAAATGCTAACATATGATTCACTATTATTATTTTTATTAAGCAGATAAACACATGTCACATTGGACATGGTGTAATGGTTGCAGCTCCTGACAAACATTTTGTAAAACAAAAAAATGCCGATTAAAAGGAGTGGCGGAGAGTTTATTGCCAGTTCTTCTCTCCAGTTCTACGCCCTTGATTTGAGAACTGGCTGTAAATGTAAAATTAGAAGCATTAATATGTATTTCTTTACTGACAAGTCATAAGTGTACATTATGTTACCTATGTGATTAAATGATTTTTTTTATTTTTATTTATTTATTTACAATTTTTAACAGATATTTAAAAAAAGCCTTAGATTTCTGTATCCATTTTGTGACTTGTTTTTGTCTAATAGGCAAGTGGATGATCACACTTCTAGGCCTGTCAGACACCGTAAATTTTTTGACTGCATGCCGGTTTGCTCACGATGTTTTCTTTCACAGTACGAGCGTGTGTTAAACGCGCATATAGACAGAAAGTCCATTGGTGGTCGCAGGCTGAAGCCACTAGGCCAACACTGAAAAAATAAAAGATAAATATTATTGTATTTAATTGAAATATTTAGCTCTTTATGTCCAATATTTATCACACAATAACTACAACCTTAGAGATAAGAGTCGTGCTGCCACTAGGCCAATCCTGCTTTACGAACAGACATTTGGGTATAATTAAAAAGGGTTTTCATAAATCCGATCTTCTCACAGTAAAGACCACCACAGTTGCAAAAGCTTGTATTTAACCGAGGCGCCTCATGAAATATTCATCGCTTGTAATTACAGGTGAAGACTAATTTTTAAGCCTTAATCTTAACCCGACGTGATGAAAGATTTCCGATTTAACGGGACTTGCTTTAGCCGGTTTTTGCTCAGATATCACGTATACTAGAACATCTTAAATTGTAATTTTCTCAAATGTGTACGCTATGATTAAATCGGATGGAGCTATATTTTTTGAAATTCAAACGAGATTAACTACACAAGTTTTTCCTTTTTTTTTGTATAATCACCCAGAAAATTTTACTTTAACCTTATAGTGTGGTTATGTGGAGGTAATAAAAGAGGTAACATAGAAAGCTTTCTGGACTTCCTTTATCGCAGAGTTTTTGTTACATTTTGTTTACATGGATGATGTCATATCGGAATCTTGGTGTTTTAGCACCAAGATTACCAAATAGCGGAAAGAATCCTTCATATGAGAATAAGGAGACGAATTTTAGTCAACCTCTTTTGATTTATCTTATATATTGTTTGATAGTTTTACTAAGCGAAGATAGAAATTATTAAATTTCTATATTATCACCCCCCCCAAATGTTATGTGATAAACTTTAAGTAGTCCGTCATTCAAAGAAATGATTGTAATAGCTCCAAATAATCCTCCAAATATTTGTTATCGCAGAATCATAACCGTTTGGGTAAAAAAATTCTATTCGAATACAATTTAGGGTATTCCCAAATCCCTGTCGCTGTGACGGTGCGTCGTAAAAAATGATGGCACTGATTTAAGGCTGATACACACATGACAACAGGTGTATATAGATCGCTTTTGGCTTTAATTTTTATAAAAATATAATCTGTTAAGGTAGCTTTTTTACGCTTACGATAGTTATTGTATAGGCTACTTGTTTTGTATAACCAATCAGGCATAGCGACAATTCTTCATATGTTCACCAAAGCCGGAGGGACTTTGGTCTGAATGTAAAAAAATTAATTTAAACAGCAATTGATTTATTAAGAACTAAAACAGTTTAATTGCACACTTTTATAAAGTACTATGTCTCTCTTTGTCAAATTGGGTTTACGCTGTGATAAAAAGTGAAAGAGCACTTTAGAGTAAAAATCTGCAATTAGGATTTAGATATTGAAAAGGGGTAAATCTCTGTAGATACTTACTTTCAAAACATTAAAGGTACACTTTAAAGGACCCAACTTTTATTATTAGTATGTAGGTTAAGAATATTATTATAAAAAGTATATTTGTGTATTGGAAATAAATAGAGTTATTCCATTTAGAGGCTGAATGAAAATATTTTACTTCCGTTACTGTGGTCTGTTGTATATCCATCCTTAACTGCATTTGATGGCAAGTGACACGAGCAGCGCTGCAGTTTAAGTCGAGTCTACGATCGCAGATTTTTCGATGAAAATTTGAATTTTTAACGCCAACTCTGCTTTTATCGCGTTATGGAAGCACGATTTATAGAAAATGGCTTTAAAACTAAACTCAAAAGTACAGGGCTGTTGTTTCACTGGGTTTTAATGGCCGGTTTGGAATAGCCTTAACGGAGTTTTGAAATGAAAAATCTGAAACGGTTTTATCTGAGATTAAAAATGAGTAATGCTTGGATTTGATTCGGTAATGAAAATATGTTTTAGAAATTTAGAGCTTCAAGGTAAAAACTAATCCAACTATTTTAAAATTTGTTAAATAAACTAATACAATACGGTATTTACAATATTCGTACCTAGTAATAGTAATAATTAAAAATAAATAAATAGAAAATTAAAACAAAATAATAAATTTGTTTCCTTCCTGAAGTTAGCTATAGTCAACGTTTTAGTTTTTTCTATTGTTAGTGTCGTTTTTTCTACTAACGTAGAATAAACTTTCTGAAAAGGTTTTTATCTTGTATCGTGTGTACTTAAGTACTCACACGTTTTTTTTTTAAGTTTTGTTTACTAACATAGCTATTAAGACCAATTCTTATTAACTCTAACTAAAACTACATATCGATATAATCTGAAATAAATAAGTGATTATCGTAATTCAAATCGTATACACAACTGATATTATAAATAATCATATTTATAGTGTTTCACTGTAGTTTTATATAAGTACAGCTTTTAATTCATGAATTTCTTTTTGCTTTCCGAAGACAGCAATACCACGAATGGTGTAATTTGTCAAATTTTGACGTGTGCTCACTACAAATTGATTTTAGTCAAACGGTTTGAAATATGACGTGAACTTTTGTGCCCTTTGTAAAAATGTTCGTGATTGATGATTGTGAAATTTTATTTCTTTCAAAACTAACACATTTACGAATTTCTTGATTTTTATAGTCAATGTTTAACTTCAGATAGCATATGTAAATGGTACACGTACATCTATTAAAACCTTCCAATTTTTATCATTTTCCATGACACACGCTGTCATTTTTTTTGTTTCCTCATGTTTGCCTTTTTTTATGGCTCTGGCACGGTTTGTGCATTAGCCAGCGTCAAGTATAAGATTTTTTTATAATTCGCACTTGTAATTTGCCATCCTCGGCCTAGAACGTATTGCTACGTTCTAAAACTTCACAGTCTCCTTTCTTAGGTAGCATACTCACTGCTTGCCTTAGAAATTCGACCGTGCCCTCCATGTACGGTTTAGGCACTCGCCCGGTACCGCACAACCCTCCCAAAGGCCGAGAACAAATTTAAATTAATTTAAAACTTGCCCTCGAACCGGGAATCAAACCCGGTACCTCTCACCTAGCTGCCTTACTGCCTAACTTAATAAGACCGCTAGGCTATGAGGCCCTTATGTTTGCCTTTATATGTCTTAAAGCTATAGATACAATAGTTTGAAACGTTTTACATTCATGGTGGATTCATGTGGAGTCGAGACTAAACGCTAAGTAATGGTTATATACATTAATCAAGTAATAACTAATCTAAGGGTTGCTGGTACGGTAAGGGTAGGTATTGCAAGAAAAACAGCTTGCCTTACTTCTGAAAATCGACTCACAAAATATGGTTTTTAATATATGATTTAAATTCAATTTGATTTTGATTATAATGTACATATGGATATTTAGCCTGTTTATGAATCAATACTTCGCATTGAAACGATGCAAGGCCTAATAATTATTAGGATGGCCTATTATTATTGCATAAAATAATTTTATATGGTGTTATATTTCGAGCAAGTCACTCTAAAACTCCGACGAGGTTTCATTGACCGTGTTTATTTGTATAAAATATTTAACTTTAATACTCACCTGCTTGTAAAATTTTTCTTTCCTTGTAATCCTAGAATTACTAGAACTAAAAGTCGTACATACCTTATCATATATGGCGGTATCACTTAACATCAGGTGAGCCTCCTACCCGTTTGCCCCCTATTCTATAAAAAAAAAAAAAAAACCTACGGCTCGCTTATCTGCTCCTTTTAATGGTTCAGTGAATAGGCTATCCCGCTCTTACAAATTAATTACAATATAGATATATCTTACTATGCTTATGACGCTCTGACTGAGGTTTAAGTTTCTGTTTAGTGTTAGTTTTTTACTGTTTGTTTATGTTTTTTTCTCATTGCTAGTATGAAATTTTTGATATAATTCGTGTTAGGGTAAAATTTGTGATTGAATCTTTTAAGCATACATATAAATAAATTACACTTAATGAAAAAGTTTCTACATTAAACATCATACAATTTCTTGTACGAAAACGTTTGATTGAAAAATCAGGTTTTATTTTGTCGAGTAATGAACTGTAATTATCGTTCTGAAACGTGTGTTTAGAGATCAGATTGCGATCTACCTTCACGGGCTATAGCGATAATTCTTTAACAATTTTATCCATGATATTATCCACAATTAGCGTGAGATTTTTGTGTTACAAGAACAATTAAGATTTACACCCACACGTTGGGCGTTTTTCGACTTAAGTCTAAACTTACTAACTACTTTCTTTATTATTTTGCATGAAATTAATTTAATTTCATAATTTACAAGTCTCTAGGCCTCAGTAAAATGAAAGTGTCCTGACTTTGGTGAAAAGGTTGTTGAAGATGATTTTAGTATAAAAATTAAAGGCACGAATGAACTTTCGTGAAATTTCGTACTAGTAGTGGGTTACATTTCATACATAATATGGAATTATCTATTCCTTAAGAAATGCGCAAACTTACGCAAAAATTCTTTGATTAAAAAAATAAATAAAAATCCTAATTTTAAAACGTGAACTGCTAAATAAAACCCTCGTTACCTTTTTGTTTTTAGGGCAGTTTTGCCGCGCACCTCCACTATGTGGAACCAGCTGCCCACTGAAGTATTTAAGAAACAATTTGATCTAGGGTCCTTCAAAAAAGAGCGTACCAATTCTTAAAAGACCGACAACGCACTCGCATTGAGAGTATCCATGGGCAGCGATAAATAAATGTGGAAGGAGCTGGCACTGGGGAGCCCAGAGGTGAAAACAGAACTCCATACAAACAAAAAAATACAAACCCAAAGAAATACTCCAAGCTTCTTGGAGGTTAATATACCATTAAGTTATTAATTGTAGTCGATTTGACTTTTCTAACAACGAACCCGTTACTTTTAAAGCTTCGTATATACGTTCAAAGGTATTGAAAACTACTCCAAATTGTAAAATATTGAGAAAAGAATTAAAAGTTTTTATGTGCGCATATAAAATACATAATTATACACGTTAGGTTACAGGTTAAGTTTCAACAGAGGTGAATGCAGTTGCTGTAATGCGTTAAGTTTTGAAGGACTTTTGCTTGTAGGGATGTGCTCAAAACATTTTAATATCGATACATCTTTTAAAACTCTTCTGCATATACATTTCTTAACCATATCCTATGCTGTTCAATCGTGACCTTTGTATTTTTTTGTATTATTATAGATTAAAGTAGTGTTCTATAATTTTTTTATAAGATTTGGTTATGCACTTTACTCATCATCATAAGGTCGCTAGTTGCATCCCTTATAATTTTATTATGTATTATGTTATTTGATTTTCTATACATGATATAGTATGAAATTTAATAATTTTGGGAGATTCCTTAAAACCCAATACACTTTCAGTTGTGTCAAGGATATGAAAGAGGATATCCTTATAGAGGTCGTTCAGATATGTATCTTAGTCTGTTACACAGGTGATACACAAATGAAAATTTTCGTGGAAAAAAGCGTGATAATGAAAATAATATGATTAAGTTATATGAAAAAAAATGTTTAATAATGATATTTACATTAAAAACTAGCTGAGTTTACTGGTCTTGTTGTAATACAGAATAAATATTATTCATTAAAATTTTGTTTACCTAATATCGATATTCCAAATGCAGAACAACACTAGTCTTTAATAGCGCCTGGAGCTTCTTTGCGTTAAAGACAATTTTGCAGAGCGTTTCCATCGCCCTAGAAGGACACTATTCCTGCTTGAATAACCACAAAACTTTATCCTCAGACTAGTATTTCAGATGTTAATAACCCGACTTCGGGCAGACACCTTTTTTGTATCTGCTTTATAGAATAATTCGTAATAATTCGACTTATTACTTTCAGGCCTAGTGTGGGGCTACGCCATTTTTATCTAATAATCCAGAAAGCAACTGTTTTTGATACTTAAAAAAGTCTAATAAAGTTTAGTAGGTATATTGTCTAATCTCTCCTATGTTTTTATAGTACGGGGCCAACGGGTTGGAGGCTCGTCTGATGTTAAGAGATTCCGCCGCCTATGAACACGGTCAATGCCAGAGGGCTCGCGAGTGCGTTGCCGGTCTTTTAACAATTGGTACTTTCTTTACTTGAAGGTCCCTAAGTCCAAATGGTACGGAAAAACTTCAATGGGCAGCTGGTTCAACATAGGCGCACGATAATAACTGTCTTAGAAAACACTCACTTGTGGCAAAACTGACGTCGAAGTGGAATTTTACCGTAACCACCCGTAACATAACGTCGTATACGGGTGGAATTTTGCCTCTGAACAACTCATCTAAACTCTCTCTCATCTAAACGACTAATAATCTATCATATTGGAGGTTCTAGATACTCTAGGTGATTATATTTAGTTATTGTGTCAACTTCCCATTTTATTGACAGAGCGCCATCTCGTTTCAGAATCACTAGTTCCAATATGACGTCACGCCACATAATTCATGCCCATAATGGTTAAGGTTCCTAGTATGTGAATTCTTATTACTCGATGTAAACATATATTTATGACACGGAAGGATAAGTATTTCAAACATGCTATTTACTACTACCATTTTGGTCGAAATGGGCTTGGTTGTATTTCTATAATTATTGAATTTATTAAGTCGTTTAGATTATTGTTTCAACATCCTTTTAAGGTAGTTGAGCAATATTGGCTTAGTGGCTTCAGCGTGTGACTCTCATCCCTTAGGTCGTAGGTTCGATCCTCAGTTGTGCCATGTACTTTCTTTCTATGTGCGCATTTAACATTCGCTCGAACGGCGAAGGAAAACATCGTGAGGAAACCGGCTTGCCTTAGACACAAAAAGTCGACGACCTATTGGATTAACCAATGATCATGAGACGGATACAGAAATCTGACGCCCAGACATAAAAAGGTTATAGTGCCACTGATTTATTTATTTAAGGTGGTTGTATTATAAGTGTTGCCTTCCCGCTTTAAGCTGTCAAAAGCGTTTTTGCTTTACCGTTAATGCTTTTGGTTTAATTATCAAAATATGGTATGGAAAGTAAGCGCCTTAATTGTAGTCGGATTATTTATTTTAGTTACGATTACAATATTTAAATGCATATAACGTCCTTAACATGTTGTAACATCTTTAACATTTCTTCCGCAATGTTTAACTTTATTGAATTCTATTAAGGTACGTTAATAATAAAGGTTTTTTTACATCACAACATTACAAATGTTGTTAATTTGTAATGTGTTGCTAATTTACTTATAGCTAAAAGTTAGTAGTAGATGTATCTATTTATCAAGTCAAGTTATTTCTATGAAGTCATCAACCTATCTTTTTGGCCTACCCACTCTTCTGTTCCCGGGTTGCCCCTTCCACTGTGTTGTCTTTAATATCCATATATTACCTAGTTATTTATTTATTTATACGTTCTAAAACAATGTGTATGCTAAAAAATACAAGAAAATATGACATCACAAAAAATTCACACATCAATTATATTATAACATTAAGCACTATTATTGAAGGAAAAAATTAAACAAACAACCACAAAATAAAAACTATAATATATAGATAATAAAAATATCAATAATAACCAAAAATAAATGAAAACTTAAACCTCATTAATAGCGTGATAAACAAAGTTACGGAAACTTGGCAGACTGTTGTAAAACACATCGATATTTCCATTGATGTTACATGAACAGCTATTTTAGTTCTAAATCTGATGATAGGGTAACGGTTGCTGTAGATTTTTGTTTAATATATTACCTTTTGACTATCTGAATATGTAAGCACCATGTATCTATATAATAATTTAGTTATCTGCTGCATTGTTTTTAATGACACTATGCGCCTATTTTACTTTTAATATACAGTAGAACCTCGATAAGATAAAGTCCAAGGGAAACACAAAATATTTTATGTTATAGAGGTTTTAAGTTATCAAGGTTCTATGTCAGGTAAAGGCTAATATAGAGGTATGTACATGTTTCTATGTACCCTTCCTCCCATTTTTACTTGAATGCATCAGAAGGATGGAAAATTAAATATGTAATCATATTTATTCACATTACTTACATTACATAAAAATAAAACAACAACTAAAGGTTTAGTCTACTTAAAAAAATCTGTGTTTGTCTTTTGTTTTAAAAAATTCACTGTTTCTAAATCGATTTGATTTTCAATGACAAATAGAGAGGAGAATACATTAACACATTAACTTATGATGCAAGTAAGTCGTTGTCACAAAGCTAACCGCCGCAAAGCTTTGAAGAATTTAGATAAAGCAAACAATAGGTAATGTATTGTTTACGTTAACAATACATTAGTAAACACGTGCAAGCAATAAATACCGAAACCATTTGTTTTGACACTCTTATAAAATGACTCATTCACAAACAATTTTATGTTATAGAGGTTGTGGAAACATTTCTTTTAGTTACTGAGGGCCTATACAGAGATTATTTATTTACGTTATAGAGGTTGCGTATTTTAAGTTATAGAGGTTTTGGGCTCTGATGGGAAGGGAACATAGTATTTTTTGAAGTAACAGAGGTTTTTATGTTACCGAGGTTTACGTTATCGAGGTTCTACTGTAGTAGTTTTTTATTCTAGGTCATGGTCTTTACATATAATTATCAAATCAATGGATACAAAATATTATAAAATCTATTTTCAAAGAGTAAGTATGGAGTTTCTAGCCCAATTTACCTTTTGAAACTGGAGTCATTTTAAATCAACTTGTAATTTTGAATTTCAAAAGTGCCGTTTAAAAAGGCCTAATTGAAATAAATGATTTGACTTTGTGTATGTGTATTTAGGTACATTGTTAGAAGATAATATTAACGATGATATAATGCTATATATTAAATAAATCTTGTATGCAGGTATATGTACACACATATTTGTTTGGCATGCTAGACATAACTTTTAATTAAATAATTTTCCCATAACGCCTAATTATTAACAATACCATAACGTATAAATTGTTGCTATTTAATATATTCTAACACGTGATTTACCTATAAGGATATTGCGGAATCGTTTTTTGTTTCTATCTTATATGGATAGCACCTTTGATAGACAGCGCGGCGACCCTGAGCGAGAATGGATATATTTTATAAGGAATTGTGAGAAACATAATTTTATGATGACACTGTGACAACTGATTTATTAAAGGGATTATTGTCATTATACTCGTGCAGCCTATGGGCCTGTTTTACCCAGGAAGCGTAGAATACGTTTCGTATTCAGTATAACACGTTTAGGTTGCTATTGGGCTTATCGAGGTTCTGCAGTGGGTCAAGTGTGTCTGCCGATTTTTTTATAGAAATGTAATCTCGCCTTTGGCTTTAAGAGCCTATACAGCTCAGCTCGGGCTAATTTGGCGAGCGTAGCTCAGCTGGAATAGGCTTAGTTATCTACATATGTTGGCCGAGACCGGAACTGACGGTTTTAATGCCATCATTCGGAAAATCCTTCATGCATCGTGCCAGGCATGGCAGTGGTGGCAGAATGTGTTGATTACAAAGAATTCGCATATCTTAAAACGTTGGTAAACTGTCCAATGTCCATGCTCCACTATAGGAGTTGTTTTTGTTTATTTTCTAACCACTACTAATACTCATACAATCGAATTGTTACTAATTAAAACTACATACGGATATAATCTGAAATAAATGCTTATAATTAATATGTATTGTGAACTATGTATTAAATAATCTCCTTGGGAAAATGTAAGTAGGCTAGGAATATAATAGTTACATCTATACAAAAAAGTATAATACATATTTATAAGAATACTATTTACTGTGGCACTTCGTTCGTATGGAACCTTTAACCGACGGACTTGCTTGGTGAATGTTATTCAGATAGTGGATTAACCCAGAAAGGTGTGTCAGGAACGTAGAAAGTGGAGATCCGTGGTCTCTACCTACCCCTTCGAAAAAGGCGCAAATAAATAAAAATGTATACATTTATACTTGACTTGATAAATAGATTCAACTACTACTAACATTCAGCTATAAGTAAATTAACAACATTTGAAATGTTGTGATGTAATAAAAAAGCCTTTATTATTAACGTACCTAAATAGAATTCAATAAAGTTAAAGATTGCGAAGAAATCCAAAAGATGTTACTACTTGTTAAAGACGTTATATGCATTTAAATATTGTAATCGTAACTAAAATAAATAATCCGACTATAATTAAGTCGGCTACTTTCCATACCATATTGTGATAATTAACCAAAAGCATTAACGTTAAAACAAAAACGCTTTTGACGGCTTAAAGCGGGAAGGTAACAATTATTATAATGCAACAACCTTAAATAAATAAATCAGTGGCACTACAACCTTTTTAGTTCTGGACGTCAGATTTCTGTATCCGTCTCATGATCATACATTTATTAGAAAACAAACAATTACTGAACTATAATAGAAACCGAATAAAGGCAAATATTATACAAATTTAAAATATTGGATGCATCCTAAAACACTTTTTAATAGAAATTATATAAACCTAGGTACTAACTGGTAAGTAGACAATACGTATATAATAACTGTAGTCTACACATAATATGACGTTAGTAATACTTTTAATACATCGCTTAAGGAAAGTATACATATAAACTTTGGTTAAAATCTGTTGCGTAATTTAAAATATCTAAGCAAAGAGACGGCGGGAAACAAATATGTCTATAATGACAGCTGCACAGCGACGCACAACGAATTATTAATAAACGATAATTATAATAACAATAATACTGGCGTAGATAATAGAAAAACAACGTTATCAGAAACAAATTAGCAATTGGTCATAACTCATCACATCTGCCAACGTAATTATTATTGTAACAGCTTGTAAACGCAAGTGCATGCGCAATAAATGGGTTAAGTAAGCTTATCAGAACTACGCAGTTCCGTTATCAGCAACGGCTAGTGCACGGAGATAACTTGGATGGTTTTATGCATACTATTTAGTGGTTAGAATGAGTGGCATATCCCTATCGCTGACAAAATTTTATGTGTCTTCTTAAATTATTATTTTATAAAACATTCCCTGCTCGATCGATCTTCAATCCTCCTAGAATGAGCCATTGCGTTTCTTGACGTCTAGCTAAAGAACTTATAATCCTATTTATGAATTTCCAGGTCAGGTCCTAGCCTCCAATCTAGTTCATCTAGAAGAACAACATTGTGAAGACGAACGGTATCAGAGCGTCTAGAAAGTAAATCTTTGAATAGGTCAATATAGTAAAGACGTGTATGAGGGACTTGCTTCAACTCCAAGTAGCCAAATGTCTAGCAGCAGTGCAGGATCATTGAAGTTGTCATCATTGTCTATGAGATGACCCACTTTGGGTTGTTGCACCGGCAAAGGTTGTCAGTTAAATTTGTGTCATTGCAAAATATTGATTGAATATTATTTATTGCATAAACCTACCCTTGCTTACCAGCATCGTACGCTCGCTTATCGAATGTTTCACTTTTAATTGCTATTTAAAACTAATTAATTATAATAAATGTGTTGTATTTATTTCAATAGTTGCTTGACAAATAATAACACGTGATAACATTTAGTTTCGAGTATTTTCTTTATTATTTTGTGTATGGTTTATATTATAAACAGCCATGCTTATTTGACTTATATAATATAATGTACCGAAGTTCTTGTTAATTTGAATATTCATTTTTTACACATTAAATGTGAAAATATGAATAAAATTATAATGTAATTAAAGCTGATCGTTAAATAAAATTATACGAAAAACTCGTACATTATAGTAAGTGAATATAATGTGACTTTGAATTCAAATGTTTCTTCAGCTCTGCTATTAATCCGCCAGAAGCCATGCCAAGCTTCTAGTTAAAAAAATGTAGCGCCTCTGATAGCGATAAGGAGATAATATAAGTATTAAAGATAAATTCTGTTGATTAAGTAATCTTGCTATTAGCCTGAAGGAACTTGCCGGCTCAGTACGAGCCTAATAAGATTCAACTAGCTTAGCCCAGCCAGGAATAAGCCTAGTCTAGCAAGACTGAGACCTGAATATAATCATATTGCTATAAAGGCATTTTAAACAGATTCTCGTCAATTTTTACATGACGAAGAAGTGCTTTCAAGGAATTCTAGCGGGTGGCGTAAGGTAGTTAGTAAATCAACGATATTTGATCTACTTTTTAGTAAACGTATCTCTTGATGCATAACGATTCAATATAACGCATTTCTTCCAATCAAATAAACTAACGAAACCTCTTTGCTTGATATTGAATGCCTTCTCTAGGCATGTCTATGTATCTCGGTTTAGTGTATTTCATACCCAATCCTTTTCTCCAACTGGCCAATTTTGTCCAATGTACTAGAGGATCTTATTATGTATTTTTAATATTTTTAAATGTGACTCACATCTTATATAAATAATTCTACTGTACGTGTGTATGTCACTGAACTCCTCTTAAATGGTTGAACCGATTTGAATGGATTTTTTTGTATGCGTTGGGCATACAAAAAAGAGGGTTGGGTTTAGATACAAGAGTGAGCCCGGCAGTTGACGTTGCAGTCACTACTTTCATACTTTGATTATTATCCTAATCACTTGAAATATCATGCATTTGTCGGGTCCGCTAGTGTATCATAAAACTGTACAGGATGAAATCGCTATCACTATATCCACAAATTCTGTAGCGATCATAAAATAAATCAAACGGGTTTACGACCTAACTATACTACCATTAAAATATGGTGAAACGTTTAGCCTTTGCGCAGAAAAAGTGCTCTCTGAATTTTGAACAATAAGTAAATTAAAACATGGTTTAAACCGTGAAGATGATCGTAAAATCGTGATTTACTGCCGATGTTATGGTCAAGGTACGGATAGTTGAACTGACGCAAAAAATAACTTAATGATAATAATAAGTATATGTTACTGTTGAGACTAATTTAATATTTATTAGATTTTCAATTAAAATATTATTAGTGTAAACACATTGCCAACACAATTTCCGCATTGTATTCTGTGCTCATCAACCCGTTAGGATATTTTTTTTCCTGAGTTTGAGTTCCAGGTGTTCTGGTCATGTGGATCAACCTCTGACACAGGGATATAGTGTCTTGATTTCTCAAATGCCTTGAGTCACTTGTACATACCCTTTTTTATGTTATATCTATTGTAATTTAACATATTTTGTGGAAACCGCATTCATTTTTGAACGTTGATAAATAAAATCTTTGATTTTTAAATGTTTAAAAAAAAAATTAAAGAAATACAGTATAGCACAAACTTTACATAAAACAAAAATTAAGTATATAAATAATTTTAAAAATCTATGAATTATTTTATATTTACTGTCTTCTCTTTTTCATACAGTAAATGAAACCATAAAATATCTCATCTTAACCGAATATACTTCCATGAATAACTTAGAGCGTGGTTAAACTTTTTGATGTTGTTAGAATTTTTGAGCGAGTGAAATTGTGATGTTAGTTTCTTGTTCGAGTTTCTGATGTCCGTTAAATATGCATTGGATTCTAGATTATTTTCAAAATTGACACAATAATACAACACGCTGTATACGCCTCAATTCTTGCGATTATTGCACAAAGTACTTATAACGCCTCTCAGCATTTTAAGAGATATTGAAATAATGAAACAATTACAAATTTAAATCTCGGAGTCTATTGAAAGACAAGATGGTGGATGTTTAAAATCAGTATTACTATTTAAAATAAGATTGATTATTTTTCACGACCCGATTTAAAATGGCACGACAATTAATGTGTCAGAAAAGTTTTAATTGGTTAACGATTTTATCCGTAAATTATTTAAATGCGGCGGAAAACGTCAATTATAGGTATTTAACTACGAATTTTATATCGATATGTGTATGTTTTCACTCCGAAGAGCGCTTGATTGGAACCCGCAAGGAAAGCGGAAGCGTGGCCATCCATGGCGCTGTACAGTTGCAGATGAGGCAAAGAGAGCCAGAAGGACTTGGAGCGAGGTGAAAAGGCTCAAGACCGAACTCGATGGAGACTCACTATGGACGCCCTCTGCCCCCTCTAGGGCTTACTAACGTAAGATATGTACGAAACAAATAATATAAGAACTGACCAATTCATATGACTAATAATGTAAAATGTTAAATTCCTTTAAAGACAAATTTGCGCGCCATTGTGTGTGGCAGAATATGCGAATTTACGATTGTACCACCTTACACATTTTTGTACTATATTCATGCAAAAAATTATTATTATTATTAGGACATTAAGTAAGTAAGTCATGTATGTATGTATAAATTATATATGTACATTTGGTTATTTTATCCTGCTACGAGTATATATATTCATCAGCAAAACTTAGCGCGACTATGACTACCGTATGTTAACTTTTAACTGTCCCTGTTATGAAACATAGTATTATAATATCATTAACATAACATTTTCTTCAAAGATATATTTTGTAAACCAACCCCCAAAGCTCGATTTTTGCATTTCTCAAAGACATGCGAACTTTAACTAGCCTGTTGATTCTGGTTATGGGCGATTAGCTATAAAATACATCATGATAATATCATTGCGATCTCACAGCTGGCTATTATAACATCTATCAAAGTTTTGGCTTCAAAATGCTATAGAATTTGGCAAACACAATGTAAAATGACGTAGAAGAGCAATAATATTTTATTATCGTAGAAGAATATGCAAAATTGTGTCTATATATTATACACGTGCCCTTTAACCCGAAGACAATTTTTCTCAGCTCTGAAAAGGAAACGTATTGGCTACTTGGGGACATACTTACTTCCAATTTGTCGTCAAATTAACAAATTATGTATAATATGTAAATATGTACTTTACATAATTAAACTAATCAATATAAATCTATAAAATAAAACACTTCTTGATGTAATTAAGGCCAGCATCGTGGATGTTGATTAGGAAAGTATTAAAAACGACTTTAAACTATTTAATAACCTTCTTTAATAAAATCCCAGAGGCTCTTTTATCACTGCCTTTCAATAAATTTAAGAAATGTGTTAAAGAAAGGCTGTGTAAAAAGGCTTACTATAAAGTCAACGATTATCTAGTTGATAAAATGGCCTGGGACTAGTGCTAGACAGGCTACTTCTAATTAATTTGCGATATTTGTTTTAAATAAGTGTTGTTTGATGATTTGCTGTTTTAAAAGAGTACCGAGAGTTTTTTACGCCGGCTTTTTCTCTCGGCCTACACCCTCTGTCTTCTTTGCCGATGAGTAGGGATGCCTTCAAATTTAATGACGTGGAATAAGTGATACATGTATCTTATGTTCCAAATAAACATATTTTATTTAATTTTTTTATTTTTAACACTTATGACGTTATTCTACATTGAATTTATCAAAGTAAATTGTTACTATCACTACTTTAAATGCAAAATACACACGCGAAACAAAAACAAAAATAATAATTGAAATATAAAATAATAAAGAAACACATATTTAAATACATAACTATTTATACTTCTAACATAAAGCAAACATTTTGTCAGTTCACTCAACGGACTATTAAAAAGGTCCGGTCTCAATATTTCAGACTGTCGGTTAACGTCAAAACGAAAAATTATTTTAGGGTCAGGTGGGGTAAATGCGAGTACTATAACTAGATTGACTTGTTATTTTGTGGTCTTTTACAATTTACAAATAATTTTTACTGTGAATATTAAACATGTTTTAGGCTTTTGTTTGATGTAATTACTTATAATTAATGATGGATGATTACAGATTAATTCTCTATTCCATTTTCCCGATGTAAAGGGGTAAATGTAAAAAATATGTTAAAATTCTAATAGTGTAGATAGTTACTAATCTGGGGTAATTGCAATAAAATACGCAAATTGAAATATACTTTGGTTTTTATTGCAACGAGATTGGTGAAAATCTGTCAATCCATCAGATTCAATAAGTTGTCTGAGTGTAGTGCAAGAAGTACTTTACGTGTATAAGAGATGCCAGCACTAGTTTATTTTGTGTGTAAACAGTTAAAGTTATGGTATTACATTTGCCCCGTTCATGCGTTTACCCCCCCTGACTATACGTGATTTGCACCATGCACATTTTTCAAACAAAAACACCCTTTTACTATAGATTTGCTAAGATTGCTGAATAATCAATTAGTAATATAGCAATTAAATCTGTTTATCTGGTGGCAACTGGTGCTCCAGCTGGTCCAGCTTACCCGTGTAGGTTATCTGTGCAATTACATGCATTGACCCCACAGATGTTTATTGTGTACATCATAAAATAATTCTAATGTGTGTCCAGAATATTCGAGTATTACATTATATTATAACTTAAACATTTTATATATTTCAGTTACCCAAAGTTAAATAAACTGAATTAAAACAACGGGGAAAAAACGTATTGAAATTAAAAATCGTGTTCATTTGTTTTTAATAGGCAAATATGTGATTAAGCCTTCCGTTCCTATACGCTATCGATTTGTTTCTTCACGATGTTTTTCCTTCACGGTACAATCAAGTGTTGAATGCGCACGAATACACAGAATAACCATTGGCACACCTGAGGTTCGAACCTACGACCTCACAGAAATACTTGTAAGCACTTAAAACCCATTATCGCATTAGTTAATTCCTGTGTAGTAATCTTAAAATAAGTTTTCCACTTAGAGATATTATTTCATTTGTATTTCTTAAAATATGATACTTGTGTATTAAATTTAACTGGTAACAATTGTATACACAATAAAATGCGTTTTCTATTTAAATAAATGAAAAAAGAAAAGTTCTTTCACAATGTTAGTAATATAATTGTCTGAATTTCGGAAAAAGGAAAAGTTTTTCTTTTTGTACAGAAGGTCAAGTATAAATATCTATGAGTTAGACTCGGTTAGAGGGTTATGATGCCTGTCCGAAGTAAGTGAGGCCACTTATTCAAAACGCTTAGATCTGTATGCAAATTAGCGTAGTCCAGTAAGTTTCTCGTTATATCTGAAGTTAAATTGCTTGTATTAGCTTAAAATGTACGTAGATTCATTTGTAATTTATGTTAAGTATTCAAACTTCTATATTATTACACGCTTTATATTAGCTTCACCTGTATGTATGTATGTATGTATGTAACCGACTCCTTCGGACTCGATTTCGACCCACTTTTAACGTACAGATTTAATTTAAACTTTGGGCACCTGTCAAAGATCGATGACAATGCAATAATCCGAAAAAAAAATAAAAAAATTAACTAAAAAATAAAAAATAAATAATAGTTAAAAAAAACTAAAAAACACACTTTTAAAGCACATCAAACTAAAAAGTGAAAAATAATTCCTAGGCGCTCTGTGCCATATTTTTCGTCTATCGAGCAACCCACGCTTTTTCACAATAATACCAGTATTTTTTGTTCAATACCATTTTCAGCGTAAATTAGGAATTATTTTCACTTTTTCGTTTAATGTTCTTTAAAAGCGTGTTTTTTATTTTTTTTTAACTATTATTTATTTTATAATTATAGTAGTTCTGAAACATAATCTAAAACTTACAAATAATGTAAAGCAAGTATACGGCAAAATTATATTTACAAATATTCAAGAGGCCATTAAGTTAAATCTATTTGATCTTTTTTGTCAATTAAGTCCTACGCTGCTTCAAAGGAATATTTCAATTAAGATTTTTTTAATTTCCGTAAAAAAATTCTTAAATGTAGAGATGTTATATTTTGAAGAAGCTTTCTTTTAAAGTGTTTGCCATAGGCTATATCTGGTAATCTGATACACCCGTTCACATATACACACAGTTGTTTATAATTAGTCAAATCAAAAAATGCATTGTATATATTAAATAAAATAATATGCAAGTGCCAGTATTTATTTTACTTTCATAGCATTTGCTAAGATTAATTATGGCACTTTTAAAATTATATTAAATTTAAACTCGTTTGAATTAATATACACGTAAATCTAATAAAACTTTTAATACTTGAGGCAGAATATTTATTACTCATAATAACTGTGGTAATAATTTGTGCATAATTATAATAAAAATGATATTGATAGCAGCAAGAACAGTACACAATATAATAGTCAAAAAATTATATATTCATTTTAAATATTAATTTAAATTTTAATTTTAATAACATATAATTTAATAATTAAACTATAGGTTAGATAGATCTGTGTAATAATATAGGGCCTTCAAATACAATTTCTTTGCGTCCATCTAGAATCTAGATTGTAGACCAATAAAAAACATTTTTTAACTGAAAAACATAATTAAACGGCTGATGTTTACAAACATTGTCAAACTGTAGAAAGTCAAAAAGGTAGACATCTAGGACTTTTCAAGATATGCATTTTTGAAGTTTTGTATAATTAAAAAAATATATACTACTAGCAGACCGGTCAAGCGTTGCTGTAGCTAAGGTTTTTGTTATATTACATAGTAGTAAACTATTCAAGGGAAACGGTAGGACAACTTATATGAAAGGTAGATAGATGATAGCTTATGTGAAACGTTGGTACTTTTAACACAGCGCCCATCTGTTAAAATTGTATCAAATAATAAACAAATTTTTGCAAAAAAATAATATTGCGGGTATAAATTGAGATGTAAGCTATCCTATCTTTTAAGTTAGATCAAAATGCACACGGTGTGCAAATTTGATTGATATCGGTTCGGTAGTTTAGGAGTCCATAGCGGACAAACAACGTGACACGTAATTTATATATATTAAGATATGAAATGCACGCTTGGCAGACCTGCAGTGTTCGTTTAAAAATCCAGCGAAATGATAAATAATCGCTCGCTAATGTCGGTAAAAATTTCAAAACACAATAATAATATAGTCATACTACGAATAATAGCATTAATTATCCATAATACTTTTCCTCAGATTCGCGGACTACAACGCACTGTAATATTTAAAATCAGTAAGTAAATGTTATTACATCTACCTACTATCATAATGCAGACATCTGAGAGCCCCCGAGGCAGACACGAGCAAATGTATCGATGTTTTTTATGTAATAGGAGGTAAATGGGCAGGAGGCTCACCTGAAGTTAAGTGATACCGCCGCCCATGGACACTCACATTGCCAGAAGGCTCGCAAGTGCGTTACCGGCCTTTCAAGAATTGGGACTCTCTTTTCTTGAAGGACACTAAGTCGAATTGGTTCGGAAATACTTCAGTGGGCAGCTGGTTCCACATAGCGGTGAGGCGCGGCGACAGACGTCGAGGTGATACGGATGGTATTTTGTATTTGACGTCCGATAATGAATATATATTTATTTTTATATATTAAATTTAAACCTCTGTAGTTTAAAAACGCGTACTTTGCTGTATTTGTCATATTGATCCGAACTTGAATTCCTATCAATACGAAATACGAGCTTAAATGCTCGCCAGCTCCCTAGCTATTATAATAAACAAACTATGAGGAAGAACAGTAATGACCGGTATTAAGATATTTTCTAGCAAATGTCTGCGCAGTTGACGTAATTGCATACGTATTATATGTATGAATTTGCAATTATATGTGGCCAGATGTGAATTTAAATTAGAGGCATTAGGGAGAAAAAACAGCCATGCAAGCCGTTACATCAAATTGTATTTAGTAGTGTTTTACTGGAATTTAAATTGTATTTGACGTAAATGTAAATCTAACATGTATATAATTCTCGTGTCACAATATTTGTTCCCATACTACTCCAAAACGGCTCGACCCATTCTTATGAAATTTTTTATGCATATTCAGTAAGTCTGAGAATCGGCTACTATCTATTTTTCAAATCCCTAAGTGATAAGGGGTGCCCACCTTTAAAAAAATATATTTTTTTATATTATATGAAAAAACACATACAACCCTAAATTTTCCCCCTCGACGATCAACCCCCATTTTTATTGTAGATAGTTATTTTTATTGAAATAAAAAAGAAATCCTAGAAATAATATACATGGCAAAGCGACGTTTGCCGGGTCAGCTAGTTATATATAACATATTAAGAAATTTGGATTAAGAGGTAATCGTCGAAACTGAAGCCTTTTAAAGACAAATCCTACTATACATATAATCGAATAATTTTGTGACCGCTATAATTATTATATAGCTCTCTAAGGTATAATTAATCATCAAACAAAATTCTATTAAAAAAAATTATATGTCAACTTTACAACCTAAAGCTTTTTAGTAAGAATTCACTTTCCGTTTAGACTGGAACTAATTTATTAAAAATAGTAACCGTCTTAATAGTTTAGAGATTTATTAGACTGGACTGTGGACTTTAAAGACAAAAAAACTTATATTACCAAGATAAATTTACACATCATCTTTTCAAAAGTTGTAAAAGTTTGATAAGGTTCTATTTCCGGTCAACGACCTCAAACATCAAAGTAAACAGTTGCCGAACTGAGACAAATATCTTAATGATATTCACTCGACTAATAAAGATTTGATTTTCAGCTCCGTCACTCGAAGTAATTCTATACTGGGCTATTGACTTTAACGCTACACATACATATTTATATTAAATAAATATCTGGACTGTTAATAATATCGTATTTACAAAATATAATAATAAAGAAATAATATTCGATTATATTATGCGTAAAATATTTTTAAACCACATGACTAAGTTTACTACGCAGCGGATTCTTTATTAATTTCCTGGCGACGCTTTGTTTAGGACAGAAGATACAGTATATACGAAACATGACAGGCAGAGGAGATAAAAATGTACAAGATAAGACCCTGTATAACTTTTGTAAATAATATAAAACATAATTTAAAAAACTCAAATCAAATCATCGTATGTATTACAAAAACAAATCGTTCACACATTATAATGTCATCGATGACACATTAATTAAGGAAATACCGTAATAATTAAAAAACTGTAAATTCAAACTGACAAATTAAATAAGGATTACAAAGTTTGTGGTATGTAATTTTTTGCAGACAATTACCGTGTTCATTCCATTTCCTTTAACAAAGAAAATACTGGATCGAGGACAAAGAAAATTTAATAATGTGTAAAATTACAACAAATATTGTAAAAACGTTTTGAGGCTAATTGCTCGCTTTATATACAGAATTTTAATCACTTTTGTAAATACAAATATATTTTAATATCTTTTAATTATTAGTTATCAGGGAGTTAAACTGTGTATACTAATTCATTTAAAAAGCGTTTAAAATAATCCAAAAATAATGAAAAAATGTGCATTTTTATTTAATTAGCTTCCAGACGGTTATCCGTTTGACCAGTGGTAATATTGTTGGAATTAGATATTACTCAGTTTGGATTATTTAAAGCTTCAATTTCTCGGAACGTAGATGTTTTTTTTTATAATAATGATAATTTATTGCAAGAATATGGTACAAAAATGTGTAAGGTGGTACAATCGTAAGTTCGCATATTCTGCCAACACAATGGCGCGCTAATTTGTCTTTAATTATATTTCGTGTTCCGACTAAAGTTCCAGGGTTCATCAAATTCGATTCTGTAGTTTTTGATATATGACTAATTCGTTTTGCTACAAAATAGGTAAATAGTGTATTAATGAAATTAAGTGCACTTAAAATAACACAATTGGTCGCTTTTAATGTACAGTATTATGGTTCTTGATTAACATTTGTTTACTACGTTTGGGAACACGTAGAATAGTAGAATAGTAGTGTCCGTAACAGTAGGAGAACTATTTTAGGTCTGTGCTTAGATTTCTGTATCTGTTCGTAATAATTTATTTATCTAATAGACAAGTAGGTGATCAGCCTTCAGCACACGCCGTGGATATAGATCTAAGACATGCCGGTTTCCTAAAGATTTTTACCTTCGCCGTACTACTACTAGTGCGTGTTAAATGTCACGGAAAGTCCTATGTAGCACCGCCGGAGCTCAAACCTACGACCTCAGGAATGAGAGCCGGACGCTGAAGTCATCAGACCTACACATACTTATTAATTATAATTTTTAGAAATAGCATAGGTACATAAAAACACAAAAATTTAAAAACAACTATAGATGTAGAAAGGTTTTCATTTGTAGTTTATTTTTTTCACAATTTAACAATATATCATTCTTTATTCTTATCAAAAATGCATGCGATGATATCTCTTAAATAAAATTTTATACTTTACCATTTTTTTCCCTGATTACAAAAACTTGGATTGAGTGTAAGTAATGCGCAAAATTACATAATTTCAAAAACATAATTAATGAGTTCAAATCATGTACAATTCGAAACAAAAGACATAAAAAAATGTTAATTGGACAGAGTCACGCCGGTATCAATCGGGCCGAATATTTGCATGGCTTTTAGATATGCCACGACGATTACGCCGAAACGTACTGTCGAGTCAAAAAGGGGTTTTCTCGTACAAGCAAAAATATTTTTAAACCCCTTCCTACCTTATTTGGACCAAGAGAGTTTCTTCGTGATAAACGCTTCACTCAAACTGAAAGATGTTCTGAACTGAAGTAAAACTGTATATAAAAATTCAGCATAGGCATAGGAATTGACTTATATACGCACTTTCACACATATATTGATATATTTATGGTTATATCTACTAAAACACTAGGTCTAGTTGGCAATAGGTTTAGTTTAGAAGAAATATTGTTACTTAGAACATCAGAGGTTTTGTACAAAATATTTTATTATAATTGTAAAACAAAATTGAATACTCCATACAAAATACAATAGATATTCTTTTGTTTATTAAATCTTTTTTTATTGTATTTGAGTGTACTTTTACCATAGTATCGTCAGATTCGTCAGCACTCAGTCGTTACACGTGATACCCACGCAGCGAAGCGTGCAGATTTTTGTGAATTCACCTTTTTTGAATAAGGCACCTGTTATAAGGACACTTAAAGAAACAACTTGGAAATGTTTTTATCTTATAATTTAATATTTATTATTATAGAAATAATAATAATATTTCATAGTATTTAAAACAATCAGATTTAAAATACTTTATATATACGGCTTGTGTAGTAAAAATATTTTGTATTTTCTAAAAGTTCTGTCGGTTCTATACGGACACTTTTGCGGTTTATGTAGTCAAAGAATATATAGTAGAAGATACTTTAGGGTTATTTTATTATTATAGAAAATATTTTTTCTAGTATTATATTACTTATGAATGTAGTACTTGAAGACGTTCAAGTTCCTAAAGGGTAGGACAGTAATGCGGTAAACCTGCGAGTGCACACATACATTACAATATATGGTGGATGTGTGAAGAGTATTTTCACATAATAAATAAGTATTTGTTGTATTTACTATGACTATATACAAGCTATAGCTATAGACTATAGCACAAGCTTCACTTTAAACAATAGCTCGCTGGTTCACCAGCGTAAACTTCGTGTACCTATTTCAACAAGATTTTTTGCTATGTGTAATGTTTGCTGTCTGATGTTTTGTTGTTTATGAATAAATAATCGTTATAGTCAATTAACATACCCTTATGTATTAAACCTTTCTCGATAATCTCACTATTAGTGAATAAATCCGTGAATTAGTTTATATTTATCGCGTTCATATAAGTACAGACGCGGCCGAGAAAAATCGGTTTATAATATGTAAGCAAAAATAATGATGAACGCGGTCTTATCGCCGAAACAATGCAACGTTCCAGAAATCAAATTTAAACAAAAAATTCTGTAATCTGTGACTTGAACCGTGTCCCGCCCTTATTGTTACGACTGACACCAAAAACTGCTAAGTTTTGTTGCAATGAGTGTAATTCATAACGATAATATCTTACGTCTCTGAATAATTAGTATGCTTAAACAATTAAAGCATTTTAATTTTTTTACTGTTATACAAATTTATCGTGTTATTTTTTGGTTTATACAAGACCTCTTTATAACCTTTCGTGAGCGAACATAGTGAATGATTGTATTCTACGGAAGATCTACTACACTGATATTAATGTAGGTTGCATTATATGCCGCACACTAAAATAAATAAATACAAATAAATTAATGGCGCTACAACCTTTTTAGGTCTGGGCCTCAGATTTCTGAATCTGTTTCATGATCATTTGTTAATCTAACAGGCAAGAACGTGATCAGCCTTCTGTGCCTGACGATGTTTTCCTTCACCGTTCGAGCGAATGTTAAATGCGCACATAGAGAGAAAGTACATTGCTGCACAGCCAGGGATCGAACCTACGACTTCAGGGATGAGACTCGCACGCTGAAGGCTCTAGGCCAACACTAGTTGCACATAATATACTACAGCTATTAGTTTTATTTAAGATAAACAAAACTGCCGTCTTCAAGTCTTAGGAAAAATAAACGTTATACCTACGAGTTGTGTCGCTATAACGTTGACTATCTTGGCATATATTTTACTCTTGCGACTAAAAACTAAATATTCCCAAAAAGGACATAGCAATTATTATGCAATAAACTTCATGTGTAGAAGGTTGACAATTACAATACTGTGGTTGAACGGAAGAGCCTTGTTCCCACACTCACGTATCGGGTTCAAAGTTTTGCGAATCGCAGCCGGATCCTCTAGACCTTGGACTGTGTAAGGGAAGCCTGCGGTCAGACGGGGAAACCGATGGTTTTGCATACTCCATACCCGATATGTAGTTAGAAGAACTAGTAAAACTAGACCTGGTAGTAATATTTATTTTGTGTATAGGAATTTATTTTTAAGTGTGAAAGCAGTTATCACAAAGGAATTGTTTTTGCATAATTCCGATCCGAAAGATCATCCATTCAATCCCGACGATGAATTACTATATAACTCTGAAATGCCACTGGACTATTATCTGTACTAAGTGCGTCGATAGCTGATTGTCAAGAGGGTCAGGTGGGAGTAGAAGTACGTACAGAGGATGGGAAAAGTATACGTCGTATAAAGGAAGTGAAAACTTAAATGTTATCTTAACTGTAAATTAAATAAACGTAGTAAGGTATATTACGCAATAATTATAAATTTTGACAAATAATTTACAAAAAAGAGGTTTTTTGATTGACTAGCAGCTTCTTCCTGTCTCCCCTGGCGACGCCCTTGAGCGAATTAGCTTTATTAAATCAAAGAAAATCTCTCTAAAATCTTAACCCCAATTTTCTGTCCTCAATGAATCAATCCTAACCCCCTCTGCGTAAAAAATACAAGCAATTTTTCAAATACAGCAAAAAACCTTATCCAATATAAAACATTGCATTATAAATCAATGTCAATGAATATTTAATCAATCTGTATGAGGTATTGTCAGCTAATCATCGTGGCTCTTTGCCAATAAAAAAAAAAACATTTATTATAAGTAATTTGTATGCGACAGGCCATTAATGTTTTTCACGTGAGTCGACTGATAACTTTATTGTTAATTGGAGGACAGAAGGTTGAACAATGTCATAGAAGTAAAACCTTTGTGGAGAATCTAAAAAAAATACAAATATTTACATATACACGCCAATTATTGCTCCAGTGATTAGTATGTTATTTTCTTTTTTATGTAATAGGAGTCAAACGGGCACGAGGCTCAGCTAATGTTAAGTGATGCCGCCGCCCATGGACACTCACAATGCCAGAAGGCTCGAAAGTGCGTTGCCGGCCTTTCAAGAATTGGTTCACTTTTCTTGAAGGACCCTAGATCGAATTGGTTCGGAAATACTTCAGTGACTGAAAATCATGTTTGCTGACCGGTTCTCAAATGTCAAAAAATTTCAATGTTTTCCTAGTTTAACATTGGTGGTGTTAGAACACCCATATTGGGTGATCACCGGTTACCAAAAACACGGTTCGGTACGTAAATTATATGAAATAAGTGTCTGTATGCACCTACGTTAACGCGCAGTCTTATAGAGGCTGTGTCTGCTACGTTTCTGGAAGGCAAATCTTCTTAAGCAATTAAAATCTAGTCGTCAGTGCCTTCTAAACCACCTGGAATCGAACCCAGGGACAAAGAACAATATAATTATATTCCTTATGGGTGTACAATAATGTCATGGAACGGAATCGGATTCTTAAATAGATATCGCAAATTTGTGAAATCATCGCGAGACCTTGAACAAAACGGACTGTAAATCCGTAAAATTGCTCTTATTTGAGCAAAACATGAGCTATTAATGGAGCACATGAGCAAGACGTTGCAGGAAGTGAAACAAAACGCACACGAGCTCGATGCGTTTATAAATACTGCGCTCACCTTCACTACACCGAAATTATCGCGTTCAGTATGGTACAATTCATAAGCTGTTGAGATTGTGGAGGAAGGATGTTGTGCACTTCCTCTAACCAAAACCGGCAATTGACGACGGCTGGTGGTGAATTTATCTTTTTTTTACGAAACAGTTATGAATAAGAAAGAAGAAGCGCCATATAATTTCTAGTCTCTAAAAAGCTGAGATGCTGATCGTTGCAAGCCCTGCTAAGCTGACTTCTCCCAGCTCAATATACTAAGGAAGTTAGGGCGATTTGAGAATGACCCTTGCTGTATCGAAAGTCATCATAAAGCAACATGCAGAGGAGACAAGAAGATAAATATATCCTTAGTAATCGGAATAAATTCGTTAGCGCGATTCATAGTATGACGTCATCGTGTTGCGCACGCAGCCGCAAGATCCGCCGCGGGATCTTATTGCAAAAATGCACAACTCACTACTAACATATTACACTCAATTTAACTAAATAATATTACTTTAATGTTGCTTGGTTATTTTCAAATATACTGTATGAAAATTTAATTCTATTTAAATTTAAATTCGTTTAGAAATAAAATTGTATGAACAGGCAAGAATACGTCTTGTCCGTTATAAACAAAACATATACAGATATTGACACACTCCACTCAAGCGGTCATAAAGGGCTTACAAAAAAACACTTCCATATCTTTTGCCTTGGGCCAGACCACGAGTGCAACACACTGCGCGGCGTGGCCCTGACTGGGCTAAGGCCAGTCGCCTTAGGGTAAACATTGTGCCATAAAATTTGCGAGAAGCGATTTACTCCGCACATAAAATAAATTTCACCCATTTACATATTTATACAGCTTGATAATACTGTGTCTATATTTTCGTTTCGTAAACAATTTGTATAAATATTATCTTTTCAGGATGTAAATAGCAAATGTCTCGAATGTGCTATTCCGTGCATCCCTTACATCGTAGACGAAGCCATATATATATATTTGTTTTTATATACAAGGAGGCAAACGGGCAGGAGATTCACCTGGTGTTAAGTGACCCATGGACACTCACATTGCCCGAAGGTTTGCAAATGCTTTGGCGGCCTTATAAGAATTGGTACGCTCTTTTCTTAAAGGACCCTAAGTCGAATTTCTTCGGAAATACTTCAGTGTACAGCTGGTTCCACATAGTGGTGATGCGCGGCAAGAACTGCCTTAAGAAACGTAATCTATATGTATATATAAGAAAAATTGTCTTCGTTTGAGGCGGCCTAAACCACTGATCGTATCGACATGAAACTACTGCCATTCGATGCGAATTTTTTCCTAGATGAGAGGTTTTGTAGAGGTTTATGGCTATTTATTTTTTAAATTCCAACGTTCCTTCATCTTTTTATTTGCTGCTGATGAAAATTTATCCCGCTCATAAAAACAAAAGACAAGCATTTTCTCTTGATTATTTTGTTGTCATGGATTTCAACGGAGTATATTAAACGGATTATGTTCTTTTACATTCAGCTAAGAATCTACTCACACACTCCCACCCACCAACTCCCACTTATACCCAATGGAATAACTGATGAAAAATAATTATCTATTACAATTCGCCCAGCGAAGCGGGCGAGTAACGGCTAGTATATTATAAGACCAAAACTTACCGATTTATTATCTGAGCTAATATATATAATCTGTAGGATCTGATCGATCTGGATACTGTTTCATTCTACTCTGCGCCATTAAGACATGGCCTAAAACATCGATTACCTTTACCATAACTAATTAATATTTCCTTTTATGGCCTAGAACGGCCTTTAAAACATCGATTCAGATCAAACTTGGACTCTTAACATGTAGGTAGATACTGAATTAAATATTGCAAACGTTATCTAGTAATAAATAAAGCTGATGTTATGTAAAATGAGAACGTGACCGTAATGAGACAACAGTATTTGTATCAGGCTAATATTGCATCGGACGTCAAAACAAAAACGACATCCATTACAAAGCAATTACCAGCTTTATCATAAAGGGATAAACACACATTTGGAAAATGACCACTGATATATAATTAATTCTGTGAAACAGATAATAACAGTATAAAAATGTTATCGGAACGTTTACGTTTGTAATTTATTATTCAATAATTAGTAGTTATTTGAAATGGGAATTATTCTTATAATACAACTACACTTGAAGACTGTACGGAATAACCACGTATTTGAAAATAAAGAACCTGCAATAGTAATGTCTAATCTTTAATCTTTACAAATACCTTTAACTAAACTTTAATCCATTGTGTATAGGAATTAAAAAAGTACTAATTTCGTAATCCATGGTCCTAATTCCGGTAGCGGAAGCGCGCATTTCGTATTGGTTCGGTTTGGGAACTATATTTTTCGTAATGATCGAGAAATTAATTTTCCCAAGTGTGTATAATCTCCCTAAATATCCAATTATCGCACATTATCACCAGCAAAGCGCAAGGCCTGCCCTTGACTCACACAACACCCTTCAAGGTCTCAACGCAAATTAATGTTTTGCATGTTTTATACCTAACTACTTATATGCACTAAATTCAGTGTTATTAGTCACAATTAATTTGAAATCATATGTAGACGGTTCTACACAAAATGTCAAATATCAACGAATTTCCAAACTCGACAAAAACAAAAATTAAAAAAATAAAAACATCCCCGAATCTGTTTATCTTACACTTAAGCGTTCTAAACATTCCTAATGAAATTGACAAAAAACAATCTCTTAGCTTAGCATAACCCTAGAATTTAAAATGGCAATTTACGTTCAAAAGCGCGCGAAAATGGAACGCGCGAAAATAAAATGGCGGACGCTCGCCGCGTGATAGCAACTTAATTTCCTAGCCGTTAAGTTTAATTGCCCTCATAAAGTTCTATTGTTTTTCGTTTCGATCCCGTTCTAGTGCAGTTACCACCTCGTTTGACCCATTCAAATGAAAATGACATTTCCTTCGAGTTTTTTAGCCTTTCAAAATGGCAGTTCACAATAAGAAAGTTTGTTTTGATGCGTTTCATTAAAACAATATTCAGATTTGAGTGCAAATGGGTCGAGATTCGTGGAAACGACGCTGTTTGTTTAACATAGAATTTAAGGTGTTTTCTAATATTTTCGCAAAGAGATAAACGATTTAAAACCATAACCGTTGTTTGAAATGTAATATTAAAAGTACCCTTTGATTCAAAAAATTGAAATTAGTAATTGTATATGTAAAGCAATCCATTTACTATTAAATTAAGTTCTCTCTGTCTGTCTAATTATGTTTATACCGTGATGAAAGAAGACGTCAATGTTTTTCAAATCAAATCAAAATCAATGATTCATATAGGTAACACAATGTACACTTATGAACGTCAAAAAAAGAAATATACATTTTGTTAACACAATAAAGGGACATTTTACTTTTTGATAACATTTTTTTATGTAACAGAAGGCTCATCTGATGTTTAAGTGATACGCCGCCCATAGACACTCACATTGCCAGAGGGCTCTGAAGCCCGTTGCCGGCCTTTAAAGAATTGGAACGCTCTTTTCTTGAAGAACCCTAAGTCGAATTGGTTCGGAAATACCTAAAAATGCTCAATTGTGGAACAACGAAGGTCAAGGCGATACGAGTGGAATTTAGTATTCTGCCTCGACGCCGGATGATGAAACTCAGCTGCAGGTAATAATCCGAACAACTCCTCTGAACACGCTCCGTGGTAAATGCGGTAGAAAATCCAGGGAGACACCACACATCTACGCGACGCCGAGGGATCAACCCGTTTGGAAAGTGACTGCTCATCGGCGATTCTACGACTTCAACTATTGGTGGTATTTTTAATTTTCTAAAATAATTTATGAATTTTTACAGCTATAATAATACCATCATAATACAGAACTTAAAGTGTGCACACCCAAAAATCCCTAGTGTAATATTTATACAATTAAAATAAATTACTAATAACTAGCCCCGCCTTCGTTCAGATGTCTCATTGAAAATACTGGGTGGTGGGTCATTGTCACTCTAACCCGTTTAACCAATTTTGATAAAGCTGATATACTCGTATTAATTACATTATCGGATTGGGTGTAAGTGAAATGCTTCATACATTTAATTCCATTAATATATTCTTATCTCAGCTGTAAACAGCGTATTTTTATATTCATATGAATAAATAATACAAATACTACAACTCACAATTAAGTAGAAAGTAGTAAAAATATGTTTGGACCTGTGACAAATGACTAAAAGCATATCTATAAGCATACCTGTCCAGGAATGCCCTAGCGGCAGTTAAATGATGCCTATTTAACCGCCGCTTAAATTAACCCATATTAAACTGTCTAGGGAAGATGGCAAGACAACCACTTCCACTCCTTTGCTCCACAAGAAACGACGATCCAAATCGTCCAAGTGGCACCAATGGACCGATCAAGTGAATGACTCATCGTCCTCAAAACTGTACTCTGTAATAAGATAGGTACCGGGAAAAACTGGTGGAAAAAGATTCGCTTCAGATGTTTCCTTGCTGACCAAGAGGCTCAGCCATGAGATACCAAAGAGAGAGATAAATCTCAAAGTTAGACCTGAAGATCGTAGGCAGCAAACAAATGTGATGTAACAGATACAGAAATCTAAATAAATCTAATAAATCAAGTATCTTCTATAAACATGTTATTTCTTTACATTTATATCGATATAGTAACTCCAAAATGTAGGTAAACAAATCCTCTATTTCGCTATCGGTAAAACTACTTTGCTAATAACACCACCACTTAAATAAGTTCAAACGGTCCTTTTTTCAGTATAAAATGCAGTCTTTTACGTGTTTGCATAAAATGGGGTGGAATTGAGCAAAGCGTAGTCTAATCAGATGTGACACTACGCTGTGATTACTTTGTGCCTTTTTACTCTGTGATGAAAGAGTGTTTTAAAGTCAAGGGTCGCTCGACTTTAATTTCTTTGAATACTAAAATGCTTTTCACTATTAACCCGACACGAGAGGGGTCTGCAGTTGTCTATATCTACGTATCTTTGTTTGCGGCTTTGTTTCACACATTTGATTATTTTGCTGATGAAATCGTTAACCGTAAGTTTAAGTTTGTATGTTTCGGCATCGATGTTTGGAAAGTATTTCGTTTCCGTCTAAAAACTGGTACCGTTAACGATAAATTTAAACCAAAGTTATCAGATACAGATGCAATTGTTATAATACATTTTGTGTTTACTGTAAATATTGCAAATTCGAATCAAATAATCGTAATAATCAACCACATAGTCTTAATTCAGTACAGAATTTTCTTTCAAATATTTCTTGACATTAATTACAAGAATTTAAATATTTTTTTTTTATCATTCATCTTACTTTGAATACTGAATACTCAGAAGTGCTACAAAATAAAACTTTTGACAAGGTATTGACATAACCTTATTCAAAGTCCAGCAACGCACTTGCGAGCCCTCTTGCAATGTGAGTGTCTATGGGTGACAGTATCACTTCACATCTGAGCCTCCTGCCCATTTGCCCCTATAAAAAAAATTATTTCTGTTAAAAAAAAATTAGGTCCTATGTCACCTTGTTGACCATGATTTTTTAATTGATTGATTAACTAAATAACCTGGGGTTTTCTCAAATACGCGTGTTAATAAATCTTCGAGATTATAAGGATTCCACTCACGCACTACATCAGTAAATAGGGTAGTGGTAAGCTTATTGGCTAAGTGTGCGACTAATTAATGGATTATTCTACGTTATTATTAATACTTGTTAAGAAAAAGATAGCGAAGAAACAGGGGGGTCTTACAACTAAAACAACAGACTCATCGTCTAGGTGCTTATGGAATTGTGAAATGACTGACCTAACGTATCTACCACATGCGCCATTATCTTCATATTACTACATCTACTTAATTACTTTTAATCTATGTCAAAAAGGTTTTTATGAAAGCGCTAATCTATTATTTAGAGGTGTAGTGTCACGCGAGCTATATTTCACGTAGAAATTACTTTACACAGTCCTTTGCACTATAAAACAGTTTGCTTGACGTCTAATTAATTACAAAATTTGTATGATTAAGGTTAGTTTAATTGCACGCAAGAAGCATCTAGCCTTGTCTTGATTAAAAGTAACATAATTAATTGTTACTTAAAAGAAATGTTGAAACAAAACAATTATCATTAATTTGTAAAGATAAGAAAATATACTAGGAAAAAGATGGTCACACTATTCTACTATTTATTATAGATTTTGGGAATCTTAATGCACAATACTATATTTCATAGACTACTATTTTAATTATTATTTACGGTGAAGATCTGAGTCATATCTGTAGGTTTTTGTATTTAATAACCCTGATATTAAAATACAAAATTAAGATGTTTCACAAATATTTGTAGCATAGCGAAAGAAACTTTTTGTTTGACACGAAAGGTAAATAAAAAAAAATGTGTGTGTGTACTAGGTGTACACACGTAAGAAGTGAAACTTATATAAAACCTTTGTTGTACGCAGAGCCATAATTGGTTTGTTTTAAGTTTAGAGGTTCGAAACTATTTTTTTAAACACAGTAAATGTCATCCATATTAATGCTCAAAGCGTTCCTGCTCACCATTTAGACTTGTTGACAACATTTGTATCCAATGAAATTCACGCTATCCTGATATCAGAGACTTGGCTGTGTCCAACCCTCTCCTCTCTTAGCTATTCTATCCCTGGTTTTAACCTAATAAGAAATGATCGAGTTGGAATGCGTGGAGGTGGCGTCGCTATTTACCTACGATCGCACATCCCTTACACTATTATCAATATGTCTCCTCAACCACCACCACCTAATGCATGCGAGCATCTTCTGATCGAGATCATGCTCAGTAAAGCTAAAATTCTCCTTGGAGTGTTCTACTCTCCTTCTCTTTTAGTCGACTACTTCGCAGGTTTTGATAATACTCTTGAAAGGTTTGTGCCTCTCTATAAAAACATAGTAATTATGGGTGATTTCAACACTTGCTTAATAAAAGACGACTGCCGATCGAAAAGGTTGCTCTCCATCACCGACTCTTATAATCTTCATAACCTGCCACTTCGCGCCACGCATAAAGTCCCAGGCTCCACTCCTTCCCTATTGGATCTTATATTTACCTCTTCTCCCGACCTAGCTACTAACCATGGCCAACTTCCAGCTGTCGCTTTTTCTCATCACGACCTTCTCTATTTATCTCTCAATCTTAAACCTCCTAAACTTAAACCCACTGTAGTCCTTAGACGCAATTTCGCTGCGATTGACACCGAGCGTCTGCTTATAGACGCGGCCAAAATCGACTTTAACTCGATTTATGAGTGTCCCACCATCAATGGTAAAATTGAATTACTAAATGCCTACATTACCAATCTTTTTGATATACATGCCCCCTTGAGGCCCGTTAAACTGAAGCATTTACCTGCTCCTTGGCTCAATGATGAAATTAAATCTTTGATCAAACAAAAAAACCGCGCCAAAGCCAAATTGAGAACAGCCAAAACGGACGAGGAGCGTGTATATTACAAAATCTTGCGAAACCGTTGCAACACGCGTTGTCGGGATGCGCAGAGACGACACATTCACGACTCAGTGTCAAATGGGGATCCCTCGAAAGTATGGAAATTTTTAAAATCTCTGGGTGTCGGTAAGCCACCACGTCCTTCCATGCCTCCCGATATCGAAGTAAACAGCCTAAACGCTCATTTTACTTCTCATTCTTCTTTAAGTAATATCGATCTGGCCTCAACTCTTGAGTATATATCATCTCTCCCTCGTCCTAGTTTTCCATCTTTCTCTTTCACTGAATTCTCTAGCCAGAATGTTGAATCGAGTATTTCATCTATTCATTCCAATGCTGTTGGTTCTGACCTGATTGGTCGTGCTATGATCATTCCTATTGTCTCTCTTATACTTCCTGTGATCACACATATTTTTAATTTTTCTATTTCATCAGGTGAATTTCCTTCTTGCTGGAAGGATGGACTTATCATCCCTATCCCCAAAAAGGCTAATCCTAGTACTTTTTCTGATTTTCGACCCATCTCGATTCTGCCTTTTCTATCTAAGGTACTTGAACGCCTTATACATGAGCAATTAAATGATTTCCTAAACAGAAATTGCATACTTAATCCACTTCAGTCTGGGTTTCGACCCGGACATAGCACAACTACTGCTCTGGTCAGAGTTACCGATGATATTCGCGTAGGCATGGACCACAAACAACTCACAATTCTCACGTTGCTAGATTTCAGCAATGCTTTTAATACAATTAATTTCGAAATTCTAGAGGGGTTGCTTAGGTCTATCAATATTTCTCCTCTTGCAGTTAACTGGATCTCTAACTATCTTAATGGGCGCCGCCAGTGCATTAAGACAAGCGATTGCATGTCTCAGTGGAGTTTGATTGAATCTGGCGTTCCGCAAGGTGGCGTACTTTCTCCTCTTCTTTTTGCTATTTATATTAACTCCTTAACTTTCCGTCTTTCAACCAATTTTCATTTATACGCCGATGATCTTCAAATCTACGTCCAATCAAGTCTCGATGATCTCCCACAAGCCATACAATCTACTAATTATGAGCTGGCAAAGATAGTTGACTGGAGTAAAAACTTTGGTCTACTAATCAATCCCAACAAGAGTAAAGTAATAATTATTGGCAGCCCTTATTTCACGTCGAGAATTGATTGGGCCAGAATACCCCCTGTACATATCGACGGTGTGACTTTAAATATTAGCCGTACAGTAAAAAATTTGGGGGTTTTAATTGATCAAAATTTAACCTGGGAGCAGCATGTTAAAGAAGTTAGCCGCAAATTGTACGGTGCCTCCAGTATCCTTCGGCGTCTTAGTAATTTTCTTCCCTTTAGTACTAAAACCTCACTGGCTAAATCTCTCCTCCTGCCATTACTGGACTACGCCGATTCTTGCTCTTCCGACCTAAATGAGGAGTTGCTAAATAAACTGGATCGTCTCCAAAATTTCTGTATCCGATTTATATTCGGTCTAAGAAAGTACGATCATATCTCTGAGTTCCGTAAGCGGCTGGGCTGGTTACCCATTCGTCAGCGACGTGATGCTCATGTTCTCCATCTCTTATATTCCATCCTGTTCAACCCTAAAACTCCTTCCTATCTTAAAAATGATTTCAAATTTTTGGGATCCCATAAGTATAGCCTACGCTCTTCCGAAAACTATATTCTTGAAATTCCATGTCATAACTCCTCCTTTCTTGGCGATTCCTTTAAGGTCTCTGCAGTTAAGCTATGGAATTCACTTCCAGTCCCTATTCGCTTAGCTCCTTCTCTATCTTCCTTTAAATTTCTTCTTTACAAACATTACCTGTCCACATCGTATCCCTAAGTTTAATAATAGGTACCTACTGAGACTGATCTTAATTTAGGAAATTAAAAATGATTCATGTGCACTTTATTATTAGTATTATTATTTTTTAATGTATTCTTTATTAGTTTAGTTTGTTTTTTGTTCCTTGTTTCCAACTAAAGGTAATACTTGTATTTTTGCACTTCTTGCCTATCTTATGTAATTAATACTTTTTGTTTTCTCACAGTGGTTGCCTGGAAGAGATCGCTTGAAAGCGATAAGGCCGCCAGTTGCTCTCCTTTTTATTTAATTATGTCAATTGTACTATATTAATGTATATGCAACGAAGTGATAATAAATAAAAAAAAATAAAAAATTTTGATACACTGCCTAGCATACAATTTACAAATTAATTGCTGCAAATTGCGATTAGCAAATTTCAAGTCGAAAATGTAATCCGTTGTCAAACTTCAAAGTCAAAAACATACTATATGTCATATTTTAACGCCGAAAAAGAAGTTTGACTTCAAAAAGCAACATGGCGCGTAACGGAAAAATGTGACGCGTAACGAAAAAATGTTACACTAAGTTTTTTTCCAACCCCGATAAAGAAGTTTCACTTCAATAATATCTAATTATAAATCAACTTTTATTCCATACTGTTAAAAAATTACAAATTCAATTTCAATACATACAAATCACAATGGGTGTTAGTTTTGTTATTATACTCTTAGTCTACGTTAGTTATTGTTATTTCCGTTTCTTTGTATTCTGGAGTATGGTCCCCCTATGGGTTAAGGCCTCCTCCTGAACTTTCCATTTGGATTTCATGTTAGCTTCTTGCATCGATTTCTCTCTAAACACTAAAGATACCAAGAAGAATACTAACTGTACACAGATTATAAATAATAGCAGAGACAACTGTTAAAACCACTGCGTAGAATAGAACTGTCAATTGACAAATTTAAAAATGTTGTCATATTGCTATTATCTGTGGTTTGAACGTGAACTAAAAGGAACACAATAGTGTTTGAAAAACAGGCAAATCTATATTTAAAGGTGCTAAATAATAATAATATACAATTCGATACTCGTATCTGCTGTCTAAATTATTTAATTAACCTAATTATTATTTTAAGAAATTGAGTTATTGTTGTGACAGTACACTCCTGCTAGATGTAATTATCTCTAAATCATATAGATGGTTTTTCTGCTTAAAGTTATATGCATAATTTTCTTATCTTTTAAATAGCAACAGATAACCATCGTCAGAAATAAATTCAATTTCAATAAACTACAAATAATTTTTCAAAAGATTTTCCATGAACGTGGACAGTTTAATTACAATCAGATAGTATATGTATAAATTAAACATAAAACATGAAGCACAAAAGCCGGTAACACGGCCTCACGCGACGCCGATTGATTTACCCACGAGAATTGTGGTTGCGCATTCGAATTTCGAATTTTGTCCGGTTTTTTCCCGAACGCTGTGTGGCTTTGACTGTGCCGGGGCTTCTAATGGTTCGTTGGCTTCTGATTGATTTATCTGAAAATTCAGCATACTAGCTTGTTTTTTGTTTATGTAAAACTTGTATTGCAATGTTTTTGTTCGATATTAATATTCAAGTTTGTTTTCCTTTCAAAATTCTAGAAAGTTCAATGTATTTAAAGCAATTAGCGAGTATTCGTTTTATTTTTAAAGCTGGCACTTTTCACACGACTATGTTCATAAAATTCTTACGTTTTCATCTACGAAATCATTGCACTAGTAAAAAATATTACTAAGATAATAAATATTACCCAACAAAGCACCTATATTTAAAAAGTAATAAATCAGAGATGAAATAAGTAAATAAAGGCTTTATATTTCAATAAAGTGAGCACTAGTAAATCTCTCAAGTTGGCAATCGCAGTGGGGCTTAAAGCCAAAACATGTGAAAAATCAAATACACAGCGCCCCATGATATATGGTTGAGGCTTATTATTTTTACCTATTAAGGCCTGCGTGTCACGAGCGGGTTTTATGCACGACGTTCATCAACGTGAGTGAAACAAACGCTTAACGCTGAAATTTGCAATGCTTTTGAAATTTTTGTATCTGCTTTGCTTTGGTGGACATGGTATCTTGATTAAGTTTAAATACTATCGTAACAAGTTGATGTAACCAAAACCAAAAATATGAAGTGTGTAGGAGTGGTTTCTCTTATTGCGAGCAATACCGAGTGAAGCCAAACAGGAATTCGTCTTCTAATGCGATGTTATAATATAAATTAGTCTGTACGGTTTAATTTATACAAATCTCGATAGTAATAACGTCCACGTTTTCTGAAAAACTTAAACACACATATAAAAAACAGGTTACATAACCTAGTAGGCAAAGGGCGGACTTATATATAATTGTAAATTCATTACATGGACAGCTTGTAATATTTATGTCCGGATAAAGAAAAAATTCTAAAAAATTAAATTTTTTGTGTAGACGCCGCGTTTTGCACGTTTTTACGTCGCTCTAGTATAAGGCACCTTAAATTACGAATGGGATTTTTTGTGCGACGAGCTTTGGCAAGCTGCCGATTTTTGAGGCTATGCGATTTTATTTCGACCGCACGACGCTAAATCAAACTTGTATTAAATAATTAGATTTATAACCCGCTCACAGCAGTTGGTCAGATAAGGTAATGGTTTTTTAATTATTATGTCGAAAAATTAATTTCTTATTACAACAATTATATACAGCAAATATATACAAATATATTATTCAATTATTATACAGCTTGAAAGAAATTAACTTACATCAAATTATAGTAACAAGAATGGGCCCCATACTATGTGTGGTGACCCGTAAACTAATACCCAATAATTTTTAACCAATAAGAACAATACATAATATTGAATTCCTAAAATAATGAGAAAATGAATTTGTTTTTAAATCAAACATTGCCCATGCTGTAATACCCGGGACCTTGTAGGATTTTAAATTAAATATTAATTGAATTTCTGATAAATACATTTCATCTATTTATCAGGAATATCACAGAAGTATCACATATTTAAAAAAGATACAATAAGTATCTTTTTTAAATATGTGATACTGTTCTACAAAACTAATCCTGCAAACGATAAAAAAAAAATATGTTTATTATGGAACATAAGATACATGTATCACTTATCCACGTCATTAAATAGAATGGCTGTCTGATGGCGACGTGTATATGGCATATTAAGTTTCTCATGTAAAAAAATAACATTTCTGTGAAGAGAAAATTTTTTTAAACATATATTTGTAAATACACTTTTCATGAAGCGGTTTTTGGGCCGTACAGCGCGGAACGTACGCCCCTATAACACATTCTAATTAGGTTTCAGGCAATGTCTCTTTGTAGTTATTTCTGGGTAAACTTAACAAAACGTATCTGTGTCAGCCCCCAGCGTCAAGGTAAGTGGCGAAAAAATATCACCGGGTTGTCACTCGCTGTCACTTACATGTGTACTTGTCGGATGTATGCTGTAAAACGCCACGAAATGCTACAATTACGACTCGCGCTTTGTTAGCTTTTTATATGCGGACCAGATGAGCAGAAAAATGTGCTGCACGTAAACGTTTACTCTCGTTTAGCTTGCATATGCATGTAAATATTATGTAAGTGATATAATACGAATATATGTTTCTGTATTTAAAGGACATAAAAACAACTAGATCTAGTGTTATATTTCTAGTGTAACCATAGTTGTTTCGAGTCTATAGGAACGGAAGATCACATAACTCTCTAGAAAATATCATACGTACTACATGATTTTGGATAACCCAAAGAAAAAGTGACCCACAAAAAGAGATTTAATTAACTTTTTTCTATAATGAATCGTTAAGCACGACCATTACTCGTTAAAATAAATTTTCAAAAGTTCTTTCAAAGTGGATTAAATTCGAATGTGGTTCGAATTTTAAAATAATCTGATTGGCTGATTGATAAGGTCGAGTGCTGGCCACTGATTGTACATTACACAGTAGTTACGTGATTGGTAGAGAACATTAATTTTTTATTTGATTTGTGTGACGAATAAATGCCGACTTCTCGTTCTTATACATCACAACTGCTAATTATACATTGGCAAAATGATGTATACATGTTTTATTATTATTGTTAAATATGTACGTTTTTTTGTAATAAATCATAAATAACAGAAAACTCTTTATTTAATAACAACTAAATATTTAAATTTTCCAAATCCGACAGAGTTAATTTACAGTCTATCGTGCTTAAAAATATGCATAGCGGATTGGCACAGACTATAATTGGGAGCATAAATTGACAGTATGACAAATATTTTCAACACTGGCAGTCTGTGACCTTGTTGGAAGTGCATTTGGGGTTATTGTCTGAGTAAAATTAGGTCGTGCACGGCTAATGATGTACTGACGATGATAAATTATTGGTGGAGTCAGTGGCCTAGGTCATTGAACTTGCATATTCAGTCTAGACTCTAGGCCACTATTTGGTAGGTCAGTTTTACGCTGCCAAATATTCTAAATTTTTAAAAATTTGTGAATATTTAAATAAAAAAGAGTTTTTATATAATGTAATTAACTTATAACTAATTGAAAGTTTCACAATACAATGACGATATATGCTTTCCACACACATTTTATTAACGGAATATAAGTCTAGAATACGTAATTAGTAAACTGTATTTCTAGATTTAATGACGTGGATAAGTGATACATGTATCTTATGTTCCATAATAAACATATTTTTTTTTTATCGTTTGCAGGATTAGTTTTGTAGAACAGTATCACATATTTAAAAAAGATACTTATTGTATCTTTTTTAAATATGTGATACTGTAAATGTAAAGAGACATTGCCTGAAACCTAATTAGAATGTGTTATAGGGGCGTACGTTCCGCGCTGTACGGCCCAAAAACCGCTTCATGAAAAGTGTATTTACAAATATATGTTTAAAAAAATTTTCTCTTCACAGAAATGTTATTTTTTTACATGAGAAACTTAATATGCCATATACACGTCGCCATCAGACAGCCATTCTATTACGTGCTGGATTCGATTTTCAGAGGATCTTTACTGTTGAGATGATAAACGGGTGTTTTGTAACGAAACCATGGACCTCAAACAATGACATTCATAATCATGATTCTATGATAAACAATTTTGAATTGTCTTACGTGAAATTATTATAAATTTTAATACATTCTATCACAGACAGTTCTTAAACGCACATACGTCAATTCTATACTATATATTGTTTACGAATTACTAAAAGTGGTTTTTGTTTCACAAAATTTGATCAATCATATTAAATGGAACCGAAAAAAAAGGATTACGAATATTTTTATTACAATTTATTATTTGGCACAATATTAAAATGCATTGCCAACTCTTTGAATAACCTAAACGGATTATTACTCTAACCAAAGCGTGAACGTTCAAAATGGACACCCGTGTGTCATTATAACAAAAGTGATGCGATATTCGGGATATGACAATGCATTTTCGAGAATGAGTGAGATGCGTCTGTTGTACGGAAGTGGGACGTGAAATCGGCATTTATTTTATTGTGTATCGTTCAAAGGGACCGTTTTGTACCAAATTGGAGATAATTACTGTAACAAAAAGGTACGGTTGGTGTTTTTGCAAACGCATTTATACGAAGCGAATTAAAAAATATTTCTCGGGCGGATGCACATTTTTGCAATTTCAAGCATTCATATATACTCAGTTTAGTACTAAAAGAAAAAGAAAGAAAAAACTTTATTATAAATAATAAAAAGGATGTTTAGTTAAAAGAAAGAGTGCACTAAGATTTCCTGTGTCGTGGGCAGCTAGTCATATCTATGTGACGGTACTTGACGTAATAATTTCTTCATAACACTTACAATTTTATAATTAAGCTGGTGCACACTAAGAATACATAGTTTCAGCATAGGACAGGTTGAGAAGATTTTGTTTAAGATTGTTAGTGAATGTATAAAGTGTTTAATCGTTAGTGAAAAAGAGATAAAGATAAAAGGGCCTCTGAAACTAAAAATTAGATATAAGTATAACTATTAGAAATACTTTACTTTTTTTTTATTTTACATCACTGCTTCTATTTATTAACACTTCGTTGTATTACAATATAAAAATTGAACATAATTAAATGTAAAGGAGGGCAACTGGCGGCCTTAACACTTTCGAGCGATGTCTTCCAGGCTTCCTCTTTTAATATTCCTACGAGAGAAAAAAACCATCAATCATTTTCTGTACACGAATATTATGACGAATAATGTTCAATTTTTGTTTTTTACCTTCAGAAAACTGGTATTTGGTTTCCTAAAGGCATTTGTTATATATTTTTGATACAAAATCAACCAAATTCATTGAAATTGTCTTCACAAAAATCCTTAGACTAACTCTAATTATTTAAGTACCAAAGATTTTTCACATAAATATAATTACAAATGTGTACCTTAATACAAAAACACTCAACTGAACTAATTTGTGTATTGACAATTATAGTACATTGACTCTGCCAAAATTGAAAATGGTGCAATTTATGACGCAGATGTTTTGCTTAAGGAAACAATAAATATTGTTTATTATTTGACAAAATATAATTTTAGATTACATTCTAATTATATTTTTAGAATTTGTGTTTGAACAATATTAATTCTTTATTAAAAGAATAATTTTAACTGAAACCCAATCATCCTTTTTGTGTCTATGACGTGATAATTTCCGCACTGTGTTTTACTTTGACTGTGAGAACAAGTGCCGATTGTGTTCATAAGAATTTTATTTGCCAAAACGGAGTTCGAATCAATAAACAATTTAAATCGCACGCCCACCTACTAATTTGTTAATGCGAACTCCGCGCTATATTTTATTAGTTTAAACTTAATTACCATACAACTTATGATTGGCACTAGAATTGAGTCAATTATTAATAATTCATAAATTCATAGCCATTAAATGGGTAAACGAGTCAAGTACATATTATGTTTGAACTGGGTTCAAAGAGACATGACGTAACTAATAGAATAATTTAGTAGTTTCCTTTGAAAATAAACAAGACGTTTTATATTGGCCTAGGTTAGCTTTCAAAAAATAGTTTTGAGCCTACCTAATTTTTTCTTTATCAATAACTAAATTGTAATCTTATAAAAAACTTCGGTAATTATTTCACAGCTTGAATTAGTAATTATACATTTATGATTTAATTTAAAGGTCGAGTTTCGTATTTGTCTCTACATTAGTAAGTTAATATTTTTTTTTATATAACATTTGGTTCTGCACTTCTTGCACTCAACATTTTTCTTTTTTTAGTTTTTCTCTTACTAGGGGTGCCTGGAAGAGATCGCTTCTTTCCGATAAGGCCGCCCGTTGCATTCTCCTGGAATTTTTATATATTGTGTTATTTGTGCTTCTTTTATTTTTATTGCAGCGAAGAGTGAATAAATAAAAATGAAAATAAATATGCGTTTATATTCGTTACTTATTAAAGAGTGTAGTGCTCGCGTAAACTAAAGAATTTATGGATAGAACAGTGTCAGTTAATTAGTTCCGCCTATGACCCTCAACCCAAGTTCGAGCATTCGATGCCCTGGTGTTCAAAAAAAAACTACATTTTACCCCGACTTACAATAGACGTTTCTTAGAAAACTTGTCTACCTTGAAAATGATTCCAAATAATTTCCCCTCCAGACAATTCTACGTCTTAATTTACGCGATACCTATTCTAAGAACGACTAAATGCAATAGACTATACTTTTCCTTGAAGTAATTCATGCATTTATTTTTAAAACGCGGCGTAGATAAAATATTTGATCTAAATGTTGAAATATGTCATACATAATCATGTATACGCAGATGGCTGTTTGTTTAAAGTGATAAAACAAGTGCATACTGACTTCACTTTAATAAATTTGCCAAGTAAACATATATTATAAAAAGTAGGGAGCCCCTGTGTTGTGGGTAACTAGATTACAAATATTCCGTGGAATATGGTGCATGTTTAAACAATGTTTAAACAAAAAGTAGTCTTAGTGTTACATCTAATCACTCAAAAGTATGCGCTAATGTATGAGTATGAATGAATGGGTGTGTGTGCGTATAACTCTCTATTTGATATCACCTGGTGTTGTGTTACCTATGTTATTATTTAAATTTCGTTCCATTATGACTTTTTGTATCAGGCAACGTAAGTATGATGAACAGCGGCTTCCAAACAGCAATATCATCCAGGGAACCCGGTTAGCAGAAAACAACCAAGATGAATGTGCAAGAAGTGAATGAACTGTGACTGTCCCATAAATATATTCCTGTATAAGCTATGGTCATGTTCTGTATAACTTATTAAATCGACACTATATACAAATTTAAACTCAAGTTATTGCTCATACAAAAATATTCCATTTTAACCACCAAATTTAAGTGGGTTAATTTTATTCTTGCACAAGAAACTAAATGTTGAGCCGAAAATCAGTTTTGAATTTAAAATGGAGCATTTGTGAGGCAAAGTGGTCTTTTGAAATCGAAAGTTGTCCTACATTATAAAATGGGTCTGTTTCTAGTGGATTTATCACATAAGTTTCAGTTGCAATTTCAAGTGGTGTTCAATAAAAATTGATATAATATGTATAATTATTTTTCCACTTTTAGCTTGAAATATTTGTACAACACTTTGTCATATCATTTAAAGCTGAAATTCCCTTTAAAAAAATCTTCTTCCTATACCTGGCGACTACTGCATCATCATTAATACAGCCCCTTATGGGCCTTAGCCTCCTCAAGTATATTTCGCAATTGCAATACTTTTTTGCTTCTTCTTTCGTTTTCTTCAGGAACCCCTAATGTTGGTTTACCAGCTAAGTAATAAAAAAATTCAAGCAGAGTTTCCTTTTTTAATATTATTATATCTAATGTCTAGGCTATGCCTGACAGTATTTATTTTTTCTTCCAATACAATGTATATCGCATTATCAATATTTATTTAACTCTAAGGGTGTATATAAAAATAGTTGCCATTTTACCATCTTTTTATTTAATTATGTGTGCTTATTGATATTTACCATCAACAAAAACCCAGGCGCAGAGACTTGCTGGAGACAGGGAAGAGTGGAGGAAGTTGTGCGGCGCCACTATCACGACCTTTAGAATGAAGAATGCGACTGAAGAAGATTGATTGATTAAGTCATTGAATTCAGTATATATATATGTATGGCTCTCTAGACACAAAACAGGTGAATCCACAGTGCATTTATTCTAAATAATTTTAATGTGTGAAAAATCGCCAGTTTAAGCGAATTAACCAGTTTATCTATCAAGGTATTTTATGAAAACACAAGTGCAGCATGCAATAAACAATAAAATGGGAACATCTGCGCGTGCGATTAGCCTTGGTATCGCGTTAATTCCGACTGCATCGCTTTATTTCTGTCGTTAAATTAAACTTCTTGAGATATAAATAACTGGAAGTGTACTTTTTGTTTACTGTAAAATTATGCTACAACTTAACTAGATCGGTTTATCTTAATAATAGGTAATAATTAAATGTATTCTTAACATAGTTTCAGGAAATGAAATACCAATTTATTCATGTAAAAATAGATATTGATTTGTGACATTTAGTGGAAATTATTCAACTTTAGGATATACGAGTATATCCTAGGGATGGTAAGAGAAGCAAGGTGAGGTGTTGGGTGGAAGACTGTTATTATATTATTACTAAAAAAAATTATTCTATTCATGATTATTTGCGTGAATCGTGATAATTAATATTAATTTGATAACGTAATAATAAATTTTAATAATGTGATATTTTATCAACAATAATCAAACATATATATTACAGATCATATAAAAATTGCCTATAATGATATGACTCTCATAATGTATGTAAAATTCCTTTTAAGACAAATTTGCACGCCATTATGTGAGGCAGAATATGAGAAAATTAATTATTATTATTATTATTAAAAACACGACTGTGTGTTAATAATATATTTATGTATTAACTTCAAGCACAAGTATCTGGTTTCCTAAATACATAAAGTAAATTCAAAATAAAAATTGTTTGGTTTATAATATAAAAGTAAAAATATGGTGAGATTACCGTAAGGCATGTAATAGTTTGTGTTATAAGATTATTACACGTCTAAAGTTTGAAGCTAAGCTAAGCCAAGCTTTTTTTAAATAACTTAGCAAACGGGCAGAAGGCTCACGTGATGTTAAGTGATACCGCCGCCCATGGATACTCACTCATTTACTCATGTTGGTGCGAGTCAAAATGGTAGGAGATATGATAAAGAGGAAAGAACAAACTCAAAAACTACTGGACCGGTTCCAAAACATCTGTCACAGTTAGAATGCGACATTATTGTACGCAGAAACTATAATTATTTCTAAAATATTAAAACAAATTAGTGTCCACCCATGTGTGAAGACGTGTAAAGCCGACTGGCCGCTTGTTAGTTATATAAACTATAAACTATAAAAACTAACACTATTATTACTATGACTGTATGGAATAAAATTTACGAAGTAACTATATTATTCAAAAAGCAAACGGCATGATATTTTATTATTTGCTATTTATGTTTTTTGGAAAACATTATTGGTACCTCTTCGCCTCAGATGAACTACGTAAAGCTGTTCATTGTAGGGTTTTTATGAATATAGAATGACTTACTTAGTACTTGTTGAATTTTTGAAGTGAAACTTCTTTAAGCGCATGAGGGTGAAATTTTGAAGATGTGCAGCGGTTTTGTCGAAGAAAAGGGAGACGGCGATTGAGACTTGAACACCAATGGTGTTTTAATACATATCAATATCATTATTATTTTATTAAGTAAGTAAATTACCATTTTGACGTGATAACGTCTTACAATCGTTTTAGTCGGGTGACATGTTCAGAAACTTGTGTCACACCAAAACCTCACGAGCGCGATCGCAGGTATAACGAGAGAGAGACGGACCGATCTCCCGTCTCATCTCTCTCTAGCGGCATACAAACGAATGGAGATTTTCTCGTGCGGTTAAGTTTTGTAAGAAAAATGTATATCATAGTCGAATAAGTAAACTTGTCATTTTACACCCGAAATTTATCATCAAAAGTGTGAATAAAACGATAGATGTAATTTAAAATTTGAAAAAATTGTTATCTTCATTAATTCCTTACTTCCCAAAAACTTATATCACCAATAAGACGTTATCACGTAAACATCTCGATCGTAAACCTACTTTACAAACAACCAATATTTTTTTTGTTGGTTTTGTATTTTTATAAGGGTACAAAACCAAGACCTTTTTTTCTAAGACCCAGTTGGTTATTTTAGAAAATGTGGACATAAGTTACCAATTATGATTATTATCATTATTACTTCATTATTATGAATTTGTTGTATTATTTGGTAATTGTTACCATACATAACAACTAATTTTAGTTCTGGTTTTTAATAAGCCTTAGTATTCATTAATACAGAGAGACTGGCAAAATTAAATTGTAAGATTTGGGCAGCTTAATTACTAATTAATTTACAAAGAAGTTTAAATTACTTTTTATCTAATGTTTAATTTAATCACTTTTTTTTAATGTATCAGAAGGCAAGATGAGAGATATTAAGTGATACCGCCGCCCATGGACACTCATTTCCAGAAAGCTCCGCAAGTGCGTTGCCGGAAAATCTTCATTATTTCGTCAACGTAAACAGTGCAATAGACATTCCCCACCAAATCAGTCTGGAAGTCATGACATACATTACTATTTAAATGAACATACTTCTATGACATACTTACGCAATTGTTTTAATATCAAACTATGTACTGGAAACTTACAATTTAATTAAGCAATTCATTGTTCATAAAATGTTCGAGGATATTAATTGTAAAGTACTTAAATTTTATATTATTGTGTTTAATAGTTAATTTAACCCTAGCTAAGCAATAAGCTTTGTCGCAAAGTCGTTAAACAGTTGAACAAATTTTCTAATTTAAATTAACATCTGCTACGACTAGAACAAGATATCATCTAAATTTTAAAAAAAGAATATCTTATTTGAAAAGATTTAATCGCACCGAAATTGATCTTCTTTCTACGTAGAGATTTTATCATACATATTAATTTGTGGTTGCCAGGATTCAAATGCACTGTCTCAGCTTTGAGTATCGATCGCTCTACTTTTTCTCCTGCCTTCTGTTATTGTGAATGTCCATAGACGACGATTCCTCAGCGTTACCTGCTACAACAATTACGAATCGTTTCTTTTCCTAACGTACTTATTTGAGAATATTATTCTATATAAATAAAAATGAATCATAAAATATGTTTCAAAGCGCAAAAAAGAATTATATGGAGAGAAAATTTAAAAATACATTAAAAAAAATTTAGTACTTAGGTTTTTATTCCGGAAAAGCGAACAGTTTAATGTGTATTAAAAAGGTGGCTAAGTAAAAAATATTAAGGCGAAACGAAGTTCGCGGGGGTAGCTAGTATATAGATTAATATAATCAAAGTGTAATATATTAATTATAATTATAGTAACCAGCTTGAAATGTAAAAACATGTTTCAGTTTTGATTAACAATAGGAAAGTACAAATCTAATAATATGTTAAGCAAAATCTCTCAGCAAAAGTTTGTGGGGATCAAGATGTAATGTATCAACCAAACTAGCTCGAGCACCCGTCTCCACTCAACGACTTGTGAATTCATTTGTCTGGCTACCTACCTATCTAATAAACTGGACATACGGTCAGAAAGAACTTATTCATTTAGTTATTTTACTAACAAAGTTTTATACCAAAATATTACAATTAATACAATTCAACATTTCAGAAAAAAACAGTCGTGAATTTAAAAAAAAACTTCAAAACGATGAAAAATATTAATCGTATTCTATACGTGAAGGCTTTTAATAGGTTGATGAAAAGGTTTTATGTAGGTTTATTTTTTGGCTTTCCATTAAAAATAATAAATAAATTAAACGAAAAATTGAAAATACAGAAACCATATAATTCTCGCTTCGGAAAACACATTTCTGGGTCAGCTTTATTGGCAGTGTTTTCTTTAGTCACGTGAACCGCCTGTTACATGTCATCGATTTGGGCCTAGGATATGCTTTCCTTATGTGTTTTGTCATGCTAATTGATGCTTTTCGCTCATTTCATATTTATTTAATATGTAGTGTATTGGATGCACTATTTACAAGCATCTTGTATATTATTTTTAAGTATTGCATAGATTTTATCGCGGGCTCTGAGCGCGGCGACCGAATCAAGAAATTCCGTAACGAAATAAACCTAACACAAGATGACGTAATATAGGTGCGGGCAATACGCGTTAGAGCGGGACAGAACACATACTGCGTCTCACATCGGTTTAGCGTGATCGGATAGGCGTGTTAGTGTGAGTCTGGTCGAGTGGTAGATTGAATTATTATCAAAGAAAAAAACTTGAATTAATATCAAAGAAAAAAATTGCAAAAAATAAATAAATAATTATATTGCATAAGTTTATAAAAAATGCTATACAATAGCTTTATCGCGGCAGTCCCCGAGTGGCACACGTATTTTTTACCTACGAAGCAGTGTGTATCATGTCTGGATGTGAGTGACCCCAGACGGGCCTACACTAGCCATTCACCCCGGCGTCGCGCAGACACTTCCACCAAATTATCTTACATTTCATTAGCCGATATTTTAGCTGATTGAGTTTTACCGCAACTTTGAGGTTTGAACCGAGTTTATCGGACGCTAGAGATCTTATACGCTGTGGTTTCTAAATTCTAATCTTGATAATGGCGACAGTCATTTTGAAACTAATTTAGATTATACATTTTCTCTAAGATTTCTGGGTTAAACTTATAAATTTGTTCTCCAAATGGCCTGACTGGGTGAGATATTTCTGTAATATTTTTTTCATTTCTTACACTAAGCAGTTCTATGCAAGCAATGATCATAGTCGATCTGTATTAAAATAGAATTGTACCAATTTTAGGAAACAAATAAATCCGTTTTCTATGAAGTTAAATGAAAAATATATAAAATAAAAAAGTTCGATATATCTGAAAAACAGATTCAATTTTAATCCCATAATGAATTGTAGAATAAATAGCTTTAGTAAACTTCTTCGAGCTCCATTCAAGGCATAGTGGCCGGTAGAAGAAGACAAAGAGTCTTCTCAAGAAGAATCTTGAGAAGACTCTTTGTGATGATCTCCTTCGAAAGAAGATATATGAAGTAAACTGCTTTTTGGGACTGAAAGTTTTGAAACTAGGAAATATGAAAATAAATCCTTTGTTGTATTTCCGCATTTGTCTACCCTCATAAATTAAAAGTCACAAAGAACAAAGAATTGAAAGTATGATTCAGCGTGTATTAATTATGCGTTGCAATTATATGTTCTGTATTTATATGACGCTGGTTCCGTAGTTATAAAATTAGATATAATATATTACACACATGTTTATATCTTATGAAAATCTTATGTGTTCAAATAAACTTTACAAAATGAAACATATTAACATCATGTTTTCTTTTGTTTGGTTTATAATTTATGGTTATGTACTTAATTGAACAATTTTATTTATAGAACAGAGGACAAAGGGGTAGGAGGCTCATCTGAAGTGATACCGCCACCCATTTTAGGCATTGGTACGCTCTCTTGAACGACCCCAAGTGGAATTGCTTCGATGACAAGAAAATATGACTTCACAAATTTTACACACATACACATGAATTAATTATATTAGAACAAAAATTTGAAACAAGGGAGAAAAAAAAACATAAGCAAACATTAAAAAACTAGCACTAAATAGAAACTTAAGCCTCATAAGAAGCGTCATAACTCATAAACAACATTACGGTAAATAGGAAGATTGTTCTATGATATGTTTATTTATTTATTTTATTTACCCTTTGTTGCATAAAAAAACTTAACATGTAAAGGAAAGGCCTTATCGCTGTCGAGCGATCTCTTCCAGGCAACCACTGTGAGAAAAGAAAAAAAAATATTAAATTAAATAAGGTAGGCAAGAAGTATAAAATACAAGTATTACATATAGTTGTTAAAAAAAAGAAACTAAACAGGAACAAAAAACAACTAAAGTAATAAAGACACATGAAAAAACATATATATACAATATATATCTATATTTTTATTGATGCTATAAATTTAATTGTAAGAGCGGGATAGCCTATTCACTGTATCATTGAAAGTAGAAGATAAGCGAGCCGTAGGTACGTATAGAACACTTTTAGTTCTAGTAACTCTAAGATTAGAAAGAAAGGAAAAATTTGCAAGAAATCGTACAAACGAGCCTCGTACGCAATAGACCACGCAAGTGTAGACGATTGCAAAGCTTTCTGAGGAAACGTTTTTGAACTGTTCTAATGGTTTTTATGTGCATTTTGAAAATTGGTGACTAGATTATATTCTAAAACGGAAAAGTGTTTTCTAAAGGAATATAAAACCTGGTTGGCAATTGTTTTCGTGTATTCAATGAAATTTATTTTTTGATCAAAAATATTCCGAGGTCTTGTTTGTAAATTACTGTATGACATTTGATTTCATTAAATTACAGCTCATATTAAATTGTTGGTACATTAATAACACGATTTTAGCGTTAATTAACAGTAAGGTGTGAAAATGTCCGTGTGTATGCGTACCTGTGTCACGTGTTAACTCCAGGGTACACGGCTTGTTGAAGGAAAAAATCATGTCTTCGTAACGTTAGGGAGTGGACAGGTATTGCGACCGTGGAAGAGTTGCTGCATCTGTCACAGGTCACGACACGCTTGACGAGGTTGGCCACCTCCAGTAATCGAGGGGAACCAAAAGTAGAAGTGTTACTTATTTATTCCTGCAAATATTATTCCATCTTTATAAAATAAAAATCTTGAGCATTCTTCTCCCAACCGTTCCCACCAACTTCTTCTTCTCTCTTTCTTTTCCCTGGTGGCCCTATCCACCTTGATACATTATGAAACTCATTTTTCTATGACACGGGACCCTAAACCCTTAAGCCGTGTGACCTCGTTCCATCGCATAGAGTGCAACTGCGTAAATACAAAATAATTTTTCCGTTTGACTGCTGCGCTGTGAATCATCGGTCTATTGTCTGGAAAACTGCTTTTACTGCTTTCAATACTTGGTTTGGTTTACCACTGTTATATTTTTAACATTTCAAGGCCGGCAACGCACTTGCGAGCCTTCTGACAATGTGAGTGTTCATAGGCGGCCTCTATCACTTAACATCAGATGAACCTCCTGCCCATTTGCCTCCTATTACATAAAAAAAGAAAAATTGCCTGTTACATCGCAGCAATGTCTCCACAATTAAGGAAAATGCTATTATATACGTAGTTTAAAATATATATGTAATATTGAAGAGCCTTAAAGACAGATTTCTTTTATATTCTGTTTTATCGATAACTACCTGACCCTGTGAACTTTATTTCGCTTTAATAAGACTTAACCTACCTATTTAGTATCTACTAACATTTTGCTATGCTATCCCATAGAGACTGTTCGCTTTACCGGAATAAAATGGTTTTTGGGCTTTTCCGTGCAAAATTTTCTCTTCACAAAATCGACCTCAGAGTTCAAGGAATTAACTTGAATTGGTCCAGCCTTCTTATTTTGCGATTTAATATGCCTGCGGCATGCTGGTTTCCTCACAATGTTTTCCTTCACCGTACGAGCGAGTGTTACAATCGCATATAGACAGAAAGTAGTAGTACATAGCCGAGGTCTAAATCTACTATCAAGGATAAGAGTCGCACGTTTAACCGACTAGGCCAACGTGTATCTTTGTTATTCTGTCTCACTCTTTACGAATTACCAAGAAATTGACAAACATGAATCCTTAATGTTTTTCATACACAAAACATATATATTTTAAATCACAGTTATCTTATAGTCTGAAGTCATAAATTGAATAAAACTAATTAAGATCCAAGGCCACTCTGAGTCACTTGAATCTCTTGCCAAAACAGTTATAATATAAAATGCGTAAAACATATTACTCATATGACAAAGTTTATGACTGGATAATTAAATGTGTTACAAACCAAAAGATACAATAAAAGAAAATCTATTATTGTTCGTAGGAATTGCTTAAATAAAAGAAACAAAACATTGATCCACGTAACATACAACAATGTTCACATAAAGAAATAATGCGTACGCCAAAAAAAGGGATATTAAACAAATTATATAAACGAGTATTAAACAAATTATATCTAACTAGATGACCCGGTGGATTTTGTATAACCTATATATATTTATGTCAAAACTTAATACAATTTTTTGAGATCGGACCTCATACTAAGAATACAAATTTCTATAAATATGACCAACCAAGTGACATTGTTTAATATCTGAAATTTCCCAAGAATAGTTTTTATTGGAAATTTCAATTGTCAGATTTAGTATTTTTCTTTACTTGCTATTTATCCCATCGTTTCATACCTTCCCTGACCTTACTCTAATATTTCAAGATCATAATAAGTCAAATCTGTCCAGCCATTCTAGAGTTTTACTTTACTAACAGCAATTCATTTATTTACTCATATATCTTTATATATATAATTCTTCTGTGAGTGTGTATGTCACTGAACTCCTCTTAAACGGCTGGACCGATTTGAATTATTTTTTTTGTATACGTTTGGGTGGAGCCGTGGATGGTTTAGATTCACAAAACAGCCCGGCAGATGGCACTGCAGTTTGTACTTTCATGCTTTGTTTAATATCGCTTGAAATATCATGCAGGACAACGTCTGTTGGGTCCACTAGTATATATATATATTTGAGTAATTGACCAGTTACTTTGCTAAGAGCTCAATCCTTTGGCGCTGCATAGAAATCACTCTGCACTCGGGTCCCTCTGCATAGAGAGTATTCAGAAAAGTTGTTCGGTATCTGAAGCTGAGTTTCGTCTGCAATCGTCGGATTTCCACCCATATCATCTCGACGTGCGTCTTTACACTGACCGTCTTTTGCCGCGCACCACCACTATGTAGAACCTATCAAAGTATTTCCGAACCAATTCGACTTAGGGTTTAAGGAAAAATATAACTAACTAAAAACGTTTGACTAGAAACAAATTTCCCTTTTACACGCCGGTCTCACATTTTAGCAACTACATATAGACCTCTCACCAAGTCTGTTTAGCAACCTTGCTGTTATTATTATTTTCATTAATTCTTCATAATTATGTATTTACATTCTATACTCGCGGATGCTTAGCGGACCCATGCGCCTTCTATAATACAAAATGCAGTCCCCTCGTGATCTGTGTGCTGCGATATCGCGGGCTACTCGATTGTAAGTTGCATTTGCGTTACTTTCTTAAGTTCTCAAGTGTACCTATATCGTTTCTATAACACATTTCCATAAGTATCTGATTGTCCTCATGTGTGACGTTTGAGAGCAAATATAAAATAAATAACTGAAATGTTTACAGTCAGTAAGTATCACTTAACATCAGGTGGGATTCCTGCCCGTTTACATTCGTTAAAAAGTGTAAAAATTCTACATCCATTCGTTTGTTTATTATATTTAAGTACAGGGTAAGTGTAATTATATCGTAACTACTCTGTTATTACCAGTTTATGTTAAGTATATTCAATAACAGCGCTGTGTCATAGGTCAGTCACCGGCTGTCTATCTGTCTGTATGCTAATATAACCTCAGAAAGGTCAATGCCTGAAGTGCCTCATTAATATCAGGTACTTTTTTTCTTGAGTGGGAGGCTCTTGATTATATGGCAGTACTTGCATTTACAATTGTCTGTAAGTTATTTGTTGCCTTAGTGTTAATTGTTATAGTAGGTATAAATGTAAACATAAAAATGTATACTACTTGCTATATTGCACATGGGAATGGGCAAATGAATAGATAAAAAGTGGACTAGAAAGTCAAGTATATGGAAAGGACCAAGGCAAGGAAAAGAGGGCGCCCCAGAAAAAGGTAGATAGAAATTTTGTTTTTATGTAATAGGAGGTAATCTGGCAGGAGGCTCACCTGATGTTAAGTGATACCGCTGCCCATGGACACTTACATTGCCAGAAGGTACGCTCTTTTCTTAAAGGTCCCCAAGTCGAATTAGTTCGGAAATACTTCAGTGGGCAGCTGGTTCCACATATTGATAAGCGTTAACCGGAAGCGAATGGAGAAAGAAGATGGATAGAGAAATTTGGAAAAATCTGGAGGAGGCCTGTACCCGTGAAGGGGTTCCGGTTAATGGTACTGAAGGAAGTTAGGATATCGAGTAAGAAGAAAATAAAATTATATCACAAATCTGAAAATTCAACTTTTGTAAATTTGACAGAAAGAGACGGAAGAGTTAAAAGAGTGCTATGGCACTGTTATGACTAAAATTTTTAGATTGAGATTTGAACAATTCCAAAGTTTAAAAAAATGGTAATTCTGTCTTTAACCAGAGTTTTTATACGAGTTATTCGTAAGCTACTAGATAAGTAAGTATTTATGTGAGCCCTTCCAGGGCAAGAGATACTTTATTTCATCTCAAATACATTGAGAAACTAAAAGTATATTTATACATAAATAATGTGAAACTAACAAGATAGCAAATTGTAGTACAATTGAATGTAAAGTAAAAAATAAATATTGCTTCGTAAAACCGTCTCTACGAAGTGATCACTAAACAAAGAACACGCAACGCTCTGTGAAGAAAATAGAGATTAAAAGTGCTCCTTACGTCTCTTATAGGGCTGTAACAAATGGAAAAATAAATGGTTATTTTTTAAACGATTCCTTGATTAAATATTTGTTTATGATTTTTTTAATGTTAATATTAAACAACTGTGAGCATTACCAAGTCTCTATATATCGATTCCATTTGTTGTTTCCTTATTTCCTTATCATCATAGTCATAATAAAGATTAAACATTTCTCAAATTATTCAGTGGTCTTATAGTTAACTGTCAAATAAAAATTTTTATTGTCAAAAACATACATTTAAATGACAACCTCCAAGGAACTCACAATTATAATGCATAATCTTACATAAAATTTTTGAGTGTTTGTAGAACAAATATAAATAAAAAGTCTGTTGTATACCTCTTCTTACGAGATTTAACCGACCGATAGCCCTATTCGATGAGGAGACTCGAAGCACCCGGCCGGGTTGCTATTGAGACTTATTTGTCACCGTCCAAACGAAGCGCCGTTTTCGAATCCCAATAATAACATTAAAACGTCTTTCATTCTTTCTTTCGTTCACTTTTGTTTTTCTCGATAGATTTGTGGAAATTGCTCGTTTGTTTTTTATTTCTTGAACGATCTTAATATCAAGTTTATTTATTACGGCTTAATAGATATTAAAAAATAAAACCTGAGTCTATTTGAGTGAGCTTCCAATCATAATAAACGAACGCCTTTTCGGTGACATTTTTTTTAAAGAACAAGTTTTAAATGATTCAATGCCAGACGGCTCGCTAGTGCATTGCCGGCCTATCAAGAATAGGTAAGTTTTTTTTAGAAGGACCCTAAGTGGGCAGCTGGTTCGACATAGTGGTGGTGCGCGGCAAAAACTGCCTTAAAAAACGCTCTGTTGTAGATGTTTGAAACGACAGATGGGTGGAATTTCTGCCTCGACGTCCGATGATGAAACTTAACTGCAGGTAAACATTTGAGTGACAGAACTGTAACTATTGCAGTTAATGTACATTAATAATCTTGACTTGACAATCGCACTAAAAATCCAATTTAAAATAATATGTATTGTGAGATTGTGATTTCATGCAATGGCCAAATCAATCTATTTAAACAAAAAAGATTTTTAATATGTATATGGTCACTATATGATGTTAGGTTAGCTAATTACGTAAACTTAAGACAGAAGGTCCCTTCGTAGGGACTGAATAAATCAACCGACTTGGTATTACATGGATCTCACATCTTGGAAAAACTGACTCGCGAGAATTTTTTAATTTATGTTTTGATGGCAACAAACAAAAAGAGATTCATTAATATACAATTTATAAGCCTTATTTGCAAAAAATTTAAAAGGCAACTGCAAGACTGAACTTATGAAAACGGTAATTTCAAGAGTGAATGTTAATTTGAAACTAAAACATTCCTATTCAATCTCAAATTCAAGACCGCAGGATAGTAAGGCGAGTTTGTAGACGTCTCAAACGATCCTTTGACTACGGAACCATTCATATATCAAAACATTGCAAGTTGCAACTATACAGTATCAAGTTTTAGGTACATTTTAATAATGTATGTCTGTCTCATAAGTAGTTTTCGTAATTAAATTTTGTTTCAAGAAATAAGATATTCATGATACGCTTTAAGAATAAGTTAGGTGTAATATATGGTATAAAGTTTTCGCATTTATGCCCGCCTTCCACTGCGAGCGGAACGGATCCATTACGGACTCCGCTATACTCGTAACGATGATTTTCATATATGTGCTTCCACTAAAGCGGAGACGAGCGCAGCGGAGAGAGCGAGTTGAAAGAGTCACATATAAGGTTAGCGAGTTGTCCGAGTTTCCCACGGAAATGAAAATGTATGAAAATCATCGTTACGAGTATAGTGGAGTCCGTAATGGGTCCGTTCCGCTCGCAGTGGAAGGCGGGCATTTGACTCTCACTAAGCCGTTGTACGTAAAGTCCTGGCTAACTAAGCTAGGCTAGCTCTTTCCAGAAGCACAGAAGTCTCCTGGGTTCACGAACCGACCTCACTGTGTCTGGGTGTGTGTGTGTGTGACTGATTTTTTCTGCGCAAAAACCGCCTCCGCACATGGGAATGTCTGTCGCGATGTTTATTAAGGAGACAGTGGCCCGTGACTGTGCCTATTATTGTTTTGTAAATATATAATTAAAAGATATTTTTTGCAATGTAATGTAAAGCGATGTTATTGTCAAACGGAATCACGGATCGTGTTGCGTATCTGTGATAGGACTAAACCTGCTGTTGACAAGTAACTATCTAGTACTTGTATCTGTAGAGGGTGCTATCATACATATCTTGCCATTCGAAATTCGAAATTAAAAATTTATTTATCATCCAATAACAAGTTACCTTGTTTTAGCAAGTATTGGAGCCTCAAAACTAAGACTAGGAAAACCTGAACATCAGGGTACTCCGCTCATCCAACGGTTTAATGTAATTGTAACTAAACAAACGTTACTAAAATATTATGTAAAGATAAATAGAAAACTGAGACTGATTACTAAAATAAAGTTCCAGGTTTACAAGGTTGTAACGTTTGTACAGACCATCATTGAATGACTGTGATAATGTTTGGAAGGGATTGAATGGGAGGTGCTATTGTAAAAGAGAGTGCATTGAGAAAAAGATTAGATTATTCTTGTACTATTAATTCAGTTTCTTAACAGTTTAGTGCACAAAGCCACTTGGTACATAATGTTTTATTTCCTTTAATAACTTAGGATAAATATTAAGGATCCTATAAAATTTATTATATAGCTCATCGGCGAATTTTAATTAGAATCGGCGGTGGGAGAATTTAGTTTTACAATGAGGTTGACACACTAGGTCCTCCTTCGCCTATAATGTTTTATTAGTCACTTACCACATACGTGATATCTTTTTGTAGTCTTTACACTGAGATAAAAGTGGAAGACTTTTTCTCTAAAATATAGTTTTTATGAATATGTCAGTTCCAAGCGACAAGTTCGGCTATTAGACTAACTATTCACTAAATCCCTTTTGCTCATGTTTCTCAACGAATTCTTTTAGTAGTAATAATTATAAATTCTCTTATAAGAGAATAATATTGAACGAAGTAATAAAAAATTATATTAAAACTATACCTAAGATTTCGAACCTTTTGTAAAACATTAATTTATTATTTTCAAAGGCCTTTGTTACGAGATACCTTGTAAAATACGATCTGTTTTAATTTACTTTTATATCATTGTATTGAAGAATTTAATGAGTATTGTTCTATCTCCTTATAAAATGTTTAAATATGTACAATGTATTCTGGGTTAATAGATTTAAGACGACGGAGGTTTGAAAGATTTCTGAAATATTTTAATTATATTCAAAAATATATTTAGAAACGTTTTATTACGTTGCATGTAAGAAGGGAACTAAAATTAAACAAATGCAGATGTATCGTTAATAAGCGATGCTTCAGTCCAAGGTCTAGTGGTTAGTACCCCTGACTGCCAATTCATGGGTCCCGGGTTCGATCCCCGGCTGAGACGAACATCGATGTGATGATCATTTGGTGTTGTGCTTAGGTCTTGGCTGTTTAAATATGTATTTATATGTCTATCTATCTATCATATGTATGTATATCCGTTGCCTCGTACCCATAACACAAGCTTCACCAGCTTAGCATGGGACTAGGTCAATTGGTGTGAATTGTCTTCAAAAAAAAAGTGCTAATATGAAATATTTCATTTCACTTTATGCGCTTTTTAAAATCCCACGAATGATATTTTAGTATAGGAATAACATAACATTTTGTCCTTAATAATACGAGATGTACATTGTACATATTCAAACTGTATCATTAGTTTTCCATAAACCACGTACAAAGCCGTAATTAAATTCGATACTATTGCATCGAGAGGTAAAACGAAACACAAAGGATTACTTTGAACACAGTTAGTGAAAATGTAGTGTAACAATCAAAAAAAGATATATTTTTGGTTTATGAAAATGTTACGCGTTTTTAACTGTAAACTTATGAATAAAGAATTTGAATCAAGGTTATAAGAAAACCAATTAATAAATTAATCTTGTAGTTTTTTAATTCTAGTGATTTCTTGTAGCTCATTATTTCTGTAAAGCGCCTTCTTTTTTTTAATGTCAGAGTTCATGTTGTTCATTTGGAATATATGTATAGTATTAAAAACACAGGCAGAAGCGCTAATTAAAGATTTAAGTTAGCGCCTGCTAGATAGTACCGGTGACCCTTGAGCTGGTGATTTCCTCGCTCAACGAATAAGTATCGCAATACGGCGAGAAAATGCCAGCAGACCAAACTTTTTAAATTTGTTTTAATTTTCTATTTTGTTAAGAATATTTTAAATACTGTAATTTGAAAATACTAAATGTTTATGTGGTGGAATTAATTTAAAAAAACATTACCATATTAATTATGCCAAGCAAAAAAACATAATGTTCTTTAGTCAGTTGTATCAGAAGCCCCTTTGTTATATAAATTCGGATAGTCTGTGAAATCACATTTATTACGAGAGGATATACACTGTGACAGGGTCTCCATTTGGTTTCGTTTTGAAGTGGTCTGTTTGCAATATAAATCGATGGTACTCTATGGTTTAATTTATGTTTGATAACTATCGAATGAATCATTATTCATAACAAGCAAGATTATTTCGTTATTAATATAAATTATCATAAAGCCATTGCAGGCTTGATAAGTGTGTAAGTAAATATAAGATGAAGATATATAAAAATACTGTTTGCTAATTACAATACATTAACACCTCTCTCATATATGTCGACAACGTATGTTCTTTCCATTAAAACATACAGTAAAATAAAATTATTTTCATACAACATATGAATTATGTTTATAATACAGACAGTAATCCCTATACAATTACAATTCAATGAAAATAATCGTTAACATGAAATTTCCTTCAATTATTTCAACACCTGTAATCCCGACGTAACTACAAAATGGCTTATCACAAGACTGTGTCACACAAAAAGCGCCCTTATTTGTATTGGGATATAGGTTGGTATCGGCAGAAATTTGCATTTATTTATCTGAATACTATGAAATGACATCAAAGGGTAGCGATGCCATTGATCTGTGTAATCCGTATGTTCCTCTAATTAGCTACCACTACTAGTTCATTGAATACGGACTCATACCACTGTATGTGATATTTCCACTTACTACGTTTTTAACTATGGATTTAAACTGATAATGATGCTCGCAACTTTGCGTAATTCAATACAGTTTGTGATTAACCTTATGTCTATGTAAAACTAAAAATAAAACATTTATATGTCTGTGTGTGAGTTTGGGTGAGTAATAGCAAAAATATTCTAGGGTGTTTTTTGACCGAAGATATCAGGGCAAACATTTAAACATTCGTATATTACTTGGAAATTCGATTTTATATATTACATACGCAAATAACAATACGTATACATGCCATATCGATGCAATAAATTAAAAGAAACGAAAATATTCAATTGTCTCTTGGCTTTACTTCTTCGAACATTTTTGCATACAACATCCTATAACAAAACCCTTATACTTAAAAAATAATGTTAAACTTTAAAGTACTTTTTTATCAAAGTAAGAATAATTTTTAGTGTCAGACTATACTTATTCTTAACACTGATTTCTATGGTATGGTTGGTGGACTCAGTTTTCGCACTTAGACTCTCACTAGGTCCATTGTACATAAAGTCCTGGCTAAATAAGCAAGACTAGATCCTTCCAGAAGCACAGAAGTCTCCTGGGCACTTCACAGGCTCCCCGGAGCGACCTCACTGATCCGTGGATTTCTGTACGCAGTGATTTGTAATCAATTGATTGATTACGAAATTTACTTCTTTAGTTTCATGTGACGATCAGTATCGCATAATAAATGTTAAAACAATACTTGATCGGGTCTAATTTGTAAAATATATAAAAATATCGTAAATAAAATTAAAGCGTTAGATAAATCCTACATACTTTCTCCAACACAGATAATAAATTTACCGCTGATAGAATTCTTGCCTATGCAGCTCACTTAAGGATGAAAGGCCATTGTAGGCAGTTTATTATCTAATCTGCCTTCATCTATTGCACGGTGTAAGCCTTTGAGGTATTAACTTGCGGCCAATCTCAATAGTTTTCAAGTCGCATTTTTAATAATCCAGATCAATGGGATTTACTTAACCATAAGGTGGACATAATAGACTAAGCGTGTTTAGACATTATTTTAAAGGTACAATTATTTAATTGCGTGTTGTTCCCACGAGAATGTAAGTGCGTGCTATTATTTCACCATGCCTCCTGTTGATAGAGGACAAATCTTTGTTTTTAATTTATTTTATTATTATTAATTACTTAAGATGTCATGTGAAATATAGTGTAATAGTTGCAGCTCCTTACAAACACTGTGTAACACAAAAAACTTGGCGATTTGACAGTCGTTCGACAGGTCTCTCTTCCGTTCACGACAGCAATTGATTTTCAATTTTTTATAGTATTAAAATAGGTAGTTAGTTAGTATAGGTACTACAAAATGTTTAACGTGTCGTGTGTTTGAAACCCGGCTATGTAGGAACATTAATTTTTAGAAATTACCCTCTGACGTTTGATCTTCCCGTCACAACAATATCCCCTTATATCCTTAAAAAACATTTATTATCTCTAAAATAGAAGTTGGAAGTACCATTAAGAAACAATACACCGTAATTATGTGGCGTAAAACTCGTAAAAACTCTGTATGGGTCGTCAAAATTTTGCCCCTTCGTAACGAGGGCTTCAAAACCTATATTTTATGTTCCTGTTTAGTTCCATCGTATTATATGTTATTATATTTTTTTACTTTCGTTTCTTCTTGATAAATAGAACCAATTAATTATTATAACTCGGAATTAATTACGGTTTTAATAACACAAATAATTGTGGTACTATTACTCCAAATACATACAGGGCTCACTGAAATCAGTGTTGCAGGTGAAATCTAAAAGCTTAGTTATATTAATAGTTTCTTTTTTATTTTACAACAATATCGAATCTTATGTTTTAAACAGGATATGCTGGAAGGGCTTTTTTGCAGACTTCGCAGATTTACTCTTGACTTATTAACGCATGTTATGCCGGGTTCTATTCCTGTATATTATAGATTTGCTTTTAAAATCTCAAATGGCATGCTTGATATAAAGTATGAATAAAATCGATGCAACAATCCATTTATTTACCTATGCTAAACCTAGGCTTATATATTAAAGAAATACACTATCTTTAAATCTGTTACGTAACTCTCTCAGTAAATAGGTCGTTATATCTATATACTTAGTACATAGGTACTTTCTTCGGTCTCTTTGTGAATTCAAAAGGTTCACGATTTCTATGAAATTTTATATGTTGATGCTGAATGGAGTTAGTGCAAATCTTTAGTGATGTATGCACGGGCCTAAAGGGAGCCATTTTATGGCGGTAACATTTTATAGTTCCGCCAATGGCTTGTGGGTGCCTAGTTGTAAGTTTTAGAGGGTTGCGGCTCCGAAATCTAAGGGTAAAATATAAAAGTTGCTTTATTAGGCTTTATTTATTATTATTTTCGGCAGATATTATTTTAATCTCTGAGCTGGTACCCCAAATACTAGCTTCCGCCTTTTGACCAAATTCGGCGAAGGGCACGTCGAATTGTCAATCTCCAATGAATTACTGATCGGCTTGATTCTCTCTCAGAGACATTGCGTCTCTTTGCGTTATCTACAAAGTGTAATATGGTGAGTGTTTTGAAAAATTGTTTGGGTTGGTACCTCCAGCCTCGTTTCAACTACATACGAGCCGTATCAATTCAAAATTTCATCAACATCACCTTGATGGCTGGTAGTTTTCCAGAGTCCGTTTCACAAGGCATTTTCTTTTGCGAACTAGCGAACTGTGGAATCGAATACCAACTATTCAAGGTTAGACTGTACTCCTCCCTCAAAGGCCAGCCCTGCGATTCTGTAACTCACTTTTCGAACTCACACAGCTGATAAACAATAAACTACAAGCTCCCACCTTTTCAGAATGCCAAATCTAAAAATGACTGCTTCACGCCTGATTTGAGAGCGACCGCCGATACGAAAACCTCTGTGTGAGTTAAGTGAAAGAAAAGAAAGAGAAAAGTGAGTTACAGAATCGCAGGGCAGCAACGCACCCACTAAAATGGGTGTCCATGGGCTGCGATGACTCTTTTTCCCCCAATTATATAAAAAAAAACTAACACTAGCAATTAGCATGATTTGGTAATATCCCCGATATAGTACTAAAACGTGTAAGTAATTTCAAATAAAGTTTGTTAACCTTTTATAAAACAGTACTAGCTAAGACTAATGAATATATAAAATTAGTTCTCATCTATAAACGTTTTTAATAATAGATAAATACCGCTTCTTATAAGCTTAAACTTTTACACATTTCGTCACCCCACTGCCGCAATAGTATGTCCACATAATCCGGGCGTTTTACGACTCGTCTTTGCCCCGCACCAAATCTACGACCCTCATTTATGGGTACAATGAAACGGTCCATGTTATTCATCAGGAATGTATTGTCACGGCCATTGTTCGAGTTTCCGATTTTTTCCACGTTTTACGATAACGTTACGATAATGCGAACGAGAATTTTATGTCGAAAAGAAGCGGTATTCGAAATGAATTTTTACGATGAAACCATTTTGATTGCTTTTCGCTATGTTAAATACCTTTTGTTTAAGACGGAAATTTGTTTTGATTAATATATTCCAAATACTGTTGTTAATTAAAACATAATTAATCCCAATAATGATAGGGATAATTACGGGCTACTGTCTCCTTCATAAACATCTCTTTGTCCTTAGCGCGACAGAATCCCTTGTGCAGAGGCTGTTTCAGCGCAGAGGAATCAGTCACCCACATAGTCCTGGAATGCGTGTATGTGGTTTCCCAACGAACAGATATCCTCGGAGCAGTGAGTTGCCTAGGAAGTGTCCAGGAACTTCTGAGCTTCTGGAAGGAGCTGGGCTGGCGTAATTAGCCAGCGAGTGCGGAAATTGACTCCCCACTACATACATATATGTGTGTTCGAACCCTTGGTTTTTTATTGTAAATTATATATTCATGAAGCTTTAAGTATGTAAGTCTTTCTATAAGACTCGAAGAATTAGAGCTAAATATATAAGCTAATATATATGTCAAAAAAGTATTGGATTTTGGAACTCATAACTCTCTTCGCCCTCGGAATCTTACCATTAGATTTTTCACTGAAGTATTTTCAAACCAATTCGACTGTAAGTACAAAGCAATTTATATACTAATTAATTATCAATTAGTAACTATAGACACATAAAACTAATAATAAAATAATATACATTGAAATAAATAACTAAACTTAACATAAACTAAAATATATCATTAAAAGGAGTCCCTTTAGGCAAGGTTCCGAAGATACTGGCAGCGTTCCCCTTTTGAATTGCTAGACTAATTCTTTGTCCGAGGTAGCTGCCAGATCTTCGGTCTCCTGTGATGTCGACTAACCTTTTTGAAATTTCTTTAAAAAGCCTTAAAGCGCTAGGACCCCACGGACCAAGGGTCTCGACACCGAATGGGACAAAATCATATTCTGAGCCCAGACCCCTGTATTTGCATGCTTTATTTTTTTCAGCCGCTTCACAAGCCGCACCAGCTCTGTAGTTGGTTCCATGTAGATGGGAAGGGGCCAGCGTGTCTGAACAGGTTGCATCCCATACCAGTACCCGACCCATCTTCCATGGAATCAAACTCATACCGTCCGGTCTCTTGCCATCGTCCCTTGCAATACCACTCGGCTCAAGTAGACTTGGCACGTTGACGGTGGCAAGGGAACGGCGAAAATATTACTACTCTGCTTGTATTTCGGCGTTTATTTGTCTTAAAATACGCAATCAAAGTTTTTCACTTTGCAGTCGTAAGATATTTCGTACACTACTTCTTAATACACATAGTACATGTATAATAATTTTTTACATTATCTGCTTATTTTTTACATACTTGGCTTACTTAACTTAATATCCCTAGATGGGGCAGAGGGCGTCCACAGTGAGTATCCATCGCATCCACGTCTTTCCGGCTCTCTTAGCCTCATCTGCCTTGCGATTCTGTAACTCACTTTTCGAACTCACACAGCGGTTCTCACAGCAGCGGTCGCGCTCAAATCAGTCGTAAAGCAGTCATTTTACGATTTGGCATTCTGATAAGGAGGAAGCTTGTAGTTTTTTTGTTTATTAGAATGCCATGCCGATACGAAAACCGCTGTGTATGTTCGAAAAGTGTGTTACAGAATCGCAAGGCTGAACGACGCAGGATTACTTGCGGGTTCCAATCAAGCGCCTACTTTGGGATATAATTGGAATTTCTTCGGAGTGCATACCTATGCATTTTCACTTGCGTCGCCTTATCCGTTGTCTAATTACGATATCTCAGCAGCGTTCCCGAAGTTGCTCGTTAGAGATCTTCTCGGGCTAGTAGATACACAGAATACGACGAAGACAGGGGTTGTCGATGACTTGGAGCCGGTGCGATGTCGTTAGTAACTTCCACGTTTCACGCCCATAGAGCAGCACAGATTTGACGTTGAATCCGTATATTTTACCCTTGAGTCAACGCGACTTATTCCGTGACTGCCATACAGGCTGAAGTTGTGCGAAGGTTGCTCGGATCTTGGCAATACGTGAAGTAATGCCTTCCTCTGTACCTCTAAAAGTAGGCTTAAAACAATTTTCATAATATACTAGCTGGCCTGGCGAACATCGTACCGCCTAACAGTCGATTCTTTATTTTTTTTAAATACTTATTCTGCTATTCGGTACACCGGTCTAGCTAGTAAGATAAAAATAGAAAGTTGATAAGACAACAAATACATTATGTCAAAAATTAAAATTTACCACCCAGGAACCCCTCCACTAACATTTAAATTGACTTTTAAGTAGTATTAAGAATATTTTGTATGGGAATATAGAAAAGTGCTTTTTTAGACTTTTCACTCAACTTTTTTTAATTTTTCTCTCCGTAAGAACCATCCTCGTACTTCAAGGAATATTATAAAAAAATAATCAGACAAATCGGTCAAGCCGTTTTCATGCTATGTCGTGACAACGGAAAATGGGTTTTATTTTTATATATGTATATGTATTTAGATTCGCTGTCACTACTGCAGCTTAGACTTTTACAAAAAATCGTTTAATTTCTTTAATTTGCAAAACTATACTATCTCTGATACTATTTATTGCAAAGTATTTGGTCATTACGAGTGACTGTTTTTGTTTTCATACAAAAGCCTAAGCCTAACGCCATTGACTATTGTACGTTGGCATGACTGTATTGAAAATAACGAAAAAATTATCAAACATTAAAATACTTAACACGAAAAAAGAATAGGTTGAAAAAATTCTTTAAATCAACTAAAAAACAAACAGTTTCCTCCAAGTAATTTGTTCCTAAACGTCTATCCAAATAACCTGTAAGTGACGCGACAAAAAACTTAATTATTTCTTTTCACGATTTCAATCACAATTTGTTTTGCCGAAGTATAAATACTAAATTTTTATTCCATTATAAGTTATCCGGGGATTTGGGAATAATCCTGCCGGGAGGTTTTTCCTTTCTTTTCAGTTTACGCGTCATTCCATTTTCGTCTGACAATCGGTTTCGGCCCGACGCAAGAAAACATTTCACCAAAACCTCTGACCCCGCCATCAAGTAATATGCCTTTCTCCTAAGTTATAAACTTAAGCGATAATTATGTCGTATAATATAATAATTAGATATCTATGTCATATCAATTGGTGTTCTCAATACTAGCAGTTTCTTTAAATATTATAATTGGATAAGATTACAACTAGTATGATTTTTTTATAAAATAGATTTAATCTTCATGATTTTGGAAACGATTTTATGAAGCTTATGTAATGAAATTAAAAACTGGTCTAGTCCTAAAAACTGTTTTATGACTTTCGATTTTTTTCATTATGTTTTAATTTACCATCTATAAAATTATTTACTATTTCATCACAACGAGTCGTATAGTATGTATCTACATAATTGTGTTCGCTTTTCTCATTTAAATCAACTGATCACATACGTGATACACCTACATTACAAGAAAAACGAACAAATCCATAAGTCTAAATCTCTAATTCAACCTTTTTAAGACTTAAAAACGTTGAAGGGCCACTGATTTTTTTTAAATCGCTTTCTACTGCCTCTTACACCACAAACTGAAAGCCTCTACTAATGGCGCACGAAGAGCACTGGTGTTTACTTTTATTGTCAAAATAAATCTATCTTAACTGTCCCGATAATCGCTACTAACTGTTTCGGAGATAAAGCCTGCTTCACCGCCCTCGCCTAACTGATTGCTGGCAATAAAACTGTTGTGTAATCGTTAAAATTTTAATGTTTAGACGCCCTATAGCCCATTGTGAGGACTGGACAATAGATATTGACTGTCGATGCTTTAGTATAGTCATATTGTGACTTCACACATTAGAAGGATGGTTTTGTTAACACTCTTCCAGCTTCGCACGGGTGTTTGGAAATAAATATAGCCCATTCAGTACATCATTCCATTTGTCCTTTCAGAAGAACCCGTTTTGGACAAAACTCACCGTTATCCAGATTGAGCATTCTGATAAACGAGCTAGGTCTGGTATATCCAAAGTTGCTCCCCTCACACTTTGAAATCAAATTTTACTTTAGATTGTAAAATTTGAATTTATAAAAACTGAAGGAAAAACATAAGTGCTTGTCACATTTCTGTAGCTTTTGTTTGTTAGAATGTTTTTAACAAGAATGAAAATATTTCTATTTAATCTCGAGGCCATCGTTAGATTATTGGAAATGCAATTCGTTTTTAAGTCGATTTAACTATTATATAGTTTGCTTAGTTATTTGATTAAGGACTAAAGAACATAATGAGCAGTGTTGGCCTAGTGGCTTCAGCGTGCGACTCTCATCCCTGAGGTCGTAGGTTCGATGCCCGGCTGTGCGCCAATGGACTTTCTTTTTATGTGCTCATTTAGGACTTAGACCCAAAAAAAGTCGACGGTGTGCGTCAGGCACAGAAGGCTGATCACCTACTGGCCTATTAGATTAACAAATGATCATGAAACAGATACATAAATCTGAGGCCCAGACCTAAATATGTTGTAGCACCACTGATTATTATTATTATTATGTATGTGTTTTAACATTGTATTTAATTAAAAATTAGCTTAAATTATCCGTATAAATGTCATTTGTACGTTATTAAAACCGAACTATATTTTCGGTACTAACATTCAAATTGCGCGTAAAACCGGCTCCCGTGATACAGTTTACGACGCGTCACCTAAACAGATGACGTCGTAAACTAACTTGGATAGTTAAATTTAACCGTCAAGTTGCACGGTAAACGCTATACGTCCCAACTAGTTTATTAGTTTTGCTAAGCGAGTTTAAAATTCAAAACAAATATTATCGTAGATAGATGCAGTAAGTTGTAACTTAACTGTATAATTTCTAACTATCTCTTGTCATTATGAATAATAGTATTTATATAATAATATTTAATCTTTCTTTTTTATGTAACCTTAAAATATAATAACTAAAATATATTATTAAAAGGAGTCCCTTTAGGCAAGGTTCCGAAGATACTGGCAGCGTTCCCCTTTTAAATCGCTAGACTAATTCTTTGTCCGAGGTAGCTGCCAGATCTTCGGTCTCCTGTAATGTCGACTAACCTTTTTGATTTTATGAATAATATATTGACATTTATCGACAGCAGTTAAGTAAAAATATTATATAAATAACATCAAGTATTTACCAGCAGTGTTAGCCTAGTAGCTTGAAATGCGACTCTCATCCCTCCGTTCGTAGGTTTGGAACCCGTCTGTGTACCAATATACTTTCTAAGGTTCCATTTAACACTTTCACGTACGGTGAAGTAAAACATGGTGAAGAATCCAGCTTATACTCACAAGCGACGGCGTGAATCTGGACAGAAGTCTGATCATCTTCTCCATTAATAAAAACAAATGATTTCGAAACAGACACAAAAACCTGAGACCTAAAAGGTTGTAGCGCTTTCTTTTTTTTAATTATCTCCATTACTTTCGTGCTTGACCTAACTGAAATCCGAACACAATGCTAGAACGCTGTAAGACCTGGTTCGCGATGATGCTTGTCCATAAACAAAAGCTTTTTCAAGCACGTAAGAATTGTCGCTTACATATTCTGTAATACATAGCTACTCTGGGCTTGTTACTCGTTGCTTTAAGCGTTTACAATTGCCTCCAGCATGAAATAAAACTCAGCTAAAGAAACATTGTTGGTGCATACGTCGCTAATTAAAAACAAACAGCACGTATATTTGTTTGTTTGCACATGGAAATCAAGAAACGACTGGATTTAATTTCGTACACTGTTGCTATTTGAATTTTCCGTACTGGTTTTATTTCTTTCGGATTTCTCATTAAACGTCGGTTGCTTTATTAATGATATGGAGATGGTTAGATTAGATGAAATGTTGTTTTTATGTGAATTAAGTGAGGGCCAGCGGCGAAAAAAAAAACAAAATGTGTTAAAATTAATTTAATTAATCACTTACAATAATTAAGACTTAACTAAATACAACTATTTAAGCGGCCCGATATTAGGTGCACGACAAAATATATTATAAACTTAACTAGTTGAGAGTTGACCGGTCCGATTAAACTAGGTGGAATTATTTAAACTAGGTGTTTTTGATATCTGAAAAACCTACGAATATGTATAATTTTCTTATATTTTCTATTGTCTTTATTATGAAATTTATTATATAATTTTCTTCCAAAGCTAATTGATATTTACTTAGGTCCTATTACTACAAAAGTATAATTTAATACTCAATTGTTTTGAATAACAGTTAAGGTGAGTGACATTACTACTACATTCGATTCAAAAAGTAATGTATCGTGCGTCTACTATATTATTATTAGCGAGTGAGCGAAAGAACGACAAAATTAATTCAATGGCTGATATTATTTCCTACAATCTTTGTACCTTTTTTGTACAAAGATAAGGAATAAACATAAAAATTACTCTTATGTAGGTGTTGTAAGCTCAGTTTCGCGCATTTGGTCCGTTGTGCGTAAATTCCTGCCCAATTAAGCCAGCCTAGCTCCTTCCAGAAGCTCAGAAGTTCCTGGGCACTTGCAGGCTTCACGGAGCGACCGCACAAGGTTTTCATTCCAGGACTACGTGGGTGACTGATTTCTCTACTCTGAAACAGCCTCTGCACAAGGAACTGTCTGTCGCGCCAAGCACAAGGAGATGTTTATTAAGGAGACTGTGGCCGGACACAGGCTGTAGTTTATACAGTGAACTTCGATCAAGTATAAATGATAGACAAAATCGAGGTTCATAATAATTTCGGTACAATTTCAACATACAAACGCATTCAAATCGCAGAACCCAATTAAAAGCTCAATTTTTGAGTCCAGTCAGCTAGAAGGATGTTTGTGGTATACAGGTTCATACCTCGCCACTCGCCGCATACACTGGATTAACGACGACCACAAGTAGGGTACGTATGTTTTGATTATTCTAAAATATTGCGTTATTTTAATAAGCGCGTAAACCTTATTGCCATTTCTCTCTCATACTCATGCATTACATTCTACTGGTTATTTAAATATTGGTCTAATTGAGAAAGTACTTTAGTAGACTGGAATGTATATTTGTTACCATAGTTAAGAACGAAGTATTGCCGAACCGAGTCGACTTAGGGTCCATCATGATAAGGGCTTACAATTTCTTAAAAGGCCGGCAACGGACTCACGACCCCTCTGGCATTGAGAGTGTTCATAGGTGGTATCACTTAACATCAGGTGAGCCTCCTACCCGTTTGCCTCCTGTTCTATATATTATATAACAAATGAAATTGGCGTTTTGTATGGGAGGAACAAAAGTAGATTTTTTGAAGTTATACTTCTTTAGGCGCGTTATGAAAAATTTATGAGAGTGAAATTTTACGATGCGCGCGCACCGTGACACAAAATTCAGTATGGGCGCCGAGCGTGCGCGAGCGAGATGGGAATAAGACAATCTACTTGTAGTACCTTTTAAACAAATAAAGCAGTTTTAATTATTTTTTTCAAAGAAATTTAGCAATGCTTTTTCACAATGACTTATTTATACTTAGTTAAAAGGTTATGAAACATACCTAGTTATTAAATTGAATAATATACTAAATATTAAATATTGTTAAATTATTGACGCTTAATATTGATTATTAATTATTTAATATTTAAAAAAATAAAGAAAGCCAAAGAAGTATAACTTCTTACGCGCGTACATAAGTACACGCACCATTTTCTTTAAATAAATCAAAGTATGTACCATTGCTATCTTATAGGTAGTTCAGTTATTCCTTTACTAAAACCACCATTCGGAGGGGAATCAATAAAATCTTTAAAGGCGATTTCGACTGCCCCATCACAGTTGAATTTTTTAGCTTGGAAGAAGTTGTCCAAATTTCCAAGAAAATGGTTCAATGAGATTACCATTTTCTTTCATATAAAAAAGTTACTACTTCTACACTGAAGGAATAAATTGAAGCCTTCTGGTAAAACCCCTTTTAGCTTCGATAATGCACTACATAATTACTTAAATATTTTAAAGTAATTATTTAATGTAAATATGGTAAAATCGAATTGAAACATAACATAGTAAATACCATCTCCGTGGCTTAATTCTCCGCACATTATGCTCCGAGTACCTACCTCGATTCGAACCCGGGCTAAACAATAACTCGTAGGCACATAGACAACATACAGACTAAAATGTGTCGGCACCATGCTGTAATACTTACGCGACTTCATACAATAAGAAAACCTATAATAATATAGTAAAATTTATTTTGTATGAGTTTCATGCGCTGTCGGATGCAGTCATGTAACACAGCCTTGAGACTGCAGATTGATCTGCAGTCTAGACAACGAATTAATTAATCTTTTGTAGATAATGAACCGTAAACTTACAAAAGGATATTGATAAAAGATTCCAGTTTCTCTAGCTAAGAGTATACGTCATTATATGTTAAACAAATATCATAAACATAATTTTTTTATAGTAGTAAATATATTAAATATAAACCTCTAGGTATTGAGGTCAGATTCCTGTATCGGTTTCGTGATTATTTTTTGATAGGCACGTAGGTGATCAGTCAGTTTTTGGGGAATTACGCATGTCGGTTTTCTCACGATGATTTCCTACACGGTATAAGCAAGGGTTAAAACGAATATAGAAGGATAATTCTATGGCACTCGATCACTTAAACAACACTGACCTTTAATGGAATGACTAAAAATCCTATCAAAATTATTATTATAATAAATTATAATTACATAATCTTTACAGATAATTAAAAGACGTAAGAACCGTAATTCTCTATTGCTGTGACTGTTATTCAACATTCAAAGGAAGTGAAAGATTCTGTGCTCACCAAAACGAAATATTCATACTTTTACCCCAAATAGAACCCACGTCAAAATCATGAAATATTTTGGCCTTTTATTTTACGCCAACAATGGTTTACTAAAACGTTGGAATCACTGTCACTCATTTTAAGCCACCTCTAAAACGGTTTTTCAGTAAAATCCGCTAAGAGTAGGAAACATTTTTCGTTATCAAATAAGCCACGAACTTTATCATTGTCCACGTTGTGCTTAATTTAGCAAATCTTTAGTAAATATTTGGTTTACACATGTGTGCAATACCCTCTCAAGTATTACTGCGAAGCGTCCGAAGTTAGGGTTGAGAAAAACAATTTTAAATTCGTGCTTATATTATTTAAAGTCTACTTCTAGGTCTTTGAGGTAAACGTTGTGCGGAGTCAAATATACGTATATTATAGTTTACAAACCATGGTAACCCTACAGACGAGTCCATTCGCACACTACAGCTACCCATCAATATCGAATTCAAAGCCTTTAAAAGGCAACACAGCTGTGAAATTAGTTGCCTATTCAATCGCTCGGGCGATATGATGCCATGTATTCCACTTGCAACTTAGGTATTACGATTACAGGGGACTTAGTACCGAACTGTAAAGTTACAAATATCAATAACCTAACCTAACCTAACGTTTAAGAAATAATGGTCTGAAATTTAATAACTATATATTGCTACAGAAATTATAATTTCTCGAAAGTTTGACGAAGGTTCAGTTTATTAAAACAGATTTTATATTCATACTAGCCCGGCGAACTTCGTACCGCCTTACTATTAATGAATGTCGTGTTACAGAAAAGCTGAACTTATGATAAATTATTATGATGAAAGATGTCAATTCTTTTTCATTACTCACAATATTCTACATTTCAAAATCTAAAATACGTCATTATCCGAATATTGTGGATATACCATTATTCGAAACCGATTAAATACGTTTTTTCATTTGAGATTTCACCGTATCGACGCAATTAAAAATCAATATTTGACAGTTACGAAACACATGCACATTTTGTATCGGATTTTTCGTTATTTTCCAATGTTTTAGTTAATCGGGACTCAGAAAAATACAACAAATCAATAACCAAGAAAATTGGTCCAGCCGTTCTGGAGTTATAAGTGTTCTTACAAACCCATGTTTATACATAAAAATATATGAAAAAAAAGTGTGTGTGTGTCAGCTACGACGCACGATTGGAGTTTACTCCTTACGAACGATAAAATGGCGATAATGTTCTGTGGCTGTCGACCACATTTTCATACTAAAGGTGGTAAGAATATATGTTTTTATAATATAAATGTTTGTAGTAGTAATAAAACGTACCTACATCATCTATGCCCAAATAGGATTTTCTTTCTGTGACCAAAGTTACCTTTATAGTAAGAGAAGAATAAGAATGAACAATCTTTTTAGTTTTAATTTCACTGACCATTACTATTGACAAAACTCTATGGCACGCTAGAGAATCTACTTTTATTTTTTACACCTGTCAACACTGACAATGTTGTAACGTGGCTGTCAAAACGTGAATTCAAAATAGAAAAGTCTGTGTAATGTATTCCATTTCATTCTTTTACACGTTCAATCCTACAGATATATATGTTTCTCTCTTTCTACATAACGCCTCAACTTTTCGTGTTACACTTGATTTTACTCCTCATAAAATTTCCGTACCGGGCCTTATAACTCAAATCGTTTCTTTAGGAGTAAACTCCAATAAATTTATTTTCGAGAGTTATATAAGCCCCAATAGTTTCAAGTAGAACAAACCAGATTGTGTTCGGTCGTTGCCGTTTCGCTTCAGGGCCTTATTCAAATTTCGTAGCTATAATAAACTGTGGATTAAGTCTTTCGGATGAGGTTCTAACTCTTATTATCTTCTCTCACACTGCTGGAGTGAGTGCTTGGTTACTTAGATTGAACCTAACAAGCGTGTGCATACGTAATAAGCTTCTATTCTTTGAGATATTTCACTTTATTTGTGGTTATGTCGCGTTGCATAAGTCAATCTTAAGTTGACTGTTTACTTTTATTTAACAATAGAAAAAGAATAACTTAGAATAATCTAAGGGTGAATTTTAAACTAAATCGAGATTATCGATGCTAAAATGCAAGTTTAATTGATTCTTTGTAAATATTTTTGGTAGATTAGTTGTCTGTGAAACTAGATACTATTCACTCAAGCTATTATTATAATACTTTTTGGCTGGAATCGTTAATATATTTTACTGTTCTACGAACGTTTATTTAGTTACTGTAGATTAAAATATGTTAAGTTTTAAGCTGTATAATAGATATTTATATTATATATTTAAAAACAAATATGCAGTATTTACAACATTTTTAAACTACATAGTAATAATAATTAAAAATTGGTCCCTGTGTAGGTACCGTTAATGCTGGCAGCATATCCCCGCTGTATGCAATACTTATTCGTTGAGCGAGGAAAGCACAAGCTCTGGGGTCACCGGCACTATCTACCAGGCGCCAACATAAATCTTTAATTAGCACTCTACACTTGAACCCCACGGCCCAAAAATCTCTAATCCAAAGGGAACAAATTCAAGTTGGAGGAAAGACTCATATATTTGAGCCGTTCATTATTTTTCGCCTGCTTTGCGGCTAGCTTTTATGCTTGGCCGAAGGAGATAAGACAGGGCTAACGTGTCCACACAAAAAAGCTTCATTGGAATTGGCATAGGGCATTGTATATATCTAGTACAATACAATACTAGAAATAAAATACTACTATAATGGTTGGCTTTTACATTTGTATCGATTTAAATAACCAAATCAAAGCTTTAAAGCCCACATAAAAGCACACACACTGACACACTGATTTCTATTTGTGCAATGTGGGGTTGTTAACAGGCAAATTATTAGTACCTACTGTTTTTGTAAGTACTTCGTCGTATTTATGGTGTAAGTCGTTTTGACTAAACATATATAATTTAGCATTTGTAAAAAATGCTTAATAAATACTTTTTTACGAAAATTAATGTTCTACATTACCAAATATTCAACGTTACAAAATGAACATAATTCATTACATCAACAAATAAATACCAAAAACGTCAATTTCACCCGCGTCCCAATCTAATTCCGTCGTAATGTATTTAGCACATTTCGGCGCAGGCCTAATGAGAATGTATGAGCGTGGTGATGGCCTAATGTTATTACACATACCTCCATATTTGTCGGCAAATAAGACTTGAATTCTTTTATAATTAAAATGTTACTATAATAAATTTCATAGCAAATCAAAATATCATTCATTCGTGTAAATATCATTCATTCGTGTAAATAACTAGGGGTTAGGGTTAGGTTTGTAGGACTCCTTTTTCCGCAATAAGACTCCTAATTCGTCCGTTGTGCGTTGCAGTCCTGGCTAATTTAGCCAGCCTAGCTCCTTCCAGAAGCACAGAAGTCTCCTGGGCACTTCACAGGCTTCCCGGAGCGACCTCACCGATCCGAGGATTATTTCACTTTGATTAGCCACAGCCACGCATTCCAGGACTACGTGAGTGACTGTTTCCTCTGCGCTGAAACAGCCACTGCACAAGGGGCTGTCTGTCGCGCCTAGGACAAAAAGATGTTTATTTAGGAGGCAATGACCATTTATTGTCCCTATCATTGTTTTAGGGTTCGTTCTATTTAAGGTTAGTAGTCGCTTTGTCAGTTGCGGGTTCACTGCTGGCAGAGCCATTTTGGACTGTTTGTAAATAACTATTAATTATCTATGATTGTACACTTATCAGTAACAAACTAGTTTTCAAATCAAGAGCGTAGAACGGACGAGATGTACTTAGACCTGATACACTCACCGTCACCCTTGTAAATCGGCAAGGTATTTTTATATGCACCTGCAACCATTATATCAGGCATTTTTTCTTGCAATAATGTTCCCATTCTCTAAATAAAATTTAACTTATCATACAATGCAATGGGTAGCATTAGCGCTAAAAAGCGATCTCTTTCAGGCAACCATAGTAAGGGATAAAAAGAATCACTAAGGGTAGAGAACAAGAACTGCATAAACAAATCCACAAAAATAAAAGTACAAGTAACACTGAAAAATAATACAATTACCAACTTTAATCTAAAATAAAATCAAACAAAATATTAATAAAACTTTACGGCAGAGATCCTAAACCTAAAAGGATAAGCTGTGAGATGGAATTTCCAAATAGCATCTATTAATGGAGCGTATTATATATATAGATATAAGGACCCAATAATTTTATTTAATGAAAACTGAGGAATAGAGAAATGATAAGATAGGATAGACTGCAACTAAACCAATGAGGTTCTTTTACATAAGGTTTTACATAATGCCTGTGTTACAAATGCAAAATCCGAACAAAACACGCAATATGACCCGTCCACGATAATGACAATATACAGTTTTACAACGATTAGATGAAAAAACGCCGCAAGCGTAATTCTAGTTCCCGGTAATGAAGGCGTCAACATGAATTATCCAATCAAGGGCCGTTAGATGGCGCCACGTTATTGCGGTCTGCGCGTGCGCAGCTTTCACTCACTGCGGAGGTTTATGACTGTATTATTAGACTGCTGTTATAATGAAATCTTACATTTCTCTGACTTGACTACTAAAGACGAAGCAAACTGTTTGTTGACTTAATTATTTACGTTTTCTATTTGGGTAAATTGATATTTTACTAATGCAAGCACGCATAAAGACAAATTGAGATTAAGTTTCTCAAAAGTTATTAAAGATGACGGACGTCCCCTAACTCAATGGACACGTTTTAACATATGTATCTATATTTTCCTTTCTATTGGTAACTTACCTTTACCAATCAACAAAACAACTTTTCCGCCGACATCCAAGATTACTTGCCATAGTACCATAATATCAAAGTCGCATAATGTAGCTAATAATATACATTAAAAAAAATATAAAAATATATATCAATAGGTATAAATAATACCTAATACGAAAAACATATACAGCAATGTACATCTAACAATGAAATAACTACGCCTAACCAGCTTCGTCTTGAGGTGCACCGTTAGACATCATAACATACGGGACAGCGCGGGTCAGCCGATAGCCCTTTGGGGTAATTACTTAAATTGTTGTTTTTATCAGAACACTGCCTTGTGACTAAAAACGAGAATTATGGCTAATACGCTACTGTGTTATTTTGTTTTTGTTTGGAAAACAGTTCATTTCGAATGTACCTCAATTTTAACTTGCTTTATTATTGCACCATAGGTATTTTGATTGAAATATTCTTTAGACTGTATAGTGTTTGAAATATAACAAAAACGCTAGATGACGTAATTACATTTGTTCTAATGGAGTCACAACTGTATGGAAAGGACTAAGAGGAAGAAGGAGAAGAGGTGCCCAAAAAAAAGGTGGATAGAAGAAATAGAAGCGGTAGCAGGAAACGAATGGAGAAAGAGAGCCATAGACGGAGTTAGAAAAGGCTGGAGGAGGCCTTTACCCGTGAAGGGGTTCCGATCGACGGTACTAAAGGTAGCTAGGATATACGATAACAAGCAAAAGAAAAAAATGTATAAAATGTAAAATAATTCAAGCTATATATTATAATTTGTTTTATGTCATGATTGGAAATAAAACGGGCTTTATTATTATTAAAGAAGTCAAAAAATTGATTGAAATGAGATGGACAAACGAGATATACGAAAATTTAGCGGAATTAAAAATTAAGGTGAAGTATGAAAATTCTAAATATTGCCTAACCCGTAAGACTGAATGATTTATCTTATAATATTCGTATGAAAAATCTTACAGCTACTCTGACCACACGTACCTATTTAACATAGCATCTATATGTCACTATGTCAAAGTCTGCTGATTTTGTATTCAACTGATTTGTTAATCTTCAATTGTTTTCAATAAATCGCTGATATCGGAAACATTTGCGTAACACAAAAACTATATTATAATTGAATCGCTAATTGAGTGAAATCATATTTGTTTCATTCACAAAAAGCAATGCTGATTTGGGTAACTGAATAGCGTTAATTCAAACATTTCTAACAATTGAGTTACGCTAGCTTTATAATGCTGGAAATCAATAGAATTTTTTCCACGAGTACCTGCCGCGTGCGTTGAATGCTAATGATGGAATATCATTGATTTATGCAGTTTCCTGGGGAGGCTTATATCGTTATACTTGCGATAACCTAATACTTGATAATCCTCTAACTAGCAAATCACTTAGCTGTACACGTGTATATGTATATCTTAAATTTGATGCATTAGGTCTTTATACGGTGTATAATGTATATGTATATCTTATATTTGATCTATTAGGTCTTTATACAAACATTGAGTAACATATTTCGGTTCAAAGATACTTTATTTCTCAAAGAATTACATTTACTTGTGTGAGAAAATTTAAGGTTAAGTTGTCTACATCGTGGTATCAAATTATTAATAAATAAGCTACATAAAATAAAAATATTAGTTGCTCTGCAAATATTAAAATACAAACTGTTTAACTTCGTGTAAAATTGATTCACTGAAGGCTTTTCTTTAGCGAATTTGTACAATATATTTACAAAAGTATCGTTAAATCGCATCGATGTTACAACAGGCATTGTGCAACTGATGAATAAAAATTATTTTATTGAATTGGAATCATAATTTTTTTTTAGTAAAGTATATTTAAAACTTTATATGAGTATATAGTCTAAAGAATATATTACTTATTTATTTATTAATACACACATAACAAAAAACAGAAGAAGTTATAAATTCTGCAGTCAATGTGCCCTTAATAATAGGTGCGGACGGCGTGCACAAACATAATGCTTATAACAAACCAATGTTTACAATCAATTAGTCTACATTACTATAGGATCAGAAAATACAAATTAAAAAAAATAAATTGCATAATAAAATACGGACAAGAATTTAATTCAAAACTATAAATCTATTAGGTATTCATAAAATAGAAAACATTTTTCCAAACATATTTCTTTTTTTCACATCCGGGAAATCCCTATTTTCCTTCTATCTCATCAGAATGCGTGGAAGGCGTCGGGCTTGGCAGACGGCTAAGCTTCTTGACTTGACCAATTTGTCTTCAGTAACAGGTTGCCCACTTAATCACACCGCAAATGTTCTAAATGGACACAAAATTATCCTTTAATTCACACTTTACCTATTTTTAGTTTAAGCGCTTTCGAAAAGGGACCGTAATAACTGAGCTATCGATTCCCGGTAGGAGGAAAAATTGTAATTAAACTTGTCTGAGAGTTTTACCAAATGGAGAGTCCACTCTAATGACTGGCATTATGAAATTTCACTCTTAAGCTACGGTTTCCTAGAAAAGCGGTGCCGTCAACTTACGGCCGTAATGTAACGTTAGGTGACGTCACCCATACGTTGTCTATAAATAACATCGGACAAGGTTCTCTAGAGAACGTTGAGTGTCACCGTAACGGCAAATAGCGGTGCTGTCATTTGCATGACGGCCGTCATAGCGGTGATAAACAGTAGTTCAACGTTTTTCGCGTGTAGCGGTGCGCATATTTAATTAATACAATGACTTGGACGAGCGAAAATGATGTACAATTAATTGATTTTGTTAAAAATCCTGAAGCTTTGTACAATATCAAATCCAAAGAGTACAGACAAGCTCAAATGAAGCAAAATTTGTGGAACGAAATTGGAATAACACTTCAAAAATACGGTTGCACTACTTTCTAGGAAACCACAGCTTGGCCACCGTAAAGACGGCCGTTATTAACAACCGTAAAATGACGGCCGTAGTTAACGTCACCTCTTTTCTAGGAAGTCATTCATTCATTCTTTATTCCCACTAACAAAATTTAGTTAATGTCAATGACATTAAATTAATGAACGTTAAGCAGCTGTATACACGTGCATTTTAGATACAAAAAAAAATAACCAGATACACACAAGCATATAAATTTAACTTCAATTCACACATAGCCGGCATAACACTAATCTACCTAAAATCAGAACCGAATATGGTCGCAAAAATATAACTTATTTCGGAACGAGTCTTTACAACAGCTTGACTCCCAAGATACGAGATATAGTAGTAGTGGAACCGTTTCGAATACGTCTGCGATGTTTTTTGGTTGACTCTAATGCAGTAACAGTGTACAACCGTGGTGTGATATTTATTACTTTTTATGTTTTAAATATATAGTTTTTCTCTTGAAAGTGACGTGTGAAGTGCGTTTTTAATAAGAATAAACTTCTTTAAACCTAATTATTACTAGAACATCAATATATTTCCCGAATTAGAACCTATTTTTTGCTTTATTTACTCAATCGGATTGACATCCTACCGCCCTCAGTAATAAAGCATGGATAAATTACTACTAAAATATATAACTACTTCTAGGCAGCAACTATGAATTGGGATTTCACGTAAGTTAATTAAAATACAAAGCTCGTTTAAGCTTTCGTAAGAGAAAGTTTTGGTCCTAAGTAAGTTTAAGTCTGTTATTTTAGTGGGGTTTATCATTGTATGATTTATTCATTGTTTTACCTTTCGGAATTGTTATAACAGCTTTACATAAATATACAACATTTTATTTATGTTTGTGGTAAAATAGAGCTGTATTATTATTGAATGAAATTAAAATACAATCTCCATTGAAACGAAATATATTATTGTATACAATTATAATCAACGTAATAATATTGTTATTTTACAGTTTGTAACGCGTTAATTATATGTTAATTAAAGCTTTACAATTATTGTACACTGTAAAGTAAAGAAAGTATCAGAACAGTTTCAAAATTGAACTGGGCCTCAGATTTCTGAATCTGTTTCGTGATCATTTTTCAATCTAATAGGCAATTAGGTGATCAGCCTCCTGTGCCTGACACACGCCGTCGACTTTTTGGGTCTAAGGCAAGCCGGTTTCCTCACGATGTTTTCTTTCACCGTTCGAACGGATATTAAATGCGCCCATAGAAAGGATTTCCATTGGTGCACAGCCGGGGATCGAACCTACAACCTCAGGAATGAGAGTCGCACGCTGAAGCCACTACTGTTCAATTGTGGTGGTATTACCTCACTAAGTTGTGCTAGCTAGATCTGGTTTTCAGTGTTAACTAGGTGGCAGATGTTATTCAATAACAAAAATATTTGTAACTCTCAACATCCTAGACATACTAATGAAAGCAGTTCATTGACCCCAAAAATCAGGAGCCAGCACCATCCATCGCTCTCAACTTACCTCTTCTATCCATTTCAATTCCCTCATTAGACACAATAAAACTACCACAATCAATTTTTAGTAGAACAATTGCGCCAACAATTTACGCCTTTAAATCTATAGTTATAAAGTTTAAAATCAAATTGTTAGCAGAGAAAAGCTGGCGACTGTGTCCATTCATTGTAGAGAGCATAGATTGATGCGAAGACTCTGAAGAACGTGGCTTACCACTAAGCTACGATATTTATATTGTACGATAAGTCGTGTCGTTTGACGTAAGTGGCTATTGCCAAATTTTAAGCTAATAGACATAGACAAACATAGACTTGAGGGTTGAGTTAGGATCGCATCACTGAACGCTTATCGAAATTTAAATAATGTGATTACTTTTTATCTGCTTATACTCGTATACAGAATTTATATAGAATCGCGTGGCGTGACTATGGATAGGTTCGCAGTATATAAAAAGTTAAGTGTAGAGAAGCGGCCTAATTAAAAAAAAATACCTTTATTACATCATTTCGTTACAGTTCGAGGCTTCCCAGAAAGTAATCGTTACTATTATTGAAGTGAAACTTCTTTATCGGGGTTGGAAAAAATTTTAGTGTAACATTTTTGCGTTACGCGTCACATTTTTCCGTTACACGCCATGTTGCTTTTTGAAGTCAAACTTCTGTATCGGCGTTAAAATATGACATATAGTATGTTTTTGACTTTGAAGTTTGACAACGGATTACATTTTCGACTTGAAATTTGCTAATCGCAATTTGTAGCAATTAATTTGTAAATTGTATGCTAGGCAGTGTATCAAAATTTACTGTGTTTAAAGAAATAGTTTCGGACCTTAAAACTTAAAACAAACCAATTATGGCTCTGCGTACAACAAAGGTTTTATATAAGTTTTACTTCTTACGTGTGTACACCTAGTACACGCACACATTTTTTTTGTGTTGGGAAATCTTGCTATTCCTAGGTATATTATTTTTTGTTGGTGTATTCTGGGGTGTAAATGGGCCACAATTTGCTGTGTCTGTATGTACATTAGGCATGTATCTAATTCAAACTAATGTAATCAAAATGTCTGCCACGTCCCTAGTAAGGTACAATCTAAAATATAACAGTAATTCCAATTTTGAATTTCGAAGCATGTATAAAAATTACTATATTTTATAATATATATAATCAAAACCTCGTTAACAGCTAGAAATAGATACAAAAATCTTCTTTCGAGTTTATAACACTACACACACCGAAAGTTATACAAATTATCTTTTCTTGTATAATAGCTATGTTGTTGTATTAATAACGCACACAGATAAGAAATGATCTTGAACACGAATGCCTAGGAAACGGATCGTAGCATATAAAAGGCCATAGATAAGTAGATCTGAGAAGCTAGAAAGTGTTTAAGGATCTAAGGTGAAACGACTAGGACCAGGACGTAATTTGACGCATTTATAAAATGAATCACGCATTTATTTTAATTGATTACTTTATACTTTTGCTTAGGGTTGTCGCTTTTATTATTTATTGTAGCTAATACTATTTTTAATACTCTGTTGTGTGGACCCTATATAATGCTGGCTTGTAATTCTTTACTACGTTTTTAAATTACGAATATTAAAAAATAGTTCTAGTCTGGCATTCACTTAGATTTGTATTCACATAACTTTGTGACTATAAATTATGTTTATCACATTGTAGCTATAATTTATATTCCATCTTTATAAAAACTTTATGTAAGCCATTTCGATTTCAACAGAGCAACAAAGTTATCTTAACAAAAAAGGCGAAATAAATCAAAGCGCGGAGCAACTATTTTGGCTCCATTACAAAAGCATAATAATAACAGCTTTAAAACCACAATAACTATTAACACCCCACACTTTTGTACCCTTTTACTTGCCACCCGAAGTTCGTACAAATGAATATAAACTTTATTTCCATTACAAAAGGTAGAAAGTCTATTGGCTTGGAAAATATTGTAGCGTAGATGTTGGCAGGGCTGCCAACATTGGTCTCTTGAGAATTGGCTTCGAATTCAAACGCTATGTACAACCCTGGAGAAGCGTTTTATGATAATGTATGGACATAGCATTCATTACTGTTTATGTTTATTAATAATTGAGAATAGGCTTAGTACATTTCCTCGTCCACTTTAGCATTAGAGTTTACCACAAAATACACACTATAGTATTTCTCATCAGAACTTATAATTTACTATCAGTAACTATAACACAGTAATTGATTAATAGGTAGTTTAAACCTAGATAAGGGTATATATTTATGAAGTTAAGACTTGCTCATACATTTAGTTGCCTGTTAAAAAAGGCTCAAAATTTCAAACCAAGAATTTTGTAACGGCATTGAAGAAATAGTGTAACGGACGGACGTTAATATATAAATATAGAAAAAATATATTGTCACCCGATGTATGACAGGGTTTCATACGACATACAGATATATAATAAAATATTGAAGAATACTTGGAAGGAAAAGTTCTACGAATAATTTAAAAATGCACATACTTTAATGTTAAATTAGTTGAAATAGCCAAGAACAAAGACTGTGGCAAGTTAAAAAATAAACAAAATTACGAGTGACCTAAAACTTAAGTTGAGTTCAAACTTAAGGTCCATCTGTATGCAAAATTGCAAATGAACTTTGCTGCGTTTGGAAATTAATTTGAAAGTTGCGCAATTTATTCATAGTATCTTAAATTATAATAAAATAACTTGCTAGTCTATTCTGCTCATTTATCCGACTTAGAGGTTAATATTCTTCGTAACAAAGTCAAATTCAAATATAATATAGAGCCATAGACAAGAGTGCTTTTATAGAGAAAAAGTTGTTAAATAGTTCATGATTCTAAAGTGTTTAGTTCGGGTCTGGGAAATACTTTTATATTAAACACTTAGTATAATTCCTTATAAATTAAGATCGTGAAACTAATGTTACTAACGAATCAAATATATAACTATAATCAAATTAGTTAATTTATAAATAAAAAAAAACGAGTGTTTTTCATACTTCTATGTCTGGGTCTCAGATTTGTGTTTGTGTTTCGTAATCATTTGTTTTTTCTAACAGGCAAGTAGGTGATCAGCCTTCTGTGCCTGCCACACGGGGTTGACTATTTAGGTCTAAGGTACGCCGGTTTCCTCACGATCGCGTATTAAATCCGCACATAGATAGAAATTCCATTGCTCCGCTGCCAGAAATCGAAGATACGACATCTGAGATGAGAGTTGCACCCTGAAACCACTGCACATTTATATCTCAAAAGTGGTTGTACGAATTTATACATAAACATGGTAAAAAAACTTATCTAATTCATAAAAACTATTAAGTCTAGCACTTTACTCATCTATTTCTTGTCATAACTAACTAAATTTGACAGAAAGAGAAGAAAGAATACTATAGTTGAAGTCCTAGTAATAGTTTTTATTATGTATTTCAAAAATACACGCGCTTGTAAAATCTCTTCAAAAATTTAAATAATCCTTACAAAAAACCTTCATTCACTTGTGACCAAATTATCAGTCATAGTGTTATTCAATGATTAATATCAGTCTAGAAACTAAAAGAACGTTTTGCGCCTAGTTTTAAAGATGTCTTTAAAGCGTCCCCCGGGTGTGATAGAAGTTTAAATTGTCCAAGTTTTATGTTAAGCACAAGAGGTATGGTTAAACTTTGTGTTACTATTTGTGAACGTTATAATGTTAAATGCGAAACATACAATTTCACATTGTCTCTGGTTGTTATGCCTTTTTCGGATAGAGCATATTAAATGAGAACTAATTGTTTATAATTAATTATTATTTAAAATCTAGCAATAAGTCTTTTTTACTTTAATTTGTTTATCAGAATTGCCTGAATGAAACGCGTATTTGTTTGTTTATTTTATTGCTCATATCTACCATACCTTCTAAACCCAGGATTCTGTACTTAATTAAAATGGTAAAATTTATTTAAACCATTGATGATAAAGATTAAGGATTACACATTTAACTACGAGTCCTAGATTTTTCCACAGAATATATAATATTCGTTGTCATAAAGATACTATTGTATTTTGAATATGGAACATGGAGACAAAAATGTGTTCCAAAAAGGTCTCAATCGACTACTGCCCGACCACGTGTTATAATTCCTTTTATGATCTTATTTCAGACATCGCGCAGAACTAACTTGTTTACAATTTGGCACGTGCTTCAAATAAACGTTGTTAGTCACGAGTGACTCAACCAACACGAAATTTATCACCGTTTATCTTAAGCCATAACTGATTTTACAGTTATTTGTTAATTAATCGTTAAACTTTTAATTATAATCAAAATTTAGTTTGTTAGAAAATGATATTCTCATATACCATTGCTTGGAAAGCACAAAGTTGTAATGGCTAAGGCATCTGAGGGTCTTATGTTCGATGCCCGTAACAAATATTGTTGTTATACCTCTGTATTCGTTGCGCTAATACTGCTAGGATTCGCATTTACCAAAACCCCAATAAGAACTGAAAAAGTATACATAAAAGGACCAACAAACTCGTTTAAAAATTCAGTTAAATAAATCTGTCTGAACAAGGACGGTCATACGGGACGTACACATCTCAGTGATCATTCATATTTATACAAAGAGAATTTCCTAGTAAATACGGGCGTACATACGGAATTTTTAATGAAATTAGCGTCGCTTTCCACTCAATAATGCACTAATGAGTCATTACGGCAATCCACCTGCTCTAACACAATCGATCATTCTTTATGCAAAGCTGTCTCATGTACGGACAGCGCATCACTCATTGTTAGGAAAATACTCTTGTAGCTGCCGTTTTCCTGTAAATTTTCACAATATATCATCATTACATTTAACAGTTTATAATCCACAGACTATTTTTAAATGATAATATTTACAATTTTTAAATTAAGAATATAGCCAAAACGGATTACACCATATATGAAGAACATTACTAACATAGACAATTTACTTATCATTTATTGCTTGAGGTGTGTGTGTGTGTTTTTATGTTGAAGTTTGTGAGTTTTGATTACATAACATGCTTTTTAAAAAATAAAACCTTTTAGGTGTGTGCCTCAGATATCTGTATCCGTTTCAACTATATTTTTATTTAAAATTCTATATGTATTGTGAAGAACCCGGCCTATGACTTAATTCAGGAACTTATATCGCTAGGATAACAAATCGATTTTACGAGTTAGGTAATCTTGATCAAGAATCATCAATAATATTACATATATATGAAAACGATTTTTGACGCCCTTTCGTTAGTGGAGGTTGACCGTCAGTCTTGCGAAGCATATCTGTGCTCGATGCAGCAACTTCTCCGCAGTTGCCGTCCACTCTCATTCCTTCCACCAACCCACCGTTTTTCCACAATAATTAGCAGAAGGAGTTCATAGCAGTCATGGTGCAAATCATTGCCCAGGTACGCCGATGAATGTTCTGTAAAAGTTTTCTTGTTCAATTAGATAAACAATAAATGAACTCAAAATACTTTAATTTCTATTTCAAAAGACATACATTATTCTCTTACAACTTTAATGGTCAATTAAATTCAACGTATAAACTACTGCAATGCCAGACTATTTCAATGATCAAATCAATAAATAAACAGTTGTAATGCGCAGTAAGCGGAGATGAGCCGAAGCGCGAACTAAAACTCATCAAATACACTAACACGCTTATTCTGCTGACCGCACCTCATTAATTACTACAACACACTCTTGTATGGTGTAAGTGACGAGTGAGAGAAGAGTGGAGCTAGTGAATTGAACATATATTTAATATATAGTCTGTATTTCTGTATATGGTAAAACTCAGTGATGACATTCAAGTACCTGTTAAAATACCTCGTTTTTACGCTCCGATTTCTATATCTATAGTGTTACATATTCTAAAGAATATAGTAAAAATATGATTCTATAGCGACTGGCGATGCCCACGAGAAACCTCCAAAAGATGGAATAAAAAAAAGCGGATAGCGCGGAAGGATTGCAAAATGGCACCACCATTTTGCAAGCTTAGTATGAGACAAAAATGGAAGAATTTGGAAGTGGCCTTTACCACGTTTGAGGTCGTGTGTGTAAAACATAAGGACATAGACTTAAAATAATCTTGATAATGTAATACTCGATTACAGGCTATTTTTATTTTATTTCTATTATTTTTTTGTATCGGTGGCTTCCTATACTAAACGCGTATTTTTAGACACAACTGGTTTCCTTATGATGAATGGTTAATTCACCGTAAACTAAAGTATTACGCATATATATAGAAAAAATCGTGCTCAACAGGTACTCAACAACCTGAGGGTTGAGAGTGACCTGACACTTTAATTATATACTAGACTATGCTATGCTATTATTATTTTAGAATTTAGATTAGTTGTAGTTGGTATATTGCAAATGTTACATGTAATTTTATGTTTTTTTGTTATTTATCTTTGCACTTCCTGTACTTAACTTTTAATAGGTGTTTTTTTTTAATTTTTAACACTAGTGTTATCTAAAAGAAATCGCTTGTTACCAATAAGGGCATACGTTGCCCAATAACCTGTTTTAATATGTTTAAGTTAATAAATAAATAAATATCTTTTCCGGTTCTCCTATCAGTTTAATCGCTGTCGCGTATACCTTGTGTCAGTGCAAATCCGTGACTCAGAAAATACGTAGCCATCAAAAAGCCCTTTACTAAAATGTGGTGCAAACATAGTCAATATTTGCACATTTGCTCAGCGAATGCATTGTAGTGCATTTTAAAGTAATTGGGACAAGGGTGGATGCACCTTTATCAACAATTTTTCTTTGTTCCGTCGTGAATAACATGTCACTGACAAACATACTGAAGTCTTTGTTTGATCAAGGTTACTTTGCAATGTACTACATTTTCACACAAAGCATATTTTTCAAGAAAAACATGTGGAAATTTATGCCTGCGCAAGGCCGTAAGGGGAGCATCCGGTAATGGCTGTAAAGTATGGTATACAATATAAATGGTATTCAAATCTGGAACCAGCTGCCCACTGAAGTGGTTCGGAACCAATTCGACTTAGCGTCCTTCAGAGAAAGAGCGTACCAATTCTTAAAAGACCGGAAAAATATATACGTTTTCCGAAATCATTTGAATCAATATTAACTTTTTACTGCAATATCACTAAAAGTTTAAATTAACTTATAAATTAACCTTAAAACTGCAATCACATTATTACAAACTTGTCAAAACTCCTATTTAATCCCATGAAGTTTAACATACGGCAACATATACTTGGCCAGTATGTTGGACGGATACAACACTCTTACTTACACACATAATATAATGGTTTTTTATGATTATTTTTAATCTGTAACTTTAAAATGTGATTAAGGTAGTTAAATCAAATTAAAGATAAAGCAGTGGCGCTACAAGCTTTTTAAGTCTGGGCCTTAGATTTCTAAATCTGTTCATTTTTTATTGGGCAAGTAAGTGATCAGCCTCCAATGCCTGACACATGCCGTCGACTTTTTGGGTCTAAGACATGTCGGTTTCCTCACGATGATTTCCTTCACCGTTCGAGCGAATGTTAAATGCGCACATAGAAAGAAAGTCCATTGATGCACAGCCGGGAATCGACCCTACGACCTCAGGGTTGAGAGTCGCACGCTGAAGCCACTAGGCCAACACTGCTCTGTTTGAATAACAATATTGCGGTTAATGTTCTTAATAATACATCCTTGCTCAATAATTCCGGTTAATGGAGCCATCGTTTGACTTTTAAATCAGTATTCTGAAATTTTCTTCGGTTCTGTCACTGCCTAACCTATATAAGCCATAAAGAAAAACACAATGACACCAGCACAGCAATACACAAATAAACACAAAGAATATTTTTATCTGTTAAAATAAGCATTTGACCTCAAAAAATGTTCCTGCGCTCAGTCGCTCTAACTAACCGTGAAATTAAACATTTTCGAAGAAACAATTTGTATGAACATTTTAATTTTCTTGTCCATGTTAACCTTTTTAACTAAATTATAGGAAACTGGGCTGTAATTTTTAATCTGCTTCTCGGAAATAACAAATGTATTAGTTACAGTTATTTTTTGATACAACAATGTTTTATTTTATTTATCAATATGACGGAATTATATTGACGGAAACATACATCACACATACAAGATATGTAAAAAATATGTAACTTATTATAAACGTATCTTTAAATTGATTCACAGATAAATTTTTTTTTAATAAAAGTATGAGTATTACTTAAAAGAAAAAGAAAACAATAATAGACACGAAAATGTAAGGACAGCAGTTTGTTTGCTAAGTATATACATACACATATGCTGTACTCTTACAAGTATGCAATTACAAGAAGACTGTTCCTGTAATAATTTAAGAGCAATTTCAAAAAGACCTATGCCTAACATTTTACGATGTCCCAACTAAAAGTATCGTTTTAGTACATATTATAGTTTGTGCGAATTAAGACAAGAATTTCATTTAAATCTATGTATATTTAAATAGTAACTATATCTAGAGCGTCATAAATTTATATTTAAAAAAATACGTAAAAATGGCACATAATTTGCAGTGCCCACAGATTAGTAAAATTGCAATACCTCAGTAAATATAGAAACTGTAGGCCCCCTAGCAGAAAACTCCTTGTATAGTAATACAGACTTCTTGACAGTGGCTTACTCTTGAATCGTAATGGACCATTCAAAAATATTTTAAATTGCGTTATTTTTTGTAGAGTATAGTGATATTACTACATAGAACCGTTTTTACATACGAAATTCGGATTACGAAGCGGGATTATACAACACTCCAATAAATGGAATTCTGAACAAAACATATTCAACCATAGAAAGTGCTTTTGGTCTAAGATCCCGATATACAACGACCTTCACCGAGATACTTATTTAATCAAACGTATTTTATATTTAATTTAATATGTCAATAAATACAATCCATATGGGTTGCCTAGCAAATTTCAGTCCAGAGTATTTAATTAATATTAAAAAAAATATATTTTTTTATAATTTGCATGTAGTAATTTTTTTTAATTTTTTTTAATTAATATTTTTAATCAGGGTAGTATTATATTGGTATCACTATAACTTTCTAATCAAGTTCATACATCATTCTTGCCTCGTCTCTTAAATTGTGTAAAGGAAGCATAAGTCGTACGCATTGAAACATTTATGTTCACCAAAAACGCTAATAATTTAAACACAAATGAAATAAATCCACTGTCTCTGACCGCCGCGACGTAAACATTCATCAACTTGTTACACATAAAGAGATCAAAGATTCGGTTTTGAGGAATTTCGGAGGTGCTTCTTCGATAATAGCAAAGATTTATTTCGTCAACTAATCAATGAATAAATAAATTTTCTTTTATAACGTTTTGTTATGATAATGTGAATATGATATCATAATAAAATTTATCAAATTAGTTTTGACGTATAGGTATATTTCAGACTATCCCCATGAAACGAAAATTCCATGTTTTTTATAATATAAAGTAACTTTAACGCGTTTTCTACTATTTAACGCGGTATTTACCCCTATAACGCGAAGATTTCTGAATTTAAGTTTCTGTTTAAGCTAGTAATTGTTGAGTCCATAATTAGTTTTACGTAACTTTGCATCTGTTTCAATTGTGTTGTTATAAAATTAAACTTTATTAAATGTGTGTTATTGTTTACAGAAACGGTTTTACGAGAGTACTCCTAAAACGCGTTTTCCTATAACACGGTCCTGGTCTACCGCGTTATAGGGTGTATTGTACTAACTAACCAACTAACCACTCCCCTATATTTTCTCTTTTTCAGTCTATAGATATTATTACTAGGATTTTATTAATTAGTATGATAAATCGTAGATAATAGATTATCATAACAAACTATTTCCGTAATTTTAGTTATATTATATTTGAGTTTTCGGAAAACTTAATAGATTTTGTGAAAAAAGTCTATAGTCTAAATAATTACTGTAAAAGTGGGTCGATAATCATTGAAATTCCCATATCAGCATCTCAGTTTTCTTGAATTCTCAATTCAACAAACTGACGTCAGATCATTTGTTATTTTCAAAGATGTAACAATTCTTATAATAATTCTGCAAAATTAACAAACGGTATTTTTCATTTGGGCACGAACTTCATAAAAAACATGATTAATGTTAACAGACAACGAATTAATGGAGCTTTGTAAATGCAAAAGTTTATGTAAAATATTAAATAATTACAATTAAAACTAAATTCAAGTCGTTCTTTAAGAGACATGACTTCTCAATCACTATTAATAGCGCGGTGGAGTAATTGGAATACTTTTTTTTCACAGCCCTGCCCTAAACACCACGGACTTCGTCAAGGTCGTGAGTTTCATGATCATCATCACTAGCGAGCCCTACTTTACTCTCCTGGCACAAAGAGTTGCTTTTATATATATTTCATATAAATATATAAAATCATTTTCATGTCGCAACGCGTGACCAAAAATAGTGAGAATTTGACTTTGAGCAATGAAAGAAACCTTTTAGAAAATATTGAATTAAGTTCACCGTACCAAAACGAAAGTTAAAAAATTTCACCCACCTTAAATAATTTTGAGTCTTATTCAAACATTTCAAAAAGTACATATATATATATATCCTTTAATCGCATCATAATAAAACACTTTATTAAATAACGGTATTAAAATTTGGACTAAATCCTAACACTGAAATATATATAACAAAATATTTATTTATGGGCTGTCAGTGAAGACGTCTACATATAAATAGTGTCGCACAGTATTTTCCAAGACAATCTATCACAACGCCAAAATTGAATTTATTTGAAGCTTACGTAATATATTTTCGTCATTAACTCAAAGCTACGTAAATGAACGATATTTTCCCAAACAAATGCACCGGGATCGGATCACAATAGGCTTTCAGCCATGTTTTGTTTCATCTTTCCACGATTTCCATTTTCACGTTACCTATGAGCCACTGGCCGGTGGGACGCACTGGGTGGTATTTTGGGGCCCTGTTACTTAATAAGGACATCCTTTTAAGTATCAGTATAATTGGAGCTATAATAAGCGCATTCATAGCTTAGTTGGTCAGGCCCTTAATTTCGTGCTAAGCTATCATTGGTTCTGGGTGGCTGGGTACAGTGAATAAATGATACTGTCCGGTTCCCAAGACACCAAAAAATAACTGAAAGTAATTGTTAAGGCACACAGGCTTTTGTGTATGAAATAAGTGAATGTTTTGTTATATAATAAAATGATAAATCATTATCGCCTCAGATACAAGCGTAATAATATTGACCTATAGGTAAAATGTAAATATTGAAAAATTTTAGAGCCCTAGATAAAAATATATCAAATACGTCCCCAAAGCCTGAAAGTGGATGGAATTGAGTGCCTTTTAGCCTTCGCAAGTGGGCTTATTATTCTGTAGCACCGGAATTAACTCTACACCAACTTTGTAGGCTTCGGTTTGATTGCGATACATCGCATATATTTATATTCCTTATAATTCAAAAACTATTGAAGTTGTGTTATCTCAAACAGGAAGTAATTGAAAAAAATATTATGAATTTTTAATGTTCCAATATAGTGTCAGCGAAGTCAAAGGCGAAAGTACAAAGTACACTTAATTAAAAATAAGGTAATATTAAATTTTGTACTAACAGTTTACTTAATTAGTAACAACAAAAATGAATACATGAATGTTGATATGTATTATTTATCAATACAAAAATTAAAACTAGAAACATATTTTTCAATCAGAAACGATTTCTTTACGCTCGTAATATTTTGCTGTATTACACTTGGTACAACCGGCAAATAAAATATAGCAACCGGATTACAGCAGACAGTTTAACTGAAGGTTTACTTGCAACCACTACATGGAGTTAAGCGGATTATAATATTGAACTGGCAAACTGAGGCTGGGGCTAATGTAAATTGTTTAATAAACATTTTCTTTGCCAGACTGTAATCTGCTTGTCTATTATCTGGCTTTCTCAAAATGTAACAAACAGAAATACTCTTATATTTTTATTTTTAAATCCTTTTTGTTTCCTAAAGGAGATTACATACTCCATAAATATACACATAAGATGCAATTGTGTTGCTACAACCGATTTGTATATGTTTTCTTGAAGGTTCGTTAACGAATATAGCATTTTGAGCTTGACCATTGGTGCACATAATATAAGATTCGAAAGGGCAAGGATCACACGCTTTAAGGACAGCAGCAGTGTTTGCTTAGGAGTGTTATGCAACCTAATTATTGTATAGCAGTGTTGGCCTACTGGCTTCAGCGCGCCACTCTCATCCCTGAAGTCGTAGGTTCGATCCCCGGCTGTGCACCAATGGAATTTCTTTCTATGTGCGCATTTAACATACTCTGCTGGTTTCCTTCACCGTTCACCGGCATAGCTTAGATTCATAAAGTCGAAGGCATGCATGAGGCACAGGAGGCTGATCACCTACTTGCCAATTAGGTTAACAAATGATCAAAAAACAGATACAGAAATCTGAGGCCCAGATCTAAAAAGGTTGTAGCGCCACTGAATTTTTTTTTTAATTTTAATATTTAATACATCCGGGGCAAATGGACAGGAGGTTTACCTGACGTTAAGAGCCGCCCTTGAACTCACACAGGGCCAGAAGGGTCGCAAGTGCGTTGTCAGCCTTTTAAAAATGGCACGCCCTGAGTGTAAATAAATATCGTTAACAAATAAAGTCCCTGCTTTATAGGGCATGCGTCATATCATGTTAGTTTAGACTGTTTCTTGTTTATTGTGTCCACAATATAAATTCGTTGGTTGGCCTAGAAATGTGGGTTAGAACCCATGTGCATTGTCATCTAAGCTCAGGAGACAGGTCACAGGAGACCGAAGAGCTGGCAGCTACCTCGGACAAAGAAGTCTAGCTATTCAAAGAGGAAATACTGCCAGTATATTCGGAACCTTGCCTAAAGGGACTCCTTTTAATAATATACATATTTTAATTGTTATTGTAAAGAAATTATTTTGGATTATTAACTTTTATAAATATTACTACTTTCGGTATTGGTAATTAGTTCGGACACATTTTACCTACACAAAGTAGCACAAATTTAAATAGTAAATGTCAAATAACGATTTTGCTTGTACTCAACCTAGAAACAGAATGTCCGTACTGTCGTTAGGCAAATCGCTAGTTGGTATTTAGCTATATTTTACCTTAACTACCGTTAATGAGAGACAGCAGGTGACATTATCGCTTTAATTAAAAAGAGTACCATAATGTTTCGATAAAAAGCTGATAAAATATGTTTGCAAGCCAGTGTTTACCGCCTACCGCCTAGTCGTGTGGTGCATTCAGCCAATTTATAAGTTTTCCTTCATATTTACACCATGCGATTATAAATAATTAAAATAAATATGTTACAGATATGTCTGGGCAAATTATCGGTTTCAATGATAAGCTGTGCATTTAATAATAGCCTTACATCCCCATTAAAGGGCCATGTCCTCATTAGTTTTAATTCTATGAAGAAGTAGATGAAACCTTCTGTAGCTGACACATGTTATAGATTTTTGAGTTTAGGTGATGCCGATTTTCTCAGTTTCACATAGATAGGAAAATCTATTGGTGCAGTCGTGACTCGAATGCACAGTTTCAGGGATGAGGGTATCATGCTTAGTTCTGTATACTCGTACATACAATAATATAATCATAAATAATTCTAGTTACAAATTATTTCACAGCTTTAGTTAGCTTCAATCTTCATAATCAAGTTGTAGACTACAATACAAATATCTACAGTTATTACCCAAAATAAATCTATACAGTCAATGGTAAGCACAGTAGTATGATTACAATAAATTGATTATCCAATAATAAAACTCGCCATAATTACTATTAAATTAATTTTTAATAACCCCGACTGTCACCAATACCTTACCTATGTACGAAATTTATATTCGGTGATAACACTATGCACCCTGTAAGGTTTACAGACCCAAAATCCTATATTATAATCGACCAAAAGCTGAATAAACTACAATAAGTAGTAGAGCTTAAAGTAGCCATGCTTCTACATCTTAAACCTTTTCACAAAAGTTATATTCCTTCTTGTTTTTTATAGCATGGATACCCATATTAGTGGGTGTCTTGCCATTGAGACCTTCACTCTTTTTTTAAACAGTTGGAGGTCATATATATCGTCCCATGGAAGACGCCCTAGAGCCTTGCGATTCTGTAACTCACTTTTCATCATACTGCCAAATCATAAAATGACTGCTTCACGACACATTTGAGCGCGACCGCCGTTGCGAAAACCGCTGTGAGAGTTCGAAAAGTGAGTTACAGAATCGCAAGGCTGGAGTCGATTCCACATTAGTTCGCAAAAGAAAATGTCTCGTGAAGCGGACCATGGAAGATATCCAGCCATCAAGGTGATTTTTATTATGAAACATAGTGTTGCCCAAAATCGGTCTTGGTCTTGCAGTCTTGGTCTCGTTCTTGCGTTTCCGCAAGACCAAGACCAATACCAAGACCGCCTTATTATAGCAAGACCAATACCAAGACTGAACCCTGCAAGACTTGAGCAAGACAATACTTAAGCCTGCAAGACTCTTGCGTCTTGCAGTTAAGACAAACTGAGATTTGGGCGTTATTAAGTAGGTATTTGGTTTCAATCCCGATTTTGAGAAACGTTCCCCAGTATCAAAACCGTAGGTATCAAATATCATAACACTAAACTAAGGGCTGCAGTTGTATTTGCAGTTGGCAACGTGCCGCTCGTCTGAAAGCACCCTGAAACGTATTGTATTGATTAGGTAGGTTAGTACTTATTATATTTCAACAATTTATTAAGTAGGTAGCGTGTTAATACTCACAAATCTGTTCCCACTATCCCATGTGATAAAATTTACCTAGAATAACTTTCTAGCAAAGTTCATACCTTGTAGGTATCTACCTATAATAATATGTTACGCTTGTTTATGTCTAATGTGCAGATCTAACGTTATTACTCGTAGGTTGGTATGTCCTTAAAATCATAGCTAACAAAATTATATAAACATCATGTAGGTGTGAAACTTATGTTTCAAAGTTAATATTATTCTTCTATTTAGCAAAATTTAAAACTAACAGCGAGTCGAGTAGGTCTAGTAACAGTTTCTACGGCAGCCAATATTATGGTACAGACGCCAGCACATCAAGCTACTACAATCTATCAAATTCCTTCAACAGATTTTCAACTTTATCGCTAAAGAATTAAGGTTCAAAGTTGATTGGGGAAATGTGACGTTCTGCGAATAAACTGTTGGTCGGTCGGTGTATTATATACCTACTTATTTGATAATTTACCGAAAAAGACGCCGCGGTTTGCAACAAGTGTATCACAGTATTTAACACTGTTTGAGCGCCGCATTCGCCGACAAAGACTACGGACAGAGGCACACAAATTTTTACCTATTTTGGTAGGGTTGGTACAGGAGTATAAAATTAAATGACCTTGAAGATGTCCCAGCAGTAGGTAGGTATAAATTGAATGCTCTGAGTTTCTTTTATTTAAATACATTCTCACACTGCACTGGCTTGAATTCGAACACTACAGCGTTAAAAGCTGTCGGGCGAGATGATAATTAATAACTAAGTAGGTATTGCATCTATTGAATTGCGAATATTTTGATTTCGAAATAATCATTGTTAATATCGGTAAATGATAGATAGTGAGTGATACCTAGGTACTAAAATGTGAGCAGCAAGCAAGCAAAAAGTTCTCTAGTAAGATTTAGAGTTTACCATTCAATTACACACAACATATTATTGAAAAACAAAAATTATGAAAAAGATATTTAGACTGAGTACTTAGGAAATTAGTAGAAAAAATATTCTATCGTGGATACCTAGTTATTAAAAAGTGGATAAACGTTGTGTTTACTTAATTTTATTTTTGTGTAATTGTATGTGTGTTTTACTGTGCTAATGCCAACATTGACAACCCCACCAAAATAGGTAAAAATTTAGTCCGCTTCTAGACTTTGTGTTGCCGCCGTCGCTTTCATGTCAAAGGTCGCCGCCACTGCCCATGTTCTAAAGAATAAAATAAGTTTCCGGGTGCTCAGAACGGACGCAAATAGATTATGTTGTCCTCGCAAGGAAGAATGTAGTCGTAAGGATATGTAGATTTTATAAAAATTGTTGTAAGTAATAAAAATATACCTAGTTTATATTATTACTAGCTGGTCTGGCGAACATCGTACCGCCTAACAGTCGATTCTTTATTTGTTTAAAATACTTATTCTACTATTCGGGACACCGGTCTAGCTAGTAAGATAAAAAAAGAAAATTAATAAGACAACAAATACATTATGTCAAAAAATAAAAATTTACCTTCCCGGAACCCCTCCACTAACACTTGAACTTTATGCTATGGTATTAAAGATCAAATTCACTTTTAAGTATTATTACGAATATTTTGTATGGGAATATAGAAAAGTGTTCTTTTTAGACTTTTTCGCTCAATTTTATTTTAATTTTTCTCCGTAAGAACCATCTTCGTGCTTCAAGGTATATTATAAAAGAAATGTTTTCATGTTATGTCGTGACAACGGAAAACGGGTTTAATTTTTATATATATAGATTACCTATTATACCTTTTTAAAGGACATTGCACTGCAAAATTGGAAGTGGGTGATTTTAACAAACTTGAAACGTGGAAAAGCTCCAAATATGAGCGACGTCATATTGCTTTACGCATTTTGTTTTAAAATCACACACTTCCAAAAATCGAGATTTGCAGTGTCGGTTTATCAACTTCTATCGTACCTACTCTAGTAGCGACTATTGTCTTCAGCGATCATTTACTAAATAAATAAAAATAATCGTCGTGTAGGTACGACGATTATTTTTCTAAGGAATACAATATTGTTGTAGTAGGTACCTACATCGTTTTTTACTTACACATACTTTAACGACAGTACCTAGGAGCAAAGCGCGCCAGTCACGAATACGACAAATTGCCTAAAAAATGTACCTACGCACACTGTAATGAAATCTGCTAATCTCAACACAATGCCTGTAGCCTGCCTGCTATTATTGGTTGATGAACATTGTACATTGGTAAATGCTCCAGGATAGCCCGCAAGCCCCCACAAATAGCAATAGGCTAATAGGTATTTGCAATTCTTTCGAGACTTGCGAGACTCTTGCTGCAAGATCAAGACCAAGACCAAGACTGAGAGCGCAATACCAATACCAAGACCAATACCAGGTGTATTGACGCAAGACAATACCAAGACTGGCCTAAGTCTCGTCTTGGTCTTGCATTTGGGCAACACTAATAGTTCTTTTATTTTATCGTGTCGTAAATACGAAAAGCCATTGGCTGTATGAATTTATTATTAATACGTCGCGACTCGTCACGCTAGCGTTTTTACACTTAATGTGTACCTGCGGTCCCCGGGAAACTTTTATCTGAAAAGGAAATGACAATTTATTGCTTTCTATTTGATTTAAGCCCTTTAAAGCTATATTTTAGCCGTTAACTGGGAATTTTATGAAATGTTTTGGTTCGTCTTGAACAGTGTTTCCTAACCTTTTTTGTGCCATGCATTAGGCTTTCTAAAAGGTTTGAGGAAGAAATTACTAGGAAATGGTTAAGAAAACACACTAAGTATATTTTCAAAACATATAATGAAAAACTGATATTAAAATTACAAATTTTAATATATTTTCGAATAGCCGCCCCTTAGCAATCTAATTGCACCCCTGTCAGGCGAGGGACCACGTTGGAAAACACTGGCTTAGAATGTGCTAAGTGCTTATTGTAAGACATAGTATATTTGAGTGAAATCCCAAAATTAGTATTAGCTAAATAAAAATTTATTTTAAAAATCATTATTATTTGTTTTATGGGAATGATTATAAGTGTGATATACAAGTGCAGTATAGAAAGTAGCCTAAAATATATAACTATAACACACGAGTCTACTAGATAGCCATTAAAATCAAACTATCGCCGCCCATGGACACCCGTAAGTAAATGCGTCGGCTGCCTTTAAGTAAAAGCCCCCCACTGGGAGCATATTCTACAGTTTGCTAATTCGCAATAGGAAATGCGAAGTGTAAAAGATTTCCAGTCATCGAGGTCGTGCCGATAAAATCAAAATGTATGATAATAGGTTATCAAATTATTTACTTAATGAAGGGTGCAACTCAGCAACGTCATTATATCAGCTCATTAGTTGACGAATGACTTAAGGATGCTTAGGGTAGTGAAATACCTTTTCAGTTGTTGATTGAAATCTTCACTTCGCTTAATTAACCGTTAACTTTTAATGAAAAACTCCGATTGTGGCTGGTAGTAATATAAATATTTATCTATATAACCTCGTTGGTTCGAATGCCAAGGTAATCATTGTTTAAGGCATTGGAAAGTGTACTCTGTACTACAAGTAAATTATAACTATTATTTATCGGAAAAGTCAACATTACCTTATATTATTATTCATTTGCTAACAGCTTGTTATTAGTAAAGAATAATAAACGCCTTCAAATTTTTTCGAGCAATTATTTCCACTTGAATTTTGCTGTTAACTTACGTCTGATGGGCATATTTAACAATGTGACTAATATGTGGAACCAGCAGTCTTTCAAGAAACGAGCGTACCAATTCTTAAAAGGCCGGCAACGCACTTGCGACCCTTCTGGCAATGTAAGTGTCCATGGGTGGCGGTATCACTTAACGTCAGGAATTTACCAGCGTTATTAACAAATTTTGTTTTTGCAATAGCCAGCAATAGCAATTGTAGGCACACTTTTTAAATACACTTTTTGGTAGTTTTATCTAAATTGATATAAAATCTTCTATTATATAAAGTTCCACCTTTATAGAATACGTCATAAAAATGAGAATTTAGACGCGTGACTCACACAACAGTGAAATTTCTTTATTAAAACTAGAATTGGTATAAGCTCTACGGTAGGTACGGTAGGTAAAATTATTGTTTATATGTTTACCATTATGTGAGCCTCCGGCCAGTTTGTTTTATAAAAATATTACTCTACACCTTTAATACATGTAATATTATAAGTTCGAAGTAACTGTTTGTTTGAGCGCGCTATAACAGAAACTAATAGTTCGAATTGAAATTTATCAAAAAACCTTTCTAATTTTTTTTAACTAGCTGGATATTCTTACTTGACCAGGCCAAGCCCTGATGTGCTGTACCCGATGAGAGGATGATGAAGTTGGGAGAAACAACGGAGCAGTTACAGTAAGTTTACCAGATGAAGAGGGTTTATTCCAAATTATACAGTGTATGTATAAGCAATGTAACAATTTCTTGAAACTTGATTACTACTAATGAAAAAAGCAAGATACGTGAAAGTTTTTCAACAGAAATAGCATTCGTTAAGGAATAGATATTGAACGTACCATCAGCAAATATACGTCTTGCCATTGGCTACTCTGCCGCGTGGATTTGTCAGTGTACCAGCACTGAGTGCGCTTGGTACAGTCAGCAAACATTTTTTAAACATATTTTAACAAGTAACACATACTAAAATAACGGCCGATCTCATGGTATTATTAAATACTATAATAAGGACTAAAGTATAAAAATCGCTTGCAAATATTGGAATTAATGTATTTTTATATACTTCAAATATTACATCAGTACATGATGATGGCCTTAACAAATATGAGACGCAAAAATTGATTAGCCCCAAAAGCCTCAGAGTCTCATCACCTACTTATTTGTTGGTGAAGCGGCCAATAAATAAAAGAATATTTTCGTAAAAGGTATGTAGCTACGGAAGCAGTGACGTGTAACGTGTGGTGAGGTCAGTGACCTCAGGCGAATGAACGAGACGTTAGCACATCACATGCTCGCCCAAAATATCAAAAAATATCAAAGAAACCGCATCAATCTGAAGCCAAGACCCCATAAGGAGTTTGAACGCAACTGTATTATTCTTAACACTAACTATCACTTCTTGGCTCTCACTGCATGTAATATCTTCTTTATAATGTTACCAGTAAGAAAAAATCCCAAACTATTAGAAAATTATTACTGTGGTTGCGTTTAGTACAGAGAGCTCGCTCGGTTGCCAGATCCCTTTCGGGCAGGAAATTGAGTGAATGTTTTCCAATTTAATCGCATCTGTGTTGATACTTTACGGTACTATGTAGTCTCCAGCCAGAACGTGGACCGAATTCGAATCTACCCTCCGTTTTATTATTTTAATTTTAAATAAATATTGATACTGAAACGTATTTTTACGGTTTTGTTCAAATTTGCTTTGGAAGCGAGAATTAGGTTTGGAAGATATACTTTTATGACGCGACCCAACTGTTTTTCTTTCGAATTTTCTTGATTTTCACTTTGGGTATTTCTGTACTCGGGATTATCAGTACAATGTTTTAAGAAATTCACGGAAATTGTATATATTTCTTGTGGAAATCGGCTATTATAATTGAAACTAAACGGCTCTATGCAGCTTTTACTTGTTGTTGTGCATTTATTTTGTCCACTTATTTATAAGTAAGATACAGCTACATAAATAAATAAAATAAAAACACTTATACAAATATAAAATGTATATACAAAACCGAAACGGACAACATTATTAAAGAAATAATACGAAACAGAAAGCCTAAGTCAATTAAGTACATTAGTATTAAAAAAAAAACTGAACTTTAACATAAACCAACTACAACTTAATATTTTGAAGAAAAAATTAATTAAAGAATTGTTACTACTGCTAAATAAAAAAGTTTGACTAACTTTTCTTGCCATGTGGAAAATGTCTACGTTCAATATAATATATAATGTTCTTTCTTTTTAACACACAAATAAACAGTATGTGTAATACATACATAGTAATAATAAATAATAATTAAAAATGGATAAACAGAAACTTTAAACGAATTTAAAAAGTTTGGTCCCTTTCCCTTTAAGGCTTTATTTTTATTTGTTTATTGATTAACATATTCACGCTTTTTATTGAAGGGACCACAGACCTCTATTTGCTACGGTCCGACAGACATCCATGGTTACCTTGTATATAAAAAAAAACAATCGTTCATCCGTTTTTTCCTGCTCATATAATCTATGTTCATTATATATTCTGGTAAAATATATCTTCTTGACATACGTATGCTTTTGAAAATGAATTAAAAATTTAACCCCAAATGAAAAACTTAAGTATAACTGAACATTCAAACTTTAAAAAATTTAAATGTGTTGGACGATAAAATGTTCCCCACCCCATTTGAAAGCTACTTATGAGTTCCATAGACACTATTCATTTTCCATAAAAAACTTAAAAATCTTTTGAAACGTCGCTCTCATTATGAATTAATAAAAGACCCTGGAGTCTAGCGAAAAAGTTAATTATGAACGTCGTGGAAGAGTTAATTACTAGCTAATATGCGACGTTGAGTGGACGGGCTGGCAACACTGTGGGGAAAAAGAAAAAGAGTTTTCAATCTTACCACAGAATATATTTTTAATGCTTTGTTAAACAGAAGATTAAACGTGTTTTTATATTAAATACATTTATACTTTGCAGAAATTAGATTATTGTTAGAATTAGTTTCTCAACGACCTCTTAAATCGAAATCAGATAATGCAAGGAAGAAAGGATATATATATACTATGAAAAAAATACTGCTAATAATGCTCCAAACAATGTTCTACTTTTCAGTCTCCGGTATGCATACTTTATCTGTCGGTAGGTTCCCGCTAATATGCAGCGATTCCGTCTATAGTTTTCTGAAACAAAATTTTAAACAATTGAAGCTTGATACCAGTAAAATTGCTTGCAGGTAAGGCGTTTAAAATTAGTTACATAAAACTATATATAGGTGAGTAATTTTACCAGAGCAGTGTTGGGCCTAGTGGCTTCGGCGAGCGACTCTCATTCCCGAGGTCGTAGGTTCGACCCCGGCTGTGTACCAATGGACTTTCTTTCTAGGTACGCATTAGCATTCGCTCAAACGGTGAAGGAAAACATCGTGAGGGAACCGGCTTGCCTTAGAGTTACAAGATCATTTGTAACTCTAAGGCCCAGATCTAAAAAAAATCTAGTTCATTTATAAAATTTAACGGATATAAACATGAAATTCGTGAGCAAGTGTACTGTAAAGCACTCGAAACGTCGAGTATACATGTAATAAATTCGCGTTTATAACGGGATAGGTTTTCTTTAAATGTATAACTCATAAGCCTTTGAACATTGACGATGTCATAGACACCAAAGTGATATAGAAAATTCTGGTAACGATTTAGAAATCCATCGATTTAGAAATTGTCGATTATTTCCTAATTTTTTAATTTTAAAGTTTTAGAATAGTACCCCTAACCACTTTCAAGCACCGAAAACAGTTATTTAAATAAAATATTAATATAAGTACTAACCTAACCAAACGTTAAGGATTTCTAAAGTTACCAGAATTTTTGCCACGGTGGCGGTAATACGTAAGTACCGGCCTAATTGAAATAAATGATTGGGCTTTGACTTTGAATGAATGTTTCAATTTTTTTCGCATTGAACAAGGGGTTTTTATGTTACGTGATACGGACACATGCGCCAACGGACACTGCCAGAAGGTTCGCAAATGCCTTGCCGGTCTTTTATGAATGGGTACGCTCTTTTCATAATGAGCACCGAGTCAAAATAGTTCGAAAATTTCAGTGGAAATACGTTTGATGACGGTGGCAAAAATTTATCTTTGCATTCGTGAAGTATAGTTGGAAGGGAATTGTTAGCAGCAGTATTAGTAAATTCGTATGAATAATTTAGCGGAATGGCGGCCGCGTACCGAGTTAATTTCTAGCTGAACACGGACTAATATTCAATTTATATAAAGTTGATACAACTTATAACTATTTTCATTTGGTCTCTGGTTAACATGCAGTCCTTTTTATTATCATATATTTTTCATAGCAGCCCTCACTGTTTTTTTTATTTTATACTATAGATACAGTTTGCTCAGGTATGTAGCTACTTAGATGAATACTTTTTGAATTTAACCTTAAAAATTTATAATTACATACATTTCTTGTACATACAGTTTTTTTATTTTTTTATACTGTAAACACTGTGAGCCCAGATATACTTAAATGAATTAATTAATTTAAAATATATTATAATTATAATTAATTTATTAATTATTATAATATACAGGGTGGCCAAAAAGTCGTGGATCAAACGCAAATAGGGGATAGATGAGGTCATCAGCGGCAAAAAATTGTTCTACGGGAGGTCTCTAAGGTCAACCCCTGCAGAGTTATGATTTATTTTGGTTTTTATATGAAAATTGACTTTTTTTTACTAATTCTTCTTAAAATTCGAAAATATCTACATCCTGTATCTTTCTCATAATATCCACTAGATTCGTACTGATAAGTTCTTGCGTTAGACATACTATTTATAGTTGTTTATTGAGTGTATTGAAGATAATATTAAGTTATACGATGTAACATTTTTTTCAAATAATAACTTTTTGTTTATTTCGGACCCCACTGTGAAAAAATATTACTCTACCGAAAAGTGAACCTGTATTACAAATTTTGGCGCATTTAATAGGGATTCTGAAAAGGTATTACACATGGCCATAAGTAGCTCTAATATCTTTCTAGGACGAAAAAACAACAACGATTCGGACTTATGATAGATTATTTACCTACCTGTGACCAGTACTGTGTGAATCAGACTAGATTAAAAAAATTGGCCAGATGGCTGAAGGGTTACGTAGGAATTTGATTAGACGGTGCAGATTAAGTATTATGGTCAGAGTAAGGAATTTTGAGCATATTTTATTGTAAAATATTTTGTTTCCTACAAACAACCATTGAGAAATAATTGTTTTAATACAATTATTATTTCACAATCGTTGTTTGTAATTCTTCCTAGAAAGATATTAGAGCGACTCATGGCCACGTGTAATACCTTTTCAGAATCCCTATTAAATGCGCCAAAATTTGTAGTATAGGGTCACTTTTCGGTGGAGTAATTTTTTTTCACAGTGGGGTCCAAAGTAAAGAAAAATTTATGATTTGAATAAATGTTATATCGTATCACTTAATATTATCTTGAATACACTCAATAAACAACTATAAATAGAATGTCTAACGCAAGAACTCATCAGTACGAATCTAGTGGATATTATGAGAAAGATACAGGATGTAGATATTTTCGAATTTTAAGAAGAATTAGTAAAAAAAAGTCAATTTTCATATAAAAACCAAAATAAATCATAACTCTGCAGGGGTTGACCTTAGAGACCTCCCCTAGAACAATTTTTTGCCGCTGATGACCTCATCTATCCCCTATTTGCGTTTGATCCACGACTTTTTGGCCACCCTGTATATCAGAGGAAGTCTCAAAAATATCTTATACGGAATTTGGCATTGTTACTGTTTAATAAAACTTGGGGCTAGGATAAATGTTAGTGGTCTGTGAAATTCAATATTTTATCAATAATGTGGAAGCAGGAAAACGTTTTAAAATATTTAGTTTACTTTTAATAATTTTGTACGTTTAACAAATCAAGAATATTTTTACGATTACGATTTATTTTTTTTGTGTATGAACCTTCAACAGCTCTATATGATATAAGCACATTTAACAGAAAGTGTACACGGGAAACATAACAGGCGTACAACAACAATATTTCAAGAAAACTGCACTTGCTACTTCGATGTTGGATAATCGCGTGCCTGCTTCAGCGCTGAGGATTGTTTGTGAACTACTCAGATACTAACTTGAGTTGTTTAAATCACGTTCCGTCTTTGTTTTTTTTTACAAGTTTCGTGCTCAAAGTCCAATTTAAATTTTATCTAGAATATGTTGAATATCTTCGTGACGTCATTAAAAGTAGAGATGTTATGGATATGATATTTCGGATCTGGATACGGATATGGATATAGGAATAAAATGATATCGGTTTCGGATACGGTTACGGATATGTAATTATTTCGGATTATCCGTTAGTTTCGGATAGTTTCGGTTACGGTTATTAGTTTGAAGTAAAATATAAACACAAATAGTATATAATTTAATTATTAAATATTTTCTTTTTAATTATTTTTGTGAGAAATGAAACCATTAACAAGAGCCTGTCGAAACATGTGGTTTTATCTAGATTTTGGACTCTGCCTTTATCCGAAACTATCCGAAAGTTGTGAAACGGATACGGTTAAGGTTACGGATATATTTTTTTTCGGATATCCGATTATTTCGGTTACGGTTACGGAGTTTCATAACATCCCTAATTAAAAGTATCGTATACGTACAATGAAACTTTAATAGCTTTTTCTGTCTTTTTCACTCTCGTGTCAATATGTAGTTGCATAAACGTGACAAAAAAAATTTGTCTAAGGAAAGAAGTTGAAGGAAAGGTCTGTATTTGGAATTCTATTTAAATCATTTTTCGGTTCGTACAACGTTGTTTAGTCCGAAATAATTAATATTTTGTTGTAATACGCGTTTATTAATGACTTTTTATTGAAATTATTTGCAAGAAAATTAACTAAGTGGACTACGGACAGTTACCAAATAACCAGAGACAATAAATAATTTAAAACATTTTCTCTTAGCAATAGATTGTCATAACTGCAAAACAGCGTGTACATTCCCAGTACAAAATGGCGAGAATAAAATTCAGTACCTTAGCTGTGTCTAAGAAAGGTAGACACATAAATCGAGTTGGTATGATTTAACTACTTTTAGCACCTCGCTCCTACATTTTTATATATTCCAGCATTATCTTCCCGAGTACAGTCGGAAAGTAAAGTGCTTTCGATAGTAAATTCCACTTTATATTATTTTACACTTATTATTGCTATCTAGGTGTTATGTAAGACTTTTGTTACTTATGAGAAAATATTTTATTACAATTTATATTATTATAAAGGTACAAAGTAGAGAATGTTTTTATAAACATACAAATGGCCAACAGTTTCATGAAAATCCAAATAAAGATGCATTTTGCTTAAAATAACGAAGTTTTCCTTTAATTTTTCTATAAAACAACTGACTAGCGATGATCTTAACTAAGTTTAAAAATATTATAATTATTGTATTCTTGGGTAAAAAAATAAGAAAAACAAATGAACTCAATTATAATTTTATACATTTTAAAATAACGCATTTCATACTGCGTTAATCCTGAATTCAAATCCTATCTCCACTTTTCTACGTGACAGTACATCTGCATATATTTGCCATATTTCCCTCGGACACACATTACGTCCCCAGAACGTATAATATAACGATAACTAACGTCCAGGTCATAATCTAAGATCAAATCTGAATAAATTCGGGGTTCAGAGCCTCTACGATTTATTTTTATAGTGATATCAATAACTATTAAAATAACTGATGTATCAAAACAAAAGTAAGTAAATTACATGAAATCACAGCGAACTAAACAGAGTATGTGGAATTATTATGACGGGAATTACCAATGAGAAACTTGTAGAAGTCTGATCCATTCCAAGGCGTTATATCGGCACAAAGTTTTTATTAGTAATCACAAAAATCAAACATACAGTATTAAATTTTTTTAACCTTAAGTAGGTAATATTAAAACTAAATAAAAGGAAAATTAAAACAAATTTAAAAAGTTTGGTCCCTGTAGCTGTGTACCGTTAACGGTGGCAGCATTTCCTCACTGTATTGCGATACTTATTCGTTGAGCGCAGAAAACACCAGCTCTGGGGTCACCGGTACTATCTACCAGGCGCCAACTTAAACCTCTAATTAGCGCCTGTGCACTTGAACCCCACGACCTAAGAATCTCTACTCCAAAGGGAACAAAATCGAAGTTGGAGGAAAGACTCTTATATTTTCCGACTGCTCTGCGGCCGCCCTAGCTTTTTGCTTGTCCGAGGGAGATAAGGCGGGGCAAACGTGTCCATGAAGCATCCTATACCAAAGCCCATCGTATCTTTTAAGGGATCAACGACATCGCATCCGGCCGCTTGCCACGTCTCTAGGGGTTATATTAAGAAATCATTAGTATGTAGAAGTATCGAAGAAGAAAGGCATCACATTGACGCAGATTGCGAGGTATGGTATCCATTGTGCAATAGATGACTGTACTCACTCACATATTATTAGCAGTTTGTGCGTGCTTGTCGGCTCTGGGCTGTGTATTTTATTTGTTGTTGATCTTGGTACTTAATTTAGTCTTTAAGTTGTACTTACTAACTAAAGTGGATTTGTATTATGTAGATGGTATTATCTAATATGTAAAATTCTCGTGTCACAATGTTCGTTCCCATACTCCTCCGATACGGGTCGACCGATTCTTATGAAATTTTTTATGCATATTCAGTAAATGAGGATCCGCTACTATCTATGTTTCAAACCCCTAAGTGATAAGGGATGTCCAACCTAAATTTTAATTTTAATTTTTTAGACAATTTTTTTGTTTTTATTTTTTTATGATACAGCATACAAAAGTACATACAACCCTTAATTTTCATCTACCCTGTACGTGAGTTAAGAACTTTAACTTGAACTCTGAGGTTTAAATAAAAAAAAAACACGGAAACAAACAACAACAAACACAGTGGTGGCGTCCAGGCGTCGGGTTGTCTCTCTTCCTAAAATATGGCGAGGGGGCCGATGGCTGGCCATGCGTCATACTCGTGAACGGGTGCTACTTGTGGTGACTGGTCGTACTTGAATTCGTGTATGCGGTGATGTTAATTATTTCGACTATGTGTTTGCGTGTTGTTCCCACGAGAATGTAAGTGCGTGCTCCTATTTCACCATGCCTCCTGCTGATAGAGGACAACTCTTTGTTTTTAATTTATGTTATTATTATTAATTACTTAAGATGTCATGTGGAACATGGTTTAATGGTTGCAGCTCCTTACAAACGTTGTGTAAAAAAAAAACATGGCGATTAAAAAGAGTGGCGGAGAGTTTATTGCCAGTTCTTCTCTTCCATTAGGCCAAAACCAAGGGCGTCGGCCCTTGATTTGAAAACTGGCACTAAGTAAAATTAGAAGCATTTATATGTATTTCTTTACTGACAAGTCATAAGTGTACAATGTGTTACCCATATGATTAAATGATTTTTGAATTTTTTTTATTAATCTTTCAGAGATTTTTGAATTAGTAATACATATTAGACTCGATCATATTGAGGTGTGCTCGGACTCGCCTCATGGGATTGTATTACATTTGCTAGATAATATTCCAAAGTGTAAACTGAGACTAGCAGTAACCACTCTGTTTATCTAAATTATGAACCATTACTGCGCTAATTGGGCCCCGGATACGATTACCACTTTAATGATATCTTCACTAAGCCGCTTATCATATACTATCGAATTATTTGTTGAATTATTGGTTTGGTCTAATTCTATGAAATATTATGTATATTAAAGTAGGTATGATACAAAACATAGAATTATAATTAGAATTAATTAATTATTATTAGGGTCCGTCAAGAAAAGAGCGTACTAATTCTTAAAAGGCTGGCAACGCACTTGTGAGCCTTCTGGCAATGTGAGAGTCCATGGGAGGGGCGTCATTTACCGCCTGTGCACGTTCTTTGAACTCTTCGTGTTTGCTATGTTTGCCTATAAGTGCTTGTCACATTAAATCTTGAATATTTTCCCTTTATGTACGAATGTATAGTGGGCCAAACGTTGGAATACTGGTAGTACGTTTGGTTCCCAGCGATGTTTGCTAGTATCACAGATGGCTGATGACTTAATTGACTATAAAAACCAATACTTATAAACGCACATTCAATATCATACACTTTCGTTGAAGCGAGAATTTGGTTTGAATTATTATCCGTTGTGTTCTTAGGAGGCACGCAACCTCTCCACATAGTCCCGACACACCCCAAAAAAGGACTCATCCTTACATAATTAGCTACACAAATTTCATGACTATCTTCGCATTACTATAATCGCTCAGCCTATCTCTACAATAGTTTAAATAAAACCCTTGCATAATCTTACATACCACAGATGTAAAAGAACTTTAAACCATTGGCTCGTTACACTGAACTATGACAAAACAGATTCATTGTCAAATCCTAAATCATAATTTTTTCCTTAATCCATTTTTTTTCATGCACACTTTCACTTAGATTAGTATCGTCTTTCAAATACACACAACTACACATTCATATCATCATCACACATTCATCATATATTTATTTATTTTTTTCTTTTATAGTACCCTCGTTTTAAAACCAATTATGTTGGTTATTTTTGTTGAAACTTTGTTAATCTGTCACAGGTCTCTCACTTACTAGTGAGGCCTCAATCTGAATTCTATTGTACATAGCTAAACAAATAAAGAATATTGATTTTGATTTTTTTTATCCGTTTGGATTAGTTTCCGTAGGAGTAATAATAAAAATGTCTTATATGTGGCTTAATAAATGATTCAATAATTTTATATAAACAATTATTTATCCATAGATAACATCAATAATGGATAAACAGAGCTAAATTCCATATTAATGTATTGAAATAATAATTCATGTTTCAACTAATACTCTCATAAGTGCTTGTGATCCCCGATCCATAACTGTTTGAATAAATAATTACTATCAATACTGAATTATACAGATACAGATCGCGGGTATTCTATGGAAAACGCATGGGAAAGTAAGGTGGGATTGTGTCAAGGCTTTTATTGGGTGAAACGTATGCCGACAGAGTGCAGTGGTGGCCTAGTGGCTTCAGCGTGTGACATTCCGGAGATCATGGTTCGATCCCCGGTTGTGAACCAATGGACTTTCTTTGTATGTGCGCATTTAACATACGCTCGAACGGTGAAGCAAAACGTCGTAGGCAAACCGGCTTGACTTAAACCCAAAAAGCCGACGATGTGTGTCAGGTATAGAAGGCTAATCACCTTGCCTATTAGAAAAATAAAGGATTCATAATCCTAACAAGTACATAAAAATCTAAGGCTTAGGCCTAAAGGATTGTAGATCCACTGTTTTTATTTGTTTGTTGTGTCCCGGCAAAATAAAGGACAATTTGGTTTGCGAGATTTGTTTTAAACAATTTTATCCATTTAATTTTATTCTCCCACATATTTTATCACAAGAATAATCTCCGTGGTATATCTCACGAGATTTGAGTGTTGAGTAAGCGTATAAGAATGAATTCGAAGTAGATTTGCTGAGCGTTAGATATCGTAGCGTTGTCGTCGCGAGCGATCCAATTTCCTCTCAAATATTATTTATTTAGATGATATTTTTCAAAGTTACAATTTCTGCGGTTTATATTAAAGGATTTTTATCATGATATATGGGAAGAAATAGATCAAAATAAATTGCTTAGTCTTCGCTAGAGAGGATTGAGCATGGTCAGTAATACTGATGGACAATTCAATAGAAAAACACACAAGTTGACAATGACGCTTTTATGGGCTGCAATCTGAGGACATGACCTAAGACGGCTCATAATAGATCAGCCTCTCTCTCCGTGTCTGATATTCAGCTAATTTTTACGTATTACAAGTCAATATTATATTGTTCTTGTACCTATACAGAACAAGTGTACCACATTGGGTAAAATATCGATTGCGCCACAGCTGGGTATCAAATGCATGACCTCAGGGATTACGAATATGCTTCTATCTCTAGGTTTTTACTGCTAGTAAAATTCGTTTGAGTATTTGAAATATCTATTCATGATTTAAATTAAATACGAAGTCATTCTGCAAATTGTAGTACTGGAATTTTCAATAAATGTGATATTTGGAAAGAAAAAATTATACTGGCATTGTCCAGACATTATACCTAATATTTTCTACCTATTTCGGTGGTTAAAGGAACATTTTGGAGGCCGTAAATTTAAATTGTCGCCGCGGTAGGTACATATTTTTTATTATAAAGAAGATTTTTAAAAAAAGCTAAATTTAGCTTTTATTTTATATAAGAAAATAATACAATTGATGTTATTAAATGAAATGCAGGACAACTGGCGGCCTTATCGCTTTCGAGTGATCTCCTCCAGGTAACCACAGTGAGAAATAAAATAAAATTAATGCATAAGACATTTAGATAAAACTAGATCAGGAACAAAAAACTAAACTAAAAAAGGACACATGAAAAAGAAAAAGTGCACATGAATCACGATAATTTTATATCAGTTACGAAAGTTAGGGATTTTAAATTCAATGAAGATTATGTCAAACAAAATATGAAAAGATAATTGCATCCTACTAACAACTTACACCACTATTGGAATTGAGTACATAGTCACTTCTGGTGACTATGTACTCAATTATATACCATATTTCTTGTGGTTGAGGGAATGTATAATAAAAATATACAATGCGTTAAATAAATGGAAACACTGAATTACCCAGATGAGGGCAAACCCCGCGGCTCTGATCCAATCGAATTCGAGCTATTAAACAATGGTTGAATTATGGCAATAACTCGATAAAAGTAATGCTGACAGAGTAATTTAATTAATTGTGGGTTAATTTAATTTGGAATATCGTTTGTGAAATGAACTGTTAAATCATTTGTGTAAGCTAAACGTTGATTAAATTTAATTTTCATAATTTTAGACTATAGGTGTCGATTTTGCAATTTAATATGGTTGGAATTTACAATCTTTTTTTTATTTTATTTTAAACGTAATTAATTTCCCAGCGTAGACCAAGGTACATAATAAATTTCTTACGTCGTCAAGTCAAGTCACGTCAAGTCTGCTATATGGGTGTGAAAGATCGCTAACGACATCCGGCGTGTTCTGTATCTACCAGCCCGAGAAACCCCGATTAGTAAGCCGATGAAGCGACACAAGTAGAACTGGATAGACATACTATAGTTGTAGATAAAGCGAAGAGAGCCGGAAAGACTTGGTAAAATGAGCTCCAGACCGAACGCGATGGAGGCTGATGGGACTCATGTATATATATACAAGCCTCCAATAAGCCAAGTACACAAAGAGGTTAAGATATTATAAATAGAGTGACGCAAAGAAAAAAAAATGAATTTGGCATTCGCAACCAAAGAAGAGATATTTGAGGTGAAAGTGTACACAGTGCCAGTACGACAAAATAACAATTTCCAAGAACCAAGTGCCTGGAGAGGCGCACCGCACTACACACATAAATAATTTAAGCCCTAAATTAACAAATAATCAAAACTACTAGCTTTGCTTAATACCTAATTATGTTGAATAGTTAAAATAAAAGCTGTTTAACAACCATTTATAGCCACATATGTTAAACAGTTGTTATAGTCAATACTAGACTCAATAAGCAGAATATGAAGCAATACAATAAACAATAAATCTGCGAGTCGGTGCAGTCTAGTCGCATTATACTTGTACGTGACCACACGGTGGTATATAACTATAATCACTGTAACTCACTTTAATCGTTTTGCTAGTATTAGTTTGTACAACCAGCTGTGAAAACTAGTCGCTTATTTCATAAAGTTTGATATTTGATAGAGGTAGTGCCAGAGAAGAGCCAGTTGGAAAAGGTTCTATAAGAGATCCTTGAACAAAAAATACAATTAATTTTGTGTACAATTTTAAGTGTGTGTACCTTTTGTAAATATGTTTATTTTCTAAATGTACCTCATGTTACCAGAGGGCTCGCAAGTGCGTTGCCGGCCTTTCGGAATTGATACGTTCTTTTTTTTAAGTCGAATTGGTTCGGAAATACATCGGTGGGCACACCACACTGTGGTGTTGCGCGACAAAAACTGCCCTAAAAATCGATCAATTGTGAAACGACGGACGACAAATGTTTTAAATTATTATTATTATTACTTATAGTGCCGAGGCTTAGTGGCTTACGTATTCTAGAGGGCTGGGTTTCATACCTAGCAATACATTGTCTTATCAACGATCAGCTAGTAGAGATGGTAGCAAAGAAGCGATATAAGTTAAAAAGAGCACAGAAGCACATTCGTAAAATATTGTTCTACTAAAACATTTTTAACACGAAAACGTCTAACCAAGTTCTCTCTCTCTCTTCGGTCGGTACTTCAGGTCTGACCGTCGCGTCGTGGTCAGCGAGAAACATCTGGACTGGACTGTCTGGTTCCACCGGTGTCCTGAGCCTCTCTTATTACAGTGTTCAGTTTTGAGCATGATAAGTCTTTCACTTGATCAGTGGATATGTTTGGTGAATGGCCATGCGAATTTCTGCTATGCTAGCAACCACGGTCCGCTTCCCCAAGTTTCCATCACCTCCACGTACTTAACAACTTACTTATCAACTTTCACACATAGTTAAAAGGCAAGATACAAGTTGCCGCCGAAGCGAACATCCCATAGAAAAATATAGAGATAAAGATTAACTCCCTTCTTCATAAAAACCGTAAGTCTTATTGCACTCTATAAACTGAAGCACTATTTCGTCTGTGTGAATAGAATTGTTTACGTATGTTTACGCTCCGATAAAAAGACACAATTGAGAACTTCAGCTAAAACGGTGTAATTAAATTGATTTATTTTTTATGAAAGGGTATCACTCCAACACAGTCTCTGATTAAGAGAGAGAGAGTTTACCCCCTGAGGGAAGACAGGTTTTCGACTACCGACAGTTCTAAATGTTGTTTAGTATTCGTTTGCGTTTGACAGTTCACTAAACTTTCCCTGAAGTTGGACTTGTAAACTGAGCAAAATGCATCCAATGTTATCCATAAAATAACTTATTAATAAAATTATATTCGATTATATTGCGTGTTGATAGTTAATTTAAAAAAAAACGTGTGCTTAAAACATATTTCAATCTAATATAAACTGATGTTTATATATCTATATTTATAATGGGATAAAATATAAGTTTCTAAAGCAGAGTTTTACCACATTAAAATACATTAATGTTATATTCAATCAAGCAACACATGCCTTTTATAAAGATCATGCATTTCACAAAATCCAGTTAAGTTGAGCTCCGAGTTTCGTCCAATATTCGGTTCAATGGTGTCGCAGTAGCTACGTGAGGTGTCTTGGGATACTGGTCGTTTCTACTGGAATAGACTTCAAAACAAAGCACGGATTGTAAGAAGATCCCGCGGGGTCCTGTACCTTGCATTCGCTTTACCGAATTACTGAAATTTCATTCAGCTTGCGGACTGAGGACAGATATACGAATATCTGAAACATTTGGATAAGATATACAAAACACGATGTATTTTTAATATTTGTTAGGCTGTAGCCTGCTTTTTTACAATCTTACCTCTTAGCAGAGGCATGTTAAGAGGCAAGGATGGTAAATAAAAAAAACATTGGCGCCCTTTAGAGCAAGGACTCAGGCTTCTGTATGTTTCGTAATATTTTTCTTTTTAGTACGGAATCAGTGTCTTTATCTGACACACGCCGACGACTGGCCAGTCGGTTTCCTCACGAAGACAAGTATTAAATGCGCATTGCGCAATGCGAAAGAAAAATCTTTTGTTGCAAAGTAGTGATTGGCACGATCTCAGTGTTAATAACACAAACCACAAAACACGTATTTGTTAAACACCACGGTAAGTATGTTTTAAAACATTTATAAATTAAGTATTATATAATACCCTCGGTTTGTTATACATACATAAATTGAATGCATTCGTATTATATATAATCTTAATTATTTACTAGGTTTTTAGTACATAATAATAATTAAGTAGTACAACAACAACACAAACTTGTATAAATGATCCGTGCAACTTATCGTATTTAACAATGTCGTAACGAACCTCATTGACATCTCAAAAATTGTCCACTCATTAAATGTATGGAACACAACGCCATCTCTTGATGGGTTAAAATAACAGGTTCTTAACTGGTAGATAAAGTAGGCGATCAGCCCTCTATTACGGTCATGATGTTGATTTTCGGGTCTAAGACACGCCGGTTTTCTCAAGATTATAGCCAAGTAATTGATATGCATTCTCAATGCAACGATTTCGATTTATCTGGGCTTTTGATGGTAATACGTCAGAATTCAAATTTAGATTTTAACAATCTGGGATGGCCTAGAAACATATAGCCAACTTAGACTTTACAAATGAATTCACAACCTAGCGACCTAGCTTGATTCAAATGCAGTAGCCAATTATCATTATAACCCGAGTCCTCACAATTATTTTCCGCATTCTATTCAGACGGAGTTTGCAACAAAAAGCTAGTTATGCGCAATGATTACGGTTTATTTAATAATATAATGTCATCTGTCAAAGAGGCTCCGACCGAGGGCCGGAGGGCACGCACTCCGCATTCTAAGGAATAATTCATAGTGTTTATTCTATTTAATAAGCTAGGGTCTGTTTCTCAATGCTTCTAGCATAATTGAAAACATAGCACAATTTTCATTTTGTCTAGAAATTACTATAGACAAATATGTTTTTAAAGTAAACTTTCGGCGGCATTTTCTGCCTTTGACCGTGTCCCTAGTTCCCACCCATAGTGTTTATTTTACAGCAAAAGCCCCAAGCTACGGCACTGTCAAATTACCACATTAGCATCTAGAAGCTGAACTTGCAATACCTACCGAAATCAAGTCAAACATATAGGCTTTTTTCAAACTTACAACGTAAAATTCTTATTTATATAAACCAAACATTATAAACTGTACCCAAGTGCGCCTGTGGCAATCTAGGCGACCTAGGGTTAATTAGACCCCAGCATGCTTTGATATTTGCTTAAAAAACGGGTTAAGAATTAAAAAGGGCGTATTGTTTGCGTCGACCATTGTTAACCTTTTTCATCTGTTTGTGAATACGGTTTTGTCATATTTGTTTGAATTGTATTAATGTAACTAACATCGGCTTGCTTTATATATAATTAACTATTTCTAACCAATCAAGATAGAAATTAAAACAAAATTTAGATTAAATTCAACCTTGAGATATTTATCTAAATTCTTCCTGCTAGAAATTATAATAAGTTTTTATTAGTGACAAAAGCTAAATATAGGATTTTTTTACATACAAGTGATCGTTATTCAAAGACAAAGTATTTATGTGTCAAACTAAGCTATACAACGATTAGACGGATAATATTGTGATATTAATTTATTATAAATACAGGTATTTGTTGGTCACAGCCGTGTTGGCCTAGTGGCTTCAGCGTGCGACTCTCATGACTGAGGTCGGAGGTTCGATCCACGGCTGTGAACTAATGGACCTTCTATGGGCGCTTTTAACATTCGCTCGAACGGTGAAGGAAAACATCGTGAGAAAAACCAACTTGCCTTAGACCCTAGAATTAGACGGCGTGTGTCAGGCAAAGGAGGCTGAACCTACTTGCCTATTAAATTAACAAATGATCATGAAACAGATACAGAAATCTGAGGCACCACTGATTTATTTTTTATTTTATTTATTTGTTGGTCACGTTTTTATTTTTGAAAATTTATGTGTGTGTTACAATAAACACAACACAGTTGGAATTGAATATTCAGCTGGCGAAGTAAACCGTAAGATCTCTTATATACAATTTACGTTTTATACCACATCCACGAACTCTAATATCGCTTGTACAGGAATTTAGCCAGTTTTATAAAACCAGAACGGGGAAAAGAGCTTAGCGGTCGCTCAGCACGGACTGAACGCTGAGTGCAGCTCCGAGTGCTGGCTACTTAGTATCGAGCTGAACGTAGAACACAAATCGGTACAGAGGCCGGAGTTGACCTGCTTTATTTGTACGCTTACGAAGGATTAAAGCTTTAGGATTTTTCTTTTCCTAAAAAGTTTTTAACATGAGTTAATTTGACATTTGTTGTTGACAGTTGTCAGTTGACATTACTAATGAGAAACAAAGGAATACCTATTGGCATCTTATGCCTGTATATATGTGTATAATGTACTTATTCCGTGCAATTTTTATTTTTATTTATATGTGTGTACATTTTATTTTTATTTAATACATATGTAGTTACTATTTTTGTCTATTAAAATACTACATACATATTTATGTAAAAAAGGTTTCTTTTGTCACAAAACGCTTTTTATGACGTCTGCTTATTATGACATGTGTAAATTCTTTTCGATGTCATTATAAACGGATTCAAATGTCACATTATACTACCTCCGTAGATAAGTAGTGGATCTGGAAGTACTAGGATCGATTACAAACGAAAAATTATTGATTCAGGTTGTAAGGGCTATGTTTGGTTAAAATTTGGGGTTTTTTTTTCCGCAAGCAATATTAATAAAATAAATCTTATTATTTTTTCACTCATGTTGGTACGCAAAGAAAACTTGTGACAGACGCTGAAATGTAAGAAGCCATTAAGAATAAATGTGTGACTCTTTGAAGAGTTTCGATACTTTAAACACACTAAAACATTTTTTAATATAGTTTACAACATACTGAATGTTCTCATATTATTGTAAAACTTATTAGTGAAGCGCACCAATACACAGATTTGACCCTACTACGCAAACGGATTCGCATGTCAACCATAATCTAACTACGGATTATTTCATTTCTTGGCCGTACATGGCGCAGTGGCGATAAGAGCTTGAGCAACTGATCGGTTGGTTACACAGAAGACAAAATATCGCGCGGAAGATAACCAACCAAATGAACCGATCAAGTGAAGGATTCATAGTCCTTAAAACTGTACACTTCCATAAGGGAGGCGCTGGACAAAAACCGGTGAAAACAGATTGTCTGCTTCAGATGTTTCCTTGCTGACCACGATGCTCAGATATGAGCTACTGACTGCAGAGACAGATAAAGACTTAGAAGTTGATCATGGAGTTTTAATAATTTTAGAGTCGAATAATGCATTAATCAAAGTCCCTTACCAATGTTTTCATTGATATCAAATATAACGAATTTAAATACGATATTTACTTACACTGAAAATATGTTCAATGTTCAAACTATAATGTAGTAACTATGAATGAGTAATGTCCATAATTTTTTTAATTCTACTTTTACTCGCTAACTGCCTCTCAGTTATAAGGACCCCTGCTGTTTAACTTGCCTAACAAATTGAAAAAGCAAGCATTTTACCCTTTAAAACTAAAACAACCCTTGTAATTTTACTTCGTAAATCTAGTGCATGAATGTTTATAATGAATTCTAATCTAAAGTAATAATTTAAAATAATAAAAGCTCGAAGCAATAAACCTTGGCCTCGGAGCAAGGTTGCAGGATCCCGCTGCTTCAACTTACACCCTACTAAATAGTTATTGCATAGATTATTCAATAGATATGATTATTATATTTTTGGAGTTAACAATAATATTTTTCATAAAAAATTTGCCTAAACAAAAATAAAGCCAATTATATCTCTAACAACTTTCTTTAAAACACATTTTCACTAACGATTCAAAACTTTATACATACACTAATAATTTTAAACAACATCTTCTCAACCAGTCCTATGCTGAAACGGTACCCTTAATATACACTCAGTTTCACCCTTCAAAGACATGCAAATAGACTGGACACGTGGCCAGGTACACCGATGGCTGGTGGATAGAAAGACAAGTGAAATGACCTGGGCCACAAGGCATAAGATTGAGAGGAGGGACTTGTGTCAGATGGATCATGGACAGATGAAATTGCGACTGACGCGGCGGCGGGGAAAAGATGGCTGTAGATAGCAAAAAATTTAAAAAAATTTGAATGCCTCGGAAGAGGTTTTTCGTGGGTTCCAACTATATTTAAATACAAGAAAAATATTACTTTCTGTTAAATCTTGTGTCGTATATGTGTTTGTACTTTTAGATATAAAACCTATATTATTACTGTAAGAAAAGAAAATAATACATATTTATCACATGCGGTGATGCGATGAAAATTTCTTATAGTCTATAGTATAGTGACTATTGTATAACGTTCAGGCATCAAGAAACCCCGGATTTTTGGTGTTTATATACTCTTAGATTATTCTTAATCTTTGAGCAATTACAAGACCATATTATGTCATGACATGACTATTCTTATTTCATTAAAGCTTCGTGAACGTATCTACGTGATTATAGTGTTTGACACGTGGGCGTAATGGCGGATTGCAACCTTGTATTTCAACAAGGATTTGTTCAATGCCACACAAATATATGATATTCTTGCATCTAGTCCTTGAGAAATGTTGGAAAGTGGTGGCAGCTGGTATTTTATGTGATAACATTTTTACTAGATCAAGGATTCTTTTGAATGCAACTGAGATTTTATTAATATATCAACTGATATTTTATTTTATGATTATGTGTTATTTGTTTTTATTCTTATTTTTATATTTAAGGAGGTAGGAGGCTCATCTCATTTTATCTTGCCCCTAACTCCTAAGTCGAATTGGTTCGGAAATACTTCAGTGGGCAGGTGGTCCCGAACGACGGACGTCGAGGTGATACGGGTGGAATTTAGTATTCTGCCTTGACGATGATGAAACTTAGAAGGTCCATCCTTAACTCCTCCGAACACTCTCCATGATAAATAAGATCAAACTAATATGATATAATATATATAAATTACACGTTACGTTGTTTGTCCGCTAGGGACTCCTAAACTACTGAACCGTTTTCAATCAAATTGGCACACCGTGTGCAGTTTGATCTAACTTAATTTATACCAGCAATATTATTTTATTGCAAATTATTTGTTTATTATTTGATAGTCACAATTCTAACAGATGGCCCTGTGTCGAAAGTACCTACGTTTCATATAAACTACTTTTTAATTTCATAACCATCAAAACAAGCATGGTGGTCCCCATAACTGGTGTTCTACCGTTTCCCTTGAATAGTTTACTACTATGTAAAAGTGTGTCTTAGACGACTTCTTAGTGCCTGAACTTCAAAACTTTCCTGGCTATAACCAAAGAACATGGTTCCAGCAGGACGGAGCAACGTCACATCCGCCCAATTCGTCTCTGCCACGAGTTCGTGAAATTTTCTGAGGCAAACTGGTCTCTAAGAGAGGTGACATAAATTGGCCTCCACGCAGTCCTGATTTAACCCCTATGGATTTCTTCTTATGGGGTTGACTTAAATCTAAAGTCTACGCCAATATTACGCCGACTTCTCTGGCGCAATTGAAAGAAAATATCCGTAACGAAATGGCAGCCATCACTGGGTCCACCTGTCGATCCGTCATAAGTAATTTTATTGTTCGATTAAATGAGTCCCGCTAACGCGAGGGTCTACGGACGGTATTATTTTTAGGCAATAAATTCCCAAAATGTGGAATGATGAATAAACACTTTTTGATACACGACTTACGTTTCTTTTTGAGACTTTACTTTTTTTGTCTGCTAGTATATTTATATATATATATATATATATATATGTGAAAATACTGAATTCCAAAATTGAATATAAAAGACACAGTCAAGCGATAACGTTGATACAAAGTATTGGCAACACACAATTAAAGTAGGAGCGTAAAGGTAATCAAAACAGAGGCATTTTCTGGGCGGTTAGATAATAACCAAAAGAGCCAAAAACATAGATCCATTAAACGTAAAGTCCCATCTGTCAACGGTGATTGTGTGTTTACCCTTTTACGTTTCGGCTAAATATTTTCGGCAGATAATATTTTGCACAAAAACCCTCGTTCTGTCAAAACAAATGCCTTTTTTCCTCTATTTTAGCGCGAGGCCTCCATCTCATGTGCCCTCAGGTTTTTACTTCAAGTACAAATTAAAAATGGCTCGAGTGGTTATTCTGTTGAGTTTCGATATGACAGCAAAGTGATATTGTTTTTTAACAATATAGGTATAATGACAGCGAGACGTGTCACGTGCCAGGTTTAGAGAGCTTTAAAGAGTGGCCTTTAAATTAAGTATAAGTACTTTAGGTAAGACTGGTATACTTCTGTCTTTAACACATATTTCTAGGTAAAAAAGAAAATATAAAGAATAAATAAAAGAAAAACCTACACGGGTACTACATGAGATTACATTAAGACCTTCGCGGAGTGAAGCTCTCGACGAATCCTTACCCACTACCCCTTTATTCCATCTTCCCAGATTTCTGGTGAGCGTCCTCTCCTCTTTCTTCCCTCTTGGCCATTCTAAGTCAGGGTCTTTTGAGCCATCTGTCATTTGTCAATCGCAAAAATATAAAATATTACCTATATATTTAAGTGGTTAAAAGAGAATGAAGAAGATTCTGATGAATGAAGATTGAGATCTTTTACTGGGTACTTATCATTGTTCGAGACCTTTTAAAGTCAGTTGCAACCCTAAAATATATACCGAATAACAAACGAAATGAATTGCAAACAACGTTACTACATCTTATAAGTTTCTTAGAACTAAATTCATTTATGTGTTCTGGTAATACTTAACTACATATCCATTATAATTATAACTTAATAAATTTCATGAGAATCGCTACAAATTTTTACATACAAATACAATCCAAATTATCATACTTGCATATCGCTCGGCATACAGAATAGTCCCCACATGTCCCCCGCGTAACTTACACCCTTCCCTAATGAACGCGAGATTCTTTTTCGATTTTCATTCAAAACAAACTGGGGATTATTTTCGGCAGACGAGCGACGAAGGTACACTCAAATGACGCTCGTTGTATCTCAATTTATTTACCGTTTATGTATGGCTTTTTAATTGGATTTTATTCATGAAAAATAACTTTTCAAGTTATACTTCTTTTGGCGCGTTAGGGAAAAATGACGAGAATAAATTTTTATGCGCTCGCACACCGTCACAAAAAACCGACACCCTGAAGCATAGTCAACATTTTAAAATAAAAAATGTCCATTTCTTTAATTATGTAGAAATATTTTTTTTGTGATACTTAAATAAACTTTATTTAACTATATATATGTATAACCTTTTTTCTATTGTTAGTGTAGTTTTTTCTACAAACGTAAAATAAGGCGAAGGATAAAATTTTTAAAAAGATTTTATCTTGTTACGCCAAAGAATATAACATCTAACGCGTGTACATAAGTACACATGTTTTTTTAAATAGTATACTTATAAACCAGTGTCTGTAACCTTTAAGGTCTCGGCCGCAGATTTTTGTATCTGTTTCGCAATTGCTTTATTTGTTTGGCAAGTGTCTAAGTAGTATATAGTATTAACACATGCCTCCTCCGACACCTTCCTTCGTACAAGCGAGTTTTTTTTTTTTTTTTTTTTTTAATTTTATGGCCTTTACAAGCGAGTGTTAAAGGCACATAGACAGAAAAGCCAAGGGTGCACAGCCCCACCAACAACACCTGTCCCAGGCGTAGAGCCGCTGAAACCACTAAGCCAACACTACTCATAAAGATGTTATTGACGAATATTTGTACTTTTATCTAATATATAAAATTCTCGTGTCGCGTTGTTTGTAGTTAAACTCCTCCGAAACGGCTTGCCCGATTCTCATGAAATTTTGTGTGCATATTGGGTATGTCTGAGAATCGGACAACATTTAATTTCCATTCCCCTAAATGTTAAGGGTAGTCCACCCCTAAATTATTTTGTTTTAATTTTTAGATATATATTTTTGTTTTATGATACAGAATTAAAAAATACATACAACCCCTAATTTTCACCCCTCTACGATCGACCCCTATTTTTATTATATATGATATAAATGGCAAAACGACGTTTGCCCGGTCAGCTAGTATTTTATAATAATATAACATTTATATAATATTTACTGAATTTATCCCCCCCCCCCCTCTCCTTTTGTCAGCAAAAGTAAGCAAAGCTCTTAAAAATACTAGTACCTAAACGTATAAATTTTTTTGTAGAAATCCTCGAAAATGCATTTCATTTTCAAGCATAGACAATGTGTGGGTAATATGAGCAATAAAGTAAATAATTACTGTTGCCGTAATCACCAAATCAGAAAATCCAACACCCCCCCCCCCTCACCTGCTTACGTAATACTTGAACGGCGCCTTTACCGTCGACTTTTCTTAGTTCATTTTTGAAAACCAATATTATTACTATTATTAATACCATAAAAACCGCATTTTTTGTTGATGCTAAATGATAATAGATGCTCAAGTTGCCAGAGGGGTCGCAAGTGCGTTGCCGGCCTTTTAAGAATTGATACGCTGTTTTCTTGAAGGAAACATCTTTTTATGTATAGCATAGACTATGCATGTATCGGTGATTTAAATTTTTATATGTACGAAGATGATGGCGGAGGAAACCGTGACTCAGGGATAGAATCAGAAACTTACCTTCAGGTCTTGGACTTACGTATGTCAAAGGCCGAGCCAGACTTAGCCTAAATCCTACTTGAAGTGCGCGCCTTAGACCCTAAAATAGATTACTTATAGTGTCGGACACACCTGTCCCACCTCGGTTTTAATGTAAGGAAAAATTCACAAACAAATAAAGCTTATTGCGCGATTTGAAAACATTATAATCGAACATTTTACCACTTCACATAGACTTGATTATTCAACAGCCCCATTTTATCAATTTAATAAAATAATCTTGACAATATTTTAAGTTCCTTCGAAAGGTTTAATCGCATTACTTGAACCAAGGTTTAAAAATTTCAAATTAACTCGCGTTGAACATGCGAATTTTCTGAAACATGCCACAAACACGAACTCAGCGTTGATACTGTTTAAAACTTTATAACGTACGATAAATTATGAAATTATGAAGTATATCGTTTAGTTTTTAATTTTCTTGTGAATTTTAAAGGAAATTAAATGTCTAAAGCTCAGCGGTAATTGTTATGATATTTTCTCAATAAAATGCGTGGTATGATCTCGTGGTTGCTAGGTGTGTACGAATCTCGGTCGCCTGGTGGCTTCAGCGTGCGACTCTCATCCCTGAGGTCATAGGTTCGACCCAGGCTGGCCAATGGACTTTCTTTCTATGTGCGCATTTCACATTTGCTCGAACGGTGAAGGAAAACATCGTGAATAAACCGGAACTTAAACTCAAAACTTAACGGCGAATATCAGACAGAACAAATCACCTATTAGTTTGAAACTTATATAAGATCAACAGTTGTATAGCCCCCCCCAACTGTATGAACCCCAATTTTTTCGAGGTCCTTGACAACTCCATCCCACCAACCTAAGTCTACCGGGTTTTCTCTTGCCACCAAGTTGTGAGTTAAGTAAGGACCTTGCGGTTCTGTCGTCTGCAATTCGGTGCACATGTCTCAACCACTTGAATCTGTTGCATTTTGGACGATGTTGGCGTCGTCGAGGATGTTATAAAGATATAAACAATTAACGCCACTAAAAACATTTGTTAATCAATTTATTTATATTCCTTAAAGATACTTCGTTATCATCGTTGTTTTTGTCGGTTTAGGATCGGACATAGTTCTGCTACATAGACATTCCTATTGTAAGAGTTAACTCTGGGTTAAAGATAAAAATTAATCAAGCTAATCTTCTCGGAAAGTTGGATTCCTCTCAAGAACCGTTATCGCTTAGTGCCAATTAAGCAGATTGCATTTATATGGATTCCACATAAATCAGGATACCGCCGCGCTCGGGGAGATTCTAAGAGTTGGGCTATGAAATTAGGCGTGGCGTTTACATTTCTGAAATACCTTAGGGCCTTATAAATAAATCAAGCAGTTACACAAAGTAAAAATATTACTTACTTATCATCAAAGAATTAGCTATTTATTACTTATTGGTAGGATAATCACTTTTGTTGCGTTTCACGACTGTCAGATAGCGCTATTCACAGTCACATAAAGTCCATCAAAAGTTATGAGTCCGATGAATGTCAAATAGCACAATTTATCTTTCAAATAATTTATGTGTTGCATAGCTATTTGGTACTTTATCCATACATTGTGAAGCAGACCCTACTTGTCAGAAATAGCGCTTATATACTGTGAATAGCGTGATATTGTTACATAAATTGACAGTCTTCTGACGTTACCTTAAGGTTAATTTTCAATACAGTCCTTTAACCACGGTCATGAGTTCGATTTGTAACCCATCAAAAGAGAGAGAGACTCACACATTATTCTATACTAAGAAATAATTCGGCAGTTATTATTGAGATTTGGGCATACTATGAATATACGCTTCTATTATTATTCATTGTTTTTATTTTCACAAATATACCAACTTAGTACCGAAAGCCAATGCCATTAAATAAACTAATAATCTTAGATTAAGTTTAAGGCAAATACTCAGTTTGCCGATACGATAATAAAAATATAATAAATAAATATTGAAGTATTATTTCCTCTTTTCTCGTGACCTCGTCGTCTCCACTGCGACATGTCACTACGTGATTTAGTTTGTGTAATTAACGCATTTCCCTTCTTACATTTTAGGGTTTCCGGAGACATAAATATTCTCTCGCATACATATACTATTGTAGTCTTAGTTATGCGTCAATTAATATTTCAAGAACATAATTAGCCGGAAGAAATCAGATGTCGCTTGACGTTGTGGACCTCTGAGAAAATGGTGTGCGTAAAAACTTGAATTTAATTTTGGAATGTGTCTTACATTCCAAATTTAAATTCAAGTTTTTAAATTGAATAAGCCCGCTAATTTATCAAGATAGAGGAGAATTTAAAATAGGCTTTGACGTACTTATTTACTTTGCTATAGATGCCGTTTATTCTAAATATGTCTCTCTCTTCTAAATTCAGTATAATGTCTTAAACAAAGCCTTCGATCAATAACAAAAATAAGCAAGTAGTAAGATTTCTGTATCTGTTTCGAGATCATTTGCTTTTTCTTATATCAAAGTAGGTGATCAGCCTTCTGTGCCTGACACACGCTGTCGACTTATTTTTGTGTCTAAGGTAATGCCGGTTTCCTCACGACGTATTCCTTCACGGTACAAGCAAGTGTTGAAACGCGAACATGGACAGAAAGTCCATTAACTCTCAAACTCATAAAAATCTTTTATTCATACTGCCATTGAAGTTTTTTTCTATATCAAAACACAATTTTTCGTTGAAAGGAATTATGCTAACTTTTCCTCGTTTCAAAATGAAAATAAACATCATAAAACTAATTTGCTCTAATTGCAAAAAGAAAATCTTTTAACCGTAATTGTCGGACAGTTAATAAAAATAACTTATTACATATTTCCATCCCGCTCGTTAAATTGGAAAATTATCAACCATCTCTCTCCCTCTCCCTTGGTCCTTAATTATGTCCTTAGATCCCAAAGGTAACTTAATTACACAGATTCTCAACGAAAATAAATTTTCACGTATTTTAAACGTACTAATTAGCTCTCGCTTGCCTTTTCACAATTTTCATATGGGTCTGTGGCGGAGAAAAATCTTAATTTTTCACTTTGGCTATATTAGGATCGGGATATAAGGCTAATAAAATATGAACGAAATCCACCAATTTATTTATTTAATTTTTTATTTATACAATATAAACAAAAATTGAATCTTTAACCAACAACCTTGTTTGTATCTGTTTTTTAATAGATGGACCGGACCTATTATTAGTAAGATTTCTTCAAAGTCCGTATCAACTTTATATATCTCACTATGATACTAATTTTGATAATGTTTGACTTTGACTTTGTTTAGCAGTAACAATTTAGTTTTACTTTTAATTATTAAGTATTAATTGTAGTTTTTTTAATGTTAAATTTCAGTTTTCTTTCTTTCTTCTCTTTTTGCCTATTGTACTTACTTATGTTTTCTGTTTCATATTTATTGTTTATCTATGTAATCTGTTTTGGCTTTGTATATTGACTAAGTTTTTTGTTTAATAATACGTATGTTAGATGTAATACTAATAAATAAATAAACTTTATCCATAAAGTTTTGAAAGTGTGTATCTAAGTTTTACATATAACATTACACCTATTTATAAAACCTTCTATGTTTAAGTAATAATATTGAAACACAATAGATCAAAATTACATTGAAATATAGATGTATATTGTATATGTAAACTATGTACTTATATATATTTATTATCGTTACTCGTTAACAAAGACGTTGCGCCTACTGACCGACACTATCGACATATTTATATGTTCGCAGAGTGAATTCACGGTAGCGATATTGAGTATATTATGTGTTTAATACTATTTAAGTACTTTATTACATTTTATTTCATGTTTCTTGACATTATCGTATTGGCATAGTCTGTAAGGATAATGTATGTATTTCTGTAATAAATAAATAAATATTTATGCTATTTCACTTATTTTTTATTTTCTGTTTTTAATTTTACATAAATTCTCCTTTGCACTGTTTTCTAACTACATATGTGGTCTGTGTTTAAATAGATCGTTTTATTACTTTTAAAGTTCGTGTTCGGCAATTTAATTTGGTATAATCAAATACATTCCTTATTAATTGCTGTAATTACGGAGCCTTATACTGTCATTATTATATAAATTAAATATAGTACATTTGTATGTTAGCAGAAACACAATTAGCTGTGTAAACGTTTCGCACAGCGGCGTGGAATTAGTTTTGCAACATCTTAGTTAAGATTATATATATAATTTTTAACCCGAAAAGATAGATGTAAAAGATTTCAGTGTATTTGTTAAATTATTTAAATATTTCCGAGTTAAAGTTTTTATTATTTATAAGTGAGTTATTAACCATATTTTTAACTACAATTTTAGCTATAGCGACGTTACGACAAAATTTTAATGGCTATAGCGACTTTGGATGTCTTTATAAATCATTTGTAACAAGTCCTATAAATCCCAAGCACTACGATCGCAGTCGTCCACCAATGACACATTCTTATCTTTTGTTTACAATCACGATGATGGTCAGCAAATATGGAGACCTTTACCGTTTATTTATAGATATTTAATGCGTAGGTATATCGGTAGGTAGCGTCAACGTGTATATATATATACATATATGTAAAGGTTATGTATTAGCCGTTCAATAGTTTGTTTATGAATACTATTACTATATAGCATGTGTTGTCTTTTCTCATAATACGTTATAGCTGGTAATGGTGGTTTCGAAACATAATTAATTGTGTAATATTATGCAATTAATTAAATTGATTTAAAAATATTTACATCTATTTCAATCACACATATTAATAGAAAATATAGTGTTATACCCGACATCCTTTATGTATTTTAAAAAAGTTTATTTTTCGAAAGTCAATTGTTTTGTCTTAAGCTCACAGTCCTCCATGTGTCCACTTAAATAGTTATATTTTTGCATTGCAAGTCGAAAAAAACAAATGCAGTTTTACTATACACCCTTTAATAGATCTCTTTTACTGTGTTAATACATAATACAATGGATCAGAAGTCCTACCAAAGTTAAAAAAGTGAAATAAGACTGATTTAATGAGTATAAATAGTTATATTCTATCGTTTCGGCATTGCAAGTCGAAAAAAACAATAAAGCTTTTTCTACACAGCTTTAATCAGATCTCTTTGACACCGTTAATATATAATACAATTGATCAGAAGTCCTACCATAGTTAAAACAGCGACTTAACTGATTTAGTAATTATCAATGAGTATAATTTAAGCTTATCGTAATTGCTATACCGTCTGAAGAGACATCATTATTGCTCTCAGTGTATTGGAACACTACATAAGTCCATAACACAGTAGCGTTTGAAATTGATTACGCCGTGTAGTAATTAAGCTATTAATTGGGATAGATGCCGGATAAACCCGGATTATGGCGGCGGATAATTGAATACATGTCGTGTACTACGGTTTGTCTTGCTATGTTAAGCCGTAAAAACATCAGTTACTTGTTTCTATAGATTCCTATGCCTATACGCATAACATATCGTTCCAACGTGTTAAGATGTTGGAAGTGCCTGAGATGGTTGTTAGCGGTGACCATTGACGATACTACATACATTAAATAACTAAATTTTCTATGAATATTATTTACTTCTACGAGATGTTAGGCCGAAACGAGTGCATACAGAAAGCAGATTTATAGAATTATCAGAATTAATTGAACAGATATAGAATTCGTAAATTCCAGCCCTTGTATCGCCTTAAAACAAAACAAAGTGTAATATTATATTGGGATTAAGTAAAGTCACATTAATCAAAGAACGCGTAAAAACAAAGCAATACCATTAAGGAAGGTTGGACACGCAAGTGATTATGTAAAATGCACGAGCGCGGCATCGAATTGACGTACCGAGGCCTGTAATCCCACCCCCGAGCCGAGATTTCCCCCGAGGGTCACGTGACACGTCACTGACACGACGCACAAGACACAGACGAAACTCTACACGGACCACGAAGTTTTCTTCTAACATACATTGACAGTAATAAATTAATATAAACAGTTCCAATTATTGCGTAGTGAAACCGCAATGGTCTGATCAGACGATTGAGCTGAAGATAAACTGCTGTTGCTTACATAAATACAGTAAAAAACATTCAATAGAGTGCTTACCTTGCTTAACGAAAAAGTATCGCAATATAGCGAGGAAATGCATTAAAGGTACACTGCCACAGGGAGCAAACTTTTGAAGTTATACTTCTTTAGGCGCGTTATGTATGAAAAATTGATGAGAGTGAAATTTTACGATGCGCGCGCACCGTGATTCAAAATCAACAGAATGAAGTTGCCCACGAAAGATGCTACGGCATTGAACATAATTTAAAAACAACATTCGAATAATAATAGAATTTATGTTACACTTAATGTAAGAGAATCTTAATAAATATTTATTTATTTAATTTTTCAAATGTAAACTAAACTTTATTGACTTAATGACTCCTTTTCCAGTCTTTGATTATTTAATTGTAATTAATTATTTGCATGCAAACAAAAGCTATTTTTAATAATGCCAAAGAAGTATAATTTTTTGCGCGCGTACGTAAGTACACGCACCCTTTTTAAAACTTATTTTAGTTTTTTATTTATATACTTTAAATTTTTATTATTCTGGTATGTTTAGACAATCGCAGTACATTATATTATTATTATAAGGTTGTACATATTGGCATTAAATTGATTACTAAATTAAATTACTATTAATTACCTTAAATTTGAATAAAACTTTCTAAGTGATTACCGACATAAAACAGTTGAATTCTAATTTTTATTCAGACTGACCGTTAGTTAAAAAAATAGATCATTTGTTTGTTTTTCGCAAATCGCTTTAATCTCTAAACATGGTGCCCATTATTTGAGGTCGAGTAATATTTTAAGCGCGTAGGAATCTGAACACATACAGGCGGCACCTCGCGGACTTTTGTGAGCAACTACACTTTGATTTGAGATATTACTCTTTTTGTGTTCTGAATTCGAAAAAAAACTACTAAGTCCCTTCTGTTCCTTTAAAGAAATATTAGCATTACTATGTGTTTTTTTCCAGTTATTGTTTAAATAGTCTAACAGTATGTGATTAATATAAAAACTGCCAGGTAAATTTCTCGTTAGAATTATATGTATATTGAAATTTCCTGTATTGTTTAATGTAACATAAGATTTTATACGTCATATAGGCATAAACAAACATACATTTTATATAAACAGGAAAAACTCTAAAAAATACCTTTTATTAATAAGAAAATAAGAGTCCAGTTTTTGTCAAGAACCGAGAAGCGACTAAGGGTGGGTTGCATCAACAAATTTTGACGGACACGTAACCGTTAAATATGGCGCTAACGAACGTTAAACAAAAAAAGTGTTGATTCACCATCTATGACAGCTTACGTTCGTTAAAAAGTTACGCTTACGTTAACCAGTGCTCGAACCATTGGTAATCGTCAAATTTTGGTTTGTAACTTCGTAGTTCGTACTTTCTAAACTCTGTTTCCTCTGAATTTAATATTAGAGATGGTTTGATTAATAATTATTTTGCAAGGTATGTTAATATTACGATTATTTTTGACTTCAAAAAATAAATTGCAAATTTAATATTAAAGATGTCGTATATTTCAGATTATAACTTTTTTATGGCATGGGTGTATGGGTGGTATGGTGAAGGACTAACATATTCTATACTGTTTATATTGCTTATTGCATGCCTTTGGTAAAGAAATAAAATATTTGACAAAAATAATATGCCTTTACTAACTGAATTACAGCCTATAGATTTTATTAATTTAGACCAAAGTTAACTTCATTGACAACAAACAGAAAACAGGTTTTCTCTAAATTTAATTTTATTCTAATATGTGGGATACATAGTTTCATTATTATTATTTTGCAAGGTATGTTAATATTTAGATTATTTTTAACTTCAAAGAAAACAAATCTCAAATTATAATTTTAAAGCTGTCTTATTTTCAGATTATAACTATTTTATGGTATGGATGTGAAATATGGAAGGATTAACATATTATATACTGTATAATATATAGCTATTGCATGCTTTTGGTGGAGAAATAAAATGTTTGACAAAAATAATATGCCTTTTTATTACCGAATTATAACATTACATAGTTAAGCCTGCCTATGCACATAAGAATTAATTCATCTTAAAAATCTATTTTTTTACAGTTTTTATTATTTTTTACACTAATTTTATAACATTGATACACACAACTTTAATTATTTTGAAGAGCATTTATACTAAGTTTCAAGCAATTCTGATCATAAACAAGTTATAGTAAGTCTATTTTTTATTGTAAAGGTAAATAAGTACCACTTTTCATACATTTTACATTAGAAATGGCAGTTTCATTTAATCTTACATCCCTTTAGTATAATTAATAGTAAGTAATTTTTTTCTTGTAGTTTAAAAATGATTTCATCGTTCTTCCTCTTTTCATTTAGATGTTGAACACGCACCTCAAAAATTTCTTTTTCATATTTATTATCTGAAAGGGCATTAAATTCTGCATGAATCGCACTCCATGCCCTCTTTTTTTTGCAAATTGTTAGTACTGTCTGTCTTTTTATGAAATAATATGTGTTTATGTTTTACTATTAAATTTCTAAATCTGTCCTCTTCTTTTCCAAAATTTACCGAACGTTCTCTGAAAGTCAATGAGTCACGTAAATAAATACACTTCTAGCTATACCTCTCAATATAATATATATACTCTGCGCATATACAATTCATGCAATATAATAATAAAATAATAGCTTTATACTTACTTTGGCGAAAAGGTTTCCATTATTTATATTAAAATTAAACACTTTTTAATTATCCTTTCGTACAAAACAATAAACATCGATGTCAAACTTGACAGAATGTTTCAAATGATATTGTTTTTATCAATGTTGCTATTACTAAAAAAAATTCCCATAAAACATTAGGTTAAAATAGCGTTACGCAAACAGGCAACCCCATTAACAATGATGAACTCATTTTTTAACAATGAAGCAACGCTAACAAGTTAACAGACGTTAAAGTTCATACGAGTCTGTCAAATTTTAACGAACGTAAGTTACGATAGCAAATGGTTTGAAACAACCCACCCTAAGTCTGCTCCCGCTTTGTATATTCATGATGCTTTTCTTTGCTTACCAAGCAAAGAACATATCTATATATCAAATAGGCAAAGGTATAAAGATATAGAAGACTTTAATCCAAATAAATTACTTGTTGCGCGAGGAACTAATTAAATTAAATTCTTGCTGTCAAAATAACACATTTGTCAAAATATATTTTTGCCTACATTTCAGTCTCATCTCAACTTGGAGACAAGCCCCAACGAAATCACACATTGAACGTATCTCATTACCGCTCCGAGGTATGAATGAGGCCAGGGAGGCTATTACGACAACTTTAGATATCTGTATCATATAAATCTCTCAAAAATAGTTTAATAAGACACCTACCGCGTGAAAAATTAACCAAGCAAATTCTGTATCGCGATATACCTTCAGTTTAGGTACCTATTTAATAACACATACAAATTTAGTAAAAATATAATAACGATAGGTTTTGAAATTGCATAACATAAACAAATTTTGTTTCATCGAATTTTTTATTGATAATGCGTTTAGTAAGTATTTATGTTGTTCGAAATATTATAGAGTAGTCGAGAATAAACGTTAGCCTCGTTCAAGCCTTCCTCAAGGGACTTAGCTTGTTTATGTCTGAAGTGCAAGCCTAACGATCTCCAGAACTGGAATAAACGTGATTCGTATGAGTTTGCTTTTTTTATGTAATAGGAGGCAAACGGGCAGGAGGCTCACTTGATGTTAAGTGAAGTTGAAAACATGTCGACTTCTGTCTCATGGTCTACATTAGACAGAAGGCTCGCAAGTGCGTAGCTAGCCTTTCAAGAATTGGTACGCTCTTATCTTCAAGGACCCTAAGTCGAATTGGTTCGGAAATACTTCACTTTTTTTTATTGAGCTTGCCAACGCTCGGCTGATACATTGGTAAAAACAAACACAAAATACAATTTTTAGTGTGACAAGCACTTAAAGGCAACCATGACATTACATTTAGAGATCATACAAATATCAACATTAGACAGAAGGCTAGCAAGTGCGTAGCTAGCCTTTCAAGAATTGGTACGCTCTTATCTTCAAGGACCCTAAGTCGAATTGGTTCGGAAATACTTCACTTTTTTTTATTGAGCTTGCCAACGCTCGGCTGATACATTGGTAAAAACAAACACAAAATACAATTTTTAGTGTGACAAGCACTTAAAGGCAACCATGACATTACATTTAGAGATCATACAAATATCAATCAAAACAATTATTAAACAAAACAAACATTACAAAAAAAACAATTACTAATCAAAAAAATTAAAATTACAAAAAAACTAAACAAAAATCGATTTTAAAGTGTGTGTGGAGCAACTATGGATATCCAGACCTGTTTATAAGAGTGCTTAATCTGGACATCGGTGAGCTTTGACCAAAACGCGTTCTAGGAAAGGAGGGACAAATGGAATAATGGGATGACTGGGGTATCGAGACTTGCACTTCTATAGTCTAAATTGTAAGGTTTCTTCAAATATTTTGGTATTATTACTGAGGCTTATTTTAATGGAGACACTAACTAATAAGTTTGAGTAAAACACTACGTCATACAATATTTTATTAGAATACAATAATTATGACAACTCATCCAACGCATCGTGGTCCATCTTCATCACGGTATCTTCAATCTTTATGTCCATATTATCAAAACCCAGCTGATCATGACTTGGGCCAGGTAACACTAGATTGATTCTGTTATCTTCAAATTTCATATCATCATGAGATTCAGGTACAGAAACAGGTACTTCACCTGCTGTCAAAAAAGTCTCCAAATCTTCTTCTGTATTAATATTGGGAAGCATATATTCAGGCAATCGCGACTTTAACCCAATAGGTGCTTTAATCCCAAACATTGCTTCGAAAGCAGATTTGTCTGAACTATCATCTGAGTTCTTTAGTAATTGGACAAATCGCAGCCCCTCCGTCCATTTTTTTGTATTTCCACCTAACCAGATTTTCAACCTTTTTGTCACGTCAGATACAAGCTCATAAGCCTCAGTTTCTGGGCCGTGAACCATTTTCAATTGTGGCCACGTGATATACAATTGTTTAACTATACCATCAGCTAACTCCCTGCTTACACTGTTCTGCAGAATGCATGGCGCACCAAATATGGTAAAAATATCCAGTAGAACATCGGCAATTTCTATAACGCTTTGAGTTTTCAGCGGGCGCAGTTGAATGAATTTCGTTGCTAGATCTTGATACATGAGAATATACGCATACCCATTATCGGGTTCCATCCCAATGATTTCTACTTGACATCTTGTGGTGCAATCTTGGCTATTTGCATGTTTAGTTTTTAATCCAGAACTTGGCTTTTTCTGACAAGTTTCGCACAGTTCTATGTAAATGTTTATCATTTCACGAGTTATGTTTTTAAAACGCGAATGCAATTCCGTTGACATTTTATTTCTACCTGCGTGGCTCATTGAAATGTGAGTTTCGTCTATAATTTGAAAAACCTCTTCAGTATGAACATAAAATTTAATCAAGTCAGTTTGTTTCACCGGCACAATTAATTTTTCAATGTTACCAATAGTGAGAACATCATACCTCTTCAAACGTTGATAATCTTCAGGTTTTTTATTGGACGTTTTCTTTTTTGTCCATTTTACTTTTTCTATAGTTTCTTGGTACGCTTTTTTCGATAATATTTGGGTATTTTGACCTTTGGTAGAAGTTAGCTCACGTATTCGTGCATTGAAGCGATCTTTCATCTCTTTACGCTTTTGTGTAGTGTCCGCCATTTTATGTCAATTAAAAAACCAATAAGAAAACGTAATATAACAAAACTTAAATCCGTTCAAGAAACGTGCTAATCGGAGTTGCGCAGGACGCATACTGACGCGAAGCTCGCTAGCTAGACCCCCGCGTCCCGCGTTTGTGGAATCCATTAATCACTTAGCCCGGCGGCGGCGCGGCAACGTCGCTTAGCTTTATTCATAATGACCGGTCGAAACCCATTCCCGTACTCGGTAGTCGGTACATGCGCGGTGATTTCATAATTATAAATGCTGTATATTTTATTAAATTGCCCATTTCGGCTGCCGCCATTGAGTGTCAACGTTATAATAAATGAGTTTAATAATTGCAGTCCAAGTTATTTTCCAATTCATTTATTTGTTTCATACAAATAAATAAGTAGTATATTTAACTAACAACCGAACGAACTATCAAAAGAATGTTTTAAAAAATCAATTACAAATCTTATCCCAGTAAATGGTAAAACTTAAATGTAGTATATTTATTACCTATTTATTTATATATATATGTATTCTTTCGTAAATGAAGTTTAAAAACGTGTTTCATTGCACTTAGTACCAGGATAAGCCAATCTTAATAAAAAAAATCAGTGGCGCGAGTGAGAAGCTATGTGCACACCCGAGGTTCGAACCTACGACCTAAGGGGTGAGCGTCGCACGCTTACGCCACGAGGTAAACACTCAACCAATCTTAATGAACTACTCGGAATACGTCTGTATTAAATAATTCCTAAATGTGCAGTGACCCTATATTCTTACTAAGTAATTATTAATTATCGCCCTAAGGGCTACAATTAAAGGGAGTATATAATGACACCGTGCAACAGTTGTGCTCAACCAAGAGCACTTCGCACATAGACCGGAGGTTCTTGACACCTTGCCTGACGAGTGTATACTATAATTATATAATATATAACGCATTTAACTACTGTGCTTGTAAATGTAAGTAAGTCAATAGCAACTGTACAATGTAAAATAAAAGCCAAGTAAACGTTACTCAACATTACTAAATATTTTTTTTATTATATCTTTTTAAAGCGCTCTTAGTGTTTTACGCTTCACTAAACAGAATAGCTAGAATGTGCAATCTGCTGCAGAGCCCGTACAATATTGATTTTCGGACCATCCATAAGAAGAGAATTCTGTTACCACTCTTAGGTTCCTTTGCTATATTTTGAAATTTTAGGTCAAATATGTAACGTTACATCTACTATATAAAAATAAGTCGGGTTTTGCTTCCTGACGCTATAACTCTAGAACGCACGAACCGATTTCCACGGTTTTGCATTCGTTGGAAAGGTCTCAGACTCCGTGAGGTTTATAGCAAAGAAAATTCAGTAAAAATTTCAACAGTGGTATTACAATAGCAAATAGCAAAAAAGTGTCGTGACAACATTTCGTAAGAATTTTTTCCGTCTAGCCCCCTTTCACAACGCGCGATAAGGAACTTCGTTCCAAAAATATTAGTTTCTAACAATATGTACCATATTTGTTACAAAAGTGCAGGTAGGTCGCATCGATGTTACAACAGGCATTATGTGACAATGAATAGTAATAATTTCTAAGACGCTCGTTCGCAGACATAAGTAAATGCTAGAATAGCTTTTTGATGTTTTGTAAATACATTAATAATTATTCCATTAATTCATATTAAACTTTTACGATTGTTACAGACACAGATATAGAATATGGTTGTTTTTATTTTTGTTATTTTAAAGGTATGTTGTTAATTATATGTACTTTTAAAAGTTTTTTAAATTTGTAAAAAGGTTTTATTTCTTTTAATCTGGGTGGCAATGTATTAAATATTTGTGCGCCTTGATACATAATATTAAGTTTTCCGTAATTAGTCCTTGGTTGTATTAAACATAATGTATCAATATTTCTTAATGAATATTTTGTATCTGATTTTTGTGTAAAGGATAGATTTATATGAATTAATTTGTTAATAATTTTGTATATTAAAATTGAGGTATTGTAACGTAAAGTAGGTAGCTTTAAAGCATAAATATTACATAGTAATTCAAAATAAATAAGCTTTATCATACTTTTAGTTTAGTACAAACACTGTTATAGCACATAATGTCCATCATAACTTGCCGATCTATAAATCTATCTGAATAAAAATTGATGGGAACTGTAAAAAATAATGGTAATTCGTTCGTGTCAGGCCACACTTTGACTTAACTTATATTTTATACTTGAGGGCTACTTTTTACATCCAGTGTTTGCCTAGTGACATAAATATGAATATAGAAATATTTACGTAAATAGCATTGCAAAAATAAAAATAGGAACGGTGGGAGCAGTAATAAAAATAGGTCCAGGCAATGTCCAATTGTCTCATTGAGACTAAATATCCATGGGGCAAAACCGTCACATCTCAAATTCGCTAACTATATTTTATATTGAATTCTATTGTATTCATATTATATTGTATTTTTGCGATCCCCATTCCATTGATTAATTAACATCAGATGGGCCTTCTGCCCGTTTGCCCACTGTTCTATATAAAACAAATCATCATCAAATAAAAAAAATCTAACTAGCCAATAATTTAGATAAACTCTCGAAGCCGATCCAAGACAAAGATAAAAAAGTCGTAAAACTGGACTTCAAATGAACCCACTGAAAATGAAAGCTTTGATCCATACACATATTGCACTTAACGAAAACAATATTAAATATATCCAAAGTATATACACTTTATCATTTCCTTCACAGATCTTGGTTCTAACTCACTACAATAAATAATGAAAAACAGAAACATATAGCCATCATGAAACTATACGATACATAGATTTATATCTATGATACGTGCTTTCTTCCAGGATACGGTTGCAAAGAGCAATGTAGACAAATTTAGTAAATTAAAAAAAAGGGTTAGAAATACACATTACGAAAAATAGTTCTTTAATGAACAGTTTCACATGCAGGGAAATTATGACTATACATACTTTAATTAAAATACAGCGTTAACAACAAAGTGCGTAAATACCACAAAAGTGTTTCGAACAAATTAAAATAACAGATTTGGTTAATGCAGAAAAATGATAATTATATAAAGAAATAAATAAAATGTAGTTTATTTTATTAATAAGTATTAGGTACTTAATAACAACGTCATCGGCTGTTACGACTATTGGTTTTTATGACCAAATATGAGTAGTCCCTTCGATGTCGTTGTAATAGATTCTGACTGTACTTACATTAGGAAAAAGACAAGGATAGAGGACGCTACAGAAAGTATTTATGATGATGATGGACGGGATACACCTTGCGAAATGAGACTAGGGTCTAGGGTCTATATCATAGTTGGTAGCCAAAAGTCGACGAAGAGAAGAACGGTGGACATTACAAGAGATTGGAAGATGAAATAAAACTGGTTATAGGCGAGGTTTAGTCAAGAGTAAAATTTATTACTTCCAAAAGAACTAATCTAATTTGTGTCATACTGTGTTTAAGAGTCGAGACCTAACGCTAAGTAAGGGTCCCATCTGTCTAATCCAATCATGGCATACGGCGCTAAATATCGACTCTAAATCTTAGTCTGAGTTCCAGATCCAATGTGTTAAGTATATACTTCTAAACTAGCAAAACCTCTAGAAACACGAACTTAATCGAATTTAATAATTACGGTTAAGGCTTCGCATACAAGAAACGCCCAATCGAAATGAAGCAATTTTAAAACGCAGCAAACATTCTTTGATCTTATTATTTAACTGTCATAAGTTAATATTAAAAAAAATAAAACGTGTGGCACTCGGGGACTGCCGCGGTAAAGCTATTGCAGATTTTTTTTAACTTATGCAATTATAATTATTTATATATGCAGTATTTTTTTTCTTTGATATAGAATACGCAGTATGCGTTCTGTCCCGCTCTAACGCGTATTGGCCGCACCTATATTACGTCATCGTGTGTTAGGATTTTTCGTTACGGTATTTCTTGATTCGGTCGCCGCGCTCAAAGCCCGCGATAAAATCTATGCAAGAGCTTAAAAATAATTATTATTATTTATTTATTTTTTGCAGTATTTTTTTTTCTTTGATATTAATTCAATCTACCACTCTACCAGACCCAGACTAACACGCCTATCCGATCACGCTAAACCGATGTGAGATGCAGTATGCGTTCTGTCCCGCTCTAACGCGTATTGGCCGCACCTATATTACGTCATCGTGTGTTAGGTGTTTTCGTTACGGTATTTCTTGATTCGGTCGCCGCGCTCAAAGCCCGCGATAAAATCTATGCAATAGCTTAAAATCCTTAGTGAGTGTTGTGAGTGAGGATTTGAATGCATCAAATGTACAGATACCGGCAAACATCTTGAGCATTAAACAAGGGAGTGGGGGAAAGTTTCGTACGGGATGCGCGGGACACAAACGTCAATTGATTTACCAATCACGCGATCGACACGTCACTCCCGCCGCTTCGCACCACCGCCCGCTGCCCCAATGTGATACCTTAAAATCGCTTCTGCGCAGGCAAGGACATTTGTTCAAGATGTTTGCCGTTATCTGTAATTTGTTACCACCTCCTTTTTAAAATAATCCGCGCTGTTACAGGCAGATAACTCCAAAATACGCTGAACCTACTCTTGTTTTGTCATCTGCATTAATAAATAGTTTTAAATTTTTGCCTCATATATTAACAATAGAATTATTAATCCACCCATGAATAGACCACCTTAAATATACAGGTTGATTAATCGAGCAGACGGAGTTGTATCTACAGTATGTTTTGTTTCGCCCAACAATGATGGATGGTCAGACTCCGTCCGCTAGTTAACTCAGATGCATAAGTCGTTTGTCACGGTACAATCGCAATGTCATTAACTTTGCTAAATTGTACTTGTACAGTTACGAACAATTTACGTTAAAATATTGGGATTTAATGTACAGTCGCTAGGAAATTTGTTAAAGTATGTTTTTTATTCTTAATCTCTAATAATTTACTTAAGTCACGCTACAACCCAGTATGGGTCTTGGCCTCAGATTGCATCCGTTTCTTTGATCTTTATTTCATAGACAAGTAAGTAAATCAGCTGTCTGACAAATGTACATTTTTGGATTTGAGATATGGCGGTTTATCACTATGTTTTCCTTCACCGAGCAAGTTTTAGATGCGCACATAGACTGAAAGTCCTTTTGTCCACAGCACGTCGATGAAGCCACTCGACCAACAGTGCATCTAAAATTAAAAATATATATGTATACTAGCTGACCCGGCAAACTTAGTTTTGCCATGTATATTATTTCAAGGAAACATTTTTTTAGTTCAATAAAAATAACTATCTACTATAAGAAAAAATAAGGGGTTGGTCGTAGAGGGGTGAAAATTAAGGGTTGTAAGTATTTTTGTATGATGCATCATAAAAAGATAAAAACAAAAGAATTATCTAAAAAAATGAAATTATCATCATCAACAATTAGGCGTCTTTCTTCTTCTTCTTCTTCTTCTCTTCTCTTCTCTTCTCTTCTCTAGTCTTTTATCACTTAGGCGTTTTGTAAGATAAGCCGATTCTCAAACTTACTGAAAATGCATAAAAAAATCCTAAGAATCTGTTGAGCCGTTTCGGAGGAGTATGGGAACGAACGTTGTGAGACGAGAATTTTATATAAGTACATTTATATATATTTATCTACATAAAATATTGTATCTTAATAATAAAAAAATAACAAAACCTAATACTTCCACAGTACACTCGCGTGCAAACAACAAAGTCGTAATGCGATTTTAATCTTGAAGTTTTGAAATGATACAAAACTGATTACACACAGTATTTGCCAGTAGGTGGCGCTCTAAATCATCAGCTTAATGTTTAATTAAGGCGGTATACATGAGCGGACAAAATTGAATGCGGGAACGTTGGCCTTTGGTACAGTTTAGGAACCGTATAGTAAGCGAAAAACGGAGAAGATGTGAGACACGAGGTCCTTCACAATCCAACCGCTTATTTTTTTCAGTTCATAACTTAGATTTTAATAAATCTTTAGTTATGAATATTATTTAATATACATGATGATCTTAGGCTTGATTCTCTCGAAACGATAATTGTTCGAGGTTTATTTTCACAGGTAACTTTGGTTCATAATATAGATGAAACAGATAAAGTACATAATATATATTGTGTTTCCCACTGTGTGATTTTATTATATACTTCATATATTTTATTTGATTACTTTGTGTGCTAAGATAATTCATGTGGAACATGGTGTAATGGTTGCAGCTCCTTACCAACATTGTGTGAAAAAAAATATGGGCGATTAAAAAGAGTGGCGAAGAGTTTATTGCCAGTGCTTCTTGCGTGTAGTGTGTCTCTAGTGTACATTGTGTTAAATAAATTAATAAATGATTTTGAATTTTAAAATATTTTCAAAATGGAACAATATCGTAATCCTTCAAAATTCAAATTCAAATTCAAAAATCATTTATTCACGTAGGTAACACATTGTACACTTGTGATTCGTCATTAAAGAAATAAATATTAATGCTTCTAATTTTACATTTACTGCCAGTTCTCAAATCAAGGGCGTAGAACGGAAGAGAAGAACTGGCAATAAACTCTCCGCCACTCTTTTTAATCGCCATGTTTTTTTTTTTTACACAACGTTTGTAAGGAGCTGCAACCATTACACCATGTTCCACATGACATTTTAAGTAATTAATAATAATAACATAAATAAAAACAAAGACTTGTCCCCTATCAGCAGGAGGCATGGTGAAATAGGAGCACGCACTTACATTCTCGTGGGAACAACACGCAAACACATAGTCGAAATAATTAACATCACCGCATACACGAATTCAAGTACGACCAGTCACCACAAGTAGCACCCGTTCACGAGTATGACGCATGGCCAGCCATCGGCCCCCTCGCCATATTTTAGGGAGAGAGACAACCCGACGCATGGACGCCGCCATAAGCAATGACATTTAAGCGAGCATGACGATCCTTGAAATGTGAACTTGGCTACATAAGAAAATAATAATAATACTGAAATGATTGGAAACCACATGGATCACGGTTTGTTCCCACTTTACATTAAAACAGTCGTGGATGTTGACGATCGCCCCAGAGTCTGGAAATGCAGCCGAGAGATTCAGTCGTGTTACCTATAATATATACTGAAGCAACTCATATCCAAGCACTAGGATCGTTTAAATATTCGTTTATATTATAATAAGCCTTAGCAAGCAGTTTTACTTTAATGTACGATTTAAATTTATTTATTGACAACGCTTGTATCTCACTAGGGATTTTGTTCAAAAAACGTATACAATTGCCTTTGAAAGAATTACTCGTTTTATGCAGCCTTCTGGTTGGTGCGCTAATTTTGTCTTTATTACGAGTACTATAATTATGGAAGTTACTATTCTTTTTAAAGATATCTATATTTTTCCGCACATACAAAATATTCTCATAAATGTATTGACTTGCCAGAGTCAAAATATGTAATTCCTTAAATTTGCTTCGGACCGACTCCCGTGGGGACAACCCACAGATCGCTCTTATAGCCCGCTTTTGCACTACAAATATCGCTTTAATGTCAGCTGCATTACCCCACAAAATAACACCATATGACATAATACTATGAAAATAGCTGAAATAAACAAGCTTTGCTGTGTTCTCATCCGTAAGATCGCGTATCTTTTTTACTGCGAACGCTGCGGAACTTAGCCTATTCGAAAGACCTTCTATGTGTCGGCCCCACTGGAGTTTACTATCTAAAGTAATTCCCAAGAACACCGCATTATCAACAAAGTCTATTTCCTCGTCTTTAATTATTATTTGAGAATGACTACTTTTTACATTTGTAGTTACAAATTTAACACATTTTGTCTTCTTTTCGTTTAACTTAAGATTATTTGTATTAAACCAGTGAACTACACTGGAGATGGCACTGTTTACGTTATCAAGTGATGGATTTTGTCGTTTCACTTTAAATAAAAGCGAAGTGTCATCAGCAAACAGTACTATCTCGTGAAGCTCCTTTACAAGAAATGGCAGATCATTTATATAGACGAGGAATAAGAAGGGACCAAGTATGGAATCTTGCGGTCCTCCCATAGTAACAGAGGATCCCTGTGATATAGCTCCATTTACATTTACCTTTTGAATCCTATCGCTCAGGTATGATTCCACAAGATTTAGCGCTTTTTCGCCAATGCCATAGTGTTGAAGTTTCTTGATTAGGATTTCGTGATGGACACAGTCAAAAGCCTTTGATAAGTCGCAAAAAACTCCAATGGCATCATGAGAATTTTCCCAAGCATTTAAAATCTCGGAAATTAATTGAATGCCAGCATCTGCTGTGGAGCGACCTCTTGTAAAACCATACTGCTGGCTATGCATAATTTTATTATTATTAAAATGTATCAATAATTGTTCAAGAATGATTTTTTCAAAGATTTTACTCAAAGCCGGCAGCACAGATATGGGTCAAAAATTTGTGGGGTCCGAAGTGCTGCCCGTTTTGAATAACGGTGTGATTTTACTTATCTTCATCTGGTCTGGAAAGACTCCACAATCTATACATTCATTAATTTATTAACTTCTTAGGGCTTAAGGCGATTAAAATAATCCTCGATTGTTTTAACAGATTACAATTAAGTTACGGATAAATCTGCTTAAGAATATTACAATATTCACTTCAGAAAATAGACAAACTAATAATATCAAATGTGTACACTAGTTTTTTTAAAGGTAATTCTTGTAAAAGGTAGCAAGAAACAGAACATTTCTAAGATAGAAATACAAAAATTACAAATTAAAATGACAGCTAGAGTTGTGACGTGTGTAATAAATGTGAAAATCACTATGCACAAATCATATCGTATATAACGTGCCCATGAGCTGCAAAATGTCTATTAAATAGAATTTAATTCACTATAAATTAGTGATTAAAGCCACACACGAGCTGTCATAGAATGAACGTGATATGAAAATACTAACAAATTGAGTTACTGACTTAAATTGAATAACTGTGTCGTAACTCTATGAACTAATCTTTGAGAGCCTGCGGTTAGTAAAGTTTAGAATACACTGATAATATCTAAGTCTTCGTTAAGACATTTACCAATTTAATTTTAAAATTTATTCGAGCATGAGTAAAAAGCATCTGTCTCTTTTTAACACAACCTGAACACAAAATAATAGAAAGAAGCGTTACTTTAAAGAGTGCAATTAGTTCGACTTAGTTATGAATTAGGGGGCGAGTACAACCTTTTCGTTCAGAAGCATTTTGTTATATACATATAAATATATACCCATAACATAGTGGTTCAATAAAATATTTATGCTTAAACCGAGTCACGGCCAAGCCATACACAATAGTATTCAGAAACATTGTTCTTGTTAAACTTCGGTATGGCTGGTTTCTATTGTTTTTATTATGGTATTACAGAGAAAACTTTTTACTATTCTGTAAAGGGAGCATTCAAGTATTACGTAACGAATTTTTCTCCTTTTGTAAAACGTTACGATGCGGGGCGGGGATTGAATTACGCGTTATTGTTAATATTATTTTAGACTTTCCAGTACTTTACACCACATAATGGTAACTTTTACGTATAAAGAGTCACTTTGGTGGTCTCGAAACGTTTTACTATTGGGTACAGAAAAACGTTATGGCGCGTTACATGGGGGAGGGGGGGTATAATGTCCAAAAATTGCGTGACGTAATACTTGAACGCTCCCAAAGCCAGATATGAACGTAAGTGATACATTTTTACATACTGGTTCGTGATTCGGATATTTTCTGAACCCTAAGCTTTTGAGGTGTTTTTTCCAGACTTTTCCATACGTTGATAGAAAATTCTATGAGATCATATTATGAAGAGAAGACTTGACAGTACGTAACCAAGTACACTACCGTCCTTATTTTAATCACTATGGTACGCACCTTAGCACGTTTCCGCACGCAAACTATGTAATGTGTATAATTACTCATGTCGCCACTAATTAATTACCACGCCCTCTATTGCTCAGATTCAGATAGACTTCACCTTAATCTATACCGGTTCAGTGGTTTAGGATATTACGTTTGCTAATCCGCGGAAAAGGCAATCAATTCACTTATATTAAGTTATCCAGGAAATATAATTTTATAATGAGTCGCATTTAGTGACGATTTTAAGTATTTATGACGTATCAATAATTAATAAAAATCGTTTATTAGCAAAGAGATTTATTTCGTAATATATAAAAAACAAACTAATACACTAGCAACATAGCCAAAGATGGAATACATAATATTTACAAAAAGGTTCAAACATTTACAAAAGGGAAAAAACAATGAAAATTATTCAATACATTTAACTAAGTAATAAACTGTGAAGGTGTGTATGTGGGGTATGCTCATGATGCAGGTGATTTCGTGCATTAGATATTCTTAATACTTATTTTAACCATATTCCGCGAAAGCTTAAACATTTCGAGGCTTAAATATTGGTCTATTAATATGTTTAGGGTATGATTTTGGGTATGTCAAAAATTGTTAGAACTCCTAACCCTTATAAAATGTACCAATAATACTCGTAAAAATTCATTTTACTGGTTCGAAACGCATTAAAGTTATAAATGCGTAGTGTATTTTCTTTTATCAAAATAGTAATTAAATACACAAACGAATATACCTACATAGGCGGGAGAAGTCGTGACAGACCAAAACTGCGTTGGCTCTCTCGCCTCACCTTGATATGAAATGGTAATCATGATGCACTTCCTTAGATGATTACCCTGACATCCAGGTTCAATTTCCGCTGAAATAATAATTGTATCCTTTGGAAGGTACAAAAGGACTTGCCTATCAAAAATATCAACCACATATATTTATAAGTCAAGTCAGAGAAATATAAAAATCCATCCCTCATATTTCTCATTCGAGTTTTCAAACACAATATGTTAACAAATATTTCATTCTGTTTACATTATGTTATTAACGTCGAGTCGGTTTTTATTTCAAAATTTATGATATGCAAACTCAAATAATACGAGCAAATATGCATTTAATTGATACGAGAAATGCGCAACGCGTTTTATTTGAAACTTCGTTTAGGTTTCAATTCGGAAATATATTTTCAATCGTACAATTTATTTGTTTATTAAAATATTTGAAATTGCTTTCATAATTTATATCGTTTAAATACTGTTCGATTATTCTGTATATTTGTAGTTTGGCAAAATTATGTATCAATACGTTAACATTTATTAGTTTTGTGCTGATTTTAATATGTATATTTTGATCGAATCGAATCCTTTTTGTTTTATTTATTACAAATATAGTAATAATAATAATTAAATTTCAAAATGTTGGTCCCTGTGACAGTATAACTTTAATGCTATATAGCGATTCTAATTCGTTGAGCGAGGAAAGCACCAGCTCTGGGGTCACCGGTATTACTCGTATCTACCAACTTAAATCTTTAATTAGGGCCCGTGCACTTGAGCTCCACGCCCCAAAAGTAACTAACTATATTATTAAATAATGTGCGAATGAAAAAAAGTACACCTATTGCCGAGTGGAACCAGCTGCCCATCGAAGTACTTCCACACAAATTCGATGTTGTGTCCTACAAGGAAAGAGTGGTTAAATTGCTAAAAGCACGCATGGACACGGGAACCATCTGACATTGTGGGTGGACAGTAATAGCTCATGTCCAGTACTTAAGATTAGGTGAGTCTAAAGTTCTACGTGAACAAAGTGAATACCAAATTGTTGTTAAAAAGGTAACATAAAAAGAGATAATTATTAAAGTGATTTTTATGATGATTGATTGATGATGATTTTTAAATTGAAATAAAATCAAATTCGTTCTATCACTAACGGACCTCAGACCTCATTCTGATAAACAATAAACTACAAGCTCCCACCTTATCAGAATGCCAAATCATAAAATGACTGAGAGCGACCGCCGATGCGAAAACCGCTGTGTGAGTTCGAAAAGTGAGTTACAGAATCGCAAGGCTGAACCTTGACACAAAAATACAAACAACAATCAAATTGTTCAGTAAAACAATTGGAACAATATTAATTGAATAGGATTATTAATTGAATTCCATACAAAATCAAAATATCATCCAAACGGCATCGAACTTGCAAGTCTTCTGGCAATGTAAGTCCATGGGCGGTATCAATTATCATCAGATGAGCCTCCTGCCCGTTTGTTATGTAAAAAAATTATTTATGCATTACGTAACTTCATGCACAGTTCTGGACTTCACTAAACAAATAGTGGTTCTAAATTTATACTCATTGACAGTTGGTTCTCAAAAGGGCATAGAACGGACGAGAAGAACTGTCAATAACCTCTCTTTTGAATGTATAAAACGTATGTGGTACATCATGCTCCTCATCACATAAAAGCAGATAATTATTATTGATGCGGCGATACTTATGATGATCGCGATGATCACTTATTGTGGGAACAACAGGCAAGCATCAAGGAAGAAAATAATTAATTGCAAAACAAAAACACAAAATATATTGTAAGCTCTGTATTAGTATTACGACTAAATCATATTTATTATATTTGCCTGGGATGCTGTTTTTGGCAATAAAAATATGTATTATACAAAAAAACAACTTAACTAATGGCCTGTTGAAGATACAGCTTAAAGACACATGTGAAAAAGTAATTTACAATTCGAGCCAACAATTTACTTCAGAAAATCTCAGCGCCTTTCGCAAATCTCTTAAATGAGGATTTAAAGGGCTGTTATGGAGTACCTCTGAGCTATTTATTTATGTAATGTTCACCCGAGCGGGTCTGAGAGATCGTCTTAATTACATCGACCTAATTACCTCATAAATACAGCTAACACTTAGCTTTAAATTATGATTTCCAAACGCCCACTTACAATTACGATTTCAATATCCGTCTTCATCAAAATCCAATAAGAATTGGTTTTAAATCCAAATTATATAAAATAACAATAGTTACATATAAATATTTTAGTAAATAAGTAGAAGCGTTAAAAAATGTAAGCAATCGTCGCACATTTGAAACCAAAATGAGCCTTAGTTTTTACCACACTCATAAATTGTAATTTAACATTCTCCTTTCCGATAATGTCCAATACAATAACATAAGTGTCAGGGGCCTCATAGCCTAGCGGTCTTATTAAGTGGCAGCTAGGTGAGGGGTACCGGGTTCGATCCCCGGTTCGAGGGCAAACTTTAATTTAAATTTGTTCTCGGCCTTTGGGAGGGTTGTGCGGTATCGGGCGAGTGCCTAAACCGTACATGGATGACGCGGTCGAATTTCTAAAGACAAGCACGAATTATAAAAAATCCTATACTTGACGCTGGCTTATGCACAAATCGTGCCAGAGCCATTTAAAAAAAAAAACATAAGTGACACTTAGATTTACGAACTCTTCAATAAGTCAAGTTAGTTTAGTTACCCCTAATGTTATCTTAGTTATAAGCTAATGTTTTAAACAATTAAAGCCAGTTGTTACCCAGCTTCAAACAAAGTGTTTTATTTCAACATATCCATACAACAACCGCCACCAAACTCAATTCCCACCATTCTTATCTATTTTATACACCTTGATCTATGTGGAAGTAGCTGCGCATCGGTTTTTTTCCGAATCGGTATCCCTTAACATCAGGTGAGGCTTCTGCCGTTAACAAACGTTGTTAGTATTTATTAGTATTATTATTATTATTACTAAGTCTTTATTGCTGACACCCAGTATAATATATATAAACACTTGTTTAAGTTACATAACCTAACTTAGTCTAAAGCGAGACATAGACGGACCGCATGTTGCAGTCAAGACCGACTGCAACATGCGGTCGCCGCACGGCGATCTGCAGTTTCCATACTAAATTCATATTTGCAATACACGGACCGCTCGAGCACTTCCCGAGCAAACCGCATGTTGCAGTCGGTCTTGACTGCAATATGCGGTCCGTCTATGGCCCGCTTTAGACATCAAATTTGCCGGTTTTGGTGGTAAGCGTGTCTTCCAGCTGCTTCCATTATTTTCTAATGTTAGCTCTTCTTCTCTAATTTGTGCCTCTTATTCTCTTTATATCTTCCTCTTTACATCTCGTGGTTGCCATTCTGTAATAATGTTTGTCCATTTCAACCTGCTATCTCTCGTCATGTGCCCTGTCCAGCGTCATTTCAATCGCCTTATTTTCTTTATAATGTCCTTCACTTTGGTCTTTAATTTTATCTCTTCTGCTCCTTTGCGATGTGTCAGTGTTACACCCAACATGCTTCAAGTGGTTGTATTTACTTATAGCTAATTGTAAGTCACCTGTTGATATGGACACCTCTTGGGTAAAGGCATCCTTTCCAGATGTCTCTATCTCTGTCAATAGTCTGCCAGTCTTTTCTTGCTATGTCTATAAAGTCATAAGCTTACCTTCTTTTAGGCCTGCCCACTCTTCTTGTCCCGGATAGTCCCTTCCATTGTCTTGTTTTTGATATCCATCCAGCCCTGCGATTCTGTAACTCACTTTTCGAACTCACATAGCGGTTTTCGCATCGGCGGTCGCTCTCAAATCAGTCGTGAAGCAGTCATTTTATGATTTGGCATTCTGAAGGGGAGCCTGTAGTTTATTGTTTGTCAGAATGCCAAATTATAAAATGACTGCTTCACGACTGATTTGAGAGCGACCGCGATGCGAAAACCGCTGTGTGAGTTCGAAAAGTGAGTTACAGAATCGCAGGGCAGGTATCATGTCGCCGGAGCATAGGATCCATTCATCAGCCATCGGTTACGACTGCACTATAACTAAACATAATTTTTGGACGCATTAAATGAATCTATATTTGTAAAAACGATACTTAAATCAGGTTATATACGTAAATGTCTAAAAACAACCAATTTCATGTTACAAAGAATTATGTAGGTCTCCATGAATCTAATTAAATCGCCAGTTTGCAGTCACCCCATGTGTCAGCAGCTTTCCACCCGCAAAGCTATAAATTGTATCTGTTCGTTCGCAATAAATCTCCAACGCATACTTGTCAATTATCATTTCTAGACCGCGGTGTGCACTTTTTCGATTTGTATGGACAAGCTAAAATTTCCAATTTTACTTTAATAACTGATAATAGATAACACAAAATAATTTATATGCTTTGTTCCATTAGTTTTGTCTAAATAATTATATGTCTTATGCATTAATTTAATATATTTTCCTCACCGTGGTTGCGTGGGAAAGATCGCTCGAAAGCGCCGCTTAAGGCCGCCAGTTGCTCTACTTTTTTCTCATTTCTATTGTACTATATTTCTGTAAATTTAAAATAAAGTGATTATAAACAAATAAAAAGTATTTACAATATCCTTAATAAACATAGTAATAATAATTAAAAAATTATAAATAGAAAACTTAATTAAATTTAAAAAGTTTGGTCCCAGTGGCAGTGTACTTTTAATGCTAGCATTTTCTCGCGGTATTGCGACACTTATTTGTTGAGCGAGGAAAGCACCGGCTCTGGGGTCACCGGTACTTTCTACCAGGTTCCAACTTAAATCTTTTATAGGATAAAGGAAAAGAGGAATGATATTATTCCGATATTTGACCGTTTCAGCGTTTCATTATAAACACTTAAAAATAATCTAATTAGTCTACATATATTCACAGATTATTTTATTGCCTTCATATTATATTACACATACAAGCATTGAAGACTATAAAATCAAAATTAAGTAGGTATATTGAAAAGTTACGGTCATTAATAAGATAAGCTCAAAGGTAAAGATAACAATAAGAACTGTCATTAAACAGGTACGGTCAAAGATAAGATATTAATAAGATACGGTGAAATATAAGGATATTAATAAGATAAGGTCAAAGGTAAGAATAACACTAACATACGGTCATTAATAAGGTACGGTCAAAGATAATATATTAATAAGATTAGGTCATGGGTAAGGATAACAATAAGATACGGTCAAACATAAGGATATTAATAAGATAAGGTCAAAGGTAAGGATAACAATTATATATGTGAAAGAAGATCATTTGACAGCTAAAACTTATTGAATTGTTAATTTCTCCCAAGCAACTCTTCACAAGACAGTAGATTATTTTTATGGCGTATCCATACGAGCTAGCAAGGTAAACGTATTAGGTTTATCCCGATAGAAATAGATCCGGAACCTGGAAGTGTATTGATGACATCTTCACCGCGGAACCCTAATTCCTTCGGGCAAATTGAAAATCTATCCGGAAGTCACTTTACTATTCGAATTGAAACTTCCTTTATATGTGAGTGGCTTTATAAAGCTTTAAACCTATTTTATCTTTAAAAAATTCTGCCTCTATACACCATTTAACCTAATATAAGTATTAAAAGAGCATTGTTGGCCTAGTGGCTTAAACGTGGCCAACGTTAACGTGGGTAAGCTTTATCCCTAAGGTCGTGCGTTCAAATCACGGCTGTTCACCAATTATTTTTTCTGTCTATGCGCTTCTGCTGTAGGCAAACATCGTGAGGAAACCTGCAGGCCTCGAACCCAAAAATCGATGATAGACAAAGACACAGAAGACTGATGTGAACTCATTCATTGTAAGTATTATTATTTTATAAGCATTCAATTTGTCCGTCCGGCCCTATTATCGCAGCCACACATTTGATCCTAGCCTTTTTCGGGTCTTTGTTGTGTGGTCTGGGTAATAAAGGTATATATAATAGTACATAAATATTTAGTAACTGTAATTGATAATTTATCAACGTGAATATTTCAGACAAATATAACCTATGAAAAACAGTATTAAGGGGCGTGTCAACAATCACAGATTATAAACGGTTTGCCTCAGTTAATTCTAGCGAACGTCACTTCACTTTGTAAATTAAATTAGATTTTTGTTTACGTCACTTTTAAGCTTCTCCGGGTTAACGTGTTTTGATATTAATGTGTAATTATTATTTTTGTTTAGATTAAAGAATATTCCTCCGTCCGCTGATTTGGAAGTTCGAGGTGTCAAATGATTTTCAAGAACTCTGGTATAAAGGTTTTTGAATGAGACCAATTTCCGAGATTTTACGATTAAAATAGCCTAAGGCGATGTTCGTGCATCTTAATAAATACATTTAAATATCATATTTTATCTTCTTACAAATACAATTAAATCAATAGAAATAAAAAAAACATTGTTTTATTAATACTTTTTAGCTCATATTAACCGATTCTTAGTTTAACCGTATCTTAGTTCAGAATCTGATAATAAAAGTCATAAAACATTTTCCTGTGCAATCGGCCAAAATGCTTTGTATGCAAACACGGCCAGTTCGACAGTTCATTAATTAAGGCCATGTTCATCCGCCCAGAGCCACAGCGCGTATTACAGATTAAAAATACTGGCCACTGTGGAAAAAAGTTTTGCCTAGCTAGTTTTTTTTACAGCTGTGTAAAATATGTTTCGTTATATCTCAGCCAATTGAATTTTGTCTGAATATGTAATTGTAGTAGTAGTGGTATTTTCCATTTTATTAAAAAGATATATACATTTGCTACTCATATATTGGGATTATTTAAGAGAAGTGCGCTTAATGTATAATCGCCAATTATAGTACCGCCATAGTGATCTGTGGACAGTTGAAGGGTTTAATTGGATTCACTACGAAAAAAATTTCCATTTAGTAAACTGTCTATGGTCACATCTAATCTATGCTCTATTTAGGGGTTTTAGGGTTCAAAATATCGAATATTTTTTATTTTTTTATAACAAAGTAAAAACAAACGTCAGGGGTTCACCGCTTCGAAATCTTCGCAAATGTAACGGAATAAACCCGCATGACATATTCGGTTGTGGGCTGATCAATTTGAAAAAGAAACATTGTTACTATAGCATACCTAATCCACTGTTTTGCTAGTGATTTTTCAAATATTACTGATAATATTATTGTATTTTTATTTTTCACTTTCTGTTACAATTATGTTAACCATAATTATCTTACCTTGTAACATATATATCTGCTTAGTATGATATATCTATCTATATGTATGATTCGGTAAACATTAATAAATAAAATCAAAGCTAATTTTTTCTGCGAGACTACGAGCATGTACTAGAAGTAAAATGAACATTATTTGCATAAAACATCTCAAGAATCTCAAGATGAGTTTCACAATATACAAACAATTACGTTAATTAGCGAGCGAGTGAATTGTGGCAATTTCTAGAGGTTTACGGAGCTAGAGGTAGTCACTACACGTAGAGAAGTTGTGCCGACATTATGTGTCTGCACTTTACTTGCGGGCTGGTATGTATTCGACATTTTTAAAAGTACATATTTATACGCTAGAAGAAAACGTCTTAAAGAACAAGAACAGAAAAAGCTAGTCAAGTTTATCTAAGTTAAGTAAATTAAGTTCACTTTAAGTTAAGTCTTGTTATTTTTACATAAGGACAAAGCCAACGATTTCACTGGACGGACTTTGACTAGTGACATTACATACATAACATTAATTTCCAACCTTATAAAAAAATATATATATATATATATATTAATTACATAAAATAATTAACCTTAAAGTATGATAACTAAAATAATATACATTGAAAGAAAAAACACTAACTTAACATAAACTAAAATATATTATTAAAAGGAGTCCCTTTAGGCAAGGTTCCGAAGATACTGGCAGCGTTCCCCCTTTGAATCGCTAGACTAATTCTTTGTCCGAGGTAGTTGCCAGATCTTCGGTCTCCTGTGATGTCGACTAACCTTTTTGATATGTCTTTAAAAGCCTTAAAGCGCTAGGACCCCACGGACCAAGGGTCTCGACACAAAACCATTACGTAATTGTTTTATTAAAGAAAAGTTTCATGTTCATTTTATTTTTTATAGAAGAGGTAGCAAATGGGCAGGGGGCTTATGTGATGCTAAATAATACAGCCGCCCATCGACACTCTTAATGCCAGAGGGATCGCGAGTGCGTTTTAAAAATTGGTACGCTCTTTTCTTGAAGGATCCTAAGTAGAATTGGCTTCTAATTGGAATTGGGTTTATATTACAAACCAAGAACGTATCGAAACCAATCGTAATAAGAGAGAATCGTAATATCTAAATATTGCTAGAAAAACGACGTGTCGATGGATCAGCCCGAGATGCTAACAGTGTTCTTACATTTAAAATGCCAAAACTAATTTGGATCGCTGAGTTTGCTGTGTATTTTTAAAAGAATCCCTATATACATTATATAACATTTTAACTAACATGATTTCAATTTTTTATAGGATTATGAAATTGTTTCGTGTAAGTGTAACCACTGATTCGTATTTTACATATTAATACAAGTAAAAAAGGTTGATTATAGTGAACACCGGTAAAATCTTTTCAGCATTGCATTAGTGCTGTGTTGTGGAATCAGTTTTTGAGCCCGAAAACAATAGGAGCCGTAAGATGGGATTTAAAAGAGAGAGAAATAATTTATCTATTGTTCTAGGCAAGTGGGTTTTGTAATTGAAGATGCATTGTCTGCATTTAAAAGCATCACAGAATTAATGATGGTTTAGTATTGCATGTAAAACTGCAATTGCTGTTACGCCCTTCCTTACAATTTAACTAGAGCTTAAGTGAGGTTATTAGTGGAAAATGTAACTCGTTATAAACTATTTCTAAAGATCTTTGTAATAAAAATCGCTAAGTGGTCTTTGGAAGTACATTTCCTAAGCATTAACCAAAATCAGAGTCTGTCATTAAGACAAGCAATTATTTATATACAAGTTCATATATGCAAAATAAGTACTGTGAGTTATTTATTTTCAATTCGTTACCTTAAAAATATTTAAAAAACAGCTTATAAAAGTTCTCATCACTAACAAGCTGTTTCTTCCATGCAACCGTAGTTTGGAAAAATAAACACCTACTGACGATAAAGTACAAGAAGTGCATACAAATTACATATAACACGTGTGTAATATGTTGGTATATTATTGGGCATTGAATTTCGTATCAATCAACGTCATTTACATATAAATGCATAATTTATAAATACGAATCTTACCGGAAATACAACTGTGGCTTAATAAAATAAATATAGCATATTGCAATTTCGTACTTTTAATGTTTTCACATCGTCAAAATGTTGCTCAAATCTGATAATAATAATTGTTAGCTAATAATTCTATAAATAACGCACAATCTTTGTTTTTATATATCTATACTTAACGAAAGCTTTATGTTTATGTTCAAAGGAAGAACGTAGCAAGCGCGTAGCGGTGCTACGTAGAGCGGTTCGTTAGATATTTCTTAGAAATTATCAAATACATTGATTTGTGCATGAGTTATGTAACCTAACATTATTTAAGTTACATATGTATATTTTAGTTAATAATTAAATTGTAAAGAAACAAAATGAGCTTTTAGTTTTTAACACACTCATAAACCGCACTACACTAACACACTCACACCATTCTTATTTCCGATATAGTCCAAAAAGGTTGACTGCACTTGTATTGAAATGTCACTTAGATTCATGAAACCTTAAATAAGCTAAGTTAGTTTTTGTTAGCGTCGCAACCCTACTATCCCTAATTTTATGTTCATATTTTAAACGATTAAAGTCAGTTGTTACCCAGCTTAAAAAAAGTGTTTCATTTAAAATATTTTTGAACATTTCCGCCTAGAACAACCGCCACCGACCTTAACGAGTCAAGAGTCAATGTCTAAATTTACATTTTTCCTAATTCAAGAGAAAGAGAGAACTGGGAAGAACTGGCTAGAAAGTCTCCACTTCGTAATTTATAATTTCTTTAATTATATCTTTGTTATATGATTTTCTTTGTTTAAACCAAACATATATATATTTGGTGTTGATTCCAACAACTATAATAGATCAATTAGTCGTGTTTTGTGTATTGAAGTTTAGCATACTTTTATCATGAATGTGTTTTAAATGAATTTCTATTATATAAATAGTTGTATTTATTGTTATGTAAATGCTAACATTAACACACAAAAATCACCTAATATGACCCAACATCAAAGCTCACATTACCTTAACATCATCCACCAAAGAAAACTATTTCCAAATTCGATCACCACAAATAAACAACGTTTTATCTTACAAAATGGCTGCCAAGTATCACAAACGTGTATTATCATAATTTCCCAAGTGTATCAAATCGAAACCGACACATTTTTACACTACACACAGCCTTATTGCTAAAGTAATACCGCACAAATTCCTCTGCATGTAAGTAAAAGAATGTTTGCACGAAGTACGATGGGGTAAAACGCTCTTATGGTACTGTAAATAAGGCTGTATTTGGGTTAAAATATACTAGTAATTTGAACTGAAGCATTCGACTAAGACAATACCTGTATTGTATTCGAATCGATTCGAACCCAACGGTACGTGTGGATAGCTCCTCTGGCAGTATTTAACAATTACTTTAATGCATTTACTAAATTTTATTATTATTTGACATTCAATCCCATTTAACTGTCTTATGAAAGTGTAGTTTGTTCACATTCTATATAATTCAAATATAAAAACTATTTAGTATTCACAACACATACATTTAAACTGTTTTGAAATTTGGATTAGTTTAGACGTACTTATAAATGTCGATGAATTTTCAAATATAAGTAAAATTGTATTTCAGTTCTGTTCCATGCTGAGAGTTGTTAGTGGCGCTGCACAACATCCTTCACTCTTTCCTGTCTTCGGCAAGCCTCTACGCCTGGTTGATGGTAAGACCTGTAAAAGCCTTAACGTGATTGGTCTAGCGAGAAGGGGCCTGGGCTATTCTGCTAGTCACAATAATTTTTCTATATTTTCCGGACCTCTGTGTGTTACATGTCCAAAAATGATCAGGATCCGACCTGTAACCATCTTAGTATAGACACGTTTGTTTTAGTAGTATAATTACATGTTAGTTAATGAAAGCTATGAAGCAGTATGAATTGATCGTGATAAATTTAAGTGAGTCTTCATTTGTTTTTTTTTATGTTTAAAAGTTTAAAGGTTCAAAACGTACTTCTAGGTAGTGAAACCAACAGCGTCTCAATCAAGCATCGTTCTAGTAGTTCACTCTTACCAAAGAAGTCATAGTAGATATCAGGGATAGATTCATAGGGTAATTTTACTATAGAGTAATGTTATAAATTTTAATAATACAATAAAGTAAAATTATTAAAGATCTAAGTGGCACGTACTTTCGTATCTTATTCACACATTTGAAGTGAGAATTAAAATGGAAATTATTTCTGAAGTGAACTGTCAGCAAAGGTTTATTTGTTATTAAATATAAACCTTCTTGAGACCCATTCTATAAATGACAAGCTGTCTTATATAAAATTTCATTGTACTTAAATTTGTTTTCATTTTCTTTTTATTAATTTTTAATAATTTTTATTGTTACTATAAAGGTTAAGAAAATTGTAAATACTGTATATTTTATTGTGTTTTGATTTAATAAACGATTAATATACTTTAATCAATTAATTTCATATTTATGTCTTGGATGTATCTAAGAATTAATTCACTTCGTGCAATAGTGCGACAAATCAGATTATGTGCCTAGAACTGACAATTTTCATAAAACTAAAATCTGATTGTACTTTGACGATATGGCGATATTTAAATGCTGATATGACAATTTTTTTCTTGTGTCTTCTTGAAATGGTTTGCCTCATCATCTGACCACGATATGTAGACTTAAGGTACCGTTAAAAGAGACCTGCCCTGTGATTCTGTAACTCACTTCACAATATATAATATGTATATAATATATTATATATTGTGTTATTGTTGTGTTATACAATATATAATATAGATAAACAATAAAGTACAAGCTCCCACCTTTTCAGAATGCCAAATCATAAAATGACTGCTTCACGACTGATTTGAGAGCGACCGCCGATGCGAAAACCGCTGTGTGAGTTCGTGAAGTGTGTTACAGAATCGCAGGGCAACTTTTCCTTCTGTAACTACGGCATTGCTACGATAATAGGCGCCTATATAGAACAGACGCGCTTTCCGCTTTATATACAAACGCTAAAGGCTAAATATTAATTAATTATTCAATACACAATCATAACCATACAATAGCTCATATAAATTCCTTTGTAATGTAAAAACTGTAAAACAAAGGAGCGTTTACACTCATGAAATAATAAACTATTGTATATAACAGTGAAATGTATCATAATGTTAACGGAACTTATTTACGTCACTCGCAGAGAATATAAACGGGAATGCTGAAATTTTAATGAGTATCCTGAGGCGTATAAAGGTGGCTTTACCATGCGACTGATAATTTAATAATAACATTTAGAGAACGCATCTTATTTTGGCGACCTTAACTCATCTGCCTAGTGGTCTAAATATGACGACAATTTGTTTAATTTTAAGGTAGAACTTTATTAGAGTTCTATTTTCAAATGCTTAAATAATTAGTCAAAAATTTTAGTATAAATTTAGCTTCTCTACGTATATATAGTAGGTCGTGCAGTAAAAAGGAGTACAACGTTTTCGCCATTAATACACACAAAGCAAGTATAGATGGTGATTTTTATGAGATTGGACGAAGCGAGACTGCTACATAAGGACTGGAGTATCTATTGCTATTCTAGGCAAATAGGAGTTACAATAAATAAACAAATGAAATCCTAATATTTTTGACATTTAAATAAAACTTAATCAGATATATAAACGCGTATTTATTACCTTATTTATATAACTCAACGTCTCGAGTGTTTTCAGCAATTAGTAAATAAGTAAATATAGAAAAGATATATAAAGAATAGACTGAGAGTGACTAGAGAATTAACCTCTTTTCTTATTTAAAAGGAACAGTCTTTTTAGTTCTTGTTTAGGACTATAAATATATATACTTATATATATTTATAGTCTTCCACGAAGATGATGTTCATTTATTCTAAGATATTTTATTACACTACTTGAAACAATAAATTTAGAGTAGTAAATACGCCACAGTATTCATGCCTTTGCAGATAACAATATAACTGTAACTATTTATTTTCTTTATAAAAGAAAATTACTAATACACAGTATTGATAACTACATTTTGGTTCATATATACTTTATTTATATAGACATGATATTAGAGTTAATTTTGTTTTAAAATTTAAAAATATCAATGAAAACGGCCCGTTATACGGCGCGCACCGCGAATTGCACTGTAAGTGCGATTCGATTCTGTTCGCACGTGATTTCCTTTCAAATGATTACATTTTAATAAACGGTACACATGTACGTAATGTAAATTACACAGTACGACTTAAAAGCGGTTTTTACCAGTGCAGACAGTAAGCTACTTTGAGTGCGTAGAATTAATAGTCGCAGTCAAAGTAAAATGCTCGCATGCTTTGAGAACCGTATTACGCCGTAGCGATACTGGAGTTAAAAGGTTAAAGGTTAGCGACCTCACTGATCCGAGGATTTCTGTACGTTGGTTAGCCACAGCCTCGCATGTTACTGGAGTTACTCAAGGTCGTGTAGATATTTTGGTAAAAATAAAATATCACAAGCTGTAATAACCTACGTAGGACGCGGATTGCGAAGGACCTTTAAATGTATGTGTAAAAATATTAAATATCATTAATCTTAAATAACAAGACTAATTATATAATATATAAAGAATTGGTATTCTTGTCAGATCATAAGCACAGTTTGTGACATGGTCATGGCTATAAGTCAGTAATTAAACATACTCTGGACTGAAATTTGCTAGGCAACCCATATGGATTATATTTATTGACATATTAAATTCAATATAAAATACGTTTCATTAAATAAGCATCTCGGTGAAGGTCGTTGTATATCGGGATCTTATACTATATGCACTAGACAAATTATTTTAAAACGAAATATGAAAGTGGTTAATTAAAAAGATTTAATTTTGTTTGTGGTTATATTAAACATAGCCAGACGAACGATTCCTGTGGTTAAAAACTCTTGCTATAGTTAATTTAATTAAACAAATTAATGAAATATCGCATCTGCCTCCACAATAATTTTCAACAGTTAATAACCACGGTCGGTTGAAACCAAATATTTTGATTACCAAGTCTAGTTTAAATTGGCCCTCTGTGGTCTACGTTTTATTTTGTTTACGATTTTACAGAACAATTATTACGTATAAGCTGTTAGAAACAATTAAAATCATCGAAAAATTAATAAAATATTTTGTAGAACCAAAAAAATTATATTAATTTAACATTACTTACTTTAATAGGTACTAAGCTAAGTGTGTGCCACAAATGTTGTGTGTGGCCCGTGTCTCTTTCCCGGAAAAACCAAATAAAGTATAGAATGCTGATCACCTTATAAAGTGACGACGATGTTCGCTCCGTTTATCATTAAACTGACAGTTTAACTGCAAACTCAGCACGCACAAGAAATGGTTTAGTTACTCCAAAGTTTTTTTTAAATGTATATGCCATATGTACGTATAAATGTTAGTACTTGAGGTAATCATTTTTAAAAATTCAAATGTATTTATGACTCAATCGGTTGCATAAAATGATAAACGAAATTCATTAAAGTTATCAAGTGCACACATCGCGAGCTACGACCCGCTCTGACAAAGCTACGCGAATCAGTCTCAAAAGTTGGTAACACCAATATTTGGTAGCTGTTAACAATGTTGCTATATTATTATATTAACCAAGACTGGGGAATTATGAGCAGCCACTGTGTTGGCTGGAATCTCTGACTTTATTTTATTGGACTGTGTACATTGCTGCATTATTTTGTTTTACATTTTCGTGAGAACTATGAATAGAAAATAAATTGTTGCAAACAATACTTTCTGAAAATGTCGGCGTTTGATATATGTATAAAAATATATCACACAGCTTACCGTGAAGCCTGTGTAGGTTGTGGACATATGACATATGACTGTAGCATGGTAACGCATTATGTTAAGAATTAAAAATGATTACCGACTAACTAACTAACCAATCTTGGATCAACTCAGAGTTCTTACAAGGCTTTCAACAACATGCTGTAGAAGAGTTCTAACTTACTTTTGTCATATCACCCATCACGTACCAGATAACCTGGATAAGGTGGTGGTGAGACAGATCGCCAACCCGCCAATTATGACAAAGTCACGATTCTCACGGGTCCCCATAGCATTGCGTTAAGGGAAGCGACATAACAAAGTAGCTAGATATCACTAGCAGGGTAGCAGACACCTTGCAGTGACACGACCTTCAGCAGTGAAGAATACAGCTGCGAAGAAGACAGTTTTACTTACTATAAATAAAACAGCATTGTATATCGTTCACTACCAAAGCATCACTCATAGGTTATTTTAAACAGTATTATAGTAAAGTTGAAGTATAAAGGTTGAAAGTTTGGACAGACTAGACAAGACGCATAGTGCAAGGCGCTTGATGCCACGTCAGCGATATTAAACAATGAATTGAGTTATGCGCCTCGCTTCACTTATTAAAATATTTTACATATTCAAGACTTCCTTTGGAATTGAGTTTATTAAAGTTGTGTCCGTTTGGTGACATACCTTAATAATGTTACGACAACAAGTGTACTGTTTATTTTATAGATATTTAATTATATAAATTTATTAAAACCCGTAAAAGACTCTATAGAAATAACTTTATTTACTTTTTTCTTACGTGAAAAATCGATATTTGACAGTTAATGGCGTGAAACGAATATATCAGTAAATATAGGAATATTTTTATAAGACGCGTTTTCGTATGAAGTTTCGTTTTGTTTTGCGTTGTTCATTTAATAGGCAAGTAGGTTTTCAGTCCTTTGGGCCAACACGTACACTTATTATCTAAAGCAGTGTTTCCCAACGTGGGGCCAACGCCCCACAAGGGCGCAATTTGATTGTTAAGGGGCTATTCGAATATTAATTAAAATTATTTGTAATTTGAATTACAGTTTCTCATTATTTGTTTTGAAATTTACGTACTGTGTTTCGTTAACAATTTCCTAGTGATTTCTCCCTGAAACCTGTCACTTACTGTTATTTAAGTAAATAAAAAAAAATATATAAAAAATTATGTATAGCCCAAAAAAGGTTGTATACAAAGTAATAAGTGAAAATTGACATAAATTATGAAGGATGGTTTTCGCATTCCGTATTCTATTGAAGTTAAGAGACTCTAAATAGACCGAATGAAAATGTCGCGAGTCTGTTAATACACATAATAGAAATAAATAAAAATGAAACATCGAGCCCGACTGTGCAAGGGTGACAAGATTTTAAATGGCTTTAAGGATAATTATAATCTAGTGGCGTTCAACCTATGACCTCAGACTAAATTCGTTTCTTTAATCATTTTTATTTCATAGACAACTGCCGATGAGCCTTTTATCTGTCACACATCGTCGATTTTGGATTTGAGATATGCCGGTTTCCTCACGAAATTTTCCTTTACCGTACGAGTGTAAGATACACATGCACATAGATATAAAGTCCATTGGTGCGCTCTCTACGACCTCGGAGATATAAGCAGCATGCGGAAGTCATTAGGCCAAAAATGCTTCTCACTTCAAAGATATAATCTGCAGTTTTCGAAATTTCAGATATCATGGATCTTTTCCCGTAGGTTATTTAAGTACAAGCAGATATATTTATAGTTTAGTTTGACCAGGCAACATTTATTCGTAAGGTAAAATTGACTGCGTAGTTTCTATTAGTACGACAGACTATGTATATATTATACATTTAAGAGGAATGATGTGAGTTAAAAACTTTAAAAATGCAAAATAACAATAAAGTCCATGTATGAAATCTCGTAAAAGCTTGCGCTCTTAAAATGAAACACACAGCGAAAAATATCTTCGATTGAAACAAATTTTGCCATAAAAAAATGCTTAGTAAAAACGTGTCGTTTTAAACTGAAAATGATAGCCACTGTTTCGTTAACATGCGGGCTACGTTAATTAGTAGAGTTGGCAGGACGCAGTATCAACAAAGAATTTTCTTACACACATGAAAACTCACAAGCTGTTCAAAAGCTCACTGCCTCACAGTTTATTTTTACCTACAACAATATAGGAATAGCAATCAGGAAATATAAGCAGTATAATAATGATTTATTTATTGCGAGAATATGGTACAAAAATGTGTAAGGTGGTACAATCGTAAGTTCGCAAATTCTGTCACAGACAATGTCGCGCAAATTTGTCTTTAAATTTATTTATTATAGGTATTTTATAAACATAAATTATCAATGCGCAATCAAACTTTTTAAAATATCATAATATGGCATTTAAATTCTTACCTTACTAGACGGTTGTTAAAGAATACCAATTCACATTTAACTTACTATAAATAATTAAGTATTCGCGTCAGAATGCATTGCATTGTCTGTGGTGAAATAGACAAAGCACTCAGATATTAAGTCTGTGCAAATGTTATAGAGGCCATTAACTCTATGGTCGCTGGCGCAGCAAAGAGGTTTCAATTTTGCACAATTGTTATTATTATTGCTGATACTGAATGTTATTTTAACGAATATTCTTTTGGTTATTGTGAGATTTTGCATTCATAATTTACTTGTAGACTCTCCGTAGTGTATTTGCGTAAAAACAACAGGGCCGGATTTAGAGGTCGGAGGACTCGAGGCAACAATGGAGTAGATTTACCCCTGGCCCCAAATTATATTCCAAATAAAATTAACATTTTTTTTAAGTTGAATTTTTCAATCAATAATTTATTGTGAAAAGAGTAGATTCTTTTACTATTATACAAACATATACATATATATCAAAAGAAAAGTTGTTTACTAATCTAATTTTAAAACATATTTTTCCGAAGTCACTATGGGCCCCTCCTTCGTGGAAGCCCGGATGCTCTTCCCTAACTAAATCCGGCCCCGAAAAAACAACAAATTGTATATTTGATATGTCGCCTTTGTAAATAATAAAGGGGTATATAAATCAATAATGACGGGCATTGCCGTTCAATTTAAGTTTATTGCATTTAAATCATATTTTAGTACTAAATGCCAATTATTTTACTAGTTAAAGTCAAATAGTACTCAATCTTTCATATGTATATAAAAAACATTGTTTCGCATATTGTAAATCAATATAATGTAACTATACAACGGTCAACATTGTATCAAATATAATTGTGGCGTGTGTTGCCTTGGGCGCTGGTAAGGAAATACAGTGCGCGAACCAGGCACATATTGGTTACTTAATATTGAAAGGGTAGCTACCGATATTCTCCCTACAGAGCAAACTCTAAACAATGCGCGGGAGGGGGTTGGTCGTTAAATTATGCCGCTTCATCTCACTGCATCGATCCCAGGTGGCTGGAGATACCTAACGACGCGAACTCTAATCTTACCGGTCTGCTGATACGGACTTTAAGCGTATATGGACGTCCGGCTGAGATAAAATGCTTTAAGTGAAATGGAATAAAAAAAGCTTTAGTATTCATTAGGAAAATTTTGACTCTTATGAAGCAGGGGCACTACTTTTTAAACAACGAAAGGAATTTAATAAGTAAGCCATGAAAAATTGGCAAATTATTAAAGTTCGTTAATAAATTCAAACCCATAGACACGAAAAAACAACAAACCAATTGGTAAAATAAAATGTTTATTATCGCGAATTTAATCCTGTTCGCAAAAAAGTAAATTTAAAATTTACGTCCGTGCCCGCGAATATCGCACGAAATAAATCAACTTTGTCCATTCAAAACGGTTCCACTCGATTTCTCGCTGAAAATTTATCGATATTACAATCTTTTCGGTTATCTGTGCAAAAAATATGAAGGTGCGTTCTAAAAGCGGTGTGCTATTTTGGCGGGAGAGTTTCACAATTTTTCCCTAATTGCGTTTGAAGTTGAGATAAAATTTGCCGGTTTTTTGATAAAATATTGAAAGATTTAAAGTGCGCGGTATTTATGTTTATCAGGCATCTCTTTGATATTTTCTTGAAAAGATTTATATTCTAAGGGTTATTTTCAGAAAAAGAATTAACGCGAAATAAATCCTGTATGTCAAAATACATATTTTTTATTACTCTTAGCGTATGGCCATTTCAGCTTATGTTTATTTAGTAGATATGTGCTAAAATTAACTTTCTGTACTGCTTTCGTGTCCGATTAAATCGAAAATCAAATAATTAATTTAATTTACATTCCTTTTATCATCGAAAACTTCTTGCTTTCGATGATTTCTGGGAATTATATTCGACTCTACTCCGCTTATATATGTTACTAGCACAATGTACGTCTAAGTACGTCATATAGCATCATTTATATATTATGCTGGCCCTCACGCCCCGTTGGCCCATAAAGGATGAAATTGCATTCAAATTGAAACCTTCAAAGGGTGTCTAACTAATATCAAAGTTATTTCTAACAGCAATTTGTATCTCATTGGGTTGTAATTGTTAATTTGAATTTATTTGCCCACAATAATCTTTTTCACGAATATGTGTTGTAACCATTAATAGTCCTTTTTTACAATTCTCACCTGAAATCTCTGGATTATTATTTGTGTTATTTCCAGTGAACATTTAGAACTTTAAACTTCTAATATATGAAATTTGACATATTAACTCATTACGTCTTGTTTGAATTGAATGCTAAGTTAGTTGCATAAAACACGGCCGTATCATAAAACTTGAGATTGTACCATTTATGTTACCTTGGATGTAAAAGTAAGTGGAATAGTATGGTTTTACTTTTATATGGAAATAACATGGTAACCATGGTAACAAGGCTCTTTCATCGGCGTATTTTGTATACGCGAATTAAAACGAATGACATCGCTCCATGCCCACGGGGGTGAGGAACAACAAACAAACCAATGTACCAAATTAAACGATTGATACATGAAAACTTTTTCTTGGCACAATCCCACGTGACCGGTTACGGCATTGATTAAAAAAGTTTTTTTATTGCCATGACATAAAGCTGATTTATTACTTAACTTTTTATTTTATAACACATCGAACCTGTTTTTATTAATTGGGTGTTATACGTTGCTTACATATACAAAAACATATAACATTAGTTTTGTGGTTAGTTTTTCAATATAGGTGCCAAGCTTTGATACTCGGATGACAGTTAAGTAGAGGGTGGATTGCTGATGGGATAGCTGATAAGATATTTATAAAGCTCGTGTACGTCATTTTAGATGTCCGATTATAACTCTGCCTTCAGCCCCACTAAGGGGAAGACAATGAGACATATAAAAATACATTATTTACAATCGAAAATACATTCAGTCTTCTAAAATACTAATAGATAACACGAATAATAGAAAACAATGAGAATGACACAATCCCTTAAAATATCAAATTAGCTGCCCCCACGAACAACGTTTCGACTTATATGATTTTTTTACTTATCTTTTTAGTTGCTACATACCAACATACGGAATATTTTGCTTTTCAACGTCATAGAGACTTGTTTGCTTTTCTGGAAAAAAGTAAGTATTAAATATTTTTTCAATTCTTCTTGCTCAGCATCATATTTTGCGATTCATTTAATATTTTATATTTTTAAATAAAGAATTGAACAGGGGATTTATCACGAACACGGAACTTATATAATCTTTGATTAGTTCTAATAGAAATAAATATTTCACTAACATAAAAAATGTTATATGAGTAAGTTTGCTTGATATTAGTATAATAACTGTGCATCGGTACATTAATTTTTATAAAGATACTTATAGTTTTATCGCACTATTTACTCTGTGGTTTTATTTCTTGTACTTTTACGATCTTTCTGTGGCATTTATAAGTTGATATAGAAAACTACTTATAAATGCTGTACGATTAAATTTGTCTGCCTACCATCATATACCTAGTTAATAAGTTTATTTTAGCTTCTGTAAGTGTTAAGTTACACGTCAATTTGTAAATAATAATGTATCTACAAAATAATTATAAAAAATTAAAGTTTTTGGAATTATAATACGAAAACAATGTTTGTATATTAATTTGTTTTTACTAATCCGTACCTAATAGTCATAGACTAAGTCCAACAAACAAAAGCAAAAGAATCCCTGATTATACCCAAATTAATGCCTCATTGGTTCAAATTGTGGGCCAAACGCATCTAACTCATAAAGATTTTCCTACAATCCGTAATAAAGCGAGACATGTTATACAGGACTTTATTGTTTCATTTCTTTTTTTATGAAAGTTTTTTATGGTAATTACACTCGCCTAGTTACATGGCATTTCTTTATATACTTTTTATAGCGTAGGAAAAAAGAAAGCCAGTGGCTTATTAAATAGAACAACTAGCAACTCAGCCTCATAGTGATTGCATTGTATTATCTTTACTCGGTTTCTAGACGTATCAACAATTTTTTTTAACTGTTACTACGCAGCTTAATCTGAGGATCCGCCTATAAAACCGCCCATATTAGTAGAAACCTTTTGTTCGTGTGTCAATTGTTTGTTATAGATTTCTAATTGATTGTTTGAAGTGATTGTTTCTTTCTAAACTACTTTTGATTCAAATTAAATTGAACTCTTCAACTGATTTACATTTTGTTTATGAAAAAGTGTCCCTTTTGTACTAAATACTCTTTACCATATATTGCTTTGAATATACATGTATAAGATATATATTCTCTGTCTATCCGTCCTTTCCAAACTATTTGAACATCGGGCTTTGCTTATCGAGTGAAGTTCGACAGCTTTTCAAGGATTCACATAAGTTTGGATAAGATATTTATTAGTTTAAGCAATCAACAACTCACCATCATCATCATCAATATTCTTTTCAAGTATATTTCGCCATTGCAATCTATTTAGTGCTTCTTGCGTCCAACTTCGAACCCGAGTCAACAAGTATGGACTATAATTATTAATCATTAATATATGATTTTTATGAAAAATACTAACATTATTATTTGAGTTTGCAAATAAGTATGGTGCTAAACAACACATGTTTTAAGTAAGTAGCCTATATCAGTTTTGAAAACGGTGTGAAATAGAATGTTCATTGCGTCTAATTCGCTGTTACCTTTTCTAAAATGTCCAATACATTATTAATATTAAACAGCTTAAACTACATAAAAATCAGTATCAATATTAACGACGTCATTCATGGCTAAATATGAATTTATGCGTAAAGTAAAATATATATAATGTGTAAGTGTAAACATAGATAATACTGCCCTGTCGGTTACAATATATACATCTTGGACGCTGTGAATATTTTCGCTTGGCTAGCTTTGACTGGCCTTAGACGTTTATGTATGTATACTAGTAGTAGTAAGTACCATAAAGAAACAATTTGTTACAAAGTACAATTTCTGTTTTTTTTTATAGAACGAGGGGCAAACGGGCATGAGGCTCACCTGATGTTAAGTGATACAGCCGCTCATGGGCACTCTCAATGCCAGAGGGCTCGCGAGTGCGTTGCCGGCCTTTTAAGAATTGGTACGCTCTTTTCTTGAAGGACCCTAAGTCGAATTGGTTCGGAAATACTTCAGTGGGCAGCTGATTCCATAAAGTGGTGGTGCCCGGCAAAAACTGCCTTGAAAAACTCTCAGTTGTGGAACGGCGGAAGTCGAGGTGATACGGGTAGAATTTCGTATTCTGCCTCGACGTCTGATGATGAAACTCAGCTGCAGGTATTAATCCGAACAACTCCTCTGAACACTCTCCATGGTAAACTCTCTTCTGTTTTCTATGCATAACCCTATACCCCATCTACATAAAAAAGATTATTTAAAATGAAATAAACAAAGTTAATAACTATAACTAAAAGCAGTAAAATACAATACTTGAACGCGTAGCTTTGTAGCATAGCGTATTCAGATGCTACGCTTTTTCAGCTTACCGCTACAGTGAGTGTTGTAGCACTTCTTGTAAACGGGCTACGAACATAAAAGCAAATGGAAAAATTGTGCTACGAGGTTTGTGTTACTGATTACTCTACAAGTGCAGGGAACAAAGAAGTTATAGATTAAAGAGCTGTCAAACAATAATTTGGATAATACTGAATCGAGATGCGAGCTGTTTTTAAGCCTTCAAAAGTTAATGTAGGTATTCATTTACCAAAGTTCTACGAAACCAATCATCAACAGTCCATATGTATTTCCTTAGTAAGAACCATTATATCAGTACTAGCTGGTGCCCGCGACTTCGTCTGCGCAGGATTAGTATTTCGAGTAGTTTATATTAGCGTGGAAAAAACTTTTACTTTAAGATAAAAATTTCCATCATACGCCAGAATAGCTCGCAGATGATAGATTTTTTACTACTTACTTGATTTTTTGGACAATTCACACAATATCTTTATAAATTGCAGTCTATGTGTTATTCCGATGTATTAGCTATATTAATGCGAAGTTTCATTAAAATCCATTCAGTAGTATTTACGTGAAAGGGTAACAAACATTCATCAATACTTACAAACATTCCGTTTATAATATAAGTACGATTAAGATATTAGGTTAAACAAAATGACACATGTAAAGATTTTCATGCGATGCGCGCTTTGTAAACTTTCTTTTGAGACACCTGTTATAGCAGAAAATTTAATTAAAATCTTTAACATGATAATGCATGTGTAATAGTCAATTATAATATAATAATATATACATAAAATTACTCGTAACCTATTTTTCAAGATGAATATTTGCTACTAGTGATTACCCCCCTTAATCCACCCGATGAGACACCCCGTATTATAATAGAGTACATTGAAGTAATTTAATAAGATTAAACTATAACAATCCCTATTATACAAGTAATTAGGTGTAAAATCGTTTGTATGCTAAAGCTTATTCATAGTATACTCGCGTTCGCTGTCTACATAAAATATTTTACGAGCGTAATAAAACTAAATACTCCCATACACAAGTATATTTATAATGTACTGAAATAGGGTTCATTTAATTATTACCTTTATTTTCTATTATCATGCTTTATGTAGACATAACTACTTCTATACATATATAAGTAGTTCGCAAGGTAAAGTAATTAAAAAAGTTAGAAAAGAAGCATTGTAATGACTCAAATTTCAAAATCAATGTGGGTTTTTTTAACAACCACGCATGCCATAAGGCTACGTAATTTAAAGATGTCCCTTATTATAGTATTTATACCGGAAAAGATAAAAAAGTGTGTGTACTTATATACACGCGTTACAAGTTATGCTTGTTTGGCGGAATAATTTTCTTCGAGCACTTTAGAGGGACGTTTCCGTCATCGAATTGCATTTTTCTTGTGCATTTTAATGGTCACTTCCAATCGAAACGATATATGTACTAAGCATGATATTTTACAATAAACACTATATTTTTATCACATCGGCAACATGACAGACAATGCAACTTGTCGATAAAACAGAGCAAGCGCCAACTAGCGGCGAAGACTGTTTTACCGATGTTTGAACAGAATATATTCTGGGTGTCGACGTTTTGTGACGTTGTGCGGGTGACGGTTTTTTTGTGACGGTGTTCGCGCGCATCGTAAAAAGTTACTCTCATTATTTTTCCCTAATGCGTCAAAAGAAGCATTACTTCAAAAAAAAGTATTGAAGAATAGTGTGAGACATGTAAATAAATTATACTCCTACTTCATGGATTTTTGAAGTTACGCAAGTAAAAAGTCAAAATCATTTGTTCGTTTAAGTTACACCTATGAAAGTCAATAAAGAAATACATATTAAATGCTAAATGCTTCTAATTTTACATTTACTGCCAGTTCTCAAATCAAGGGCCAACGGAAGAGGTGAGGAAGCGGCGATACCGATTATACTCTTAGTAACAAATTTAACTGAAATCCTATCATATTTACCCATCTATTTTGTATTACTAATAATTCTCTAAAACACATATTGAGGCATGAAAATTTACTTGAGCGTAAAGCGTTATGTCGATATTTCATAGTAGCTGATAGAATAGACACTAACTTTAATATAGACATTTAATTATGAATATCGTGGCAAAGTTACCTTGTAAATATAAACCACCGAGAAAAGATACAAAAGCAAGATTGATCAGAATTCAGAACGCAATTAGAAGGTTTCACGCATCGCCCGAATTGCTTGTGAATTTATTGCAGGCGCAAGACATAAACTTGTATAGGTCAGCTGGGACATGGAGCAGATTTATTGCCTCCAGATACTGAAGTAGACATACACACACACAATGCACTCTACGTGTGGATATGAGAAATAGGGACTTCGATCTAAGAAGTACTTGCTGATTGTTAATAAGCAATCGTATCTTTACGAATATGAACTATGAATACAGTAACAACGATCCCGTGGCTTAGTAGTTACTGTAGGTACGTGGTGCATCCTTAATTCGAATGCTGGCAAATCAATAAACTGATAGGTATCCATTAACCTATTACTATCTTTTATTGACGCCAGGATTTACACATTTCAGTTTATTTCTGAGCAGTCAGCGTGCGACTGTCATCCCTGAGGTCTTAGCTTTGAATCCTGGCTGGGTTCCAACTGGCTTTCTTTCTAAGTACGCATTTAACACTTGCTCGTACGGTGGAGGCAAACATCGTAAGGAAACCGGCAAGCCAACCCAAAGTCGGCGGTGTGTCACAGAAGGCTGATCTCCTACTTGCCTAGATTTTCCACATTTCATGTTACACAAAAGAAAACCTTAGTTTTTATATAACTTCATCTCTTAATGCAATGAAGTCAAGGAACAAAGTAGGTCTTTATTTTAAATTCTAAATTATAATTTAACGCCTTATATAAAATTACCTCGATCATAATAATCGTATTTTAATTTGTATGCCTTTTCAGTCTATGTTTTATATTATTAACTTTAATATATTTGCCTTTCCTATGGTAACACCGAACAGATTTGTTGGATCAGTTCTCGATGTTATTTCACGTACACTTGTTTATAAAACATTCGTGCCAATGAGCACGGCCGCACCGCAAACACATACGGAGGCGAAATAAGAATCGCTAACAAACAAACATTTGCGAGATATCAAAGAGCTCTCGAATCTGTCACAAACAACTTCCAGTACAGACTGTGTAAATATTGGATATCGCTCTCACTACATTTGGGATTTCCTTTACCCTCTTTTTTATAAGAACAGGTATTGAATAGTAACTAAATACCTACGCATCAAGCCTTACTAGAACTGTGCAATCAAGATGGCTCAAAAGACACTGTGAACGCACCACTAATAAGGCAAAAAATAATAATAAAGTTTATTTGCAGCTTCACAACATTGCATATTACAGGTTTGGAAGGCTCAGGTATTGACTATCTTTGTGAGAGGCTAGTGCCTACAATAGACCTTTAGAAGTCCTGAGGTAACAGGTCATTCAATCGCAGATAAAAAAGTATACAAAGAGATGACTACATACTATGACTAAACTAAAGTAACAAACAAAACAAAATATAATATAACTAATGCATGAGTGATGCCATGCCATGACCCACAGTTGTGTGAATTAAACGTGTGAAAAAGAATTTAATGCAAATTCTACCTCAAATTTCATTGGATAACAAATGTTCTGTTACATCGTAATCAAGGTTTTTTTAGAAGTTCAAAAACAGCTATTATAATTTTTTTTTAATACTTTTGGAAAATGAAGCTTATTGTAGAATCAAATCGTCTCACCTCTTGCAACGCTAAGGAAGTAAGCCCTAGTGAATAAATATTCCAATTGGAATGATAGTATATTCTTAATAGAATAAATATATTCTAATCGTATATTTCTAAACTTAACGTTTATTATTAACGTTAGAATCTATTCGAGAAGACTCTATTACGTTGATTTTGGAAGTTGGAATTATAAAAAAAACAATGTTTTAACTTTATAAGTGGGGTTAGATAATATTTAAAATAAATCTGTGGCCCTACAACCTCTTTAAGTCTGTCTTAAGTTTCTTTTTCATGATCTATTTAATCTAAAAGGTGATCAGACTCCTGTGCCTGAAACACGGCGTCGACTTTTTGGGTCTAAGACGTGTCGGACATTCCATTGGTCGAACCTACGACCTCAGGGATGAGTGTCGCACGCTGAAGCCACTAGGCACACACTGCTCTCTTAACATTTACCAACTCATAAGCAAGATATTTCATGTGTATTATTATTTTTGGAATTGATTAAACGGATAACATCATTAAAATGGTGGCTCGAGCTGGATGCAGTTTACCCATGAAAGATACCTGGAGATCTTTGTACAAGGGGTTCTTGATTTATTTATAAAATAAAAAAATTGTAATCCAATTTTTTTTAATGCTTAAAAAAAATTGGATTACAACTTGTTCTTAACTTTACTTTAATTTTGAAAGAAATAAAAGGCGTTTTATATTTTATTTTTATTACACGAGAAAAAAATAATCATTTATAGTAACTATGTAATAAATATCAAAACTTTGAAAGTTTTGTAAAGGGTAAAAACCTCATAAACCACCTTTTTCAACAAGATATGAGCACAGTTAATAAATTAGCAGTATCACAGTAATAGCGGTATAAATTAAATGCATAAAAACAGCAGCAATTCGGTAAATGAGTTTTTAAACAAGGCTGGCGTGTTCGCATGTATAGGAGTGAATTTGTCACAGGCTTCCGTGCGGAGTTCACATAAATTTTATTTGGTGTTACAATAAATAAAGCCCGGTCCACACTGCCAACTACATTGCACTTTCAACTACATTTTGGACCGTATATTGTGGGTCAGGGCTGTCAATCTGTCTTTTTTATTGATAATGCGAGGGCAATGTTAGCCACTATACTAACAATCCTCTTATGCAAGGGATAAAGATAAAGTCTTATTAATTGTAACACAACATTGCCTAACGAAAAATGTATAATGAACTTAAAGACAAACATTATTTAAATATATTAAAGGTATTAAAAAATAGGGATTTTTCCGTTAAATTAGCTTAAATAAAAAAAATAGTGGTTTTGGCATTTTTCTGCACAATGCAGATGAAAAATTTATACATTTATTTAATATCAATTAACGAATTAAAGATTTAGTAGGATAAACCTAAATTTCTCCTAGCCCTAATATACTTATTATAAGTTCATGCGATGATTTAGTGGAGTTTTCTTACATTTAAATATTAAAATGATTGTATTCACAAATTGTATTTTTTTATATTATAATTATATTTATATCAAATACGCCTAATTGTTTATATTAGTTAAATCAGCCATAATAAAACGCAGATATTTGTCGTTTCAAAAATAAAATTGATCAAAATTACATATAAAAGGATGCATTGTTACGAGTAAGTGTGCAGAGTTATTTTTTTACACATATATGTTCCTTCCAATTTTCACTATTAAAGCTCACTTAAAATGTACCGTTTCATGGTATTAATTGCTATAAATTAAGTTTGTATTTATAATTATAGCTACGGTAAAAAATGTTCCTCCATCAATAACGATTTACAAAAATCAAGAATGACTAGAAAAGCCATAAGTGTGCTGCGTAACAATAATGCGATCAAAGACTATCAATTTTAATACTGAATAATTATATTTTTATTTTAAATTAATAAAAGTTGATCTTGGCCCAAAGTTATTTTTTTCATATGAGTTAAATATCCTATTTCGTTTGATAATTTACATCACACAGTAACTAAAATACCCAACCCTAATGAACACCAATATACTATATACAAGCCATTAAATATAAATGTTTTACAATTTCATCAGTATCAAAATTAAAAGTATGAATGTCGGGTACATTAAAACAAATATATCTATTTAACTTATAAGCTGAATCCACAATTACTGAAAAAAGGTTTTCAATAACACTTTAATTCTCATTCGCGTTTTACAAAATTATTACTACTTTTGTTTTGATTTTTATTGCTCACTAATAAGGTTTCAAATTGCAAATCAAGTGGATATTTTATTAGGTTATTAAAACAAGGTGTTCACATGTAGTCTTAGAACAGACTTTATATCGTTGGAATAAAATTTAGATTCGTTTGATGGCTATCTAAGACCTCAGGGTGAACGAACTATGCCACGTGGAGGCTGCAATTGCGCAGTTTTGTAGACCCCTGCAGTGGGTTACGGCCTACATGGCTTATGGGGTAGGGTAAATTGACGTAGCACCTTTGCAAAAAGTATTGCTATTTAATAAATATTTTTTAAACAGGAATCTTTTATAATTGAATGTAAGTTCTCGTAATCGGCAAAACAAATAAGCAACATTACCTACACATGTGATTACACAAAGCAACACACTTCAAAGAAATTAAAGGAATAAAACAGTCTTGCCAAAAGTCAAAATTAGGGATGCATCGATACGCATTTTTGCCGATACGATACCAATACCGATACTCTTATAGAAATATCGCCGATTCCGATACCGATACCGATACTAATGCTTATTGAATTCAAATTAAATTAAGGTAAAAATATATCAAGTTTGATTAAAGTTTTTAGTTTTTTTTTTTATTATAAAATATAAACAGTCACAAACTTTGAATAAGATTAAAGGTTTAGTAAATAAAATTAAGAATTAAGAGTAATAGTTAAATTACAATAAAATAAATAACTGTTCATTATTAAAATTAACATTGATAAGATTTTTGTAATTCTGTATATTTATTTAACGTGGTATTGAAAAAATACTACGCGCGATAGCAGTTAAAAACCAATTAAAGTGTCTAGCGAAATGGAATACGCGGAGACTAACCGGGTGTGAGGGGCATAGATAGTCCGTGCCTCGTTTCCCACGCCCCGGATCAAACAAAATGCGCGTTTACATTACTTTTTTTAAAGCGCGAAATTTGAAAAGTATCGTTGTATCGGCAATCAAAATATCGCCGATACCGATATATCGGCAAACCCAAAGTATCGCCGATATATCGGTATCGGTATCGGATGCATCCCTAGTCAAAATCATTTAGGTGACACAATGTACACTTATAAATGTCAATAAAGAAATACATATTAAACGCTAAATGCTTCTAATTTTACATTTACTGCCAGTTCTCAAATCAGGGGCGTTGAACGAACGAGAAGAACTGGCAATAAACTCTCCGCCACTCTTTTCAATCGCCATGGTAGTCATGGTATAAAAACTCTTTGATATTTATATTGCTATCATAAAGTTTAATTTAAGAATTGAACGACGTCACAGTTATATCAAAACACATCAAAGCTTTTCTGACATACCTGAATGTTCAGTGATGTCGAATAACGAAATATCTACATTAATTCAAATGTCGAGGAAAATGAAATCGGTCGGAACGGTAAAATTGATCATATATTCAGGTTTCTTTACAATATCTCAAGTACCAGAACATCAAAAGCCTTCTTCACATTTAATGTTTTCCGAGATTCTTTTTATCTACAGTTTTATACGAAAATACATTACATTATTTCTTAGCCGCATAATGCTTTGTAGAGGATTTGAAAATACTTGACCGTTAATATCAAAAAGCCAAATTGGTTAATTCGGTGAAAGAATTTAACTAGTGCATAAGTTGGATGTAATATATAAAATTGCTCTTTACATTTGTAGACAATGAGTTAATGCATAAAAAAATTGTTGTTTTTTGTATTGCATCAGTATCAGCAATCATGTATCATCAGCTGTGTCGAAAAGCCACATTGAATTTAGCACACTTTCTTTAAGTATATTAAACACGTTCATAATATACATATATTCAACAGCTTAGAGTCCATTTTATACTCATTTTAAACGGACTCACGTTAATGCATAAGAATTACTTCGTTTTCGCTGAATGAAGCTTTTTGTTAGTTTAAATTAACTCTTAAGAATAATAATTGCAATTGACATTGAATCGTGACTTTATTAGAGTTGAATTTATCTTCTAAGAGCTTTCCTTTTATCCTAATTAACCAGTCCAGTTTGACTAACAAATTATATTTCAAAACATATACCTAATTTTTATACGTATATATATATACGTTATTGATCGTAACTAGAAGAAATGGACAAACATATAATCACTAGTTGGAGTAATATTAAATATGAAAACCGTCGAAGTTGGAATGCTTGAGGTTACCTAACTGCTATTTATAACTCACGTTAAATGGTCATTAAAAAAATAAATATTAGGAAAATATGTCCGTACGAATTTGATGGCTCGTTTTTGTTTATATTGTACTCAAACTCAAACTCAAAATATCTTTATTCAAGTGGGTAACCAAGTACACTTTTGAATCGTCAAGTTAAATTAATCGTAAATTTACATTTACTACCAGTTCGCAAGTCAAGGGCGTAGAGCGGGTAAGAAGAACTGGCAAGAAACTTTCCGCCACTCTTTTTAATCGCCAGGTATTGTCATACAAATTCTTTGAACTGGAGCAATTAAATCCCAAGGATTAGGATCATTTAAGTAGTCCTCAAATTTATAAAAAGCTTTGTTGATTAGTTTCCGTTTAACGACGGCTTTGAATTTATTTAGCTACTTACTTACTGCTTTAACACAATATACAACTATTAAAAAACAACCCTAAATTTATAGTATTGATTCTAGGCTATATTTGTTTAGCCTTCATGACAGTGACGGACTATAGTTGTATTTGCAAGCTACAGAAACACAAGCGTTTTCTTTGTGAAATATAGTAAGGCACATATTCATTTAAAAGCTTGAAAAAAAAATGTGTGGCACTCGGGGACTGCCGCGGTAAACCTATTGCATAGATTTTTTATTAACTTATGCAGTTATAATTATTTATTTATTTTTATTTATGCAGTATTTGTTTTTTTTATATTAGTTAATTTTTTTTCTTTGATATTATTTCAATCTACCACTCTACCAGACTCGGACTAAATCGCCTATATAGTCTGTCTCACTCAAACGCGTATTTGCCGCACCTATATTACGTCATCGTGTGTTAGGTTTTTTCGTTACGGAATTTCTTGATTCGGTCGCCGCGCTCAAAGCCCGCGATAAAATCTATGCAATAGCTTAACAGTTGGTTGTATCGACTACCGTGCCAACCACAATACACAGAGACCAGCACGATTCAATAACAATACTTTAAAATGTTTTAATAATAATACCTAGCCCGTAAACAGGCCCATTTACCCTAGCAAGGGAATATTTAGGTGACCCACATACATCCCTCCTGAGAGTAGTGCATGGGAGTGCAATCAAATCACCGTTTTTGTTGAATGAGGTCCCCTCGGTAGGGGTTCGGTGTCAGGTCGCGACAAGTTGATATTAATAAGGCAGACGTTTGCGAACTGCGTAGTATGTAATTATATAAGTTGTCAATTGGGGAATGTTATGATTACCTGACAGTCACTAATCTGTGACAACTGACAATTATATGTCAAACTCAACCTTCAACTCTCATATTTGTGAAGTTGTTTATATGGGTTTCTAATGTCTATATTATAGAAGATACTTATCTCTATATCTTTGTAACAAAAATTTATTACAATGATTATGTCTTCATAGGACGTAAATGTAAATTTACAATTAGTTTACCTTCTTTTTTGACGTTCATAAGTGTACTTGTTTACCTAAATGAATAAAGATATTTTGAGTTTGAGTTTGACGAAAACTGATATCCATCTCGATCTTACAATATCCACTGCGCTGATAAAACATGAAGTCAGTATTAAAATGTAAATTGTTGCTACTATAATTTTGTGCGTGAATGGAAATAAATAGATTTATATATACACAGATTTTGGTGATGGAGATTCGTAGGTTAAATATCTTTTATTCAAAAAATACTTCAAATTTCTTAAATACTAAGTTCATTAATAAACTTTAAAACTGACTTTTCACTTAATGGCATGGAACGAAGCATTTAAGATGAGACCGAGATTCTTTTGAAATTTGTAATCGATTTTTAGATTTAATTAATTACTCTGAAGGTGGCTTGTGAGCTGGAAACATTTTCCAACTTTTTACGTTATTCATGATTTTCTTTTATATGGTTTTATAAATACTTAATAATATTATCTATGAACATCGCCAGTTCTTTACCTTATGAATGCTTCACAGTGGTGGTCACTCTTTAAATTCACGTTTACCGAATTAAAGAAGTTTTCCAACTTAAGAAGCTTAAGAATTACCAATAAATCAAAATTTTTGTTTAATAATTGTTAAGCTTAAATCTATGATAAACATAAGTGATTTTAATGTGTATTTGAGGACTTTAAAATCATTTAAAAATGTAGTAACTATGAAGTTTGTCCAATTTAAATAGTTTTTTTCATAATATAACTGCATTTTGTTTGTATTTAAATGTATTGCGTTTTTGGCTATTCTGTATTGTGTGGTGTAGCAATTATTACTAGCTGTAACACAAAAATCAAATAAATGTCGCAGATTCGTAGCGATTAATGTTATCCAAATAGTTCATCGTATCTATCGTAGTCTGACATTTGGTTTGTTTTAAATAAGTCAGTGCGCACGTCCGACGCAGACGGCGAGAGAGCAACTGAACTCCACGATAGATTTACTCGCACTACTAACAAATTGACTATGACATATTAACAATTTACAACCAGTAATATGTTTATGATATTGCATGGTGTTGCCAGTTTAATAAAATAAATGACATCGTGATCACTTATTACATAATATCTGACATAAACAGTTATAGATTACCTATACTTATAGTAAGGTTAGTTATAGTTCTATCATTGCGTCCCTTTTACAATTTATTCAAGTTAAAGTTAAATAGTACCTTTTGACTCTTATAAATGCGAATTTTATAACGTTAAGTGTTGCCAACACGAATACTGAAAAACCAAACCATATTGAAGTAAAATGTTTAATTGAAAAAAGCTGTTCACAGATAAAAGTCGGTAAAATAGACACAGGCTTGCGCGTGCTTGATGTAAAGCGAAATTTTGCTCGTCAGCGTACCTATAGGTAGTCAGGGATGTTGTTGGAGTGTAGACGATCAGCCTGGCGTCCTCAGACTTGTTGACTCAACACAGATTTTTAATGCGCTCTTCACCAGGGTTGCCACATTCTCATAAGCTATGATAATGTAGGTATGTAAAATTAATAATATCTATATTAAAGTTGAAATAATTTTTATAAATATATTAAGCTATGATGCATCTGCCCCATGGGGCATAGGGCAGATGCATTTCTGCGTACACTTTATTAATTTTTGGTGCCCTACAGACGAGGAATTTTGGGTCTACATTCGGATTTTATAAGTGTTAATTGCCCAGTAAAGTACGATCCATAGCTGTGGTTGGAACTCACGAATGCCGTTGTAATAGTGAACAGAAACGGACAAATTAAACTTCTTCACACGTATAAACGCGGATTTTATATATTATTAATATATAACTCGATGTTTCAAGTGCTTTTCAGCAATCGTGGCCTGGATCAATCGTAATACTCGCTTAATTTAAATACGGTATTATAATTACGGAATAATTAATCGACAACCCTAACATACGAATATAGGAGATTATCGCTAAGTACCGCCTGTATCTGAGATCGTCGGCAGCATCGTGTCTTAAGCTATACACAGCCCTACTACTGTCCTTGTGAAGAAAATCACATTATTTATTTAAAAAGGAAAATTAAATACAAAGATATATTAGCAACATTGTAATATTAGTCTTACAATTTAACATTTACAATGAAAGTTAAGAAATGTAGAATTGTCTAGTTATTAGGGCATGTACGGTCGTGCCTGCCTGCTCACTGAATATGAGAACTGTGGTCTAACCAGTACACTGACGACCAATTAACACTGCGTAGTAATTTTAATACCATTTTCCGTCTATAATTCTGGATTTTACCCTGTTATTGTTTTAATGTGAGTACATATAACAATATAACGTGTAGTTCTCGTTCTCAAGTATTTCGCTATCGCAACTTCACTCTAGCCGGTTTTCTCATGCCACCAGGTTGTGAATTCAGTAAGGACCTTGGGATTCTGTCGTCCGCCATTCGTTGCAAAAATTCTAACCACTTGAGTCTGTTGCATTTTATAAATTGAACGATGTTCGCATCGGCAAGGATGTTATAAAGTTCTTCATACAATGAAGAATGCGAATGCGCCAAGCAACGTCGTCGCAAACAGACTTACCAGCAAAAAGAAACATGCATACCTTTATAATACTAGTGTAGTTTTATAAATTTATAACAACATTTATTTATCACCAATTATATCACAGAGAAGCACCCAAAACAATATAATAAAAAAATATATAAATAAGTGTCTCTAAGTGCTTTTATAAGTCACCTGTATATTGCGAGATAAACTCATATCAACTGCATGGTAGGAGCCCCTTTGAGACCGCGATCCGATGTACTCGGTTCTGGTCTCGTTAGCAGAACTCTTTTCATACTCTAACCTGTTTATTTTTGGCGTTTTCACGTGTCTCTGCAGTTTTTAGCGCAACTAGATATAACATAAAAGCGCTTACACCACAAAATGTAAAGTAAAATACGTTTGATCCCCACTATTAAGGATTACTGAATCAAAAGAGAATCAAAAAAATGTCTTTAGACGCCTTAAATATAGAGTTCTGATTGTATTATAACATTATACATAAATTTAATTAAATTCTAATACTTTAAATCATGTTAAGTCAAGGATTATATCTTATATCGTAACCAATACTAAATACCGTGAACTAGAAATAGAGTAATGTTGGCCTAGTGGCTTCAGAGCGCGACTCTAATCCCTGAGGTCGTAGATTCGACCAATTGAGTTTCTTTCTATGTACGCATTTAACATTCGCTAGAACTAGGGGTAATTTGAAATTAAGCAAGCAATTTATAGTAAAATAAATCATCTCGGTGTTATTGTACAGGAATATGACGCAACTATGCATCACGTCGAACCCGACTATTTTCGCACGTCTGTTGCAATTAATATGAAATAAGACTTCGATTAATTTAAGATATCAAGCGGTAAAAATGTTTTTTTTATTTTCCTTAACAGTGAATGTGATGTTGATGTGTTTTCTTTTATATAACATGGGGCAAACGGGCAGAAGCCTCGCCTGGTGTTAAGTGAAACCGTATATATAGAGAACTCGCAAGTGCAAGCAACGCACTTAAGAATTAGTACGCTCTTTTCTCGAAGACTGGTTCCACCAGCAGTGGTGCGCGGCTAGGACTGCCTTAAGAAACGCTCTTATTTTAATTACACTAAGTCTAATCAGCTAGTTTGAATAATTTTACTATAGAATTATGACGGTTATTGTAGCAATTCTATTCCGAAACATATGACGGTGGCATGGCGAAATGACCTTTCTCGTGACAAACTTACTTCGTACTTTTGAAAAGATTATCAGCTCCCAATTCTACAAAGACAAGGGTAGATAAAAAATTATTAGAGTTTAAAAAAAAGCACACAATCGTTGTATATTTATCGATGTCTATAATGTGCATCATTTGACTGTACAAATGAAGATTTTTACAGTGATTGGAACTTGTTCAATAAATGTCCTGAAATATTATAAACGTCAAATAATTAGTTACAATATCTACTATAGAGAGTGCAACAAGAAGAGGAAGTGACGCATTGAGTGTTTGGCTAAAAGACAGTTGCTTGACTCAATATTGATTCCAAATGTTGAAACAGAATAATATTTTTTTTGTTATCTATGAAACTGTTCTACAATATATCCAATATTGTAACAATGTATTTGTTCTTTTTTATATAAATTATTGTCTAAAAAGTTTCACTTCGAAATCTTAACATATATAAGAAAAACGTATTATTTTTAAAGATTATTTCATTAAAAATTCCGATCAAAAAGAATGTGTAAACCATCTCCTAACATGTACGGCACGTAAATCAAAATAATTAACAGCTTAGCTCGTTAAAATTAGTTTTACAAAGGAAACAGTCCTATAGCGATATGGTTAAAAGCCAGGTCAAAATGGCCAGTATCCATTTCAAGATACAAGGTGAATTGCCGAAACTACTCAAGCTCTTAGCGGAAACTACGTAACCGCACTCCGTTCTGGTTGAATGAACACATTTTCAACGAGAAATACTAATATTAGAAAACCATTACTCAAACTTCAGCCTTCAAATTTGTTCAAAAATAATATCTGAAAATATCATTTATTATATATCATTTATATCAATAGATTACAGAACATGTATGGCTCCTTGTGTATTTTTTAACCCTTGTATAGAAAGGAAACTAAAATTTAACACTTTTGAGGTTAATATGAGTAAGTGGTATTTTTATTTAATGTATTAGTGCATTTCGGATATGAATATTGTTATTATAGTTGGTGTCCGAAATGACACCAAGAGATGAGGTGGTGGAGGAGAATGATGAAGATGGGTGTGGTCGGAGAAAAACGAAATATTTCCTTTTTCAAATTCTGTTTATTTTTAATGTAAGTATTTCGACACTGCTGTACGCTGTATTTATGTATAAAGTTTACTAGCAACACTGTAAGATGTTTGTCCGAATAAATTGTTTTTACGATTACAACAGTTTTACTATCAGATTTATTTTATTGTATCCTTTACTGCTGACAATTAAACCTTGTTTTCCAATAAGTTCTTTATCAACGGTTTACGATTGTACTGAGTTTTTATCAGGGACCGGGGCATGATCTGATTACGGAACAGGCCAAACAATTTTATGACAGTATTTATGAGTTTATGCCCAAAGACCTTGTCCATACATATATGATTTTAGGTGGCCGTCTGTATATTGATGCTAAAAAAACAAAGAAATATGATTTTAATAATAATAAATGTGTTTCTGAGGAGTACACTAGTTAGGGTGTATAGAGGTTTAAAAAAACTGTTATGGAATAAATCAAATGTTATTTTTTTATAGAACATTAAACGGGCATGAGGCTCATCTCATGTAAAGTAATACTGCCGACCATGGACATTCAATGTCAGAGGGCTCACGAGTGCTTGGCCGGCCTTTATAAATTATTTATTTGGTATTGTATATAAAAAATAAATAAATCAGTGGCGCTACAACCTCTTTAGGTCTGGGCCTCAGACATCTGAATCTGTTTCATGATCATTTTTCAATCTAATAAGCAAGTAGGTGATCAGCATCCAGTATACACACGCCGTCGTCTTTTTGGGTCTAAGACATGTCGGTTTCCTCACGATGTTTTCCTTCACCGTTCGAGCGAATGTTAAATGCGCACATAGAAAGAAAGTCCATTGGTCCACAGCCGAGGATCGAACCTACGACCTCAGGGATGAGAGTCGCACGCTGAATCCACTAGGCCAACACTGCTCTTATTTTATATAATATTGTATATAATAAATGATTATATTATTCACATTTGTGAGCTTATTTTCATTATTAGTATATCGAATTCAATTGCTATCTTACCCAGTCTATAATACAGTAAAGTATACAGATCTTTTTTTAAAATAATACAAGTTCTTATAGTAATAACGTAAGCAAAACCGGGGTGATGCGCTTTAGAGCTATAAATTATAATCGGGAAGGCAACCTCTCGGATCGCCAAAAACGTGGAAATTATTGCATACCCAGCCCTGTCAGTTACCACGTTATATTTTATTTATACCTTTTACGAGTGTTGCCAACCATAAAAAAGTTTTAGTGGGTGTTATAAAAATCCATTTTTGTTGTTAAAACAGCGTTGATAGGTTCCCATGACATTTATGATTCAAATTGTGCTGCGGCTCCATTATGAATAATTTGTATTTGACTAACCAAATCAAATAATTAATTAATCAAACTTTTTGTAATCTATATGAAATGTAAGCAAACAACTCATCTTACTGATGATAAATGATACACTTTCGTCCTTTAATTACGAGTAAAACATTAACAAAAGTTCAATTTTATTAAATACTAGCTGGCCTGGCGAACATCGTACCGCCTAACAGTCGATTCTTTATTTTTTTTTAAATACTTATTCTGCTATTCGGGACACCGGCCTAGCTAGAAAGATAAAAAAAAGAAAGTTGATAAGACAATAAATACATTATGTCAAAAAATTAAAATTTACCTTCCTGGAACCCCTCCACTAACATTTGAACTTTATGATATGGTATTAAAGTTCAAATTGACTTTTAAGTAGTATTACGAATATTTTGTATGGGAGTATACCTCCTCCATCAACCATCCTCGTACTTCAAGGAATATTATAAAAAAAGAATCAGACAAATCGGTCAAGCCGTTTTCATGTTATGTCGTGACAACGGAAAATAGGTTTCATTTTTATATATATAGATACACTTATTATCTAATTATCCTAAGTATTACTAAATATCTTTTTCAGTTAGTATAGAACCCTCTCCTGTAAAGGTCTCCTCCAAGGCTTGCTGTCTTTCTCTAGAGTCTGCCTCTCAAGCCTTTGTCTGGTGATCCTCTCCATGTAGATACTGTTGTCGTCCACCTGTGATCTGTGAGGCGCGCTCCATGACCCGCCCACTATAATATATAACACTAATCAAAACAAAAGATAGGCATTAGAGGAAGTTCATTAGGATATCTGTGTAATATACCTTCTTCTAAAAAAATGGCGTAAAAAATCGTTAAATGCTTTCTATTAGTTAACAAATCAGAATGTAGATGACAAGTATCGGTAGAATAAAGCGACAAAGGGTGTATCGGGAGGGCGGACGCGGGGCGGGCGGTGCATTCATAACCAAATGCGGGCAGTTTACACTGAAACTGAATGTACCTGCTAGTAGTGCAATATCCGCCGCTACCTCATATCCGGGGCTCACTTCGCCTACAATACGTGCAAGGCTCCAGCGGTAGCGTACTTGAGATAATAAATATAAGTCACATGGACATTGAATAACAGTTAACTATTTATCGTATTTATTTATTTATAAGTTCTAAAACAATGTGTAGGCATAAAATTATACATGTAAATTCAAAAATCATTTAATCATATAGGTAACACATTGTACACTTATGACTTGTCAGTAAAGAAATATATATTAATGCTTCTATTTTACATTTAGTGCCAGTTCTCAAATCAAGGGCGTAGAACGGAAGAGAAGAACTGGCAATAAACTCTCCGCCACTCTTTTTAATCGCCATTTTTTTATTTTTTTAACAATATGACATCACAAATGTTGAAACAAAAAAACATACTCATCAATTATATTAGAACATAAGCTAGCAAGGGAAAAAATTAAACAAGCAACCTCTAAATAAATAAAAATACAAGAAATAACTAAAACTAAATAGAAACTTAAACCTTGAAGAGTATTTGTTAATAGACAAAGAAACGGTAAGTTGGAATATTTTTGTACTAGACCGTAGACGTGTGAATTGAATATTAATTCTTTACTTAGGATCATGTTTAACCAAAGATCCTCTTACAATATTTATGATTATTTAAAAAGATATGTTATTATTTTTTTTAACTGACGGTATTAAAGTAATTTGGATGTGCTTCATTGAATATTCGCAGATTTTTATAAGCGAGATAAGTTGTAATTTTGTATTGTAACGTGACTGATTTATGACTGAAAAAATATTATAATACTGTTATAAAAATCGTAAAGTTGTTCTAGTAAAGACTATTGAAGTATGTTAAATTAAATAACTTATAACTTGAGGCATAAGCCGTAAGCAAGTATCGCAGCGATATTGCGAGTAGGCAGGCACTAGGCAGGCGAAATGTGCCTGAGACGAGCGAATTGAGATTCGCGGATGATTCTCGTGACGTTATACACAGCCGGAAATCCTAATACGATTCCATTTGGTTTACCGCAAAGGTTTTATATCTTACTTTTGATCATTCAATCCTCTTTGCTGCGCTTCTTTACAAATATCAGTGAATTAAAAATATTATTTAACTTATAACGTTGAGGAAAAGCGATTAACTTAGATACGTTCTGCTGCCTTTGACATTTAACCGATACGTATGACAGAAGAATTAATATTTAAAGATTGATCATCATTCATATTTCGTATTACTTTAATATATTTGATTATTTTTTATTTCGGTAACAAAATCGGGTTTACCATGTAATAATTTAACAAACAAATAAACAATACGTCAAAACAGAAATGTCACAAAACAAATTCCCGCCAACCGCACAATATTGGCGGGCATTTTAATTTCTGAAAAAATCATTACAGACGATTAATTACTCCCTTTATTGCGAGCCGCGAAATTAAATCCGTGTTGGTAGCAAATAATTACTTCCCTTCATTTGCTGTTACCTTTGTTCAATATTGAGGAAAACTGATGTTTATGTCACGTTATAATTGTGTTAATATTAATTTAAAATTAGCTACAAGCGATTACTCTATGTAGCTCTCACATTAGTTCATTGAATATTCTGTGATTAAATATTAACGTTTGAGATTAACTATTGCATTATTATACAGCACTAAATGAAATATAGAAATCTACTCTTTTATTTATTCATACTTCGTTACATTTATACAAAACAAATAACATATTACATAAAAGTTATAAAGGATGAAACGGGCGGCCTTCCGGCGGATCTCTTCCAGGCAACACTAGTAAGGGGATAAACTAAAAAAAGAAATATGGTGGATAAAGTGCAAGAAGTGCATAACCAAATCTTATAGAAAAATATTATAAAAGCTTAATCTAAAATAATACTAAAAAAATTAAGAAAACAAACTAAAAAGCTAATCTTACGGATTCATGAATTGCGATTCAATATAGAAGAATAAGAAATACAAGAATTACAAAAGTCAAAATTGAGCAGGATATGGTTAGGAAATGTTCATGTAGAAGAGTTTTAATAATAGGGATGTTAAATAATGTTAGGGAGGTAACCAAACGCATCGAGTCGGGCAGCCTATTCCAAAACTTAATGGCGGAGATCCTAAACGAATTGCCTAAGAAAGATGAGCTGTGATATGCAATTAAAAGGCCGGCAACGCACCCGCTTGCCCCCTGTTCTATAAAATAAAATCCATTAGCATCTATTGGAGGAGCGTAACATATATTATATCATTTTATGATTGGAAGGGATTTTTATGGCGTATATATGTAGTTTGCAGCTGATTTCGTTTACGTGATGAACCCAGGACAACGTTTGGTCGAAGAAAACACCAAGATTTTTAGCAACCACTTTTACCACAGATAAACACTGATAGTGCGTAGTAGCGCTTTCAAAAATCATAACCAACCTATTAATTGTATCTATTACTAGCTGATCCGGCAAACGCCGTTTTGCCATGTCATTATATCATTTATGGTTTTTGTGCCTCACTCGACATAGATAGGTATAGTGTGTCGCGGACTTTTTTGTAGATATTTATAAGATCTACAATTACTTAGCACATTTTATGGTTCTATCTTTAATAGTTTCGGCAGGGTACGCAAAATAAGTAACTTTTTTGGTTGATTTTTTACACCTTGTGTCCGAAAAACCCTAATATCTTACGGAACCCTATTTTTGATCAAAATTAAATAAAGCCTATATTACTCGTACACTGGATAATGTAGCTTTCGAATGGTGAAAGAACTTTTAAAATCGGTCCAGTAGTTTATGAGCCTATTCATTACAATCAAACAAACAAACAAAGTTTTCCTCTTTATAATATTAGTGTAGATATAGTCATCTGTATCAAAAAGCATGAAAGCTTTTACCGATGTATGTTAGAGCTTTTGTATAGTTGGTAAAGGTATATATGTTAAAACATCCTTTATTAATCAAATACCATGTCACAAAGTCACATCAAAGAGAACGATGTCGATTGGAAAGTAAATATATTGATATTTTTACGTCGCGGTTCCGACATGTCTGTTTGTACCTCCAATATTTACGATTCATGCACATTTAGTGTTGTGTAGCATATATTATTATTATATAGTTATATTATAAAGCTGCCCGCCTTTTTTAAAATCATAAATTCAATTACGTATTTTCTATACAATTCTAGATTATGTATAAATATTTAAGATTATATTTTGTTAAGATGACATGGCACAAGGTAGTATCTGATTGAATACGTAATACATACTTATAGGTTATAGTATTTAAATAAATATTTTATTCATAAATAAATAGATTTGATTAAAATATTATTTTTAATTTGGTTATGGTGTATAATAGATAATATACAATGTAGAAGTTAATAATCAAGTTTAAGTAAATTAAAAGGAAATGAAACATTTTGTTACTTTAAATAATTTGTTAAATAAGCATATACCAAACAATAAATTTACCAACTAATAGACATTTTAGTCTAAATTCCGTAGAGTCTTCAGAATCCAAGCCATATATTTATTAACATTTGTATAAATGTAATATTGTTTACTGACTTCTTGCGATAAAATTCCATACTGAACGTGTATTGGAATCTTTCCATAGGTGGAACGCGTAAGAAGTGGGCTTCCAGGATCCAGGTTGGTATTATCATACAAATCCCGCGCGCAAAAAGTATTATTTTTTAAATCTGGATATCTGAAAACATCAACACTTATGTATAACTCCATAATACAGACAATTTTTTATTCTAAATTCAAAAGTTATTTTCAAATAGTCGATGAAAATCTATTCTCTATTATTCTATATCTCAATCCATTATGCCGCCAGTTGTGTGATTTGCTCAAAAACAAAAAGTGTTATAGTGCATTATATAAATACGTTAAAAATACCGTAGGGAAGATTTAAGAAAACAAGTGGAATGTTGGAATAAGAATATCATGTGAAATTAAATGAAGGAAAATAAGTAAAATTTAGTGACCGAAAATAAGACTTGGCTTAAAGGTCTCGTTACCAGGCCATAAAATTATTTAAAAAAAAAAATCTATCCATTATTTTTCATAACAGTAGGTAGTGATCTGTATCTAACACAGCTACGCAATCCTTGCACCTTCTTTCACATTACGAACAAAAGCAATGCAATTCATGTGCCTTATAAAGCATATAGAAAAATACATAAAAGCAAATTCAACATTGTTTAGAGCTATTCGTTTAGACTAGAACAAGGCTAACCAGCTTTACTCCCCTCATTTCGTTATTCCTATTTACCTTTTATAAAAATCATTGCACGTTGTATCATTGAAACCACGAAGATAGGATTTGAGTGGAACAGTGTTGGGCGCTCCCCATCCCACCGTTAACGCCAGATTGTTGAACCAATCTAAATCGTGTGGAGCCGGGGATTTCGGTAGGCAAAGCGCGTCTCCATCTGAAAAAAAAACAAGGGCATACACAGTCGAATCTTAATAAGAAGCACTTAAATGACTTTTCCTAGGAGTGAATTGATCAACATAGTGTTTATTGTGTATACATAATACTCATGTCGAATAATATTAGGTCCTTACATATGAAATTGACGTTTTGTATGGTAGGAACAAAAAGTCGAATATATTTAAATATAATATATTTAATTAATCAAAGTATGAACCATTGTTTTCTATGCACTTTTGCCATCTCATAGGTAGATTAGGTCATTCATTGATCCCTTTACTAAAAAAAACAGTCGGACGGGAATCAATAAAATCTGTGAAGGCGATTTCGACTGCTCCATCAGAGCTAAATTTTTCCCTTGCAAGAAGTTGTCCAAATTTCGAAAAAAAATGGTAATCTCTTGAAGCAAGGTCCGGGGAGTGCAGAGGATGTCTTAGACATTCCAATTGAAGCTCTTCTAATTTGGTAGCCATCTGTTGTGCAGTGTGTGGTCTAGCGTTGTCGTGAAGTAGCAGTGGCGTGGAGCGATTGACCAGCCTACGTTGTTTAGCCGCTAGCTTTTCCATCATGGTTTGCAATTGCTGACAATAGACATCAGCCGTAATAGTCTGGCCAGATTTGAGAAAACTGCAATGAACAATACCGGCACTAGTCCACCAAACGCTTACAAGTAACTTTTTTGGGGTTAATTTTCGCTTGGGGCAGGATTTGGCTGGCTGGCCAGGATCCAAAGATTGCGCTAAACGCTTCCGATTATCGTAAAGAATCCATTTTTCATCACCGGTAATGATTCGGTTAAAATACCTTCATTATTGTGCCAGTTCAGTAATGTAACGCAGCAGTCGACGCGCGTTTGCCGGTTTGCTTCAGTCAATTCGTGAGGTACCCATCTTTCAAGCTTTTTAATCTTCCCAATTTGCTTCAAGTGAATTAAAACAGTTTTATCACTAACACCGCAGACTGCAGCTAACTCGGACGTGGTTTGCGATAGATCCGCATTTCCATTTTGTAAAACGAGTGACGCAAACAGAAAAAACAAATGAATGACGGTCATCGAAGCACAAATTACATGAGTAAATATCTGTACAAATTTGAATTTGGAATTCCTTACCAAACAGGAGAACATCGTGATTAAAGTGGCCAGTACGAAATACGCCAATTTCATATGTAAGGACCTAATAATAATTATTTCATTAGATTTGTGGTACGCGTCACCTGCAGATAGTTGCGGTTTGAGGCAGACAATAGGTATATAAAAACATTTTTTTTTCCTTAGAAACATATCAATGGCCTAAGTTCGGTTTATTGAACCTGTGCCTCAAACGAGAATGACCACTAAGCTGTTGGTGCTGTAGATAATCTCTGCCATAGCTGTTCGTACCGAACGTTGCAAACTATAGAGTGGCCTACTAGTACGCTTACGCACGATTTTAACGTACCAAACAAAATTACTTCCTTAGTAGGTGATCAACTGTGCCAGACACATGCCGTCGACTTTCGGGTCTCAGGCATGATTCCCTCACGATGTGGTCCTTCACCGTTCAAGCGAGAGTTAAATACGAATATGGTACAGAAAGTCCATTGGTCCTTCGACGTCAGGGGTGAGAGTCGCAAACAGACTAAAGTCATAGACAAATGTTGCCAGTATATAAAAATATGCCGATTATTAGAAACTATTACTTACTTTTCAAATTAATAGATGCTTTAAGGCGAATCAACGCTATGTCGTGCCCAAGCTGATGAAATCGGAATCCTTCGTGTGGTATAACTTTCTCCACGATCATATCCTGTAATAATAGCAAGTGACAAGCCTAAATTTATTTCGATTTTTTATTTATTTTATTTTATTTATTTATTTATAATAACTTGACAGGAGTGAACAAAAGCTTACAATTTTCTTATTTACTGTAACAATGATCATGTTGTATTCATCTTTATTATAAAACTAGCCGACCCGGCGAACTTTGTACCGCCTAACAGTCAATGAATGTCGTGTTACTTTTTAGCTGAACTAATTTAGGCTTTGATGAACATAAAACAATGATACAAAACAATATATTTATATAGATAGAAACAAAAAAGTATTTTATTATGATGAATGATGATGAAAACTTACATACAGAATGAGAATAAAAAAAAAATTATAATTAATATAGTCATATCATTTAGTTTCATATCATATCGAAGTATTTTAATGGCTATAAGTACTTATAATATTCCTAACCTACAAAGTAATAATAAGGGAAATGAATATTCAAAATAATGAAAAAAAAACATTTATTTACTGAAAATATTACCTTCTTTAAAGTAAACTTTTTTATAAATATATATTAAGCATGACGCCAGCCAATGTGTTATTTTTCAAATAATTGAATATAATGAATTCAGAAAGTATATTAAATAGCAGTGAGACAGACTTTTTTATTATAGAACAGGAGGCTCACCTGTACGGATAAGTGATATGGATACTCTAAATGGCAGAGGGCTCGCAAGTGCCTTACCGGCCTTTTAATATTAAAAGTAAGACGATATTTCTACATCTATTTCAGATATTAGCTTATACAAACCATATGTCCAGATGTGCAATAAGTTCCCCCATCTTCAACACAATCTATATCTGTGCTTAGGTCGTATTCGCCTATCCGCACAGTGGTAATATTTGTGTCCTTGACACAGCTGGCTGCTGTGAGGATATACCTTGGTGTAATGATGCTGCCGGTACAGTGGCCATGCCGATCTGAAGTAAAGACTTTCAATAGAAAATTGGTAGTTACTGGATAAATAACATATCTAAAGTGTATTGCATGTGAAAATGTATTGTATATGCCTTAAAGAATCTACACAGAAATCCCACATGCCTAAACAGATGCTATCTGAGACCCATAAAAGGTTATAACGCCATTTCATATATAACTTAAAAAAACTAACTAGCTGATCCAGCGAACTTTTTTCAGTCTTAGAAGCAAGAAAAGAGGAGGTTTATTAACTTCAATTTTTTAAAAGTATAAATAATAAATAAAAATCAACTATTTTAATGATTCTTTTTTGGCCAGTTATTTCACGTTTTATTTACGTTCCCGTTCCAATATACCATTTTTAAACAAATGAACGGCAGGACTGATGTTTTGACTGAGATTTTTTTTAGTTTTTTTCTGTTTGTTACAATTTGTTGTACCACGTTTTATGTAACGTCTTACGGAAACTTGATATAAAATCACCAATTTTCAGCCAAATCGGTTCACCCGTTCTTGAGTAGAGTGCAACTAACACGACTTTCTTTTTGTATAAAAGATTAATAACATAATATAAAGAAAAAACTTTTTGACCGAATTGAAGTTATGTATTATTATAAATTTACAACTATTTAACATAATTTTAAATTTATCCGACGTTAAAATTATGTTAAATAGTTGTTAATATATAATAATACATAACTTCAATCCGGTCAAAAAGTTTTTTCTTTAAATGTGTAAAGTTATGTCAATCAAAGACAGAATTTTATTAATGTTATATCTTTACATAACCAAACTATAATTATCATACATCTGAAGTCACAGACAAAATAATTTCTCGGTAACCGCGACACAAGACGCTTGTAAGATGAACTATATAAAACCTTGTTTCTATAAAAAATTCTATTGACTATAGCGGATTTGCACTTACTAGATTTATTAAACACAGCCAACCACTCGTAATCAAACAAGTTGACTACAGGCCCACGAAAAAGACGATCTTCCCGGATTTCACCACACTGATCTGGTAAAACGTTAAATTTCTGGACATCCGCCGCGTGTTCTTGTAACATTGAGCAGCAAACCTGACGTAAACAAGACAATATAAATTAAAATGCAATATTTATTTACAAAACAAATAATTAGATTTTAATTAAATATATTTCTTTTAGTTTAATTTTTTATAGATTTTTTTTTTCACATGGCACACCAATTATTGACTAAATAAAGTACCTATGATTTATCTCTTGCGTACAACACATATTATGCTTAAAACTAAATAATAGTTTACTAAAGTAAGCTGCCAGGGTATATGTTGACAGCATGTATGAATATAAAGCTAAACTGCACACACAAAGGGAAAGAAGAAGGGGAGGAACATGTGAATGAAGTATACCTAACATTATAGTAATTAGCCAAGGCTATACATTTTGCTCACTCAGGCTTTCTTAGTTTTATAAGCGTGGCGATTTCCTAAATCGTCGAGTTACGCCCCGAGAGTATAGCCAGATGTAGGCACTCTCTTCAACTGTTACATTGCATTCATTCGTTACATAGCAATTAACATTTCATTATTTTTCTTATATTCTTCTGTTGTACGCGAGTGTTTAATATAGAGTAACAATAAAATCCTCTTATATTTATCCGATGACCCGAGAAATTTTTTATCTTTTAATTTTTTAAACTACTTTTATCAAGTTGTTATTATAAGAGCAAATTCTATTCAAAAGGCAATAAACTCAAAACTACTATTTTTGTACGGTTTTCACCAATAAATAAAAGTCCTGAGAAGTCTAGATGTATAATTTAGTAATTAAATATAACTATTTTTTATTTAAACTAATTTTACCTTAAGGCTCTTCGTCCCATTATTTAATCCATAGTCACAAACTGCTTCACGAAAAGTCTTCTCAGCTTTAACAGTTTTTTTCAGAACCAAGTTAAGGGCTGCTGGACACAATTTATATTCCATACAGTCAGTGCAATCTTCTGAAATATTAAACAGACCTACGGTACGAAAACAGGTCGTCCAGGCTTCAGTGAAGCCTATAATGTAAGTTATGTATGAAGCCTGTTAGTATTATCAAAGCCATACACCAAATCATAGAGCAATTTAAACATTCACGGTAAGGCGTTTAGTAAAGATTTTAATACGTTAACTAAAGATACAATCGGAATTTAAAAATGGCCTTTAAATTTCGTGGCTGAATTGCACCGTTTTAAACTAAATTGTTAATCTACAATATTTAGAAATTATTGCCAAATACATAAAACAAAGTAGCTTTAAAATTACGCTCTATATCCACTTAGACTTGTTTTTCATTCATAGAATGGATTTCTTTTTTATTATTTTTAAGATTGATCTTGTTGTTATAATATATATATATTAATAAGCAAATTTGCATATAGAAAGTACATAGTAATATTTCATTTCAATAAATTAATTAATTTAATCCATTTTTAAACTCGCCTAGTTAGACAACAATATTTAAACCGACAAAATATAATATAAATTTAAATTACTGACTGCTTATAACTCCTTTTACAAGTATTGCTAAACAACTTGAAATAATAAAGTACGTCACCATTTTGATAGTACCTACAAAAAACGAACCACCTCACTGATGATGCAAGAAATACTAAACAGTTTTAAAGATTTTTACTAATCAATATTATCCTTAAGTATACGCGCAAAGCTTATTACTAAAGCAGTTAGTTGTACATGAGGAAAATTGAGTCTAAATTTTATAAAAGGTGCCACCTTCCTTCCCTACCGGGTTTTTATGATTATTTTACCGTATAAGGTAAACTTCAGTAAAAAATATATTAGCTTTAAAATTTTATAGCAAAAAATGGCAAAGGTACTGCTACTAAAATATGTACATGCCAAATCTCTAAAAACTACTTTAATCTAAAAAATTAAATAAGTTTGTTTGGGAAGATCATTTTATTCAAGGCGATGACGATGTATAAAACTTTTGACAGTTGACAGTTTTCAGATTTTATAAATAATTCAAAACAATATTCGGAGACCAGTTTGTAGACTTTTTGTAACTTCGGGCTTATGTTAAACGGAAGACGAAACGATAGTGCGTTTCGCTTGACTGTGATTGGTCAAACGGAGAGAATCGCGTGTCGAATTGTGTACGTATATGACAATGATGTCCACTCTACAGAATCAATTGTACTACGTTGTACAAAAAAGTCTATAACTTAAACTTAGAGGATAAGCGCTAAAAGTAGCGCTTGGAAATGTATAGTACAACCTTGGCTCATGTCTGTAAAACCTCCTGTTTTAAAATTTCACACAGCTATAAAACTACAGTCGTCCGCGTCGTTGGAAAACTTCAAAATTGCGTGCTTCCTCACGATATCGCCTACATCCTCTAATTTCCCTCAGGACGCCTCGCAAACTGTCATAAACAAACCGCCAACTATCCGCCCTCTGAACACGCCATACCTTGACGGATTGGTAAGATTTTTATTTATGGATCTCCGTTTTTAAATACAACAAAATCAGGACTTTGCTCAACAATCTATTGAAATGCCACATTGTTGCATTTCAGTTGATCACGTAATATTAATATAAGGGCGAGGTTTGTTTCTAAACAACAAAACCATAATAGACATAAAAAGTTTATTAGTTACTTACAAATTAATGTTAAGAAGCAAATATGATAGATAAACGTCACAACACACTCAGTTTCCTGTGCCTTGATTTCTTTTAATGGGTTATAAATCTAAAACTATTTTTGAATGTTTTGCTTAAGATATATTAAAGGACGTTTTAATCTTGTTATTAGACATCCGCAACTTCTAGTTGTTTAAAATTTATTGGGCCGAAATCAGACTCATATTCGTCCTTACTTTGTAGAACTTCCCATATATCACACCTAATTTATACTACAATACTAATATTTCTGCGTACATTACGTGGGCCCATCTGGTATCTACAATATAATATTAAAATAGCTATACTACATAATATACCGATGAGCAGTGTTGGCCTAGTGGCTTCAGCGTGCGACTCTCATCCCTGAGGTCGATCCCCGGCTGAGCGCCAACGGACTTTCTTTCTATGTGCGCATTTAACATTCGCTCGAACGGTGAAGGAAAATAGCGGCTCAGGCACAGGAGGCTGATCACCTACTGGCCTATAAGATTGAAAAATGATCATGAAACAGATTCAGAAACCTGAGGCTTAGACCTAAAGAGGTTGTAACTTTTTGCACTTATTTCATCAAATATATGTAACCTTTTAAATCAAACTTCTATAAAGAATCACCCCGATTTTTTATTTTTATCCTTGATGTTTCGGATGCTTTTCAATTGCGGTCAGACAAGACGTTTATAATATAATATATTCGCGTTTATCCACGTAGTTCACCTACCAACCATTACGTTTTTTAATATGTATGTTAGATAACGCAGAAAAACAATCTCGCTCATTCTTGTTATGTATTTTGTTTAACCCCATCAACAATTCCATTTAACGTAACCATTAATGAAGGACTGAAATGAGTTTCAAATAATATACGAGCTCTTAATTATTTCAATTTCCGACGACTTCCCCTTAAAATGGCGAACATTTTAATTTCTTTAATTCGCCCGCTTAAAAAACCGTCACGAGACCGACATAGCGCTAGCAAAAAGATAATAAACAAGTCTTGGTCTTAATTAAAAGTCAGGAGAGCGTGCTCCAGTCATTATGGATACCAAAATGCAGCAAAAATACTTGTATTGCAGACGAAAAATGGCCGGGTAATGGCATGGCGTTCATTTGAATGTAATACAAAATGTTTTGTTAAAGCACATTTGCGAATACCATATAGAAAGGTATATTCAAATTGAAATCAATCTAAGTTTAGTTAAATAAATGTTAATTTGATGATATGGCGAGACCGACACGGTTTATCAAGTCCCTTTTGCTATTTTTAAATCAACTCTATCTATTTTGTAGTAACTCTATCTATTTTGTAATAACTCTTAACCAGACTCTATTACTGCTACTCAGACATTTACATATTGATCTGAGACACATTACATCCGTCTTAACTAAAATTTTTACGAGGTATGGACGTTCATACTGAGCTCGGTCCGTAGGAATTACGATGCATTCTCCATACCGTAACCAAGTTGAGATAGCAAGTACTTTTCTAATGACGTGAGACAGCCACTCCTATAACTTATAAAAAAAGTGAAACTGCATTACAAATTGCTGCTTTTAGAATACATTTTTAATATATTTTAAGAAACAATCAACAATTAGATACTTTGAAGATGACTATGATACTCACTGAGTATAATAGTTATTATATTCAGTGAGAATTATGTATAGTTCTTATATCAATAGCCAGAATTTTTTCAAAGTATTACAGATGATCTAAGCTGGCGATAATCGCTCCCTACGGCCAAATAAAACTATTGAGGCGATAAATTACACCCAATGGCAATAATATCTGTAATAAAAAGCAATTTAGGAAGTTTCTCTACTAATTCACGCTATAACACCATTCACCAAAGAATAAGTGGCCGTATTATGTTTGATTTTAAATAACTGTGTTTATTTCATATCAATATATTGTATATTATATAGATATTAATTGTTCTTAATTAACTACCCCATAATACTGTTAAAAGTAAAGAGATTTCTTAAAATATTATAACCACTTTTTATTTCATAAATTGTATTTAACGCCATCTATTGGTACATTGATGAATTGTTTTCAAATTCTTTTAGTTGTTGTACATTGGTTTTGGTTGTCAGATAACAAAACATAACTTCCTTTTACTGTAGCAGTAAATAATAATAAACTATTGATTATACTAATTTACTACTAGTTACTTTTGTCTAGTTTACTATTTTTACATATAATAACTATTACTACTACATATACTATTTTATATCACAGAAACCCTAAACAAAACTTTATCATACATATTATAACCTACTCAAATGCAGTTCTAACCCTAAGTCTAGACAAAACCATTAATTTCTGTCTAAATATGTTGACAAGCTTTCTGTTAGAAGTGTCTTTAAACAGTGAACTAATCATTAAAAATGTTTAGTAAATTTGCTAACTAGTTGTATTATTTAAAAATTTACTTAGTACAAAATCAAGAGAACTATGTTGATTAAAAAACAAAAATGTTTTACATAATTTATTTACATCTTACAACATAATTTAGTAACATAATTGGACAATTAGGTGCAATATCTGAAACAAACAAATTAATTATTGTATATTTTACTATTTATTTAAAGTAGCAATTTTTCTTGTATGTATAGATCTTAGCACCATATTAAAATTTTATAATAAAAAAATCATACTGAATATTTCTGAAAGTACTAATCTGTTACTACAAGTTGGAATATAAAAGCCACTTGGCCACTTCCACTATCAACTCTATAAAGATTATGGTTGAGAAAAATATATACCTTTATTTGCTGCTGTTAGCGTTGATATAGTGGTAAAGTATAACAAGGAGGAATATGGATACACCTAAAATGTTTGAAAACACTGCAAGCTGGATATCGGTAATCATTGTTATTTCTGAAATTGGAGAACAATATAAGACAAATATAATTGAAAATTGTTTTAAGGATTAAATTTTAAAACTTGAATGTTTTGCTTAAGATATATTAAAGGACGTTTTAATCTTGTTATTAGACATCCGCAACTTCTAGTTGTTTAAAATTTATTGGGCCGAAATCAGACTCATATTCGTCCTTACTTTGTAGAACTTCCCATATATCACACCTAATTTATACTACAATACTAATATTTCTGCGTACATTACGTGGGCCCATCTGGTATCTACAATATAATATTAAAATAGCTATACTACATAATATACCGATGAGCAGTGTTGGCCTAGTGGCTTCAGCGTGCGACTCTCATCCCTGAGGTCGATCCCCGGCTGAGCGCCAACGGACTTTCTTTCTATGTGCGCATTTAACATTCGCTCGAACGGTGAAGGAAAATAGCGGCTCAGGCACAGGAGGCTGATCACCTACTGGCCTATAAGATTGAAAAATGATCATGAAACAGATTCAGAAACCTGAGGCTTAGACCTAAAGAGGTTGTAACTTTTTGCACTTATTTCATCAAATATATGTAACCTTTTAAATCAAACTTCTATAAAGAATCACCCCGATTTTTTATTTTTATCCTTGATGTTTCGGATGCTTTTCAATTGCGGTCAGACAAGACGTTTATAATATAATATATTCGCGTTTATCCACGTAGTTCACCTACCAACCATTACGTTTTTTAATATGTATGTTAGATAACGCAGAAAAACAATCTCGCTCATTCTTGTTATGTATTTTGTTTAACCCCATCAACAATTCCATTTAACGTAACCATTAATGAAGGACTGAAATGAGTTTCAAATAATATACGAGCTCTTAATTATTTCAATTTCCGACGACTTCCCCTTAAAATGGCGAACATTTTAATTTCTTTAATTCGCCCGCTTAAAAAACCGTCACGAGACCGACATAGCGCTAGCAAAAAGATAATAAACAAGTCTTGGTCTTAATTAAAAGTCAGGAGAGCGTGCTCCAGTCATTATGGATACCAAAATGCAGCAAAAATACTTGTATTGCAGACGAAAAATGGCCGGGTAATGGCATGGCGTTCATTTGAATGTAATACAAAATGTTTTGTTAAAGCACATTTGCGAATACCATATAGAAAGGTATATTCAAATTGAAATCAATCTAAGTTTAGTTAAATAAATGTTAATTTGATGATATGGCGAGACCGACACGGTTTATCAAGTCCCTTTTGCTATTTTTAAATCAACTCTATCTATTTTGTAGTAACTCTATCTATTTTGTAATAACTCTTAACCAGACTCTATTACTGCTACTCAGACATTTACATATTGATCTGAGACACATTACATCCGTCTTAACTAAAATTTTTACGAGGTATGGACGTTCATACTGAGCTCGGTCCGTAGGAATTACGATGCATTCTCCATACCGTAACCAAGTTGAGATAGCAAGTACTTTTCTAATGACGTGAGACAGCCACTCCTATAACTTATAAAAAAAGTGAAACTGCATTACAAATTGCTGCTTTTAGAATACATTTTTAATATATTTTAAGAAACAATCAACAATTAGATACTTTGAAGATGACTATGATACTCACTGAGTATAATAGTTATTATATTCAGTGAGAATTATGTATAGTTCTTATATCAATAGCCAGAATTTTTTCAAAGTATTACAGATGATCTAAGCTGGCGATAATCGCTCCCTACGGCCAAATAAAACTATTGAGGCGATAAATTACACCCAATGGCAATAATATCTGTAATAAAAAGCAATTTAGGAAGTTTCTCTACTAATTCACGCTATAACACCATTCACCAAAGAATAAGTGGCCGTATTATGTTTGATTTTAAATAACTGTGTTTATTTCATATCAATATATTGTATATTATATAGATATTAATTGTTCTTAATTAACTACCCCATAATACTGTTAAAAGTAAAGAGATTTCTTAAAATATTATAACCACTTTTTATTTCATAAATTGTATTTAACGCCATCTATTGGTACATTGATGAATTGTTTTCAAATTCTTTTAGTTGTTGTACATTGGTTTTGGTTGTCAGATAACAAAACATAACTTCCTTTTACTGTAGCAGTAAATAATAATAAACTATTGATTATACTAATTTACTACTAGTTACTTTTGTCTAGTTTACTATTTTTACATATAATAACTATTACTACTACATATACTATTTTATATCACAGAAACCCTAAACAAAACTTTATCATACATATTATAACCTACTCAAATGCAGTTCTAACCCTAAGTCTAGACAAAACCATTAATTTCTGTCTAAATATGTTGACAAGCTTTCTGTTAGAAGTGTCTTTAAACAGTGAACTAATCATTAAAAATGTTTAGTAAATTTGCTAACTAGTTGTATTATTTAAAAATTTACTTAGTACAAAATCAAGAGAACTATGTTGATTAAAAAACAAAAATGTTTTACATAATTTATTTACATCTTACAACATAATTTAGTAACATAATTGGACAATTAGGTGCAATATCTGAAACAAACAAATTAATTATTGTATATTTTACTATTTATTTAAAGTAGCAATTTTTCTTGTATGTATAGATCTTAGCACCATATTAAAATTTTATAATAAAAAAATCATACTGAATATTTCTGAAAGTACTAATCTGTTACTACAAGTTGGAATATAAAAGCCACTTGGCCACTTCCACTATCAACTCTATAAAGATTATGGTTGAGAAAAATATATACCTTTATTTGCTGCTGTTAGCGTTGATATAGTGGTAAAGTATAACAAGGAGGAATATGGATACACCTAAAATGTTTGAAAACACTGCAAGCTGGATATCGGTAATCATTGTTATTTCTGAAATTGGAGAACAATATAAGACAAATATAATTGAAAATTGTTTTAAGGATTAAATTTTAAAACTATGTGTAATGTGTGTGTAGTTGATAGAACATAAAGGAGTATAAAGTATGTTAAAGATAATAAAAGAATAACCGCAGCAAACACTTATACCAAACTAGAAAAGGTTTTAGATTAGAACCGTTTGTTAGATGACGAGTAAACCATAAGAAATAGGTAATTAAGGCGATCTTTCCAAACCTTACATTTTTTTATAATCGAATCCGAAAAAATATTCAAAAGTACAACTGTACCTTTAATAAAACTAATTTTTTAAGATTTAAATATTACTTACAATATTGGTATTTAAATTTATTTAATAATAAAACTATACGGTCTTTACTCTTTAGACATTTACCGACCACGTCACTCTAACGGAACGTAAACAATGAAAATATCACAGACTAAGGAGTCGTCAGTCGATAGACTAATGATCATGACCATAGACTATCGAAGAGATAAAAGTTAAATAGTTGCAAAATTACAGCATATAAGCGCTAAAATTTTATCAAATAAAACAAAGTTTAGGCTATTATAACTATTCGGAAAAAATATATAATAGATATAAAAATGAGTAATTGCAAGACAATCAATCATACGAGCCTAAGAAATTCAATGACATTCTGTGTTGCCATCCGAAAGTTTTCAAATAATTCAATTAGCTTCTTTAGTTCTTTCATTAGCCAGACTTATATACGCATGAAACGGAGATAGAATAAGGTTCATGTCTTTTGTAGAAAATACTGAAAATAAAATCGGCTGCTAAATTGGAAAGAATATCAACCGCGCAAAAAGCGTATGTTATTGTACAAATTGTATTAGGCATACGATATGGTACAAAGAATTTTCTAAGATAAAACCCACAACTTAAACGGAGTTTTGATAGTCGTATATAGTTTTGCTTAGAATTTTACTAATAAAGCATTGAAATAATAACATTTATTTATAATTTTCTGTGAACATTGACGAGTTAAATTTGACGTATATACTGTCTTCTAGTGTCAAAATTTTCGTTAATCGGTTATTGGTCTAAGATTCTGTTTCATGTTTGTTGATAATTTTCAATTTTAAGCCCATAACGTTAAACTATATCAGTTAAATAAGATGTATCTATCGTCTGTCAGTTCACGTTTGTTGTTATATGATACAAACAATTGGGAATTGAAATATTGTCATGGAAAATCTGATGGAATTATACGAGATGTGTCTTGGAGCGATGATAGTAAATATATCCTATTGGTATGCATTCTCTTTATAAAAAATAACTTTTACTGCATGATAAATGTTAACATAAGATATTATGTATTCCCTTTATTTTTGTAATTCGTTTTATACTTTCAGGTCAACCCTAAAGGAACTGCTGAAATTTTAAGTCCTGCATCCCATAACTTGGTGTTACAGCATATCCCAATCGACGATTCATGTGCAGCATGTTTCCAAAGAGATGGCCATCGTAATATAGCAGTAGGAACTACAAAAGGTGAAGTGATTATTTGGGATGCTAAAAACAAAGAAAAAACCAAAATATTTCCCACATTGCCATCCTATGCTGCAGTAGACTTTTTAAGTTTTAATGCTAAAAATACAAATTTAGCTGCTAGTATGCAAAATGGCGACACTGTGATTTATGGACTAGTGTCTAATATACCTATTTCAACTGTTAAACTTAATTGTTCCAAGAGCATATCGGCAATGAAGTTTCATCATGAAGCAAGGTCACTATTAGGTCTAGCAACTGATGAGGGGCATGTTATACTAAAGGATGTTAGTGTTAATAAGGACAAAGTCACTTTTGAAAACAGTCATGCATCTCCAGTTTCCGATTTTGTATATTCCCTTATCAATAGGGATGTTATGCTATCTTGTGGTCTTGATAAAACTTTGCAAGTTTATGATATCAAACAGAGAAATGTTGTATCAACTTTAAAAACGCCACATGCCTTAACATCATTGGCAATAAATGGAGAAAATCAAGTTGCACTTGGAACTCAGAAGGGCTATGTTTTGCTGTATGATTTAAGAGACTTAACTACACCATTAAAAATTTTAAAAGGCCATAACAATAAAGTAAAAAAAGTAGCATTTCAGCCACCAAGAAAAAAATTTATGTCTCCAGAATTAAGTTTGGTTGATAAATTGGATACAAACAGCCCCAATATTGAATCACCAATTCAAAACAATTCATTAGATATGCTATTTACATGCAACACACCACCAAATCGTTCAGAACCACCTGCAAGAGACATGGAAGATTCATTTCTTTTTAAAATGGGTATGGAAGACAAATCAAATGAAGAATTAGAACTCAATCAAAATAGATCATTAGAAACTTATAGAAAAAGTGATCGTAATGAATTCAGATTGCATCAGTTGGATATTGAAAAAAGTGCTATGCACCAAAAATCCTCTACACCAATTATAAATAAAACTGCAGATAACATTATGCAAAACCCCACAACACAAAATGGTATAAGTGAAGAAAGAGCTTCAAATTCTAACAGTTTACCGATAAAATCCAATATCACAGTTCAAAATGTTGGTATTGACAATAAAACTATTGAAGAGCTAAAAGATTTCTTCAAATTAAGTCTTTCATATGTGGCCGATGATAATAAGAATTGTTTTCTTCATATTATGATGGCATTGACTAAACAAAAGCTTTATTTAGAAAAGCAGCTATCTCAAATGAGCAACCATTTATTAAGGTTAGAGGAAAATCAAAATGAATTGGTAGAAATAAATAGAAAACTAGCTTTAGAAATTGATCAATTGAAATCTAGGCACATCTCATTTTAATTTTGCCATCTAATTGATGTAATCCCACATGTTAACTTTTAATATGATAACTGGATTACTATAAGAACCACTCTGAGATTGAATTTGCTACAACTGTTTAAGAACAGTGAGGTAGATTATAGGTTAACTGCTACTACACACTTACACTTTTAAACTTCAAGACAGATGATATTATTATGTTAAACTGCTGTTGAAAAATTAGAGTTACTATAAAGCATAACTGTGGTGATAATGAAAAATTACAGCTTCTTGGATTTATTGTTCTATCTTCTTTTAAGAAAATGACATCTGGAGATGTGAACCATTAGCCAATATTTTGCTTTATGGCAAAGAAATTTTGTATAAAATTATCATTATCCTTACTATACTATTTTTAGAAAGCCCATAAATATTGTGTATAACACATGGTAATTAGTTTTAAGTAAAGACTTGAACAAGACTTCTTATGGGTATGAAACAATGATTTAAAAACTAGCAATGATTTTATTTAGTACTTTACATCAATTACTTTACTAGCTTTAACTACATTGGTATATATTATATAGTAAATAATGAATTTATAATATTATATTTGACTTTTATTCTGTGCCAATTTTATCTCAATATTGTAACTATTTTTTAAAGACTAATTATTAAGATATTTTAAAATTGTTATTAACCAGAATCATTGATGTTTCATCCACGTAGTTCACCTACCAACCATTACGTTTTTTAATATGTATGTTAGATAACGCAGAAAAACAATCTCGCTCATTCTTGTTATGTATTTTGTTTAACCCCATCAACAATTCCATTTAACGTAACCATTAATGAAGGACTGAAATGAGTTTCAAATAATATACGAGCTCTTAATTATTTCAATTTCCGACGACTTCCCCTTAAAATGGCGAACATTTTAATTTCTTTAATTCGCCCGCTTAAAAAACCGTCACGAGACCGACATAGCGCTAGCAAAAAGATAATAAACAAGTCTTGGTCTTAATTAAAAGTCAGGAGAGCGTGCTCCAGTCATTATGGATACCAAAATGCAGCAAAAATACTTGTATTGCAGACGAAAAATGGCCGGGTAATGGCATGGCGTTCATTTGAATGTAATACAAAATGTTTTGTTAAAGCACATTTGCGAATACCATATAGAAAGGTATATTCAAATTGAAATCAATCTAAGTTTAGTTAAATAAATGTTAATTTGATGATATGGCGAGACCGACACGGTTTATCAAGTCCCTTTTGCTATTTTTAAATCAACTCTATCTATTTTGTAGTAACTCTATCTATTTTGTAATAACTCTTAACCAGACTCTATTACTGCTACTCAGACATTTACATATTGATCTGAGACACATTACATCCGTCTTAACTAAAATTTTTACGAGGTATGGACGTTCATACTGAGCTCGGTCCGTAGGAATTACGATGCATTCTCCATACCGTAACCAAGTTGAGATAGCAAGTACTTTTCTAATGACGTGAGACAGCCACTCCTATAACTTATAAAAAAAGTGAAACTGCATTACAAATTGCTGCTTTTAGAATACATTTTTAATATATTTTAAGAAACAATCAACAATTAGATACTTTGAAGATGACTATGATACTCACTGAGTATAATAGTTATTATATTCAGTGAGAATTATGTATAGTTCTTATATCAATAGCCAGAATTTTTTCAAAGTATTACAGATGATCTAAGCAAATAACTAATAGATATATTTCTAATGCTAGAGTCTGGCTAATGAAAGAAGATAACGAAAAAGCGCGGCACATTCAAAAAATTTTAGTATGGTATCCCGAAAAGTTTGATATATTTTGTGTTCGGCTAATAAATAAATTCGACTAATAAATCGGCTAATAAAAAAAAGAAAGGTATATTTTGTCAAAACTATTGCCATAATATTAAAAAAAAAGATATATTAATTTGTGGATTAAACTTACTTGATACTTGATTTTATTTTATTATTTTTTACATTGATAGTAACTGTATTTCTATGAAATTAAATACTATACTTATTTAGTATTTTACTATTGATACTTAAAATAACTAGCATTGCATGGAAAACTAAAACTATATTTATTATAAAACACAACTTTATTCGGAATAAACAAAATCAGAAACCAAAAAAATGCGATTTCTTTAAAGTACTGGTTCTGGGATTTTATTCTATCTTTCTGCTCTAAATCAGTGAGCTTACCAATAGCTCTCACTATTGCATCAACTCCTACATCCTCCAGATTTCCTGCGAAAGAAACGAAATATTCTATCAAATAAAACAAAGTTTAGGCTATTATAACTATTCGGAAAAAATATATAATAGATATAAAAATGAGTAATTGCAAGACAATCAATCATACGAGCCTAAGAAATTCAATGACATTCTGTGTTGCCATCCGAAAGTTTTCAAATAATTCAATTAGCTTCTTTAGTTCTTTCATTAGCCAGACTTATATACGCATGAAACGGAGATAGAATAAGGTTCATGTCTTTTGTAGAAAATACTGAAAATAAAATCGGCTGCTAAATTGGAAAGAATATCAACCGCGCAAAAAGCGTATGTTATTGTACAAATTGTATTAGGCATACGATATGGTACAAAGAATTTTCTAAGATAAAACCCACAACTTAAACGGAGTTTTGATAGTCGTATATAGTTTTGCTTAGAATTTTACTAATAAAGCATTGAAATAATAACATTTATTTATAATTTTCTGTGAACATTGACGAGTTAAATTTGACGTATATACTGTCTTCTAGTGTCAAAATTTTCGTTAATCGGTTATTGGTCTAAGATTCTGTTTCATGTTTGTTGATAATTTTCAATTTTAAGCCCATAACGTTAAACTATATCAGTTAAATAAGATGTATCTATCGTCTGTCAGTTCACGTTTGTTGTTATATGATACAAACAATTGGGAATTGAAATATTGTCATGGAAAATCTGATGGAATTATACGAGATGTGTCTTGGAGCGATGATAGTAAATATATCCTATTGGTATGCATTCTCTTTATAAAAAATAACTTTTACTGCATGATAAATGTTAACATAAGATATTATGTATTCCCTTTATTTTTGTAATTCGTTTTATACTTTCAGGTCAACCCTAAAGGAACTGCTGAAATTTTAAGTCCTGCATCCCATAACTTGGTGTTACAGCATATCCCAATCGACGATTCATGTGCAGCATGTTTCCAAAGAGATGGCCATCGTAATATAGCAGTAGGAACTACAAAAGGTGAAGTGATTATTTGGGATGCTAAAAACAAAGAAAAAACCAAAATATTTCCCACATTGCCATCCTATGCTGCAGTAGACTTTTTAAGTTTTAATGCTAAAAATACAAATTTAGCTGCTAGTATGCAAAATGGCGACACTGTGATTTATGGACTAGTGTCTAATATACCTATTTCAACTGTTAAACTTAATTGTTCCAAGAGCATATCGGCAATGAAGTTTCATCATGAAGCAAGGTCACTATTAGGTCTAGCAACTGATGAGGGGCATGTTATACTAAAGGATGTTAGTGTTAATAAGGACAAAGTCACTTTTGAAAACAGTCATGCATCTCCAGTTTCCGATTTTGTATATTCCCTTATCAATAGGGATGTTATGCTATCTTGTGGTCTTGATAAAACTTTGCAAGTTTATGATATCAAACAGAGAAATGTTGTATCAACTTTAAAAACGCCACATGCCTTAACATCATTGGCAATAAATGGAGAAAATCAAGTTGCACTTGGAACTCAGAAGGGCTATGTTTTGCTGTATGATTTAAGAGACTTAACTACACCATTAAAAATTTTAAAAGGCCATAACAATAAAGTAAAAAAAGTAGCATTTCAGCCACCAAGAAAAAAATTTATGTCTCCAGAATTAAGTTTGGTTGATAAATTGGATACAAACAGCCCCAATATTGAATCACCAATTCAAAACAATTCATTAGATATGCTATTTACATGCAACACACCACCAAATCGTTCAGAACCACCTGCAAGAGACATGGAAGATTCATTTCTTTTTAAAATGGGTATGGAAGACAAATCAAATGAAGAATTAGAACTCAATCAAAATAAATCATTAGAAACTTATAGAAAAAGTGATCGTAATGAATTCAGATTGCATCAGTTGGATATTGAAAAAAGTGCTATGCACCAAAAATCCTCTACACCAATTATAAATAAAACTGCAGATAACATTATGCAAAACCCCACAACACAAAATGGTATAAGTGAAGAAAGAGCTTCAAATTCTAACAGTTTACCGATAAAATCCAATATCACAGTTCAAAATGTTGGTATTGACAATAAAACTATTGAAGAGCTAAAAGATTTCTTCAAATTAAGTCTTTCATATGTGGCCGATGATAATAAGAATTGTTTTCTTCATATTATGATGGCATTGACTAAACAAAAGCTTTATTTAGAAAAGCAGCTATCTCAAATGAGCAACCATTTATTAAGGTTAGAGGAAAATCAAAATGAATTGGTAGAAATAAATAGAAAACTAGCTTTAGAAATTGATCAATTGAAATCTAGGCACATCTCATTTTAATTTTGCCATCTAATTGATGTAATCCCACATGTTAACTTTTAATATGATAACTGGATTACTATAAGAACCACTCTGAGATTGAATTTGCTACAACTGTTTAAGAACAGTGAGGTAGATTATAGGTTAACTGCTACTACACACTTACACTTTTAAACTTCAAGACAGATGATATTATTATGTTAAACTGCTGTTGAAAAATTAGAGTTACTATAAAGCATAACTGTGGTGATAATGAAAAATTACAGCTTCTTGGATTTATTGTTCTATCTTCTTTTAAGAAAATGACATCTGGAGATGTGAACCATTAGCCAATATTTTGCTTTATGGCAAAGAAATTTTGTATAAAATTATCATTATCCTTACTATACTATTTTTAGAAAGCCCATAAATATTGTGTATAACACATGGTAATTAGTTTTAAGTAAAGACTTGAACAAGACTTCTTATGGGTATGAAACAATGATTTAAAAACTAGCAATGATTTTATTTAGTACTTTACATCAATTACTTTACTAGCTTTAACTACATTGGTATATATTATATAGTAAATAATGAATTTATAATATTATATTTGACTTTTATTCTGTGCCAATTTTATCTCAATATTGTAACTATTTTTTAAAGACTAATTATTAAGATATTTTAAAATTGTTATTAACCAGAATCATTGATGTTTCATTTGCAGCCATGAAGATCCTAAATAAAATAAAATGCATGTAACAATTCTTATTGTTTTATTATTATCTGATTTTTTATGTTCTGGCTGGCCTTACAGTTTACCTAACTGGGAGTTGAACATTTAAAGTGTAATTGATCTTTTGTGAATAATAGAGCATATTTCTAATTTGGAGAATAAGATTGTAATATGAAACGATTGTACGCGCCAAACGTTTTATCATTACGATTAGTCATCATGTTCGATCGCAACGGTTCGTCATGCCTTTCGTTTTGCATCCTCATTCTTCCCTTTCTGTGGTCTAAGTAAGGCGTACCGCGTAAGCTAAAGATGTTACGAAACAACAAAAAGTTCTGCCATTAAAATATTTGTCAGCGGTCGCCTGCCCTCTTCCCGCCACAATTCAAATACTAAAACTTTCACAGAGCATTAGTTGTCCATAGATGAGACGTATATTTTTGAAAGTAATTATTAAAATTCTAATATCTTTAATCACGTTCATGCTGCTCCTTTTTATAAAGCAGTTATTTATGCAACAATATTTCACCAAAGATATCGAAGACTTGAAAAAATATATTTTAACATACCACAAATATTATAATCATGTAAATTGTCATTTGTCTGATAATCTAACTAATCTGTTATTCGAATTTGTTTTTATAATTTAGATTTTAGACGTTATAAATTTATTAGAATTTGTTAAGTTAAAGTTATATTTCTCTGTAGTCACCAACTTCCTATAGTTTAATATATAGAATGGGTGAAGTCAGTGCTAATAATTTTTTTGAATCACAAACTATAATAGCTGACCACAAGGATCTAATTCACGATGTCGCATTTGATTTCTATGGAGAAAGAATGGCTACTTGTTCAAGTGATCAGTATGTGAAGGTAGGTTATGTTATTGTTTTGCTTTTATTTAGGTAGTAGTTAAATTCTTCAGAAATTATATAATAAGTTGTACCTTAAATGTCGAAATATGTTATGTGTTAATATTTATTTTAATAATTCTGCTTAAGGTATGGGATGCAGATGGCCAAGGAGGGTGGCGATTGACAGCAAGCTGGAAGGCTCACCATGGCTCAGTGTGGAAAGTAACTTGGGCCCATCCCGAGTTTGGACAAGTTCTAGCAACTTGCTCTTTTGATAGGACAGCTGCTATTTGGGAAGAAGTTGGTTTGTATACAAATGCCTACAATTAATATTCCTAGCTATGTATATTTTACTCTATTACTACTGACAACATATTTATACAAGCATTTTTTTTCTTTTTTCTATGTAACATGCCTACTTATACCCTTGTTTTAGGAGACATAACAGCTTCGGGATCAGAAAAAGGTCTTCGGACATGGGTAAAAAGATCAAATTTAGTTGATTCAAGAACTTCAGTGACTGATGTCAAATTTGGGCCCAAGCATTTAGGTTTACTATTGGTTACTTGTTCTGCTGATGGTATTATTAGGTAAATATGGTTTCTTATTGACAACCTTCGACCCCATATATTTAAAAAAGAAGAATTATATTTACGGTAAAAGTTCCAAAACTTAAAATAATGGAACATATACCAAATACCATTTATAAAGTGAATCAATATGTAGCCTGATATTGTTATACTGCTTTAATAATTATTACTTTATACTCTATTGCTATTTGGAAGATAACAAAAGCAGATAATTTTGTGAAACCTTCAAGACTTGTAAAACCACAATAGTTTTTAATGAAGTTTGTTAAAATGTATTAGATTGTAATACAGTGCTAATTTTTGCAGGATATATGAAGCTCCAGATGTTATGAACCTTGCACAGTGGACCTTACAACATGAAATGCCTACAAAAGTCTCCATTAGTTGTCTTTCTTGGAATCCTTCTTTATCCAGGTATTTATAAAAATACTGTACTTACAAAACACATAGTACCACAGATGAGGGCATACCAAAGGGATTGCTTTGGCCTTGACAAAATTTAAAGGTAAACAGACATATGCAACTTAGAAAAAGAAGTGAAACCCCACCAAAAAAAATTCCACATAGGATTTCTAACATTTTTCATAACTGGTTTTTTTCAACAGTATAATCTTTATTTTCAATAATGAAAACAGTTTAAATTTTAAAACAAAGTTATGTGTTACAGGGTAAATTCAAATCCTCCGATGCTGGCTGTTGGGAGTGATGAACCCAATTTGGCAAATGCAAATTCACAGACTGATAAAAATTGTAATGGAAAAGTCTTTATTTATGAGTAAGTCGGCAAAATTTTGTCTTTGCTTTATATTTATTTTAATTCTTTTTCAATTAACTCTATTTAATAAATTTTTATGGTTTATGAACTGTAATCTTTATAGACAAGAATATGTTCCTTTTTATACGTCTTCTTATCAAACCAAAGAAATCTTGATCACAAAAATTCACAACAGATTATTGAAGTTATACTTCTTTAGGCGCGTTATGAAAAATTGATGAGAGTGAAATTTTACTATGCGCGCGCACCGTGACATAAAATTAACAGAATGAAGTTGCCCACGGAAGATGCTACGGCATTGGACATAATTTAAAAACAACATTCGAATAATAATAGAATTTATGTTACACTTAATGTTCAGTTTACATATGAAAAATTAAAAAATAAATATTTATTCATTTAATTTTTCATATGTAAACTGAACTTTATTGACTATAGTGACTCCTTTTACAGTCTTTGATTATTTAATTGTTATTAATTATTTGCATGCAATCAAAAACTATTTTTAATAATGCCAAAGAAGTATAACTTCTTACGCGCGTACATAAGTACAGTACACGCATCCTTTTTTTTCTATAAATATGTCCAAAGAATTATAACTTAGTATCCTCCAAACTTGAGTGCATCAATTTTAAAACTTCTTGTTCTATAAAAAAACCAATTGCAACGCAATTAAATAGTTATTTGTGTCCGCCATATTGCCATTCCCTAATAAATTCATTTTTCAAAAACAATCGAAAATTTTGTGTGGAACCAAAACTCAATCTTAAATGGGGTCGTATATGTTGCGTGGTTACTTGCTGGAGGGATCTGTAGAGACAAAATAATTCTAGGCACAGCGAGTCCAGTCGACGATGGGCCAAGACCGAGTGCCTTGCTTCGGTAGTGGAGCCAGTTAATGACCTCGCGTTCGCCCCGAATCTAGGCCGGTCTTTCCATCTCTTAGCAGTCGCTACGAAAGACGTCCGTATTATCAAAATGGAGCCTCTGCCGTATGTATTTTATTGATGAATCGTTCAGATTTTTTACCGGGAATGAATATTTTCGAGGAGTCAAACAATCTTGGATGTATAGACAAATAACTATTTTTTTATAAACATATTATTCAGAGTAAAACGCAAAGTAGTATCCCGAGTTCCGATCTTCTATCTATGAAGATCTCAAATATTTTGTCTGATTACTCCTGAGATCACGTTTTTTAATAAAAAAAAATTTTCGACGTAAATCTAAATCCCTACAGCTAATCTACTTTCTTTAAATATTTAAATATTTAGTTTTTAATTATACGAGTAATGGTTCAAATTTCTCTATGGTTAATAATTCTTCTGGTTCTTTTTTGAATATCTTCTTAATATATTTTTTTTAATTTTAAGTGAGCCTACAAGCAACAGTAATGGGTGTGGGGTCAGATTCCGTAGTGAAGTATTGGCTGCCTTCGATGACCACAGTTCATGTGTTTGGAGAGTTTCGTGGAACGTCACTGGAACGTTACTCGCTTCATCAGGGGATGACTGCTGCGTACGACTCTGGAAAAGTTAGTGTTTATATGGACTTACTTACTCGACTAACGAACGAAATAACCTATCTCAATCCATAATTCACAATCTGAGATAGGAATCTTAATCGAAATGTTGTAACAAGTGAGCCAATAACCAATCGACGGATTGTAATAGCCATCTGTCGATACAAGCTATCCATGGTAGGTCGTATCGGTGTCTGTGGATAGACCTTTGTATGATAATGACAGTTGACGAATGCTCGATTTCAACAGTTAATTATTTTAACTTACACCAGTTTTTTTAAATACTGTTTGTTATGTTTTAAACATACACATGTATATTTTAATGTTATTCGTACGGTTATATTAACTTTATTTGGTTTACATTGATTATCAAACATGAGTGAAAACTCGGTAAAATGGAACGACAAAGAGCATTATATCCGTCGCCAAAAATGTATTGTCTTCGTAGGGTTTGATTATTGGGATGCAGATAGGAGATCGATCGACTGTCGCGGTCGGTCGTGGATTAATTATTGGGTTCGGGCGATAATGTCCTAGATGGGGCAGAGGGTATCACACACAGTGAGTCCCCATCGCGTTCGATCTCGAATTTCACCTCGCTCCAAGTCTTTCCGGGTCTCTTTGCGTCATCTACAACTGTACGGCGCCAGATTTGCCTGGGACGGTCACGCCTCCGCTTTCCTTACGGGTTCCAATCAAGTGACTGCATGGGGATATAGTTGGAATCTCTTCGGAATGTATGACCTATCCATTTCCACCTGCGTCGCTTGATCTAATCGGGGATTTCTCGGCAGCAAGGCGCTCGTTAGAGATCGTCTCGGGCCAGTAGATACCCAGAATAATTTGTATAAAATTATTATTTAAAAAGAAATAACAAAAAGTAAGACATTTTTATCAATAGAGATAAATACCATAACTACGTTTTTAAACTTATAGACATGGGCGATTTAACGCTAATTAAATTATTTATGTACTTATAAACACGTAAACAAACGTCAAGACTTTTAAATGTTATTTATAATTCTTTGATAACAAAAAAATTTTCTTCTTTATATATAAAAACTCTCATGTATAAACATGAATTGCTGTTCGATTGCGTCGCTTAAACTCGAGAATGGCTGGACCGATTTGGCTATTTATTGTATTCAAATATTTGTGGAAGTTTAGGGCAGGTTTAAACGGTGGGAAACATTGAACAGCTGAGAAATATTGTATGACTTCATCTTCATCATAGCTGCCAGATTTTTGTGCTTCATAACTGTAGTATAAAATCCGATCTCTTTGGTCTGTTTTAAAAATGTTGTATTAAGTTTTGACACAAATACAGGGTGGCCAAAAAGTCGTGGATCAAACGCAAATAGTGGATAGATGAGGTCATCAGCGGCAAAAAATTGTTCTAGGGGAGGTGTCTAAGGTCAACCCCTGCAGAGTTATGATTTATTTTGGTTTTTATACGAAAATTGACTTTTTTTTTACTAATTCTTATTGAAATTCGAAAAAATTTACCTCCTGTATCCTTTTCATAATATTCACTAAATTGGTACTGATGAGTTCTTGCGTTAGACATACTATTTATAGTTGTAGTAATATTCTTAAAAAACGCAAAATAAATTATAACTCTGCAGGGGTTGAGCTTACTTAGAGACCTCCCGTAGAACAATTTTTTGCAGCTGATGGCCTCATCTATCCCCTATTTGCGTTTAATCCACGACTTTTTGGCCACCCTGTATATGTAGGTGTTACGAAGTTCACCGGTCATCTATATTATATTTAAATCAACAAACTCCATGTATTATGATTAGACAGGAGAAGACATTTTACAGAGATAATAAACTGTGTAAGTCTTGAAAGATTTGTGTGTAAAGTATGTAAATGAAATAAAAAAATGGCTCTATTAAAACCTTTTAAACCCCTCCGCAGTGCAATACCTCAACCAATGGCGGTGTTGCGCCGTATTTAAGAACGAGTCGAGCGGGAACGAATCCCCGGCGAGGACGCGACCTCGCACCACGTACACACGTCTTGCCGCCATCACAAACCCTACGCATATGCCGCATCACTGACATATTGAGGTAATATAATGATAATTAGGCCTCATCCATTTATCTCTACAAAAGATACACATACTTTTTTACACAAATAATAATATTTTTGAAGTTATACTTCTTTAGGCGCGGTATGAAAAATTGATGAGAGTGAAATTTTACGATGCGCGCGCACCGTGACACAAAATTCAGTATGGGCGCCGAGCGTGCGCGAGCGTTATGGGAATAAGACAATCTACTTGTAGTACCTTTTAAACAAATAAAGCAGTTTTAATTATTTTTTCAAAGAAATTTAGCATTGCTTTTTCACAAAGACCTATTTATACTTAGTTAAAAGGTTATGAAACATAAATAGTTATTCAATTGAATTAATAATATTATATAATAATAATTTGTATTATTAATATTAATTAATCATTGAATAATATACTAAATATTAAATATTGTTAAATTATTAACGCTTAATATTGATTATTATTTAATATATAAAAAAATAAAGAAAGCCAAAGAAGTATAACTTCTTACGCGCGTACATAAGTACACGCACCATTTTTTTTTAATAATTTTTCAAGGACCTCCTAAGTATAGGCCTCCTCCAACTGGCTCCATCTCTGTTGAGCAGGTGTCTCCCAATCTTCCCCACCAACTATAAGCTAGTCAGCCTACCGTGCAAGAGGGTGACCTTTTTTTTTCTTTGTGGCCCTTTCCACCTTGTTACCCTGTTTGTCCATCTGCCATTGTTAAGTTCTTTTTGCAATTAATCAATAATGTTAGTTTTCTTTCTTAATTCTGTACTTATCTTGTTTTTGTATTGAGGTAATATATAATAATTTCAATAAGATGTATTATTTTTAGTTATCTAAATCATTATCGGCAAGTAAATGTAAGAATTTCTCGTAAGTGTTTCTCTAGAATTCGTGAAATCGTCACTGTAAGGTACTAGCTTAATAGACCAGTCATTATAGACATTCGAAATCGAAAATTTGATAATAATTCCAAAAGTTTTCAAACTTCGGTCAAGTGAATGGTACATTGGGACGACAATAAATCTCATTTTGCAACCTTGTCCGCAGTCCGGTACATTGTTAAAATTGCAATTAAATTAATTTTTGCTGTATGGTCGTGAAAAAAATTCCAAAAGTTCTCCAAACTTGGGGAAGTTTTCGATATAATATTTCATATCACGTATAAAATTTGCAACCAACCTAAGTGTACGGAACATTTTTTGTTATTTATTTTATTTTCGATATATCTGTCAAATTTGCAGAACTTTTGGAACGTTTTCCTTTAGTTTAATAAAGAAAAACATTAATTTTTAATAACAAAAAATGTTCCGTACACTTAAATTGGTTGCAAATTTGACACGTGATGTAAAATAATATATTTAACACCACTCCAACTTTGCAGAACTTTTGGAATTTTGGTCTCAAGAACTGAGCAAATTATCATTTATTGCATTTTTAACAATGTTCCGGACCGCAGAGCAGGTTGCAAAATTTTATAGTTTGTTTTAATACCACTCCCGACCTTACATCAAAATTTGAAAACTTTTGGAATTATAATGAATTAATTGTCTTGACTGACTGGACTATAAACTGATAACTTGCATACTTGATTGACATCTTAAGTGAGATTTAGAATAGAACTTAGTACATACATCCGACTCCCATACGTCAAAAATTTATTGGATTTTGACATGGGTAGCGTTCAAGTATTACGTCACGCAATTTTTGGAGATTATTGACCCTCCCCCCCGTTACGCGCCGTAACGTTTTTCTGTACCCAATAATAAAACGTTTCGTGACCACCCAGTGACTCTTTATACCTAAAAGTTACCATTATGTGTGTAAAGTACTGGAAAGTCGAAAATAATATTACAAAAACGCGTAATTTAATCCCCGCCCCGCATCGTAACGTTTTACAAGAGGAAAAAAATCGTGACGTAATACTTGAACGCTCCCATAGTCAAAATGAGAGTGACAGAGTCAAGTCTTGCTTCTGAATTTTACCCTAAGATCGTGAAGGAAGCCTAAGATTCTTCATAGACAAATTTACTACGGATTTAGATCTCTTAATTATAGTACTCTTTCGTCTCTTTCCCTCAAATTGTGTTTACGCTGTAATGAAAAGAGAGAAGTACTTTCGGCTAAAGCAATAAGACGTATTTATGAATGAAAGTATATCGTATTCTTCGTGGTCTTGTCCATTTACTTCTCCATGAAAGCATATTGCAAGCCTGTAATATTGGAACAATAAGAAGTCAATATTATTTAGATATGATTATAATTTCGCAATTTTCTCTCGGTATTTATGTATTGCCTTTATAAATTTAGTTACATTAATGATTTTATTCATGAAAGTACTGAGCAATATTTAATAGCTGGTTTTTGGTTAACTTTTATACTATTTTTATGAATAACCAGAGACGACAGTTAGCGCGAACAATGGTTCCCGTATGTCAAAATCCAACTTCGCTTTAGTCTATGAATCTTACTACTACTACTTCTGTGTGCTAAAATTTTATTGGATTTAGTGGGTTCGCGCTAATTCTCGACTCAATCATAGAAACGAATTCCAGAATACATAATCCTAGTTTAAACTTTTATATTTATTTTACAAAAAACATAAAATATTGATTTGAAAGATTTGAAATAAAATCTTACAAAATAAGTACATCGAAAAGTCTATCTAAAAATTATTTAATAGGCGCGGTGCGGCGTAGTCGTTGTGTTTCCTTCGCTATGGGCCGCGAGTACCAGCCGACCTGAAAAAATAAATACATTTTCAAAAATATTCTGTTATAAAAATTCTTATTTATTTATAAGTAATTTTACAGATACACTTTGGAAACGAAACAGATAACTAAGTCAAATTAAGTAGGTACATTAATAGATAAAAAAAATACTGAAATTAAACATTTAAACTACAACTTCATATTTTAAAGAAAAAAGAAATTGTTACTACTGCTAAATAAAGTCAGTCTTTTCGCTTCCTAAAATATCTCCTCACGCCCTCTTTGATAAGGTGGAAAATGTCTACATCTTCATAAATTGTATTGTAGTTAGCTTAAACCCGAAACATTGGCGAATTACGCTCATAATTCGTGTTTGTAGGAGGCACATGGAGAACTATTCTTAAAGAAAAATAATGACAGCAAAAAGAATAGCGTATAAAAATAATAAATCTTGCTGACTCCGCCGACATTCCAATGAATCTAAATTAAAATATTTGTAAGAATCTGCATACCAACTGAAATATTGGTACTATTTAAAACTAAGGAATTTCACAAACTTTTTTTGTATTTTTTCTACAGCTATTTATTTTTTATTTGAGCTAGTGGTTTCAGCGTGCGACTCTCATCTCTGAGGTCGTAAGTTCGATCCCCGGCTGTGCACCAATGGACTTTCCTTCTATGTGCGCATTTAACATTCGCTCGAACGGTGAAGGAAAACGTCGTGAGGAAACCGCCTTGCCTAAGACCCAAAAAGTCGATGGCGTGTGTCAGGCACAGGAGGCTGATCACCTACTTGCCTATTAGATACAGAACTCTAAGCCCAGACCTAAAATTGCGCCACTGATTTTTTTTATATTACTTATTCATCAGTTTATGGTCCGTATTCCACACGTGACCGGTGTTGGTCTAATGGTAAGGCGCTAATATTGACCGAGAGCCGTCTCAACCTGGTCCTAGTGGTGTGAGGGTGAGACTTTTCAATGTAGCAACGCTCGTATGGTGAAGGACTTGACTAGTCCCTCTTATCCATAAGGCATAACAATATTTTCCTAATACCTCTAACCATTAAAATGAAAATAAAACACTTACAGGCATAGCTCTTTCGCTCTTGCAGTGACTATTGTTGGATGATGAGTGCGGGCTCACAATGTTTCTAAAAGAAAATAAAAAAGATGCAGAAAACACGCTACGGGTTTTAATTAATGGTTTTATTTTTTTAATATTTTATTACCAGAAACTTCGCTGATCATCTACTGGCTCGCTAGAACCGATGGGATATATCCGAGTATCGCGAGATTCGGCACTAGATACTTTCTTATGAGTTTCTTATAGAACGTGGATCAATGTTACAACCGTATCGGTTACCATGATTACCGTTTATTTTCGAAAATGATGAGTAAGAATGTCATTAAAGAAACTCACCCCAATGACGCTCTTTTGATTGTAGTCGCATTACTTTGTAGTAATATTCGAGGTGCTTGCGTTCTTGATGCACCACTTGCACGCCAGCTGTCAAATTATGTCAATTGCACTAATTCAATGGTAATGTTATTACCTAACCTGATACTACAGCAAACAGAATAGTGATTATGCGTGCATCAGCCTAGGTGGGTTCGAAAGCCGAAGTTGATTTTCCGTTTATGTTAGCTTGATATAGCCGGGAGGAAACTAGCATGTTTTAGACCCAAAAATCAACGTCGTGTGACATAAAAACTTCGTACAAAGTTTTGACCATACTCTAGGTTCTAAAAACTGTTTTTAGATACATGAAGCACTCGTCTTCCAACAACAACTAGTAACATATTTAAGAATTGTATTTGCATTGCCTTTGAAAAATAATACTTAAATTCAAAAATACCTTGGCAACCCATCTCCACCACGTCTGCAGAAATCGCTCCTGTGCACATCACTAGCTTTGTTCGGACAACTGCTGAGTCTTAATGGTTCCTCTAGCTGGGTCTTCCTCACGGGAGGTTTAAGCTTTGCTTTCTTTTCATTCACATCTGGATTCGAATACTCCTTAATGCTGGGTAGACGACTGTCCAGGCCATCACCGTTTTCGTACACCTTGAAGACTGGTCTCCGCATTGCATAATAGCTCAACTGCTTCGATTTGCTTTTGATCTCGTCGCTGATCTTCTCTACGGCTTCGGCTGTTGAATTTCCCGGCTTCGGAGTTGGTTTTGGAACTGGACGGTATTTCTGCAAATTTGACACCACCTGGGAGTGCAGAGACAGTGTAGAAAAACTTGGCTCCTTAAGCTCGTATTTGGCGCGATATTCTGGCGGTGATGCAGGACGTGGTTCCGTTGTGTTTGAAGACCAGAGGAGATCAAGCCCGGAGGCGGCCTGCATTTGATGTAAATGCGTCTTTATATTGTACAACCCAGCGGTTGAACCAAATGGTTCGGCCTTAATCTGAGCGACGATGTCCAGAAAATTCTGCGCGCTAAGTTCGGCGATTTGTCTGTATATCTGGAACATAGAGGAATTATTAAATGTTAAAGAGTGTTTATTAATCAACAACAAACTGTCACTCGACTGTTACAGCCTTTATATAAATAAGTATTATATATTTTCAATCAGGGGCCGTTCAAGTATTACGTAAGCACTATAGGGGCAGAGGGGTCTTTGATTTTCATATTTGCTGATTATTACGTCAACAGTATTATTTACTTTTTTAGACATACTACACATTGTCTATGCTAAAAAACGAAATGCAGTTTCGGGGATTCCTACAAAAAATTAATATGTTTAGGTACTATTATTTTTGAGAGCTTTGCGAAATTTTGCTTACAAGATGGGTGGGGAGATAAATTCCAGTAAATCTGCTTACGTAATACTTGAACGGCCCCTGAGGCTGATCATCCTCAGAATTGATAACCTTACTCGCCCGTAGAGACAAATTCTATAATAAAACTAGCTGACCGGGCAAACGTTGTTTTTCCATGTATATTATTTCTAGGAAACATTTCTTTAGTTCAATAAAAATAACTATCTACTTTAATAAAAAATAGGGGTTGATCACAGAGGAGTGAAAATTAGGGGTTGTATGTATTTTTGTATGCTGTATCATAAAAATATAAAAATAAAAAATTTAGTCTTAAAAATAAATATAAAATGTTTTGGGGTGGACACCCCTAATACTTAGGGGGTTGAAAGATATAGTAGCAGATTCTCAGACTTACTGAATATGCATAAAAATGTTTCGTAAAAATCGGTCGAGCCCTTTCGGAGGTATATATATATATAGAGATAATAAGAAATTACAATGGATAATTAAACCAGAGCTAAACCACCCAAAAACCCGTAAGGATAATATGTTAATCACCTCTCTATTAACTTTGGAATCGGGCGGCGGTAAAGGGTGTGTCTTCATTCGCATGCCAGGCCGCTTCACCCATCTGTGCCGCGCGGCCTCTTCAATCTTCATGCGAAGCTCTACTTTGGGCTCAAGTAGTTGTTGTATGAACATCTTGCATTCTGAAATATCAGATAATTTAGGTAAAATTCTAACAGCATTACGTAATTTTTTTCGAGATGACAAAAACCAGTTGACCATAACGTACCGACCCGAGCGGTAACACAAGTTCGGCTCTTTACATCGAGAGAAAACAACGTAGGTATATGGCGAGAGAACATTGAGGTGTTGCTACCGCGGCTAATAAATGGACTATCCAGTCAGTTATTAGATAGCCTAACGTTAACCAACATAAAAAGTTAATTGAAAAACTATTTCGATATGCATTTGTCGCGTTCCTAAACATAAAACAAGACTGCTATAGCTACATTTATACAAACCACAGCGGTTTTCTAATTAAAAAAATTATGATTTTATTATATTCTGTAGAATAAATAAATAAATAAAAAATATTAAATAATAATACAAGTTGTGTAAAAGAAAGCTCACAATGAAACCGACGAATATGGCACACGGCACCATCTTGTATTACACCGCGGTTAATCCCCGTAAACATATATTTCTATTTAGTGATGTAACTAATATAGCACAATAAAAATTTATTTTTGTTTCAGAAAAACACGTATCAAACGCTGTGATTGTTCAAAAACAGTGCGGAAGTGGTTTATTGTATGAAGAACTATTTGTGTAATTAAGGTTTTTGTAATTATAATCGTTATGCTTTAAAATCTGTGTTTTAATAACCCCGTAATCTAAATTCGTACTTTAAACCTTTTATTATTACTACAAGCAACAAATCTTAACGCCTATTGAAGACGCAGAAGTAAGCGAATGTTGCTTACGATGCGTTTCGAAATAGTTTAATAGACAATTCAATGTAGTCACATAAATTTTGTTTTGTATATATTGATAATGACATTGTTTTAAATATAACCACACCACACTGACCGTGACAAGCATTAGACACGTCAGCGGTTTTCTATAATTAATATGTATGATTGGAACGAATAAAATACTGGACCGATAAATTCTTTAATAATATGCGCTTTATTTATTTCCAAAATATAAAGAATTTTAAGCCGACAGGCCGCTAGTTTGTGAAACTTTTGTTAAGCAAATATGTACTAACTTTAGTCATCTTCATAAATTCAATACATTTGCAGGCCTATAAGGGTCATAACTCATAAGTTTCGGCACAAAACGTGGCCAGATGTTGAAATTAAAAATCTGCGCGCATAATTTTTAGTAAAAAAAACTCAATACCTGTAGACACACACGCAAGCGCATTCCTCTGTTTCCTGGTAAACCCTCTTGCTATAGCAGCCCTTAGTTGTGGTCGAGAGTGGCCTTCTGTCGCCTGTTTGCTTCCTTCTAAACACGCGAAAGGCAGACCTCCAGTCACCATTCCATAAACTATCACTCCGCTAAAACAAACCAGCTGGTTAGTGAACACTTTAAAGAAATAAAATATTAAAATTCACTAAATAAGAGCGGTCTACGCGAATTTAAAAAAAATCCATGTAACCAATGAATTCAATAATCAGTGATTTTGAGGATTGCAAAGTTCTGCAATTAGTTTAATAAAATTATGTATGCTACTTTATTTTTATAACTCCAGTGCCTATTAGAAATCGTAGTCCTTTGTTTGTCTAAATTTTTTAAATTGCAATAAGGTTTTTCTATACCATGCCATCTATTTCTATGCCACTAAGCATGATCAACTACTAGAATCAAAAAAAAAATATATATATTCCCAATGATGATAGGATTCTTTGCATCAACATTAAGATATTGTATTATACAACATACCCAGTCGAACTACATAATGTGAATTAAAGTTTGTCCCATATTTGTTACCATGGTAGGTACATGTTTCCATTAAAAAGTACAAATGCTTTAGATCGCGTTCGTTAATAACGCCTGTCAAGTTTCACTCCTGTTTTAGACACTATCGAACTTGCTATAGGTACTTCATACATAGTTGAAATGTTTGTTCAGATTAATAATAATAGGTTCTAACATGCTCCACAAATCAACTTCGGGTCCATATTTCCGCCCATCCACAAACAACTCGGGCGCTGCGTATTCTAGTGATCCGCATGGCGTACGGAGCGCTCCACCCGCACTCCATACATTAGAAAGCCCGAAATCTATAAGAATTATAAATAATGTAAACAAATTAATTCAGGAACTAGGTACTCGTATAAACAATCGATTTGTTTGTATATAAATGGTGAACGCTTTGAACCTGCTCAAAAAGGAAAAATTTTAAAATATAAATTTTACGATTAAGGCTCAAAGAATGTTTCCTTATTTGCTTAAATATTTAAAACTTTGTCCACATTTAAACAATGCGACCAAAAGCTCTACCGATAAACCAGAAACATATTCCATTGCTACTGTGTTTAGGTCGCAAAGGATGCGGTGAAAAAGAACAAAAGCCACGGCAAGCAAGAAATTAGGAAACAACATACACTTGTACGCTGTATAAAAATGTAATCAGAACAGGTTAAAATATATTTTGCACCTTGCTAATGTACCACTTAGGTAGGCTATCAGGACTAAAAAAATAGTTCTACCACATTTCATAGTCAAAGCAATATTCATAAATATATTTAAAAACATTGTCTATTATGTGCATGCACAAAACTCGTGTGTATACTTACCAACAATTTTTATGAACTGCTTAGTACTATCTAACATTATGTTCTCCATCTTCAGATCTCTGTAAGTTAATTGACGTTTAGCTAACGTATTGAGTTCAGTAAGAATAACCTATACACTACTTGTAACTTGTACTTGACTGTGAACTAAAAAAAATCGGAATCATTTGATCAAAATCCGTATAGAAGCTTAAATTTAACTAAATATTGGACGCTTTAGTCTGTTAAACATTATAAAAACAGTTCCGCGCTTAGCTACTAGACGTGCCATAATTTTTCATACAAATACTTATTTCACAACATCATATGAAAACTTTGAATTTTTCCTTAAAAAATCAAGGTTTAGACTTAGCTCTAAGTATGACTCTCGTATGTCAAAAACGTATTGAGTTTGACATACCAGAAAGAACTTCACCCTAAAGGCCCTTTAGATGGAGTTTCTCGCACGTTTTGGCGTGAGAAATTGTACGCGCCTATCACCAGCAATAATCGCCATAGCATTATCGTATCAAAATGTTAACATACAGACAAGAACTAAATTCTCACCTATTATGATTATGTCATACGAGAATAATCAGTGATTTGCCGCTAAGCGAGAAAAATGAGACAAAAATCCTTTTTATTTTGCCGCTGCCGATAATATTTAGTTAATTGAACTTTTTTGAAGTTACTAGTGTTTGTGGAACACGGAAAAAATAAATTATAAAAAACCCATTTTTTTATGCACTACACTCATGGTAACAACTGCCACAAAACCTCGAAATACTATTGCTTTTCAAATTCTGTTTACACGGACCCAATGAATTTTCCATTGCGAGGAAATTATCGCCAAAGTGGAAGAGCAATTGGTGTGAATGTTTAGACGAAGCAACTTTTTTATATTCTTTCGATAATCGTACCTTCGAGACGAGAAACTCTCTCCATCTAAATGGGCCTTAGGACATGCTAGTTTCCTCACTATGGTGTTCCTTCACCGTATGACCAAATATTAAATGCATTCAAAGAAAAATCTATTATACACCTGGGGTTCCAAGGTGCGACCACAGAGTTACAAATCGCGAAACTGTTCATACGATGTTAACCTTTAGATATGTATTTTAAGAAGGAACAGAATTACTATTACCGATGCACGACCCCTCTAGAATGCATGTGACGTACAGCTGAAACCAACTGAGCGGCTAACGCTTTTGCCCGAGATTCAGGTAGGCCACGCGCTGAACCTCGGGCAGCCAGGACATAGGAACAAAGATCACCGCCTGCCGCCGCCTCCATCACCACGTAAAGTCGTGGCCCATGCTAGTAAATAAATAGTGAAAATTTACCCCTTGACTGTACGGTGAAAGTCAGTAGAGTAATGTATTTTTTTTATCGGGACATAATATAGTACTGATACTTGTAAATTTATGCATTTGGTAAGTACTAGGGATTTTGTTAATATTTCATTTTTTTATAGGAAAAACTAAATTCTGGTGGGATTCTCAGTTAAGCCGAATTCTTTGACAATCATCAATCATGCGGACGATACGTATACTACTAGTTATACGTCTAATTGTAAACCTTCTTCTCTGGGTTATTTTAAATTGGGTAAAAAGTCAATCTTTGGTAACCATCATAGTCTCGTATAGGGCAGCTATGCAGGGATGCCGCAACTTTGCCATCACTCGGGGCTCGCGGTGTAAGTTGCGTCTTGCATAGTCCTCTTTGATGCAGGTCAAGTCTATCACTTTAATCGCCACCTATTAAATCAATACTCTACTTTAAATATATATTACGTCCGACCGGCTTTTTATTATATATTAGTACAAACACACTATAAATAGGTCTGGTTAGAATTATTGGAGATCATCATCCTACGGTATCTTTTTGGTGTAAAAGTATCCACATGGGTCACGAGCTGAGTGTCTCATCAGTCTCATCAAATGATGGATTAGTAAGAAATACAAGTCAATGAATGTAGAACCTTTTTGCCGATAATCCTATGCGTCGCTTCTTCTACTTTTGCAAAGTGGCCTTTCCCGAAAACTTTACCCGTCATCAAATAATTGCCGACGCTGTACACTTGACCTTTCTTTGCCAGTGCCATTGCTAGTTTCTAAATCTTATGGGCATTATGTTGGCGCGAATTTTACAAAATATTTTATATACAACGTTGACCGTCATGCACGCTTGTCATGTCATTGGCAATCGTTTGTTTGCTCCCTTGAAATTGGAACGATGTCTTTGTGACATTTGTTATTCGCCAGTTCATGATTGTTCTAAATACATTGTTATGCAAGAGTTGTACGTCTACTGTACTATGATCGTGTATTAAAACCGTAATGATATATTTATTAGGGCGTTAACATATGATGATATAATAATAATAATAATTGGGATACCATACTAAAAAGGGACGCTCTTTTTTTGAAATGTGTGCTTGATTGTTTTAACTCTTAACGTTTGCAGTACTACTGAGCCGAGTTCATAAGAAAGCATCTTTAACTACCTACATTTCAAGGAGTTTGGAAACTGTTTTAATAAGGAAAAAACTTTACTTCTTTCACTTGTACAGTGAAGGTAAACAACGGCTCAATTTATCGCCACTGGATTATTCTTTTTATATAGTGTATAATTACTGAATCTCCATAAAACATCCAAACATCTGTTTACTTCATGAAAAACTTTCCCCGATATTTTCCCATAGCACCAGTTGCGTAGCTAGAATGTTAAGATGACTATTTGGTTTCAACATGTGTTCTTTATTTCCTTCTTTGAAATTTATTAGTATTTTACGTATGAACCAGAAAGCCATCAATCATATCATACTGATAATTTTGACTGGACTCGTTGTTAAATATTTGTTAGAATTAAATCAAATGAAATCAAAATAAAATTTATTCATATGTAATGAAGAAGAAAGAAGATATGATAGAAGCTTATGATATGGGTGCAGGTAAGGACCTCCTCGTTACATAGTAAAGCAGTTTATGATTGTAATCATGTAAGTAATAAATAAATATGAAAACCGAACGTTTCATCTCTATCCACAAGGCGCGATGAAATGTGGTCATGCATTTACACTACTGTGGAATTGCGTGGGAATACCACGCAAAAAAGTGGGGAAAACGTAACAGAATTTCCTACTGTCCCAGATGGTTAAAGGATACATTTATATGATTAAAGTACTTTTTTTCGTCTATACTGAAGTTAACGCTTGCCGTATAATTTATTTATTACAGCTGACAGAAATTTTCTTGTTTTAAAAAATTTAAGTATGGCCATTAAAACAATATTGTTGGCTTTAAGGGCCTTGGCAGCTCAGCCCGGGCTGTTTTGGCAAGTGAAGCACTGCCGGAAAATGGGTATTTTCCACGTCAAGTGCTCCACCAGTGAGACTCGGGTAACGGCCTGGACCATCTTGGGTGGGACCGAAGGTCCCAGTAGTCAAAGTCCTTATATCTCCTTAGCACTCATCCTAACTTCATTACCGCGTAGTAGTAGTAGATCGTAGATATCGCTATATATATTAGGTAATATCCTTAAAAGTATCACTTTTTAAGGGACTATTTCTCTACATAGGTAAGACACCTCAACCAACTAGTACCTGCGTAAAATACGTGGTGTAAAAAGCGTTTGGGTCGCTCAAAAATAATATCTAAAGCAAAAAATCATAAACTCTAAATTGTAAAAACGAATTAAAAACCCCTAAACAGGAGGTTTTTCTGACTTCACATCAAACTGCCAGAATTAACCTTGGAGAAGTGCATATTATTGTATTTATAATCTATGTTTAATGCGGTCAGTACTAGACAGGTGGCAACAATCTGTGGTAGCAATAGACGGTTCCTTAAGATTTCTGGCGGGAACCTTGAAAAAGCGCGGTTGACTTTAAACTTTAATTTTAATTTTTTTCTATAAATAGTGATTTTTTTATAGTTAAAGTGAATTTAAATATTGCTATTAGCTGCTGAAAAGCACAATAGCAATGGAGGTAAACGAGGGGGGCGGGTCTCACCCGCCCGCCTCAATAAAACGGCCAAGGCCTACGGATGAAGGAGGAGGCGTAGGCGCTGGACGATCGGACTGCGGCGATGAGCGAGATGCGTATCTGCCCTATTACAAACCGAACTATAAAAGACTTTACCCGGAAAACTCAACCAACACAGACTTTAAAGTGTATGTAGAATCCACAAACGACGATAGATTGGGCAACAAGAGCCCTATATATTTAAATCATATTTTCGCAATGGACATAAAAGGTGTGACGGGCATTCAGAGGGTGAATGCCAATAAAATCGCAGTATTATTCAAGCAGTATAATACGGCAAATAATTTTATTAACAATACCACTTTTCTGACAAAATATGACATGAAGGCGTTCATACCGGCAGCGCAAATTGAAAAAACAGGCATAATTAGATTTGTTCCAGCGAACATCTCTAACAAAGAACTATATACTAGACTTTCTTCAATATATGAAATAGTGGCAATAAGAAGGTTTTCAAAGAAGGTAGGACAAGAGCGCATTGCATTGCAAACTGTAAGCATCACTTTCTTATCTTATGTACTGCCTAATAATGTACAATACGATCTATTCTCGTACAGAGTTTTTGAATACATTCCACCTTTACTACAGTGCTATAGGTGTTTTAAATTCAATCATTCAGCTAAGATTTGTAATGGGAAACAAAGATGTAGTATTTGCGGAGGTGAACACTTGTATAAGCAATGTGATAAACCAACTGAGATCAGCTGCATAAATTGCAGTGGGCCTCATCTTGCGATTTCTAGATTATGTCCTATCAAAATAAAGAAGATTAGTGAAAAGAAAAGCAACATATCTTATGCAAGTGTTGCCTTAACAAAACAAGTTACCACCAATGAAACAGATTTCCCTCCACTCCCACCACCAAAACCACAACTTGTAAATAGTAATGTTATTGTAAATAAGTCTGTAAATATCTCTGCAAATAAGTCAGATGTAAATAAAGGTAAAATAGTCCCTTCTAAGGACCTTAAAAATCTAATAATTTCCAACAACGATGTACTTATGGCCCTAGTGCAGACGTTGGTGGAATTAGCCAATAAAGATGACAGTACACCTACTAATATGAAATCTATAAAAGATGCATTATTAAAAAATTTAACATAATGGATTGTGTGGGGCCTAGTTCTACACAATCCAAGCTACGTATTGTTCAGTTTAATATTCAAAGTGCAAATAGTAAAAAACCTTTATTAATACAATTTTTAAAACAACAAAATATTGATATTTGCCTTCTAAATGAGACATGGTTTAAAGATAATAATTTTAAAATACCAGGATATAATATTTACAACAAAAATTCAAACAATGCACATAATGGAGTTGCAATACTAATAAAACCATATCTTAAGTATAATATATTAAATACTAGATTTTATGAAGATATACAAACAGTTGCTGTATCTGTATCAACTGGACATAGTAGTCTAACAATTCTCTGTATATACTGTCCACCTTCAAGTGGGCGTATACGATTTAATAGACTCCGTTACATTATTAAAGATCTACCAAAACCCATATTTATGAGTGGTGACTTTAATGCTCATCATATTGCATTTGGTTGTCAGTCAACTAAAGGTAGAGGTCAGGAGTTATTTAATTTAATTGATGACTTAGATTTGTGTATTTTAAATGATGGTAGACCTACAACCTTAAATCGCCCTAGACAAAATGCTTCTGCCATTGATGTAAGCTTCATCAGTGGTAGCCTCGCACCACTATGTGAATGGTCTGTACATGATGATACAATGGGAAGCTACCATTATCCAACAATAACAGAGATTTCATTAGATATAGATAAATATCATCTCAATTCCCCTGTAGATAGGTTTATATATAAAAAAGCTGACTGGGAAACATACACAGATCTTTCAAAAACAATGTTTAATGATTTGATACTTCAATCACATGATCCTATTTCAACATATAATAATTTCTGTTCTCATTTAGATACTCTTAAAGAAATGTCAATTCCAAAGCTCACTAAAACAAACACTTTCATAAGCAGACCACCATCTCCTTGGTGGAATTGTATATGTGAACAAAGTGTTATTGCTTCATATAATGCACTAAAACTATATAGAAAAGAACCTACTATTGAAAATTATATTAATTACAAAAGAAAGGATGCCAAGAAAAAGAGAACAATTTCAGAACAGAAAAAAATTGGATGGAATAACTTATGTAACACTTTTAATAGAAATACTCACATAAGTAAAATTTGGAATTTATTAAAAATGTTTAAAGGCATAAGACCTAAGAATAAATCATATACAGATGTGTTTATATCTCCACTCTTGGATAAATTATCAGATAACAGCAACTTAATTGAAGTAGATCAACTGAACATTGTTTTTGAAATCAACAATAATAACCCAAATTCAAAATTTTTACTGGATCCATTTTCATGGTCTGAATTTTTAACAAGTTTGCACTCTAGACAAAATACAACTCCTGGCTTAGATGATTATCCTTACATTGTAATTAAAAACTTAGATGTTTCTGCCCAAAAGTTGTTTCTTAACATCCTCAATTTGCTTTGGAGTAATAAATCTATTCCACAGTCATGGAAAACACAATGTGTTGTCCCAATACTTAAGCCCGACAAATGTCCTGAGTTTGCTAGTTCTTATAGACCAATTTCCTTGTCATCCTGTCTTGGTAAAATATTTGAAAATATGGTGAAAGTCCGTCTCGATTGGTATGTTGAATCTAAGTGTTTCATTCCACATATACAATATGGCTTCCGTAGAGGGCGTAGTAGTGCAGACAGTTTCACCTCTTTAATCTCTGACCTGAAAAATGCAAAACATAGAAAATTAAACACAGTTTGCGTATTCCTAGACGTTCAAAGTGCTTTTGACAGTGTTGATCCTGGTATACTAGTTCAAATCATGTCTAGGTTGGGTGTGCCCGGGCACTTATGTAAGTGGATTTTTAATTTTTTGAACAACAGAACAATCTATGCTAGGCATAACAATATTCTATATGGACCCAAATGTGCCTCGAGAGGTACAATGCAGGGTGCCACACTATCTCCATTACTGTACAATATATACACAAGTGAAATTTGTAAATATGTAAATAATAGGAATGTAAATATTTTACAATTTGCTGATGACATTGTATTATACAGTAGTAATTACAACTTGGAGATTGCAATAGATAATATGAACAAATCCTTATTTCAACTATTACAATATTATAATTATCGTTTACATTTAAAAATTAACCCATCTAAAAGTAGTGTTATGTTTTTTGGCAATGAAGCCTCAAATTCAAATATTATTTACAATAATGAAATTATAAATAGAGTCACTTCAAAGAAATTTTTAGGAATAATACTAGACCCAAAACTAACTTTTGAAGAACATATTAAATATATATCCAAAAATGCTCACAGAGGACTAAATGTTATCAGATCACTTTGTGGTGTAACATGGGGTGCAGACCCTAAAATATTGTCAATATTGTATAAAAGTATTGTTAGAAGTCACTTAGATTATAGCTCACTCGCTTATATGAATAGTTCTCATGTAAATAAGTTGGACATATTGCAGAATAAGGCTTTAAGAATAATATCTGGTGCTATTTGCTCAACTCCCATAAGGGCCATGGAAGTTGAGACAAAAGTGATGCCTTTGATTTTGAGGCGAATCTTACTTGCTGAAAGATACTGTCTCAAATTAATAGCATCAAACAACACTCAAGTAATAAACAAAATTGTACCTTATATAGATAGATCCCCAAGAAGACCATTAACAACAGCACAAGGTCTAATATGTGGTAATTCTCCAACAATGTCCGATATATTTCTGGAAATAGACAATAGTTTTTCTAAAGTTAGAAAACAGTGCCCATGGCCATGTTACTCTTTCTCTTATCAGTGTATTTCACATCCAATTAATGTAGTCCAACAGACAATAAACAATAATTCGGAAATGCTTCAATTTTTGGAGGAAAATACAATGTACTATGTTATCTACACTGATGGGAGCAAAGCAAGTGATTATGTACATGCTGCTCTATATGATCCACAAGCAAAATTTTCTTCAAGTTTTATTCTGCATGAACCCTGCTCTATATTTACGGCAGAGGCATATGCAGTGTATCAGGCATTAATGCGTATTCGCGAAATCAATAATATTAAATATTTTTTAATAATTTCTGATTCCTTGAGTTTGATAACAGCTTTAACTACCCTTACAGTTAAATTCAAGTCTAATTATATCCTTTACTTCATTAAACAAATAATTCAACAATATCACAATAACAATGTTCAAATTTTCTTTCTATGGGTACCTTCCCACAAAGGTATCTCTGGCAATGAAATGGCTGATAAAACTGCATATGAAGGAGTTAATGCTGTTGACGTTAGAAATACAATGAATGTTCCTATGTCCGATTACTTGCAATGTATTGACCAGAATATTCAAAATTTGTGGTTAGAAATGTGGAAGAAAGATCAAGATACGAAAGGAAAATGGTATGGAAGCATACAAGTAGACTTACCTGCAAGACCTTGGTATCATCGTATGCAAGATGCTCCTCGAGACTTTATTACTATCATAAATAGACTGCGTTTTGGTCATAATACTGCACCGTCACACCTTGCTCGACTCGGCATTATTGCGAATAAAACATGTTCACATTGTAATTCAAGTGATGGAACTGTGGAACACATTATCTTCGATTGTCAAAAATTTTTGATCGACAGACTAGTGTTTGCCAGTGAACTTAGTGATGTTGAAAATAAGTGTGATTTATTGTCCCGCCCGCCGCCTTTAAAACAATTGTTACAAGACGAACTTACTTATAAGCACATCTACAATTACATAAAAAATACAATAAAAACAATTTAATGGAATATGCTCATAGGCGTAACATTACGTCTATGAAAATTAAGAGTTGACCTAAAGGTTGTAAATGCCAGGTCATAAAATCCCAAAAAAAAAAAAAAAACGGTTCCTTAATAATGCTTTATTTACAAAATTATTATCAATGTTCAAAAAGTTCAAATTGATAAAGAACAGATAACTGCGTTAATAAATTGATTGGTGGTTTGGAAACTGGAAAGTAAAGTCTTGTATGTAGCAGGTGTTTTCTGTATCTTTGAATATTCTTTAAAATAACTTCATTTATCTACAGGAATATGAATTTAGAACCACTAAAGTTTGATACAATGGAAGTTAATACATCATTAGCTAAAGTAAGTATAAAGAACTATTTTTATTTATTCTATTGAATTTTTTTTAAATACATGCTACATTCAGTTTGTTCTTATAGTTTGAATTAATTATTTAATAATGCTGGTCATCGGTTAAACCAGTGCATTAAAAGGTGCCTGTGGACTATTCATATTTAACTTTGAAAGTGTTCTGGAGTTTCAAAATTAAGTTATTGAAAATGTGTTAATTATATGTACAAAATCATGTTAAATAATTAATTAGAAAAAACATGCTTTTCAGATTTTTTTTGAAGATCATCCTAATTTAGAGGAACAAGTCACCGAAACAGACTTAGAGAATGATACATATTTAAGAGGAGCTATAGAAGATTTACCTGATAAATTTAAAAAATTGGTTAAATTAATTGAAAAAAATACAGATCTGTTTTGCCAATTAGAATATTTAACAAGGAAATTTCCAGTGAAAACAACCAAGAATAATGATTTAAAGCTGTTGGTGAATTATTTAAATTACCATAGTATTTGTAATGAGCCAGTTACTGTTAGAAATATAATAAAGAGTAAGTAATGTTGTAATTTAATTACCTTTTTAGCTTAATTGGTAATCATTATAAGCGTTTTGTTTATCCTGTTTTATATAAGTATCTATATATTATATTTACAACATTGTTAGTCAAACTTTACAGCGGTCTGCCAATTTTTCATCATGGATACCTACTTAACAAATATAATCTAACCTAAAACTAATATAGTCTTTAACATTTAATACAGTCGATACCATTTTTGTTATTTCTAAGTTAAGATTATTTTTGGCTTTACATTCTAGCATTACTTTTACACTAAGTTGTAAGGTTTTTAGCAATTGAAACTACAGCATCAGTGAAATTCATGTAGATATTAACTTTTTATGTTCACATACTCTTATAGTAATTTTTTTTTCAATATTATTGCAATAACAATGACCACATACCAGTTACAGCAACATAGTAGACCGTCTACTCGCGTATGCTTCTTGTTAGTTAATTCTTTTAATCTTTGTGAGAAAGGTGAGTCTGTATTAAATTTTTTAAATAAATTTAACATACAATAAATATAAAATTAATGTTTGTTTCAGTTCCAACTATAACAATTTCTGACACAACACCATTAGTAAATTTGGGATTGATAGCAGATGTTTTTCTTGCGGAATTTAAAGAGGCAATACTCATATCAACGACAAGAAATGTTGCTGTTTGTACACTTTTTAACGAACTTTGTGAAGAAGCTGGGTAAAATAAAAACCATGATGTATATGAAATATTATATTCAACCCAAACCAAAACTCCATGTATCGTCCATAGATTTAACGTCATTCCCCCTAATGCGTCAAAATCACTCAGCTTTGGTTGGATTGGCTTAACTTCCATTCAATTATACACTGTACGTAGCATACACCCATCCCCAATAACGACAATTAAATAATGAAAAGTATTTTTTAATTTGCTGAAATTAGTTGGAATTGTGTGCTTTTGTCGCTTTATTGTCCTAGCCCGTAATAAACTGGACTGTCGGAATCATACATCCTGATCTTTTTAAGAAATCCGTTCTTTGCCTCAATATGGCAAGATATGAATAAAACAAATTAAAATATACAACAATTACTGGTGCAGTAAAAGGCTAAAATAACAGACTATAGGCAATAGCATTCAAATTTGTTTGTATTAAAACAGAATTGTTTTTTATGTATTTACTAATACTAGTCTGAAATTAACTTTTTCTTTTTCTTCTATCTCTTTAACGAAAACTCTTTGTATCGTCGATAATGCACAGTCCCTTGAGTGTTGTTATATAGAGTTTACACTGTACATATAATATAAAAAGTTATTCTCTTTGCTAACTACAGCTTGCCTTATTACTACTATTTCATTATTCCTTTAACAAAAGTTTAAGTAAAATCGTTTTTCAGATTATCTGTACTGCTAAAAATAAGGAGCCAGGATTCTGCTAGCGTATCCCATTTTGAAAAAGGTAATGTCATATTATTAATGAATAAATATCAGTTTGTCTCGCACATTTTGATGATTTCAGGGAACAATTAGGTTTCAATAAAATGCACTTCCCAAGTATAAGCTTCCAATAGGAATGCCACTGATTATATTTTTCTTGTATTGCAGATTGGGGAAGTTGTGTGGGAATCATTACCAGGCGATCAGACATAGAGTCGGCTGTAGATGTGTTCTTGAATGCTCCAATAATGGTAATTTTGTCAAAACTTATCACTTGACATAGGTACTCTGTCTTTTTATCGCTTCTAATAGCTGCTCGTCGCTTGTAAACTATACAGTATTATTTCTGTTCGTAACGGGCATTTACGCATACCCTTGTATGCGCCACCCCTTGTTTCCGGTAATGTAATACAGGCACTAACTATTTTAAATTTTTACTAGAGGAGTAATCACTATGACTAAAATCATACATATGAAAAGTAATTCACTTGGATTAAGAATCTTCATATCTATTAAGACATATCTATGTTACGAAGTTTGAATTTTATCTATTAACACAGGACTTAATTTCATGCTTTATATGCCCTTACGGAATAGGGATAGGGATCTATTTGCTTTGCTTCAAGGGGCATTATGCCCCTTTATATTATAATTATTCTTGTATAATGCAGAAAATTACAAACTATTTTTTTTACTCATGCTGTATTTCCCAGACTAACTGTAAACAATATCTTATTTTTCAGAATATCTGGGCTGTACAAATGATATATGTTGAAGAGAGTGCAATCGAACGCTTCAAACAGTTGATTGGTTCGAAAGCTATCCAAAAAACCGAAAAATTATCTCAGTTTTCTACTGATACATACCACTACAACAATAAAGTATACTTATTTGAATTTATCAAAGACACAGTCGCCCAAAGCACACCTTCACAAATGTATATTCCCATACTGACATACAGAACTGTCAAAGATTTATTAAGTTTGATAAACACCTCGCTCTGTGTTTCTCTGTGGTCCAGCGACGTTGCCGAAAGTAACGAAATCGCCAATTCTCTTAAAAGCAGCATTGTATGGATAAATGATTTTGGTAATTTCAACGGCTCTCCGCGCATTGCACAGTCCTACTTCTCCCGCTTAAACCTTACTAATAATAAAATCCAAACGAAACTTACACCTACAATTCAACATCTTATGAAGCTACGCAGTGAATGGGTGAAAAAAGATATTTATGTTAGGAGAGAACTCGTCCTTGGTTATAAGGAAATTAAAGGGAAACGTACAATTAATTTCGACATGGACATTGTTGACATTGGCAACGACTTTATGTGTGTCGGTAAAGTTATGCCCGTCGAAATAGTGTATCTCGAAGATATTTCATTGGATGACGTTGTGAGGGCTATTACTAGAGGTAGTGGTGTATTGTATTACTCGAAGGGAGATGATTATACAGATGAGTATTACTCTTATTTGGACAAAATCAATGCTCCTATTGTTTTTTTGGAAAACGAATTGTCAGATTCATATGAAGGCGAAGTATCCGTTTATAAAATACCTTCGGGCTGGACTAAAGCAATTTGGACAAGTTTTGGCACAATTTTTGCAAATTAGCATAAGACAAGACAAATATTTATTAGTTATAAGATAATGTATTCAAGTATATTAAAAAATATTTACTAAAACGTGGTAAAAAAATCGTAAAGAATTTTTTTATATAGTAGAATAGATAAACATTATTATGTAGTAGATAAGGATGAGGAGTTTGTTTTTCTCACCTTAACTATGCGTATCTATATAAAATCGATCATAAAATATTTTTGTGCTTGTTTATTTTTATATAATAGATTTTATTTCATTGTTTACATGTGTTTTTTTACAAAGTTTCTTGCTATATAATTAATTTATATAGCTTCTACTAAAATATTGAACGAAAATGGTACAAACAACATTTGAAGGATGCAACCAGTTAAAAGACAATTTTTAAATTTATTTAAAATAAAATGTCTTTATGATGAAGGGACAATTCCCATGGCTCAATCAGGTCATAACTTGGATTAGGTTACATCAAAGACCAGCCGTCTCCGGCATGATAAGACCAGACCTGCAGGAACTAACGTACCCCGACGTTGTGACCAGACCGCCATCTGCATCCCCAATCCTAACATTGAAATTATCATGATTCGTGTAGTTTTATCTATACTCGCATAATTAAGTCTATATAAACTTGTACATCATCTAATAGTTACATTATTTTTTTATTTATTTTCCATTTTCTAGTAGTGCGTGTATCGGTTCCTCACTAGGGCTGCCTTAAAGAAATTATTTATTAGTGATAAGGCCTCCCGCCTAAATGTCATTATCATATTGTATTATTATGCAAGCAGTTTAATTACATAAAAAATTTTTTAAGATACGTGTAAACGATATTACACTTTATTTACTTTTTTTAAATTCTTTTATTTCCAGTGCTAATTTAATTTGATATTAGATTGTCGTTACATAAATATATTCTTCCATGTATGTAATGATTGTAATAGAGCCTGCAGAAGGGTCTCGACTATTCGAAGGATATCTATTGTAATATAAATCTAGTCACAATATTGTGGTGCGTGTGTATAACATAATTTATACAATATATATAAATAATATAATATTATTTATATAAAATAACACTGTCTGTTGTTTCATTTTAACATACTCATATATATTTTACCTTCTACTTTTCTAAAGTGGCATCTCGAAAAAAGATTGCCAACATAGGAGCGCACTTTAAGATGTTGTCATTGGAGAATTGTAGAAAATTAATTGATATATCGCTTCCATTTAAGATATTTAACAATCAGGTTGATTGCCCCAACCTTTTAACTAAATTTAAATTTCGTTGACCCTCCACTCCAGGCTTGTGCCTCCTTTCAGAAGAACTCGTTTTGGCCAAAACTCACCGATACCCAGATTGAGCATACTGATAAGCTAGATCTAGATATCCATAGTTGCTTACCTCACACTTTGAAAACGACTTACGTTTTCCTGTAGATTTTATAATTTAATTTTTTTATCTGTTCGGGTATTATGTTTGCCTATAAGTGTTTGTCATACTAAATATTTTATTTTTCTTGTACCAATGTAACCGAGCGTTGGCAAGCTTTGATCAATAAATAAATAAAAACAATAAGCTTAAAATAAGAATTCTTAAAAGGCCATAAGATTCGTATAAAACTGTTAATATTTTTCTTTTTAAAGGACTTACTGAAAACTGAACCCGTAACAACAAGATTAAAACCACTGAATCATAGTGTTAAAAAACCTTATAGGTTTACGTAATATGATGACCGAATCGTCAGCACAAAGTTATCATGTTTGCAAAATTGTGCATGTGCGGCCTAATTTCATTAAATTAGCCTACCATGGTAAAATCGAAATATAAGGGGAGAGACACATCAATTTTTCTAGCTGTGCATGGTATATGATGTAGGTATTTCAATTTATGTTCCATCATTATATTGATTTTTAATATCTAAATAGCTCCTACGGTTCTGTATTTAGTTTTACTAACTAAGATTAAAAACCAAAGAATATTTTTGTATATAAATAATAAATATATTGTTATATTACGTACTCAATTATTTTACGCTCTCTTTTTTCAATGTGTATATTATTGTTAATATGCCTGATAAAAAAATTCTGAATGAATTAATACTATGAATAGTAATGTTAGACGTAAAATGACACTTTACACAGTGTAGACTAACCTTTAATTTTAATAATATTTCGCAATGTATTCCAAATTTTGCAAATTTTTAAACAAATATTGTAATATTCTAAAATAATTTACTAGCCTTCGTCTATGGTTCCACTTGCTTTGACAGTTATACCTACCGGATATGGTTAAGAAGAAATATATTTGAATAGGTTAATTTTTAAAATATATTTACAGTATAAAAGCGATGACGGTTTCCATGGATTAATATAATTATATAAGGTCTAAAGTTCGACCCCAGGCGAAAATTTTGTTTGTTTTTCGTTTCGTTCGTTAAAAAAATATAAATGTACTAGTCAATTAGTTGAAATTGAAGGACAATTTCATTATAAGAGTAAATATTGTAAAACAGAAACGATTATGCCTCATGTCCCATTATGGGGTAACGGGACTGCAAAATATATAGGGCGAGACTTTTGCCTCAACTATGGTTGTATGTATATAGAAATAAAATTGCAAGACTAATTACATTATTTATTTATTTCATTAATTTAATAATTATTTTACACATGTAAAGTATTTAATATAAAATCATAATTTTCTTTTACCTCCACGAACCTCCATAGAAACACTTACAATATAAGGTTCGCTTGAATTTTGGAGGACCTTACCACAATAACTACACTCGGCCCTTGCTGCTCCTAACAAAAATATTGCCCAAAACTCCTTTCCAGTAACGATCATATTCAGCTCTCTAAACAGTGACCTATTTAACTCGCGCTGCCCACTTCCTTGCTTAATTTCCGTCCAACAAAGAAGTAATTAAGCATTTTGAGTTAGGATAAATAGTGACAACCTACACCACACGTTCCTTAGGTTTCATATTTCGAATAGTTAGACATTAGGTCGCAAAAATATCTTATATCTGAGCCCAAGGGCTTATCTATTTCGAATGTCAAAAGATGCGTTTGATTAGCACTATTCTCGAACCCGATTAATCAAAACCGTTTTGATTGAAGGATGCGGATGTGTGATAGGAAATGCAAAACTATATGATGCTGGACTTACTTACTTACGTGACCTAATGGCCTATAACAGTATAACCCCTAGATTGGGCAGAGGACGTCCACAGTGCGTCCCCATCGAGTTTGGTAATATGATGCTTGCAAGGGAATTTTATTTTTAACTGATTTATAAAATAAGGAGGTGGCCAGTTTGTCAATATAGTTCCTATGTATGTGATTTCATTGATATTGAATAATATTTATTACCTATGTGGGCTTCCACGCATGTCCTTAAAAAAACGTATCTGTTTCGTGATTATTAGGTTTTATTTTATAATTGGCAATAGGTGATCTGTGCCTGAAACGCCGTTGACTTTTTAGGCATGCCGGTTTTCTCACAATGCCTTCCTTTATCGTTCAAGCGAGTGTTAAATGCACTTATACAGAAAGTGTATTGGTGCACAACCGGATGTCGAACCTACGACCTCAGATGTGAGAGTCGCCAACAGTGCTACATTTCAAAAGTGTATTTTGAATCGACAAATTTATCAAAAGTCAAGATTTAAATCAGGTATACTTATTCCAACTTAGATACTTTTTTTAAGAAAGGATGAACATCTGGACATGTATAATACATATATGTATATTCTAAGTACATAAGTAAATAACAAATCTTTAGATTTTTTGGCCGGTATTTAAAGTCAGTTTAACTTTAAAACAAAATAATAATTAATTAGTTTGTGTATTATTTTAGGTGTTTTTTGAATTTTTGCTGAATAAATAAATTAGGTAGGTATGTGTTTTTGTGATTAATGTAATAAAGCTGGACATTTGTTTTTAAAATATATTCCATAACCTGTTCATTAAATATTGTAGGATTCTAATGGAGAACTAATTTTACAAATCGTTCCAGTAGTTTTGGAACCTATTCAAAGTAAACAAGCATACAATCAAATCTTTCCTCTTTAAAATATTAGTATATAAATAGCCTATTTACAATATTTTTAATTTTTGACCTGTTAGGTAAATTATTAGTTTTAAATTTTATTTAAATGAACAAGCGATACCGCAAAATAAAATAGTATATAAAATACGATTACTAAAATTGTCGAGAACTGCTTGATAAGCTTTCTTTTTATATAAATAATAGTCGGATTTCAATCGAACATTAATACATAGGTACATACTATACTCACCATGAAGACGTGTCTGCTTTTACTCTGCCTCTTGGCTGTCTCGACCGCTAACCTTCTGCGGCAGCAGTTCTTTCCTCAGTTGGACATGGTCTTCCAACCCTTGGACAACATTGACTACCAGAACTTCTTCGCAAGACCCGAGAGTCAAGAACGCCTCAACTATGACGACTACCCACTCCCGAGTTCTAAAGAGAAAAGCGCACCATACTTCACTAAAACTATCCAACGTGAATCGCCTAAATATGGGGATGTCATCACCTGGAAGGGCATCCAAATCGCCGCTGGACCGAAATCATCATTTAACGACAAGAAGCACATCGTAAGAATGTTTGACGACGCCTACAAGACATTGCAACACATCACCGATGATAAAAAGAAAACTTACCATGAAGCCTACGAAAGGTTCGAACAAAATAACTCTGAAGATGCCAACATGAACGCCACTCAACTTCTCATGAAACATCAATACACTGTTGAAGAGCATGTCGTCAGAACTGACGACGGATACATTCTCACCGTGTTCCGTGTCCTACCTAGAGAACATAAGAACGTGAAAGCACCTGTAGTATTCCTGATGCATGGGCTCTTAGGGAGCGCTGATGACTGGTTATTAATGGACAAGTCACTCGCTTACATGTTATCTGACGCCGGCTATGAAGTGTGGCTGGGAAATGCCAGAGGAAGTAAATACTCGCGCAAACACGTAAGCAAGCATCCTGCCCAAGCAGATTTCTGGAAGTTCAGCATTGACGAAATTGCTCACCACGATTTGCCAGCAATGATCGACTATTCATTACAAATATCAAAACAGCAAAAGCTCTTCTATGTAGGCCATTCACAAGGAACAACAGCGTTCTTCGCACTTGCTTCTACTCGCCCTGAGTACCGCAACAAAATTGCAATGATGTACGCCCTCGCACCCATGGTCTACATGACAAACACGCGAAGCCCATTGCTCCGTATGATGTCTCCAAATAGTCCATTCTACGATTATTTACAGCATCAATTTGGAAATGGTGAACTGAAGTTAAGCAAAGAGTTGGTTCACACCATAGGAGGTAATATGTGCCAAAACCAAATTGGCTGCAAACACATCTGTGGCAACGTTAACTTCGTCGTGACTGGCATGAACCCTACAAATATAGACGCTGATTTAGTTCCTGTAATTATGAGTCACGTACCAGCAGGAGCATCGACGAGGCAAATCAAACAGTTTGGCCAAGCTGTGGCAGCCAATGAACTTAGAAAATACGACTTCGGTGCGGAAACGAACACGCAAGTATATGGCAACAGTCAACCTCCAAGGTACAATATGACAGATGTTAAGGTTCCAGTAGCTCTTTACTACAGTGATGAAGACTGGATGGCCCACCCTTGGGATGTAGAAAGGTTGCATCAGGAGCTTCCCGATGTGAGAGACTTCTACAGAATTCCCGATGAACACTTCAATCATATGGACTTCCAATTCTCACGCCGAGCCCCCGCAGTCGTCAATCAGAGATTAGTAGACTCCATAAGAAATTACCACTGAGTAAAATTACTTTACATAAATTTAATTACTAGAAGAATACATTAGTACCCAATATCGGTGGCATTGTGTAAAATACGTTATTATTAAGATGTAATTAATAAACCGTCCTTAATTTGTGAAAATACGTTTTATTCAAAGTTATACAATCCCTCAGAATTATTATTTAGTTTATTTATATATAGTTCAAAGAAAGAATGAAGAATTGAAGAAATAAAGTTTGAGTGATAAGTAATAATAGATTTAGAAATTGACACAAGTATGTTATTTTTTAAATAACTAAATTGTTATCACTTATTTATTTTTACGTTTTGGATGATTATTTGATGTAGCTGATTGTGCAGTTGTTTGTTCAACTACAATAACTTTCATAACAAATGATGACTTATAATTAAACTACGACGCTTCTACATGAAAGGCGCGAATCTTTGAAAAACGATGTGATTAATATTTACTTAAAGCAACTTCAAAATCATCCAATAGAGGGCAGTAGTATGTTCGTAAACTAGAAATTCTTCATCTTTGTACTTTGTTATGCTTGACGATTGACGACACAGTTTCGGAAAATTCGTTTCGACAGATCGACGGAATACAACAATTATAATCGGTGTCAAATGTCTTATTGGCCGTTTGACGTTAAAAAATGGTTAGGAAACAAGCTGAGGGAACAAGCCATTTGCTAAGCCCACGCTTTGTTATGACAAGCGTTTTGATAATGTCATTATAGCGTTGTCTGTAAGAACGAGAAAAAGCGAGATCTTATTGGGGTGTGAGAAAGAGACAGTTGCGCGGCGGCGCTGTAGCGTGCTTCCCGCCGTCCCCCGATACGGCTGTCAGTCGAATAAATACAATGCAGTTGAGCTACAGTTCTTGTTGATTTCTATTATTTTTACTAGTTTTCACGCATTAAATCACCGTTTTCTTCTTTTTAAACAATTTGTGTCGTGAGAAGTGGTCAGTAACAGTTTATCAGTGTTTATTTACTAAAGTGTACAAAATTTATTTCACCAATGGAATAGAAGAAAATGATACCACCTTCCACCGGCACAGCACAGGAGAACCAGCCCAAAATGACCTATCAACAACGACGAGATCTTAGAGAACTTACTAGAGAAATCATCAGAGAAGCCCGCGTTTCGAATAGTCAGAAGTCAATGTCGCCTGGAGGTAAGAAAGCCGGTCAAAAATCAAAATCGAAGCCACGTTTCCGCCATGGATGTCACCGTGACGACTGACGGCCTGACATACGTCAAGGTGACATCATTAAAAACTTTAATTCCCATTTAATTTATAATTAAAAACTGCTTCAAAAAAGGTTTTGTGGAACGGATGTAGTTTAGTACTGATATCTAGGTCTGTTACGTCATCTAGGCGTTCGCTCTTACTAAACTAAAATGGCGCCAACGCCGTTCGTTGCTCCATAACTCCGTCAACGCTGACCGTGTTTTATCGGTTACTAAAATTATACTGCTAAATATTATAGTTTGATGTAGTAAATGTTAAAACTTTTATCTATTTAGTGATAATCAAAGTTGATAATTAATTAATACTTAGCTGACCTTTACAAAAGTGTAATTTGGCACGTGCGTGAGTTATTTTTAGATAGCTTGGACGTGTCGCATTGCAGGACAATCAATAATGGGTATGTGGTTATATGATTAAGTTTTTGCAGCATAGTTTTGATTGCCTTTCGTTTTTTATGATGTTTATTTTGTTTGTTTACAATTCGCTATTGAAATCTTGATGACTTTTAGAATGTCGTAATGACATAAAATTGACAGCGGTCAGTAAGACAAGATGGCGGGGAAAGGTAATTTTTGGGTGTACGCTTTAGTTTAATCACGCGGTCCGCTAGGTAGCGCTTACCAATTGATTGGTTTTTGATGTGAAAATTCTGCAGTCACTAAAATGGTAATTTTGTAGACTACGAAATAAGTTAATTTTTTAAGTCTATTGATGTAAGGTTTTTTGTTTATCCTGGAGATATTTAACTAAATAATCTTCTATACTTTTTAAAAGCATGTCACTCAATAATGTAGGTATTTTTTTACTATATTATATATGTATTTAGATTTTTTAGCATACACAACAATCTTAAATTTACATATGTAAGTAAGTACAGTAATAGACTTGGAACATTGGCAGGACATTCAATAAATAATAATAATAGTAGTATATTCTACAGATCTATTTTGAAGCAAATATAGTTGTTTGTTTACTAGTTAAGGGGAAGGTAATTAAAAAGAATCTTATTTCTTTTTATTCCATTACTTAAATGGGAGTCTTAGTATTGGGGAAGGGTTTAAAATAATAAAAAGTTAACAACTTTATCTCACTTCCATAAGATAACATATCATTATTAAAATTAGGTCATAGATAAGAAATATTAATTTATTATATGCTGCACTTTTTCTTTAAATTAATGTAAAGTGATTTTTTCTGTAGAGAAGAGAAATAAATAATTAACAACATTGGTTATGTTGTAAATAAACACACAATTATTTTTTTAATTTCCTTTTGTGTCCGACTTTAGTTTTATTTATAATTTTACTTAACTAGATTTTAGCCCTTTGTGCTTCCAATCATTCAAATAATTTTTTTCTCTGGAATGTTAGGAGTCATCTTAAAAGTTTTTAATTTGAGATAAAGTTATATGGCTTTGGGCATTGGTACCTTCATAATAAATAAATATCAGTGTAACATTAAACTATGTTATTCTTGTTTTAGCTCGAGACAGGTTTGCCTCCACATCTTCCACAGATGAGAATGAATCTGGCACTGATGGAGAGTCGGAGAGAAAACCAATCACCATTTCATATGGAGGATTACCCATGACATCGCAACAGGTAAAAATTACAAATAAAATTATTTGAAAATATTCACTTGCTTTTTCAAATAAACAGAAATGTTTATCAAACACCAACTTCAGATAGTTAATAGCGAATAAAATAACACCTGAATTTAATTTAAATTCTATATTTTTACCAGGGTAACATAATAATTCGCAAAAGGCGCGGTAATCTACCAAAAGCGTCGGTGAAGATATTGAAACGATGGCTGTATGAACATCGGTATAATGCATATCCCAGTGATGCTGAAAAACTAGCTCTTAGTCAGGAGGCCAACCTAACGGTTCTACAAGTATGTATATTTAAAAAAAGCAATAGAAATATAATTCATTTTATTTAGGACATACTGTAAATTCGAATAAATATAATCATTCATATTAATCCACATTTTCTAATAATATTAAACAATACAATAGGTATGCAACTGGTTCATAAACGCCCGTCGCCGTATTCTGCCCGAGATGATCCGTCGCGAGGGTCAAGATCCTCTTCATTACACCATCTCAAGGCGCGGTCGGAAACAACTCAATTCAAGTGATGCAGATGCTGAGGCTGATGCCAGTGCTAGCAACCTTGTCGTCACTGCCTGGGACGGCTCTGAGATTGAGGTATTTTTATTTATTACAGAGTTTAAATAGGTATTATGTTATTTGAATGATGATCTGTATAAATTGTAATATTGGTGATAATAGGAATGTTTCACACACAGCAAAATAATATGGTGGAAATTTGGCGTATTGTTTGCACTGAACTGTTTCCATCCAAACAAACTCGTATTAAAGAGAGAAAAGTAAAGAACTATATACGGGTTTGACTTCATTATTGGGCTTTCGCTGACTAGAATCCCTGTTTACCAATCACAATTTAGCTAAAACTATTTTTTCAGTCATCTCCTTAATACATTATCACTATAATTATTTAATTAAATTAATTTTAAATTAACCAGCTTCAAAAAAGTGGTTATCCGTTTTATTTATCTAAATATATATAATTCTACTATACGTGTGTATGTCACTAAACTCCTATTAAACGGCTGAACCGATTTGAATTGATTTTTCTATGTGTTTGGGTGGCGCCCTGGATGGTTTATATACACAAATCTGTCCGGCAGATGGCGCTGTAGTCGGTACTTTCATACTTTGTTTGATATCCTAATCACTTGAAATATCATGTAGGACAATGTCTGTCGGGTCTGTTAGTATGTGATATGGATATTTTTGGTTAGTACGTCAATCTCGTGTATTCGTATGCCAAGTATCATTATCAGTAGTTGTGGAGGCATATATAATATTATATAGGTTAAATACCTTGGTATAAAAAGATTTACAGGTATTTGAAGTCCCTTAAATTTTTCTCGTTTCACCTTGGACAGGGCGAGGGAGAAGGCGAGAGCGGACGGGACCACGACTACGGCGACGGTCTGCTCGTGTACAGAAGCGATGGAGAGGGAACTGACCGGTCCCACGACGAATATTCCGAGGACAAGTACGATCCCGCCGTTTGGCACTCCGTCATCCGCTACGGCGCTGATGACGCACATCCGGCCGCGCGCGGGTACGTACTTGAGCCTCACTAAACTTTCTTTCTATCACTTACACTAGTCTACCTACTGATTGTAATCCCGATCCTGCGAGATCTCGTAATATGACGGTGTCGTAGCATTATCAATAAAGTTAGTCTCTTCGAAGCGTATCTCTGAGCATATTTGAATGGCAACCCCGTGTTGTGTGTGTGGCAATAAAGATTACTTGGAACAGTTGGTGACGAAATTTTCAATTTGAAGATTTTGCTAGGAAATTTATCTTACAGGAATAAATTAAAACCATAAACTATTATATCATATCTTACACATATCTTGGATAGGTAAATAGAAGTCATTCTGGAAATAGCTCTTGATTCACCACTGCGAAAGCTGGGATTAAAATAACTAAGGAATATATTTAGTGATTTATGAAATAATGTATCTTAATTTAAGCTCAGGAACATATCTCACCATACATATCATATTCACCGATCTTGGGTAATAGAACAACTTAATTCTATTACCCAAGATCTGGAAACTACCGAGATCTCACGAGATTTTAATACTTATTCCAACGAGATTGAATTCCTTAAATCTAGCATTATTATGCTAATACATATTATATTATTAATAACCGTAGTACTCATATTAATATTGGAAATAACAAAATATTGACAGATCGGCAGCAGTAGTGACGGTCCGCACCATGGACGGTGAAACCGTGGAAGGCGAAGTTCAGATGGAGACGGATGAGGCGAGCGGAGCAGACACGAGTACAGCCAGCTGGCCCCAGATCGCTATACCGCCGATGCCCAAAACTGCACGCCGTCGCCTTCAGGTAACTATTATTTATAGATGCACTAGCAGACCGGCCAAGCGTTGCTGTGGCTAAGGTTTTTGTTATATTACATAGTAGCAAACTATTCAAGGGAAACGGCAGGAGAACACCAGTCATGGGGACCACCACCTTTTTTGGTGGTTATGTCATTAAATTGTAGTTTATGTGAAACGTTGGTACTTTTAACACAGCGCCATCTGTTAGAATTGTATCAAATAAGAAACAAATATTTGCAATAAAATAATATTGCGGTTATAAATTAAGATGTAAGCTATCCTAACTTTTAACTGCAGTAGTTTAGGAGTCCATCGCGGACAAACAACGTGACACGTAATTTATATATATTAAGATAGAAATTAATATTTATATGACGCCATACTTTGATAATTTTATATGACGTAAAATAAACAATTTGTTTTCATTAGCTTTTATCGTCAAAGCGTTTCATATAACTTTAAGCCTTCCTTCATAACCATGATTAAAAAATATAATTTTCAATTATTGCCAAGATTAGCGCTGTCAAACTCTTCAGCTTTATAATCATAGTTAAGGTTTTTGTAGCCAACTACGTGGTCAGCTGGTTCTCTAGAGGGGCACCACCCCCGGGGGGCAATTAGATTATTAAAGGAGGCTATTGAAACATTTATTAAAATTATTTGGAATTTGAGTTCCACTTTTTCATTATGTTTAAAAATTTACATATTGTTTTTCGTTAACAATTTTCTAGTAATTTTTTCTGTAAATAAAGTAATTTTGAATATTGGGTCTACATATATTGCCCAAAAATGTTGGGACTCATTGCTCTAGCTAGACCTTTAACGCCTAGATAAATACAGTTCCAAGTTTAAAATTATCTTATTAAATAAGAATTTATAATAAAAAAATAGAGATAAACTCTTTAAATATGAATGGTAAACTTATCAGGTTGTGGGAACTAGCGTGCCAGAGACACGTGTAGAGAAAGACAAGTTCAAGTGTCTCTATCTGCTGGTGGAGACTGCGGTTGCTGTACGCCAACGAGAAAAGGAACAAGACGAACTCCCCGTCTAGGGTAGCAGGTTCGATTTCTGACCGAACAACTTTCGCTTATTTTATCAAATTTACGTTCTACAAAAAATTCAGTTTATCAATTATAAATTGTGAAGAAAAAAATTGTTACGATGTTTTAGAGAAAGTTGTTCCATTTAATCGAAGTATACCAATTTTGTATCATCATTGTACTTCCTAATATAGCCGAAGGAGGTAATCAATTCGACGTGAAATAATTTTTTTAATCAAAATGAGTTACAAAGTAACTACAATATTTTAACTAGAGTTTTTTTTTGAGTTCTAACTAAAAATTGCTATGAAGATATGTTTTCATGTAAATAATACATAACTTTCCATGGCACACATTACTTCCAGAGATTATTCTCAACAATAATATATCAATGAACCAGATTTTACTCTACTACATATAAACTCAAGATTGAGATTTAAGTACAGTAAATATTGGAAAAAGATATAATATATTCAAAACGGTTATTTGAAAACTTCAAAAAATGTATAGAAATTAGTTTTATAGTGATTATTTTCTTTGTATGGAGTAGATTTTTAGTGGAATGGACTTATATTAATCTGTGAAAGTAAATATGTAATCTTATATACAGTACTGTATTTTATCATAAAATCTTAAAAAAAACATATAGCAATGTCGTAAAATTACATTCAGGTTTATTACTAAAAAGTTAAACCGATTTGGTGGCGGATGTATTATGTCGAGACGGTTTCTGGGGGAGTTTTAAATTCAAAGATATTAATTATGATTTTGTGACTAAATAATACTATAGAAATGTAATCAATTCGGCAACTCGAAGTGGGCAGGGCCTAAATTATTCCTTTAAATCCAAGTCTACAAAGATGAGTCAATAAATGGCATCCTTGGTATATACATATTAAGTACTAACTTTTAAAGATCAAGGATTCATATCAATTTCTGTCCAACGAAAGCATCGTCTATTTATTGCATTTAGATTCATTCGAACGATGATTCCGTTTCAACGCTCAAGTTTTCCATACGAAAATCTATCGCTACTGCCTAAGTGCTGTATCAAGGAATTGGGAATTAATTGAATATTAATCATCGTATCGCTTATTAAAAAATATGGTTTGATTTCGTTTTAGGGGCCGTTCAAGTATTACGTGAGCACTATAGGAGGATGGGGGGTTCTTTGATTTTCTTATATGGTGATTACGTCATCAGTAATTATTTACTTTTTTACGCATATTACCCACTCGTTGTCCATGATTAAAAACGAAATGCATACTTATATGTACTATTATTTTTAAAAGAGCTTGCTGAAAAGAGAGGGGGGGGGGGTGTAAATTGCAGTAGACCTGCTTACGTAATGCTTAATGGCTCCTTACGCGGTTCAATTTACAGTCAAATTACTTTAGAATTACACTTGTAATTGTTGTTTGCAGTTCTGTAACCTATTTTGAACTTCTTGCAAAGATAAAGAAAGCGCACCTTATAGGTTGATAATATAAGGTATAAGGAGAATGCAATAGAATAATTTCCCAATGATAACGTTTGTAACAATGGATTATGTAACAGTCGACCTGTCATGAAAATGTGCTTATCTGTTACATAAACTCTTTTTTTAAGTTAATCTAAGGTACTCCTACACACGAGTTATCGAGGACGATTAGGATGTAACATAAGAATATCGCGATGATGATTGGTTAAGAAAACGCTCTTGACTCAGAAAATCAGTCAAACCAAATCCAATTTCATCTCTGATAAAAAAAATATCAATTATTTCTTCAATTAAGCAACGTCTTCAAATTTTGCTTTGATTCATTTTAATTCACAAACCTAAATATATTATAAACGTAAGTTGTATTGTATACCTATTTCTTTCAAACAGTTTTCTTCAATATCCAATCAAAATAACGTTGTGTGTAGGATAGTATAAATAAAAATAACGTATCTTTATTACAAGTTAAACGTGTAATTTTAGTTTTGACCTGCGAATGTAAGGCATTTTAGTTTTCGCCGAAATACAGTTAGAATATTTTTATATTTAGACCTGTATATACTTGTGTAAGGCTCTAATTTGTTAGTGATTTAATAAAATATGATTTCGCATTGTGAAGTTTAATTTAATCAATACTATCCTAAAAGAACGACAAAACTAAATTTAATACACGAAACACTAATTGAAAAAGTTTTATTTAATATTATTACTGATGTACAATATCAAGCTTATCATATAAGCTAGCTTTTCTTTTGGCAGCCTGGCCTTCCAGAGCAGGCGATTTTCTTTTTCCATCCTCTGCTTTGTCATCAGCTTCTATCACCATATCTTGAGATGGTATTGCCATTAATATATCAAAACTACTGCTGTTTTTATCGAGTTCATCTTTATCTGAAAGTTTGTTCACCTAATTTCATATTAGTATGGGATCCTAACCAATAAGGATAGCAAAGCAATTACGTCTTCAACTTATTATTTAATTACACAAAATATAGTTAATAAAATACATATATAAACTTAATGTGATATTTATTAAAAACAAACTTAAAAGCATACAGAAAAACGACTCGGAAGTATCTCTCATTCTAATGGTAACATTGAGAGAATAAAGTCCATAAAAAACCAACTTTATTTAAGTGCAAATTTCTAACCCAAATTTTGTTTCATAACTTGTTTTAATCTGAACTCCTCTTGTGCTTGTTTTTGTCGTCTTTTTCTTTCAGCGCGCGCTTCATCATCGTTCGCCTCCTGTCATGAAGTTTAAATATAAAAATAATTTTAAAACCGACAATCAAACATGCCATAATTTCAAACAATTTATTATTATAATAAAACATGTATTGAATAATGATACCACACAATATAATACCTATTGTAATTCCATCATTTATAGCTAAAATCATTTATCGCTTATTTCTATATAGAAAAATGGATTTTTGAAGGGAATAAATATCTATGAAACAATTAAAATATATGGGTTCTAATACATATCAAAAAAAAAGTACAGTGATAATGCCTGAAATTGGAATACAAATATAGATGTTAATTGTAATATTTACTAGTCCAGACTGTTAAGACATTTTTCATATTTATAGTGCTATATATATAACTACCAAGTTCTTGTTAGATCATTTATGATGAACTTGGACAGTAAATTCTGTTTGAATATAGTTGAAATATTGAGTCTTTGGCTATTCTACTAAAAAAACACATAATTGTCATAAGCCGTTAGGTATGACTTTAGGTAGAATTGCTACACAGATACATACCTTTTGAATTAGAGAAACATGTAAGAGATGATAAATTTTTACTTCTAATAAATACAATGTATCCATACATAAAGGGAATTATTGTATTATATAATTACACATTGTGAAAACATATTTATTAACATCGCATATTTTACACTAACGCCTAAAATCACTTCTAAATAATATTCCTAAACACCAAGCATCAATACCCACATCCTACTGAACTAGTAACATTCAAAAAAATCGATAAAAAATAGTGTTTTTCAGTAAAAATATACTTACTCTAAGTGTAAATTACCAAGTTCAAAACGCGTGTTTAGAGAATATACGACAAAATGTATACCGCTGTATAAGAAAATGTATCATGAGCAAAAATTAGTGATGTTCATTAAGGAACAAAAGTTAAACTTGGCAAATATTGGACAGTATACAAAAGAGCTTATGATTTGGGCGCGGTTGGTTCTGGACCACTACTAGGTGAAGAAGGCTTAGAACCATCTTCTGGAAACTGTTTCTCAACCTGTTCGGCCACCCATTTCTTGACCTTTTGTTCCGTCCAGAAGCCATCATAGAAGATCGTGGGCTTTATCCAACAGGCTTGATTCTGTGGATGATAATTTGGATCCATTTCAGGGCCGTTTGGACCCTGTCTGCACGCATTCTTGCATTCTAGCGGCGATCGGCTGTTCACGACGAGATTCTTAGGCGGCATGTTGAAGTTCAAATTAACGTTACCATGGTGACGGTCGTACGTTTCGTAAAAGTGCCATGGGTATTCGTAGTAGTTTTGGTACATGGGGGGTGCGTGGGGAATTCGCGGGGGCGGAGGATACATGGGAGGTACCATGCCTCCCATCACGGGGAGGATAAAACTTACGTTGTTCGGTCGCACGGCTGGGGGGGGCGGCGGTGGGCGCGGGACCAAAGGGGGCCTGTTGGCTGCTGGGGGCAGGTTAGCAGGCATTGGGTGGGCCTTGGCTATAGGGGGTGGAATATTGACAGCGTTCTTGATCGCCGGTGGCGGCGGACGTATAGGAGTCACGCTCGGCACGTTGGGTATACTCTTAGCAATTGTTCCATTTATTTCTTCGTTTCGAGCTAAGTTTTTGGGTTCAGTTGGCTTGGTTGTTTGAATATCTGATTCTGGCAGTGGCACTTCTTTGTTTGTTTCCAGTAACTCTATGAGCTCCGTGGACACCAATCCTCCAAAGCTTAATAAGGTCTCGCGAAGTGCATTTGTTACAGCACACTGAAAATAAATTTTAGTCATTCATTTTTCTTATAAAGTCTGGTTTTTTACTACCAAAAAAAATTAAATAACTAGGAACTCACCTTACGGGCTCTATGTATAGCCGAGCCTTTAGTGATGCTAACAGATGTTGCATATCCAACATTTTCCCGATGTATATCTAAATTCTTAATAGTAACATTAACAAATGCAGCCACTCCAGCTGTATATTTGCCATTAATTAATTCAACAAAATCTGGAAAGCCAAACAAGTAAAAATTACTAAAATAAAAGATTTTAAAGCAGGTATGAGTCAATTTCTCATATTATGTGCAATAAAGATATAAGTCATCTAACTCTGTTTAGTACAAAAAATATCGATGGTTTACCTGCATCACGGCTCGTGTGTGATCATACATATTTGTCATTATATTATAATTATTACAGTTTTGGTCTGGGTATTAAAATTATATTTTGTTATTAATAAAACAATAGTAAAGAGATATCTTTACCCAAGTCCTGCTTTGTGACCGTCCAATTCCAATTATTAAAGCCCCATTGAGAGTGACCAAAATTTATAAGTTGCTGCCGTCTATGTTGAGGATCCCATTCATCATCCCCTGCTACTTCTGGAGGCATTGAGCCGTCGGGCTGAACACAAATTATTAATTTGTAACGTAGGTATAGGTACAGAATGCAAAGGAAGAGAATTCAAGCTACATTGTTTAGCACACAAAATATTGTTGATAAAATGTACTATCATCTGACAGGAGAAACCTTGAACTAGCGTAAAAAGTATTTTAGAAAACAGCAAATGAACTCATCATCTATGGATCTGTGGAATGATCTACGATTTTTTTATTATTGATTGATTATTATTGATGTCTCGAAATAGTAGAAGGTAAATCTTATTAAAATAGTGTGTATTAAGTCAAAAGACATTTTTATACCATTTTAATATTGCAGTTCGCAACGGGGAATCCTGGTTTACGCTGCATTTTTACCGACGCAACTTAGCTTAAAACTTATTAGGAAGCCATTATAAAAAAATGTGAATCACTAAATAAATCAATTTAAAACTGATTTCATTGGATCCAAAACACTGTTATCTTTATTTGCCAGCAAGGAGACACTATAAAAAAGAGTTAAAGGGTGTACAAGTAACAATTCTGCAATTGTTTAATTATTTTGTAAAGAATTCAGAATTATTAATTATTATATTGGGTAATGAATGTCAACTGTCAGCCGGTCGGCTGACAGTTGACAGTTGACACTGATTTGCAAATGCAATGCGGAATGCATTTGCATTACATAGCCCAAGAGCCAACGATGGCCTTTCCTTCGTTATTTTATAAAAGCTGATTTTCGAATGTAGCAATGTGCGCGCAACTTTCACCTTTTTTTCGCAGGACTACAGTCGTAAACGAAGCTTTTGACTGAAGGAAGTTGTGAAATTTTGACGCTAGCAATCTACCATCTTGCTTTTGCACTAGTTTCTGCGAGAAAATTTATATCTACCATTTAGAATACTCATACTCAATACTCATCTGGAAAATGCGACTACATATCAGCCAGGTAATAATGGCTGGGTATTGAAAGATTATATAGTTTATTACCATTTAGTGGTATCTGGCAGGGGGTAGCAATTTTAAAAAGTGTCCGGCAATACATAACATGATTTCTAAGGAAATCCGTTTTAAGGAAATATAAAAAAAAGGGTGCGTGTATGTACGCGTAATTATACTTCTTCCGGGGGCAACTTCATTCTGTTAATTTTGTGTAACGGTGCGCGCGCATCGTAAAATTTCACTCTCATCAATTTTTCATAACGTGCCTAAAAAAGTATAACTTCAAAAATAGCTTTATACCTTAAGCTACTATTTTACAGGTGAATTAAGTGAAGGTATTCACTACCTGTTACCTCTCCAACTAACCACAATCCAAACTCTATAATCGCTGGGTGTTCTTACCTCTGTTTAGGGATGTGACATTCTGCATAAAAAATCGATTATTTTTTAGCATGAAAAATCGATTTTTCTTAAAAAAATAATCGTTTTTTTTTATTAATCGATTTTTTCCTAATTTTTGAGTTAATTTCAAAGTAAACACACTAAATATTAATATAAATATTTTCATGGTTTTATTAATTAAAAATAACTAAACTTGAGTTTTTGTAAAATTAACTGGTTTTATCATCCTTTCGATGTTTTACAAAAAAAACATCAGTGTATCGAGTATATCAATACATCTTCAAAGAATCGGATTCAATGTATCGCATTGTAAACTTCGTTGTATATGGAATATCCCTAATAGTTCGAGGTCCGGGTTATAAAAGACCAGACATAATGTCGGGAGGTGGCAGATAAAAAATCGACTATGATTGATTTTCAATTATAAAAATAATCGATTATTAATCGATTATTTCAAATATAAAAATCGCGTAAAAAAAAACGATTTTTAGTTTTAAAAAAATCCATTAAAATCGTTTTTTTAATAATCGATTATTTTTTCACATCCCTACCTCTGTTGAAGACATACCCAGAGAAACTTCAACTATTATAAAATAAAATAACGAAGGTCTGGCCATCGTGGGCTCTAGCTCTTCGTACCAGCCGACCACGAAGTTAATAGAATTTTTATATTTAAAAAACCAGTGCCATCGATGCCATATTATTCTTAATATAAATATATATGTCACGGTTACACATGTTAGAAATAATTATTACATTTTAAGTACCTAAAATAAATTTTGAACAATACGTTACAGCGGAATAATATTAATATGACAGAGATTTTGGATATTGATGGGAGCGTTTTAGAAGGAGTAAGGAACCCTTGTGCGTTTTGTGCTAGCGAATTGAAAAAATACTACCTATAAATACTATCTGAAATTATTTTAGGGCGGCCAAATTCTAAGAAATTCCATTTCATTGAGTGCCATTCTTGGCATACCAGTGAGGGTAAAAAATATTCGAGCGGGTAGAAAAAAACCCGGCTTGGCAGCGCAACATTTAAAAGGTTAATTACAATAATTAGGTATATTAACCCATATAGAAATGTAGTAGTTAAATTAGGTCAGCATTCTAACAGCAATATGTTTAAAAATACATTTAAAACATAAACTTCCTAGAACTAATTCCTCTGTATACTTAAACCAATATAAAATTTCTAATCTATTATATGCAACAATTATCTAATCAGACCAGTATTTCTCTTAATATTTTTATTTAAATTAAAAGATTTCCTGCACTGATAGTTCTTGCTTAGTCTAAGTTGTTAACATAAATTCCATTAATTAAACAAATTTATAGGAATATCTCACAAGATTTTTTATCTTGAAACACAATGTTTAGTAAAAAGTAAAAAACTTTAAAATGTAGAACAACCCATGTATTTATTTCAGGAATTCAGCTAGTAGCAGAAATGTGCCAGGCAAAATTAAGTGGTGCTCATATTGGTTCTACCGATATTCAATTTATTCCAGGGAAAATCAGAGGTGGCCAGTACCTAGCTCATATCCAGACAGCTGGGTAAATATATCTGAATTGTAAAATACCTACCATTAAAAATTATTACTACGACTAAAACTAGCTAATAGTATTAAAAAAATTGGGCTTTGAGTGCTTTAATTGGTAAGTTATTTTAAAGGAATTTACAATTGTACTTGTTATTGTTACGATAACACAAACATATATTATGGTAGTAAAATTAATTTTCATTCAGATTACAACAAATTTAAGTAGCACTATATGCATACAGAGAAAAGAGATCTACATGTGCCAAGCTTATGTGTTTAAATTGGCTAGATTCCATCTCTTTTTAAATACCAATTTGTTACATAGTAAGAAATACAAATAAGTTTTCTTAATATTATGTCTGTACATAATTATTTGAGTAACCATTAAGTTTATACAGCTATTTGATTCCAGATCTGTAAGTCTTTTACTCCAAGTGGCCCTACCCTGTGCACTGATGGCAGATTCTCCTGTAATCTTAGATCTCAAGGGAGGGACCAATGTAGACATGGCGCCACAGATAGATTACATGAATGAAATATTTAGAGAAAACCTGAAACATTTTGGTGCTAAATATTCCTGGAAGCTAATAAAGAGAGGGTAGGATATAAACATATGTTTAAATAGGCATATGAAGCTTTATTAGAATTATATACAGGTGAAGGTGAGGGGAATTGGTGAAAATATTATCATGAATCATATATTGAAGTATTTTTAGTGGTAATACCCTATGTTTAACCTGGGATACCTGGGTAAGTCTGCAGACATCAAACTAGAATCTGACATATCTTTCATAGAAATCCATTTCAGTTTTTCAGACATTGTTGTGTGAAGAAATAATGTTTTTTATATACACTATAAGAGAACCCAAATAACATTACAATTTCACTTACATGAAACTACATATCGTCACTGAAGTGATAACCTCATATGTCAAAAAACCATTTATTTTTTATTCTTAGACTCTTATCATTTAAAATTAACTGGTATGATTATACCAAATAATAACATAAATAAGTCCTTTTTAACATCTTTTAGATGTTTAAAATTATAATAATTTTCTTCATTTCCTCTAATGTTTGTTCTCTGGACATATGAGGTCATAATTCTACATTGACGATATATGGTTGCAAATCTTAAATTTTATTCACATGTAGAACTTCCTTTTTCCATCTCGACCTTCAGTTATATTTTTTATAGTATAGGGGGCAAACGAGCTTACGGTACGCCCAAAACAAGACGAGGAAGTCATCGCAGCCCATACCCATTTTAGTGGGTCCGTTGCCGGCCTTTGAAAGAGGAGCATACTTCCCTGGGAGTCGATTTCACATTTCGCTAGTTCGCAAAAGGAAAGTAACTGTGAAGCGGACCGTGGAAGACTTCCAGCCAGCAAGCTGATGCTGTTAAAATTTTGAATTAATATGGCTGGCTCGTACAGTGTTGAAAAGAGGCAGGAGGGATCAACCCAAACTATTCTTCAGATCATTCACCGTAGTACACTTTGTAGGAAACGCGTAGAGACGCAATGTCTCTGCGTTGAGAGAGAAAATCAAGCCGATCTGTAATACGTTGGAGATTGACAATTCGACAAGCCCTTCACTAAATTTGGTCAAAAGGAAGGAGCTGGTATTTGGAAGCACCGGCCCAGAGATGTGAGCAGTATTCCATTATATAGGAGGTCGTACTTGAGCCTTGTAGAGCTGCGTATGTTGTTCATAAGTGAAATACTGCTTGGCCCTACCCTTCCAAAAGCTTCCAAAAATACCCAGCTTTTTGGAAGCCAGTCTAGATTTTTCTTCACAAAGACTGCGGACTTCTTTGGGTACTCCACTATGAAGAGCGCCTTTAAATTGAGGAGACAAGTCAAAAGGAAGCCCACTGAAGTATTTCCGAACCAATTTCACTTAGGGTCCTTCAAGAACAGAGCGTACCAATTCTTGAAAGGCCGGCAACGCACTTGCGAGCCTTCTGGCAATGAGAGTGTCCATGGGCGGCGGTGTCACTTAACATCAGGTGAGCCTCCTGCCCGTTTGCCTCCTATTAAAAAAAAGGATTAAGATCCTTTTGTCATGTTTAGCAGAATATGAACAAACTTCTGAGTCTGTGTGGGGTTAAACTTACCCAAACTTAACAACAACCCCACACAGAAACCTCCAGTATCGTTTCAAATTTTCAAACAAATTTGTTACGGCTCTCATCAATCATTATTATGCGAAATTGAAATGTATTTTGCGAAACCCTTTTAATGACAGATACTTTCCACGAGGAGGTGGACATGTACAAGTGACTGTGAACCCAATACCGTCCTTAAAAGGTGTTACCTTTCATGATAGGCTTTATAGAGGCCCTCATTTCGTCAATATATGGAGCTTTGTAGCTGGGAATTTGCCTGTTAAGGTAAAAATAATTAATTAATTTATACTAATATTAAGCTGAATAAGGTTTGGACCTACTAATCTCAGGTATAATCAACTATTGGTTCGAGTTGTAAACTTAAATTGAATCATAATTCTATATATGTATCTATATTCTATATATATATAAATCTAATCTATATCTCTTGTTTTATGGTTTTATGTTCTATGATTGCGTGGAATTTGTTAGTTTATAAGGATTTTATTTCTTTATATTTTTATTTAAATTATCTATTGTTGTATAACTTCAGCTAAGATGGGCCCATTTTTGGGAAGTTTTTATTTTGTGTATTGCTTCATTTTAATCAAAAAAAAATCTTATATTATTTTGGAACTAATTGCGGTGCAATCTTTAAAGCCTCGGATTTCTGTATAGGTCGGTTATCGAAAGCTGGCGGGTTCACAGTACTCACACTAATGCAATTTCACATACAGTATGTTTCAAAATATGATTTTTTTGCCAAGCTATATATTTTAGTCCACTCTGGTTTTAGTAAGGTTGGGTGGGTTGTAAATAAATAAAAATGTGTCAAATACATATAAATATTAGGTGCATACGAGGGTGGATCTAAAAGTTCTAAGCCAGACCAAGAACGTGAAAGAGTAGTTCGTGTAAATAATTTTTCATTTTTCGACATACGCTCCATCTAGACATGACTTTGTTGGTCCACAAAACGACCTTAGCCGTTTTCGGAGTAGATGATCCAGATATTTTCCATTGTTTGGACTGTTGCTTTGATTCAGGAGTATGGTGGTGAACCCAGCTTTCAACAAATCAAAAAAAAATCAAATCAGCTTTCAGCATCTGATGTCAAATGAAATATAACATTTTTTCATTAAACTGTTTTTATTAAGATGCTTAAAATAATTAAAAACATTGTGCACCATTTCACGAGATTGCCCTGGTAATGTTTGAAAAAAGATCAACATGTATAGTAAAGATCAACATAAACAGTAGCAAAAGCAAAACAATAACTGTCTCTTTTATACTCATAAGCTTGACCGAGCGCGAGAGAGACGGACAGTCTTTTCATGATGTATTTGTGATAGTATTTCAGTTTGACATCACGCCTCGCGCTTATTCACAGACACTACACAAGCACAAAGTGTACATGTGTTGAAGCCGCCAGCTTTAAATAACATACCTATATCTCTATATGTAGCGGCAGATGTCCTTTAACGTCGTAAATACAAATATAAACAATTCATAAATCACCTTGAAGACACGCAGAAAATTTCATCAAAATCGGTATAGCTGTTTAGGAGTTTAATAATAAACACACGCATAGAAGATTTAAATATATAGAGATGTATATAATAATGAATAAAAAAAATCTTTCCTCAGCAGTATTATAGACAAATGTTAAATAATAGACAATTAGTGGCCTGGGAGAGATCCAGTCAGGGAGGCCGCCAGTTGCCCCCTTTTTCATTTAATTATGTCAACGGTATTATATTTCTATACGCAACGAAGTGTTAATAAATAAATACATAGAATACAGTGGTCCAACTAACAGATTATAATAATTATTTTTTCAGATAGCTTATGAAATGGCCAATGCTGCTAAAGACAAAATAGATATCATAGAGCATCCAGTTTATACTGTTTGTATAAAAGACCAGCAATATGTACAAAGTAACTGCAGCGGTATTCTGTAAGTCTTAACAGGTTTAAAACAAAATGAAATCTGTCAAAGCTTTATCGGGGTTAATTGTTTTGATGCAAGCCGTGTTTTTTTGTACAAAAAAACGTCTGTGTACTTATTTACACGCGTTAGAAGTTATACATCTTTGGCCTATAAACAAGATAAGAATCTGTTCAAAATTTTTATCTTTCGCCTTATTCTACGTTTGTAGAAAAGACGACACTAAGAATAGAAAAAAAATACTCTCATCAATTTTCCGTAACGCGCCAAAAGAAGTATAACTTCAAAAACTAGGTACAGCTACAAAATTTACACACAATATACATATATTCAATTAAAACTAAATATTAAACCCTATTTCTGTTTGTTACGGCTCTATGGCCCATTGCCTTCCACCCTACCAGCGAGTGTTAAATTCGCACAAAGAATTGATTGGTGCATAGCTTCGAACGCACGACCTCAGGGTTAAAGCCAAGCATCATAAAATAATTTAAGTGATCATTATTTATATTAATTTTATATTTTTTGAAATATAAAATGTCAGAAATAAATACAGTACTGTATCATGAGCTGGGCTACAAACCTAATAAAGTTGTTATCTATAAATACGTGTCAGTTACAGGTATTACTGAACTGGACTGAACCAGTTTGATTATTTTTTTGAATTCTGTTATAATGTCGCCGCCAACTAATTAGCCGTTCAATTAACAGCCTAACCGTTTAACTTAACGCCACCGTTTAACTAGCGGCCTGAAAGATGTTCAGCCAGTTGATCAAACAGCTAGACAAATGACTTGGATCGATGATGTTCCATTACCTGCCTGGCCTGTGGACTGTTAATTTAAAATTAATTCCACTTTCTGCCACTCTCAAACTCGAAACGAAACTCTTCCAACTGTCAATATGGCGTCGGCAAACAACAACTTTACATACAATGGAAGAGTGTAGCGACAATAATAATGTGAATTTGACTCAAGCAATTTAATTTTTAAAGATATATTTTTTTATGATAAGTTTCATCTTTTTTATTTCTGCCAAAATATAATGACTATCGTACGAATTGCCTAAGCATTAGGCAGCCAGTTTATTAAATGTTGTAACAAACCCCACGGCTGAATATTTTTCAGGCCGCTAGTTAAACGGCCCGTTTAGTCAAAAGGCTAGGGTGTTAATTGAACAGCTAATTAAGCTAGTTGGATGTGTCAGCTATATCGGACAGAAAAAAAATCGATTTCCACATTTATAAAATTAATAAAAATTAAACAGATTTTTGTTAAATGACAGTCACTCTGAGTTATTCAAATATATTGACAAAACAGTGGATTTGTGACCAATTAGTTACATGTAGTTTATTTTATCTTCCAGTTTATGGAGTTATTTGGGCACTGGTTGTGTATTAGGTGCCGACGCTTTATTTAAGGGCTCCATTGATCCCTTCGAAGCTGGACAAAAAATTGGGGCAGATTTTATGAATTTAATTCATTCAGGGGTCAGCCTTGATTCACATGCTCAGGTGATAATATTTTTTTTTATAGAACAGCGGGCAAACGGGCAGGAGGCTCACCTGATGTTAAGTGCTAATAAATATGACACAAGTTATTAACAGTAAATAATAGTTATATTTCTATTATATTCATACGGTATAAGCCTTCCACTTTTCTTCATTCAATCAAAGGCGATTAAAGTTAATAGCCAAATCATTGCTATGGAAAATCGTGATCGTAACGCTCGTGGTAATTAAATTTGGCTATGGAAGTCACAAGTTGTACCAAAAAAGAAATATTTACCGAAATGTTTAGAAATTCGCCGCGTGCGTATATACATAAACAAACGTTAAAAATTAATCCAAACGTTGCCATTGCTACCCCATGTGTTAAATGTGCAAAGTACTTATTATGTTGTGTTTTTAAAGTTTAAAAAAATTACCATCGGCATATTAAAGATAAATCAATAATGTCAGGACAAAATAATATTAAGTAAATCACTTCGTCTCTCAGCATCTTTTTCAAAATGAATGTATGTATAGCACCATCTAGTAGCAAGTAGTGTGTGATATTAATTATGGCTAAAACGACAATTAAACAAAAACAAAACAAAAAACATTGCATGATTTGAATCCGAAATATGATATTAAAATCTTATTTGCACTAAATTGTTTCTCATGTAATGATGTGGTAAAACTTAAAGCGTATACGTATTTGCGATTATTGAATGTTTAATTTTTCTTTAGATTAAATTATTTCTGCTTATCAGTTTCGCCATCTCACTATAGCCAGAAATTTCTGCATATTTATTTTCATCTATTACTTTAGTTGTCTTTGATTCAATCAAACATTCAATCTTTTGCTGTATCAGGTTTATTATTCTTCTGTTCAAAGTGGAAGTATATATATATATAAAAAATACTAGTAAACGACAGACCGCAGACATTCTTTATTTTCTTTATATACAAGAAATATATTATGTAATTGTTAATCGATTCGATCTATTGTTAATCGATAGAATTCCCTTGAACTCACAAATAATTTCATCAATATCGGTAATTGGTTTAAGATTCTAATTACAATTACACGCACAGAAGACTCGTATATAAAGATGATATTAAAATATGTACTAATTTAAAATACAATTTTAAATTTCTCTTTACTATATTTATTTCCAACATTAAAATAACATTTGGTAATACATTTAAGGACCAAATGATAATATATATGTGCCTAGCGGAGGGAAAATCAATTGTTCATACGGGAGAGATCACATTACACACAAAAACAGCAATACATATAGCCGAGACCATTGCTAAGGTAGAAATCATTTTTAATAAAAAAATTTTTGGTTTTTATTGGAAATTTTCTCAAAAAGGAGTCGTCAGTACACCTGTAAGCATGTTATATTGCTGAAAGTTCATAATATTTGATTATACTAATTAAATTTCGCAATTTTTGTCTACAAATTATTATTATGAGATATATTGCGATGATTTTTTTTTCTTTATTTTTATCATAAAAATGGTTCATTAGTTTGTGAGATTAACTCATTTGCAGCAGGTGTATACAATATTAGATTTTAGTATTTTTTGTTAATATTTTTCATTTTGAATTTATGAGTATTTGCGATTAGTTAAAAATCGTGATATTACAGTTCCTGTTTGATCAAAGAAACGCTCATGTTAATTATATTATTTTCAGACAAAGTTCACAATACGACCGGATGAAGACAAAAACTTTATCGAATGCACCGGATTGGGAATTCTCAACAAGAATATATCTGTAAATGATTAATTGATATTTTGTATGCGGCCTCTTACGAATATATGTATTTTTTTTATGGCTCTGGCACGGTTTGTGCATTAGCCAGCGTCAACTATAGGATTTTTTTCACCTAGCTGCCACTTAATAAGACCGCTAGGCTATGAGGCCCCAATTGTATTTGTTAACAAAGTGCTATTTAGATTATAACGCCATCTAACGATGCAGAGTAGAAATTATACGGTACGCGAATATTAAATGGAAGCTTGCAATACGGCCCTACAAAGGGCAACCTACTCGCGGGGATCATGTCTGTATATAGATACACACATTGTGCCCGCACATTAACATAAGCTTGATTATATAAAAATAATATTACTTATTCTAATTGAATATATTTTGAATGTACAACAGACTGATTTAAATAAAGTAATAAATAATATACTAAGTATTTTAATTGTTCCCCATATGAAAATTTTATAATTGGTTAATAATAGATTCACAGCAGTGCTTAATATCGCTAAACCCTACAATAAAGGCCCATTTACATGATGCCATTTTCTTGTACATACCAGAACAATAATTGAATGCAATAAATGAAGCGCAATAATTGCCGTTCAAGAATTGTATGCAACTGTTTACACTTGAAAACTTGAATGCTATTATTGTATTCAAGTATTGACAAGGAAATAATTGCACATGCCTTTGTTTACACCAATGCAACTATTTTAAGGAGATTATTGCTTTCAAGTTTTGACTTGTCTAAACACAGGCTTGTACGTGCGTATACCATTTAATGGCGCTTTCGTGCAAGTATTGCACGTATTTGCATTGACAAATTTTTCATTCAAGTCTTAAATATTTTAGAAGAGTATTGGAGTTTGAATATGTAAATATTAATGTAATAAAGGCAGGTAACACTTGTCACATGTAAAGAAAAAGTTTTAGTTTAGAATATAAAGAATACCTGTTTGAATTTTATATAAAAAGATAGTTTCTGTTTTTTGTTTTTAGTACTTCTATTCTAGACGCAGATAGTGTATAACATCTTTGGCTCTTTATAAACATAAATTATTGTTTTTTTTTAAAATAGACCCTCACCACCAGAGCTCAGTCTTCTTAAAAGATTAGAACCATCCAACAGAGAGGTATGAATATGAGTAAAAAGGTGTTTAAATTCAGTTCTGCTGATATAATAAAGTTCATTGAGATTTATCGCAGTCATGAGTGTTTATGGGATACCGAAAATGTAAATGATAAGAACCGATGCACGTAATGCTGTGCTAGCAGCATTTTCACAGGAATTTGAAGTTGACAGTCGGACTGAAGGAAATAACAAACAAAATAAAAACTTTAATTTTTAATTTATTTAATTTTTATTTAATTTAATTTAACACACCCTCACTCACTGCACTCATGTTTGCAAATGAAGAGATAATTGCGTACACGAATTGCGTAAGAAATTATTGTACGTGCTGTTTACATCAATAATAGTTTTGAAAGGAAACTTTTCCCATTGATCAAGAATGTTACGTTTTGTTTAGACTATGCAATTCATTTATTGCGTTGATATAATTGTATGCTACAGGCAAGAAAATGGCATCGTGTAAATGGGCCTTAATAACGAATATTTTATCATTTGGTTTGGTTAATGGGCTACTTTACTAATATTTAGCCGACCTCCGAATTTATATACCTACTTCTATTATTGAAGTATTTTTGGGAAATGTAAATTTAAGAAACAGTAAATTTCTAAATTTATAGTTTGACGCAGTAGGATTGACTGTAAATACTGTTAACTGACATTATTAAACACCAGAAAAAACTTCTGGTATATTGTTATTGCTGTAGAAAATATATTATTCTAATAAGCTTACCTTAAGTAATGAATTTCTGAAAGATTCCCCCAACAAGAAAAAATAAATCTAACTTCAATTAGATAAGTATTAATTCTTGAGATAGCAACACTTACAAAATTGCGTCTTAAGCCGTCACCAGTGACCAGACTTGCGATGCCCTCGTCATCGAATATTGGCGAGTCAAGCCGGCACGAGTGGTAGCCATCCACACTCGGTTTATTTTATTGCTCATACACAAAGATATGGCCAAGATTGGAATGACTACGTTAGCTACTATATGTGCCTACTAATATTAATCAACACCAAAGTGAAAAAGCGCGACAGTGTGGTTGATGCTTTCGCCTCGCTCCCTAAAAATCAGAGTTGGCCAGGCGACATGAGAGCATCGTCCCATACTCTCGCGTCTCCTCGTAGAGAGTGTGGATGGCCAAGGCCAAAAATGGTTTACTTAAGCTGTTAATTGACATTCCAATTACTATAATATTCTTAAGTTCTGTTAAAACTATCCCGCGCATATCTTGTATATGGGCATTATATATATGGAAGCTCGGACGAAAGGTAATTTGATTTTTTATAGCCAATATCGCACTAGACACGTTACAATGGGACAAGACAGTAAAAGAAAAAATATTTTTTAATATTTATTACTTAGCCCAGACATTGTTGTCAATTGTCGTATATAAATTCGATATAAATTCATATCATGACGTAAAACTTACCAATAAACTATAGGCAGTGAAGAAATAATATAAGAATAAATTTATCGCATTCAAGATTTATTTCGCTTTACAACAATGAAATAGAAACTCTACAGCTGTTTTTGGTCTCCATAAGGTAGCATTCGTTAGTAGATTAGAAGAAAATTATGAAGTACAATCCATAAAATGTATCTATGAAATCTAAGAATACGATAAGAACAAAAGGTATTTAAGAAAAATATCAAAATTTTCTAAACTGCCTATATAAAATAAAAAATACAGGTTATAAAGAAACAAGCAAAAGAACTTATAAAATAAAGAGAAAATTTATTTGTAACATACACTTGTAAATTCTGAAACAACAACCTAATTTCCAGTTCATAAGAAAATATATTATTTACATGGTTCAAAGTATAAAAATAATTGTGAGAAGGGCAACACGTTAAGGTATTTTCTAACAATAACTAATGGTATTTAGCTAAATATTAATAATTAAACAAGTTTCAAAATACCACCAATGGAAGATACGGGAAGATCGAATGAATTATTTAAGAAATACACGGCTTTACAATTATCGCGCATTGGAAAATTTAAAACAAATAGAAACGCCAAAAAGGAAATGTATTAAATTTTGCATTGCCGTTAGCGTTTAATACTCTGACATACTCATGGTACAGATCGCCGAACAAAGTATACACACATACGCGTACTTACGTACGTGTACTAAGTACGTGTTGTAGTGTTGACATTTAAATTTCTACTAAATACAAATTATCACAGATAAATATAATCTAGTAGTTTATAGCTTTTGGTCTCAGATTTCTTCGCATGTTGGTTCTAATAAACGGCTCGTCCCCGTAATAAAGGACTGGAATAGCATAATCAAGGGTAACATATACCGTTATGACGACGTTTTTTAAACAGTTTTAAGGACGATTTTCATAAGATGCAGTTTGAGATCTAAAACGTAACTTAAGTTATAGCCGTGTATTTGAAAATTTTGCCAATCATGGTCCCTAACTTTTAATAACCATGGTGTGCATTAATTTGTGCTTGACGAATTATTTTATTCTAAATTATTCAGATTTCTTTGTCTTACTCGCGTCTGCTTTCTCTTCGATGGCTGTTTGGTCTTCATAGCTGTAAAATCAATAATTAAAGTATTATATTTATTATTATAAGTATAATATAAAGATTAATATTTATTATAATAAAAAAAATATAAAGTTACTATTAATACACAATTAATGAATTATATATTAGTTTCGGAGAGCTATGAACGCAATTGTATACATATTTATTATTAGGAACAAAATATAATGAGAAATTATTTTCTGACCAATCTATACAGTAAAAATCTAAATTACGGCGGCAAAGAGTTTATGATACTCACTTGAACAAAGCGTTGATATCTCCTTTGAGTAACGCAAGTGTAAGGGGTGTTGCGAGACAGGCAGGTACCAGATAGAGCAAAGCGGGTTGTGCGTGTTTAAACACGTGCATTACCACGATCGTGGCCAATAATCCTACAATGTAGGCTGTGAACGTAGCTCTAGAGTCGAAAAGTAACAGAAAATTAGTATCGTAAAATGCTAAATAAACCAAATAAATGTAGCACATTATTTCTCTAGTGTCTTAATGACGTTATTTTCTTACTTACGTAATTATTGAGGCTTTCATGCCGTCTGCTTAACTTTGTAAGTGTTCGAACATTATATATAACAAAAATCACGAAACAGATACAAAAATCAAAAGGCATTATTTTTTATTGTCAGACCTAAATGTGTTCAATTCATTGACAAGCATATCAAATAAAAAATGTATACCTGAAGTAGAACTCCGAATTACGTTTAAGACTTTTGTCGAAGCGCAAAAGCAGAGCAATGAAGATACCGGGCACCACAATGTCTCCCAGACCCAACATGGCAAAGTTACTGGCATTGAAGCCATTCACGAAAATATCTTGTGGGAACACCACTGTAAAAGTATTAGTGGTAAGTTAGAAAATGGGAATGAAAACATAAGAAAAATATGATATGATTCTTGCCCATCAAGTTTGTTAATTAAGTCCCCTAGATTCCCATTTTTAATTTCCAGATTTTAGATAATAGAAAATGTGGGCATTCTAATTCGGAAAAGTATACTTGTTCTAAAAGTTGACGCATTAAAAAAATAAAAAAAACACAAAAATGAGCTTAAAACATCAAAATCTTGGTTACAACTTTTAAGTTATACTATTAAATTAAATTCGTATTAGATTAAATTTACGGGACTCATACTTGAAAGATGAAAGATTTAAAATATTAAAATCTAAAGCATTCTATTACATATCCTTACATTTGATGGGCGCTTCAAAGGACTTGGCAACAGTGACCATCACATTTGTACCAAACACCCAGAAAATATCATACAAAAACAGTCCAGACAATAAAATACAGCCAGTAACAACATTGTTAAGTTGCAGAAGCTCAACTCCATTGATTGCAAATGCAATACCAAACAGATTGTTTGCGATCCAGTGCTGAAAATATAAAAGGGTCTTAGTGGTTAAGGCGCATGGCTCAACCCAGAGTAGTACTTAATGGATAGCATTTAATTACCAAAACCGATTAAAAATACTACAGTACAAGAATACAGTGGAAGACTTGACAAACTGTTGTTCAAGCCAGTTTTGAGTTAAGAATTTTATATAATAAAAATAGCCCTATTTGATATAATCTTAACTATGATAAATTTCAAATCTGTCCATTAGCAGAATTGTCTTAAAACTGTTAACAAAGTTTTCACTTTCACATATAGATTCTATATAGCACATAAATGTTTCACATATTTTTCTAGAAGAAAATAGTAATATTTTTTCCCCATAATACTTAAGAATTTTATTTTTTTTTTACCAATACTCTTAATAAAATTAATATCGCAAGGTAACTCACCTTCTTATGTAAATACCAGAGGCCGAAGACGAAAGAAATAACCAGACATATGACATCATAAGAGGTGAACTTATAGTTGACCACATCTCGATCACCTCGAGTAAATAATATGTGGTAGGGCACCTTTGAAACTGATGCTGGCATCATAACTGATATGATTGGGCTGCATTTGGAGAATAATTAGTTATAGCGTTTTCTTTAAAGTATGTCTATAACTAATATGAACATTATTCTTAGTCGCATGATTAACAAGAAACATGGAGCATGGTAATAGAATTAAGCCATGTTTTACTAATATTAATAATTTTGAAATACATCATACTGTAAGAAACTAATATATAAAAGTTTATAGAAGCAAAATCTTAGAATAAAATTATTACTACGAAAAATTCTTAAACTCACCTTAGTAAATGACTAAGTGCCAATACTCCTAAGAAAAAGAAGTAACCCGTAAGAAGCAGGTTTATATACTCTTTGGAGAAGAACTGGAAGAATATGTAGAGACCAAATAAAGCACATGAGGCAATCACTGGAAACATGAGTGCATCACGGTTGGACATTGTTTCAGGGCGCTCCCCAGATTCCTACAAATTAAGATTTTTAAGACAATGCCTAATATTCTATATTCTATTATTTAATATTACAATGATTTTAAATTGAAACTACTATAATATATATATAATAACTATTAAAACTAGGTAAAATAAGAAAGAAGTGTGTCAGAGAAGAGAGAAGGCAACAATTTCAAATATAGTACTTGTGGAAGATATAAAAAAAAATTTGACTAGTTTCATTATTAAGTCTAACAAGTAAATAATAAGTTTTCTATCATTAATTAATAAATATGTGGGATCGTACAGTACTAACACATATTACATTCTAAGCTAACTATAATTATAACTAAAATTGGGCAACGAATTTAAAAAAGAGTATCAACTGAAAAAACACTGTCCATCCTTTTCTCTATACCTTAAAAATCTGTAAATTCAGATAGGGAGGTGTACATTTCAATAGCCAAGAGCATATATGTTTTAAGAATATAATTATCGTTACTACAAATAGCAGTATGGTGTTAGAAAGAAAAGCACTGCCACGATGACAAATACGTTTGAACTAATACTTCTCGCCATTTTACTTGCATCTTGGAAAAGTAGTATTATGTTGGATTCTATGTAATATTTTGCACTCTATAATAAAATTTATGTACCTTTTGCTCTTTAAGATATTTCACTGAACGAAATGATCCGAAAAATATGGGTAAAATTGCCATGACCACCAAACTTAAGTACGCGACCGCCACCCCTTCTATACTCATATAAGGTTTGGTTGTTCCATTTTGTAAAGTTTCTTTTATACTTTCTTCTATATTAACCGGTATTTCAGTCACGGATTCTGCCATTTTATTATAAAAATAAAGTTTTCTAAGTACTGCTACGCGTCCTGCTCCTACGGGTACAAATTTGACAATATAATAACAAATGTCAAGTCTAAAGCTAAAAGAACACGTCAGTCGTCATTGCTATCCGTTGTGTTGGCAATCTACTATTTATTAATATTCGTTCAGTAATCGGATTTGTTACATTTAAAATTACTTTTCAATATTACTTCTTATAAAAAATAGTATAGATTTTGAAATATATTTATTTATTTTATGTTAAAAATTTACATGCTTACTAACAGATGTTTTTTTACAGTTATGTTTATTTTATACTTTTTTTTTTATTATTTATTATGGCAATAGTTTTGACTTTATGCCATTTTTATACTGTCATTGTTTGACAGATGACAATTTATATTAAAGTAGAAAAACTGAGAGTTTAAAATTGTACTTAAATATAGTTTAGTTACGAGGTTTCCTATTATTTTCTTATTAGAAGTCAAAATTTGATTCGGTTTCTAGAAAATATGCATTTAATACGGCATAGAATATGAACCCAAAGTAAAGCCAGGGAGAAAAAATGGAAGTTACAAGTGGTGCAGAGGAAGGTTTTGTACGAGAATGGACACCTTGTTCACATATTTTGAGCTTGATACCACCAAAAATCCAAAATGGAATATTTTCTAATGAACTATGCTTGACCTGTGTTGATGCTGTTAGTGAATACATAGCTTTAGGAACGAATGTGGGACTGGTGTATTGGTATGATAGGAAAAAAGGCAATATACAACGACTTCGCTGTGAGGTATGTTTTTGGTCACCTTGTAACAATTTCGCAAGAATTGGTTTCTAATAGCAATTAGCTAAGTTTTTAGAACTTATCTTATCTTACTTATTATAATATTAGTCCTGTAAAAAAACTAAGCTAATTTGTCAAATGTCCCTTTAATATAATATTTTTAAGCATCTTTTTTCTTTTAATAAATCTATTTAAGGTATTTGGTTTTGGTAAGTGGTTCACCACATTCAAAATCTAAATTACATAATTAAATTGCACTTTAAGCCCTTAACCTTGTTTTTAGGCCTCTACATCCCCTATAACCTTTGTAAAGATAGTAAGCACAGTGGATTATATGGTTGGAGCAGGTAATGCAACAGGACAAGTTACAGTATTTCAAATTCCTAAAGAGCACCCTGAAAATGTTCCTGATACTTTTAAGCCTAAAGTAGAACCCAAAGTTGAAAGGTGAGTAAAGATTACTTGAATGTTCTAACTGTTCAGGCTTAAAATTGTTTAATCTAAATCTAGAATCTTAAATAAAACTTTTTGTTAAAGCATCAAGTAAACTATGGTTAGCCAGATAAAATCATGTAATGTTTCAAGTATATAACTATTTATATGGTTTAGGTATACTATAGGAGACCTACATAAAAGTAAAATAACTTCAATTGAATGGTCTAAAAATGGGATGAGACTGTTTTCTGGTGACAAAGACGGTGTAATTATTATGACTGAAATTGATTTTTACATGGTAAGTACATTAACCTGTCTATCTAAAAGAGATACTTGACATTATTTAAAAAAAAATGTATATATTTGTGCTCGATAGATAGATCTAATTTATTATATTTAATTTTCATATAATTGTTGATGTCAGTAATTATGTAGGTATAGAATTGAATTCTAACAAATGAAATCTATGTATTAGATAGCTTATCAGTCAATATAACAATTACAATGGAACCAGCTGATGAATAAAGTCAGGGGGTTACCCTCTTACAACTGAAGTCATATCTAAATATAGAATTAAAGATAAATACAATCATGTTATCTTTCCCTGGTTACTTAAGTTTAATATATTAATAGTAAATTTCTAAACCAATGTTTAATTTTTAGCATGAGCTTATGTAGAAAAAAGACGATTATTTAAACGTCTAGTGCTCTTTATTTAAAACACTAGTAGTACTAACATGTATGACTTATTGGTTATTAGAAATTTGCTGTCATTGCACTCTATTTGGAAAAAGTATATTTTCTATGATCCTTAGAATGGTTTGCTTGTTCACAGCACTTATGCAAGTCAATGGAGATAGTGAATGAACAACATGAGATTGTACAAATGAGTTACTATCAAAACACTTTATTAGTGTCGAGCAAGTACCGCAGCATAGTGTGTGAACGACGAGACAACCGGTGGCATGTCAGCCAACTGGGCAAAAAAGAAAGAAAAAGGTAATATTTCAAACAAATAACCAGAAAAAGAAAGAAAAAATAGTTCATGCCCAAAAGCCAGCCACAAAGAGGAATTTATTAGCAATTAAAACATTGTATTTTGATGATTTCAGTTTGTGCTCCTTGGGCGCGGTTTTCCAGTACTCATATGCGCAGGGCGGAGCTGCAAACGCATACTGCGCACGCGCAGGTCTGAGGCTTTGGCGAGCTGATCGGGCCGGAAATGTTCTTCAGACATTGTTATTCAAGGTTGGTAATAAAATGTTCATAATAGTCATCCAAACTATAAATTTTTGTATGAAACTTACGTTAATTATTAGTTATTTTATCTAGATTTTGACTATTTTTATAAATTTATGATTTTGAGGCTATCGTAGTCTGATGCGTAGATTCAGTAATTTTAAGAGCAACCTGTTCTTGAAACGAGTTATATCTATAAGGTCTATCTATCTATCTTTACCTTTGAAAAATGTGGAGTATTGTCTATACATTTAAAAAAGCTACTCACAACGAATTAGGAAGATTAAAAAGTAGTATAACACTACCAAAAATATTTTTCAAATTTTCCTTTCTGTCTGCCTGTGCTCGCTATGCTACGCACGTGTGCACTCTAATCTCAGCGATAATTTATAAATATTTCAACTATGAAAAAAATATTTGTAGGAAGCCATCTCTAACCCTTTAACAGTGGCGGAGCTGCTGAACCCGTCTCAGAAGAAGCACAGCCACTCGGAGAAGGAGTACAACTTTGGTCCCTTACACGTGTTCCGCGAACATTTTTTGGTCTCGCACAACGAACACTTCCTCTATGTGTTGGACCCGAGGTCGCTCACCGCCGTGGCTGTCGTTGACGATCTGAGACGGTAAGATCCATTAACCGACTACAAAAAGGAGGCTTATGTGTTTTAATTGTAGAATTATCGGTTTAGGTTTTATTGTGTAGTTCTATCTTATTGGTAATACCTGTAACAAAAGAATGTGGGAAATATATATTGTTGGAATTGGATTTGTGTGTGTTCTTTCCAAGGTGACCAACCTTCAGGAACAGTCCAAGTTTTATCAGAAAATAGTCCGTCGTTTTTGTATTTGTATCCTAAGATTCAGTTGTTTTTGAGATATGGATAATCACGCAATTCTGCAGGAAACATGTATAATATAGGTGAATGTTGACTGGTATTTGAATTTTTTTTTAATTACCTTTCTTTAGGTACATTCAGCCAATTATATTCCATATAATGAATTTCGAGAATTTTTCCGATTTCCGAAATTATTTATTGAAGTTATACTTCTTTAGGCGCGTTATGAAAAGTTTATGAGAGTGAAATTTTACGATGCGCGCGCACCGTGACACAAAATTCAGTAAGGGCGCCGAGATGGGAATAAGACAAGTAAAAAGAAATAGAATATGCGTGACGTATGACCATAAAGACATTTGTAGTACCTTTTAAACAAATAAAGCAGTTTAAATTATTTTTTCAAAGAAATTTAGCAATGCTTTTTCACAAACACCTTTTGTTACTTAGTTAAAAGGTTATGAAACATACCTAGTTATTAAATTAAATTAATAATATAATAAATAATAATTGTTATTAATATTAATTAATAATTGAATAATATACTAAATATTAAATATTGTTAAATTATTAACGCTAAATATCTATTATTAATTATTTAATATTTAAAAAAAATAAAGAAAGCCAAAGAAGTATAACTTCTTACGCGCGTACATAAGTACACGCACCATTTTTTTTATTCATGAAACAATTCTCGGTTCTCTCTGGGCAAAGCTTTTTTTAATATAATTTTTTTTCAGCATCCTGTCGGTATCCGTGAACAAGGAAGAAATTTTCATCCTGGAAGGGGAGAGGTCTCTTGTGCGTCTGGCACATAAGCCTGAGCCAGCGACGCTTGCGCAAGGTCTGTTCGCCAATAGGCAATCCTCACTCAACCAGTAAAAGATCATTGTGCAATCAGCAAGTCGGATATTATTCGAAAATATTGCACTGGAAAATACACCTTAAAGCAAGGCAATAAAGACCCGACATATATTCACGGAAGTTAAAATTGATAAATAAAAGTTCACCTTTATTGCGTTGCATTAAGGTGCAATTTACAATGAAAAATTGTATCAGACATGCTGCACCAACCCGTTTATACCAACTCTCTTATATATTAGCCCGAAAATGATGTGATTTTATCAATTTTGTTTAGAAATATGTTATAAATACGACGCGGAAAGGAAATAAGGAACCATATATGATTCGTGTTTCGTTTTGAAGATCGATTTTTGACAGTGACATGAAATTAGAACCATAGACCAAAGTGACCGATAGCAGACTCGGGTTGGGTGTTTCTCTGATACCATTTTTTTTTGGTTTTAATAAAATTAGTATTAAAACACCGCTTTTAATATATAACGTCAATTAAACAATGTTTCAAATAATACAACCTATGAATAACAATACTATCATCACTAATATAATTACAAAATTAGAAAATTTATGTCAAAATGTGAATTTTTTATTTACATAACTGGACAAGGTCGCTTACCAACTGCTGAAAATCACTCGAACGTCGTGTTATGTAAATAATAAACTCCCGTTTATATCAGAGTAATAAACGAGACTTTTGAACGCGTCGCTTAATTGTCATTGGTCTAGATACGTTGACCATTCACAATCAAGCGAAACAAAGTTAATTTTTTAAAACAGCACCTAAGTTTTGTTTTTTAGTCTTTTTTAGGACGAGTTCCAATTGAAAATTATTTCGATTGATGATTTTACTGTATTGTTATTCTTAGCGTATTTACTTATGAAAATTATGTTTATTTTTTAATGCTTTTAGTTTAGAAAATTTTTATTTTTCACAAATACTTAGTGCCTTACGAATACCAAATAAGGACCAATGCTATATTTTTTATGCATTTTACCATTTAGGATAAGAATTACGTGGTACTTAATATTTTTAACTTTAATCACTAGTCTTTTACGACAAATAACAAATAATGGAGGTTTTTATAAAATATATCGTAGATTCTTGATGACAATGGTGCTGTTGACTTTACTCATCTGTTTTTACCACATTGTAAACAATTAAAGAAAGCGATGAATGAATAGTATTAGTTTTATAATAACCATAACCATTTTTGTAAAAGTTTATTAGAAAATTATTAGCATCTATCGATATGGCTCTTGGATTTCATTCAATTGTTTGTGATAATTCTCTTTATAGACCCACTAATGTTTTAGAAAAGAAATTATTTGATTTAGACAAGTTCTCCTGTGTTCGCTTGCTTGATGCGTGTAAAATATAAATGAACAGACACAGAAATGTCGATTATCCGTATATTGATTTGCTTTTTTTTAGGATGCGATAGTAATCTGTGCTTTTTCTAGTATACATATATGTTTTTTTTTAATTATAAATTCATCAGTGCCTTACTAAATAATCCATGTTTAATATGCATGAATATCTGTGTTATATGAGTATTAATGTTAGTGATCGAACCATTTTAAAGCATGCGCTAAATCATTCCTTTCGCATTTTATAGTACATATTATTATGTTTTCGACGTTTATGTCTTAGATACAAGTATTAATGGAAATGATCAGTGACTTACTCCGCTATTTATATGTTGGATAGTTTGACAAAAAAGATGATCTCAATTGTAAGCAAGTATATAGAAATAAAATCCCTTGCGCAGCTGGTTTAAGGACCTCGAGGTTGTTAGAATGCACGCAAAGGCATTCGATTAAAGGCAAAGAACCATTTAGGGTTGTAGCACTGGATTATTATTACTATTATTAAAAATGCTGGAATTCTGTTCTGAAGAATTCCTTTCTCAATATACATTGTCCGATGAACTAGAAATATTCAATGGCAGAGCAAGTCCCTGATCGGTTTGTTTTTTTACATATAATTAAAAATGTTTATACCTAAAAAATAATGAGGTACTTAACCAATTATATTACCTTAAGTCATTTATTAGTAATTAAAGTGAATTTAGATCTAGTCTCATATAGGTTGATTTTTATGACGATTTGGTTTCGCACAATTTGTTGTTACAGGCATTGTTAAATAGGCTAATTTTATAAGTAACATTTCTTATTATGCCGACGACTTAAATTTAATAATTTGACATTAAACCAAATCGGTACTTCCATTTCCTTCATTCATTATATTACGAGTGAACGAAATAATTTTGTAGACAACGATACCAGCAAGGCCATTGTACTTTGTTAATATATGTTTTTGTTTTATTTGCGCATTTTTATTTTAACAATTCTTTTCAAATTAATTTTCCTTTTACGATTTTTCAACCGCTTGTTGTTGTTTTGTGAGCAATGGCTCTGTTGGATGTTGTGCTTTTTATCTGTTCTGCTTTTAATCGTACTAAGTGTATATAAATTTAACAGACGAGCCGATAATGTCCAAATCGCTCACAACGCTCCAGCAAGCGGTGAATACAGTCTATGACCTCACACACATCGACCAAGCAGTACCCTACGTCACAAGCGTTCTCGAACAGCCCATAGCCATGTTCACGCGAAACGAGACTATAGACAACGTACCGAACGGAGAAGAATGTTTCGAACTCCCGCCAATAAAGCATCTACCGCGTGACATATCTGACAATGTTCTAGAATCTATTATAAACGAGTTTAGGGACGTGTCAAGTGATGTAGAAGAAATAAGGCGGGTTAAATCTGAGGAGCTGCAAAGGAAGTTGAAGTTGTATAATAGCATAATGGAGAAAAAGTATGACGATGAGCTGATACATAGTAGGCGCAGTCGGAGGAGGGATGCAGGGTCCGGTGGCAGTACCCCAAGGTTGATGACCCCAGTACGAAGCCGGTCTAGGAGCAGGTAAAACATTTTTTGTAAAATACGAGCCTGTGAGACAGCAATACAAGACAGTTACCGCAGCACATAGACATCTATTTTTTAATTGGATGCTTGTGCTTCGGCGTATATTTAATATCTGGAGGTTGTATATTGACAATCTCGTACCTCCCTGTAGAGGTCGATTCCACAGATTACAAAAGGAAATCTACTAGGTAAAGCGAATGTTCCACTGATAATTTTTCATTACATGTAGTTTTTCTCTCTGCATTGAAATATTTTACGTTATAAATAGGAACTTGCTCAATATTAGTCTATTTAACTCCCGAATTGCTAACTGTACTACGTGCAGTGATTATCTTTAGTGAAAATCTTATTTTTGTTGTTTCAGAGATGTCAGCTACACCAGTCCTTGTGTAATGAATGTTAGTATATATGGGTATGTATTGTTCTTTGTGGTTTTTTTCTCACGAATCTTTGGTATTCCATACCGAATCTAAATACTTTTTCCAAAACGAATTTTGACGTATCGCATTAATTACCGACGGTATCTAGATTATTAAGACATTCGTTCAATGATTCAATTTTTAAGGCTTTTCGGTCTCCTGTCTAATATCGATTATAGTCAAGTATTGCGAAACATATTGTCGATTGTTTTTTTAAATTACTGGTTACTGTAGACGAACGTTCCTAATATTAATTGCATGAGAATGTGTAAAGACGAAGTTTGAACGCACGACCACGACTTATCGTTCAACAAGGAAAACTGTTTAAATTAACATTATAATTCAGCTTTTGACTGGTAAGCTACCAAAACTTTTCATTTACAATATGTCTTTCAGTAACAATCCAGATCAAAACGATGAACAACTAGAGAAGCAAATAGAAGAAAAAGAGAAGATATTAGCGAAAATGCTGAACTTAGAATCTCTTAGTATCAAGAGTCATGACAGCAATGTAACCTACGAGGATCCAATCTACAAACCAAAAGAGACAAAAAACAGTAAATTTATGGTCAAAGATGTCAATAAAACCATAGACGATAAAAAAGAAATACACGATACTAACAAGCCCATAGATAACAAAACACAGATTAAAAAAGTTGATACGAATGTGGAAAAAGCAATGAGTAAAGTCGACAAAATAACAGATTTGGTTCCAAAAGTAATGCAGTTGCCGAATAATTGGAATTTGGAGAGTATTGAGCTAAGATTAGAAATGAAAAATGGAGTTAAAGATGGCTTAAATTTGCTCTCTCCTGACGACCATTTGGATAGCGAATGGGAAGTAATTTAGAATTTGCTTTTAATTTAATATTTGTGGTCAAATCTGGGACCACATAACAGAAACAATTATGACTAGATGTAACACGAGTATTGCCATCGCAGTAATGATTTCTAGATCTTATGATTTTTAATAACTTTAAATTTATTAATAAGTATATGAAACAATTTTTTATAAGTTAATGCGTGTTTTAAATGGTGTTATGAATATAATAAATCAAAATAAAAATATATAAATTCACGTAGTAAATTCACACGGGTTTCAAATATATACAGACTGCACAAAAAATCTGAAATATATTGTGCCATGTCCAAGTAACCCAAATAATAATAATAATATTTACTTATAATAATTGACATAATATTTACAATGTATAGAAGTAGGTATTCATAGTTAATTAACCTAATCATCACACGCGTATGTTTATGTATTGTACGCAAGTAATTTTGTATGACGTAAACGAATGTGCATTTATAAGAGGCTCTTAAAAATAAGCTACCAGGAATAAAAGTTGGTGGGTAAAAACAAATTTTCAAAGAATACTTGAAGTATCGTTCAGTTACAACCTTTCTAAAACTGTTACGCTATACACTCATTAGTATTATATTCAAGGAAGCAACACAGTGTAAGGTCACCGCTTGAACGCAAAGAAACTTGACAGCCTGTTCATAATTAAAACTAAGTTTATTCCAGAAAAGCGTTTAATTAATTGTAGTTAATATATAAATAATTTACTCCTAATTGTTAATTTGAGTAGTGACATATTTGAAATGTTGATTGTCAACATTTATTTTTTTGCTTTAACATAAAATGTGGTCATTGCGTAAAAATGATAATTAATATACAATAGCTCTCACATTCCTGGTATTAAAATTGCCTTTCTTCATTTGATCTGTATTTATTATGTTTTATATATGATTTTAAGTATCTCAAATGTATTATTATAAGTATTAAATTCGAAAATTAATATGCGTTATAGATTAATATTTATTCAAGAAAATTATAAAGATTTAAAATCTTGTTTGACTGTACGTATATAGTTTTATTCAGTGAAACCCGCTTAATAAGATTCCTTGCGTAAATCGATTTAACCTCAAGAAGGAAATAATAATATGCTTTAATGTGCATGTTTTTGACATGTCTTAGACTTAAACGGGTTTCAGTGTGTTTTATATTTTGCAATCTTATGATTATTGGAATCTCTTTTGAAAAGTATTTTTTATACATAGGCTATAAAGAAACTGTTGGCTTGTTTGTACTGAAATTTTCAGAAATATTTTCCTTTAAGTGTACGAAAATTAATGATATTATATTTATGTATATTATTTTTTCCCAATTATATTTTGCGCTTGCCGAAAATAATACAGTAAAATATTCATTATTTACTTTTAGTTCTTTGGAGATAATTCTGTAAAGTTGTAATATTAAATCCCAATATTTAATAATCCTTGCAATAATAATTAAGAAGTGTCACATTGAAGTGTCAATCAAGCACTTAAACTTTTATTTTTTTACTATGACGAATCATGATTCTTATTATTTTTTCAAATATAAGTAAAGCACTATATATCAATAAAGAATTGCCTTAACAAAATTGTTTTTTCTTTCTTGCTTGTGTCTGGGCGATGACCTACAACAGATTTTTTTAATTAAAAATTGCGAAAACTTCCTCAGGTATGATTTAAAAATTCAATAGATTAAGGTAATAGAAAAAAACAACATAATCATACAAACGTTTATTAAATACGTCGGGATGCGGCGCATCAAAAAGTAACAAAAATTTTTGGTCCATCACAAATCTTAACCAAAATACAAATCACTTAATTTTCACAACAAAATATCCCAAAAAATTATATAAACCTCTAAAAATAAACTAAATTGACATCTGTCATAACGGGTTAGTGCTACAAAATTATACACTTTGTCGCAAACATATCTAAGACGATAGAGCAACGGTTGATTGTTAATTTTACTCTATGACCCCCTTTGTCAAAATCGTATACGGGTGTCAGAGCTAGAGTCGACTGTCGGTGTCTTAGGGTCCACATCTGGTGAATGTGCCGCAAATGTGCAGTTCGCGTGCCGTTTGCGGTAAATCGACGTAAATCAATGTTAAAATAACGTCTCCGTTTTTGCGACCATTACATTCTTTTTGTAGACTCAAATAGTCAACGATAATACATGATTCACAATGACAAAAACCAATTGACACATTCATCATTTGTTAAATGCCAAATCGAGCTAATATAGATGGTTAATATATTATTCAAACGTATTAATAGTTTATATGCGTAAAGAGTATTCTATGATGGGAATGTGTTCTCGTGTAACTTACATCAATGATAAAGGGCCCGTTTTGACTATGTCAACAAAAAACGTAATCAAACCATAATACTATTAATACTACGAAGAAAGCTAATCGATTGAAGCAGTGATGTAGCTTTATCACACGAAGAGATCACTTTAAATTATTAAGTACTTACAACTAAATTTAATTAGGCAGATCTAAAATTTTGCGTATCGGACTGAACTTTTCGATACCGCTTTTATACCTCAAATGGCAGTCAAGAATCATATAATCTTGAATATAATTAAATTGTATAGAACGAACTATTATGACTTTCAAAAAACTTTGCCGTTTCTATAATCTTGATTTGGTAATTTATTATATATATTTATTTTATATAACTTTGCTTGGACAAAGTTGTTTCATGACAAATCAATTTATTTATATTTTATAATTATCGGAAATAATTGGCTGTAGCCGAAGCAAATTCCATCTTTAGTGCAGTTGAATTTGCGTTGCCGTTTATACTTTCGACTATTTTTTTATAAAAGTAATATTAGTAAATATTACATGCGACATTGTTTATTATCGATAAGATTAATTCTTTGCCTCTAAAGTCAGTCCGATACAACATAGAGCAATGAAAATACTTAAGTTAACAAATACAATTGCTAAGCTGAATTAAGCTATATATTCTACCAACAAATTTCGAACTAATTTTTGTATAGAACAATCCCTTTCTCATAATGCTTAACATAAATTTGGTCTTTACAAAAGTATATTATAACGACTTGAATTTCACAATTTTCTCTTCGTTCTTAAATTTTTCTGTTGGGAATTTTAAGGAAGAGACGCGCTGATTATAATTGGGCAAACGGAAAGACGTACGTATCTCTCATTGGACTAAAGATGGTCTTAACCAATTGAACAAAACACGTCATAGTTAGGTCTCTTGTTATTTCTGCCACCCTGGTACCTTTTAAACGATTAACTTTGACTTGATCCATTATTAAAATTGTTATTATGACTTCAGATGGATCAAGTTCAATGAGAAATTGTTATTTGTACATAGAACATGGGCGTATGTACGATTTCATTTTAATAACACATTAAATTATTGTGTTTCTCTATGTATCGCAAAAAGGAATTTCCTTAATATCAATGGAATGCCGATTCGTTCTAATTTTGTATTTCTTTAAATCCGATAAACGTAACAAAAGCTCGCAAGCTCAACAACATACCAATATCACAAAACACCAAAGCTACTACTAATAAAACTAATATATTGGTCGAAATATGGACTTAGAATTATTATCTGAAATAAGATAATAGTATAAGATCCCGCTATACAACGACCTTCACGGAGATGCTTATTTAATGAAACTTATTTTATATTTAATTTAATATGTCAATAAATATAATCCATATGGGTTGTCTAGCAAATTTCAGTCCAGAGTATGTTTAATTAATATTAAAAAAAAAAAGTTTTTTATAATTTGTATGTAGTAAATTTTTTGAACTTTTTTCAATCAATATTTTTAATCAGGGTAGTATTTATTATATATGTATCACTATAACCTTCTTTTATACTAAAGATGTATATATACTTTAGTGTCACATAAAAAATACACATAAATAATTAATTGATTAAAAACAACCTAACGTTTGCATATTCTATGGGCTTCATACTTTCGATTGGTATAGAATTTATCTAATAATCATACCGGTGAAATGTTTAAAAAAAATTTTTTTTTTTAAATTAATTAAACATACTCTGGACTGAAATTTGCAAGGCAACCCATATGGATTATATTTATTGACATATTAAATTATATATAAAATAAGTTTCATTAAATAAGCATCTCGGTGAAGGTCGTTGTATAGCGGGATCTTAGACCATAATGAAATTTTAAAAATACATATCGCATACGAAAGAAAGTTGAAAAACATATTAGCTGATGCCGTGCGTCTATTATAGGCAATTAAGTTTTTGTATAAACACTATAACGCAAACTTCGGTTTCCAATTCGATCTGTGTACAAAATCCATATTTCATTTTACCCTAACACCCCGGTTCTAAGCAAAATACGACTCGTAATTTCTACGACTCGAATTTTGTATAGAAATATACTGATAGCTTTTACAAATGGTATTTTGTATAGAAACCGGGTATCGTTTTAAGCTCGTTATTAATTATAATACTGGGACAAGTGTTACAATGAATTATTCCTTAAGAAGTCTTTATCAGTCTTCGTAAATTAAAACTCTTTACTTGACACAGTTTCTGTATTTTACTTTTCAATAAAAGGGAAGGGAAGTACTCACGCTTTAACTACCATTTAATTTACCTAATATTATGCATTATCTATGACGTATTGTTTTGCGATTTGAGCTTGCCATAGACTAAAGCAAAAAAATAGGTGAAAATATACATACACTAAGTGAAATAATTGTCATTAACTTTTATCAACCAGTTTTTTTTGTTTCGTTCTGTTTAGATTTTCGTGTCCGAAATTATTGTTAAATTAACTTAATATTGTATCAGATTTAATCACACGGGTTTATATAGTTAACCTTTCGTTTTGTGTATCAGAGATAGCGCGGAACTGATATTATATATTATACTTTTATCTCTAGGACCGGCTGGCGACGCCACTGTAAACATTCCTGGTAATTGCAAAAGGATCCAGAAAAGGAATTTCTATTTATTCGAAATATTATCGTTAAAAGAACGACTGGGCACATTGTAATCTACTTAAAACTTATTAAGGAACTAGATCGAAGATTTGTTTTAAAAAAATCAGCTCGTTTCAAATGCGCGCGTAGAAAAAACTTTGTTGACACGTTTTGACAAATGACAGTTAAGTTCTGAGTGATAAGCGACAGATTACAAAAATTATACTGACTGATTTTATTCAGCTTATAAATGACAAAAACGAGTTGTCAGAATGTAAGTATGGAAGAACATTCATTCTGTCAGTTTCTATGTAAAAAAGGCGTGTCAACGTGTAAACATTAATATGTAATTGTGTAATCTAGCTAGACACACTTATACTAGGCGGACTTGTCACATTGAAATTAAAGTTTATTGCTTGGTGTAAAGGTTCGTTTCACAATGGAATTCTGCATTGACTGTCGGAGTTCACGTACTTGGGAAAAGTAAAATACAGAAACAGTATATACGGAATCTTTAGGACAACTTTCGACTTCGTTTGGAAAACCACCTACATTCTTAGACCTATTGGCAGTGTTTATTACTAAAAGCTACAATACCAAATATATACAACCATAGTTCTAATAAATAGCGATAAGGTTCAAAATAGCTTAAAGAATTCACGTACTAAATATATACGCGCATATCACACATGAAATTGATACAGATACCGGCAAACATCTTGAACAAATGTTCTTGCCTGCGCAGAAGCGATTTCTAGGTATCACTGGGTGGTGCGCGGCGGCGGGAGAGTGACGTGTCGATTGCGTGTTGGGTAAATCAGTTGACATTTGTGTCCCGCGCTGCGCAAACTTTCCCCTTGTTTAATGTTAAAGATGTTTGCCGGTATTGTACGCGGTTTAAAACGATTAAGCAAATCTAATTCGTATTTCATTACAGACGTCGATATCAAGCCATTTAATGCGGTCAAAGCTTTTTTAATCAAATATATGTTTTGGTGAGAAGATATTACTTGTCACTGCCAAAGCAATTTGAATATAATTGACTTCAATGAGACGTTTTGTCACAATAGACGAAGATTCAAAGACAAGGTTTAAGTGTAATATTCAGAGCCTAGACTTAGCGCTAAATGGTTTCCATGTGTAAAATAAACGTACGGAAGTCATACTCAGCGATTAGTCTCAACACTGAACTGTGCAGTGATATGTTAACTCCTAAATGTGTAAATCCCTCAAACAGTCAGATGAGACAAAAAGGTGTTTAGCACTTGAACCCATCCCAGAATCTTGCCTATGATTTATCACTCTCGATAAAGATGTCAAAAAGCCAAATTAGTAACTGTCAGTCGACATTTTTATGAGATTCTGAATAATATTCATTCCCCTTCTTCATAAAAAAAGACGAAAAAGTACTTTGGTGAGAGTGCAATTAGACGGATATAGTTTTTATGAAGAGGGTAAATGTATACTGAGAATATAAATAGAAAACAGCTTTAAATTTATAATTATTCAGGCCTTTATCCCAGTTATTTCATTCAAATTCTCCATTTAAGCAATTTTAGTCTTGGGCGACATAACGATATAATGCTGCTCCATGGGCGGAGGCTGAACGGGCGACATGGGCATATATTCGCTTTCATTCTCAAAATTTCCGAGAATTTTCTCAGTAAATATTAACTTCACAATCTCCTCTGGTAGCGCGAGCGCCGAGACGTTGGTTTCGTTAATCTCGATTGAAACATCGAAATCGTCAAACTTCTCGATACATTCGACGGATTTCGAGCAACGATTCGTCGACACGTGCTCCGTTTCGTCCAAAAATTCGCAACTTTTAGTCTCGCCCTTCGATAGATTCCCGGTTATTTTCAGATTCTTCATCTTTCTGTTCACTTTGAAGCTTTTGAATATGTCTCTTGTTGGTGTGAAATCGAATCTTTTCTTTTTTGTTTCAACGTCTTTTGTCTCTTTCTCGGATTTTGGGGAGGTGACGCGGGAGTCGCTTTTTAGCCTTTTCCTAAAAAAACATATTATGCAAGTCTTTATACACAACAAAAAATATGTTTTTACACTCTCTAAAGGACCGGGTTCAGAGTAGTTTATTTAAATGAACGGTTATTTAATAAAATTAAAGGCATTTTCGTATTTTTCGGTATAACATAATATATTAGTTAATCAATCATTAGACATAACGAAATAAATATTAAATACTCTGATAGGGCTGTTCACCAACGAGCGTTATAAGGGAATAATAATAATAATATCGCTTATATACAAACTAACTAACAAACTCATAATGGAGAGATATTATGACTCTTACCGAAAGACACTGAATGTCTGCTTATAACGGTGTGGTTTTGCACAGTGCTGCAATGAGCCCAACGAGCTATGACGCGTCACTCCATCGCGACCGGGACTGCTCGAGTTAGCGCTTTTCCAATCAGAAAGCTTCATTGTACTGGAATTTATAAAAAGTAGATCTTATGCCTGTCTTAAACCGATATGTAACAATACATTTTGTATAGAAAACTTGAACAAAGTGAACCACGAGCACTTAGATGTTTAAAGTAAATAATAAAAGGCTTATTATCAGATAGAAAAGATAGATTTTAATAAAAAAATATCACTATACAAATTATAACTATAGAAATGTGAGAAGTTTTGGTTTGAGTGAACAACTTTTGCGATCTGTGCATTCAAAACTCCCACGTATGTTGAACCAAAACATCGTATCGCCTTAGATCTTAAAATGTCGTGTGGCAGAAGGCTGATCATCCACTTGTGTATTATAAAAAATGATCACGAAACAGATACAGAAATCTGAGGCCCAGACCTAAAGGAGTGGACAGTCCTATGTATGTCCTCACAATACAACTGCAAATTCGTAATCGATACGTTAAATATATCCACAATATCGCTAGTTATGAATAAATAAATATTCTTACCCAAAGTTATGTCTCGGGGGTAGGGGAGGTGCGCCGCGTCTACCCGCCCGTCTCATCGTTCCGTATACGCACTCGACGGACTCGTACGTGTGATCTACGCACGAGCCCGCCCATTCTTCGGGAATTTCCTCATAGACGCCCGAAGCGACCGACACTATTGATACGGTGGAGCGACGGGACCACACACTGTTATTTAAAATTCACTTATAATTAGTTTACAGTTAAGTTATACACTAGTCTTGAATATGGTTGAATTTCAAAGAACACAATGGTAACATCGGAGAAAATTTAAATTGACAAAAACAAAAAAGGGCGCCATTTACCATCTAAATTTAGGTCCATATTCGTATCTCAAACAAACTCATCTTGAAGCGCTGTCAAATATGTCAAACTTCATACATAAAAAAATGGTTTGACAGCTCAAAGTTAAAAAAAAGACTTCCGCTGAGGTCTTTAACCTAATATAGATGCATAGACAAAATAAACTTTATGATTAAAATGACAAAATATTACAATACAACCAAAAATAAATTCGACATTACCTGTTTTCAGGGGAAAGAGGTGTTTGTTTATCTTCACAGGGAATCTCAGACAACTGAGATATGTCACCATTGTGCATTTGTTGATATTCCTATAACAAATGTTTCATATAAAACGATGGTAGTCCAAGCACATTCCAGCAGTTTCTTTAAGGAATTAAATATTATGACACTATCTGATCAATATATTCTTGAAGACTTGTTGTATGTACAAAAAAACTCACTGTTACCAGTATAATAATCTAAACAGAACTAATTTAAGCGTAGTTTTTACAACAAACTCCCAAGCGAAATTAAAGAATGATCAGTAAATAAATTCAAAGCTCTCGTTAAACGTAAATTAATCAATAAAGCTTTGTATAAATTTGACGAATATTTAAATGATCCTAATCCTTGGGATTAATTTGCTCCAGTTCAAACAATTTGTATGTCTCAAAACTTAGCGATTAAAAAGAGTGGGGGAGAGTTTCTTGCCAGTTCTTCTTACCCGCTCTAAGCCCTTGACTTGCGAACTGGTAGTAAATGTAAATGTAGAATTAACTTAACTTCGTTTGAATTAAGTTGACTTTATAATATAATTCGATAAACTATTGTCTACTTCGCATTTCACGTAGCCACTACTAGCGTAAAACTACGACATTTTATATTTCTAGACTCTAGTAAATGTTAGGTTTTGACTAAAATATAGTCTTGCGTACCTTAGTCATAATGAGATCTGTGTCATCCAGAGAAACCTCCGATGGTCCGCTGTACCAGCTGCTGCGGCGAATTTCACCTGTGAATGGTTCCGATATATAAAAAACTCGCGCTTATTCAATAATGATTAATTAAAAAAAAAGTTTAAATTTGTGATTGCAAATAAAATATCAACAAAAAAATTACATGCTTCTAATAGACCACAAGCCCATGAACAAAAAATACCTGTGAAATGACCCAACGTGAATTACGCTTAGAAGGCTGTTACTATATCTGAAAATAGCTCTGAGCACTATGCCGTCATTTCTGAGCGGTACATGTGAGTACGTGAGTGAATGGACTTTCTCAGGTACAATGGGGGAATTTCGACTAATTATTAATATACGGCTTTGTTATAAGTGTATAGATGATTAAAAATAAATGTCGAAAAACCTAGTGCCGTACAAAAGTGATGGTGCCGGAAGTCGGTGCAAATATTTAATTCGACGACAGTTGCAGAAGCAATATAGGTCATTTATTACTGTACGGCATTTGTGTGATTCCTTTTGGACACATATACAGATACTTTACCCGTAAACGCCGTACATATTCCCAGCGGAGCGGTCGAAAGCCAAGGGTCGCAACATATGTCTGATTAGCATATAGGTGATGATGATATGAATCAACATAAAATTAAATGATCTTGAGAGTACTTCACAAATAGATAACATTTTCCAGCATGCCGTACATTTTTTGTGGAACACATAGGTGTATGGGGTAAATTACTCTTCTCAGAAAAGAGACATTTTCCGGTGACTTTTATCTGTACGGCAATAACACAGGTTATTAATACTTTAGACAATCGTCAATAAAAGATAAATGCCGTACACTTTCGATAGTCCGCTACCACCGCCTACCAATACAGGGCGTCCCAAAGTTATGGGAAATGAAGGGAAAGTACCTTAAATATCGTAGATAGGGTATTTTACTAAAAGAGGACTTTATGTTATTTTTAAAAGTTATTAATTCTGCATTCAAAGATTTTTTTAAAATTACTAGCTTCGTCTGGGAATTGAACTGACTTAAATGTAAAAAAAAAACACCCCTACTTTTATGATGCCAATCGAAAGAATGGCCAAAAACTAATAACTCTTCTTAAGTAACATAGTACTTTAAAAGAAAGGAACAGCGTGAATATATCTTTTTAATCAAATTCGAAACATTATCTATCGTATTAGGCCTAAAAAAATCCCCTACGAGTCTGTTACTTTAGAAAAGTTATTAGGTTTTGGCCATTCTTTCGATTGGCATCATAAAAGTAGGGGTGTTTTTTTTTTATTTAAGCCGGTTCGATTTCCAGACGAGGCAAGTAGTTTTTAAAAAATCTTTGAATGCAGAATTTCTAACTTTTATAAATAACATAAAGTCTTCTTTTAGTAAAATACCCTATCTGCGATATTTAAGGTACTTTCCCTTCATGTCTCATAACTTTGGGACGCCCTGTATTATATATATTTTTGTTAAAAATATTTTTCCTTTACCTCTCTCTGCTGGTACGATAAGGCTGTAAATATACTTTTTAATACAGTTGCTCAAAAAGTGGCGTATTGCAGGGACGTATAGCGTTCGGGATGTGGGCTATTACACACTCGTGCTTTTTCTTTACCTTTTCCGAACTAGTGCGTTTTCTTTCCCAACTGTCAAATTAATGTCTATTAAAAAGAAAAAACAAACCACGAAGTTTTTACTAAAAAAAATCATAGAAGTTTTTATGACTCATGCAAATATTTCAAAAAAGAAGCTAATAATTTGTTTCAATATCAGATTTAATGATTTGATTCAATGAGTTAGGTTAGGTTTCATTTCATTTCATCTTATTAAATTTCATATCAATAAAAAAATTCTACTGAAGACTTGGCTGTATGGGCAGCCCCTTTTCCCTTTGCCTACCCAGAACGGGTGAAGAAAAAAAAAATCTCTGCTTATATTATTTTACAGTTGGCGCCATTTTCCAAAAATGTTCTTTGCGAGTTTAGTTGTTTGTTATATTATATATTAAATATACATGAAAAATCATACGAAATAATAGTTTGTCTCAAACAGTAAATAAATATGCAACCTAAAACTTCTCCAGTTAGTATACAAAACTGTACCAATGTATATGTGAACAATAATTTGTATAAGAAATAAATGATTAGTGAGTTGAGTTTATTGTTTTTTTATTATTTTATTAAATTGCATAATTTTTTCGCAACTGTATTAAAAATAGTCGTTCAGTACACGTGCGGAACCATCATTGCAACTTGTTCCGACTGTCGATTTGTCGAAACTCTTTGCAATGACAGGCTTTCCGCACTTGTAATGAAATATACTATTACAGCCTTATGGTAGTATACTCAGATATGTACAGTTATTAATGACCTTAAGGGACACCTCAAACGTCGTCGAAGTTTTTATCAGCTGTAAAGAATAATCTGGAGTAAAATGTACGGCATCTGGTTTTTTTGTTTATTTATATTTGTTACATATAAAATAACAATAATCTTTGAAAATATTACTCCCCATATTACTCTAGGAGCATTTGAAAAGTCATCTAAATTTCGGAAATTTCATATATTTTTTTTTCATAATATTTTTATTTGTTACCATTTCTAATAAACGGCTATAATGTACAACGGTAATATTTAGTAACATTATGTAAAAAAACAAGTTGCCGTACATTATTCTCTGATCTTACAGCAGTAAGAACTTGGTAAATCCTGAAATTTCGATAAATATTTAATTACACAAATATTAACTATAATATTTGGACGGCATAATTATAAAACATTATTGTCCGTGTTAAATAATATTTTGAACATGTTGCCGTACATTTTACAATGACCTTAGGGTATATGGGTGTAGGGGTAGGGTTCCGACCCTTGGCTTTCGACCGCTCCGCTGGGAATATGTACGGCGTTTACGGGTAAAGTATCTGTATATGTGTCCAAAAGGAATGACACAAATGCCGTACAGTAATAAATGACCTATATTGCTTCTGCAACTGTCGTCGAATTAAATATTTGCACCTACTTCCGGCACCATCACTTTTGTACGGCACTAGGTTTTTCGACATTTATTTTTAATCATCTATACACTTATAACAAAGCCGTACATTAATAATTAGTCGAAATTCCCCCATTGTACATGAGAAAGTCCATTCACTCACGTACTCACATGTACCGCTCAGAAATGACGGCATAGTGCTCAGAGCTATTTTCAGATATAGTAACAGCCTTCTAAGCGTAATTCACGTTGGGTCATTTCACAGGTATTTTTTGTTCATGGGCTTGTGGTCTATAAATTTACATTTACCAATTCTCAAATTAAGGGCGAAGAAAGAAAAACTGGCAATAAACTTTCCTCGGACTTCATTGTCATACATTACTGTATTTTAATAACTATATAATATATAATACATATATCTTAATATATATAAATTACGTGTCACGTTGTTTGTCCGCTATGGACTCCTAAACTACTGAACCGATTTCAATCAAATTTGCACACCCTGTGCGGTTTGATCTAACTTAAGAGACCTTACATCTCAATTTATATTAGTATAGATTTGAATTACCTATGTCATCTCTTCTCAAGTCTCCATCGCTTCGGCTAAGTTTCTTGTGACGAGCCGAAAGCGCTTGACGGACAGCACTGACTAGTTCACTCGCTAACGGTGTACAAAATGTCATTTCACCACTGCCTTGAGAAAAACCACTGCAATTACAAAAATATATGTTTATATTTTGGTAGTGCGCAATGAACACTTGCTCATATGGTGATAGAACCATTCAGAAAATTAAACAATGTTAGACCCAAAATTCAACATCAAAACAAAGAAACTAGAAGAAAACTGTTCTGAACTGAAGAATACATCAATACATACAGTTAACATGGGACCCAAACTTCACTTTGTGTATTTTATATATAAATATGAATGTGAATAATGAATAGAACTTTTCGTTAGTTTACCTTGGAGACTCAAAAATATTATAAAAAAAAATCCTCAAAAAGTACTGGTGATTAGTTGACTGGTTGTCAGTACATTCAATTTTTTTTTATTTCAATAAACTGAGTATAAATCTTATTGAAAATTACTATTTATCACAACCAAAACAATCTCATTATACTTATATTTAAGTAAGAAAAATACATAGATACTGAAATAAAATTAAATAACATGTGGCAACAGGTGAATAAATGAACAGAGAAGCAAAGGCCACTTAGCATGATTTTTGTTAAATTTATTATTCAAGAGACCACTGAAGACAAAATGAAATGATACTTATAATATGATAATAAACTATACATATGTATAAATAAATGTTGATGTTATAAAACTAGAAACTAAAATAAAGATTGAATGATATTTATGTTATTTCCCGAGGGAAATTACATTGCACAAACAAACAAGATTACTTTTAATGTTTAAGGATAAATTAGGTCAGTGGCGTAATATAAAATGAATTTACGTCAATATGTGTATTGTTAGACTTTGTTAATTGATAGAGGAAAAAGTTAAAATAGCAAACAAATTTTTAATACAAATAACTTTCCTGTGAACTTATAACAACTTAAATTGAGTCATAAAAAAACTCAGTATTATTACACTCCGGTCCTTATGTCTTTTCAGCCAAATTGTGGTTATGCTATGATGGAATGAGAGAATAATGGATGTAGTTCAACTTAGCTTAGTTTTAATGATATGAGGTATGGTATATAATGGAAATCTACACCAATAGTTTTTTAAATATGTGGTTCACAATAGCTGCTAGGCAGCTTTTGTTTGGTCAATCTTATTTCAAATAAAAAAGTTTAGAGAGGTAGAATGCAGTTTACATATAAATTAACTTAAACTCAGAAACACACCTATTTATACTAATGATGCAATTTCTATTCTTGTCTCCATTTTTTCTGATCAAGAGTACATCAATAATGTGTTGCCAGTCTATTTTTGTGCTGGCTGTATTGTGGGAAACTACCAAACCCAATGTAGATAGTGTGAGCACACTGTCAGTCATTAAGCCACATTTTCTAGACAATTCCGTAGCAATCACAGTTACAGGATATGAGTCTTTGAGTAATGATTCTGAGCCTGAAATGAGATGAACCAAGCATGATTGATGGATTATAAATTCAAACAAGATCCACAATTTAATATTGTATATTTGTAGAAACTACACTACTTCTTACTTAACTTAACTGTGGAAATACAGATATAAGACTATGTCTATTTATAAGTTTAACTATAGTTTATTTTATGTACCTTTGTAAATATTTTGGATCTTGTTTAGAATCATTATGTGAGCCATAAAAAAGCCAATATAAGTAATTTTTAAATTTTCAATATTTTACTAAATGTGATTAAATAACAAGTGATGCAAATTCTATTATAAAGAAGTTACACTAGACTACTAACATTAAATTTGTTGTCCTATTAAAAAAGAAACAGTAATAAAATAAATTATAATGTTAAATAATGCACACAATGCTAACCGGCAATAAATAATAGCTTTAATAAATTAGGGTATTAAAACTCTATAAGGGTTACCTTGCCAACTATGAAATAAACTCACGAAACTAAAAAAAATGTTAACTTTGATTTGTTATTTACAAAAGAGCTACATAACAATATTTTGATGATAATGCTAAATAATAAGCACAAATTGTTTTTTAAATCAAATAAACATAGGAGATTTCAATTTTATGATACACTTAAGGAATAACTTCTACACTGACAGGAAGAGCCATAAAATGATATGTGATTGAAAAACAATGGAAATTAACATTCAATGTGATGACATCAGTATCCTATGTGAAAATGTTTGATGCATTGGTACGAAATTAAATATTTCATGTTTATATAACTACTCATTAAGTCCAGGCATACTATTATTTGTTAAAGGATTAGAATTCATACAAATTATAATATATGTATCACTAACATAGAAAGATAAATAAGGCAATGAAAAATTACAACAATGAGCTTGACCAAGTATTAATATTTTTTCTATTCATATTGAAGGTAGACTTACCTCTCATTTTGTCATTATTTAATAAATCACGAATTTTATCCATCCATATTTGAGTTTCTTGATGACTTTGAGCGGCAAGAAGAATTCGAGGTTTTGACGGTGCTTCAAGGGTGAATACTGCAAAGGCATGAGGTCGCGTGCGGGATTTGGCTCTTTTTACTAAGCAACCCGAGGGCAACTCTACTGTTCCTGCAGGCGCTCCCGCCTCACTACAATATACAACTAGTGACCCACCCCCTTTGCAGGTCACACTAGGTCTCAAAATGCACCATTGTTTTTTCCAAGACTACAAAAAACAAACAATAAAAATATTAAAGAAGTTATCATATTGTAAACTACACCGATCGAACTTTACAAACCTTGAAAGGATTAAGACCGAGGTTTGATTTAAACGGATATTTCACTTCCAAATAACCAGACATTTTCCTTTGAATTATTAATGCAAAAAACGAAGCATTTCCTTCATTAGTATAACTTAGACGATTTTTACGAAATCACATGTGGGTGTTTGTAACAGTTTTAAATATTGAGACGGGTTCAGAAATCAAACATTTTTTATCTCTTGTTTACAAAACGTTCATAGACAACTATCAACGAATGTCAAATCTTGTGTTGTAACCCTTAAATAAGTAGAGATATAATTCTGCCAAAGATTATACATCAATATTACACAGCATTATTATTGGTTATTTTATCCTTACACAATTATTTAAGTTCTATCAGGTATTTGAAAATTTTCTATTAAATAAATATCTACATTAGATCCTTGGGGAGTTACTAGCAACACTAAAGCGTTTTTAACCAAATTCGCAACAAATTTTAGTTAGGCGCGAATTTTAAAGTCGCAGACACAGGTTACTTTATAAATAACCAGTTTACCACATATTTAAACCAAAATAACGAATACTATTTTTGTTAATAATTTTTATTCATAATATATTAACTTATTAATTAATGTCACAGTCACATAACAATGGTCCTTATTTAAAAGTAAAGTAAATTAATAAGAATATTTTAAGATAGATGAAAAACTTTTAACACAATCCTGCTCCACTCGGAGGTTCAGCTGAAATTCCGCGTTGTATCATTCGGCACGCGTGCTCTTCAATTCGTCTGTATACGTCTATAGGAGGAGAGTCTGTAGCCGGACCACCGCTCCAAAAGCGCTCAGCAAAGGCGCTTGCTCGAGGCCACACTCTGTAATAGATGTAAAAATGTGGAAATTCACTGTTGAGTTTTTTTCTGACTATCGTTAATTATTCTAGACTTATGAGACTTAACAAGAAACAATATCTAGGTACATATTTGGTGTATGGTATAAAATATTTAAATATATGTTACATTTTATTAATATATATGTCTTGCTAAAACTCGAGAACGAGATTTAACTAATTATGATCTTGAAATATTTGTGAAAGATCAGGGAAGGCGTAAGGTGACGGTGGCAAAGTGCGCCTACCGGGCAAGTGCACCTACCACAAATATCTCGAAAACTACCGATTTGATTCTAGTAGTGACACCTTATATCGATGCTACAAACTAAATCATAGTTCTTGGTGAAACTCACATATAGCTCTAGCCATGTGAGTTCGAGACACGAGCCATTTTATTTTCACTGATATTCAAAGTGGTGAGGAGAGATGACTATGGCGTGATCATCGTCTTAAATCTCAAGAAATCGAGTTTTTACCGATATACGAGTGAGGTAAGTGCACAATTTAAATATTTTGCTTTTAGATTCTGACTTTATTTCATTCCTATCTAGTAAAATTTTTATATTTCTTGCAAGTTAAATATTCAAACCTCAAATTTATATAAGCGCGCCATACTGACTTATTACATGGCGCACTTCGCCGCAATCCAGAGATTACAAACTTTTTAAAATGTGTCTACAAAAGACTAGTAAAAGTCACAATTATCAAATCATTATTATTTTATTATTTATGATTTTTGTTTAAGATGGGGCGCTATGAAAGAAAAACTGAAGGTCCTTCATGGTCCAGAGAGGCTTTGAATGAAGCAGTCGAAGCTGTTCGATCGGATAGAATGTCTGGGAATGCAGCCGCATCAACCTTTGCTATCCCAAGAAAAACTATTATGGACCACGTCACAGGTCGAAGAGACCAAAAATCATTAAGTCTAGGCAGACCACCAGTATTTAAATATGAGACAGAAAAAATTATGGCAAAATGTTTGCATATAAAGGAAAAAAATGGCTTCGGCCTGACTTGTACAGAATTTCTAGATATTGTTAAGGAATATGTCAAGCAGCACGAACTAAAAACACCTTTCAACGATGGTACTCCCGGCAAAGATTGGTTTTCAAGCTTCAAAAAGCGTTATAAGTTATCAATTAAAAAACCGCAGGCTGTAGAGGTTGCTCGTAAGAATGCCGCAGACCCATTTGTCATCCAAGAATTTTATGATATTTTCGACAGAGTGATTGCCGACTTAGGGCTTCAGGACAAGCCTGAGAGAATTTACAATTTGGGAGAAACCAGTTAGGTACTGCAGTGATCCACAAAAAACCAGTCATAGGTCTTAGGGGATTTCCATCGACTCGGACTACATCATCATCCTTAAGTCGATCTCCTTCATTTTAGTTATTAAGTTGTAAGGGTAACAAGCCTTGCTTGATTAATGGTTTTGAATAATTACAACTAATACATTTTAGAAGATGTTTCTCATTGATTTTCTTTTCGTTACCTAGTTTTGTTAAGAATTTATAATAAATATTACACTTAATAACTAATTTCAATGACTAACTTCTTATTTCAGTCCCTTTATAATACTGATACCAAATAAGTAGTTCCAAACCATGGTATTCCCATCGTAAATAAAAGAAAAAATATACTTGACACTCGATTATCAATATTTAGAAAAAAGGTTCATAGCCTCTGACTTAAGATTGTATGGCGCATTTAGCCGAAATTTGGTTTTAAACACATAGATTCTTCTAGAATGTGGCTATGAAAAAATAAAAAATGGCATGCGGTTTGTTGCTTGTTTTCTTAAAATAATATAGGGGTGTTTTTATTCTGATGCTTTATTATTGCGTTTTATTAATACCAGGCGCACTTCCCCGATTTGTCGGCAAAGTGCGCCGGGTCAGACTGTTTTCAAATTTTATGCTAAAATTCATTAATTTGCTGTCAGATTCTAATGACACGACATTAGTTGTTGTTGCAAAACACCACAGATCCTTATGGTACCATGATTTAATGTCACTCGTGAACTTAAGCACAAGTAATATTGCACCAAAGTCAACTATGAAAAAAGTATGGCGCACTTTGCCCCCATCACCTTAAATAAAACTAAAGAAACATACTAAAAACGACAATTGAAATTATTTGGGAAATTTGACGTCTTTTTAGAAATAAAAAGTTGTCACTTGGTTGTCATTAATTTGTAGATGCTTTCAGAAATATGTGTTTCATAGTATTAGTATGTAGTATGCTGTATGAGGTCCGATCTCTTTGGTCTGTTTTAAAAGTTTTTACACAAATATATGTTGGTGAAACAAAGTTCACGGGGTCAACTAGTTGTTTATAATTTTATTATCATTAGGTTCGTAATTTAAGTAAACAATTCTGACGATCGACCAGTCTAAATAAATTATATTATCCTATATAATGAGAATGAGAGTGAGAGTACCTGCTTATGACATTAGCATCGTTAACCTTCTCCGACCACATACATGCTTCGCCACCAATAATGTCGTCAAGATTCAAGTCGCCCCTAAATGTCATCATTTCTCTTGGATCGTACTTATAGAAGAACTCCCAGTTGCATTGTAAAAAATCGAGGTAATATTGTGATGAGTATATCACTTTATGTCCAGCTGAAAGTACCTAGTAAATTGAAATTTAACTGTTATGTACATTTTAGCGATTCGAGTATAATGAGTTATTTTATATCTATATATTTAGCTAACTCAATACGGTAATAGGTTTATTACTTCAGATAATCGATGGGAATCCTAAACGTATGTACTTACTTATCGTATAAGTAAATGGTAGCTTTAGGAAAATAAATTTGTTATTATATAAAAATGTGTTTCTGCATATATACACCTACTAACTTCTTTCATACGTTCCTCTTCCTTGTATTTCCAAACGTGGACGATAGTATCTTTAGGTAACTTTGCCCCGCTGGTAAATGTTTCCTGAAATAGTTATCGTATAGAATTAAAAATCAGAAGAAATTACTTAATAATTTTAACAGTGCCTTTATAATTAATTATCTAACACGATCTCTTTATCAGTCAACTGAAGAATTATCTGAAGTAAGCACTAACAACGACTTGTAAAGTCACTAGACTTTGGACGGATAAATTATGAATAATAAACTATTAGGGTAAAACATCAAAATGTAGCATTTAAAGAGCTGCATTTTTGCATATAGCATGAAACTTAAATCAAATCGGATCTAATATAAAACGTGGACTAACGATTTTATCTACCGTGTTCGTCAATGGTTTATTACCTAATATATTATCGTAATAAACACGGTACTATATTTTGTCTACGTTTCTTAATGTTTAATTATTATTATTATTATTTGATGACCCTCCAGGGCAATCGGAAAAAAGAATCTCACCTCCCATACAATAAGTTTCGAGTCGTTCAATAAGGGCATCATTGTCTCCATAAACAGATTTTGTATTTTGTTTACTTCTGTACCTCTTTCCTTTATGTATTCCATGAGAGAGGGATTTTTAGACCTACAATAGGATTATGAATAAATTAAAAAAGATAAGATAGTGGTCCTCGGACACACGTTATTACCTATTTTATTCTCTACAGCCCTGCTATTCTGTAACTCACTTTTCGAACTCACACAGCGGTTTTAGCATCGGCGTTCGCTCTTAAATCAGTCGTGAAGCAGTCATTTTATGATTTGGCATTCTGATAAACAATAAACTACAAGCTCCCAACTTTTCAAATGCCAAATCATAAAATGACTGCTTCACGACTGATTTGAGAGCGACCGCCGATGCGAAAACCGCTGTGTGAGTTCAAAAAGTGAGTTACTGAATCGTAAGGCAGCTTCTTAAAATGTACCTACAAAAATACAAACAGGTTTTCATGTAAACTGTGACATATTGTTGTAACATTACTATTTAAGCTTATTATTACATGATTCCTACTTGCTTCCCAGACTTTTTTTAGTTTTCATCAATATTATACTTCCTTCAGAATTTTTCGATAACGGCTTGATTTAGACTATTTCTCCAGTAGTAATAAATCACTTACTATACATACGTCTTCTCTGAAACACATAATAAAATCGACGATCCGCGTATTATCGTTTAAAATACAAAAGGTCAAGGGTCCCGAGATAATCCGCGACATTTTTGTAGAGACGGTATCTCCTGTATTAAAGTCTATAGTGTTTTATTGTGACTGATTTTTATACGGTTAAGATAAAAAAATTAGAGCTTTTCATTTTGACTTCCAACCTGATTGAGAGGACAAGACTCCAAGAGTATAAATTAATTGTTCCAATTAGATGGATAGAGAACGAACAACAAAATCTGTATTTACATTTCAGGGCTTGCTTTAGGTTAGGAAGTTACACGTAGAAGAATTACCAACAGTCAGTGTCAACTTCATCGCCGCCTAGATGAAAATGATCATCGGGAAATATCGTCTTTAGTTCCATATATAGCTCTTGTACTATATTATATACGGTATCACTGCTTGGATCCATTGGTCCCAGGTTGTTACCGCATTTAGTGAGAATACCCGGGAATGCGTTACCCCAGGCACGGCTGTGCCCTAAAAACCAAGCCAAAAAATAAAAGTTAACATTATGGATGCATGGAATTACTTAAAAGGTACTTTCTGTCTCGTTTCCAGTAGGATTTATAAAGGCATATAGTGGCGTCTTTCCCTTTTTGGTTCTTAATTTTAAATTGCCGTGTCTCTATCATTGATCATTTTCATAGACTAATATGGCTCCTTTAAGAGAAATTATATATTATAGGTACTTATATTTTTTTACCTGGGACGTCGAACTCTGGTATAACTCGTATACCGCGATCGCGGGCATGTTCAATTATTTTCTGAATGTCTGCTTTCGTGTATACCATCCATGGAGCATAAGCTCCCTTTTCACTGTAAACATACGCATTTATATCAATACATATTATTAGGGTCTGTTTCACAATGTATAGATAAAGTACCAAATAGCTATGCAACACATAAATTATTTGGAAGGTAAATTATGCTATTGGACACTTCATCGGACTCATAACTTATGATGGACTTTATGTGACGAATAGCGCTATATGACAGTCGTGAAACGCAACAATAGTGTTTATCCTACCAATAAGTAATAAATACGTAATTCGGAACTTATCCGTACATTACCGTAATAAAACTTATCAAAATTTTATTACCTAAGATAATGTGCCGGGTTACGCTTACAGTCACATTCAAAATATTGTCTATATTTTTAAATAATATTTTTTACTCAAATTACCTACCAAAGTAACCTTTTTTTGAAAGAAGGAAGTTCAATAATAGAGTATAAAAATTAATATGACATGCGAAGTCTACGTCTAAGAGACTTCATCACCACCTGATTATCAAGGTCGCTGCGTAGAAGAGCTGCTACACTTGATATATTATACCTTAATTCCGGGAAGCGCTCGCTCTGATAGGGAAAACTCTGATCGTCAACCATATGCCAATGAAAGACATTCATCTTATTATAAGACATAGCATCTAGAGTCTCCAGAATCCTGTTGATGGAGATGTAGTGGCGAGCCGTGTCAAGCAACAACCCGCGGTGAATGTAACTGGGTGAATCCTCGATGATATTCTTGTTTATATGGATTTTCTAAAATCAATTATTAAATTTTTTTTTTTTTTTTTATAAAATAGGGGGGCAAACGAGCTGCGGGACGACCAAAAAGGGTAGTCTACGCAGCCCATAGACACCCATTTTTAGTGGGTTCGTTGCCGGCCTTTGAGGGAGGAGTAGGCTCTCTTTTTAAACATTTGGAGGTCGTATCTCTGAGGGAAGACCCCCCCCCGGGAGCCGATTCCACAGTTCGCTAGTTCGCAAAAGAAAATGCCTTGTGAAGCGGACCGTGGAAGACCTCCAACCATCCAGATGATGCTGGTGAAATTTAGAGGTCGTTCGGCTCGTACGGCAAAAATGCAAAAAGAATCGCTTTTGGTTGTCACTTAAAACTATTTTTACTAAGAATACCTACAGTATAATCACTAGAGTAGTAGAGCAGCTGTGAAAATGTTTCTAAGCCTCGTAGTATTCCCCAAATAGACGCACTCTTCAATTGAGGCGTTGACATTATTTTTAAAGTATCTGTAATAAAGCAAGTTTGATTTAAGCTTCTAACAGTTCTTAGTTTTAACTTACCCGTTTATTTAAAAAGTGGATTAAAGGATGTAACAATTTTTTTGGTCTTTGGTTACCATTGTTTTTAGATATCATTACAATGATAATATTATACGGCATTAACTTACGGCACCGTATATGCCGCAGAGTAGGTATAACCAGTGTTACGAATCAAATGTACCAACAGGTAAACGCACATTATTAAAATATTTTACGCACATTAGCGAGCATTACTTAAGAAAACTTATGGTTGAGGCCACAGCATGAACTTTAAAATGGTTTCGGAACATTCCATACCATTTGTATAGTTTACTAAACGAACGATGCATGTCCGTCCTTTCGTTTAGTTCTAAATAAGTACGCCCACGAAGTACTTTATCACAAAACTGTATCGTTACTTTATATTTCAACAAAGATTCAAACTTCTCAAATGTATCTGTCAAATATTATATTAATTACTTAAATGACTAGATTTTATACATACAACTTTCATCCATGCCGTATAATGGGTGTTCTTCACATGGCTGTGTCAAAATTACTTCTAACTGCGTCAAGAAGCCTAAAAAGTTTTCTCGGTTGTCTACCTCAGTGCTCGAAGCTTTTTTCATCTCTGGATTTTTTACAATATCTGAATATAGGTTGATTGCTTTTAACAATATTGAGCAGGTTTTATCTGTTACCTTAAATGTTATACAAAGTTATAATCATATGCCTTCCATAGGGTATGCACCATAGTTTTAGCTGTCTAAAATCTGATTGAATTCTTGAATTCAGTTTCAGATGTAAATAAAGCTTATGTATCCGTAGGTAACATCTTAATCCTGATATACTATATATTTTCGCTTGGTTCCTTTCAAGAAATTGTATATCTTTAACTACTTTATTTAACTAAAATACTGTTTAGGTAATCTAACAAAAATTAGGTACCTATACTCATGAACTAATTTTTCTTACAAACTACTAATTATATTGTTTACCTGATATTTGAAAGTTAAATGAAATGAGCAAAATGTTTATTTACATTTTACATAAATTTATTGAAAAACACATAAAACCGAAATAGTACACAAAATGTAAAAAGAAACAACGGTGTACATTGGCGGCCTTATTGTTCTCATTATTTTTCAGGTGGCTATTCAATCCATTTCAGTGACTCTTACCTTAAAATGAAATGTGGAATGAAGGTTATAAAACTGTTCACCTCGGGTTTCCTTCTTTGGTTTTGGCCATACTGCGCCTTTACTCGGTCTGTATTTTGGTCCAAATATTTCAACACATTGAGAAATACACAGTAATTGAATAACTAAGAAAACATTTTTAAAACACATTATTTCTATAGATATTCTTATATTCTTTGGTGATACTAGTGTGATGATACTGTATCGATGTCATGAACGTTATCAGTGTTTATTTTTTATCGATAAAAGATAAGTTCGTAACAAAATAAAAAATAATATTACCTACTCAATTTCAGTGGAAAATAAAAATGTAGTAGCGTTGACACTTTGTTTAAAGGCAAATAGGTGATCCGCCTTCTATGATAGAACCATGGATTTATATACGATATAAATCCATGGATAGAACAATCTGTTTGTACCCAGGTGGACACGCCAACGCACAGAGTCCTAGCCACTAGGTTAACAATATTCGAATATTGTTGAACTCGCTATTTACAAATGAAAGAAAATAAAATATTCGTATTGCAAAGAATATTTAAGCAAAGCAAAAAATAATTTATTGTAACACAAAAATTGAACGTAGATTTATTTAAAATGGAAAAGAAGCATTCGAGTGATTGCGATGTACGATGAACATGGTATAAAATAGGCAGCAAAAATATAAGAAGCTTCTGCAAGTTACATAAATGCATCTGAGTCGATATTTATTTATAGGTATGTGTTTTGTGGCGACTGCATTGAACGTACTGGGACAAGAGCAGGAAAAAGCTACATTTCAAATATTGATCTAGGGTACTTGAATAAAACATTATGTTAAAAAAAGAGATCTCTACTTTAAGTAAAAAGTATTTAATAATAAAAATATTGACTCAATTTCTTCTCAATCCCAAGTATTATCAGCATAATCCTGGTCCATTAGGTGGTTCAGCTTCTATGCCTCGTTTGATCATGCGGCAAGTATGTTCCTCTAACCGACTATGGTCGTTACTTGATGGTATTGGGACTCCTGGACCACCGCTCCAGAACCGTTCTGCGAACGCGCTGGCTCTTGGCCATACCCTGAAATGACAGAAGCGTATGATTGTAGAGAGACATTTGGCTTTTTATTAAAATAAATTAACTGATGTTTTGCATCTGGTAACGTAACGCCTAAAAAAATAGATGTGAAAATTAAAGATCTTTGTAATGCAAATCGCATATTATTATACCTAATTAGATAGGTGTAAAAATAATAATAGTGTCTATTAGCTATTAGTATTTAGATTATCGGTATCTACTCGTATTTAGGGTTGGGTACGGTTAAAACAATTTTGCTAATGTCGTCTGTTGCATCGGAACTATTTGTACAAGCGATAACAGAAATGTATTAAATTAAAGATCATATATCTGACTACCAATGGGTAATGTTATTTGAGATCATTATATTGTATTTTATGCGTAAAGCAAAATACAAAGTTTTCAAAATATGCCATCTCTAGTGAAAATGCGACTGCGAATGAAAGGAGATACAAAAAATACAACTAACCTGTTAATAACATTGGAATCATTTACTCTCTCAGTCCACATACAAGTTTCACCGCCAACGATATTGTCAAGATTCAAACTGCTATCTCTCGCGAGCATTATCTCTCTTGGATCATACTTGTACAAGTAATCCCAATCTTGGGATAGATCGTCCAAATAATATTGAGTTGAAAACAGGACTTTGTAACCAGCTTTCAGAACCTGTAAATTTTATTTATGTGCCATAAACAAAATGGAAAATGTTCCCTTCGTAGCAATAATTGTTCGAAAAGATCGAATACAAGCAGAAGCCAGCTCACTCACTTTTCGAACTCTCTCAGCGCTTTTCGCAGCGGCCGTCGCGCTCAAATTAGTCGTGAAACATTCATTTTACGATTTAGCATTCTGATAAAGGAGGGGACTTGTAGTTTATTGTTTAATTGTAATCGTTTGAAAAGTGAGTTACTGAATTTTTTAAACATTTATTACAATAAATATTTATCAAAACCCTTGAACATAAGTTAGTTTTTGTATAAGTAGTTTGGGTATGTAGGGTATGGTATCTATTACTTCTTACCACCAACCTTACGCATTGCTTCCACTTCTTGCCATTTCCAGACCTGGATAAGAGCACTTTTTGGTAACTTAACGCCAAGCATAAATGATTCCTGAAATTTTTAAATTTTTGTATCTGAAATTCATTACTTTAATAATAATAAATTAAACTTTAAAGGCTTGGGATTGCATTTTGAAATATGTTGCAAAAGTTACGGTAAAAATAAATACATTTCGAAATAACAAACACTTAATGCAAGAATTTATAAGTGTTATGTATGTAATAATTATTATTTACTTAATTGAGCCATTGTATTTACCTGCCAAACTATAATTTTTGTATCATTTAATTTTGACATTAAACTTTCTATAAATAATCCTTGTAAGTTTTCAACTCCAATACCTTTTTCCTTTATAAATTCCGTAACACGAGAGCTTTTACCCCTGGAAAATAATAATTCTTATTATATTAATAGAGACAACAAGGTTTCGTTGTAATTTCCCATAGCGACATTAGAGACAAATTTCTGCGCCTTTTTTTAATTCGCTAATGAACGGCATTAGAACTAAAAGATCTATACAGCCCCAAAAATTCACATATTAAAATTAAATACATGATCTATTTCATAAATATCACGAATTGCAATTGAATGATATTCATACCAACAACTTGTGTCTACTTCATCTCCACCAATATGCCTGTGATCGTCTGGAAATATGGTTTTCAATTCTTCATAGATGTCACTGACAAAATTGTATGTAGCATCATTGCTGGGATCCATTGGACCCAAACCTGAGCAATTTGTTAATATTTCCGGGTGGGAATTACCCCAGGAACGGGTATGTCCTAAAAATTACACAATAAATACATAATTTACTTAATTAGTTTGAGGAAATTTAAAAAGAGACATTTTTAATTTTATACCTATACTGCGATATATGTATACTGTCTATTGTGGATTCTACTTTTTTAACAAGGTTGCTTAAATAATGTCTTACAATAATTCGCATAACATATGATAATTTATATAATGCGCCATTTGTTCAACGTATCTAAAGAAAAGCCAAACCTGGTACATCAAATTCTGGCACTACTCGAATACCTCTGTCTCGTGCGTACTCCACCACCCTTTGAAGATCTTCTTTTGTGTATATCATCCAAGGAGAGTAGGCACCTTTTTCACTGTATAATCATAATAGTTTAGAAACAGAATAAGTTGCAAGAGAGTCCAGATTTTTCTTAAATCATAGGAATACCTCAGTTCGGGATATTTCTCACTCTGGTAAGGAAAGCTTTGGTCGTCGACCATGTGCCAGTGGAAAACGTTCATTTTATTATAAGACATTGCATCTAGGGTCTCTAGAATCCTTTTGAGGGATATGAAGTGACGAGCCGTGTCCAATAACAAGCCGCGATGGATGTAGCTGGGCGAGTCGTCGATAATGTTCTTATTAATACGAATTTGCTAAAAAACATTAAGTGTAATATTTTAATAACTTTTATGACATGATAACACATTGTTGGGTCTGCGACATATTATGTTTTAGACACAAGCGGGGGATCATCGGGACTAGACAATATTGAAAGACTAAGAGCCACAGTCATAGGCCGAGATGTGATCCAGTTTAAATTCGTTTACTTACTACAGCGCAGTAAGAACAATACCAGCCCTGCGATTCTGTAAAGGTGAAAAGGTGGGAGCTTGTAGTTTATTGTTTATCAGAATGCCAAATCATAAAATGACTGCTTCACGACTGATTTGAGAGCGACAGCCGATGCAAAAACCGCTGTGTGAGTTCGAAAAGTGAGTTTGAGAATCGCAGGGCAGTATCTTCAAATTGGCAGGTTATGGCATTGGTACATACAGTAAAGGTAGTAAATCACTGAGATAAAGACTCGTCTAGACTATCATTTATTTTTATACCTTATAATCATCAGTATAGTAGAGCAAATGTGAGAATGTTTCTAATCCGCGGAGTATACCCCAAACAGACGCACTTTCTAATTTGGACGTTGATGATATTATTAAAGTATCTAAAATAAAAAAAATCATGGTAGCTCTAGATTCTTCTCTTCGTAATATTATTCTATAAATAAATAAGTCTTCTCTTGAAAGTCCGTTTATTTTTAGAGGGAAAAATTACTTCAAACGAGGACTTACAATTCTCATTCATGCCATATGATGGATATTCCTCACAGGGCTCAGTCAGCGACACTTCTAAGGTGGTCATATCTCCCAAGCGAAGTCCATCGTCTTCCCACATTGAGCCCATCCAAGGTCCTCCGAAATCGTTCTGGATCATATATGTGTAGCGATGGACTGCCCTTGTTAAGATTGTACATGTTTTATCTGTTACCTAAAATTTCATATAATTTTATCTTCTAAATAACGAATTTAAAGTAAAATCAATAAATCACTTTGTTTTTATTTAAATCATTCCTACACCGTATTACCATTAATTTCTCACCAATTACTAATCCCTTTAAATGCGATTATTATCGGACGTTGTAATATTCTTATGTAATATATTCCTTAATTATTTGTTTATTTAAAAATAACAATCATATTCACATATTTACTACCTTACCCTACCTTAGTTTTAAATAGTGAAGGGCCAAATGTATAGTACTCTATACTTTTGTTCTCCTTTTGGGGTTTCGGCCACACTTCTCCTTTTGTTGGCTTAAATTTAGGTCCCGGAGTTTCTACACACGCCGATATCGACACTAAAGTTATAAAAATACAAGCCTTTAACATTTTCGTGAAAATTATGACTGAACTAATAACACTATCTGAATGTATAATAAATATCAAAATACAAATCATAATCTCAAATCCAGAGTTTGATACTGTCAGTAGGTATATATTATTTAAAACATGTGTAGGTAAGTAACACACGTTATATTATTCAATGCGAAAACTTGTTGTTGATACTACTTATTACGTGTGGTTTAACTGACATTTTTCTTCGGCTTCGGCTTCTATCTTTTTTTATAGTAGATATAGGTGTGGGTAGGTATAGTGTACTTCACCAGGAAAATTTGACTTACAAAGCCAAACAACTCTCACGGCATTAAAAAATATATGAAATTTCTACCCACAATTAAATAAAGATTCATTATTACCGATAGGTATTAAGCGACTAAATTAATAAAAATAATCTACTCTATCTATTGCGGCTAATGCGAATATAAAATATAATTTCATTTCATTCATAAAACACCAAAAGGCTGCTTGTATCGCAAGCGTCTACAGAGAGGGGCCTAAAGGCGGCCACTGACGATACGTCCATTTAGTAGACTTCCTTTTGGATGCACTCCAAATGGAAATTTATCGAGATACGGTACCATTCACAATACTTCCATTTGGATGCATGGCGTCACTTGGAACTTTGCAATCGTACGGAACGGAAATAAATAATACTATGGATAACAATACTTTACTGGTGGCAGCAGTTGTGTGTATTTTATTAAAAAGACAAAAAAAACCTAAGAGAAGGTGGATGAAGGATTGGTTGAATCAAAGAAATACTTTTATTTAATAATATAAATATATTTATTTAAAAATAGAAATACTTTTATATTTTTCTATTACTTCCAACACAAAGTCACGCGCGGACAAAGACATAATAAAAAAAAAACTATAACGCTTGACAAATACACAGCACCGTCGACATCAAAATATAAACTGAAACAATAGCCTCAAAAAAATGGACGCCGTTTCGCCCATTCACGGACAATTCGGACTGCTTCCATATGGCGTGGCGCACGTTTCTGACATTGACGGACGGCCGCGGATGACGTCCATTTGGCCTGGACGCGTGGATTTCAATCCGTTTGGAAATCCAGAGCTGCCTGACGTCCATCCAAATGGAATATTTTTTTACCATTCATGGGACGATTTTGGACCTCCATTCGGATTAATGGACGTATCGTCAGTGGCCGCCTTAAGGCCCTTTCTCCACTGCTCCGGTCCGACGTCGGATACCGGAATGAGTCATGAGAAAAATTTTGGAAGGCCGGATTGCGCTTCTCCACTATATCCGATCCGACAATAATCGATACTTGTGTATTTATCATGCAACACATATATTAACTGAAACCCATTTACATTATTTTATTAATAAAACTTTCTAAATTCTAAATATTTTATTGCCCTGGCTAGTTTATTACTTTTTTATATTGTCTATCTTGAAATATAAAATCTACTTAATAAATAGTTCACTAATACTATGGTATAAAAATATAAATAAATAGTAACATAATTTGGTTTGGTCCATGTTATGCAGGTTTTTTCAAATTCAAGAAACTAATAATAATTTATAACCTCTTGGATATACTTGGACCGATAAAACACCGCGTTCCGATCTAGCAAGTTATCGGAACGTTAAAAACCGGATGCCGGAGTAGTGGACAAGCACGTAAGTATTGTTCTAAATCGGATCGGTAAATAACGTTTGCCGGACCGGAGCAGTGGAGAAACGGCCTTAGTCAAGATGCTTTAACAGCAGTTTATGTAGAAAGTCCAAATATAATTTCTATGATAAAGACAGTTCGTGTGGTTCCTAAAACTTTTGTATTTAGCATTGAGACTGTTATTTTTAACCTGTGGTATTGATAACACTATCATTACTTCGAAATTTTATCGTGATAATCCGACGTAAAAAGTAGCTTAGTAGACTTGAGTAAGCACGTATTTTGGCTCAGATTTAGATTTTCTTTCTAACAAACAAAAAGGTTAATTTAAAATTGTAATTCGCGATACAACTACCTTAATACTACTAATTACTCGATTCGATTCGAACCTAAGGATTGTGTGTGGACTCTACAGTGCACATAAATAAATAAAATAAAAAAGACACTATACTATATCATATTTATACCGAGGAATAAGGTTTAAGGGTAATCAGCGAGTTCATGATACGGTATCAGCCATCTCTCCAGGTATTTATTTATACAATCTGTATATTTCGTACAATGCAGGTATTTCGATACCTTGATAAATCAGAAGAGTTCAACGATTTTATACGATTTGCAAAGTTTTAATTAAATCTGATAAGCCGTTTAGTCACACTAAGTTTTATTCGTGTTTACAAAAAAAAATACTTGTATGGAGTAAAAATACAGTGGATAGTTCTCATTGACAATTTTTACAAGAGACGATGTCGTTTTGTGTTACGCTTTGGTGCGAAAAGAAGGGAAATATCGTTATGGTAGGCTTAAGCCCTAAGGCCTAATGACCAAGATGCCGCCCTATTTACCTTTTGACCTCTCACTTCTCAGTTCATTTGTCGCCGTGACTGAAAATGGTTATGTAATTTGTCCAGGCGCGCGTTTTAAGAAGACTTAAGAATAAAAAAGTTGTGATTCGTAAAAACCCATCATGAATTAATTGTAAAAAAAGTGATGTGATAATGGTGATAGTAGCTTTAGAACCTAGGTGAAGAAATACCAATAAACAATAGGAACAAATAAATTTGTTCTAATGTTTGCTAACAACAGAAATATTTTTTTTAGAAATCACTGAAAGTTAATCGTGAAAGTGAAATTCCAGAAAGAGGACTAAAAACCTCGGAAATAGCAGTCAGTAACTTGAATTTTTATTTGCTTGAAAAGTGCATTTTATCCTAAAAACTATTTAGATTTTATTCAACAAGAAGTCGTACAATATAAAATATTAATTACCATACCCAAAAAAACGTCCTGCATACAACCTAAAGTAGATCGACTCATTTGTTATGATAAGTTATCCTAATATAACAAATTTTGAACAATGCACAAATTTCAGTTTAAGATTTTGGAAGCTTAGTGAGAACAGAAAGTAGAAAACACAAAGTGAACGTGTGTGCACAAGCATTGCGATATACTCGTATTGTCAAGTGCACTACGATTTGACAGTTCGGATGCAGAGTTTTCTTCTTTTTAGAGGATGTAAAACGGGAAATGAAAGGCAATAGACAAAGCGTTTATTTTAATTAGTTAAGATAGTGATTAGCTATGAACGTCTTGAACAAGAGCTGCTGTTTACCAATCGCACCTCTTTCATTAGCCAAAGTCCACATACAGTTTCACGGACGCGCTCAATTTTTCGATACAGAAATGTTTTGTTTATAATTATCTATTCCTATCTAAGCTCTGAAAAGAACTTAGTGTTTTTAATAAAACAATGACAGCAATTTTATCGTTTATTTAAGCCTTAAATTCTATGGGATACAAAAGCCAGGTCCCGAAGGTGGTTGTGCATCGATACCTCGTCTTATCATTCTACATGTATGTTCTTCCATACGTTGGTATACTTCTAAAGGTATTGTATCGAACATAGAGCGCATTCGCCTGCCGAGCGTGTTTGCACTCCACAATCGTTCAGCGACTGCACTGGCTCGCGGCCAGACCCTGCAAATATAAAGTTTAAATTTACCCTACATAGTAATGTAAAGCTATGGCTTATTTAGACTATTGAAAAATTATACTGGTACATTAACAGCATACATTTTTCGCTGTTCCACTTTTTATTCCAAACTATAACGCATACTGCTTTCTACCTGTGTTTGAAATCGGAAGAACATAATGGGTATGTTCCGATATACACTGCGAGTACTGTATAGTGCTCCCACTGTTGAAAAATTCGTTCCGCTATGGACTGCCAGTATACAGCCGCAGCGTCCTAGGGAAATATATGACGTCACAAATCCCCGCTATACTTCTACTGCGAGCACTGGCGTTTTCGAGGTAAGGTACTCGCAGTGCTTTGATCACGTGATCAATCAAAACCACTTGAATGCCTAACGGCTGATATAACTTACAGTTTAATAACAAACATTTAAAATTTTAACTTACTTTCTTTGTAGTATTAATTCAATTGACAGTTAATATTAATATAGATTTTTTTAATGCGATAATACTCCAATAATAGTTTTTCTTGTTGAATTGAAAAACTTTGATGCACTCATTTGAAAACTGTGTCGAAAAACGAAGCTGACTAGTATACTGGACTGCGTTCCGTTTTAAATTGTAACCAGTATAGCTGGCTATAGAGAAACGGTTTCACAGTATACTAAATTGACGGTACTCTGTACAGTGGTCGCAGTGTATATCGGAACATACCCAATGATTGTGGTTTAACATGACAAGCAGAAGCTGACGGAAAATACAGCTTCTTAGTGACGGTTGCTCAGTTACTTATTAAACTTCAACATGCGTTATATCGAACGCTTTTTAAAACTTTTTATTCTGGATTTAAAAATACTTGTTTTAGTTTTAATGGCCCAGTAGCCTTCTAAGAAAACGATAAAACAGAAAAGTAACGTAGAACAGTGTCCAATATAAGGTAAACTTCTATTTCTATAGTTCCTGACAACTGTAATATTAATAAGTGTCAGAATCGATACTACACGCTAAGTGGGACCCGTATGTTAAACACTTATTGAATTTTATACATGAATTTGGGTTCGCGATATGCTCGACTATCTCCTAAGTGCATATGTTAACGTAAAATTGTAAACACCGTTAGATTGTAATCTATCTCGCGAGATTATAAACTGTCGAAAGATTGTGAACCTCAGCTTACTGCTTACAATTTAACGTATTATTATTCGGTAGATTGTACTACACTAACCTAGTTATCATTCAAACTTCTTTGGTCAATTACAGATTAATTTTACTTTCCAACAATTTTATATAACTACCGAATAATAATACGTTAAATTGTAAGCAGTTCGTTAAGGTTCACAATCTTTCGACAGTTTATAATCTCGCGAGATAGATTACAATCTAACGGTGTTTACAATTTTACGGTGACACATACATTAGTGCGACATACATTTCTGCGTCTATTTTACAGATTAATAGGCAAATCGGTGGTCAGCCTTATAGCACAGAAGGTGCAGGTATTCAGGAAACATACACATTTGTTTTGTTCCTCTTTCCAACCTCCTGTATATCCTGCTTTTAACCAATCAAAATTAAGGTGCATTTATAGTATATAGGAACCAAGTGATAGTTAACCTGCTCATAACATTTCTGTCGTCGACCATTTCCCCCCACATACAAGCCTCTCCTCCCACAATTCCGTTCGCCAAAGTATTGTTAAATGTCACATCAAACACCATCTGGCGGGGATCAGCCCAGTAGTAATCTGGCCAGTTGCTACCTAAAGCGTCCAGGTACCAGGTGGATGAGAATATCAGTCTGTGCCCAGCTGTTAATATCTGTTACAGATTTAATAATTATAGCTTAAGCTAAAATCGATTATCATATAATATATAAGGCGTTATTTTAGTGAAGGAAACAAATGAACATCGTTACGCGAGAAATATGTTGGTAAAGGTTTTCGTTTGGCTGCTATATAGCCAGCAACAGGGCCCTTACTCAGTAACTTCTCTAATCAAAGTTGTGCTTTGCCGACGCCATATTGACAGTATACAGAGTTTCGCTTCGACTTTGAGAGTGGCAGAAAGTGAAACGAAACTTAAATTAAGTCAACATTAGGCTAGGCAAGTAGTGAAACATCATCGATCCATGTCATTTGCTAGGCTGTTAATTAAACGGCTTTTTAAGCTAGTTGCCTGTGACATAACTATTGCATGTTAAAGAGTTAGGGGCGCGGGTCCAGGAATGTTTGCCAGGGATGATAATAACCGAACGCAGGACTGATAAAATTTTCAACTTTAGTGAATTGTGAAGTACGTTGTAAAGCAAATCAATAAAGACAAACAATAATTTCAAAGCATTAAAGCACTTAAATTCTATTTACTATTATACAATTTAGGTATGACATACAATTAATGTTTAACAAAAACACCTTACCGAGACCATTTCGCTAATCCAACTTCCCTTCCACACATGAATTATTGTTTCTTTTGATAGTGGTACTTTTTCGTCAAATACTTCCTGCAAATATTAGCATCGAACATAATATAAGACTTACGAAAATAATAGTTTTGTGACCGTAATTTATTTACCTAGTATATTAGAATAATGAGTCATGATCATCATGTACGGTCATCCTAAAGCGGCATCGGCTTGCACACGAAGCTCACATTTGCACAAAGAGGCACAATTGACGTTTTAAAAAATAATAATAATCTTTATTTATTTTTCTCACAAAAATTTCATTCATAGTGCATAAAATAAAGCAACGGTTATTTATTAATATAAAATCAATAATTTTCTTATATTGAGGGAAATGCTTGTTTGTGTGAGACTGATGCCAAAGGCCCTTTCTGCACTGCTCCGGTCCGGCGTCGGAAGACGGAATGAGTCTTGTAGGTATATTTATCATGCAACACTGATATTAACTAAAACCCATATACTTAATTTTATAATTAAAACGTTCTAAATTCTGAATATTTTATTGCCTGGCTAGTTTATTACTTTTTTTATATTGTCTATCTTGAAATATTATAATCTACTTAATAAATAGTTCACTAATACTTTATGATATAATATAACTATAAATAAATAAACCTATGTATAATAATTTATAACCTCTTGGATATACTTGGACCGATAAAACACCGCGTTCCGATCTAGCAAGTTATCGGATCGTTAAAAACCGGATGCCGGAGTAGTGGAGAAGCACGTAAGTACTGTTGTGAGTTTCTAAATCGGATTGGTAATTAACGTTTGCCGGACCGGAGCAGTGAAGAAACGGCCTAAATGTATCTGAGCTACATGTCATCAGGCCTCCACCACTTCGGATCGAAAGAAGGTTTTAAGAAGTAGTGCCAATTTAAATGAAACGCAAATATGGTTCTGAAGTTACTGTTAATAAATTTGACTTTTTTTTAAAGTCAAGGAGCTCACCTGCCAAAGTACGACTTCAGAATCGTTAGCCAGCAACGGTATAGCATTTTCCATGAAGAGACCATGCAACTGTGTGACACTGAGGTTGTGCGAGTTCATATATTCGCGTAATTCTGGATTCGAACGCCTGATGAAAAAATCTAATCCATAATATGAACAACCATCGTGGGTTGAATGTGTTATGTGCCCTTGATTTACTCAGGTTCTGAGTTCGATTTAAAGAACAAATAGAGAAGAGAAAACGCCTGCCGTTTGCTCCCATTTTAGTTTTGTACGGTTTGAGTTATATTTTATTTAAATCCTTTATTTTACCTATGCCTATCATACCGTGGTTTGGACATGGCGTAAGATCGGCTGGCCCTAAATGCGATTAATTCGATGCTGGTTTGCGCATACAAAAGATAGAATAATATCTTCTTGTATCTAAGCAGGCGATTACTCTTTGTTCATATGTTCTTTGAATCTATAAACTACTGAACAGGAGAGAATTTCATCATGAACTTCCCATGGAATAAACTGCCATTTAAAATTTTATTACTAGAAGTAATTTACATATTGCTCAGTTTTGTTAGAACATCAAGAAATATGACATATTTTGCTGCTTCTCTCAAAATTTGCAAAATTCAATTGCAGTAATAAAAAATGTACGGTCTTTTTTTAGTTTTGACAATAAATTAATTGTCAAAACTAAAAAAAACGCAACGTACCAACAATCCAACTCGACTTCATCACCCCCAATGTGGAAGTATTTATCCGGGAACCAGGTCTGCACTTCTTGAAATAAATCCCTCAAGAGCTTGTAGGTGATATTCTTAGTTGGATTCATGGGGCCCAAACCAACCACTTTGTCCTGTCTGTAACATTCTGTCAGCACATCGGGGAATGCATTACCCCATGACCGAGTGTGACCTGGAATTTTCAACCACAAAAGGTTAAACTGGTTTATTCCAGGACGCAACTAATCCATAATATAATGCAGTCAAAACTCTGTTATAACGAGATCGAAGGGACTACTTTGGTAACAGCCGATGCCGTTGTTATTAAGTACCTAATACAATAGAATTCAATCGGGACCTTTGATTTTTGTCAATATAAGCGGTATGTTGTTCTAAACGATGTCGTCGTAAACGGTTTTGACTGTATCTTTATTACATAACTTGCCTGTAAGCGTAATTAATGTTTAAAGTCAAATTATATTTCATCAATCGATATAAATCCATTTACATATTGTTTCAGGGATTTCGCCGTAGGCATACCTTTATTCAAGCTAATTAACCCCTCTTACCTGGTACATCAAATTCAGGTATTACTCGTATTCCACGATCTCTTGCGTACTCCACTACTCTTTGTATATCCTCCTTCGTATAGACCATTGAAGAGTCATACGCGCCTTGTTCGCTGAAATTAAAATATTTATTTCGCCAGTTTTACACAAGGAAGTTGTATGTGAGTCGTAACTTTTGGGTTTTTTATGGAGGTGAGCAGCTTTCTGTGCCTCATTTTTCACTTTTCTATCAAACACACGCCGTTTTCCTGATTGGCTATACCGTCTAAGGGATTGTAAATTGAAAAAAAATTTGGTACCGGCTACCAAATTTATTTTCAAAGCTATTTCAACTATTAATAACAATTGATAATAGTTACTTAATTTTCTAGAACTATTTTCAATTTCCGTACGTGTGGTATTAGTAACTATAAATACTTTATCAAATTTATAGTATTTGCAATAATAAAAAATATAACTAATCTCGGTAAGTAAATTCTAACCTCAACTCCGGGAAGCGTTCGCTCTGATAGGGGAAGCTCTGATCATCAACGATATGCCAATGGAAGACATTCAACTTGTTGTAGGACATCGCGTCAAGCATTTTCAGAATATTAGACATCGAGATAAAGTGGCGAGATGTGTCCAGTAAGAGACCGCGATGGGAGTATTGAGGAAAGTCTGTTATTTTCGTTGCATTCACTCGTAGCTCCTGTAATGTAAATTGCTAAAAATGAGAAAATGCAAGTTTAAAGTAGAATATTTCTATAACGTGATTCAGCTACACAATGTTCATATTCGAAATTCTCACTCAAAGTTTGCAAAACGCAATTCATGTACACTTTACTGTATCATAGATAGATACTTATAGATGAGCAGAGCATTACTGGTTGATTTTATAAATTGCACGCAGTAGAGGTCTCAATGAAATTCCTTACATTACGATCATTCGACAGGTAAAAGAGCTGCGAGAACGTCTCCAGACCTCGTATGACTCCCCAAATTGACGCACTTCTCAGCGTCGATGTTGAAGACACGTTCAGTTTATCTGAAATTAAGACAGTGATTCAATAAGCACATACATAATGTTTGTACCTTACACGTATCATGTAAAACAAAACAAAATAACCATCTTAGAGAAGGTCGCAGAGTTTCTTGCCATTTCGATTTGACAACTAGTCGTAAATGTAAATTAAGGCGACGATTGTCGTCTATAAAAATGGACTTTATGGTAGGGGAGCCCACGATGCTAAATGGGGATTTACTCGAGCGTCGTAGAGACCTATTGGGATGCAAAGCTTAGATAATAAGAAGAAAAAAATGTTATATGATAAATTCCTTTTTATCGGTGGGGGAAGCGGCTATAGATTGTTAAAAATGTAAAAAAAAATGTTGCATGGACATCCTCGAGCGCGTCAGATATTGATAGCATCTATGCCCTACGTATTTTTAATAATGTACGAATGTTAATCTGATCGTTTGCATGATGCGGGTGGTTGTATTTAAGGGTTGAAAATGAAAAAAAAATAAAAATTATCGAGCGCGTCAGATTTTCTAAGGGAGTGTTAAGTGCACCAAAAAAAAGCTCTCATTCACTAATCTGACGATTTCGATGGGACGCAAACCCACGGCCATGTTCATACTTTGCAAAAAAAAAATCGCAATTTTGTAATACTCAAGCGCGTCAGATTAAGATATATGTGGTTCATCTTTATGTTCTAAACGTACTGTCTCATAATCTGACGATTATCTAGAGGGATTCGCCTGATCTGACAAAAATTTTTTAGAAAAACGGTTCACCTAAAGGGATATCCCTGCAACTTCCCGCTAATTCCATTCCTGGGCGCTTAAAATTGATATTTTGAGCTCGCTGAGTTCAAAGAAATAACATTTCTCTGCATTTGAGCTCTCCCAGCTCGAAAGTCTGATAGAAGTTTCATAGAACACTATTTTTGGAATATTCAAACCGCAATAACTTTTGAATGGATCAAGCAATTTTCACGCGGTCGGCGGCATTCGACGCAGTTTTATCATCCTCATAAGTAATCCCTTGGTGTCCGTTCTTTTTGCAAAAGGGTTTAAATATAGCCTAATAATTTTATTGTATTTACAATAAAACGGGCTCAGTATTCTTAAGATAATAAATTTAAAAAATGTGTGCGTGTACTAGGTGTACACACGTAAGAAGTGAAATTTCTTTATGACCTTATTTTTCGAAAAATGATCTACTATATATGCAACTTATTAACGAAATTTGTTAAATAAAGTTTAACAAAAGGCTTTTATTATCATAGACAGGAATACAAATACAATTATTTCATTTTACCTTATTACTACTAAGATTATTACAGAATTTCATTAATTGTAATCGAATTATTACTATCATTGTTATCGTTATTATATATTTTTGTTATTAATGGCTTCGAATCTCTTCGGATCAACCGTGGTAGGGACAAGAAAAAGATGGCACGTAACTGAAAAACGTGACGATTTGCTACAAAATTTCTCCCATACGTCGATAAAAAATTCATTCTAACGCCGATAAAGAAGTTTGACTTCAAAGAGCAACATGGCACGTAACCGAAAAACGTGACAATTTACTACAAAATTTCTCCCATACGTCGATAAAGAACTTTCATTCCAACGCCGATAAAGAAGTTTGACTTCAAAAACCAACTGGCGCGTAACCGAAAATGTGACGCGTAACGAAAAAATGTTACACTAAATTGTTTTCCAACCCCGATAAAAAGTTTCTCTTCAATGAACTTTACAGGACGACTAAAAAATTAGTAACGAGGCCAAGAGGCTGTATTTCGAAACCTGAAAAGCCTTTAAATCATTAGCTTATAGTATGCGATAACAAAGCCAAAAAAATATTTTTAACCGAATTTCAAATCACATTTATGTAAATATGTTTAAGTAGTCTAGGTCTACAAGTAGGCAAAGTGAATAAAATAGCCAAGAAGGCAAAAATATGTAGCAAAGGTGAAGAATGTATATAAATTGCTTATGCAGAAATTATGATAACAGTACGCAATGGTTTGCTATGCGCCCGCTTCATTTTAAAAACAATTATGATACAGGCAACTTATTTATAAAAGGAATTTACATAAACCATACACATACATAAGAATTATTAGGTATTCCAATTAACCTCAATCTTTCCTAAGGTTCGCATAAAAAAGTCTCAAAAGCTCACGCTCACTCGGCCAACACTCTTCTGATTTCGAGTCGACTAAATTATATTATATAAATTATATTATAGACATTATATTTACTTTATCAAAAATCAATACGCTGTCCTAAATGTCGTTTTATATGAAAGGCCAAATGCGCTCCCATAGAAAAATCCTTTAGATAAACCCGTAAATTGTTAGTTTCATATTTTTTAATAATAGTCGTTCGTCTATTTATCTCTGTCAACAACAAATGACCACGAAAGGTCATTAACCTTAATTCAAGTCGTAAGTGTTTTGTTTATATTAGTAAATACGATGTTTATTAATTCTTAGAAAGTAAATAATTGATATGAATGTTTATTTTAAACAATTGCTTACTTTTAATCTCTTGTATGGCACGATATCAGTTACGCAATGCAAAAACTCTGATGCTACGAACGGACATAATATTATCATTGAGCCCATTATAATTTTTGGTCTTATTATAGGAGAGAATTTTCAAATCAATTTATTTCACAAAATACATATACAATATTGTAACTAGTTTCTGGTTTTCTCCCATTCAAACCAGAAAGTGTTTTGGGTATCCAATACCCTAATTGTGAATACTAAAGAGTTTAATATTGGTACATGTAGATATTTATTTATAGAAAGTACGGGTACAGGTATAAACTTACAGGTGGTCAAAATATTGTTTTTATTATGCTTTACCCGAATTAAACGAATTACCAATTTTACAATTATTTATATCACATCAACGCGATATAAAGTGGGAATATCCTCGTGTCAAGAGATTATGAAATTAAAAAAAAAATTATAAGTGAAAATGATACTTTTGGGTGTTGTCACTTTTCATTCCGACTTTTAATAAAAGTTATAAGTACACTTACAACTCTCATCCATTTCAAAATGTGGATACTCTTCGCAGGGTTCGGTCAGGTCCACCTGCAACTCATCGATACCTCCCAGGTAGTTCTCATCCCTGCCAATTCGACGTCTACGACGCTCGTGATTCCGGCGATGGTGTAATCCACTTTTGTTTTTTATTATGAAAGAATAACGGTTTATTGCGTTTACTAGGATTGTGCAGTTTTGTCCAACTACCTGTAACATAAAAAACAAATGATAAAATACAAATTATTAAAGTTATTCAGGTCGACTCAACGGCGATTAATTCATTTGCGCAGGGGACATGTTGCAAAGGTGCACTTTCTATTCCTGAACTCCTAGGGTGTCAAATCAAGGATGTTCTTATGTAGGCGAATCCATACGCTTAACTACAAAATTGCGGATTTTCAGTACGATCGGAGTTTCGCAGGATAGACAGTTGTACATGTTCATCCGAGAGGTGTTAATAAACGTTCTATCTAAATTATAAAATTTGTTAATTTATTAGGTACTCAAACATTATACATACAAAAATAAAAGTTATAAAATGCAAAAGTATGCACAACAATTACTTGGTAACTAAAATAAAATAGAAATTCAAGAAAGCTCACACGAAATTTAACAAAAGGCAAAAAATATATCATATAGTAAAGACTAAAGACCCAAAAGTGGCCAGTGTAATTTGACGAAATCTTGAGAGAGAGAAAACGGACTTTAAAATGCCATTATACAGTTGATCACCATCTGTTGATAGGAGCGTTGTAGGAAATACACAGCTATGCGTGAGAGGTTCATGAAAGATATTTTAATTTCTTGTTACAATAAATAGGGATCTTACCAATCAATTCAGTATGCACCGTGATTTGAATACGAGGCGTCATGATTTGCGGGCGAATTAATTACTATACTAATAATGCAATAAATCATTTGACTGGTCTGTGCCGTTAAATCATTAACATAACTTATTGGAATTTACTAAATTAAAAAATATATAATCTATCTTAAATTAAAGTTGACCGAAATTAATACTTTAATTAGCTTTTTTAATATTTTTGAATTTATTAATAAATTCGACTCAAACTATCGCAATGTAATTGCATGCAACTGCGTTTTCTTTTAAATGCACGCATAAAATTATTGGACCAGATTAGAGAGTTTATGTCGAAACATCAGTGAACATTAAAGTAAAAAAGAAAAGCCCTAAGAAATCATAAGAAATACGACCGTACAATTTATTTACTATGATTTTTCATTATTGCATAATAAACATGACTTCATATAAACAATCGCGGCGCTCGCCTACCTGTTGAGTATTTTGTATTGACATTCTATTAAGATAAAATTAACATAATTTATATGGCTATTACGGATAAAATTGCTGCTGCTGATAAAAATGCTCGATTAAAGAGTTCAATTTAGTTAGAAATTGCTCCTTTCAATGTCCTTCAGAGCTTAGATTTGCCAGAGGGACGCAACAAAATCAATATTTTCACCAAAGAGTTTCGAATCTAAGTACTGCTACGATTTATTAATAACATTATTATTATAAAGCATTCAGACATTATCATAGATATTTTTTCCTTAATTTTTTTAAATTTATTACCTTGTAAAGGTATAAATAATATAATTTTTATGTATAAAAATAATTACAAATTTTATCTCATGAAATTACGATTTATTCTAACACATACCTTTACTTTAAAATGGGAAGGGTTGAATAAAAAATATTTATTTTCTTTCGTTTCCTCTTGGGGTTTGGGCCATACATGTCCTTTCGTGGGAGGGAATTTTGGACCTGGATTCACTATGGACATTCCAGACCCGAGTCCGATATACACGAGTAATAATAAAAATTTCATCATTTTTGTTGAATATTAAACGCCAAGTGATCAGATGCGCGGTCTACGCTACACTGATTATATATTTTCTTCAATGGGTGTTTGTGTAAGTGTAACGATGTACACTGTATAATAATTAAGATTCATTTACGATAACCTTTTGGACATAGGATAAATAAATACGAAGATAATTTCTGAAATTCCGAAAATTGGGTTATTATATACCTAATATAAATAAATTTAGAAGAAAAAACATGTCATGGAATATCATGATTATGCCCGAAGCCTTTCATAGCTCTTTGGTTTAGGGTACTTAATGACGTGGAATCAGTGTTTTAATCCCAGAAATAGCTAGCCTAGGTATAAATAAATACATACGGATCAATATATTAGCATTAAGTTTTCCATATTGCTAATATAATGAGTTCTTAATATCTCGAATTGAGTGATAATGAGTTCTAAATAAATCGGTTATAGATGGGTAAATAACATAATTTGTCTGCATCGTTTGTCTATTGGTTAGCATGTTCGACTGCGATCGTGGATTCTGAAATTCATATTCAGAACAAAATATTTCAATAAACGTCAAGCTGCCGATCCTCCAGTTACTCCGTGTTTTGTCGTGTCGGTCATCCGTCCCATCGTGGTACAAGATTATTAGAGAAGTGAAAATTAATATTTCTCAAAATTTTCTCATTGTAAGGTTTACAATGAAAGTTGAAACCGAGGGTATGCAAATTAGTAAAATACAATAATTTTTGCTCTTCTCAATTCTCAAAAATCAAAGGTACATCCTTCTTTTGAAATGTTGCAGTTAATTACTAGTTTTGTCAAGTGCTAAACAAATCTTGAAGACAAACATTTCATCTAACGATAGGATGTTTTAATTTCATATATCTTCTAAGTTCTTATCTTCTTCATATCTCAATAGTTTTTTTGCAGAGTATGTTCGAATTGAACTATTAAAGATTTACTTAACACTGTATAAAATTGTTCATCTAATTAGGCTTGTCCAGTATAAAAGTGATCCCTTTATATTAAATTCACAAAATTTGATTGTATAGAAGAGTTAGTTTCGGGTTATGTATATAATTATTTCCCATTTCATAAAGTATTTTTTTTTAAATACTCACGCCTGGTATATCTGTGACGAGCTGTCTTAAATCACATGAGAATCTATGATCAATGACTACAGTCCTCTTTTGTCAATAGTCATAATTTCTTATTTCGTTGAAAAATATATAATATGTCGATTGATTTGATACACATTTCTTGATTTTATAGATTTTAATAAAACGTAATTAAGCATAAATACTTTAAAATGAATCGTAATATTTTAACGGTTATTATTCCCATTGTTTTTGCAAAGTTTGTTCTGTGCACAGTCCACACTGGATCAGCTCAACCCTTATTTGAAGATGAAGTTGGTGTTGAAAGGTACATCGTTGAAGGCAGAGTTTTTCCACCGGAACCTAACGAAGCAAGCAATTGGCAAATAGACACAAGAATACATATTAATGGTGGCGAGTATATTGGATTCGTAAAAAATGACGGGTCATTCACTGTACACAATGTACCTTCGGGGTCGTATGTCGTTGAAATTGTGCACCCCGACTATATGTATGAGCCCGTCAGAGTAGAAATTAACTCCAAAGGCAAAATTAGAGCAAGAAAAGTAAACTATATTCAGACATCACAGGTTATTCAAGTACCCTACCCTCTGAAAATGAAATCAGGGTCTCGATGCAAATACTTCCAAGCAAGAGAACAATGGAGAGTTACCGACTTCCTATTTAACCCAATGGTCATTATGATGGTGCTGCCTCTATTCCTTATTATGATTTTACCCAAAATGATGAATGATCCAGAAACAAAAGAAGACTTAAAGCAAATTAGTAATATGACCAAAATGTCTGATTTCCCAGAAATGTCGGAATATATAACTGCAATGTTTAGCGGAGGTGCAAAGCCTAGTGCTTCAAAAGCTAAACAAGTCAAGAAAAGGCAGTAAATCTTTTGTTTAATCTATTTAGTCAATTTATGTTATAGGAATTCAACCCTTATATAATAAATTATTTAAAGTTTTTAAAATTGTTTATATAATAACTGACTTTGGTATTTGGTATTTCCATTGCGTCAAATATGTACTTTATACTGACTGTTTAAGTTATCTTGGCAATTAATTCAAATTAGATATTATACTTTTTCTACTTCCAAATATTAATTAAGTAAAATGGATATTTATTCTATAAATAAAAATAGTGGCAGCTTAAATAATTTTCCACACTGTTTGTAAAAAAGCATACAAACCACCAGGGAATAAATAAAACAAGGTATTTACATACTCATTATTAAAAATAGATCTATTGAGATTTCATTCCATACAAATTGTTACAACTTAAAATACTACACACAAAATACAAAAGGTAAAAAAAAATCAGTCATAGTAATTTTGGACGGAAATTAATTAAGTAACATGCATCAACTACAATTATAAAAAGAGATTCATAAAGGTAGCAATATCTAGATATAAAAAGTTAATACAGTTTACTGATTTCTTTGATTATATTATGTATGGCATTTATCTATTTTAAACTTTGCCATAACATTATCAGCTAAATTAAATATAAATGTTTAAAATCGTAATGGTGTCATCAAATATGGACGGGAGTGTCATTTGTACATTTTGGAATAATTACTAATCTACAATACGCAATTCATACAATATATCTTTACATCTTTGTGAAAATATTATAAACTAGTTACATCGAATTTAACTAATAAGGCAAAATTTATTGACATGTGCACATTTTCCTTATGATATACAAAAGTAATGTAAATAAATGCTAAATATCTTAAAGCTACATACATAATATTAATAATTATATACAAATATGTATATGTGAAGCAAGGCTGCATATGTATTATAAAATAATTTTAAACTGAGTCACTAATACATATTTGATTCAAATATCTTTTAGTTAGAATTTGTATATATGTAATTTCAGGTAAATACATTTGTTAGACCTTAAATTATTATTTAAAGTAAAAACTTTAGATATTTCTGAGCTCATGAAAAGCACCGGAAAAAAAAATGATAATTGGGTGACATGTCTCACTGCTAAATGTAGTAAAGCAAAATCAATCTCAATAGGGCATTCCTATACATTTCATGTGTGCTAACATATTGCTTTAATATTGATACTTTTACTTAAATGGACACTATAATAATACTTAATCTACTTGGAATGGATATTTTTAAACTAAAAAGTTTTAAGAATTTGCTATAATACAACCAGTTAATAGCACAAAAGGAGAAATGAAATCCTAGCCGGTGGTATAAAAATATATATACAAATAATATTTAAGGATTGTTGTATCCTATGATAAGTAAAATATTTGTTTGTCAAAACGATTGCACACATTTTTTTTAAGTCAAACTTATAATATCAGCAGATAAAATATAGGATGTTTGACATTTTTGTAGCTTAACATGGCAGTGAAAATTCTGTAGACTGTAACATACATACACTGTGTTCACATCATCTGTTTTTAAATTATTACAAAATGGTTGAGTCTTATTTATGCTGCTAATATTTATTTTTGATGTTAATGTTTTGTTTAATTAATTCAACAATTTATATATTTTAAGGGTTAGTAAAAACAGTCATGAACCTGGTAAAATACAATATTTTCAATATGGTTTTCATTAATAATAAAAATAATAATAGTTTATTTTGTCATCGAAATTGTTAGTCTGTTAAAAAACTCTTTATATTATAATTTAATCTTTATCAATGGACCATTTTGTAAGTAAAAAATTGCACATGTTACGTGAACATCCTATATGTGATGTATCTAGCGGCAACCATGAGTAGTACTAACGCAGGTGTGACAGCAATTCGTAAGGCTGCGTTATAAACAGCACAGTACGGACACTGTGATGATCCACAAACTTCACATATGTTCAGTAAATATGTTGGTAAGGCGTCGAATATCGTCTCGTTGAACCGTTCTGTAAATCACAATCAACATTAACATATATAAAATATTACTTAGTCTTGATTTGACCAGTGGCACTTTCAAACTCCAGCTGTGCACCAATGGAGGTTATCTTTCTAGGTGCTCGATATGTCAAATGTAATATGGGAGAAAAATAAAATGTATTATTATATATCGTAAGATTACCAATTAAAATATCGACAAAAAGTAAGAAGATTAAATAAAGAAAATAGATGCAATCTAAGGCAATCAAAAATCGTTTTCTGAACTAAGGTATTTAATTTCATTGTGATTTATTTTATTTATTAGATATGTGTCCGGTTTATACAGAGAGCTTATGATACTATTTTTGATATACATAATAGTGTTACTTTAAACAACATACCGGGTGCATAATAATCGTAGACCCTTATAGGCAAGTATCGCGACATGTTGGCTACTGGATACCACCGCTCTATTGTGAAGTTTACACACGTCGTTTCGTGGTCCAACTGAAAAAATAAATATGTTTTTTTATCGTACATAGGTGTAGATGTTATCTATACAAATAAATAATAGTTTAAATGTGACTGTACGAGACATATATAGTTATTTTTTTCAAATCCAAAAAAACTGCTTTTTGTATTTGAAATTGTAAATATTATTATTTCTATTTTTTAAATTTAGTTCCTACTTACATAGTCAAAGAAGAACAGTAATTTTGTTGGCGTATATTTTGCTCGTTGTAGCGTCCTGACTTTACGGGATAGAACGTAGGCGTCTAAACGCTGTTGCTGGATCATGTATCCCGTCGGGATTCGAACCTCCATCACTGACATACCAGAGCGGGGTGATTCCTCAAGCAACGTCCAACTGAAAAAACATACTTTTTTATGTGCATAGATATTACATATATTTTAAAAAATTAGGTATAAATTTTGCCGCAGAACTATATACATTAATAAAGACAGTAAATAGTTAGCAATATAAATAAAACATCTACCTATACCTAAGAATATTGTTTTGTACTAAAATCATATATGTTTTAATATATACATTTTAGCGTAATATGCTTAAATAAGTAACGAATTAATTTATTATTATACCTGGCACATGTCTGATAATCAATATGAGACTGATTCCGTCCGTAATACTGCGCGTGCGCAAGTAACGAGTAGGACCGTGCCGGTGGCGCCGTCTGGAACCTTGGTACGTCCACGTTGTACTGCACTGACATTTGGAGGATAGCATATCCTGCCCCACGAGCTGTCACCTTCACTGTGCCCCACGCTGATGGAATCTGGGGGGGGGGGGGAATGACCGTCAAAAGATCCTACTAATTACATTAACTTTGCATAAAGTTTACAAATAACTAGCTTTGATTATTAATCTATTTATGTGTTGCCATATAAATGAAATTGGGTATTGCAATATTTAATTGGCAGTCTATCGCTGAGTACAGGACTTAAAAAGTGTAATTACGTAAAAAATTTAAAAAAAAATCCGATTTATCCCGATAGAAGTTGTCAAGTAAAATTCATATTTTATCTACATACCTCAATACTCTGCATAACGGCCAAGTTATTATTGTCGACGTGCAATGTCTTCGTAGTCCCATTCAAAGCCACAGCGTCCACAGTTAACGTCAAAGAGCTTACGTCACGTAGACGCTTTCGGTTCGTATACTCTATGAGTGCACGTAGAGCTATGTATGTATCCTGTAAAATAGTATAGAATTTTATACAATTCTTGTAATTAAGAGCAGAGGTTGGCCTAGTGGCTTCAACTTGCGACTCTCATCCTTTAGGTCGTAGGTTCGATCCCCGTACATACCCAAGGACTTTCTATGTGCGCATTTCACTCCAACGGTGACCGAAAATATTGCCAAGTAACCGGCTTGCCTTAGACCCAAAAAGCCAACTTGCCTATTACATTGACAAACAGATACACATTCGAGGCCCAGACCTAAAAGGTTGTAGCGCAACTGTTTTATTGTAGTTAAAAACCGAAAAAGTACAGAATCTTCGAGAATTATGAAGCTTTATAATTAACCCGCGATTTCTGGCTTTAGTTCAGTATTACCGCGATCATAGCCACAAATAAATGTACTATCCACTATTTTGTCAATAGATTTAAGACATCTTAGTCTTCCGCCTCATTCACTATACATAAAACCGTTTTTCGCGTACATATTTTTATTTAAATAGATTAAAATATAACACATACCTGTGTAGATGACCATCCACCATCTTTTAATCTTTGCGAGTTGAGCCACATCACTATTTGTTCATTGTTATCCTGAAATATATTATTTAAATTTGAACCCGCCTTTCGCTTTCTATATGTTATTTGATGATAATTATCTAGATTAAACTCATTCTACTAGTGATTGTGCGGAAAGAGTTGGCGAGGCGGTAATGCTGACTCAAGTCAGTGACAAATGCCTCTCCGATTTTCTTTCCGCACACACTAGTGGCATGTTCAATAATTATGAAAATATAAAAATAAAAACTAGAGTTTAAACTATTTTTCTTCTTTCGTTGTATGGAAACGTTACATGATATTATTACGGATAACTTGGCAAACCAAAATCTAAAAGTTTCGGCGTTTTAGTTACAATCAGTGACGTCACTTTATAACCACACATATTCAAAACATAAAATATATGTAAAACTATGCAAAAGTAGTGTGACCCGCTACAGCATCTTACCCAATTTATAAACATATAATTAATATAGCACAGAAAAAGTAAATAAATGTCGTGTAATCGAGCATGTCGTACAGACCGGAACTATAACCCAAGTTCGGCGTTGTACTTCAAGAGACGACGTCTATGGTGCGAGAACATTGAAGTATTTACTACGGGTAATAAATGGACCACGCGGTCAGTTATTAAAAAAAAATAGAACATGTCGAGGTTTTGACAAGACTGTAATTGTTACATTAGTACAAACCAACGGTTTTCAAATGTAATAATTATGATTTAATCATCTGTATAATAAAAAAAAATTTAGGTCCAAAACTATTATTACCTGATGATCCATACATGCCATCAGGGCATACGCAGTTGTGGCTATATTATTGGAGTCGTACTTGTACGGCAGTCTTGGTAGCAGGAATGGCTTCTGATTCTCCATCTTGTATGGAGGCTGAGGGACCGGCTCTTTGCCCCAATATACCAGACCACCTGGGAAGATGTAAAAATGGTTTATAAGAATTTAGAAATCAGTATTGAAGATATCAAACTGATAACCTTTTTGGAAGTCGATAAGAAATATTCACTTTAATTTAACTTTTTTTTAAATATCTTGAAGTACCAACTGAATAACCTAGGAAATATACGTATACTACCCCTACTTATGAGACTTACCCTCGGATCTTTGCCGCCTCTTCAACAACCTGTACGCATGTTCAGCACTGGGTGCCTTGGCGCACGCGAGCGCGTACGCGGTGATCGCGAGCGCGTAGGGCTCCGACCATTCGCTTAACAGACGTAAATGGCGCTCAAGCCAGGCCACGCCTCGCTGTTGGGCTGTCGCTACTTGGGCACTAAGACCCTAGAAAAATATTTAACAAAATTGATTTACACATACTGACACTAGAAAAAAGTACTACACTAGGGACCACAAAACATGTGTGTCAACCTGATGATGATTTAGTTACAGTAAACCAGGTATGGTATACCGAGACGAGATAGATTACGATTGTGAGGAGGAGGCTAAGGAACACAAGGCTGGTAAGCCATTGCTGATGAAGATCTTAATTTTTTTTGTGACGATATTCGATGTAATGTATATATAGCTAAAATATTTCAAGCGATGTGTAGGAGTGAAGGACTGGTTTTCAGCTATAAAGGGGCGTGCGCTGAGGTCGGGCTCTCGGCTGCACGCGGTCGAGCCCTCTGCCTCGTCGCGCGCCGCAGCCCTCATCAGGGGCTAAATTGCCCGCACCCGTATCGCCCTAATTTAGCAGGGCTAGGACCTACACACCACGCGAACGAGCGTGCAGCAAGAGCCCGAAGGTCGGGCTCATTTCGTTGCTCGCACCAGATTTAGACGTTACTTATTATTGTGCGAATAGTGGTTGTGTCTTTAAAAAATTAATAGATATGGGTGTGGTTTTTTTGTGTTACTTTATTTGTTACTTGCTGTAAAAACTGTACAGAAAATGTTAAGGGTTTGGTATCTATTTAACTTTTTTTATGACTGCATTGGATTATCATTCGTTTTTTTTATAGGCATTAGGGTATCAATAAACCAACTCAAACAACAAAAATCAGTCATTTAATTTTTTTGGAAATAAAACTTAATATTTGTACTAACCTCTCTCACTCCAATGTCCTTGAGATTTTTAACAGACTCCAGAGTTATAACAACTTGGGCTGTCAAAGATATATTTCGCTGTAGTACTATTGAATTGTTCACCTGTGAATCAATAGAAAAAAAATATTTTAATATATAAAATTAATTAATTTTATATATTATATATATACTTTCATAGAGAGTAACCCCAGTGGGATAACCTTTCCTTTCAGTAATGGTAGTAATTTATTTTAATAATAATTATAATAGACAGCTCCAATAGAAATAATTGTTAGGTATAAATATCAATATCAAAACAATATCACTAAAAAGCTATCCTTTGTTAATTGATCTAATAACATTTTGTAAGTCCCAAATTTGATTTACATATGAAAAAAAATAAAGTCTTAAATAACCTTAGAAAAATACCTTTCATACAAAGTTTAAGAAACAGTTATAGAATATTTAATTCTGTAACAAAATACAAAACAGAGAAAGAGAAAAAAAAAGATAAATAGAATAGATAAAGCACGCCAACTGTATTGGCACCTGATATCGACGCAGGCAGGCTATTAAATAGCTGCGCTCCCTTCCTCGCCATCAATACGTCAACATACTCCTGCCGTTACTTGTAATCTATGATTAAGTAGTCCTTACCGTTTCGCCCATAAGCTGAGCACCGTACTCCCGATAGAGCTGACTCTCCATTGGCACTGTTATAGTTGTATTGGCATTGCGGTCCGGCAGCCATGTTGTCTCATAAAACGCACCCTCAGGGCTTTGATGTTCCAAAACCCACGATACGGCCAAAGATATCACCTGTAAAGTACATTTTTTGTCTCAAACTCATAGTGTTATTTTTAACCGACTTCAAAAAAGAAGATAATCAGTTTGAACTGTATTTATGTGGTTTTTTTTAGTATATTTATATATTTAGACTTTCATACAGTAATCAAAAAAGCTCATATCGCGATGATCCTGAGACGAGTCAGTCTGACAAAAAAAAAAACTTTATTTAATACACTGAATTTTTTTTTTTAATAATCAATGTAGTACCCCGTGCATTATTATATATTAAATATGTGTTTTGTTGTACTGTATATTAGAAAAGTCTGCTATATACAAAGGTAGAAATGATATAAGTAGTCAAAAAAAATGTCAATAGAAGTATCGAGTAAACAAAAAAAAATATGAGTATATAATAATAATAATAACATTATTAACATACATTAGGATCAATATAGATAAAGTTCTCCCACTCGTTGAACGAAGCTTCTTGAAATATCTTGGAACAGAACGAAGTCAGCCAAACGCTGGACGCCGATTGGTTCCTACAAGGTAAAAAAACAGAATAACTTTAATGTTGAATAAAAAATGCTTTTTAGAGTAGTCTCTTGTTAACACAAACATAAAAAAACAATAGACTGGATTAAGATTTTGTTATCAAAATATTAGTTTGACCGTTTCTATTTAACAGTTCACCCTCACTTTCACCACAGCACACAACAGCCGAATTAGATATTACTTAGTTAAATGTATTGAATATTTTCATTTTATTTTTTCAGTGCAGCAGTGTTGGCCTAGTGGCTTCAGCATACGACTCTCATATTCGAAAACGTAAGTAGGATCCCCGGCTGTGTACCGATGGAAATTCTGTCAATGTGCACATTTAACATTCGCTTGAATGGTGAAGGAAAACCTCGTAAGGAAAGCGGCATGTTTTGGACCTAAAAAGTCGACGGCGTGTGTCAGGCACAGGAGGCTGAACACCTACTTGCCTGTTAGATTGACAAATGATCATGAAACAGATACAAAAATCTGAGACCCAGACCTAAAACCCGTCACTCCTTAGACCCAAATCGTCAGGCACAGAAGGCTTATACATACTTGCCCATTGAATACAAACTAAACAAGAATCAAAACGAAACAGACGAACACAATACCAGAGTATATTGTGAAATAAATAAAATATGTGTTTTTTTCATTATAAGTAGATATACATTACAATGTGTATGATTCGGGAACCTTTTTACGTAAAAAGTACCAGTGTCAGGGTTCCCAGCTCTTCCATAACAAATTTAAAACTTTATTCCCTAACAAAAGTTTCTAGAAAAATTGCCCTTCCTTGCTCCAGCCTACCAGACTCGTAATCGTGCGTTGTTTCATGTTCCTCACATTAAGTGTTAATGTGAGGAACTACGCAAAGAACTCAGTTTTATATCGCGCAGCCCGGACATACAACGACCAATATTTAAGCCTTGACTTGTTTAAGCTATCGCGGAATATGCTTAAAAGAAGCATTAAGAATATCCATAGCTCAAAATCACCTGCATCATGAACATACCCACCCATATACACACCTTCACGTACTTACCCCTCACTTTTACACCATCATACAACACAACCAAATTAGGTACCACTTAGATAAAAAAAATTAAAAAAAAAGTTAATATTATAATGTTTTTATTTACAATTTTGAAATTTTCAAACAGTTTACAACAATCTCTTATCTATATTTATATTCAACAAACAGCATTACGCTACGCGTAACACGCGTGTGTTGTATATTCGTTTGTGGGTCCATGTTAGTGCATGAGTGAGTGTGTGGGTACATGCGAGTGAATGAGTGAGTTGTAATGTGTTACTACATGTTAGATCTCAGTACCCTATCCAACTGCGTAAGGTGTGTTCAGAAGCCAAGCCTTAAGCAGTTTTTTTATTGTAATATATAATTTTATATATAGCCGTCTAAGAATAGTAACTATTGTAATAATTATATAGACAAAAGCAGATAGATATTACATAGGCGATGTTCACTCACCAGTCACTCCTGAACAGCGAGAAAGATCCATCAAGCTTCATGTAAGACATTTGCCGCTGATAAAGCACATTCATGTGCTCAAAGGCCTCCTTCTCAAGAGTTCTGTTCCTCTGGTTGATCAGACGCATGTATAGTGTCAAATACATGTTTGCCGCAAAACTGAACATATTCTGTTCACCTGATTCCTGTATCAGAACATTTTTTTTTATCGCGGACGAATTTTATTAAATACAAAATAATCAAGCTATTTATTCCTTAACTTTAGTAATTATATAGTAAAAGATGATTTTCACAGAATCTAAAGTGACGACCGAGTGAGTTGCAGGTTAAAAGAACATTATTCCTAATTATTATTTTTTATATTATAATGCGAAGGAAATGAACGTAGCCATCGGACAGCCGTCTTAATTTTAGTCCTTTCGGCTCATTCTGAAGTAAAAATCTGAAGTAATATTTAGAGTTTAAGACGGTAATTTACTTAATAGACCTAACAAGTGTGTTTGGTTGTCAGTATGTCATCAGTCAAAATTTAATTTAATTAAACATTTATCTCTACATTAAAGGCAGTTATAGCCGCCGATAGTGACATAATGTGGAACCAGCTACCAATGAAGTATTTCCGAGCCAATGTGACTCAGGGTCCTTCAAGAAAAGAGCGTACCAGTTCTTAAAAAGCAGACAATTCCTGACTAACTATATGACATCAAAAAAACCTTAATAAAGTTACACTGTATTTCATCAATATTTCGTCAGGTTTGAATAAAATATTAATTACTTTTAATTATAAAAAAACTTGTTCGAGCACTTACCATGGGCAAATCCAGTAGACTAGTAGCATTAACCGGCATAGTTGGGAATAACGGCCCTACGACGTCGCCAACTATCGATATTGTGGCCTTATTAGACCCAAACACGTAGTAACGATCCACTTCATATGGAATTATCGGCGTCTCCGTGACGTTTACGTGCATGTACTGGAATACGTACGCACGATTCGAAAGGTCTAAGAGTACGGATTGATGCCGATATTGGGGGAGACCGTCCGCCTGGAAAATATCAGCACTTTTATTAGATACTCTTTACACACATTGCTCAAAAATCCAATGAGTTACATCTCTTGGCCTCTGATAATGATTTTATCACATTATTAACTTCGCTCGTCTTGAGTGGCTTTCAAGTCAACTTTAGCGCCGGTTATGTAAACGTGTTTTAATTAGTCAAATAAATTTTATTATACTAAGTACATAATTGCATAATCCAAAGGCGATATTAAAGGTTATACATGTAGCATATACATATTCCACATAATATTCATTATCTAACATTCTCATATTAATTTTTATTGAAACTTTATCGACACTCGAACGCAACCACTAAAACTGGTCTTGCTTGTTCTACCCGTTTGTGTGCGTGCACGCAGGTAGCCTGGGTGTATTGCGTGCGCCCGTGCGCTTTGTGATATTAATCAAATAATATATAAGTGGTGGTTATTTCATCTACCCATATGTACAATAAAAATAAATAAAATAAAAAATATTTTTAATTGTAGAATAATAAACCGTTGGAATTTACGAACATACATTTTACTAATAATTGTAGTTGAAAAAAAACCATGAGTTACAACATAAAATATATGATAAAGATAGTTATAGAAAATTGAGTAAAGAAATGTTTTTTAATTACCTCAACTCGTATGGTCTTAGTAGCGCGATGTATCCCATGCAAAGTGGCCGCATGTATGTTGATATGTATGGTTCCAAGACGTGCCGGAACGATTGGAATGTGAACGGTAGCCGCGTCTCCTGCTATTATGTATACGAAGAATTGGTGCTCGCCGAAAGAAGTACGCGGGTTGTATGAACGGACCTGAGGTTTTGAAAATAATATTTTTATTATTTTAAATATAATTACATTATCACATACAATACAAGCATTATTCACATGGTTAGAAAAAGTCTCCAACTTATACGACGAAAAGGTATCCACGCTTTTAAACTTCACTAAAACCCCATGAATCAAACTAATTTTGTTAAGTATTGGCTGCAAAAATAAGAATTCATATTTTAAGAACCCGTCAAGTCAAACCCCTATGACCTGATGCTTGTATACGTAAACAAACTTCAAGTTTTTTACGTGTTAATAATCATTCTTAAATTACACAAAAACACATATATTTCAATCAAAACCAATCTCCGACAAAAGTAAAGGCATGTTTTACACAGATTATCTAATTCTATTCTAATTTTTATTTATGAAAAAAACTTTTATTTGCAACATTAGACGACGTAAAAAGCAACTGTTCAGATCAGATTTGAATATTGCTCGCTGTCTTATGTCAAAGTAAAGAAGACTTGAACCTTTGATCCTACCCGTAGGGCTCCGTCTGTTATCGTAGGTCTCTTGGTGCAGACATCCCGTACTTATTTGCATTTTTTTTTTTATAGAGTAGGAGGCAAACGGGCAGGAGGCTCACCTGATGTTAAGTGATACCGCCGCCCATGGACACTCTCAATGCCAGAGGGCTCGCGAGTGCGTTGCCGGCCTTTCATAATAATTTGCATATTCACTATTTATGTGTTCGGGAACATCTGTAGGGCTTTAGGATCCGTAGGGTTGTTAGATTCTTAGTTCTCATCCGCACGTATATTTAGCTATCTAGTGCTTGCTAATACAAATATTACACAGATACTTAGCAATTTATTACATTTACATTTAAATACAAATACAGTCCACTAGTTGGCAAGCTGTACAGCAACATTATGATTTTTAGTACACTTTGTAATATAATAATTTTTAAAAGCTACTTACGATACCATTTTCCTCGACGTGTACAAACATGTAGTCCGGTGAAGAAGCCAATACTACGACGGCCTCGATGTCCTGTTGTTGGTAGTTGAAGACAACCACACGAAGACCTAGCTGTTCACCCTGGCGTGACTCGTCGGGTCCTTCCACCTTTATGAAGAACGGTAGTATGCCTTCGTACTGTGAAATTTCATGAAAAAAATTCAATTTAGCACTTCATTGCACAACATAAGCACTTCTTGAAAATGTGGGATACAAAGGTAAAAATAGCTTGTTACTAATAAAAAACTAAACATTTACATAAGTTCACTTAGAACGTATTCATATAGACAGTATTCTTACATATTTCTATGAATATTTATAAACCTCGCACGCTGTTCATCAATTGTTTTTTATCTATTTATTTTTTGCCAGTCAAAACATGAATGTGTGAACGCAGTTTACGAAAGTATGAATAAGGAGGTAGTACAGCTATGTATGTATTATCTGATACTCACATGCGTCGGCGTCACAGTCATGCCAAGTCCCATAGATGGGGACATACTGAAGGCAGACACAGTCCAATGGGCAGGAATTTGGGGTACATCGAGGGTGAACACGTATCGCCCGTGGGGTCCGATATTAACGTCACGCCACATCCACACATTATCGTATTGTCGCTGGACTCGGTTGAATCGGAATTTTCGGAAGTGGCTTAGCTCGAAGGAGTTGTCTCGGGGGCCTAACAATAAAATTGGGCTATACATTTCTATGTTAGATTCGTCTCTAGGCGACTCTATGTGTAGACTACACATAGATATGAGCGCAATTAATGCGTGCGGGTAATAGTGTTTTTTTAAATTCAACTTAAAAGTATTTGAACTAACAAACCCTCTTTAAACTAGTTTAGCTCTTTTACTTATTTTAATAAACCGTAAGATTTTCATTCAAAACCTTTTAAAATATAACAATATTTTAGAAGCTTACAATGAGACTCATCAGTCCGATCGGAACAGTCGACCACGCCATCGCATCGTTTTTCCACGGCATAGCAATTGCCGTCCAAACATTCAGCCAATCCCATACTGGCATTGCAGTTACTATGGCGGCGTGGCACCATTACGTCACTGAATACGACTAGACCTGAGTACCTGAAAGGAAAAAAAGCGTTAAAACTTAAGACAACATTTTTAAAACTGAATTTTCCCAAATATTTCAAGATAAAGCTAATCCAGAACTTCTTAAGTTTTAGCGAAATAAACGAACACCAATTCATTCAAGCTAATTGTTACTAAATAATATTAACAAGTTCTATAGACCTTTGTGTCTAAAATATAAGCAATAATGACAATCGGAAAATCATGTTAAAAATTTGTACACCTTACCAAATATTAGCTCAACACAAATAATCTAAAATGAGATATAATTATATGTCTACGTTCGTTCTCACTATTTCAAAAGCCTGGAATATGTTTTTTTATATAATATGTTAAATGGCAATAAATTATTATGCTTATAATACTTACTCGAGTGTCCTATTTGCATCGATACCAAAGCTTGTTGATGGAAAGTATACGAGCTCGTCAGCGTCACCAAAGTGCGAACGCCACGTATACGCGAACGTACCGTTTGTTGATTCGTCGAATTGGGACATTTTTGATATTACCTTAAAAATAACATACAAATTTTGGGTTCTATTCTAAAATGTCAGTAATAAATAATCGTAATAGCTGTTTATAGCAAAACTTTCAAACTGCAATTTTAGATTCAGAACGAGGGTTTTCTTCTTATTTTCGAGCGGATGGTTCTAAGAAGAAATTTTTGGCCCGTTTGCCGAATTCGCTTCAATGAAGAACTTTATAACATCCTTGACGACGCTAACGACGCCCAACTTATAAAATGCAACAGGCTCAAGTAGTTGGGACTTGTACACCAATGGGCAGATGACAGTGCCCCAATGAGGTCCTTACGAAACTCAAAACCCGTGGCTGCGTTGGTATAACAAGCTGATGCTTTTACTGTTTCTAAAGTTACCTTGGCATACGTAAGTTCATTTCCAGCCTGCATAGTGTAAAATACATTGTCTATTCCAGACAGACCGACATACGCGCCGGGTTCGCCATATATAGCTACTTCTACTCGTTCCCCTGTGCGGTGTTTTCTGTTGTTTATTGATACGGTGAACTAAAGAACAAAATGATAAACAATATTATATTTATACAAAAAGCTAATTTGACGTAACTGGATTGAAAATTATTAATAATTTTATACCGAGGTTTGTTAAAAATTGCTTAAATTACTCAATTACTTTGAGCTAATATATAGCACTGACGCCTCCCAAAAAGCCAAAAAAAAATTTTTTTTTTTCAAAAGATTTTCAAATTATCACTGACTTATTTTATAGGTTTACTTAACTACAGTTTAGCGTATTTGATCAAAGTACAGCTTAAATTTATTCTCGTCAAAACAAAAATTTGTCTAAACTTAATTGTAATAAATGGATGTTGAACATATATAAAATACATACATTATTCCTAGATATTCCGTTGACAGGGAAAGTGAGGGAATCTGCCAATACGACTGCACGTCTTTGCGCCGCATATACAACTATCGTGGCGACCGGCGCCATCTCAGCTGACAACACTACCGCGAACGTACGGACGCCTTCCTAAATCATAAAATCAAGTTGAAAAATAACAAAAATCACTTAGAAAAATGAAATCTTTAAAAACAATTGCATAGGTGTATGTAATGAATATTCTCCTATATTTACTTAATATGTGGCCTTTGTACACTTGTTTCATTGTGTACATAAAAAGTAAATAAAGTGATACAAATAACAGTCTCAAAAATGAGGTAATTGAGACAATTTTCGGCTTATTTTATACAAAAGGTTATCTGTCTTCTTTACTAAAGCGAAATAATTATATTATTTCATCAGAAATAAATATTTTATTTCATAAACTAAGTCTACGGTAATATTTTTTTAAAGGTTATTCATTAAGTACAGGGCAACATATCCTGATAAACCAAAACCATATATACTGGTATTTTATTAACGAAAATCACTAGAGAGAATTAATTATGAGGCGATGTTTATTATACTCAATTTAATATATATTATTGACTCCTAAATTTTTTATTTCAGTACCAACAAACCTGCATATTCTCTTGTCCGCTAGTCAGAATAATGCCCTTAGACATGACCACGTAACTGAATGTTTCCATATAAAAGTTACTTTCCACATGAAATATTATGTATTCTCCCACCTAAAAGCAATAACACAATAATATAAAGGCTAAATTAATTGATATCCTTTAAAATGATGAAATATTTAAGATAAATAAAAAATAAAATTTAAGAATATTTTATTTACAAAGAATTTGCTTCAAATGTAAAAAAAATATTAATTTTTTATTATACTAAGAGACAGACAGAATAAGTCTGTACTAAGAGACAGACTTATTCTAGTAACTTCATTGATTATTAGATTGTTTAACTGATTTCACGACACTTAATCAAATTTACTCAGATCATTTTGTTTTAAAATAAATAAGAATTCAATTTTCACTTTAAATAAGTTATATACTATTGCTTTATTACACTTGATCTTAATCAGTTAAATGACTGTTATTATATTATTTTTTTTTTAAACGTAATTAAGATGTTTTTTCCTCAGACATTTTATATAGGAAAACTTACTCTAGCATTAGTAGTACTAGTAGACACCCGTATATGATGTTGGTTAGGCGAATGGTGCGCTACGAGGTGTACGTCGGCGGACGCACGCGCACCCATTGCGTCAGACAGTTGCGCGTTTAAACGTATTCCCGTTATACCCGCTAAGGTTTCGCGGTAGTTGGGGTCGTTTTCTAGACCTGTTTGAATTTTTTTTAACATAATCATATCATGGATAATAAAAAACACATTCAAAGGGGCATTTAAAATGTATTACGTGTAAACCGAATCCTGTATTGCATGTAAGGCTTTGGCAAAATATTGTATATTTGTATCAGATATTGAATAATGATAGTTCTTGTAATCGATGGTAATTGAAGTAAAATAATTTAAAGATTCAATGTAAAAATAGACATATTATTTCATTGAATTTCACCGTCTTAATATATTTAAATATTTATTTTCAAGATAAATGTCAGAAACAAACTATATTTAGATTATTATTGTATATGAATGTTTTAAAGGCACCGGTACAACACAAGTACCTATCACAAAAATCTCTATACATCCTTGTTAAATACGAAAATGTTTATTAAAATAATACTCACGCAATAGTTTAAACAAATCCATCTTGAGATGCCACACAGCGTTTTGTCCCGGTACAAGTGTAGGGCGCAAAGTTTCTAGGGCTCCGCCCCTGCCCTCAAGCTGACCTGTCACCACCAATGATATCCCCAGTGCTTGCCACTCTGGTAGTTTTGATCCATCATGGTATGACACCACCATCTGATAATTTATTTATCAAATTGAAAACCGACCGACGCCCAAATATGCCTAATATTGTTTGTGGTTCAAGAGTTACATCAAAATCTCTAAACAAGAATTTATTACATCATTACCCTTGAACCACGATGTTGTATAGCATTACACACAATTATTAAGGGTGTTTGTTTTTGATGGCCTGAAGGGTCTCGATAGCTCGGCTCGGGCAGAATGGTCTCTTGCGAGATTCGAACCTCGGCTTGGGCCATTGCGGGGTGGTCAATCGCCTGAAGGGCAGGACGAAATCTAACAGCAGTGAGCAAAGTACGTAGTAACGGACGAGTCCTTTCCCAGTAAAGGCGGTTATTCCCTAATCTGAATTGGCCTTGCGGCAAATCTTTCTATAGCTTTTATATATAGACGACTCATTGGTCTAGTGGTGAGTACCCCTGACTGCGAATCCATGGGTTCCGGGTTCGATCCCCGGCTGAGACGAACATCGATGTGATGAGCATTTGGTGTTGTGCTTAGGTCTTGGGTGTTTAAATATGTATGTATATCCGTTGCCTAGTACCCATAACACAAGCTTCACCAGCTTAGCATGGGACTAGGTCAATTGGTGTGAATAGTCTTTAAAAAAAAAAAATATATATATATATATCCAAGACTACTTATTATATTAGTTATTCTATTCAGTAATAGGGGTGCCGGGTGTGTTGAAATTTTTTAGAGAAAAATGTAAATGTAAATATTTTTTCATCGAACCATATCTGTGATATTTAACATTTTCTCATTCCACCTGATTTCGTTACTAAATATAGTTTCATTTTTTAGTTGATTGATTAAAAGGATATTGATGGAATCAGGGCTCAAACGCATCTAAGGGTTGAAACTGTTCCATATAAAACCTATAAAAAAACTTACATAAACATCAAACGGCATACTCGGCTTGAACACTTGCAATTCCCCTCCCAAAAAGGTAACAGAAAGAGATGAGTTGAATATTCTCGCGATGCTGTAACCCTCTATAATTTCATTGAGAAAGGGATCTCCCACAGATGCTGTTATTATCACCTCCATTCCATCAAGAGTTGGTACCAGCTGGGCTAACTCGGACATTGGGTACTTGAAGTCATAGGTGCCGTTGAACTGAAACAAATTCACATTGGAACTAAGTTTTTTATAGGATTTATATTATTTGTAAGGTAATCCTTAATTAATAAATATTGTCTGGCGGCAATTCAAACACGTACGCTAAAATTCAACGCACAAAAAATTACAAGACTGTTCATGCAGGTTAAATATAAAGTTACTTTTAAGTACTTTTTAGTTTTCCACAGGTCGATATTGATACAATAAATGAATGTTTATTTTATTAAGATAACAGATAAACCAATATGATAATATAAACATAAAAATGACCGTCTGTTTTATTATTTTTATTATAAATAAACTAAAAGCCTTTGTTTACATGTCACTTTACTTTCTATATTTTATTCCAAACAGAAAAAAAAGTGGCGCTACAACACCCAAGACCAATCTTGGCCTCAGATTTCTGTATTTTTTGATGAACATAATACTAATTTTTCCCAATTTCCTTACGATATTTTTCTTCCCCGTACGAGCAAGTTCGTTCCCAGTGGCGTTCGAACCTACGATCTCGGGGATTAGAGTTTCCCGCTCAAGCGTAGTAATAGTAGCGAGTATGTAAACATTCTATACAAAAAACTAAAGGCATACTCACAAATCTCAGATACGGCAGTTGATCATAATTGTTATTGTAGTAGTTGTACGTGGACGACGTACTGTACGTATTGTAGTTTGGATTCAAATGAGGTTGATTCGCCTGATTCGCAAACTCTATTGGACCTGGTTTTGGCATCCAAAAGGGGTACTTTTCATCCTACGAATAAGCATCACATATAAATAAAATCGAGTTAATAGCAAAACACAGTTTCACATTGATAACAATGGTAAGATTTGGAAACCTTAAGTAACAGCTGTATGAGCCAAGGCTGTACAGCTCACTATTATATTGACAAAGTTTATTTGCATCTAATATTGCATTGTAGGAGTTTATGATACAGGTATTTCACCATCTTTCTTTTTTGACAGTAAACTTAGTGCTATCTATTATTGTGAGAGACTGGTGCTTGATAAAGGTTGGAAAAACCTGTTATTACTAGTCACCAGTCCCTCTTGGACATAGAGGCAAAAAGTATTGCTGATACAACTTTTAAAAACGAATAATAAATAATTTATAATAAAAAATTATATATATATATAAAATAGAAAAAAATTACAAAAACAAAATTCTAGTTTATGTGTGCATATGTGCATATGTGCGTTTGTGAGTGTTTGTGAGTATGAGTGTACGGGTCATTGTGAGTGCGTGTGCGTGTGTGAGTGAGCTAAATTGTAAACTCACTAGGTAGTCCAGTCAGTCAAGACAATTAATTCATTATAATTCCAAAAGTTTTCAAATTTTGATGTAAGGTCGAGAGTGGTATTAAAACAAACTATAAAATTTTGCAACCTGCTCTGCGGTCCGGAACATTGTTAAAAATGCAATAAATGATAATTTGCTCAGTTCTTGAGACCAAAATTCCAAAAGTTCTGCAAAGTTGGAGTGGTGTTAAATATATTATTTTACATCACGTGTCAAATTTGCAACCAATTTAAGTGTACGGAACATTTTTTGTTATTAAAATTTAATGTTTTTCTTTATTAAACTGAAGGAAAACGTTCCAAAAGTTCTGCAAATTTGACAGATATATCGAAAATAAAATAAATAACAAAAAATGTTCCGTACACTTAGGTTGGTTGCAAATTTTATACGTGATATGAAATATTATATCGAAAACTTCCCCAAGTTTGCAGAACTTTTGGAATTTTTTCACGACCATACAGCAAAAATTAATTTAATTGCAATTTTAACAATGTTCCGGACTGCGGACAAGGTTGCAAAATGAGATTTATTGTCGTCCCAATGTACCATTCACTTGACCGAAGTTTGAAAACTTTTGGAATTATTATCAAACTTTCGATTTCGAATGTCTATAATGACTGGTGTAAGGGGTGTCGATTTCCTAAATCGTCGGAGTTACTCCCAAAGAGCATAGCCAGAAGCAGGAACTCTCTTCAATATTTACATTACATTCATTAAGCATTCGTTTCATAGCAATAAGCATTTATTTATTTCGCTTATATTCTAGTGTTGTACGCGAGAGGTTAATATAGAGTTATAAATAAAATCCTCTATTATTTAAACCGCCCTGATGACCAAGGAACCGTAGAATTTCCTTGTGCGAGGACTTGTAGCTCATATCAAAGTAAACACAAAATGGGTGTATGTACGTGCACGTGTTATAAGAGTTCTTACACTTAAAAATTTCGAATTACTTAAATTATTATTATCATAAGGGTGATAAGTATTTAATTTAAAAAACAGGAACTTCTTATAGGGTTCATTGCTGAAATTAGATGGGTTAAACTAAAGTTTCACAATATTTGAATTTTATATGTAACCTGAATCATATAAAGAAAATGTATCACTTGCTATAAAATATCGGTTATAGTTATGAAATAAGGTTCGAAAATTCTACATTACCGCTTGTTAAATCATATGTTTGACTATCGATAATCATCAAACATTTCCATAATATAAATAATTTGTCCGCCATTTATTTTTGTTACCTATTCAGATGTCTAGAACTAAATATTAAAATTAAATATAAAGAAAACTCACAAAGTTAAACAGCCGGGTGACAACCTTTTGTGGGTCATACCACCAGTCGGGGTGATCTAATTGATTAGGCTGTCCAGCACGATAGTTCACATGTGTGTTATCCTCTTGTCCAAATTCAAATGGTTGGTAGCCACTCTCGTTGTATAAGAAGGGATTGTAGTTTGGACGAGCTAAAAAATATTTGAATATTATAGTCGGAATTATGCCTACAGGGCTACTGTGTAAAACCTATACCAATTTTCATTCATTGATTCTTGGAACTCCCTAAAATTTCTAGTTCCATTAAAACCAATTCCTTAAATGAATTCGTAAAATTTCCTTAGCACTGATATCACACACTAATACGTGAGACGAAAACCTTATATTAAAATCGGAATCGTTATAAAAGTTATATAGTAAGCTTTCTGATTCCTATTATTATTATTTGGTAAACACACTAGCAGCAAAATTTATTGTGTGTATAAATTGATTGTATTAAGGATATGACGAAATCTATAATCTATCGATTAATATAAAATTACAGAAACATATACAATCATACAGCCAAAAAAATACTTCACAATGAGCTATTATTTTAAAAACTGACCTCTAGAATAAGGATCAAGTTCGAGTTGTTTCCTAAAGTCCCTGGGACGATATTGGGGTATGGGACGAAGCGTGGCCTTCAAAGTAAGGTTTCCATGTACCGGAGCTCCAGAGGTATAGTTGGCCATAATACGTCCGTGAATAAATTGCTCCGTGTTGAAGAAGAACGCTGGCATTGTTACGTTCACCTAAACATTATATTGTAAGATCAGAAACCATAACCTGTTTTTTTTATTTATTTCATTGAAGATTTTTTCAGTCAGAATATGTACCTACAAACCCGTTACGGCGGAACTCGAAAATTGCATAATCGCTTTAACTATGAACCCAGAGGTCCTAGAGAAATAAGAATTAAAAAAAGCTTACTTTCTTTATTTGTACTGTACAAATCGTCTGACATGGAAACTCTTATATTTTCAAAAATGTACCTTCAAACCCAAAACCTGTTACGGCGGAACTGGAAATACCTCCAAGTTATACACCATGAGCTTTAACCATGATGGGTTCATTCAGTCTTAAGACGCGTTCAAGTATTACGTAAAGAAATTTTTATCTTTTTGTAAGACGTTACGATGCGGGGCGGGGATTGAATTACGCGTTATAGTTAATATTATTTTCGACTTTTCAGTACTTTACACCACATAATGGTAAATTTTATGTATAAGGAGTCACTAAGTGGTCACGAAACATTTTACTATACTTGGGTACAGAAAAACGTTGCGGCGCGATACATGGGGGGGTCAATAATCTCCAAAAATTGCGTGACGTAATACTTGAACGCTCCCTTAGAGAGGTAAGAATTAAAAATACCAAGTTAAATTTTCTTCTTAATCTTGTGTAAATAATTAATCAGTTTTTTTTCCTAGAAATGTAATGTTAATTAATTGTAATAATTGCATTATCTAATATTGGACAATGTGGACCCATTTTAACTCCATAGCCTGCTTTCGCTTCCAATTTTAAAATTGCTATTTAGATATTTAAAAATACAAATTTGTTGAATATGCACTTACTTCAAACCTGGTCTGATAGTATTCTTCGATCAAGAATCGGGATTCCTCAACTTGTCCTAACGCCTCCACTCGCACATACCACTCGCCGAATATGGGCTGGGTTGACAATTGGTATTGCAGACTCACGGTACCAAAGTTACTCTATAAAGAAAAATAAACATAAATTGTCTTTGAAAATTTGTAATACCTGTATATATATAATACAAATATAAATCTAAAAAATCGGTAAGATAATTTCTTTAACAATAATAAACCATCGGTGAAGGTGATCGGCCTTCACTCTATCACATGTCATCGATTCTGGATTTTGAGGCATGCCGGTTTCTCGATGCTTTTCTTCACCGTACGAACGAGTTTTAGATGCGCATATAGACAGAAATTCCATTGGTGCATAGCCGGGGATCTACCCTACTAAAACTACTAGGCAAACAGCAGTGTTGTGTGTTCAACACTATGGCGTTGATGGCAAAGCTTCCAGCCTGATGAATTCATATTTAAAGGGAAGGATCCATCATCCAAAGAGTTCATGTCAATGGAGTCACCTCTCCGGGTTCGCAGGTATCAATGGGCGTCCCCCAAGGATCGATTCTCGGGCCTTTCTTATTTCTGATTTACATAAATGACCTCCCATTCTTTGTCAACGAAGTTCATGAGATGGTATTGTTTGCTGATGACACTTCACTTCTATTTAAAGTGAATAGGAATAACGTATTATTGGACGATGTAAACAATTCTATCTCTCGTATAGTTAACTGGTTTAATGTAAATAACTTACTGCTTAATGAGAATAAAACAAAATGTATTAGATTTACAACTACTAGCGTAAAGCGAGATATTGGTAACCTGAAAATTAAGGACAGTGAACTAAACTTTGTTGACAAAACTGTCTTTCTAGGCATAACAATAGATAGTAAACTCCAATGGGGCCCACACATAGAGACTCTTTCGAATAGGCTGAGCTCTGCAGCATATGCAGTAAAGAAAATCCGACAGTTTACTGATAAGGACACGGCTAAAATTGTATATCATAGCTATTTTCACAGCGTTATGTCGTACGGTATTTTACTGTGGGGTGCTGCTGCAGAGGTTCAATCCATATTTGTGCTGCAGAAGCGGGCTGTTCGGGGTATTTGTTGTGTTTCTCCGAGGGAGTCGGTACGGAATAAGTTTAAGGAATTAAATATTATGACACTATCTGGTCAATATATTCTTGAAGCCTTGTTGTATGTCCAAAAAAATATAAACGATTTTAAAACAAATGGTGACTTTCACCAGTATAATACGCGAAATAGAACTAATTTGAGTGTACGACCAACCAGGCTCCAAAAGATAAACCACTCCTTATATGGAAATTGTATTCGTTTTTACAACAAACTCCCAAGCGAAATTAGAGAATTATCACTAAACAAATTCAAAGACCTCGTTAAACGAAAATTAATCAACAAAGCTTTTTATAAATTTGAGGACTACTTAAATAATCCTAACAAATTGTTTGTACTGGAGAAAATTGATTTGCTCCAGTTCAAACAATTTGTATGACAATACTTGGCGATTAAAAAGAGTGGCGGAAAGTATCTTGCCAGTTCTTCTTACCCGCTCTACGCCCTTGACTTGCGAACTGGTTGTAAATGTTAATTTACAATTAATTTAACTTGACGATTCAAAAGTGTACTTGGTTACCCACTTGAATAAAGATATTTTGAGTTTGAGTTTAATTAATATAATAATTGCCGGCTTTCTTCTTTCGTTTTACAATCTAAATCAGCAGTACATCCCTCGGATATCTTATGAAACCAATGAACAATAAGCTAAAGACAGCCCTAATAAACAATGAATTAAACCTGACCTAATCCAAACAAATCATACAACACTCTATTGTTTGAGATAATCTGAAAGATAACAAGGTGTTAACTTAAATGAAACATGATTTTGTAATTGTAGCGTTTACGTGTTCTATAATCGATGGCAACATTAAGATTGTAATGCGATGAGCAATAAATCGTCCATTGTTTTTTCCCAATCCAGCATTATTTTAGGTGTAAGAATAAATCAAACTCTACTTACTTAATTGAAAAATGTTTCTGGTTTAATTAGTGTCACATGGTTCTAAAATTTAAATACTTATCTACATCAATTTATTTTTATAAATATCCAGTTATAGATTTGTATATAATAACTGTTCTAGAAACTTCTAGAACTAGTAGTAACCACGGAAAGTTTTACTTTTTGTCCATCCCTGGCCATGAAGACCGCAAATACGTCGGAACATTTTTATATTTCTACATTTAAGTTTATTATAAAACTATGATTTTATAATTTATATTATTGCAGATTCAGTTAAAGCTGAGTATGTAACATATACAATAGTTCGTGATGTTGAGTCCAGAAAATTATAATATTATTTTAATTGATATTGTACTGGTACGCAGTTAGCATAACTTATAAGTCTTCTGCTATTCATTATTAATGTCATTATAAATTTTAAACCTTTTGAGATTAATCCTATTAATGTAAAAAATCAGATATTTACAATTACTTATACAAAAATTTCCAGCTTTTATCTTTACATACATAAATCTTTTGTGCGTTTGTTTGTTAATAACTCCTCCTAAACGGCTGGACCGATTTTTTTTTGTGTGTTCAAGAATGGTTTAGATTTTGTGTGTGAAACATCTAACGGGTCCGCTCGTATCATATTTAAATTGATTTCATTATTATAATATAAAGCAAATGAAGCCTAGAGATTAAATAGCATAGACGAGTGCTTATTTTGCGAGAAAGAATAAAAAAA